>JAYKKT010000088.1:11536250-13012500 GCA_036023115.1 Brasenia schreberi
TCTCTTCCTTTCCCTCTCTCTCGCTCTATTTCTCTGAATTTTCGGACTGAATGTTCCTGTGTCTTGGTCCCTCCTTTGCAACCTCTTTCAGGCTCCTTTTATAGGCCAAAAGGTACCCCTTTGGTGTAGCATTGGGCAAGGCAAGTTGCCTTGCTGATCAAATTCGTTTTTGGCATGTAATTGCTGCAAAAAGAGGTTTTGGAAAGTATCGCTGGTTCTGGCAACTGGTTGTTGGGTTTGGCAGCTGTAAATGGCAGAATTTGACATGTTGGCTATGGAGTTTGTTTGGCTCGTTTTTGTCTAGAGGCTATCTTTGGCACTTACCAAGGAAAGATCAGCTGTCATCGACTGAAGTTAGTTCTAGCATGAAAGAGGTAAGTTGACGCTGTTGTGGAGCAGGGTGAGTCTTCTTGCCTGGTTCGGTGGAGCTGGGATTGGCAAGTGGAGTTGTGCATTCATGGTATTCCTTGCAGAAATCGATGGGAGCTAAACTTGGTAAGTGATTTGGCTGCAAGAGAGACCGCTTGATAGTTCCCTGTTGCTACATTTTCTGTTTCAATAGTTGCTGCTGGTAAAGAATGTGTTGTTGATTATGCGTCTGTTGTTGTTAGTGAAATTTTGGTAGATGGGGCCTCTGCAGCGCCTGCATTTGACTTCCATACGTCCAGGACCAGCAGAAATGGTTGTTCCCTGAAGACTTGCATGTGCTGAAGGCTTCCCTTCGTCAGTAATGGTTGATGAAATACGGGAACTTCCAGAGACATTAGCGGTATTGAAATTACTGCCTGTGTCACGCGGTTCTGTTTTAGCAACAAACCCTGCCTATGATGTGCCAGACGCACTGGTGCCAAGAACTACAACGCCTTGTCCCTAGTAAGCTATCTCACCTTCAACTATTCTACTATTGAGATTGCTTAATGATGGTGCAGAAAATGCTGGTGGAAGATCATTGGACTTTGGAATTAACACCCCACGAGAGACTGAACCTGAATTCTGTGATGGCTCCATGTTAGACTTAGACCACTTGAAGAAAGGGGATGGCGATGTCTCAGAGACCCGTGTAGTTTGCAAATATATGTTTGCAGGGTATTGATTATGAAGACCCCTTGTGGCAGATGCCCGATGCAAAGACATTATTTCAGGAGATTCAAGAAGTCCTGGTTCCAGTTGAGAATTAGAAAACTTTCTGCTTCTTTCAGGAATAAATTTGTCTGTAGTGTCATCTGCAAATTCCTCCATGAACATCCTTTTCACTACGGTTTTTGGAGGGTCAAAGCCAACTAAGTTCGTATCCATCGAGTCTCTCCTGTTACTTGTATAATCATCAGTAGTTCTGCTGATAATTTGGTTCTTCAGATCTGCAGAAAGAAGGCCATCATCGTTCTGTAGCTTGTGTCATCTGTGACAACCAGTAGAATTCACAACCACTGATGTAGCCAACATGTTATCTGAAAATATACAGAAGTGGTAGACATTGGTGTCAATGAGCCGAGGAGAATCTTTCTGCTTATTCGCATGTTTTTCAATCAAAGGATTCCTGGCCCAATCAAGGGTCAGTTTAATGCCAAGACAATAGAGATTCTTTGGTAGTTATTCGGTAGCTAACTGTCCAAATGCCGCGCTGTGTAATAGCATTAGTCGAGGGATTCCATATGCTTCTTTAGAGACACAATCGCAGTTTGCATTTGATGAACATCTCCCACAACATTCCTCACATGAAATTCTTTAATAACCTGTAATGTCATATCAGCTAAGTTGGAGGAAAGTATCAATGTTGTTGTCTGCAGCTGGTTTAGCTATCTGCTGCCGTGATATCCATGTCTATTTAAGAAGGCCATGATTCACAAACCCAGCAAGCCTGATGACTATTGTGCCTCTGCAACATTGCAAAAGGTGGCTCCCTCTTTTTGCAATTTGAGAACCTAACTGCACATTTGCTGTGAAAGTAGTTATGCAAATCCATGTTACATGCTTTATTACAAAGGCGTTCAAGTAAGCCCATGTTACGTTTTTGAAAACCAACCATCATGCTCACTAGATTTCCCTCATGAGTGTTAAAACTTTAACATTGTTCTTAACATAAAAGTAACAGATGACAATGCCAAACTGATGCATATCGATACACTAATTACCTTGACAATCAAACATAACATGGACATGTTACGAAATGCATTCGATACCAAACCTTTCTTTTCGGAAGCTATTGTTCTTGTTTCCATCTTTCCTTTCCTTTGATAACATCAACTTTTCCCTCGGGCAACTGATTTCTTTCCGAATATGAACTTTTCTTTTTGGAAAGCTCACTTTCCCTTTTTGATGCCCGCTCTCCTTTTTGGGCACCCACTTGCCTTTATAGGTATCAAATTGTCTTATAAATGCCTGTATCTTTTCAAAAGGCAAGCTTTCAACATATTTTTTTGTCATAAATCTTTTAAGAAAACAAAATCCAGCTTTTCCATGCCGGGGGCAAAATCGTCATTTTTTCCAATTTTGTCAAAATTCGAAATTTTCAGCAAGGAAAGTATTCTTTCATCATTTTAAAGCTTCCATAAAATGTTGGTATCGAAATAACTCGTTTAGTGCCTTTTTCCTTTGAAAACCCAAAATTACCAAAAATAGCTACTTTCCTAAAAGGTAAAAATTTTAAAAGAAAATTTTGGGTGTCTACACTTGTATGTCAAGTTTTGGATTAATCATGTGGGTTAGCCTAATGAGTGTGGGTTTAAACTTGTATGCACCTACACCTAACCTAGGGCTGCACCAACTTGATGCAACTAGGTCCATGGGCCATGCAAAGGGATGCTCCTAACCCTAATCATAAGCTTAAGCACCACTTCACTCCACTCCACTTCGGCCAGCTCCATTCCACACCACCGACTGCAACCTCTCCTTCCATTCGGCTGCATCTTGACACCCGCCACCTTCACCCTTCGGCCAACCTTCCACTCCGGTTAGTACCCCCTCTCAACACCACCTGTTCTTCACTCCCCCTCCATTCTTAGCCACCACCCCCCACCCTTCCTTAGCCTAGCCAGCACTTCATCTAGCCGGCCACCACCTGCCACCTTCCACCGTTCGGCCAGCACCACCCGACTGCACCACCTGCCCCTCCATTCCCTTAGACAACCCCTAGCCTTACACCCACCTTACCTCTTCCCTTAAACCAGCCTCTAGCTAACCCCCTAACTAACATCCTTACCTTCCCTAAGCACTCCAACCCCAGCCAAGGCAGCACCCCATCCACTCGGCTAGCGCCAAGATGCCACCCGCCTACACCCTTGCCATCCAGCTAGCACCTTCCCTTGCTGTGCCCATCCAAGGAGCTCCCTCTTGCAGCCCAAGGCGACCCTCTAGGCCAAGCGCAAGCAAGTCACACCCGGACCAGCTATACGTAAGTGCCTAACTCGGTCCTTATTATAGACTTGCTTATGCTTAATTAAATTTGATACGGGGTTGTAATAATGGAGCGTTGTCTCCCCCCGCTTGTAATAATGTGGTTTGGCACACCCACACACACGTGCACTTAAGCCTATTCCGTTCTTAGCTGCACACGATTTTGACACACACATGGGCCTAATCAGCCCTTAAGATATAGCTATACATATATAATTTAAGTTGCGTGGGTTTTTGTTTAAGTTGTGTGTGTTGTCTTTCGATTTTCACACTCACACACATTGAGCTTTCGCTCTTATTTCCAAGACCCTAGTAAGGACTGTGTTACAATTTCCCTTGGGTGTTTAAATTCATGTCGTGTGCGTAGTATTTCAATTCTACACTCACACACATTGAGCTTTCGCTCTTACTCCCAAGACCTTAGTTAAGGCCCTATTGCAATTATATTTGGGTTTAATTTCATGTTGTGTGCGTAGTACTTTAATTCTACACTCACACACATTGAGCTTTCGCTCTTACTCCCAAGACCTTAGTTAAGGCCCTATTGCAATTATATTTGGGTTTCATTTCATGTCGTGTGCATAGTATTTCAATTCTACACTCACACACATTGAGCTTTCGCTCTTACTCCCAAGACCTTAGTTAAGGCCATATTGCAATTATATTTGGGTTTCATTTACAAGTCGTGTGAGTTGTCTTTCAATATACACACAACACCCACGCACACATTGGCGACCTTCGGGCCCATATATATTATAAGTATTTCCCTTTCAGCTATGTCTTTAAGATTTGGGTTTTAAGGTTCAACAGTGTGCGTAGTCTTTACATATAAACACCACACACACGTGCACAATTGAGCCTTTCCACTCTTAAGATATAGCCATATTTCCCTTTTGCAATTTCCCTTTTGCAAATTTACATTAAGTCATTTCCCTTCCGCATTGTCTTTCAATTCGGGTTTTCCCTTTGGAGTTGCATGAGTTTGCATTGCATATACGCCATACCACGAGTTAGGACGCATATTGCATCAAAGCAAACCCCACACTCCCGCTCAAAATCGCCCCACTTAGGTCACGTGTGCATACACACACCTAGTTGGCCCGAAAAGGGATAAAAAAAGAAAGACATAGGCACGTGCAAATCCACGTGAAATAAAATTTGAAACCATACAAATCAGCCCAAATCGAACACCTCAAACATTTTCCCTAGGTTATCATGTCTAAAACTCGATTTTCTAAGCGTACAGACTGATCCTTGCGCATCGGTGCAAGAAGGTCTGCGACGAATAGAGCTTGCTTGTTCACAGTCGCCACGATAGAAGTCAGATTTCAAAATATTTCTTCGCTAGCTTAAGCAAGCTAGTTGGCACACCCTTTTGCTTAAATACGACTTAGACACACGAAAAGATTCGCTTCAGGCCTAAGAACTGGAGGCGGGAATTTTCGGCGTCTACACCTTCGAAAGACAGGAGTATACTCCACTGGGGCAACCTGTGACGGAGGTCCTAGACCTCCTACTTCCCAAGGCATGATCAAACTCCCCAAGATTCCCGAGGGAGTCACTTCGAAGGGAAGATTTTTAAACAAGTTCTGCAAGTATCATCGGCTTAAAGGCCATGATACAAGGCGGTGCATCTCCCTCCTTAATAAAATTGAGAATTTGATAGCAGAAGGTCGGCTCACTTTGAAGGGAGCCTACCCAAGCTATCTTTAAAGAACCCTTCCCCAAACACGCAAGTACCAGTGGGAAGGGAAAAGAGGTATGTGCTCTTTCAATTTCAAAGAATCTAGCGCATGCATGTGAGTCTGGTTCACCTACTTGTGCGTCTACTCTCATACTGTATAAGAAACCTGCCCAAGTAGTTATCCGAGGACCACCAAGAGTTCCGTCCCCGGTTAAACCAGTGTTAATCATTCAAGGTGCTCCAAATCTCTCGATTAGAGCCATGATTAGTACGAAACCTAGGTTGATCGTGGGGGAGGTGACAAGATCCGGGAGGATCTACCAACCCCCACATCTACAAAGTGCTAAAAAGGTAGTCAGTGTGCCTAGCCCCTCAAAAGCATGTATTCCTAGAGTTCCGTAAAAAATGGACAAAGAAAATATCATTTTGAAAGGGTATGACTTCGAAAACCATCTTTCAAAGATTCCTATCAATATGTCCATCCTAGAGCTAATACAAACTTCACCTAGGCATAGACTAGTGTTAGAGAAAATTCTAGAAAGAGCAAGGGTTAGTTCGAACATTATCCCTGAATCTTTGTCCAAACATGTGGCCTCTATAGGAGCGAAAACGCCCATCGTATTCTCGGAAGATGATGTAGATAGACCCTAGAATCCCATAACCATACCCTGCATATCGAGGTGGTTCTAAATAACCACTCTCTAGACAGGTGCCTTGTCGATGGGGGAGGAGGGCTCAACATCCTTCCACTTCATGTAGTGAATCAAATCGGAGTCACCTTGACATCCGTTCATCCTAGTCCCATCGTTATCACTGGATACGATGAGAATGCGTCTAGACCCATAGGATCTATCAAACTCCCCATGAAAACGGGAGGGATAGCACGCACGGGGGTGTTTTATGTCCTAGACATCCACCCCCATTATAACCTGTTGTTGGGAAGGCCCTGGATACATAGCTTGTGCGTTGTGCCATCCACCTTCCACAGGTGTGTCAAGATCCCTTTCAGGGACCAAGTCGTTGTGATCCTAGGTGACAGTCACCCTCAACTTTAGGTGGTCATAAACTCCCCCTGCTTATCAAGCTCCCAGACCCATGAGGTAAAACTGGGGCAAACCATGCTTGAGCCACCAAGGCTCGTGTTAAACAACCTTAGGAAGGTCGTGTATGTGAAGGGGCCGCCCAAGGCTGGCCCCCTCAAGGTTTTGTCCCTTCTAGGAAGACCCAAACTTCTCTTATTTCCAAAACCCCTGGACAAGAAGCCATATGTGCACGATATGGACGACAGCAAGTTCTAGGACCACGATTTGTACTCAAATTTTTCTAAAAACAAAAAATCGTGGAACATGTTGTTGAACATGGGCTATATGCCCTATAAGAGTCTAGGGGCACAAAACCAGGGTCTCCTAGAACCCATACTTCCTAGGGCCAATCCAAGCCGATATGGGATCGGCTATACTCCCAAAATACCACCAAAGCCACCCCCTGTGACCACCTGGGTCAAGGGTGCCCTAGAGCCTACCCTAAAAGAAACCTACGATTTAGACCACTTATTCCGAGTCTAACCCGTAGTGTTTTCCCTTTGTAGGTATGATGGAAGATCCCTTTTACAAAAATACAAAAACATTTGAAAAACTCAAAATCAAAAAAATGGAAAAATTGCAAAAACCAAAAAATTGGAAAATCAAAAACTCAAAAATAGAGTAGTTTGTATAGTTCCTAAAGTTCTTGTTTTACAAAAACACAAAAAAATCAAAAATCTATAAAATACCAAAAAGATTTTGTACATAGTTGCTCCTGGTAAGGCTTTGGAAAAAGAAAAGGATTTCGAAAGGAACGTTGTTTGCATAACCAGACCAAAAATTTCGAAATCAATTGAAATTCCAAGTGTAAAACCAAGTCTTTTGAAAATCCACGCATCAAATTCCCTCGGGTCTATAACCCACAAGAATGATCGAAGCCCAGAAGTAGATCCCCTTGAGTAAGATCCCACTTCTGAGCTCCTAGAATTTCATAAAATTCTCGATTTGTAAAGACCTTCCAATTCAGTAGGAGGAGATTTCATAGAGGTGAACCTAGGGAGTGATTCCAATCCCAGACTCATTAAAGTAGGTGCATGTTTGCATGAGCATGAAAGATCAGCATTCATTGTATTTCTACGAACCTACTTAGATGTGTTTGCATGGATGTATGAAGACATGTCGGGCACAGACCCCAGCATTGTCAAACATTGTCTTCCCTTAGATGCGGATGTGAAACCCATAAAGTAGAAGCTTAGAAAAATACAACTGAATGTACACGCACAAGTCAAAGAGGGTTTAGAAGATCTGCTAAAAGCTGGATTTATAAAACCCATTGCGTATTCTGATTGGTTATCAAACATTGTTGTTGTTCGAAAAACCAATGGGAAGATTCAAATATGCATCGATTTCAGAAACCTGAATAAAGCCACTCCAAAGGATAATTATCCTTTACCAAACATAGATTTGATAGTTGATAGTATTGCAAATCACGAGATGTTTCTGTTTAAATTAAGTCCACGAGATCAGGGTAAGACCACATTCACAACCCCATGGGGCACGTACTGCTATACAGTCATGCCCTTTGGTTTGAAAAATGCCGGCGCAACATACTAGAGAGCCATGACAACGATCTTCCATGATCAGATTCATGAGCTCGTAGAAGTGTATGTAGATGATCTCTTGGCAAAATCCAAAACCCGATGCACTCATATCGAATGTTTGCAAAAGATTTTCGAAAGGCTTAGACTTTACAAAGTAAAGCTAAACCCTAAAAAATGTGTATTCGGAGTAGAATCCGAAAAGCTTCTAGGCTTTATGGTGAGCCAAAGGGGTATAGAAGTCGACCCCTCTAAGTGTCGAGCAATCATAGACATGACTCCACCCTCCAATCTCACACAAATTCGTAGCCTCCAGGGTCGATTACAGTCCATTCGCAGGTTTATATCAAACCTGACGACTAGATGCCAACCCTTCAACAAACCGTTGAGGAAGGGCACAAAATTTTCATGGGATGACGACTGCAAAAATCCTTCGAAAGACTAAAGGCATACCTGGTTAATCCCCCTGTTTTGAATCCTCCAAAGCAAGGAAAACCTCTTTTGCTTTACATCTCCATGCATGCAAATGCTTTGGGAGCTCTATTAGCTCAATATGAGGATGACACCCATAAGGAGTATGCCATCTATTATATTTTGAAAACTCTCTTGGCATACGAAAGGAATTATCAAGCCATGGAGAAGACATGCTTGGCCCTAGTCTGGGCCTGCCAGAAATTTTGACACTATTTCCTAGATCATGAGATCTGGATAGTATCCAAACTTGATCCAATCAAGCACTTATTCGAAAAACCCATTCTCACTGGTAGATTGGGCAAATGGCAACTCCTTCTAATGGAGTATGACCTGAAATACCATCACCAGATCTCCACTAAGGGGCAAGCCCTAGCTGACTATGTGGCTGAGTTCCCCCTGGAAGATGCATATCCCACACTTGATGAAATGCCTGATGAAGGCATATTGCAAAACCATTTTCAAAACCATATTTTGGCAAACTCTTTTGAAAACCAAGTGTGGAAAATGTACTTCGATGGGGCACAAAACCAACGAGGGGCTGGTGCTGGGGTTATCTTCATATCCCCTGAAAAAGGCGAGATTCCCATAGCAATCCGCCTAGATTTCGAATGTTCCAACAACATAGCTGAGTATGAAGCACTCATACAAGGCTTAAGGGTTTCGAAAACTCTAGGGGCATCATGCATCGAGGTCTTTGGAGATTCGCTCCTTGTTATAAACTAAGTTTTGAAAATTTGGCAAGTGCGAAATGAAAAACTCCTTCCATATCACGAGTTGGCCACTCGATTGGTTGAGTCATTCCAATCGTGTAAACTCACACACGTAGGAAGAGAGGATAATGGCATTGCTGACGCCCTCTCCTCCTTGGGTTCAGCCCTAAAGGTCGATCCCATTTCAGGAACTCGATCTTTAGAGATATGGCATGCACCCAACCCATCCACACACGATTTCAATATTTACCAAAATAACCCAGATTCTGTTGAACAACCTTAGTTTTATGACATCAAACATTTTCTAGAAAATGGGGGATTCGCCGAGGATGCCACATCCAAAGATAAGGCATTCATCCGTAAAATTTCAACTCGATACACCATTCTGGGTGGGGTTCTGTACAAAAAAAGTTTTACCGGTATCCTATTAAGATGTGTCGATTTAGAGGAGGCTAGGACTGTTATGCATGAATTCCACGATGGAGAATGTGGAGGTCATGTTAATGCCAACATGATGGCATTGAAAATACTTAGAGCGGGCTATTTTTGGTCCACCCTGAAAAAGGATTGTCACGATCATGTTAGGAAGTGTCATCCATGTCAAGTGCATGGGCATGCCATTCATATCCCATCATCTTCATTGCATTCCGTGGTCAGCCCTTGGCTATTTACCATGTGGGCGTTTGATATTGTAGGCTCGATGTTTCCAAAGGCATCGAATGGGCATAGGTTCATCTTAGCAGCCACTGAGTATTTCTCCAAGTGGGTCGAAGCCATCTCCTTGACCAACGTACAAGGGCAACATGTAGTGGCTTTCATTAGGAGGAATATCTTGGCTCGATTTGGGGTTCCACGAGACCTTGTGTCAGATAATGGCACCCCATTCAAAAACGAGCGGATGGTTAAGTTGTGCAACACGTATGGCATAACTCACCACTTCTCCTCGCCCTACTACCCTCAAGGCAACGGCCAAGCCAAAGCCACAAATAAGACTCTCATTAGTATAATTGAGAAGACTTTAGAGAAGGGTAGAACGTGGCACGAGAGGCTAGATGAAGCCTTATGGGCTTATAGGACTTCCATCCGGACTCCCATGAATGCCACACCATTCGAATTGGTCTATGACACAATCCCATTCATACACAATTGCATTCATTCCATACATCCATCGCACTCGACCTCCCCCTAGAGACGCTTTAGCATGCTAGGATGGATGAACTAGATTTGCTAGATGAGAGGCGACTCCTTGCTATGGATCATGCTCATGCATACCGGCAAAGGATAGACCGACACTATGGCAAACACATGAGACCTCACCACTTTGAAGTGGGAGATCTGGTTTTGAAAATCATCCACTATCATTGCCCACATCCTCTTAGAAAGTGGCGCCCCAAGTGGGATGAACCCTATGTTGTACGTGCAACCACCACAAACAACTCATATTGGTTGATCGATGTAGAAGGTAGGAACTTAGCAGATCCTATCAATATTCAATACTTAAAGAAGTATTATGTGTAGGATTTAGGTAAAATTCCCATTTTTGAAAACCCTTAGGGATAGCTACTTTCAAACTTCAAAAGTAAGCTTTAAAGGCAAATCGTGTGACCTTGAGTGAGAGAATTCGCACTTGTGAAAGGGTGGAGTTTTCCAAATACGTGGTTACATTTCAAAATCCTTCTTCTTACAAAGAAAGGCCTAGTTCAATATAGCAAGATGCTTGCAAGTAGTACGTGCTATTTCTAAATAGGCTGATCTGGAATGGATCGAGTGTGACCTTGGGATAAGTCCTCCCCTCTTCTCTTCTCCTTCCAAAAGGAAAATGTAGCCAAAATAAAGGGAATTTCCAATCCAAAGTCTCTTTCCAAAAGAAAGAAACCAGAATCAAAAAGGAAAAATCGATTCTCTTATGAAAAAGAGGGATTAAAGAAAAATACTCCCAAAGGGAGAACCTCTATGAAAAAAAAAAAAGGAAAAAGAGGCCAAAAAGCTCAAAAAGAGTAATTTTCTGCCCTCTATGCCTTAAACCACGGGATGCTTCAGAAGGGACCGTGGTATCTCTTCCCCATCCCTGGCTTATCCCAAGTAAAACATGGTTCATTTTGAGGAATCCTAAAGTAAAAATAGGATTTACTTACTTGAATTTCATTTTGTTTGAGAATTCAACGTCTCGAGTAAGACGTAGGAATCTTGAAATATAGCTTGTTTTCTTATAAAACCTCTGCTAGATTAGCGAGTGTCAAGACTCAAGCAAAGGCAAACATGAAGAGCTCGAGATCCTTAGGATTGGGGCTCAAAGCAGTGTTCCCTTTTTGTAAATAGATTTTGAAAAATCGAACATCGAATAGCATAGGGTCTGCTCACTTGGAGCAGCAGGCCTTCGTAAGTCTCAAGAGTTCGACCATGTATCTGGTCTCTGGGAGGTCGCCATCCTTGGCGTCTCATCCATGTCATGCATTTGCATATCCACGCATGGACACTTGCATAAACATGATCTCGTTTAGGACCAGAAACCATTTGTAAATCCCTTTGGCGTGATATCTCCTCCTACCAGGGTTTTAAAAGTGAGATTTTGCTAAAGATTGGGACGATCCCATATTTTCGTGGATAGATCTAGGGAGACATTGAAAGGGGTGTTGTCATCTTTGCCATTATCCAAATCAATTTGGATAATGCCAAAGAGGGGCATCTGTAAACACCCCAAAATCCCACGATTTTCCCAAAACACCTGGTTTTGCAAAAGTAGCCCCAAAGGGCTATTTTGAGTCTAGAAACCCAGGAGACTTCCAGGCAACCCTGTACATATGTTTAAACTATACATATTTTAAATATGTATCATATAGTTTTAAAACCTTTAAAAAGGTATTTTGAAACCCCGCAAAGCAACTTGTCCTGATGAAAGCAGGACTAGAGGAGCAAAGGAGAGCCCAGAACCGGGGCATATGTCGAGCCCGGCACATCAACTCTCATATCAGATTCATCCCCAGTTAACAATGAACTGTTTGAAATGATCTCCGGAAGATGAAAAGAGGAGCGGACGACAATGTTGGCGAAGACCCAACGCAAGACGGAGTATTCATGCTGTCAGGCCCCGCACAAATCGTCCGTTTCGAACATACGATGAAAGAGTCAGGAAATCAAATTTGGATCGAATCTGGACCATATATATCCATATCCAAATCCAAATCCAAACATGCATATGGATTTGGATTTGGATCCAATCCAATATCCACATCCATGGCCCACATCACCTTCTCATAAATGGAGGTGGGGCCCACAAGAAATTCACGTGAAAAGCTTGGGTATGAGAGAGAATGGGGGATAAAATACGAGTGAAAATACGGTGGGCTTGACTTTTGTGTCAAGTTTTGGGTTAATCATGTGGGTTAGCGTAATGAGTGTGGGTTTAAGCTTGTATGCACCTACACCTAACCTAGGGCTACACCAACTTGCTGCAACTAGGTCCGTGGGTCAAAGGCAAAGGGATGCTTCTAAAACTAACCCACCTTACCTAGCCATTTCCCCCTAAACTCGACCTAATCCTAGCCTAATCACCTAACCCACTTCCTTAATCCTTCCCTAATCCTAGCCTAATCACCTAATCCACTTCCTTAATCCTTCCCTAAACCTAGCCTAATCCCCCTAACCTCACCCTAATCCTAGCCTAAACACCTAACCCACTCCACTAAACCTCACCCTAAGCCCAACCCACCTAGCTAAGCCCTAAACCACTAAACCAGCCCACCTAAACACCTAGCACACCATATCCCCAAACCACCCAAAACAAATATCTAGCCCACCTAAATATCTAGCACACCATACCCCCAAACCACCACCACCAAACCAGCCCAATCGACCCCCCAATACCAGCCCAGCCACCGACCCCATTAAGCCTATAAATACCCCTCCCATGCATGCAGGTGAGAGGTCTTTGGCTCTCAAAAATCTGGAATTTCTCCCCCCTCTTGGAACCCGCCACCTCCACCCTTCGGCCAGCACCACTCCACCTTCTACTTGTTGCACCCGGCCAACATCATTCCATGCCACCTGCCACCTCCTTCCATTCGGCCAAGACCTCACTTGCCGCCTCTTCCTCACCCATTCGGCTAGCTGCCCTCCACGGCTTCCCTTAGGTAAGCCTCACCTCTCACTCTCCCCTCCTTCTCCTCCACCTCACCCCCTAGGTTGACTCCACCAGCACCTCCACCTTCTCTCGCCACCCCACAAACCTACCACTCCATCACCCGACTGCCCCCAACATCTCCCTTACACCCGATCAGTCCCCCTCTCTCAGCCAGCCGTCCCTTACACCCGGCCAATCCCCTTCCCTTAGCCAGCCATGCCTTACACCCACCTTACCTCTCCCTAAGACCTACCCTAAGCCTTAGTGACATACCCTAGTTCCACCTACCTCCCCTAAGCATTTCAAGCCCAGCCAAGACAACACTCCATCCACTCGGCCAGGACCTGCACCTTCACCATTCGGCCAGCACATCCACTTGCCGCGCTCATCCAAGGAGCTCCCTCTTGTAGCCCAAGGTGACTCACTAGGCCCAAGTGCAAGCAAGTCGCACCCGGACTAGCTATACGTAAGTGCCTAGCTCGGTCCTTGTTATAGACTTGCTTATGCTTAATTAAATTTGATACGGGGTTGTAATAATGGAGCGTTGTCTCCCCCCGCTTGTAATAATGTGGTTTGGCACACCCACACACACGTGCACTTGAGCCTATTCCGCTCTTAGCTACACACGATTTTGACACACGCATGGGCCTAATCAACTCTTAAGATATAGTTATACTTATGTATATTTAAGTTCCATGGGTTTTTATTAAGTTGTGTGTGTTGTCTTTCAATTTTCACACTCACCCACATTGAGCTTTCGCTCTTATTCCCAAGACCCTAGTAAGGGCCTATTGCAATTTCATTTTGGGGTGTTTTCATTCATGTCGTGTGCGTAGTATTTCAATTCTACACTCACATACATTGAGCTTTCGCTCTTACTCCCAAGACCTTAGTCAAGGCCTATTGCAATTATATTTGGGTTTAAATTCATGTCGTGTGCGTAGTATTTCAATTCTACACTCACACACATTGAGCTTTCGCTCTTACTCCCAAGACCTTAGTCAAGGCCATATTGCAATTATATTTGGGTTTCATTACAAGTCGTGTGAGTTGTCTTTCAATATACACACAACACCCACGCACACGTTGGCGACCTTCGGGCCCATATATATTATAAGTATTTCCCTTCGGCTATGTCTTTGGGTTTTAAGGTTCAATAGTGTGCGTAGTCTTTACATATATACACGACACACACTTGCATAACTGAGCCTTTTTGCTCTTAAGATATAGCCATATTTCTCTTTTGCAATTTCCCTTTTGCAAATTTACATTAAGTCATTTCCCTTCCACATTGTCTTTCAATTCGGGTTTTTCCTTTGGAGTTGCGTGAGTTTGCATTGCATATACGCCATACCACAAGTTAGGACGCATATTGCATCAAAGCGAACCCCACACTCCCGCTCAAAAATCGCCCAATCTAGGTCACTTGCACACACACCTAGTTGGCCCGAAAAGAGATAAAAAGAAAGACATAGGCACGTGCAAATCCCACGTGTAATAAAATCTGAAATCATACATCCAAAGCCCAAACACTTAGGCTATTTTCAAAGAGGTTTACATCTTATAAGACTTTGCCAAGCATACAGACTGACCCTTGCGCATCGGTGCAAGAAGGTCTGCGACGAAAAGAGCTCACTTGCTCACAGTCGCCCCGATAGAAGTCAGATTTTAAAACATTTCTTCGCTAGCTTAAGCAAGCTAGCTGGCACGCCCTTTTGCTAAAATACGACTTATACACATGAAAAGATTCGCTTCAGGCCTAAGAACCAGAGGTGAGGATTTTCAGTGTCTACAATATCTAAGACATGGAACACCCCTGCGTGGGTTATGCCCCCTATTTCCATGGGTAACTCTATGGCTCCCAAAGGTTTAGATGCATTTCCATCATATCCAGTAATTATGATGGGACTTGGGTTCACAGAAGTAAAGGTGACTCCAATTTGACATGCCACGTGGAGTGGAAGGATGTTGAGACCTCCTCCCCCATCAACTAAGCATTTGTCGAGAGGATAGTGATTCAATACTACCTCAATATGCAAGGCTTGGTTGCGGGTTTCATACGGTCTTTCTATCTCGTCTTTTGAGAACACGATCGGTGTCTTTGCACAGATAGGTGCCACTTGAAATGACAAGGACTCGGGAGTTATATTTGAGTTAACCTTGGCTTTCTCTAGGATTTTTTCTAAAACTAGTCTATGCCTAGGTGAGGTTTGTATCTGATCTAGGATAGACATGTTTATTGGGATCTTAGAAAGATGATTTTCAAAATCATATGAGGTTAAAACATTTTTACCTTTTCCCATTTCTTGCGAAACCTTAGGAATGCATGCTTTTGAAGGGCTAGGGACACTGACCACTTTTTTAGCAGTTTTTTCTAAGTGTTGGGGTTGATAGATCCTCCCGGACCTAGTCACTTCCCCTACACTTTGCCTAAGACTCGTTCCTATTGTGGCTCTATTTGAGTGCTTTGGAGCACCTCGAATTTCTAGTATGGCTCTAACCGGAGGCGGGACTCTAAGCGCTCCCCGGATTACTACTTGGGTGTTTTTCTTATAAATGATGAGAGATGATGCACAAGTAGTAAAACCAGAATGTGATGGATGCACTAAACTTTTCAAAGTCGATAAAGCACATACCTCCTTTCCCTTCCCACTAGTACTTGCATGATTGGGGAAGGGTTCTTTGAATATAGCTTGGGCAAGCTCTGGTTCCTCAGTGACCTGCCCTGCTCTATCAAGTTCTCAATTTTATTTAGAAGGGAGAAACATTGGTTCATATCATGGCCCTTGAGTTGATGATACTTGCAAAAATGGTTCAAAAATCTCCCATTTGAAGGGGTTCCTTCGGGAATTTCGGGGAGTGTTATAAACCCTTGGGCGTGAAGGAGGTCAAGGACCTCTGAGACAGGTTGCCCTAGTGGGGTATACTGCCATTTTTCAAAAGTTTTTTGTAACTTTTTTTCATTTTTTTGATTCAAACTTTTTTGAAGTGCTTGCCGAGCTTGGATCCACTCGGACGTTTGCAACTTTTTGGGGTTTTGCTCCTTTGTCCATACTGGGTAACTCATAAGTTCTGGGTTTTTCCAATCATGATTTTGGCAAAATATTTCCTTTCCATAGGTGATCATAGATTCCCTTTTTCAGATTTGTTTCAAAGAGAAAAGCTTTCTTGATCAACTTATGGAAAGTCGAGATTTCATGCAAAGAGAGAAGAGTTTTCAATTCATTTTTAAAATTATCGAGGATGAGCATTACTGCGCATCCTTCGGAAATCGGCTCTCTTACTTATCCAAGGAGGGACCTCCAATGAACGATGAATGCATGTACATCCTCGTTCAAAGCTTGCTCCGTATCCCTCAAAGTGTTTAAAGTTGGCATTACTTCTACATTATGCGAAAATCTTTGCATAAAGCAGTTCGCTAACTCTTCAAAAGTTGTGCACTGGCTTAAATCGTAGGAAGCAAGCCATTTTGAAGAAATACCTTTGAGGGGAAGGGGAAACCAATATATCCACTTTGTCGAGTCTTTTTTCTTTTTGTGGGCTCGACGGGAAAAGAGTTGCAGGTGGGATCTAGGATCCTCCGTGCCATCATACCGATGAAAGTTCGGAATCTCGTTGTCTCTGTCTGTTTCGTAATTCAAAGGAAGGAAATCAGACAGGGCGTACATTCTCTTTTCTTTATTTTGCCCTTTTAGCAGCTGCTGCAGGGCTTTTCGGTCCTTATGTGTGAAGGACTTGTGATATTGGTTTCCCTCCATTGTAGAGGTTTCCTTGGGCTTTCTAGACTTGTCGAATTTTTTCTTAGCTTTTGCCGGTTCGCCATGAGACGAACAGGAATTAGTTGCCTCTGCCTCTTGGTTAAGTGCAACGATTTTTGCTTCAAAATCTTTTCGTAAGTCTTCAATCTCTTCTCTTTTGTTTTCGAAATTTTTTGAATTTTTTTTGGAATGGGAACTTGATGAGCACGAGATACAGCTAGACACTTCATTGGAGTCTGAACTCGACATGACTTCGATCCTTTGTTTTTGAAAATCAACTATAAAATGCAAAAGGCAAAGAGTTAAATACTTTTCTTGGAAAATTTTTCAAGAGTTTTGTTTGTTTGATCTAGGTTTTCTCAAGACCCGTGTCCCACCGGGCGTGCCAAACTGTAAACAACAAAAATCCTCACTTCTGGCTTTTGAGGCCTAAAATGAACCTTCTCGTGCCTACGTTGCTTTTAAAGGGTGTGCCAGCTAGCTTACTCAAACTAGCGAAGGTTTTTGAAATCTTTGACTTCTTTTGGCGATTGTAGATAAGCGGGATCTTTTTGCTTTAAACCTTCTTGAACCGGTACTCAAGGGTCAGTTTAAGTGCTTAGAAAACCTTTGATCTTTTAAACAAATGTATGCTTTTGAAAGAAAAGTAAGTGTTTCGATGATTGTATGCCTAAATTGCAGTTTTTATTATGGGGTTTGTACGATTCCAAGTCTTTGAGCTTTTAAGCTATTTAGGTCGGATGTGTGTGCTCCAAGTGGCCTAATTCAGCGAGTTTGAGTGTAGATTCAGGGGTTTCCTTTTGAAAATGTGTGAATGCAAGGATGCACAAATATTTTCGGATTTGATATGATGATGTGAGCTAGTCTCAAATTGAAAGTGACTCACACACACAACTTAATGTAAATACCCGAATGGAAGTGCAACTCATGCAACTTAAGGGAAATACCCGAACTTGAAAGCAACTCACACGACTTGAATGTAAATTGCATAATTTGAAATATACTTATTGTAAACACCCCAAAATAAAACAAATTTCAAAATCAAACATCTGGTTTTAAAATTCATCTCAAAACCCAATTTTTGGAGTTTTTCGAAAACCTAAGGGTTGTTGTAAACACCCCAAAATCCCACGATTCTCTCAACCATACCTTGTTTTACAAAAGCGGCCCCAAAGGGCTATTTTGAGTCTGGAAACCCAGGGGCCTTCTAGACAGCCCTGTACATATTTGAAAACCTATACATATGA
The DNA here is from genome assembly GCA_036023115.1 of Brasenia schreberi. Taxonomy (NCBI): domain Eukaryota; kingdom Viridiplantae; phylum Streptophyta; class Magnoliopsida; order Nymphaeales; family Cabombaceae; genus Brasenia; species Brasenia schreberi. The sequence continues at coordinate 11,554,257 of JAYKKT010000088.1, forward strand.
TTTAAAACTCTGTACATATTGCTTTTTAGACTATAAATAGTGTTTTAAAGCCCCAAAAGCCTCCTGGCCTGATAAAAGCAGATCGAAAAGGCAAAGGAGAGCCCAGACTCGAAGATACTTCAAGCTCGACATATCAACTGTCATGTCAAAAGCATCCCCAAATTCTCAGACATCCAAGCCCCAAATATCAGAAATATGATAAAAAAAAAATCCCGAAGGTGAGAAGGAGATCGGACGACAATGTTGGTGAAGACCCAATGCAAGATGGAGTACTGATGAAGTTAGGCCCCGCACAAACCGTCCATCTTGAAACGTCTTGAAGGAATTAAAAAATCAAATTTGGATCGGATCTGGACCATATATATCCAGATCCAAACCCAAAGTGTATTTGGATTTCGATTTGGATCCCAAGATCCAAATCCAATATCTATATCCATGGCCCACTTCACCTCCCCATAAATGGGGGTGAGGGGCCCACAAAAGTTCATGTGAATGCCCTTGGAAGGCTTGGGTAGAGAGAGAAAGGTGGCCATAAAGTAAGAGTGAGAAAGTTGGTAGGCTTGACTTTTTGGTCAAAAGTGGGTTAGCCTTGTGGGTTTAACCAAGAGTGTGGGTTCAAGCTTGTATGCACCTACACTTGACCTAGGGCTGCACCAACTTGGATATGGCTGCAACTAAGGTAATGGACTGGCTCCAAGAGGTGGTTCCTAAACCTAGCCCTAAGTTAGCTTACCTCACCTAGCCATTGTTCCTAAAACCTAACCCAAACCTAACCTAGACTTAGCCCTTCTCACCCAAAACAGCACCCACTCCACCTAGCCGACCTCACCTAGCTGGACCACCTAGACCCTAACCAACTAGCCCTAAGCTATCCTTAGTTCACCTAACTAAGTCCCTAACCAACTAAACCCAGCCCACCTAACCGATCTACCCCAAACCACTAGCCCAGCCTACCTAAATAAAAATATCTAGCCCACAATATCCCAGCCCACCAAAATGAAAATATCTGGCCCAGCCCAACCGACCTAGCTCCCTTATCCCAACCAATAATCCCTAGCCAGCCTATATAAACCCCATCCATCACCTGCGGGTTCCCTCTTCATGCTCTTGGGACACACTCTTCACTCTTGGGGATTCGGCCAGCTCCTCTCTTCACCCTCTCCACTCCCAGCCAAGCAGCACCTGCCATCCTCCCACCTTCGGCGAGGAGCTCCATCTTCCTCTCTTCACTCCCTCTTCATCCCCTCCACTCGGCCAACACCTAGACAACGCCACCTACCTTCCACCCGGCCACCAGCACCTGCCACCCAACACCTGCCTCCTCCTTCCCAGCCAAGCACCACCCACCTTCCACCCAACCACCAGCATCACTCCCTTCCACCTGCCGCCTCCTTCCCGGTTAGTACCACTCTCCCTTCCCCAAAGCAACAACACCCCTTCACCATACCCCAAGCCAGCACCACCTACCTATCACCTTAGCTCCCAACCGACCACCCAACACCTGCCCTCCTTCCTTCCACCCAGCCGAGCACCCCTACCTGTCCCTAAACTCATCCCAACTCCCAGCATCATACCTTAGATCAACCTACCTTCCCTAAAACACCTCAACATCAGCTAGCTAGCACTCCTATCAACCGCGACAAGCTACCTAAGGGACTCCTCTTGGCTGCCCAAGGCGAATCATAAGTCCAAGTCTACGCAAGTTGAAGATGGACCAACTACATGTAAGTGTCTAAACTTGGTCTATTATATCAACTTGCTTTATATTCAATTAAATTTTGACATGGGGTTGTAATAATGGAGCGTAGTTTCCCCCCAAGATGTAATATTAATGTATGACACACAAGCACACACGTGCACTTGAGCCTTTCTGCTCTTAGTTGCACACTTTTTGCACACACAAGGGCCTTGACAGCCCCTAAGATATAATTTTATTTACATAAGTTTATCTGCGTCGGTTTACATTTAAGTCGTGGGTGTTGTCTTTCAATTCCACACTCACACACATTGACCTTTCGCTCTTACTCCCAAGACTCTAATAAGAGCCATATTGCCATTCAATTTGGGGTTTTCATTCAAGTTGTGTGCGTGGTCTTTCAATTCCACACACACACATTGAGCTTTCGCTCTTACTCCCAAGACTCTAATAAGAGCCATATTGCAATTCAATTTGGGTTTTACATTCCAAGTCGTGTGAGTTGTCTTTACATATACACACAACACCCACGCACACGTTGGCGACCTTCGGGCCCATATATATATAGTTGTATTTCCCTTCCGCTATGTCTTTAAAATTTGGGTTTTAAGGTTCAGTTGTGTGAGTAGTCTTTCAATATATACACGTCACACACTTACACAATTAAGCCTTTCCACTCTTAAGATATAGCCATATTTCCCTTTTGCAATTTCCCTTACGCAATTTCCCTTAAGCATTGTCTTTCAATTTCGGGTTTTCCCTTGGAGTTGTGTGAGTTTGCATTGCATATTCGCCATACCACGAGTTAGGACGCATATTGCATCAAAGCAAACCCCATACACCTGTGCAAAAATCGCCCCACTTAGGTCATTTGCGCACACACCTAGCTGGCATAAATAGCGTAAAACTGAAAGACATAGGCACGTGCAAATCCCACGTGAAATAAAATCTGCAACAATTGTTTTACAAAAACCTAAAAAAATCGAAAATTTGGAAAATACCAAAAAGATTTTATACATAGCTGCTCCTGGTAGGACTTTGGCAAAAGAAAAGGATTTCGAAAGAAACGTCGTCTGCATAGCCAGACCAAAATTTTCGAAATCACTTGAAAATCCAAGTACAAAACCAGGTCATTTTGAAAACCACGCATCAAATTCCCTCGGGTCTATAGCCCACGAGAATGATCAAAGCCCATAAGTGGATCCTCTTGAGGAAGATCCCACTTCTGAGCTCCCAGAATTTCATAAAATTCTCGATTTTGAAAGACCTTCCCAATCAGTAGGAGGAGATTTCATAGAAGTAAACCTAGGGGATGATTCCAATCCCAAATCCATCAAAATAGGTGCATGCTTGCATGAAACTGAAAGGTTAGCATTCATTGCATTTCTACGAACCTACTTAGATGTGTTTGCATGGACGTATGAAGACATGCCGGGCATAGACCCCAGCATTGTCGAGCATCGTTTTCCCTTAGATGCAGGTGTAAAACCCATAAAGCAGAAGCTTAGGAAAATACACCCGAATGTACACACGCAAGTCAAAGAGGGTTTAGAAGATCTGCTAAAAGCTGGATTTATAAAACCCATTGCGTACTCTGATTGGTTGTCAAACATCGTTGTAGTTCGAAAAACCAATGGGAAAATTCGAATATGCATCGATTTCAGAAACCTGAATAAAGCCACTCCAAAGGATAATTATCCTTTACCAAACATAGATTTGATAGTCGATAGTACTGCAAATCATGAAATGTTTTCGTTTATAGATGGCTAAACACCTCGAAATCCCATGAACTTCTTAAAACAAACCTGGCTTTGTACAAGCAGCCCCAAAGGGCCATTTTTTTGAGTCTGGAAACCCAGGAGCCTTCCAGACAACCCTGTATATATGTTTTAAACTTTGTCTTTCAAAAACATATGATATGGCTTTTAAAAACCTTTTAAAACATGTTTTGAAACCCCGAAGTGGCTTGGCCCGATCAAGACAGGACCAGGAAAGCTAAGAAGAGCCCGGAACCGGAGCACACGTCAAGCCCGGCACAACAACTCTTGTATCTGATTCACACCCCCAGGATCTCGAACGTCCAAGACCCTGTTCTTATCAAAATAGCATTTGAAGTAATCTCTGGAAGGCAGAAACGGAGGCGGACGACTATGTTGGCGAAGACCCAACGCAGACGGAATACTGATGCTGTCAGACCCCGCACGAATCGTCCGTTTCGAACCCAGCTCGAAGGAGTCAGAGTTCAGTTTGGATTGGATCTGGAGCATATATATCCAGATTCCAATCCAAACCCATATGTGGACTTGGATTTGGATTTGGATCCAGAGATCCAATCCAATATCCATATCCATGGCCCACATCACCTTCTCATAAATGGAGGTGGGGCCCACTTGAAATTCACGTGGGATATTGGGCATGAGAGAGAGTGGGGATGGAAAATATCAAGAGTGTTGTATTAAGCTTGACTTGTGTGTCAAGTTTGGGTTTAATCATGTGGGTTAGCCTAATTGAGTGGGTTTAAGCTTGTAATTAGCTAAAACCTAACCTAGGGCTGCACCAACATGAGGTGATCAAGGTCTATGGGCCATGCTAAGGGAGCTCCTTCACCTAAACCTAACCCAAAATGCCTAATCCTAGCCTAAACCCCTAATCCACCCCTAATCTGAACCTAATCACCTAACCCACTTCCTTAATCCCGGCCTAATCCCGACTTAATCACCTAACCCACTTCCCTAATCCTTCCCTAAACCTAGATTAATTTCCCTAATCCTAGCCTAATCACCTAACCTAGCTCACTAAACCTCACCCTAAAACCCAACCACCTAACCTAGCCCTAAACCCCTAAACCCCTAAACCACTCCTAGCCCACAATCTACCCAAACCCCTAGTTTCAAAATATCTGGCCCAACCCTTTCCAGCCCACCTTATCTACATACCACCCTACCTAAACCACCTAACCACTACCCCAAGCCCAGCCCTAACCGACCTACCCATCCCCTATTTAAACCCCCCCCCTTGGGGGCGGGTTTTGCAAGTCGGAACCCTCACCTCACCCAGCCGGGCCCTCTCCTTCTCCCATTTCCTCACCTAGCCGGGACCACTCTCCATCACCTTCACCTGCTCCATCAGCTCCACCTGCACCGCCACCTTCCCTCTTCCATCCATCACCTCACCCAGCCGGACGCCACCACCTTCATCCAACCGAACCAGCCGAGCTCCCATCCACACCCGGCTTCTCACTTCATCCACCACCTCTCCCCATTCGGTAAGCCTTCTCTAACTCTACCTAAACCCTTCTCTACTACCTCTCCACTCCTAGCCACCCACCCTATCATCATCTCAGCCCCTTTAACCCCCCACCTCGAGGCGACATCCACTTGCAACCGGCCACCTTTGAGGCGCCTATCCCGCGCCCCACTTGCAACCGGCCACCTTTGAGGCGCCTATCCCGTGCCCCACTTGCAGCCGACCAGCACCTTTGGTCACCTATCCTCGCGGAGCTCCCGTTTGCAGCCCAAGGCGAAGGCCAAGCCCACGCTGAAGCAAGACCTCTACGGACCAGCTACTTGTAAGTGTCTAAACTCGGTCTTTAGTTGTATACTTGCTTGAGATTCAATTTGATACGGGGTTGTAATAACGGAGCATAGTCTCCCCCCGCTTGTAATAACGTGGCTTGGCACAACCACACACGTGCACTCTCTTAGTCGTGCACGATTTTGAACACACACGGGCCTAATCAGCCCCTAATACATAAGTGTGTATATATATACTTTCATTTTCGAAGGGTTTTGTTTAAGTTGGGTGCGTTGTCTTTCAATTCAAGCACTCTCACACACATTGAGCTTTCGCTCTTATTTGAAAGACCCAAGTAAGGGCCGACCTATACTATTTGGGTTTCATTTCATGTCGTGTGAGTAAGTCTTTCAATTCAAGCACTCTCACACACATTGAGCTTTCGCTCTTATTTGAAAGACCCAAGTAAGGGCCGACCTATACTATTTGGGTTTCATTTCATGTCGTGTGAGTAAGTCTTTCAATTCAAGCACTCTCACACACATTGAGCTTTCGCTCTTATTTGAAAGACCCAAGTAAGGGCCGACCTATACTATTTGGGTTTCATTTCATGTCGTGTGAGTAAGTCTTTCAATTCAAGCACTCTCACACACATTGAGCCTTCGCTCTTACTCCCAAGACCTTAGTCAAGGCCATACTGCAATTTATATTTGGGTTTAATTTCATGTCGTGTGTGTAAGTCTTTCAATTCAAGCACGCACCCACATTGAGCCTTCGCTCTTATTTGCAAGACCCGAGTAAGGGCTCATATACATAATCTATATACATATCTCCCTTCGGTTATTTCCCTTCGGTTATTTCCCTTCGGTTATTTCCCTTCAGTCATTTCCCTTCAGTATTGTCTTTACATTTCGGGTTTTCCCTTTGGAGTAGCGTGAGTTTGCATTGCATCTACGCCATACCACGAGGTAGGATGCATATTGCATCGAAGCAAGCCCCGCTCGAATTCGCCCATGTAGTGGAGTGTTCATAACACACAAACTAGGTGGCCCGAAAAGGGATAAAAGAAAAGACTTAGGCACGTGCAAATCCACGTGATCTAAAACATGCAACCGCATCTTAAAGACCCGAAATAGACACCTCGAACCGCTTCGTAGACTTCTCTCCAAAAAACTCGATTTTTGCAAAGCGTACAGACTGACCCTTGCGCATCGGTGCAAGAAGGTCTGCGACGACAAGAGCTTACTTGCTCACAGTCGCCACATTTAGAAGTCAGTGTTAGAAATATCTTCGCTAGCTTAGGTAAGCTAGCTGGCACGCCCTGTTTGCATACATAGGCCTTAGACGCACGAGAGGATCCGCTCCAAGCCCTGAAAAAGGCAAAAGTGACGGGGATTTTCGCGCGTCTACACCCTCAAAAATGTGTATTCGGGGTAGAGTTAGGGAAGCTTCTCGGCTTTATGGTGAGCCAAAGGGGAATAAAGGGGAATAGAAGTCGACCCCTCTAAGTGTCGAGCCATCCTAGACATGGCTCCACCCTCCAATCTCACCCAAATCCGTAGCCTCCAAGGTCGTTTACAATCCGTTCGCCAATTCATATCGAATCTGGCCACTAGATGCGAACCCTTCAACAAACTGTTAAGGAAGGGCACGAAGTTCTTATGGGATGACGAATGCCAGAAGTCCTTCGAGAGACTGAAGGCATACTTGGTTAATCCCCCCGTTTTGAACCCTCCAAAGCAAGGAAAACCGCGTTTGTTATACATCTCCGTGCATACAAATGCTTGAGGAGCCCTGTTGGCTCAATACAAGGATGACACCCATAAGGAGTATGCCATCTACTACATTTCAAAAACTCTCTTGGCTTATGAATGAAATTATAGGGCAATGGAGAAGACGTGCTTGGCCCTAGTTTGGGCTTGCCAGAAATTCAGACACTATTTCCTAGATCATGAGATCTGGATAGTGTCCAAGCTTGATCCAATCAAGCACTTGTTTGAAAAACCCATTCTCATGGGTAGATTGGGCAAATGGCAACTCCTTCTAATGGAGTATGATATGAAATACCATCACCAGATCTCCATTAAGGGGCAAGCCCTAGCAGATTACGTGGCTGAGTTCCCCTTAGAGGACGCATATCCCACTCTCGTTGAAATGCCCGATGAAGGCATATTACAAAACCAGTTTCAAAACCACATTTTGGCAAATTCTTTCAAAAACCAAGTGTGGAAGATGCACTTCGATGGGGCACGAAACCAACGAGGGGCCGGTGCCGGGGTCATCCTAATCTCCCCTGAAAAGGGCGAGATTCCCATAGCCGTCTGCTTAGATTTCGAATGTTCCAACAACGTAGCTGAGTATGAAGCACTCATACAAGGCTTAAGGATTTCAAAAACTCTAGGGGCATCGTGCATTGAGGTCTTTGGAGATTCTCTCCTTGTCATAAACCAGGTTTTAAAAATTTGGCAAGTACGTAATGAAAAACTACTTCCATATCACGAGTTGGCCACTCAATTGGTCCAATCCTTCCAGTCGTGTAAACTCACACACGTAGGAAGAGAGGACAATGGCATCGCCGATTGCCTCTCCTCCTTAGGTTCAGCCCTGAAGGTCGATCCCATTTCAGGGACCAGATCTTTGGAAATATGGCATGCGCCCCACCCATCCACACACGACTTGGATATTTGCCAAAATAACCCAGAGTCTATTGAAAAACCCTAGTTTTATGACATCAAACAGTTTTTAGAAAATGGGGGATTCACCGAGGATGCCACACCCAAGGATAAGGCATTCATCCGTAAGATTTCAACTCGATACACCATTCTAGGTGGGGTCTTATACAAAAAAAGTTTTATCGGCATTCTGCTTAGGTGTATCGACCTAGAGGAGGCTAGGATAGTGATGCACGAGTTCCACGATGGAGAATGTGGAGTTCATGTTAATGCCAACAAGATGGCAATGAAAATACTTAGAGGGGGCTATTTTTGGTCCACCCTGAAGAAGGATTGCCACGATCATGTTAGGAAGTGTCATCCATGTCAAGTGCATGGGCACGCCATTCATATCCCTTCATCTGCATTGCATTCCGTGGTCAGCCCCTGGCCATTTACCATGTGGGCGTTTGACATCATAGGCCCAATATTTCCAAAGCCCTCGAATGGGCATCGATTTATTTTAGCAGCCACGGAGTATTTCTCCAAGTGGGTGGAAGCCATTTCCCTAACCAACGTGATGGGGCAACATGTGGTGGCTTTCATCCGGAGGAATATCTTGGCTCGATTTGGGGTTCCACGAGACCTTGTGTCTAATAATGGCACCCCATTCAAGAACGAGTGGATGGTTAAGTTGTGCAACACGTATGACATAACTCACCACTTCTCTTCGCCCTACTACCCTCAAGGCAACGGCCAAGCCGAAGCCACAAACAAGACTCTCATTAGCATAATTGAGAAAACCTTAGAGAAGGGTAGGACGTGGCACGAGAAGCTGGATGAAGCCTTATGGGCTTATAGGACTTCCATCCGGACTCCCACGAATGCCACACCATTCGAATTGGTCTATAGCACAAACGCCATTCTTCCCATTCATACCCAACTGCATTCATTCCATGCATCCATAGCATTCGACCTCCCCCTAGAGACGCTTCAACATGCTAGGATGGCCGAACTAGATTTGCTAGATGAGAGGCGACTCCTTGCCATGGATCATGCTTGTGCATACCGACAAAGGATGGCCCGACATTATAGCAAATACATGAGACCTCACCACTTTGAAGTGGGAGATCTGGTCTTAAAAACCATCCATCATCGTGGCCCACACCCCCTAGGAAAGTGGCGCCCCAACTGGGATGGACCCTATGTTGTACGCGCAACCACTACGAACAATTCGTATTGGTTGATCGATGTAGAAGGTAGGAATTTAGCAGATCCTATCAATATTCAATACTTAAAGAAGTATCATGTGTAGGATTTTGATTAAATTCCAGTTTTTTGAAAATTTTAGGGATAGCTGCCCTGAGACATGAAAATAAGGTGCAAAGGCAAAGTCGTGTGACCTTGAGTGAGAGAATTCACACTTGTGAAAGAGCGGAGTCTTCAAAATCGTGGTTACATTTCAAAATCCTTCTTCTTACAAAAAAAGGCCTAGTTCAATATAGCAAGATACTTGCAAGTAGTACGTGCTATTTCTAAATAGGCTGATCTGGAATGGATCGAGTGTAGGCTTGGGATAAGTCCTCCCCTCTTCTCTTCTCCTTCCAAAAGGAAAACAAAAGCCCAAACAAAGGGAATTTCCCATTCAAAGTCTCTTTCCAAAAGAAAGAAACCAGAATTCAAAAGAAAAATCGATTCTCTTGTGAAAAAGAGGGATTAAAGAAAAAAATACTCCCAAAGGGAGACCCTCGATGAAAAAAGGAAAAAGAGGCCAAAAAGCTCAAAAAGACTAATTTTCCGCCTTCTATGCCTTAAACCACGGGACGCTTCAGAAGGGACCGTGGTATCTCTTTCCCATCCTTGGCTTATCCCAAGCTAAAGCATGGTTCATTTTGAGGAATCCTAAAGTAAAAATAGGATTTACTTACTTGAATTTCATCTTGTTTGCGAATTCGACGTTTCGAGTAAGGCGTAGGAATTTGAAATATGCCTTGTTTTCTTATAAAACCTATGCTAGATAAGCGAGTGTTAAGACTCTGTAAACACCCCAAATCTTCTATTTTTTAAAAACTCTCAAAACACCAAAAAGCTCGTTTGAGCCAAAACGACGACCTGTTTTGAAATGTGAAAACAGGTACAGAAGGCAAAAGAAGACCCTAGGCCCGAAGAGGATTCAAGCCCAGAGCTTCAGAAGCCACTCTCTGATAAAAAAACAAAAGAAAGCAGAGCCCATTTGATGAAAAGCTCAACGGAGTCCAGAACGGCGAGACGGAGTCCGGACGACAAAGTTGGGGAAAACCCAGCACCAGACGGAGCGCTGATGAAGCCAGTGCCCGCACAGATCGTTCGCCTCGAGAAGCCAAGAAGGACTGTCCGAAGAAATTTTGATTTGGATCTGGACCATATATATCCAGATCCAAATCCATGTAATGAATAGTGTTTGGATTTGGGTCAATCCAAATAGTGTTTGGGTCGATCCAAATAGTGTTTGGATTTGGATTGGATCCAAATAGTGTTTGGATTGGATCGGATCTGGATCAAAATATCCAGATCCGTATCCATAAAATATTGGGTTTTGGATCGGATACAGATCTCAAAATATCCGAGATCCAATATCCAGATCCAAATAGTGTTTGGATTTGGGTATGGATCCAAACCCCAAACCCAAACCCAAATCCAAGACCCACCTCAAATCTCTATAAATAGAGGTGAGGGGGTCCATGTAAAGGGTTCATGCAAATATTTGGGAGGAGAGAGAGGGAGTGATAGACCTAGCCATGTGGGCTCATTGGGTGAGGTGGGTTCAAGCCATGTGGGCTAAGTGGGTCTAGACCAAGGGGCTGCAACCAAGGTGGGCTGGACCAAGTGGCTGCAACCGTGGAGACGTGGGCTCAAGCCAAGAAGGACCGGCTCCAAGAGGTAAGCCTAACCTAACCTAGCCATTCTCTCTACACCCCTCTAAACCTAACCCCAACCTAGCCTAGGTTCGAACCTACCTAACCCCAACTGAACCTAACCCTAACTAAACCTAGCCCTAACCCAACCTAGGTTCGACCAAACCTAACCCTAGACTTGAACCAACCTAAACCTAACCGGACCGCGCCTGCCGTGCGCACCCTGACGCTGTCCGCGCGCCCTGACGCCATCCCGCGCCCTGACGCCATCCCGCGCCCCAGCGCCCAGCGCCAGACGCGCCCCAGCGCCCAGCGCCAGACACCCGCCAGCGCCCAGCGCCCAGCGCCAGGCGCCCGATTGCTGCGCCCGACGCCTTCCTGCCGACTTGACCACCTTCCTGCCGACCTAACCTGCACCCTGGCCGTGACCTGCACCCTAGGACAGACCCTACACAGCCCCCGTCTTGGCCGAACCTTAGTTCCCCTAAGACCCTAACCGTGCCTCATAGAACCTCTCTCAAAGCCACCTAGGATAACCCCCTCTTGGCTGCCCAAGGTGAACCGTGAGCCCACGTGCAAGCAAGTTGAACATGGACCGGCTATTTGTAAGTGTCTAAACTTGGTCTATTACATTAACTTGCTTTATATTCAATTAAATTTTGATACGGGGTTGTAGTAAAGGAGCTTCGTCTCCCCCGATTGTAATAACGTGGTTTGACACACCCACACACACACGCACTTGAGCCTTTCCGCTCTTAGTCGTACACTTCTTGCACACACACGGGCCTAACAAGCCCTTAATATATAGTTATATTTATATATTTTAAGTCAAGGGGGTTTTTAATTAAGTCGTGTGTGTTGTCTTTCCATTTTCCACACGCACACACATTGAGCCTTCGCTCTTACTCCCAAGACCTTAGTAAAGGCCTTATTGCAGTTATATTTGGGTTTCATTTATGTCGTGTGCGTAGTACTTCAATTCTACACTCACACACATTGAGCTTTCGCTCTTACTCCCAAGACCTTAGTCAAGGCATACTGCAATTTATATTTGGGTTTCATTTCATGTCGTGTGTGTAAGTCTTTCAATTCAAGCACGCACACACATTGAGCCTTCGCTCTTATTTACAAGACCCAAGTAAGGGCCCCTACATATACTCTATATAAAGTATTTCTTTCGGCTACGTCTTTAAGATTCGGGTTTTAAGGTTCAAGTTGTGTGCGTTGTCTTTCAATATATACACGACACACACTTACACAATTGAGCCTTTCCGCTCTTAAGATATAGCCATATTTCCCCTTCCGCTATTTACTTTACAAGTCGTTTCCCTTCGGCTATTTACTTTACAAGTCATTTCCCTTCGGCAATTTCCCTTCGGCATTGTCTTTTAATTTCGGGTTTTCCCTTTGGAGTAGCGTGAGTTTGCATTGCATCTACGCCATACCACGAGGTAGGACGCATATTGCATCGAAGCAAGCCCCGTACTCCCGCTCAAATTCGCCCCATGTAGTGGAGTGTTCATAACACACACCTAGGTGGCCCATAAAGGGATAAAAAGAAAGACTTAGGCACGTGCAAATCCACGTGATCTAAAATCTGAGAATCGTACAAACCCGAATCAAATCGTGCAAGACTTAGGGTCGTCCAACCCTTACAAAGTCAAAATCGCCCAAATGCATGGTTTTCAAAAGGTTTTAAAACACTTCTTCATTCAAAATATATTTTGAGTTAAACTTGTTTCAAAACGAAGTCTCTAAGCGTACAGACTGACCCTTGCGCATCGGTGCAAGAAGGTCTGCAACGTAAAAATCCCGCTTGCCTACAATCGCCTTTCAAAAGTCAGATTATTTTCAAAACATACTTTGCTAGTTAAAGTAAACTAGCTGGCACGCCCATAAAGCGAAGTAGATTGCGAAAAGGTTCACTTCAGGCCTAAGAACCCGTAAGTGAAAATTTTCGGTGTCTACAGACTCAAACAAGGGCAAATACGAAGAGCTCGAGATCCTTAGGATCGAGACTCAAGACAGTTGTCTTTTTTGTAAATAGTTTTGTAAATAAAATTTGAAAAATCGAACATCGAACAGCATAGGATTTTGCTCACTTGGAGCAGTAGGCCTTATAAGTCTCTAGAGTTTGACCACATCTGATCTCTGGGAGGTCGCCACTCTTGGCACCACACCCATGTCATCTGCATTCCATGCATGGCACTTGCATAAACATGATCCCATTTAGGACCAGATTCCATAGTATATCCCTTTGGCGTGATATCTCCTCCTACCAGAGTTTTAAATTGAGATTTTGTTAAAAGATTGGGGCGATCCCATATTCTTTGTGGATAGATCTAGGGAGACATTAAAAGGGGTGTTTGTCATCCTTGCCCTTATCCAAATCGATTTAGACAAGGCCAAAGAGGGGCATCTATAAACACCCCGAAATCCCACGAATTTCTCAAATCCCTCTAGTTTTGTAAAAGCAGCCCCAAAGGGCCATTTTGAGTCTGGAAACCCAGGAGCCTTCCAGACAACCCTGTATATATGTTTTAAACTTTATCTTTCAAAAATATACAATATGGCTTTTAAAAACCTTTTTAAACATGTTTTTGAAACCCCGAAGCAGCTTCAGCCTAATCCAGAGAGGACCAGGAGAGCAAAGGAGAGCCCGGAACCGGAGCACATGTCGAGCCCGGCACAGCAACTCTCGTATCAAATCCACACCCCCAGGATCTCGAACGTCCAAGACCCTGTTATCATCGAAACATTGTTTGAAGTCATCTCCGAAAGGCGAAAACAGAGGTGGACGATCATGTTGGCGAAGACCCAACGCAGATGGAGCACTGATGCTGTCAGGCCCCGCACAAACCGTTCGTTTCGAATACAGCTCAAAGGAGTCAGAGTTCAGTTTGGATCTGATCTGGACCATATATATCCAGATCCCAATCCAAACCCATGTATGGACTTGGATTTGGATTTGGATTCAAAAATCCAATCCAATATCCATATCCATGGCCCACATCACCTTCTCATAAATGGAGGTGGGGCCCACTTGAATTTCACGTGGGATTATGGGCATGAGAGAGAGTGGGGGGTGGATAAGATCAAGTGTGTGTTGTAATTAAGCTTGACTTGTGTGTCAAGTTTGGGGTTAATCATGTGGGTTAGCCTAATTAAGTGAGTTTAAGCTTGTAATTAGCCAAAACCTAACCTAGGGCTGCACCAACATGATATGGTTAAGGTCTATGGGCCATGCAAAAGGAGCTCCTTCACCTAAACCTAACCAAAAACACCTAATCCTAGCCTTCCACCCTAATCCGGCCCTAATCTGAGCCTAATCACCTGACCCACTTCCCTAATCCCGGCCTAATCCCAACCTAATCACCTAACCCACTTCCCTAATCCTCCCCTAAACCAAGGTTAATTTCCCTAAACCTAGCCTAATCCTAGCCTAATCACCTAACCTACCTCACTAAACCTCACCCTAAAACCAACCCACCTAGCTAAACCCTAAACCCCTAAACCACCCCTAGCCCACAACCTACCCAAACCACTTGTATTTAAAATATCTGGCCCAACCCTTTACAGCCCACCTTATCACCACACCACCCTACCTAAACCACCTAACCACTACCCCAAAACCAGCCCTAACCGACCCAGCCCAGCCCTATATAAACCCCCCCCCCCCTTGGGGGCGGGTTTTCCCATCTAGAAGCCCCACCTTCCACCAGCCGGGACCTCCATTTCCTAGCTCAGCCGATTCCCATCCTTGCTCCACTTGCCCCACAGCCTGCCACCACCTGCGCCACTACCTCCTAGCCGAGCACCACCACCTCCACCACCATTCCAGCCGAAGTCCCCCTCGCCATCCTCTTCACCCGACCGAACCAGCCGAGCCCCCACATCGGGCTGCTCCTCAACCACCCACCGCCTTCCAACACCTGGTTAGTACCCTACACTCCACCTTACTCCTTCACTCCTGTAGACGCGCGAAAAATCCCCTTTTCTCACCTTTTCAGGGCTTGGAGCGGATCCTCTCGTGTGTCTAAGGCCTATTTATGCAAACAGGGCATGCCAGCTAGCTTACCTAAGCTAGCGAAGATATATTTAAAACTGACTTCTAATCATGGCGACTGTGAGCAAGTGAGCTCTTGTCGTCGCAGACCTTCTTGCACCGATGTGCAAGGGTCAGTCTGTACGCTTTGCAAAAATCGTGTTTTTGGGAGAGAAAGTCTACGAAGCGGTTCGAGGTGTCTAATTCGGGTCTTTTAGAATCGATTGCATATTTTAGATCACGTGGATTTGCACGTGCCTAAGTCTTTCCTTTTATCCCTTTTCGAGCCACCTAGTTTGTGTGTTATGAACACTCCACTACGTGGGCGAATTCGAGCGGGGCTTGCTTTGATGCAATATGCGTCCTACCTCGTGGTATGGCGTAGATGCAATGCAAACTCACGCTACTCCAAAGGGAAAACCCGAATGTAAAGACAATACTGAAGGGAAATAACCGAAGGGAAATAACCGAAGGGAAATGACTTGAAATATAAATGCCGAAGGGAGATATGTATATAGAGTATGTATATGAGCCCTTACTCGGGTCTTGCAAATAAGAGCGAAGGCTCAATGTGGGTGCATGCTTGAATGGAAAGACTTACACACACGACATGAAATTAAACCCAAATATAAATTGCAGTATGGCCTTGACTAAGGTCTTGGGAGTAAGAGCGAAAGCTCAATGTGTGTGAGTGCTTGAATTGAAAGACTTACACACACGACATGAAATGAAGCCCAAATAGTATAGGTCGGCCCTTACTTGGGTCTTTCAAATAAGAGCGAAGGCTCAATGTGTGTGAGAGTGCTTGAATTGAAAGACTTACACACACAACATGAAATGAAACCCAAATAGTATAGGTCGGCCCTTACTTGGGTCTTTCAAATAAGAGCAAAGGCTCAATGTGTGTGAGAGTGCTTGAATTGAAAGACAACACACCCAACTTTAGCAAAACCCTACAAAAATGAAAGTATATGTATATACTTATGTATTAGGGGTTGATTAGGCCCGTGTGTGTTCAAAATCATGCACAACTAGGAGAGTGCACATGTGTGGGTGTGTCAAGCCACGTTATTACAAGCGGGGGGAGGCTATGCTCCGTTATTACAACCCCGTATCGAATTAAATCTCAAGCAAGTCTACAACTAAAGACCGAGTTAGGCACTTACTAGTAGCTGGTCCGTAGATGCCTTGCTTGAGCGTGGGCTTGGCTTTCGCCTTGGGCTGCAAAAGGGAGCTCCGCGAGGTTGAGCGACAAGGGGTGCTGGTCGGGTGCCTTGAAGGTGGTTGGCTACTAGCAAGGGTGTCGCCTTGACGTGTGGGATTAAAGGGGCTAAGTAAGGTCACTAAGGGGAGTGTAGTGTTGGGGAATATGGCACTAAGGGAAGGGAACTAGATAGGGGAAGGATACGGCTGGCGGGTGGCTAGCCAAACGACAAGGTGACAATCGGTGGGAGTGGCCGACTAGGAGCTTGGTGGTGGCGGGTATTTAGGGAGTTTGGTTTCGGTTGAGTGAGAAGGGTGGCAGCGAGTGTAAGGGCTGATGTTAGAGTGGTAGGGGAGTGGATTAGGAGGCTGAGAGTGGAGAGGGAGTTGTAGACGTGCGAAAATCCCCGCCACTCACCTTTTCAGGGCTCGGAGCAGATCCTCTCGTGTGTCTAAGGCCTACTTATGCAAACAGGGCGTGCCAGCTAGCTTACCTAAGCTAGGGAAGATATATTTAACACTGACTTCTAATTGTGGCGACTATGAGCAAGTGAGCTCTTGTCGTCGCAGACCTTCTTGCACCGATGCGCAAGGGTCAGTCTGTACGCTTTGCAAAAATTGAGTTTTAGGAGAGAAAGTCTACGAAGCGGTTCGAGGTGTCTAATTCGGGTCTTTTAGATGCGATTGCATATTTTAGATCACGGGGATTTGCACGTGCCTAAGTATTTCCTTTTATCCCTTTTCGGGCCACCTAGTTTGTGTGTTATGAACACTCCACTACATGGGCGAATTCGAGCGGGGCTTGCTTTGATGCAATATGCGTCCTACCTCGTGGTATGGCGTAGATGCAATGCAAACTCATGCTACTCCAAAGGGAAAACCCGAATGTAAAGACAATACTGAAGGGAAATAACCGAAGGGAAATGACTTGTAAAGTAAGTGCCGAAGGGAGATATGTATATAGAGTAGGTATATGGGCCCTTACTCGGGTCTTGCAAATAAGAGCGAAGGCTCAATGTGGGTGCATGCTTGAATTGAAAGACTTACACACACGACATGAAATTAAACCCAAATATAAATTGCAGTATGGCCTTAACTAAGGTCTTGGGAATAAGTGCAAAAGCTCAATGTGTGTGAGAGTGCTTGAATTGAAAGACTTACACACACGACATGAAATAAAACCCAAATAGTATAGGTCGGCCCTTACTTGGGTCTTTCAAATAAGAGCAAAGGCTCAATGTGTGTGAGAGTGCTTGAATTGAAAGACTTACACACACGACATGAAATGAAACCAAAATAGTATAGGTCGGCCCTTACTTGGGTCTTTCAAATAAGAGCGAAGGCTCAATGTGTGTGAGTGTTTGAATTGAAAGACAACACACCCAACTTAAGCAAAACCCTACAAAAATGAAAGTATATGTATATACTTATTTATTAGGGGCTGATTAGGCCCGTGTGTGTTCAAAATCGTGCACAACTAGGAGAGTGCACGTGTGTGTGGGTGTGCCAAGCCACGTTATTACAAGCGGGGGGAGACTATGCTCCGTTACTACAACCCCGTATCGAATTGAATCTCAAGCAAGTATACAACTAAAGACCGAGTTAGGCACTTACTAGTAGCTGGTCCGTAGAGGCCTTGCTTGAGCGTGGGCTTGGCCTTTGCCTTGGGCTGCAAAAGGGAGCTCCGCGAGATTGAGCGACAAGGGGTGCTGGCCGAGTGCCTTGAAGGTGGCCGGCTGCAAGCAAGGGTGTCGCCTTGATGTGTGGGATTAAAGGGGCTAGGTAAGGTCACTCGGGGGAGTGTAGTGTTGGGGGAGTATGGCGCTAAGGTAGAGCTTAAGGGAGTGTCTAAGGGAGAGCCTAGGGGAAGTATTGGACTGGCGGATGGAAGGGCCGAATGAGTATGGGGCAGTCGGTTGAAGTGGCTGACTGCTAGGGAGACTTGGTGTGGCGGGCAGTTAGGGTGGCTAGGAGTGGTGTAAGGGAAGGGAACTAGCTAGGATATGGGGTAAGGTGGTGATGGTTGTGGTGAGGTGATAGGGGCAGTTCTTAGGGAGTTGGATGGGGTAGCCAGGTGTAGCTAGGTTGGTTAGGTAGTGGCGGGTAGTTAGGATGCTATAGGTTCGGCTGAGTGAGAATGGTGGCAGCAAAGCGGAATGGCTGGTGTTAGGGTGCTATGGTAGGGGGTTAGGTGGCTGAGAGAGGAAAGGGAGTGGAGAAGGTGAGATGAAGGATGGGGTACTAATCGTGTTTGAAGAGAGGCGACGGATGGAAGAGAGCAGCCGGGTGTGGTGGAGCAAGTGGTTCGACCGAAGGTAGGGGTGGCGACAGGTGGTGGGCCGGCTGGGGTATGGTGGAGCAGGTGGAGCATGGTGGTGGCTGGTGGTGGTGCAGGTGGAAGGCCTGGCTGGACGTGGATGAAGTGGCTGGGCTCGGTTGGGCTGGACCAAGGTGAGAGAGGATGGGAAGGGAGAGAGGTTCTAGATCATGGAACCCGTCCCCAAAGGGGGGGGGTTTATATAGGGATGGGTAGGTCGGTTAGGGCTGGGTTTGGGGTAGTGGTTAGGTGGTTTAGGTAGGGTGGTATGATGATAAGGTGGGCTGGAAAGGGTAGGGCCAGATATTTTAGATACTAGTGGTTTGGGTAGGTTGTGGGCTAAGGGTGGTTTAGGGGTTTAGGGTTTGGTTAGGTGGGTGGGTTCTAGGGTGAGGTTTAGTGAGCTAGGTTAGGTGATTAGGCTAAGATTAGGCTAGGTTTAGGGAAATTAACCTAGGTTTAGGGAAGGATTAGGGAAGTGGGTTAGGTGATTAGGTTGGGATTAGGCCGGGATTAGGGAAGTAGGTTAGGTGATTAGGCTCAGATTAGGGGCGGATTAGGGTGGAAGGCTAGGATTAGGTATTTTGGGTTAGGTTTAGGTGAAGGAGCTCCCTTTGCATGGCCCATAGACCTTAACCACATCATGTTGGTGCAGCCCTAGGTTAGGTTTTGGCTAATTACAAGCTTAAACCCATTCAATTAGGCTAACCCACATGATTAACCCCAAACTTGACACACAAGTCAAGCTTAATTACAACCACACTTGATCTTATCCATCCCCACTCTCTCTCATGCCCATAATCCCACGTGAATTTCAAGTGGGCCCCACCTCCATTTATGAGAAGGTGATGTGGGCCATGGATATGGATATTGGATTGGATTTTTGAATCCAAATCCAAATCCAAGTCCATACATGGGTTTGGATTGGGATCTGGATATATATGGTCCAGATCCAATCCTAACTGAACTCTGACTCCTTCGAGCTGTATTCGAAACGAACGGTTTGTGCGGGGCCTCACAGCATCAGTGCTCCGTCTGCGTTGGGTCTTCGCCAACATGATCGTCCGCCTCTGTTTTCGCCTTCCGGAGATGACTTCAAAGGATGTTTTGATGATAACAGGGTCTTGGACGTTCGAGATCCTGGGGGTGTGAATTTGATACAAGAGTTGCTGTGCCGGGCTGTAAACACCCCAAAAACCCAAATACTTTTCAAAACCAAATGCCTGGTTCGAAAACCAGTTCAAAAGATAAGTTTGGAATTTTCGAAAAACTCAGGAAATCAAAACATTTCAAAATTCTGTTTTCCAACCCTGTTTGAAACATGAAAAATCTTGAAAATGGACGAAAGTCCTATTTTTATGAAAGACCAGACAAACAGATGAAGCCTGGCTCAAAACAGTCGCAAAAGATTCAAAAAGTTCAAAGGTCAAGCCCAACCCGATAAAAAGTGAATTTCGAGGACGAAAAAGAAGCCCATGCCACAAACGCATTTCAAGCCTGAAGCACCAAAGGCCAAGCCAAAAGCATCTCTGAAATCACGAAAAATCCAAGTCAAATGCAAGAAGAAACAGTAGAAAGAGAGTCCAAAAAGACGAAAAGAAGCTCGGACGATGAAAATGGGAATAACCCAGCGTAAGACGGAATCTTGATGAACTCAGGACCCGCACGAAGCATCCAGCTTGAAACGCCAGAAAGGACTGAAGAAGAGAAAATTTTGGATCAAATCTGGATCCAAAAATCCAGATCCAGATCCAAGATCCATATCCAAACGAAACTTGGATTGGATTGGATCCGAATTTTAGAAACCAACAAAGGATCCATATCCACACAAGGGGCCTATAAAAGGACGTGAGTGGGCTGGCTTTGAGGAGGACGATTTTTCCAGCACTTCACGTTGATAGTTGGGGGGGAAAGAGAGAGAGAGAGAGAGAGAGGAAGGTCAACAAAACGGGCTGGCCTTCCCCTCTTGTTTTGTAAAATCGTGGGTTGATTTTGTGGGTTGCACTCAAGTGTAAGTGGGAGCATTTCACGCCTTGTATTTTGCTGGAAATGGAGAGAAACCTGGCGGCATTGGATGGGCTGTCTTCAATGGAGATTGGCTGCGTTGGAAACGAGACCAAATGGGCTGATAGGTTGTCAAGGTAAGCCCCTAAAATCCTGCCCAAAGTCCCTTCTTTTCGTACCTCTCAAAACCACCTAAACCCTAAAACATAAAACGTCAAAAGTCCAACCAAGATGCTGGCCGAACTTCACTAAAGGAACGATCCTAGTTCTACCTAAGACTACTCTAGTCTAGAACCATACCCAGCTCGGCCATTGGCTGGCCAAGCTCACCTTAGATCCCTCCCAGCCAAACCATCTAGCACTAAACCACCTAAACTATTTCCTAAACCAAAACTACTCCTAGAGACCTAGCCAAAACCGATGTCTAAAACACTCGGTTCCTTCCTTTGGACGAAACCATTTTCACCTACCTAGTTCGGCCCATGCTAGCTGAGTTCATTTTAGGTTTTTCCCTAAACTAAATCCATTACCTAAGTTAGATCCTAACCAAAAGAACTAACCTACACTTACCCAGCTCGGCCACCCTTTGGCCGAGCCACTCCCTTAGGATCTCACGTGAGATCAAACACCCAACACCAGCCCAAGCTCGGCCACCCTTTGGCCGAGCATTGCCCTAGAGCTTACCTTAGGATTTCCCCTAAGATCACTCACTACCCCTAAACCAATCTCGACCCATTGTGAGACGAGTATCCCTTCGCATCTCGCCCGAACCACTTCCTTAGACATCCCCTAACTCGACCACTAGCTGGTCGGATTTTCCCCTTAGAGCCTTGAGCTAACCTTCGACCAAAACAAACCACCTAGACCTAACTCAGATCCGTTAGTTTTTCACCCTAGATCTATCATATCTAAGCCCGAAACCCATAGTGCATTAGCTTGTCAATCTAGCCCAGGTCACGATCTAGGATCAACCTTCTACGCAGCTGGTCATCTCGCATAGGAAAGTCCATCCAACGGCTATATCCAAGGTCAGGTTTCGTTGAAAAAGGAAGCCCAAGCAAACGATGAGTAAGTGCTCGAATCTGGTTCTTTACGTTGTTTCAAATTCAATTCAATTTGATACGGGGTTGTAATAATGGAGCGTAGTCTCCCCCCGGGATGTAATATTATGGTTTGAAACACGAATCACACACATACACTCGAGCCTTTCCGCTCTTATCTGCACACCTTTTGCACACAAAACGGGCCTCGACAACCCATAAGATATAGCTCTATTTATATATATTCAGCTGGGTTTTAAGGTTCAAGTCGTGTGAGTTGTCTTTCATTTTATACACTCAAAGCACTCACTCACATTGAGCCTTTCCACTCTTACATATATATACGTATTTCCCCTTTCAGCTGGGTTTTTAAGGTTCAAGTCGTGTGAGTTGCCCTTTCAATTTATACACTAAAAGCACTCACTCACATTGAGCCTTCTCGCTCTTAAGATATAGCTATATATATTTTCCCTTCCGCATCTAAGATATAGCCATATTTCCCTTTCTGCTATTTCCCTTCTGTTATGTCTTTAAATTACGGGTTTTCCCTTCAAGTTGTGTGAGTTTTGCATCGCATATCCGCCACACTCGAGATAGGGAGCATACTTGCATCGAACCAGATTGGTTAAATCGTGTAGTACTTGCCTTAAATCGAGCACTGGATGCACACGACTACACGCCAAAATCTGCTAAAACTCGTGAGATATAGGAGCGCATAGATCCCATGTATAAAAGTTGCAAATTTGACAAAACCAGTAGATAAAACACTTACAAGTTTTCAAAAAAGAGTCGTGTTTGTGTAAAATCAAGTTTTTCTAAAGCGTACAGACTGACCCTTGCGCGCCGGTGCAAGAAAGTCTGCGACGAAAAGAACCCACTTGTCCACAGTCGCCCCAAAAGTCAGATATTTTCAAAAAATTACTTCGCTAGCTTAAGAAAGCTAGCTGGCACGCCCTTTTTTAAAGCGACGTAAGCACGAAAAGATTCACTTCAGGCCTAAGAACCCGGAGACGAGGATTTTCCGTGTCTACAGATTTGGCACGCCCGGTGGGACGTGGGTCTTTAGGAAAAATCGATACAAAACAAACCGATCTCTAAAAACATCGTTTGTTTTCAAAGTGTTTTAACTCTTTTGTCTTCTTGCATTTCATAGTTGGATTTAAAAGCGTCGGAATCATGTCGAGTTCAGACTCCAATGAAGTGTCTAGCCGGTTCTCATGCTCTTCAAGTTCTCATTCTAGAAGATCTTTGAAAAATCGAAAACAAAAGGAGGAAGAGTTAAAAAGAGAATACGAGGCCAAGGTCGCTGCACTCAGCCAAGAGGCTGAAGCAGCTGATTCATGTTCGTCACATGGCGAACCAATAAAGGCCAAAAAGAAGTTTAGAAAAACTCGTAAAAACAAGGAGACCTCCGAGATAGAAGGCAACCCATACCTCGATTCCTTCACTCACAAGGATCGAAAAGCCCTACAGCAGTTGCTGAAAGGGCAAAATAGAGAGAAAACAACGTACGTCCTGTCTGATTTTCTCCCTTTAGATTACGAAACAGACAGTGACGACGAAATACCGAATTTCCATCGGTATGATGGCACGGGAGACCCTAGGTCTCACCTACAGCTTTTCTCTCGTCGAGCCCACAAGAAAAAGAAGGACTCGATGAAATGGGTATATTGGTTCCCCTTATCCCTCAAAGGCATAGCTTCTAAATGGCTGGCTTCCTACGATTTGAGCCAGTTCACAACTTTTGAAGAGTTAGCGAACTGCTTCATGCAAAGATTTTCACACAACGTAGAAGTCACGCCTACATTGAACACTTTGAGGGATACGAAGCAAGGTATAAATGAAGATGTGCATACATTTATCGTTCGATGGAGGTCTCTCCTTGGACAAGTACGAGAACCCATATCCGAAGGATGCGCAGTAATGCTCATCCTGGACAATTTCAAAACTGAATTAAAAACTCTTCTTTCTTTACATGAAATCTCTACTTTCCACAAACTGATTAAAAAAGCATCTCTTTTTGAGACGAATTTGAAAAAAGGGGTTTACGACCACCTGTGGAAAGGGAGCGTAAATCCAAAGACTCGCTTGGAAAAGCCTGGCAATTACGGGCTACCCACCATAGACAAAGGGGAAAAGCCCCACAAGATCGCCAATGTCCGGGTAGATCCAAGGCTGGCGAGCACTTCAAAGAATTTCGAAAATTTTGAAAACAGAAAAGACAAAAAAATACAAAAACCATTTGAAAAAAGGGAGTATACTCCGCTGGGGCAACCTGTGTCGGAGGTCCTAGACCTCCTACTCGCCCAAGGCATGATCGAACTCCCTGAAATCCCCGAGGGAACCACTTCCAAAGGGAGGTTTTTGAATCGATTTTGTAAGTATCATCGGCTCAAAGGCCATGATACAAAGCAGTGTTTTTCCCTCTTAAACCAAATCGAGAACTTGATAGCAGAGGGCCGGCTCCAGGTCACTGAGGAACCGGAGCCTGCCCAAGCTATTTTCAAAGAACCCTTCCCCAATCACGCAAGTACCAGTGGGAAGGGCAAAGAGGTATGTGCTCTCACGTTTTCAAAGAGTCTAGCGCGTACATATAAATCTGGTTTTTCCACTTGTGCATCTACACTCATCCTTCGTAGGAAACCCGCCCAAGTAGTGATTCGGGGACCACCAAGAGTTTCGTCTTTGATTAAACCAGTTTTGAAAATTCGAGGTGCTCCAAAACAGTCGATTAAAGCCATCTTAAGCACGAACCCTAGGTTGATCGTGGGGGAAGTGACAAGATCCGGGAGGATCTATCAACCCCCACATCTACAAAATGCTAAAAAAGTGGTCAGTGTGCCTGGCCCTTCAAAATCGTGTATTCCGGGAGTTCTGCCCAAAACGGACAAAGGAAAAATCGTTTTGAACTTGTATGATTTCGAAAACCATCTTTCAAAGATTCCCATTAACATGTCCATCCTAGAGCTGATACAAACCTCGCCTAGGCATAGACTCGTGTTAGAGAAAATTCTAGAAAAAGCAAAGGTTAGTTCAAACATAACCCCAGAATCCTTGTCCAATCAAGTGGCGTCCATAGGTGCAAAAACACCTATCATGTTTTCGGAAGAGGATCTCGAAAGACCCTATGAAACCCATAATCAGGCCCTACACATCGAGGTGGTATTAAATCACCACTCTCTAGATAGGTGCCTAGTTGACGGGGGAGGAGGGCTCAACATCCTTCCACTTCACATAGCACATCAGATTGGAGTCACCTTAACTTCCATGAACCCAAGCACCATCGTAATCACTGGATACGATGGAAATGCGTCCAGACCTTTAGGATCCGTTGAACTTCCCATGAAAACGGGAGGGATAGCTCACGTGGGGGTATTCCATGTTTTGGACATCCACCCCCACTACAACCTATTGCTAGGAAGGCCTTGGATACACAGCCTGCATGCTGTGCCGTCCACCTTCCATAGGTGTGTTAAAATCCCTTTTGAAAACCAAGTCATTGTGATCCTAAGTGAGAGTCATCCGCAGCTTCAGGGGATTCAAAATTCCCCATGCTTTTCAAGTTCCCAGTCCTACGAGGCCAACTTAGGGCAAACCGTGGTCGAACCACCAAAGCTCACCCTTCAGGTACCTAGGAAGGTCGTACACATCCAGGGGTTTCAAAACATATTTTGAAAAGGTTTTAAAAGCCATATTGTATATTTTTGAAATACAGAGTTCAAAACATATGTACAGGGTTGTCTGGAAGGCTCCTGGGTTTCCAGACTCAAAATAGCCCTTTGGGGCTGCTTTTGCAAAACCAGATGAAATTGAGAAATTCGTGGGATTTTGGGGTTGTAAACACCCCGAAATCCCACGAATTTCTCAAAATCCATCTGGTTTTATACAAGCAGCCCCAAAGGGCCATTTTTGAGTTTGGAAACCCAGGAGCCTTCCAAACAACCCTGTATATAGGTTTAAAACTCTATCTTTCAAAAAACATATGATATAGCTTTTGAAAACCCTTTTAAAACATGTTTTGAAACCCCAAAGTGGCTTGGCCCGATCAAGACAGGACCAGGAGAGCCAAGAAGAGCCCGGCGCAGCAACTCTTGTATCTGATTCACACCTCAGGATCTCGAACGTCCAAGACCCTGTTCTTATCAAAATAGCATTTGAAGTCATCTCCGGAAGGCAGAAACGGAGGCGGACGACTATGTTGGCGAAGACCCAACGCAGACGGAGTACTGATGCTGTCAGGCCCCGCACGAATCGTCCGTTTCGAACCCAGCTCGAAGGAGTCAGAGTTCAGTTTGGATTGGATCTGGACCATATATATCCAGATTCCAATCCAAACCCATATGTGGACTTGGATTTGGATTTGGATCCAGAGATCCAATCCAATATCCATATCCATGGCCCACATCACCTTCTCATAAATGGAGGTGGGGCCCACTTGAGATTCACGTGGGATATTGGGCATGAGAGAGAGTGGGGGTGAAAAATATCAAGAGTGTTGTATTAAGCTTGACTTGTGTGTCAAGTTTGGGTTAATCATGTGGGTTAGCCTAATTGAGTGGGTTTAAGCTTGTAATTAGCTAAAACCTAACCTAGGGCTGCACCAACATGGGGTGATCAAGGTCTATGGGCCATGCTAAGGGAGCTCCTTCACCTAAACCTAGCCGAAAATGCCTAAACCTAGCCTAAACCCCTAATCCACCCCTAATCTGAACCTAATCACCTAACCCACTTCCCTAATCCCGACCTAATCCCAACCTAATCACCTAACCCACTCCCCTAATCCTTCCCTAAACCTAGATTAATTTCCCTAATCCTAGCCTAAACCTAGCCTAAACCACCTAACCTAGCTCACTAAACCTCACCCTAAAACCCAACCACCTAACCTAGCCCTAAACCCCTAAACCACCCTTAGCCCACGATTTTCCCAAACCCCTAGTTTTAAAATATCTGGCCCAACCCCATCCAGCCCACCTTATCTACATACTACCCTACCTAAACCACCTAACCACTACCCACAACCCAGCCCTAACCGACCTACCCATCCCCTATTTAAACCCCCCTCATTGTGGGCGGGTTTTCAGAAGTGGGAACCACTCTTCCATCCAGCCGGGCCCTCTCCTTCTCCCATCTTCCATCCAGCCGTGACCACTCCCCAGCAGCTCCACCTGCTCCACCAGCCGCCACCTGCTCCGCCACCTTCCCTCTTCCGTCCACCACCACTGCCACCCAGCCGGACGCCACCATCTTCCCCCAACTCCACCAGCCGACAGCCACCTGCCCGCCATTCTTCCACTCCATCCGCCACTTCTCCCCATTCGGTAAGTACCCTAAACTCCCTCAAAACCCCTCTCTACCACCTCTCCACTCTTAGCCACCCATCTTCCCTTCAGCTCAGCCCCTTTGCCGCCACCACCTAAGCCTAGCCGAACCTAGGATAACCCAAGTGGCTGGCCACTACTTAGCCACCATCTCCCATTCGGCCAACCCCCCCTAGGTGTCCTCTTGGGCCTTCCCACTAGCTCACCTTTTAGGTCCAGTTTGCCTAAGTACCTAACTTCCCTAGTGACCCTAAGACCCACTTATTCAGCCACTCTAAACTCCCTACTTGGAGGCGCCACCTACTTGCCACCGGCCCCCTTCGAGGCGTCTATCCCGCGCCCCATTTGCAGCAGGCCAGCACCCTTGATCACATACCTTCGCGGAGCTCCCGTATGCAGCCCAAAGCCAAGGCCACGCTCAAGCAAGACCTCTACGGACCAGCTACTCGTAAGTGTCTAAACTCGGTCTTTAGTCATACACTTGCTTGAAATTCAATTTGATACGAGGTTGTAATAACGGAGCCTAGTCTCCCCCCGCTTGTAATAACGTGGCTTGGCACAACCACACACGTGCACTCTCTTAGTCGTGCACAATTTTGAACACACACGGGCCTAATCAGCCCCTAATATATAAGTGTACATATATATTTCATTTCCGAAGGGTTTTATTTAAGTTGGGTGCGTTGTCTTTCAATTCAAGCACTCTCACACACATTGAGCTTTCGCTCTTATTTGAAAGACCCAAGTAAGGGGCCGACCTATACTATTTGGGTTTCATTTCATGTCGTGTGAGTAAGTCTTTCAATTCAAACACTCTCACACACATTGAGCTTTCGCTCTTATTTGAAAGACCCAAGTAAGGGCCGACCTATACTATTTGGGTTTCATTTCATGTCGTGTGAGTAAGTCTTTCAATTCAAGCACTTTCACACACATTGAGCCTTCGCTCTTACTCCCAAGACCTTAGTAAAGGCCTTATTGCAGTTATATTTGGGTTTCATTTATGTCGTGTGTGTAGTACTTCAATTCAAGCACTCTCACACACATTGAGCCTTCGCTCTTACTCCCAAGACCTTAGTCAAGGCCATACTGCACTTTATATTTGGGTTTAATTTCTTGTCGTGTGTGTAAGTCTTTCAATTCAAGCACGCACCCACATTGAGCCTTCGCTCTTATTTGCAAGACCCAAGTAAGGGCTCATATACATAAGATATATACATATCTCCCTTCGGTTATTTCCCTTCGGTTATTTCCCTTCGGTTATTTCCCTTCTGTTATTTCCCTTCAGTATTGTCTTTACATTTCGGGTTTTCCCTTTGGAGTAGCGTGAGTTTGCATTGCATCTACGCCATACTACGAGGTAGGACGCATATTGCATCGAAGCAAGCCCCGCTCGAATTCGCCCATGTAGTGGAGTGTTCATAACACACAAACTAGGCGACCCAAAAAGGGATAAAAGAAAAGACTTAGGCACGTGCAAATCCACGTGATCTAAAACATGCAATCGCATCTTAAAGACCCGAAATAAGACACCTCGAACCGTTTCGTAGACTTTCTCCCCAAAAACTCGATTTTTGCAAAAGCGTACAGACTGACCCTTGCGCATCGGTGCAAGAAGGTCTGCGACGACAAGAGCTCACTTGCTCACAGTCGCCACGTTTAGAAGTCAGTATTAAATATATCTTCGCTAGCTTAAGTAAGCTAGCTGGCACGCCCTGTTTGTATACATAGGCCTTAGACGCACGATAAGATCCACTCCAAGCCACGAAAGAGGTGAAGAGGCGGGGATTTTCGCGCGTCTACAGAGATTGGCACGCCCGGTGGGACGTGAGCCTTTTCAAAAATCGAGTTTACTTGTAGAAGTCTTGCGAAAATTTTATAAAGGTGTCGTTTTAACTTGTTTTCTTTGCTTTTACTTAGGAAATTTTGAAAAAGCTTGAAAAACATGTCAAAATCCAATCCAAGTGAAGTGTCGAGCCAAGGCTCATGCGCATCAAGTTCTCACTCTAGGAGGATTTTCAAAAACAAAATAAAACTAGATGAAATCGAGGATTTGAGAAGGGAATTTGAGGCCAAAATCGATGCTCTCAGCCAAGAGGCTGAAGTAGGCGATTCATGTTCATCAAACGGTGAACAAAGGCCTAAAAAGAAAATTGAAAAACCTCGCAAGCAAAAAGAGGCCTCCGTAATGGAAGGCAACCAATACCACGAGTCCTTCACACAAAAGGACCGTAAAGCCCTACAGCAACTGCTGAAAGGGCAAAATAAAGAGAAAAAGAAGCTACGCCCTGTCTGATTTCCTTCCTATGGATTACGAAACAGACAGTGACGATGAAATACCGAACTTCCATCGGTATGATGGCATGGGAGACCCTAGGTCTCACTTGCAGCTTTTCTCACGTCGAGCCCATAAGAAGAAAAAGGACTCGATGAAATGGGTGTATTGGTTCCCCCTATCCCTTAAAGGCACAGCTGCCAAATGGCTGGCTTCCTACGACTTAAGCCAGTTCGCTACTTTTGAAGAATTAGCGAACTGCTTCATGCAAAGATTTGCACACAACGTGGAAGTCACGCCAACCCTAAATACCTTAAGGGATACAAAGCAAGGCATGAACGAAGACGTGCATGCCTTCATTATAAGGTGGAGGTCTCTTTTGGGCCAAGTGCGAGAGCCTATATCCGAAGGATGCGCAGTAATGCTCATCCTGGATAATTTCAAAAGCGAGTTAAAAACCCTTCTCTCGCTCCATGAGATTTCAACTTTCCATAAGTTGATCAAAAAGGCCTCCCTTTTCGAAACCAACTTGCGAAAAGGGACATACGACCACTTATGGAAAGGAAGTGCCGTTCCCAAAACACGCGTGGAAAAGCCCATCGCATATGGGCTGCCCACAACGGACAAAGGGGCAAAGCCCCATAAAATCGCCAATGTCCGGGTGGATCCAGGCATGGCGGGCACTTCTAAAAATTTTGAAAAAATAGAAAATAAGAGAGAACGCAATTTTTCAAAACCAATTGAAAAACGGGAGTACACTCCGCTGGGGCAACCTGTGTCGGAGGTCCTAGACCTCTTACTTGCCCAGGGCATCATCGAACTCCCTGAAATCCCCGAAGGAGTCACGTCCAAAGGGGGGTATTTAAACCGATTTTGCAAGTATCATCGGCTCAAAGGCCATGATACCAAACGGTGCTTCTCTCTTCTAAATAAAATTGAGAACTTGATAGCGGAGGGCCGGCTCCAGGTCACTGCGGAACCTGAGCCACCTCAAGCTATCTTCAAGGAACCCTTTCCCAAACACGCCAGTGGCAGTGGGAAAGGAAAGGAGGTATGTACCCTCACCATTTCCAAGGAACTAGCGCGAAAGCCCGAACCTGGTCGACCTGCTTGTGCGCCCATCCTTGTATTATACAAGAGGCCCGCCCAAGTCGTCATTCGGGGACCATCAAAAGTGGAAACCCCGGCAAAGCCAGTTTTGAAAATCCAAGGTTCTCCTCAGCTCATCCTTAGAGCCAAGTTTAGCGCGAACCCTAGGCTGGTCGTGGGGGAAGTCACTAGATCCGGGAGGATCTACCAACCCCCGCACCTTCAAGGTGCTCAAAAGGTGGTCAGTGTGCCTGGCCCCTCAAAAGCATGTATCCCTAGTGGTCTGCCAAAAGCAGATAAGGACAAAATCATCCTAAATCCTTATGATTTCGAAAACCACCTTTCAAAGATTCCTATTCACATGTCTATTCTAGAGCTTATCAAAACCTCGCCTAGGCATAGACTTGTCTTAGAGAAAATTCTAGAAAGGGCCAAGGTTGATTCGAACATAAGTCCGGAATCCTTGTCTGCCCAAGTGGCTCTGTTAGGAGCAAAATCGCCCATCACCTTTTCGGAAGATGATGTAGATAGACCCTACGAAACCCATAACCAGGCCCTGCATATCGAGGTGGTTCTAAACAACCACTCTCTGGACAGGTGCCTAGTCGATGGTGGAGGAGGGCTCAACATCCTTCCACTTCACGTGGCGTACAAAATCGGAGTCACCTTGACTTCAGTGAACCCAAGCCCCATCGTTATCACTGGATACGATGGGAATGCGTCTAGGCCTTTAGGATCCATCGAACTCCCAATGGAAACGGGAGGGATCGACACACAGGGGTGTTCCATGTCTTGGACATCCACCCCCATTATAACCTGTTCCTGGGAAGACCCTGGATACACAGTTTGTGCGCTGTGCCATCCACCTTCCACAAGTGTGTCAAGATCCCTTTTAAGGACCAAGTCGTAGTGATCCTAGGTGAGAGTCACCCACAGCTTCAGGGGATCATAAACTCCCCTTGTTTATCGAGCTCCCAGGCCCATGAGGCTAACCTGGGGCAAATTATGGTTGAGCCACCTCGGCTCGTGTTGAACAACCCTAGGAAGGTTGTATGTGTGAAGGGGCCGCCAAAAGCAGGCCCCCTCCCGACTCTAATCCTCCTAGGAAAGCCCAAGCGTTCCCTATTTCCAAAACCCCTGGACAAAAGGCCATACGAGCCTAATATGGACGATAGCATGTTCCAGGACCACGACTTGTATCCCATCTTTTCAAAAAACAAAAGGTCGTGGAACATGTTATTGAACATGGGCTACACGCCCTACAAGAGTCTAGGGGCACAAAACCAGGGTCTCCTAGAGCCCATCCTTCCTAGGGCCAACCCAAGCCGATATGGGATCGGCTATACTCCCCGAATACCGCCGGAGCCACCCCCTGTGACCACCTGGGTCAAGGGTGCCCCGGAGCCTGTTTTAGAAGAGACCTATGGTTTAGACCTCCTATTCCGAGTCTAACCCATAGTGTTTTCCCTTTGTAGGTATGACGGAAGATCCCTTTTTCTAAAAATACCAAAAACATTTGAAAACTTAAAATAAAAAAAATCGAAAAACAAGAAAAACCAAAACAATGGAAAAGCAAAAACTCGAAAAAAGTGTGCTTTGTATAGTTCCCAAAGTTCTTGTTTTACAAAAACCCAAAAAAATCAAAAATTTGGAAAATACCAAAAAGATTTTGTACATAGCCGCTCCTGGTAGGACTTTGGCGAAAGAAAAGGATTTCGAAAGAAACGTCATCTGCATAGCCAGACCAAAAATTTCGAAATCACTTGAAAATCCAAGTACAAAACCAGGTTATTTTGAAAATCACGCGTCATTTCCCTCGGGTCTAAAGCCCACGAGAATGATCAAAGCCCAGAAGTGGATCCCCTTGAGGAAGATCCCACTTCTGAGCTCCCAGAGTTTCATAGAATTCTCGATTTTGAAAGACCTTCCCAATCAGTAGGAGGAGATTTCGTAGAGGTGAACCTAGGGGATGATTCCAATCCCAAAACCATCAAGATAGGCGCATGCTTGCATGAAACTGAAAAGTTAGCATTCATTGCATTTCTACGAACCTATTTAGATGTGTTTGCATGGACGTATGAAGACATGCCGGGCATAGATCCCAGCATAGTCGAGCATCGTCTTCCCTTAGATGTAGGTGTAAAACCAATAAAGCAGAAGCTTAGGAAAATACACCCGAATGTACACACGCAAGTCAAAGAGGGTTTAGAAGATCTACTAAAAGCCGGATTTATAAAACCCATTGCGTATTCTGATTGGTTGTCAAATATCGTTGTGGTTCGAAAAACCAATGGGAAAATTCGAATATGCATCGATTTCAGAAACCTGAATAAAGCCACTCCAAAGGATAATTATCCTTTACCAAACATAGATTTGATAGTCGATAGTACTGCAAATCATGAAATGTTTTCATTCATGGATGGTTATTCAGGCTATAATCAAATCAAACTAAGCCCACGAGATCAGGGTAAGACCGCCTTCACAACCCCATGGGGCACGTACTGCTATACAGTCATGCCCTTTGGTTTGAAAAATGCCGGCGCAACATACCAACGAGCCATGAACACGATCTTCCATGATCAAATTCACGAGCTTGTAGAAGTGTATGTAGATGATCTCTTGGCAAAATCCAAAACCCGATGCACCCATATCGAATGTTTACAAAAAATTTTCGAAAGGCTTAGGCTTTACAAAGTAAAGCTAAACCCTCAAAAATGTGTGTTCGGGGTAGAAACAGGGAAGCTTCTAGGCTTTATGGTGAGCCAAAGGGGAATAGAAGTCGACCCCTCTAAGTGTCGAGCCATCATAGACATGGCTCCACCCTCCAATCTCACCCAAGTCCGTAGCCTTCAAGGTCGATTACAATCTGTGCGCCGATTCATATCGAATCTGGCAACTAGATGCGAACCCTTCAACAAACTGTTGAGGAAGGGCACGAAATTCTTATGGGATGACGAATGCCAAAAGTCCTTCGAGAGACTGAAGGCATACTTGGTTAATCCCCCCGTTTTGAATCCTCCAAAGCAAGGAAAACCGCTTTTATTATACGTCTCCGTGCATGTAAACGCTTTAGGAGCCCTGTTGGCTCAATACGAGGATGACACCCATAAGGAGTATGCCATCTACTATATTTCGAAAACTCTCTTGGCTTATGAACGAAATTATCAAGCCATGGAGAAGACGTGCTTGGCCCTAGTCTGGGCCTGCCAGAAATTCAGACACTACTTCCTAGATCATGAGATCTGGATAGTGTCCAAGCTTGATCCAATCAAGCACTTATTCGAAAAACCCATTCTCACGGGTAGATTGGGCAAATGGCAACTCCTTCTAATGGAGTATGATCTGAAATACCATCACCAGATCTCCGTTAAGGGGCAAGCCCTAGCAGATTACGTGGCTGATTTCCCCTTGGAGGACGCATATCCCACTCTTGTCGAAATGCCTGATGAAGGCATATTGCAAAACCATTTTCAAAACCACATTTTGGCAAATTCTTTCGAAAACCAAGTGTGGAAGATGCACTTCGACGGGGCACGAAACCAACGAGGGGCTGGTGCCGGGATCATCCTAATCTCCCCTGAAAAGGGCGAGATTCCCATAGCAGTCCGCTTAGATTTCGAATGTTCCAACAACGTAGCTGAGTATGAAGCACTCATACAAGGCTTGAGGATTTCGAAAACTCTAGGGGCATCATGCATCGAGGTCTTTGGAGATTCGCTCCTTGTCATAAACCAGGTTTTAAAAATTTGGCAAGTACGTAATGAGAAACTACTTCCATATTACGAGTTGGCCACTCGATTGGTCCAATCCTTCCAGTCGTGTAAGCTCACACACGTGGGAAGAGAGGACAATGGCATCGCCGATGCCCTCTCTTCCTTGGGTTCAGCCCTGAAGGTCGATCCCATTTCAGGGACCAGATCTTTGGAAATATGGCATGCGCCCCATCCATCCACACACGAGTTGGATATTTGCCAAAACAACCCAGAGTCTATTGAAAAACCCTGGTTCTATGACATAAAACAATTTTTAGAAAATGGGGGATTCACCGAGGATGCCACATCCAAAGATAGGGCATTCATTCGTAAGATTTCGACCCGATACACCATTCTGGGTGGGGTCTTATACAAAAAGAGTTTTACCGGCATTCTGCTTAGATGTATCGACCTAGAGGAGGCTAGGATAGTGATGCACGAGTTCCACGACGGAGAATGTGGAGGTCATGTTAATGCCAACATGATGGCGATGAAAATACTTAGAGGGGGTTATTTTTGGTCCACCCTGAAAAAGGATTGTCACGATCATGTTAGAAAGTGTCATCCATGTCAAGTGCATGGGCACGCCATTCATATCCCTTCATCTGCATTGCATTCCGTGGTCAGCCCCTGGCCATTTACCATGTGGGCGTTTGACATTGTACGCCCATATTTCCAAAGGCCTCGAATGGGCATCGTTTTATTTTAGCAGCCACGGAGTATTTCTCCAAGTGGGTGGAAGCCATTTCCCTAACAAATGTAATGGGGCAACATGTGGTGGCTTTCATCCGGAGGAATATCTTGGCTCGATTTGGGGTTCCACGAGACCTTGTGTCTGATAATGGTACCCCATTCAAGAACGAGCGGATGGTTAAGTTGTGCAACACGTATGGCATAACTCACCACTTCTCCTCGCCCTACTACCCTCAAGGCAACGGCCAAGCCGAAGCCACAAACAAGACTCTCATTGGTATCATTGAGAAGACCTTAGAGAAGGGTAGGAGGTGGCATGAGAAGCTGGATGAAGCCTTATGGGCTTATAGGACTTCCATCCGGACTCCCACGAATGCCACACCATTCGAATTGGTCTATGGCACAAACGCCATTCTTCCCATTCATACCCAACTGCATTCATTCCATACATCCATTGCACTCGACCTCCCCCTAGAGACACTTCAGCATGCTAGGATGGCCGAACTAGATTTGCTAGATGAAAGGCGACTCCTTGCCATGGATCATGCTCGTGCATACCGGCAAAGGATAGCCCGACATTATAGCAAACACATGAGACCTCGCCACTTTGAAGTGGGGGATCTGGTCTTGAAAACCATCCATCATCGTGGCCCACACCCCCTAGGCAAGTGGCGCCCCAATTGGGATGGACCCTATGTTGTACGAGCAACCACTACGAACAATTCGTATTGGTTGATCGATGTAGAAGGTAGGAATTTAGCAGATCCTATCAATATTCAATACTTAAAGAAGTATCATGTATAGGATCTGGATTAAATTCCAGTTTTCGAAAATTTTATAGGGATAGCTGCCCTGAGACGTGTGAATAAGGTGCAAAGGCAAACTCGTGTGACCCTAAGTGAGAGAATTCGCACTTGTGAAATAGTGAAGTTTTCAAAATCGTGGTTGCATTTCAAAATCCTTCTTCTTACAAAGAAAGGCCTAGTTCAACATAGCAAGATACTTGCAAGTAGTACGTGCTATTTCTAAATAGGCTGATCTGGAATGGATCGAGCGTAGGTTTGGGATAAGTCCTCCCCTCTTCTCTTCTGTTTCCAAAAGGAAAACAAAGGCCCAAATCAAAAAGAAATTTCCCATTTAGAGTCTCTTTCCAAAAGAAAGAAACCAGACTTGAAAAAGAAAAATCGATTCTCTTATAAAAAAGAGGGATTAAAGAAAAAATACTCCCAAAGGGAGACCCTCTATGGAAAAAAGGAAAAAGAGGCCAAAAAGCTCAAAAAGAGCAGTTTTCCGCCTTCTATGCCTTAAACCACGGGACACTTCAGAAGGGACCGTGGTATCTCTTTCCCATCCCTGGCTTATCCCAAGCCAAAGCATGGTTCATTTCGAGGAATCCTAAAGTAAAAATAGGATTTACTTACTTGAATTTCATCTTGTTTGAGAATTCGACGTTTCGAGTAAGACGTAGGAATTTGAAATGAAGCTTGTTTTCTTATAAAACCTCCGCTAGATAAGCGAGTGTTAAGACTCAAACAAGGGCAAGCACGAAGAGCTCGAGATCCTTAGGATCGAGGCTCAAGACAGTTGTCCCTTTTGTAAATAGCTTTTGTAAATAAGTTTTAAAAACCGAACATCGAACAACATAGGGTTTTTGCTCACTTGGAGCAGTAGGCCTTGTAAGTCTCTAGAGTTCGACCACACCTGGTCTCTGGGAGGTCGCCACTTTTGGCACCACACCCATGTCATCTGCATTCCATGCATGGTACTTGCATGAACATGATCCCATTTAGGACCAGATTTCATAAGTGAACCCTTTGGCGTGATATCTCCTCCAACCAGAGTTTGTAAAATTGAGATTTTGTTAAAATGGGACGATCCCATATTCTTCGTGGCTAGATCTAGGGAGACATTAAAAGGGGTGTTTGTTATCTTTGCCCTTATCCAAATCGATTTGGACAAGGCCAAAGAGGGGCATCTGTAAACACCCCGAAATCCCACGAATTTCTCAAAATCCATCTGGTTTTATACAAGCAGCCCCAAAGGGCCATTTTTGAGTTTGGAAACCCAGGAGCCTTCCAAACAACCCTGTATATAGGTTTAAAACTCTATCTTTCAAAAAACATATGATATAGCTTTTGAAAACCCTTTTAAAACATGTTTTGAAACCCCAAAGTGGCTTGACCCGATCAAGACAGGACCAAGAGAGCCAAGAAGAGCCCGGCGCAGCAACTCTTGTATCTGATTCACACCTCAGGATCTCGAACGTCCAAGACCCTGTTCTTATCAAAATAGCATTTGAAGTCATCTCCGGAAGGCAGAAACGGAGGCGGACGACTATGTTGGCGAAGACCCAACGCAAACGGAGTATTGATGCTGTCAGGCCCCGCACGAATCGTCCGTTTCGAACCCAGCTCGAAGGAGTCAGAGTTCAGTTTGGATTGGATCTGGACCATATATATCCAGATTCCAATCCAAACCCATATGTGGACTTGGATTTGGATTTGGATCCAGAGATCCAATCCAATATCCATATCCATGGCCCACATCACCTTCTCATAAATGGAGGTGGGGCCCACTTGAGATTCACGTGGGATATTGGGCATGAGAGAGAGTGGGGGTGAAAAATATCAAGAGTGTTGTATTAAGCTTGACTTGTGTGTCAAGTTTGGGTTAATCATGTGGGTTAGCCTAATTGAGTGGGTTTAAGCTTGTAATTAGCTAAAACCTAACCTAGGGCTGCACCAACATGGGGTGATCAAGGTCTATGGGCCATGCTAAGGGAGCTCCTTCACCTAAACCTAGCCGAAAATGCCTAAACCTAGCCTAAACCCCTAATCCACCCCTAATCTGAACCTAATCACCTAACCCACTTCCCTAATCCCGGCCTAATCCCAACCTAATCACCTAACCCACTCCCCTAATCCTTCCCTAAACCTAGATTAATTTCCCTAATCCTAGCCTAAACCTAGCCTAAACCACCTAACCTAGCTCACTAAACCTCACCCTAAAACCCAACCACCTAACCTAGCCCTAAACCCCTAAACCACCCTTAGCCCACGATTTTCCCAAACCCCTAGTTTTAAAATATCTGGCCCAACCCCATCCAGCCCACCTTATCTACATACTACCCTACCTAAACCACCTAACCACTACCCACAACCCAGCCCTAACCGACCTACCCATCCCCTATTTAAACCCCCCTCATTGTGGGCGGGTTTTAAAAAAGGGGGAACCACTCTTCCATCCAGCCGGGCCCTCTCCTTCTCCCATCTTCCATCCAGCCGTGACCACTCCCCAGCAGCTCCACCTGCTCCACCAGCCGCCACCTGCTCCGCCACCTTCCCTCTTCCGTCCACCACCACTGCCACCCAGCCGAACGCCACCATCTTCCCCCAACTCCACCAGCCGACAGCCACCTGCCCGCCATTCTTCCACTCCATCCGCCACTTCTCCCCATTCGGTAAGTACCCTAAACTCCCTCAAAACCCCTCTCTACCACCTCTCCACTCTTAGCCACCCATCTTCCCTTCAGCTCAGCCCCTTTGCCGCCACCACCTAAGCCTAGCCGAACCTAGGATAACCCAAGTGGCTGGCCACTACTTAGCCACCATCTCCCATTCGGCCAACCCCCCCTAGGTGTCCTCTTGGGCCTTCCCACTAGCTCACCTTTTAGGTCCAGTTTGCCTAAGTACCTAACTTCCCTAGTGACCCTAAGACCCACTTATTCAGCCACTCTAAACTCCCTACTTGGAGGCGCCACCTACTTGCCACCGGCCCCCTTCGAGGCGTCTATCCCACGCCCCATTTGCAGCCGGCCAGCACCCTTGATCACATACCTTCGCGGAGCTCCCGTATGCAGCCCAAAGCCAAGGCCACGCTCAAGCAAGACCTCTACGGACCAGCTACTCGTAAGTGTCTAAACTCGGTCTTTAGTCATACACTTGCTTGAAATTCAATTTGATACGGGGTTGTAATAACGGAGCCTAGTCTCCCCCCGCTTGTAATAACGTGGCTTGGCACAACCACACACGTGCACTCTCTTAGTCGTGCACAATTTTGAACACACACGGGCCTAATCAGCCCCTAATATATAAGTGTACATATATATTTCATTTCCGAAGGGTTTTATTTAAGTTGGGTGCGTTGTCTTTCAATTCAAGCACTCTCACACACATTGAGCTTTCGCTCTTATTTGAAAGACCCAAGTAAGGGCCAACCTATACTATTTGGGTTTCATTTCATGTCGTGTGAGTAAGTCTTTCAATTCAAACACTCTCACACACATTGAGCTTTCGCTCTTATTTGAAAGACCCAAGTAAGGGCCGACCTATACTATTTGGGTTTCATTTCATGTCGTGTGAGTAAGTCTTTCAATTCAAGCACTTTCACACACATTGAGCCTTCGCTCTTACTCCCAAGACCTTAGTAAAGGCCGTATTGCAGTTATATTTGGGTTTCATTTATGTCGTGTGTGTAGTACTTCAATTCAAGCACTCTCACACACATTGAGCCTTCGCTCTTACTCCCAAGACCTTAGTCAAGGCCATACTGCACTTTATATTTGGGTTTAATTTCTTGTCGTGTGTGTAAGTCTTTCAATTCAAGCACGCACCCACATTGAGCCTTCGCTCTTATTTGCAAGACCCAAGTAAGGGCTCATATACATAAGATATATACATATCTCCCTTCGGTTATTTCCCTTCGGTTATTTCCCTTCGGTTATTTCCCTTCGGTTATTTCCCTTCAGTATTGTCTTTACATTTCGGGTTTTCCCTTTGGAGTAGCGTGAGTTTGCATTGCATCTACGCCATACTACGAGGTAGGACGCATATTGCATCGAAGCAAGCCCCGCTCGAATTCGCCCATGTAGTGGAGTGTTCATAACACACAAACTAGGCGACCCAAAAAGGGATAAAAGAAAAGACTTAGGCACGTGCAAATCCACGTGATCTAAAACATGCAATCGCATCTTAAAGACCCGAAATAAGACACCTCGAACCATTTCGTAGACTTTCTCCCCAAAAACTCGATTTTTGCAAAAGCGTACAGACTGACCCTTGCGCATCGGTGCAAGAAGGTCTGCGACGACAAGAGCTCACTTGCTCACAGTCGCCACGTTTAGAAGTCAGTATTAAATATATCTTCGCTAGCTTAAGTAAGCTAGCTGGCACGCCCTGTTTGTATACATAGGCCTTAGACGCACGATAAGATCCACTCCAAGCCACGAAAGAGGCGAAGAGGCGGGGATTTTCGCGCGTCTACAGGGGTGTTTACAGATGCCCCTCTTTGGCCTTGTCCTAATCGATTTGGATAAGGGCAAAGATGACAAACACCCCTTTCAATGTCTCCCTAGATCTATCCACGAAGAACATGGGATCGTCCCAATTTTTTTAGCAAAATCTCAATTTACAAACTCTGGTAGGAGGAGATATCACGCCAAAGGGTTTTACATGGAATCTGGTCCTAAATGGGATCGTGTTTATGCAAGTACCATGCGTGGAATGCAAATGACATGGGTGTGGTGCCAAGAGTGGCGACCTCCCAGAGACCAGATGTGGTCGAACTCTAGAGACTTATAAGGCCTACTGCTCCAAGTGAGCAAAATCCTATGCTGTTCGATGTTCGATTTTCAAAACTTATTTACAAAACTATTTATAAAAGGGACAACTGTCTTGAGTCTCGATCCTAAGGATCTCGGGCTCTTCGTGCTTGCCCTTGTTTGAGTCTTAACACTCGCTTATCTAGCGGAGGTTTTATAAGAAAACAAGGCATATTCCAAATTCCTACGCCTTACTCGAAACATCGAATTCTCAAACAAGACAAAATTCACGTAAGTAAATCCTATTTTTAGTTTAGGATTCCTCGAAATGAACCATGCTTTAGCTTGGGTCCATCCCAGTTGGGGCGCCACTTGCCTAGGGGGTGTGGGCCACGATGATGGATGGTTTTTAAGACCAGATCTCCCACTTCAAAGTGGCGAGGTCTCATGTGTTTGCTATAATGTCGGGCTATCCTTTGCCGGTATGCACGAGCATGATCCATGGCAAGGAGTCGCCTCTCATCTAGCAAATCTAGTTCGGCCATCCTAGCGTGCTGAAGCATCTCTAGGGGGAGGTCGAGTGCTATGGATGTATGGAATGAATGCAGTTGAGTATGAATGGGAAGAATGACGTTTGTGCCATAGACCAATTCGAATGGTGTGGCATTCGTGGGAGTCCGGATGGAAGTCCTATAAGCCCATAAGGCTTCATCCAGCTTCTCGTGCCACGTCCTACCCTTCTCTAAGGTTTTCTCAATTATGCTAATGAGAGTCTTGTTTGTGGCTTCGGCTTGGCCGTTGCCTTGAGGGTAGTAGGGCGAGGAGAAGTGGTGAGTTATGCCATACGTGTTGCACAACTTAACCATCCGCTCGTTCTTGAATGGGGTACCATTATCAGACACAAGGTCTCGTGGAACCCCAAATCAAGCCAAGATATTCCTCTGGATGAAAGCCACCACATGTTGCCCCATTACATTGGTTAGGGAAATGGCTTCCACCCACTTGGAGAAATACTCCGTGGCTGCTAAAATAAATCGATGCCCATTTGAGGCCTTTGGAAATATTGGGCCTACAATGTCAAACGCCCACATGGTAAATGGCCAAGGGCTGACCACGGAATGCAATGCAGATGAAGGGATATGAATGGCGTGCCCATGCACTTGACATGGATGACACTTCCTAACATGATCGTGACAATCCTTTTTCAGGGTGGACCAAAAATAGCCCCCTCTAAGTATTTTCATTGCCATCATGTTGGCATTAACATGACCTCCACATTCTCCATCGTGGAACTCATGCATCACTATCTTAGCCTCCTCTAGGTCGATACACCTAAGCAGAATGCCGGTAAAACTTTTTTTGTATAAGACCCCACCCAGAATGGTGTATCGGGTCGAAATCTTACGAATGAATGCCTTATCTTTGGATGTGGCATCCTCGGTGAATCCCCCATTTTCTAAAAATTGTTTTATGTCATAAAACCAGGGTTTTTCAATAGACTCTGGGTTGTTTTGGCAAATATCCAAGTCGTGTGTGGATTGGTGGGGCGCATGCCATATTTCCAAAGATCTGGTCCCTGAAATTGGATCGACCTTCAGGGCTGAACCCAAGGAGGAGAGGGCATCGGCGATGCCATTGTCCTCTCTTCCTATGTGTGTGAGTTTACACGATTGGAAGGACTGGACCAATCGAGTGGCCAACTCGTGATATGGAAGTAGTTTCTCATTACATACTTGCCAAATTTTCAAAACCTGGTTTATGACAAGGAGCGAATCTCCAAAGACCTCGATGCATGATGCCCCTAGAGTTTTTGAAATCCTCAAGCCTTGTATGAGTGCTTCATACTCAGCTACATTGTTGGAACATTCGAAATCTAAGCGGACTGCTATGGGAATCTCGCCCTTTTCGGGGGAGATTAGGATGACCCCAACACCAGCCCCTCGTTGGTTTCGTGCCCCATTGAAGTGCATCTTCCATACTTGGTTTTCGAAAGAATTTACCAAAATGTGGTTTTTAAAATGGTTTTGCAATATGCCTTCATCAGGCATTTCGACAAGAGTAGGATATGCGTCCTTTAAGGGGAATTCAGCCACGTAATCTGCTAGGGCTTGCCCCTTAATGGAGATCTGGTGATGGTATTTCAGATCATACTCCATTAGAAGGAGTTGCCATTTGCCCAATCTACCCGTGAGAATGGGTTTTTCAAATAAGTGCTTGATTGGATCAAGCTTGGACACTATCCAGATCTCATGATCTAGGAAATAGTGTCTGAATTTCTGGCAGGCCCAGACTAGGGCCAAGCACGTCTTCTCCATGGCTTGATAATTTCGTTCATAAGCCAAGAGAGTTTTCGAAATATAGTAGATGGCATACTCCTTATGGGTGTCATCCTTGTATTGAGCCAACAGGGCTCCTAAAGCATTTGCATGCACGGAGATGTATAATAAAAGCGGTTTTCCTTGCTTTGGAGGATTCAAAACGGGGGGATTAACCAAGTATGCCTTCAGTCTCTCGAAGGACTTTTGGCATTCATCATCCCATAAGAATTTCGTGCCCTTCCTCAACAGTTTGTTGAAGGGTTCGCATCTAGTTGCCAGATTCGATATGAATCGGCGAACGGATTGTAAGCGACCCTGGAGGCTACGGATTTGGGTGAGATTGGAGGGTGGAGCCATGTCTATGATGGCTCGACACTTAGAGGGGTCGACTTCTATTCCCCTTTGGCTCACCATAAAGCCTAGAAGCTTCCCTGATTCTACCCCGAATACACATTTTTGAGGGTTTAGCTTTACTTGGTAAAGCCTAAGCCTTTCGAAAATCTTTTGTAAACATTCGATATGGGTGCATCGGGTTTTGGATTTCGCCAAGAGATCATCTACATACACTTCTACAAGCTCATGAATTTGATCATGGAAGATCGTGGTCATGGCTCGTTGGTATGTTGTGCCGGCATTTTTCAAACCAAAGGGCATGACTGTATAGCAGTACGTGCCCCATGGGGTTGTGAAGGCGGTCTTACCTTGATCTCGTGGGCTTAGTTTGATTTGATTATAGCCTGAATAGCCATCCATGAATGAAAACATTTCATGATTTGCAGTACTATCGACTATCAAATCTATGTTTGGTAAAGGATAATTATCCTTAGGAGTGGCTTTATTCAGGTTTCTGAAATCGATGCATATTTGAATTTTCCCATTGGTTTTTCGAACCACAATGATATTTGACAACCAATCAGAATACGCAATGGGTTTTATAAATCCGGCTTTTAGCAGATCTTCTAAACCCTCTTTGACTTGCGTGTGTACATTCGGGTGTATTTTCCTAAGCTTCTGCTTTATGGGTTTTACACCTGCATCTAAGGGAAGACGATGTTCGACAATGCTGGGATCTATGCCCGGCATGTCTTCATACGTCCATGCAAACACATCTAAATAGGTTCGTAGAAATGCAATGAATGCTAACTTTTCAGTTTCATGCAAGCATGCACCTATTTTGATGGTTTTGGGATTGTTATCATCCCCTAGGTTCACCTCTATGAAATCTCCTCCTACTGATTGGGAAGGTTTTTCAAAATCGAGAATTTTATGAAATTCTTGGAGCTCAGAAGTGGGATCTTCCTCAAGCGGATCCACTTCTGGGCTTTGATCATTCTCGTGTGCTATAGACCCGAGGGAATTTGATGTGTGGTTTTCAAAATGACCTGGTTTTGTACTTGGATTTTCAAGTGATTTCGAAATTTTTGGTCTGGCTATGCAGATGACGTTTCTTTCGAAATCCTTTTCTTTTGCCAAAGTCCTACCAGGAGCAGCTATATACAAAATCTTTTTGGTATTTTCCAAATTTTTGATTTTTTTGGTTTTTTGTAAAACAAGAACCTTGGGAACTATTGTAGACGCGCGAAAATCCCCGCCTCTTTGCCCCTTTCGTGGCTTGGAGTGGATCTTATCGTGCGTCTAAGGCCTAGATATACAAATACAAACAGGGCGTGCCAGCTAGCTTACTTAAGCTAGCGAAGATATATTTAACACTGACTTCTAAACGTGGTGACTGTGAGCAAGTGAGCTCTTGTCGTCGCAGACCTTCTTGCACCGATGCGCAGGGGTCAGTCTGTACGCTTTTGCAAAAATCGAGTTTTAGGGAGAAAGTCTACGAAACGGTTCGAGGTGTCTATTTCGGGTCTTTAAGATGCGATTGCATGTTTTAGATCACGTGGATTTGCACGTGCCTAAGTCTTTTCTTTTATCCCTTTTTGGGTTGCCTAGTTTGTGTGTTATGAACACTCCACTACATGGGCGAATTCGAGCGGGGGTTGCTTCGATGCAATATGCGTCCTACCTCGTGGTATGGCGTAGATGCAATGCAAACTCACGCTACTCCAAAGGGAAAACCCGAAATGTAAAGACAATGCTGAAGGGAAATAACAGAAGGGAAATAACCGAAGGGAAATAACCGAAGGGAAATAACCGAAGGGAG
Source organism: Brasenia schreberi (assembly GCA_036023115.1). NCBI lineage: Eukaryota > Viridiplantae > Streptophyta > Magnoliopsida > Nymphaeales > Cabombaceae > Brasenia > Brasenia schreberi. The sequence continues at coordinate 11,598,759 of JAYKKT010000088.1, forward strand.
ATATGTATATATCTTATGTATATGAGCCCTTACTCGGGTCTTGCAAATAAGAGCGAAGGCTCAATGTGGGTGCGTGTTTGAATTGAAAGACTTACACACACGACATGAAATTAAACCCAAATATAAATTGCAGTATGGCCTTGACTAAGGTCTTGGGAGTAAGAGCGAAGGCTCAATGTGTGTGAGAGTGCTTGAATTGAAGTACTACACACACGACATAAATGAAACCCAAATATAACTGCAATATGGCCTTGACTAAGGTCTTGGGAGTAAGAGCGAAGGCTCAATGTGTGTGAAAGTGCTTGAATTGAAAGACTTACTCACACGACAAGAAATGAAACCCAAATAGTATAGGTCGGCCCTTACTTGGGTCTTTCAAATAAGAGCGAAAGCTCAATGTGTGTGAGAGTGTTTAAATTGAAAGACTTACTCACACGACATGAAATGAAACCCAAATTGTATAGGTCGGCCCTTACTTGGTCTTTCAAATAAGAGCGAAAGCTCAATGTGTGTGAGAGTGTTTAAATTGAAAGACTTACTCACACGACATGAAATGAAACCCAAATAGTATAGGTCGGCCCTTACTTGGGTCTTTCAAATAAGAGCGAAAGCTCAATGTGTGTGAGAGTGTTTAAATTGAAAGACAACACACCCAACTTAAACAAAACCCTTCGGAAATGAAATATATACGTACACTTATATATTAGGGGCTGATTAGGCCCGTGTGTGTTTGAAATTGTGCACGACTAAGAGAGTGCACGTGTGTGGTTGTGCCAAGCCACGTTATTACAAGCGGGGGGAGACTATGCTCCGTTATTACAACCCCGTATCAAATTGAATTTCAAGCAAGTGTATGATTAAAGACCGAGTTTAGAAACTTACAAGTAGCTGGTCCGTAGAGGTCTTGCTTGAGCGTGGCCTTGGCTTTGGGCTGCAAACGGGAGCTCCGCGAAGGTATGTGACCAAGAGTGCTGGCCGGCTGCCAATGGGGCGCGGGATGGACGCCTCGAAGGGGACCGGTGGCAAGTGGGCGGCGCCTCCAAGTAGGGAGTTTAGAGTGGCTGACTAAGTGGGTCTTAGGGTCACTAGGGAAGTTAGGGACTTAGGGAAACTGGACCTAAAAGGTGAGCTAGTGGGAAGGCCAAAGAGGACACCTAGGGGGGGGTTGGCCGAATGGGAAATGGTGGCTAAGCAGTGGCCAGCCACTTGGGTTATCCTAGGTTCGGCTAGGCTTAGATGGTGGCGGCAAAGAGGTGGAGCTAAGGGGAAGATGGGTGGCTAAGAGTGGAGGGGTGGTAGAGAGTGGATGTGAGGGAGTTAGGGGGACTTACCGAATGGGAAAGAGTGGCGGATGGAGCGGGAGAGTGGCGGGCAGGTAGCTGTCGGCTGGTGGAGTTGGTGGAAGATAGTGGCGTCCGGCTGGGAGGCAGTGGTGGTGGACGGAAGAGGGAAGGTGGCGGAGCAGGTGGCGGCTGGTGGAGGAGCTGGAGCTGCTGGGAAGACGGATGAGAGATGGGAGAATGAGAGGGCCCGGCTGGGAGTGGAGAGTGGTTCCCACTTCGAAAAACCCGCCCACAATGAGGGGGGTTTAAATAGGGGATGGGTAGGTCGGTTAGGGCTGGGTTGTGGGTAGTGGTTAGGTGGTTTAGGTAGGGTAGTATGTAGATAAGGTGGGCTGGATGGGGTTGGGCCAGATATTTTAAAACTAGGTGTTTGGGAAAATCGTGGGCTAAGGGTGGTTTAGGGCTAGGTTAGGTGGTTGGGTTTTAGGGTGAGGTTTAGTGAGCTAGGTTAGGTGGTTTAGGCTAGGTTTAGGCTAGGATTAGGGAAATTAATCTAGGTTTAGGGAAGGATTAGGGGAGTGGGTTAGGTGATTAGGTCGGGATTAGGCCGGGATTAGGGAAGTGGGTTAGGTGATTAGGTTCAGATTAGGGGTGGATTAGGGTGGAAGGCTAGGATTAGGTGTTTTGGGTTAGGTTTAGGTGAGGGAGCTCCCTTAGCATGGCCCATAGACCTTGATCACCCCTTGTTGGTGCAGCCCTAGGTTAGGTTTTAGCTAATTACAAGCTTAAACCCACTCAATTAGGCTAACCCACAAGATTAAACCCAAACTTGACACACAAGTCAAGCTTAATACAACACTCTTGATATTTTTCACCCCCACTCTCTCTCATGCCCAATATCCCACATGAATTTCAAGTGGGCCCCACCTCCATTTATGAGAAGGTGATGTGGGCCATGGATATGGATATTGGATTGGATCTCTGGATCCAAATCCAAATCCAAGTCCACATATGGGTTTGGGTTGGAATCTGGATATATATGGTCCAGATCCAATCCAAACTGAACTCTGACTCCTTCGAGCTGGGTTCGAAACGGACGATTCGTGCGGGGCCTGACAGCATCAGTACTCCGTCTGCGTTGGGTCTTCGCCAACATAGTCGTCCGCCTTCGTTTCTGCCTTCCGGAGATGACTTCAAATGCTATTTTGATAAGAACAGGGTCTTGGACGTTCGAGATCCTGGGGTGTGAATCAGATACAAGAGTTGCTGCGCCGGGCTTGACAGGTGCTCCGGTTCCGGGCTCTTCTTGGCTCTCCTGGTCCTGTCTTGATCGGGCCAAGCCACTTCGGGGTTTCAAAACATGTTTTAAAAGGGTTTTCAAAAGCTATATCATATGTTTTTGAAAGATAAAGTTTAAAACATATATACAGGGTTGTTTGGAAGGCTCCTGGGTTTCCAAACTCAAAAATGGCCCTTTGGGGCTGCTTGTATCAAAACCAGATTTGTTTAAGAAATTCGTGGGATTTCGGGGTGTTTACAGATGCCCCTCTTTGGCCTTGTCCAAATAGATTTGGATAAGGGCAAAGATGACAAACACCCCTTTTAATGTCTCCCTAGATCTAGCCACGAAGAATATGGGATCGTCCCATTTTAACAAAATCTCAATTTTACAAACTCTGGTAGGAGGAGATATCACGCCAAAGGGTTCACTTATGGAATCTGGTCCTAAATGGGATCATGTTCATGCAAGTACCATGCGTGGAATGCAGATGACATGGGTGTGGTGCCTAGAGTGGCGACCTCCCAGAGACCAGGTGTGGTCGAACTCTAGAGACTTACAAGGCCTACTGCTCCAAGTGAGCAAAAACCCTATGCTGTTCGATGTTCGGTTTTCAAAACTTATTTATAAAAGCTATTTACAAAAGGGACAACTGTCTTGAGTCTCGATCCTAAGGATCTCGAGCTCTTCGCGCTTGCCCTTGTTTGAGTCTTAACACTCGCTTATCTAGCGGAGGTTTTATAAGAAAACAAGCCTCATTTCAAATTCCTACGCCTTACTCGAAAGGTCGAATTCTCAAACAAGATGAAATTCAAGTAAGTAAATCCTATTTTTACTTTAGGATTCCTCGAAATGAACCATGCTTTAGCTTGGGATAAGCCAGGGATGGGAAAGAGATACCACGGTCCTTTCTGAAGTGTCCCGTGGTTTAAGGTATAGAAGGCGGAAAACAGCTCTTTTTGAGCTTTTTGGCCTCTTTTTCCTTCCTTTTTTTTTTTCACAGAGGGTCTCCCTTTGGGAGTATTTTTTCTTTAATCCCTCTTTTTCATAAGAGAATCGATTTTTCTTTTAAATTCTGGTTTCTTTCTTTTGGAAAGAGACTTTGAATGGGAAATTCCCTTTTGTTTTGGGCCTTTGTTTTCCTTTTGGAAGGAGAAGAGAAGAGGGGAGGACTTATCCCAAGCCTACACTCGATCCATTCCAGATCAGCCTATTTAGAAATAGCACGTACTACTTGCAAGTATCTTGCTATGTTGAACTAGGCCTTTCTTTGTAAGAAAAGGATTTTGAAATGTAACCACGATTTTGAAAACTCCACTCTTTCACAAGTGCGAATTCTCTCACTCAGGGTCACACGAGTTGCCTTTTGCACCTTATTCACATGTCTCAGGGCAGCTATCCCTATTAAATTTTTGAAAACTGGAATTTAATCCAGATCCTACACATGATACTTCTTTAAGTATTGAATATTGATAGGATCTGCTAAATTCCTACCTTCTACATCGATCAACCAATACGAATTGTTCGTAGTGGTTGCTCGTACAACATAGGGTCCATCCCAGTTGGGGCGCCACTTGCCTAAGGGGTGTGGGCCACGATGGTGGATGGTTTTCAAGACCAGATCTCCCACTTCAAAGTGGCGAGGTCTCATGTGTTTGCTATAATGTCGGGCTATCCTTTGCCGGTATGCACGAGCATGATCCATAGCAAGGAGTCGCCTCTCATCTAGCAAATCTAGTTCGGCCATCCTAGCATGCTGAAGCGTCTCTAGGGGGAGGTCGAGTGCAATGGATGTATGGAATGAATGCAGTTGGGTATGAATGGGAAGAATGGCGTTTGTGCCATAGACCAATTCGAATGGTGTGGCATTCGTGGGAGTCCGGATGGAAGTCCTATAAGCCCATAAGGCTTCATCCAGCTTCTCATGCCACCTCCTACCCTTCTCTAAGGTCTTCTCAATGATACCAATGAGAGTCTTGTTTGTGGCTTCGGCTTGGCCGTTGCCTTGAGGGTAGTAGGGCGAGGAGAAGTGGTGAGTTATGCCATACGTGTTGCACAACTTAACCATCCGCTCGTTCTTGAATGGGGTACCATTATCAGACACCAGGTCTCGTGGAACCCCAAATCGAGCCAAGATATTCCTTCGGATGAAAGCCACCACATGTTGCCCCATTACATTCGTTAGGGAAATGGCTTCCACCCACTTGGAGAAATACTCCGTGGCTGCTAAGATAAAACGATGCCCATTCGAGGCCTTTGGGAATATGGGGCCTACAATGTCAAACGCCCACATGGTAAATGGCCAGGGGCTGACCACGGAATGCAATGCAGATGAAGGGATATGAATGGCGTGCCCATGCACTTGACATGGATGACACTTCCTAACATGATCGTGACAATCCTTTTTCAGGGTGGACCAAAAATAACCCCCTCTAAGTATTTTCATCGCCATCATGTTGGCATTAACATGACCTCCACATTCTCCATCATGGAACTCGTGCATTACTATCCTAGCCTCCTCTAGGTCGATACACCTAAGCAGAATGCCGGTAAAACTCTTTTTGTATAAGACCCCACCCAGAATGGTGTATCGGGTCGAAATCTTACGGATGAATGCCCTATCTTTGGATGTGGCATCCTCGGTGAATCCCCATTTTCTAAAAATTGTTTTATGTCATAGAACCAGGGTTTTTCAATAGACTCTGGGTTGTTTTGGCAAATATCCAAGTCGTGTGTGGATGGATGGGGCGCATGCCATATTTCCAAAGATCTGGTCCCTGAAATGGGATCGACCTTCAGGGCTGAACCCAAGGAGGAGAGGGCATCGGCGATGCCATTGTCCTCTCTTCCCACGTGTGTGAGCTTACACGACTGGAAGGATTGGACCAATCGAGTGGCCAACTCGTGATATGGAAGTAGTTTCTCATTACGTACTTGCCAAATTTTTAAAACCTGGTTTTTGACAAGGAGCGAATCTCCAAAGACCTCGATGCATGATGCCCCTAGAGTTTTCGAAATCCTTAAGCCTTGTATGAGTGCTTCATACTCAGCTACGTTGTTGGAACATTCGAAATCTAAGCGGACTGCTATGGGAATCTCGCCCTTTTCAGGGGAGATTAGGATGATCCCGGCACCAGCCCCTCGTTGGTTTCGTGCCCCGTCGAAGTGCATCTTCCACACTTGGTTTTCAAAAGAATTTGCCAAAATGTGGTTTTGAAAATGGTTTTGCAATATGCCTTCATCAGGCATTTCGACAAGAGTGGGATATGCGTCCTCCAAGGGGAAGTCAGCCACGTAATCTGCTAGGGCTTGCCCCTTAACGGAGATCTGGTGATGGTATTTTAGATCATACTCCATTAGAAGGAGTTGCCATTGCCCAATCTACCTGTGAGAATGGGTTTTTCGAACAAGTGCTTGATTGGATCAAGCTTGGACACTATCCAGATCTCATGATCTAGGAAGTAGTGTCTGAATTTCTGGCAGGCCCAGACTAGGGCCAAGCACGTCTTCTCCATGGCTTGATAATTTCGTTCATAAGCCAAGAGAGTTTTCGAAATATAGTAGATGGCATACTCCTTATGGGTATCATCCTCGTATTGAGCCAACAGGGCTCCTAAAGCGTTTACATGCACGGAGATGTATAATAAAAGCGGTTTTCCTTGCTTTGGAGGATTCAAAACGGGGGGATTAACCAAGTATGCCTTTAGTCTCTCGAAGGACTTTTGGCATTCGTCATCCCATAAGAATTTCGTGCCCTTCCTCAACAGTTTGTTGAAGGGTTCGCATCTAGTTGCTAGATTCGATATGAATCGGCGCACAGATTGTAATCGACCCTGGAGGCTACGGACTTGGGTGAGATTGGAGGGTGGAGCCATGTCTATGATGGCTCGACACTTAGAGGGGTCGACTTCTATTCCCCTTTGGCTCACCATAAAGCCTAGAAGCTTTCCTGATTCTACCCCGAACACACATTTTTGAGGGTTTAGCTTTACTTTGTAAAGCCTAAGCCTTTCGAAAATCTTTTGTAAACATTCGATATGGGTGCATCGGGTTTTGGATTTTGCCAAGAGATCATCTACATACACTTCTACAAGCTCGTGAATTTGATCATGGAAGATCGTGTTCATGGCTCGTTGGTATGTTGCGCCGGCATTTTTCAAACCAAAGGGCATGACTGTATAGCAGTACGTGCCCCATGGGGTTGTGAAGGCGGTCTTACCCTGATCTCGTGGACTTAGTTTGATTTGATTATAGCCTGAATAGCCATCCATAAATGAAAACATTTCATGATTTGCAGTACTATCGACTATCAAATCTATGTTTGGTAAAGGATAATTATCCTTTGGAGTGGCTTTATTCAGGTTTTTGAAATCGATGCATATTCGAATTTTCCCATTGGTTTTTCGAACTACAACGATATTTGACAACCAATCAGAATACGCAATGGGTTTTATAAATCCGGCTTTTAGCAGATCTTCTAAACCCTCTTTGACTTGCGTGTGTACATTCGGGTGTATTTTCCTAAGCTTCTGCTTTATTGGTTTTACACCTATATCTAAGGGAAGACGATGCTCGACTATGCTGGGATCTATGCCCGGCATGTCTTCATACGTCCATGCAAACACATCTAAATAGGTTCGTAGAAATGCAATGAATGCTGACTTTTCAGTTTCATGCAAGCATGCGCCTATTTTGATGGTTTTTGGATTGGAATCATCCCCTAGGTTCACCTCTTCGAAATCTCCTCCTACTGATTGGGAAGGTCTTTCAAAATCGAGAATTCTATGAAATTCTGGGAGCTCAGAAGTGGGATCTTCCTCAAGGGGATCCACTTCTGGGCTTCGATCATTCTCGTGGGCTATAGACCCGAGGGAACTTGATGCGTGGTTTTCAAAATAACCTGGTTTTGTACTTGGATTTTCAAGTGATTTCGAAATTTTTGGTCTGGCTATGCAGACAATGTTTCTTTCGAAATCCTTTTCTTTCGCCAAAGTCATACCAGGAGCAGCTATGTACAAAATCTTTTTGGTATTTTCCAAATTTTCGATTTTTTTGGGTTTTTGCAAAACAAGAACTTTGGGAACTATACAAAGCACACTTTTTTCGAGTTTTTGCTTTTCCATTGTTTTTGGTTTTTCTTGTTTTTCGATTTTTTTGGATTTTAAGTTTTCAAATGTTTTTGGTATTTTTAGAAAAAGGGATCTTCCGTCATACCTACAAAGGGAAAACACTATGGGTTAGACTCGGAATAGGAGGTCTAAACCATAGGTCTCTTCTAAGACAGGCTCCGGGGCACCCTTGACCCAGGTGGTCACAGGGGGTGGCTCCGGCGGTATTCGGGGAGTATAGTCGATCCCGTATCGGCTTGGGTTGGCCCTAGGAAGGATGGGCTCTAGGAGACCCTGGTTTTGTGCCCCTAGACTCTTGTAGGGCGTGTAGCCCATGTTCAATAACATGTTCCACGACCTTTTGTTTTTTGAAAAGATGGGATATAAGTCGTGGTCCTGGAACATGCTATCGTCCATATTAGGCTCGTAGGGCCTTTTGTCCAGGGGTTTTGGAAATAGGGAACGCTTGGGTTTTCCTAGGAGGATTAGAGTCGGGAGGGGGCCTGCTTTGGGCGGCCCCTTCACACATACAACCTTCCTAGGGTTGTTTAACACGAGCCGAGGTGGCTCAACCATGATTTGCCCCAGGTTAGCCTCATGGGCCTGGGAGCTCGATAAACAAGGGGAGTTTATGATCCCCTGAAGCTGTGGGTGACTCTCACCTAGGATCACTACGACCTGGTCCCTAAAAGAGATCTTGACACACTTGTGGAAGGTGGATGGCACAGCGCACAAACTGTGTATCCAGGGTCTTCCCAGCAACAGGTTATAATGGGGGTGGATGTCTAAGACATGGAACACCCCCGTGTGTTCAATTCCTCCCGTTTCCATTGGGAGTTCGATGGATCCTAAAGGCCTAGACGCATTCCCATCGTATCCAGTGATAACGATGGGGCTTGGGTTCACTGAAGTCAAGGTGACTCCGATTTTGTACGCCACGTGAAGTGGAAGGATGTTGAGCCCTCCTCCACCATCGACTAGGCACCTGTCCAGAGAGTGGTTGTTTAGAACCACCTCGATATGCAGGGCCTGGTTATGGGTTTCGTAGGGTCTATCTACATCATCTTCCGAAAAGGTGATGGGCGATTTTGCTCCTAATAAAGCCACTTGGGCAGACAAGGATTCCGGACTTATGTTCGAATCAACCTTGGCCCTTTCTAGAATTTTCTCTAAGACAAGTCTATGCCTAGGCGAGGTTTTGATAAGCTCTAGGATAGACATGTGAATAGGAATCTTTGAAAGGTGGTTTTCGAAATCATAAGGATTTAGGATGATTTTGTCCTTATCTGCTTTTGGCAGACCACTAGGGATACATGCTTTTGAGGGGCCAGGCACACTGACCACCTTTTGAGCACCTTGAAGGTGCGGGGGTTGGTAGATCCTCCCGGACCTAGTGACTTCCCCCACGACCAGCCTAGGGTTCGCGCTAAACTTGGCTCTAAGGATGAGTTGAGGAGGACCTTGGATTTTTAAAACTGGTTTTGCCGGGGTTTCCACTTTTGATGGTCCCCGAATGACGACTTGGGCGGGCCTCTTGTATAGTACAAGGATGGGCGCACAAGCAGGTCGACCAGGTTCGGGCTTTCGCGCTAGTTCCTTGGAAATGGTGAGGGTACATACCTCCTTTCCTTTCCCACTGCCACTGGCGTGTTTGGGAAAGGGTTCCTTGAAGATAGCTTGAGGTGGCTCAGGTTCCGCAGTGACCTGGAGCCGGCCCTCCGCTATCAAGTTCTCAATTTTATTTAGAAGAGAGAAGCACCGTTTGGTATCATGGCCTTTGAGCCGATGATACTTGCAAAATCGGTTTAAATACCCCCCTTTGGACGTGACTCCTTCGGGGATTTCAGGGAGTTCGATCATGCCCTGGGCAAGTAGGAGGTCTAGGACCTCCGACACAGGTTGCCCCAGCGGAGTGTACTCCCGTTTTTCAATTGGTTTTGAAAAGTTGCGTTCTCTCTTATTTTCTATTTTTTCAAAATTTTTAGAAGTGCCCGCCATGCCTGGATCCACCCGGACATTGGCGATTTTATGGGGTTTTGCCCCTTTGTCCGTTGTGGGCAGCCCATATGCGATGGGCTTTTCCACACGTGTTTTGGGAATGGCACTTCCTTTCCATAAGTGGTCGTATGTCCCTTTTCGCAAGTTGGTTTCGAAAAGGGAGGCCTTTTTGATCAACTTATGGAAAGTTGAAATCTCATGGAGCGAGAGAAGGGTTTTTAACTCGCTTTTGAAATTATCCAGGATGAGCATTACTGCGCATCCTTCGGATATAGGCTCTCGCACTTGGCCTAAAAGAGACCTCCATCTTATAATGAAGGCATGCACGTCTTCGTTCATGCCTTGCTTTGTATCCCTTAGGGTATTCAGGGTTGGCGTGACTTCCACGTTGTGTGCAAATCTTTGCATGAAGCAGTTCGCTAACTCCTCAAAAGTAGCGAACTGGCTTAAGTCGTAGGAAGCCAGCCATTTGGCCGCTGTGCCCTTAAGGGATAGAGGGAACCAATACACCCATTTCATCGAGTCCTTTTTCTTCTTATGGGCTCGACGTGAGAAAAGCTGCAAGTGAGACCTAGGGTCTCCCATGCCATCATACCGATGGAAGTTCGGTATTTCATCGTCACTGTCTGTTTCGTAATCCATAGGAAGGAAATCAGACAGGGTGTAGCTTCTTTTCTCTTTATTTTGCCCTTTCAGCAGTTGCTGTAGGGCTTTACGGTCCTTTTGTGTGAAGGACTCGTGGTATTGGTTGCCTTCCATTACGGAGGCTTCTTTTTGCTTGCGAGGTTTTTCAATTTTCTTTTTAGGCCTTTGTTCACCGTTTGATGAACACGAATCGCCTACTTCAGCCTCTTGGCTGAGAGCATCGATTTTGGCCTCAAATTCCCTTCTCAAGTCCTCGATTTCATCTAGTTTTATTTTGTTTTTGAAAATCCTCCTAGAGTGAGAACTTGATGCGCATGAGCCTTGGCTCGACACTTCACTTGGATTGGATTTTGACATGCTTTTCAAGCTTTTTCAAAATTTCCTAAGTAAAAGCAAAGAAAAACAAGTTAAAACGACACCTTTATAAAATTTTCGCAAAACTCCTACAAGTAAACTCGATTTTTGAAAAGGCTCACGTCCCACCGGGCGTGCCAATCTCTGTAGACGCGCGAAAATCCCCGCCTCTTTGCCCCTTTCGTGGCTTGGAGTGGATCTTATCGTGCGTCTAAGGCCTAGATATACAAACAGGGCGTGCCAGCTAGCTTACTTAAGCTAGCGAAGATATATTTAACACTGACTTCTAAACGTGGTGACTGTGAGCAAGTGAGCTCTTGTCGTCGCAGACCTTCTTGCACCGATGCGCAGGGGTCAGTCTGTACGCTTTTGCAAAAATCGAGTTTTAGGGAGAAAGTCTACGAAACGGTTCGAGGTGTCTATTTCGGGTCTTTAAGATGCGATTGCATGTTTTAGATCACGTGGATTTGCACGTGCCTAAGTCTTTTCTTTTATCCCTTTTTGGGTCGCCTAGTTTGTGTGTTATGAACACTCCACTACATGGGCGAATTCGAGCGGGGGTTGCTTCGATGCAATATGCATCCTACCTCGTGGTATGGCGTAGATGCAATGCAAACTCACGCTACTCCAAAGGGAAAACCCGAAATGTAAAGACAATGCTGAAGGGAAATAACAGAAGGGAAATAACCGAAGGGAAATAACCGAAGGGAAATAACCGAAGGGAAATAACCGAAGGGAGATATGTATATATCTTATGTATATGAGCCCTTACTCGGGTCTTGCAAATAAGAGCGAAGGCTCAATGTGGGTGCGTGTTTGAATTGAAAGACTTACACACACGACATGAAATTAAACCCAAATATAAATTGCAGTATGGCCTTGACTAAGGTCTTGGGAGTAAGAGCGAAGGCTCAATGTGTGTGAGAGTGCTTGAATTGAAGTACTACACACACGACATAAATGAAACCCAAATATAACTGCAATATGGCCTTGACTAAGGTCTTGGGAGTAAGAGCGAAGGCTCAATGTGTGTGAAAGTGCTTGAATTGAAAGACTTACTCACACGACAAGAAATGAAACCCAAATAGTATAGGTCGGCCCTTACTTGGGTCTTTCAAATAAGAGCGAAAGCTCAATGTGTGTGAGAGTGTTTAAATTGAAAGACTTACTCACACGACATGAAATGAAACCCAAATAGTATAGGTCGGCCCTTACTTGGGTCTTTCAAATAAGAGCGAAAGCTCAATGTGTGTGAGAGTGTTTAAATTGAAAGACTTACTCACACGACATGAAATGAAACCCAAATAGTATAGGTCGGCCCTTACTTGGGTCTTTCAAATAAGAGCGAAAGCTCAATGTGTGTGAGAGTGTTTAAATTGAAAGACAACACACCCAACTTAAACAAAACCCTTCGGAAATGAAATATATACGTACACTTATATATTAGGGGCTGATTAGGCCCGTGTGTGTTTGAAATTGTGCACGACTAAGAGAGTGCACGTGTGTGGTTGTGCCAAGCCACGTTATTACAAGCGGGGGGAGACTATGCTCCGTTATTACAACCCCGTATCAAATTGAATTTCAAGCAAGTGTATGATTAAAGACCGAGTTTAGAAACTTACAAGTAGCTGGTCCGTAGAGGTCTTGCTTGAGCGTGGCCTTGGCTTTGGGCTGCAAACGGGAGCTCCGCGAAGGTATGTGACCAAGAGTGCTGGCCGGCTGCCAATGGGGCGCGGGATGGACGCCTCGAAGGGGACCGGTGGCAAGTGGGCGGCGCCTCCAAGTAGGGAGTTTAGAGTGGCTGACTAAGTGGGTCTTAGGGTCACTAGGGAAGTTAGGGACTTAGGGAAACTGGACCTAAAAGGTGAGCTAGTGGGAAGGCCAAAGAGGACACCTAGGGGGGGGTTGGCCGAATGGGAAATGGTGGCTAAGCAGTGGCCAGCCACTTGGGTTATCCTAGGTTCGGCTAGGCTTAGATGGTGGCGGCAAAGAGGTGGAGCTAAGGGGAAGATGGGTGGCTAAGAGTGGAGGGGTGGTAGAGAGTGGATGTGAGGGAGTTAGGGGGACTTACCGAATGGGAAAGAGTGGCGGATGGAGCGGGAGAGTGGCGGGCAGGTAGCTGTCGGCTGGTGGAGTTGGTGGAAGATAGTGGCGTCCGGCTGGGAGGCAGTGGTGGTGGACGGAAGAGGGAAGGTGGCGGAGCAGGTGGCGGCTGGTGGAGGAGCTGGAGCTGCTGGGAAGACGGATGAGAGATGGGAGAATGAGAGGGCCCGGCTGGGAGTGGAGAGTGGTTCCCACTTTTTTAAAAAACCCGCCCACAATGAGGGGGGTTTAAATAGGGGATGGGTAGGTCGGTTAGGGCTGGGTTGTGGGTAGTGGTTAGGTGGTTTAGGTAGGGTAGTATGTAGATAAGGTGGGCTGGATGGGGTTGGGCCAGATATTTTAAAACTAGGTGTTTGGGAAAATCGTGGGCTAAGGGTGGTTTAGGGCTAGGTTAGGTGGTTGGGTTTTAGGGTGAGGTTTAGTGAGCTAGGTTAGGTGGTTTAGGCTAGGTTTAGGCTAGGATTAGGGAAATTAATCTAGGTTTAGGGAAGGATTAGGGGAGTGGGTTAGGTGATTAGGTCGGGATTAGGCCGGGATTAGGGAAGTGGGTTAGGTGATTAGGTTCAGATTAGGGGTGGATTAGGGTGGAAGGCTAGGATTAGGTGTTTTGGGTTAGGTTTAGGTGAGGGAGCTCCCTTAGCATGGCCCATAGACCTTGATCACCCCATGTTGGTGCAGCCCTAGGTTAGGTTTTAGCTAATTACAAGCTTAAACCCACTCAATTAGGCTAACCCACAAGATTAAACCCAAACTTGACACACAAGTCAAGCTTAATACAACACTCTTGATATTTTTCACCCCCACTCTCTCTCATGCCCAATATCCCACGTGAATTTCAAGTGGGCCCCACCTCCATTTATGAGAAGGTGATGTGGGCCATGGATATGGATATTGGATTGGATCTCTGGATCCAAATCCAAATCCAAGTCCACATATGGGTTTGGGTTGGAATCTGGATATATATGGTCCAGATCCAATCCAAACTGAACTCTGACTCCTTCGAGCTGGGTTCGAAACGGACGATTCGTGCGGGGCCTGACAGCATCAGTACTCCGTCTGCGTTGGGTCTTCGCCAACATAGTCGTCCGCCTCCGTTTCTGCCTTCCGGAGATGACTTCAAATGCTATTTTGATAAGAACAGGGTCTTGGACGTTCGAGATCCTGGGGTGTGAATCAGATACAAGAGTTGCTGCGCCGGGCTTGACAGGTGCTCCGGTTCCGGGCTCTTCTTGGCTCTCCTGGTCCTGTCTTGATCGGGCCAAGCCACTTCGGGGTTTCAAAACATGTTTTAAAAGGGTTTTCAAAAGCTATATCATATGTTTTTGAAAGATAAAGTTTAAAACATATATACAGGGTTGTTTGGAAGGCTCCTGGGTTTCCAAACTCAAAAATGGCCCTTTGGGGCTGCTTGTATCAAAACCAGATTTGTTTAAGAAATTCGTGGGATTTCGGGGTGTTTACAACTATACAAAGTACTCTATTTTCGAGTTTTTGTTTTTCCATTCTTTTGGTTTTTCTTGTTTTTCGATTTTTTTGATTTTAAGCTTTTCAAATGTTTTTGTATTTTTAGAAAAGGGATCTTCCGTCATACCTACAAAGGGAAGACACTACGGGTTAGACTCGGAATAGGAGATCTAAATCGTAGGTCTCTTCTAAGGCAGGCTTCGGGGCACCCTTGACCCAGGTGGTCACAGGGGGTGGCTCCGGCGGTATTCGGGGAGTATAGCCGATCCCATATCGGCTTGGATTGGCCCTAGGAAGGATGGGCTCTAGGAGACCCTGGTTCTGTGCCCCTAGACTCTTGTAGGGCGTGTAGCCCATGTTCAACAACATGTTCCACGATTTCTTGTTTTTTGAAAAGGTTGGATATAAATCGTGGTCCTAGAACATGCTATCGTCCATATTGTGCTCATATGGCCTCTTGTCCAGGGGCTTTGGAAATAGGGAACGCTTGGGTTTTCCTAGAAGGATTAAAGTCGGGAGGGGGCCCGCTTTGGGCGGCCCCTTCACACATACAACCTTCCTAGGGTTGTTTAACATGAGCCGAGGTGGCTCAAGCATAATTTGCCCCAGGTTAGCCTCATGGGCCTGGGATCTTGATAAACAAGGGGAGTTTATGATCCCCTGAAGCTGTGGGTGACTCTCACCTAGGATCACTACGACCTGGTCCCTAAAAGGGATCTTGACACACCTGTGGAAGGTGGATGGCACAGCGCACAAACTGTGTATCGCCTTCCCAGCAACAGGTTATAATGGGGGTGGATGTCCAAGACATGGAACACCCCCGTGTGTTCGATCCCTCCCGTTTCCATTGGGAGTTCGATGGATCCTAAAGGTCTAGATGCATTCCCATCGTATCCAGTGATAACGATGGGACTTGGGTTCACTGAAGTCAAGGTGACTCCAATTTTGTATGCCATATGAAGTGGAAGGATGTTGAGCCCTCCTCCACCATCGACTAGGCACCTGTCTAGAGAGTGGTTGTTTAGAACCACCTCGATATGTAGGGCCTGGTTTTGGGTTTCGTAGGGTCTATCTACATCATCTTCCGAAAAAGTGATGGGCGATTTTGCTCCTAATAAAGCCACTTGGGCAGACAAGGATTCCGGACTTATGTTCGAATCAACCTTGGCCCTTTCTAGAATTTTCTCTAATACAAGTCTATGCCTAGGCGAGGTTTTTATAAGCTCTAAGATAGACATGTGAATAGGAATCTTTGAAAGGTGGTTTTCGAAGTCATAAGGATTTAGGATGACTTTGTCCTTATCTGCTTTTGGCAGAACACTAGGGATACATGCTTTTGAGGGGCCAGGCACACTGACCACCTTTTGAGCACCTTGAAGGTGCGGGGGTTGATAGATCCTCCCAAATCTAGTGACTTCCCCCACGACCCGCCTAGGGTTCGCGCTAACTTTGAGTCTAAGGATGAGCTGAGGAGAACCTTGGATTCTTAAAACTGGTTTTACCGGGGATTCCACTTTTGGTGGTCCCCGAATGACGACTTGGGCGGGCTTCTTGTATAGTACAAGAATGGGCACACAAGTAGGTCGACCAGGTTCTGGTTTTTGCGCTAGTTCCTTGGAAATGGTGAGGGTACATACCTCCTTTCCTTTCCCACTGCCACTGGCGTGTTTGGGAAAGGGTTCCTTGAAGATAGCTTGAGGTGGCTCAGGTTCCGCAGTGACCTAGAGTCGGCCTTCTGCTATCAAGTTCTCAATTTTATTTAAGGGGGAGAAGCATCGTTTGGTATCATAGCCTTTGAGCCGATGATACTTACAAAATCGGTTTAAATACCCCCCTTTGAAAGTGACTCCTTCGGGGATTTCAGGGAGTTCTATCATGCCCTAGGCAAGTAGGAGGTCTAGGACTTCCGACACAAGTTGCCCCAGCGGAGTATACTCCCGTTTTTCAACCGGTTTTTGAAAATTCTGCTTCCTCTTATTTTCTATCTTTTCGAAATTTTTGGAAGTGCCCGCCACGCCTGGATCCACCCGGACATTGGCGATTTTATGGGGCTTTGCCCCTTTGTCCGTCGTGGGTAGCCCATATGCGATGGGCTTTTCCAAGCGGGTTTTTGGAACGGCACTTCCTTTCCACAAGTGATCGTATGTCCCTTTTCGCAAGTTGGTTTCGAAAAGAGAGGCCTTTTTGATCAACTTATGGAAAGTTGAGATCTCATGGAGCGAGAGAAGGGTTTTTAACTCGCTTTTAAAGTTATCCAGGATGAGCATTACTGCGCATACTTCGGATATGGGCTCTCGCACTTGGCCCAAAAGTGACCTCCATCTTATAATGAAGGCATGTACGTCTTCGTTCATGACTTGTTTTGTATCCCTTAAGGTGTTCAGAGTCGGCGTGACTTTTATGTTGTGTGCAAATCTTTGCATGAAGCAGTTCGCTAACTCTTCAAAAGTAGCGAACTGGCTTAAATCGTAGGAAGCCAGCCATTTGGCAGCTGTGCCTTTAAGGGATAAAGGAAACCAATACACCCATTTCATCGAGTCCTTTTTCTTCTTATGGGCTCGACATGAGAAAAGCTGCAAGTGAGACCTAGGGTCTCCCATGCCATCATACCGATGGAAGTTCGGTATTTCATCGTCATTGTCTGTTTCGTAATCCATAGGAAGGAAATCAGACAGGGCGTAGTTTCTTTTCTCTTTATTCTGCCCTTTCAGCAACTGCTGTAGGGCTTTACGGTCCTTTTGTGTGAAGGACTCGTGGTATTGGTTGCCTTCCATTACGGAGGCCTCTTTGTGCTTGCGAGGTTTTTCAGATTTCTTTTTAGGCCTTTGTTCACCATTTGATGAACATGAATTGCCTACTTCAGCCTCTTGGCTGAGAGCATCGATTTTGGCCTCAAACTCCCTTCTCAAGTCCTCGATTTCATCTAGTTTTATTTTGTTTTTGAAAATCCTCCTAGAGTGAGAACTTGATGCGCATGAGCCTTGGCTCGACACTTCACTTGGATTGGATTTTGACATGCTTTTCAAGCTTTTTCAAAATGTCCTAAGTACAAGCAAAGAAAAACAAGTTAAAATGACACCTTTTTAAAAATTTTCGCAAGACTTCTACTTTAAAAACTCAATTTTTGAAAGGCTCACGTCCCACCGGGCGTGCCAATCTCTGTAGACACGCGAAAAATCCCCGCTTCTCACCTTTTCAGGGCTTGGAGCGGATCCTCTCGTCTGTCTAAGGCCTATTTATGCAAACAGGGCGTGCCAGCTAGCTTACCTAAGCTAGCGAAGATATATGTAAAACTGACTTCTAATCGTGGTGACTGTGAGCAAGTGAGCTCTTGTCGTCGCAGACCTTCTTGCACCGATGCGCAAGGGTCAGTCTGTACGCTTTGCAAAAATCAAGTTTTTGGGAGAGAAAGTCTACGAAGCACTTCGAGGTGTCTAATTCGGGTCTTTTAGATGCGATTGCATATTTTAGATCACGTGGATTTGCACGTGCCTAAGTCTTTCCTTTTATCCCTTTTCGGGCCACCTAGTTTGTGTGTTATGAACACTCCACTACGTGGGCGAACTCGATCGGGGCTTACTTTGATGCAATATGCGTCCTACCTCGTGGTATGGCGTAGATGCAATGCAAACTCACGCTACTCCAAAGGGAAAACCCGATTGTAAAGACAATACTGAAGGGAAATAACCGAAGGGAAATGACTTGAAATATAAATGCCGAAGGGAGATATGTATATAGAGTATGTATATGAGCCCTTACTCGGGTCTTGCAAATAAGAGCGAAGGCTCAATGTGGGTGCGTGCTTGAATGGAAAGACTTACACACACGACATGAAATTAAACCCAAATATAAATTACAGTATGGCCTTGACTAAGGTCTTGGGAGTAAGAGCGAAAGCTCAATGTGTGTGAGTGCTTGAATTGAAAGACTTACACACACGACATGAAATGAAGCCCAAATAGTATAGGTCGGCCCTTACTTGGGTCTTTCAAATAAGAGCGAAGGCTCAATGTGTGTGAGAGTGCTTGAATTGAAAGACTTACACACACGACATGAAATGAAACCCAAATAGTATAGGTCGGCCCTTACTTGGGTCTTTCAAATAAGAGCGAAGGCTCAATGTGTGTGAGAGTGCTTGAATTGAAAGACAACACACCCAACTTAAGCAAAACCCTACAAAAATGAAATTATATGTATATACTTATGTATTAGGGGCTGATTAGGCCCGTGTGTGTTCAAAATCGTGCACAACTAGGAGAGTGCACGTGTGTGGGTGTGCCAAGCCACGTTATTACAAGCGGGGGGAGACTATGCTCCGTTATTACAACCCCGTATGGAATTAAATCTCAAGCAAGTATACAACTAAAGACCGAGTTAGGCACTTACTAGTAGCTGGTCCGTATATGCCTTACTTGAGCGTGGGCTTGGCCTTCGCCTTAGGCTGCAAAAGGGAGCTCCGCGAGGTTGAGCGACAAGGGGTGCTGGCCGGGTGCCTTGAAGGTGGCCGGCTGCTAGCAAGGGTGTCGCCTTGACGTGTGGGATTAAAGGGGCTAAGTAAGGTCACTAGGGGGAGTGTAGTGTTGGGGAATATGGCACTAAGGGAAGGGAACTAGATAGGGGAAGGATACGGCTGGCGGGTGGCTGGCCAAATGACAAGGTGACAGTCGGTGGGAGTGGCCGACTAGGAGCTTGGTGGTGGCGGGTATTTAGGGAGTTTGGTTTCGGCTGAGTGAGAAGGGTGGCAGCGAGTGTAAGGGCTGATGAGGCTGAGAGTGGAGAGGGAGTGAAGAAGTAGCAGGGTATGGTGTAGGGGACTTACCGGGTGAAGAAGAGGGTGGCGCTCGGTTGGAAGGGAGCTTGGCAGGCGGTGGTGTTCGGCTGGGAGGTGGTGGTGTAGGTGGCGATGCAGATGGTGGTGGGATGGAGAGCAGGTGGTGGTGCAGGCGGAGCAGGTGGAGCAGGTGGGATTCGGCTGGACTTGGGGAAGGAGAGGACCCGGCTGGGATGGGTGAGGGCTGCTTGATCCAGGAACCCGCCCCCAAGGGGGGGGGGGTTATATAGGGATGGGTAGGTCGGTTAGGGCTGGGTTTGGGGTAGTGGTTAGGTGGTTTAGGTAGGATGGTATGATGATAAGGTGGGTTGGAAAGGGTAGGGCCAGATATTTTAGATACTAGTGGTTTGGGTAGGTTGTGGGCTAGGGGTGGTTTAGGGGTTTAGAGTTTGGTTAGGTGGGTGGGTTCTAGGGTGAGGTTTAGTGAGCTAGGTTAGGTGATTAGGCTAGGATTAGGCTAGGTTTAGGGAAATTAACCTAGGTTTAGGGAAGGATTAGGGAAGTGGGTTAGGTGATTAGGTTGGGATTAGGTCGAGATTAGGGAAGTAGGTTAGGTGATTAGGCTCAGATTAGGGGCGGATTAGGGTGGAAGGCTAGGATTAGGTATTTTGGGTTAGGTTTAGGTGAAGGAGCTCCCTTTGCATGGTCCATAGACCTTAACCACATCATGTTGGTGCAACCCTAGGTTAGGTTTTGGCTAATTACAAGCTTAAACCCACTCAATTAGGCTAACCCACATGATTAACCCCAAACTTGACACGCAAGTCAAGCTTAATTACAACCACACTTGATCTTATCCATCCCCACTCTCTCTCATGCCCATAATCCCACGTGAATTTCAAGTGGGCCCCACCTCCATTTATGAGAAGGTGATGTGGGCCATGGATATGGATATTGGATTGGATTTTTGAATCCAAATCCAAATCCAAGTCCATACATGGGTTTGGATTGGGATCTGGATATATAAGGTCCAGATCCAATCCAAACAGAACTCTGACTCCTTCGAGCTGTATTCGAAACGAACGGTTTGTGCGGGGCCTGACAGCATCAGTGCTCCATCTGCGTTGGGTCTTCGCCAACATGATCGTCCGCCTCTGTTTTCGCCTTCCGGAGATGACTTCAAAGGATGTTTTGATGATAATAGGGTTTTGGACGTTCGAGATCTTGGGGATGTGAATTTGATACAAGAGTTGCTGTGCTGGGCTTGACAGGTGCTCCTGTTCCGGGCTCTTCTTAGCTCTCCTGGTCCTGTCTAGATTAGGCCAAGCTGCTTCGGGGTTTCAAAACATGTTTTAAAAAGGTTTTAAAAGACATATTGTATATTTTTGAAATACAGAGTTCAAAACATATGTACAGGGTTGTCTGGAAGGCTCTTGGGTTTCCAGACTCAAAATAGCCCTTTGGGGCTGCTTTTGCAAAACCAGATGAAATTGAGAAATTCGTGGGATTTCAGGGTGTTTACAACTCCCTCTCCACTCTCAGCCACCTAACCCCCTACCATATCACCCTAACACCAGCCATTCCACTTGCTTCCACCACTCCCCCTCGGCCAGGCCCATAATCACCCTAACTACCCGCCACCACCTAGACACCTTAGCTCCATTCGACCACCCTATCCGACTCCCTAAAACCTGCCCATATCACCCCAATACACCTACTACACCCACTACCACCTGGCCCCATCTCCTAGCTAGTTCCCCTCCCTTACACCACTCCTAGCCACTCTAGCAATCCGCCAGCCATAACCTTCTCCTAGCTAGTTCCCTTCCCTTAGTGCCATACTCCCTTAGTGACCCTACTTAGGCCCTTTAACCCAACACACCAAAAACAGCCCCTCCTTAGCAGCTGGCCACCTTCAAGGCGCCTCTTCCGTGCACCAAGGACACTCGGCCAGCAACTGTAAACACCCCGAAATCCCACGAATTTCTCAAAATCCATCTGGTTTTATACAAGCAGCCCCAAAGGGCCATTTTGAGTCTGGAAACCTAGGAGCCTTCCAGACAACCCTGTACATATGTTTTAAACTCTGTATTTCAAAAATATATAATATGGCTTTTGAAAACCTTTTAAAACACATTTTTTGAAACCCCGAAGCAGCTTGGCCTAATCCAGACAGGACCAAGAGAGCTAAGAAGAGCCCGGAACCGGAGCACACGTCAAGCCCGGCACAACAACTCTTGTATCTGATTCACACCCCCAGGATCTCGAACGTCCAAGACCCTATTCTTATCAAAATGTCATTTGAAGTCATCTCCGGAAGGTAGAAACGGAGGCGGACGACCATGTTGGCGAAGACCCAACGTAGACGGAGTACTGATGCTGTCAGGCCCCGCACAAATCATCCGTTTCGAACCCAGCTCGAAGGAGTCAGAGTTCAGTTTGGATTGGATCTGGACCATATATATTCAGATCCCAATCCAAACCCATGTGTGGACTTGGATTTGGATTTGGATTCAAAAATCCAATCCAATATCCATATCCATGGCCCACATCACCTTCTCATAAATGGAGGTGGGGCCCACTTGAAATTCACGTGGGATCATGGGCATGAGAGAGAGTGGGGATGGAAAATATCAAGAGTGTTGTAATTAAGCTTGACTTGTGTGTCAAGTTTGGGGTTAATCATGTGGGTTAGGCTAATTGAGTGGGTTTAAGCTTGTAATTAGCCAAAACCGAACCTAGGGCTGCACCAACATGAGGTGGTTAAGGTCTATGGGCCATGCAAAGGGAGCTCCTTCACCTAAACCTAACCCAAAACACCTAATCCTAGCCTACCACCCTAATCCACCCCTAATCTGAACCTAATCACCTAAGCCACTTCCCTAATCCCGGCCTAATCCCAACCTAATCACCTAACCCACTTCCCTAATCCTTCCCTAAACCTAGGTTAATTTCCCTAAACCTAGCCTAAACCTAGCCTAATCACCTAACCTAGCTCACTAAACCTCACCCTAAAACCCAACCACCTAACCTAGCCCTAAACCCCTAAACCACCCCTAGCCCACAATCTACCCAAACCACTAGTTTTTAAAATATCTGGCCCAACCCTTTCCAGCCCACCTTATCTTCATACCACCCTACCTAAACCACCTAACCACTACCCCAAACCCAGCCCTAACCGACCTACCCATCCCTATATAAACCCCCCCTTGGGGGCGGGTTTTCCTAGCTAGTGGCTTCACCCATCCCAGCCGGGTCCCTTCCTTCCCCAAGTCCAGCCGAGTCCCACCATCTCCCACCTGCTCCACCTGCACCGCCACCTGCTCTCCATCCCACCACCATCTCCCAGCCGGACGCCACCACTCGCTCTCCATCCCAACCACCCGGCTTCTCTCTTCCATCTACCACCTTCTCCCCATTCGGTAAGTACCCCCCACTCTACCTAGCTCCTTCTCTACTCCCTCTCCACTCCTAGCCACCCACCGTACCGCCACCTTACCTACACATCAGCCCTTTGCTGCCATCATTCTCCCTTAGCCGAACCTATCACAACCTAAACCACCGGCCACTACCTAACTACCCTAACTACACCCAGCCAGCCATTTCTTCTCCCCTAAGACTCCCATTCGGCCTTCCCTTAAGCTCCCTTTAGGTCCATACTCCCCAACATTCTATACTCTCCTAGTGACCCTAAACACTCACTTGACCCAGCCCCTTTAATCCCCCACATCAAGGCGACACCCATTTGCAGCCGGCCACCTTCGAGGCGCCTATCCCACGCCCCACTTGCAGCCGGCCAGCACCCTTCGTCATTCCCCCTCGTGGAGCTCCCGTTTGCAGCCCAAGGCGAAGGCTAAGCCCACGCTCAAGCAAGGCCTCTACGGACCAGCTACTCGTAAGTGCCTAAACTCGGTCTTTAGTTGTATACTTGCTTGAGATTCAATTTGATACGGGGTTGTAATAACGGAGCATAGTCTCCCCCCGCTTGTAATAACGTGGTTTGGCACACCCACACACGTGCACTCTCATAGTTGTGCACGATTTTGAACACACACGGGCCTAATCAGCCCATAATACATAAGTATATATATAAATATACTTTCATTTTCGAAGGGTTTTTGCTTAAGTTGGGTGCGTTATCTTTCAATTCAAGCACTCACACACATTGAGCTTTCGCTCTTATTTGAAAGACCCAAGTAAGGGCCGACCTATACTATTTGGGTTTCATTTCATGTCGTGTGAGTAAGTCTTTCAATTCAAGCACTTTCACACACATTGAGCTTTCACTCTTATTTGAAAGACCCAAGTAAGGGCCGACCTATACTATTTGGGTTTAATTTCATGTCGTGTGTGTAAGTCTTTCAATTCAAGCACTCTCACACACATTGAGCTTTCGCTCTTATTCCCAAGACCTTAGTAAAGGCCTTATTGCAGTTATATTTGGGTTTCATTTATGTCGTGTGTGTAGTACTTCAATTCAAGCACTCTCACACACATTGAGCCTTCGCTCTTACTCCCAAGACCTTAGTCAAGGCCATACTGCAATTTATATTTGGGTTTAATTTCATGTCGTGTGTCTAAGTCTTTCAATTTAAGCACGCACCCACATTGAGCCTTCGCTCTTATTTGCAAGACCCGAGTAAGGGCTCATATACATACTCTATATGCATATCTCCCTTCGGTTATTTCCCTTCGGTTATTTCCCTTCAGTATTGTCTTTACATTTCGGGTTTTCCCTTTGGAGTAGCGTGAGTTTGCATTGCATCTACGCCATACCACGAGGTAGGACGCATATTGCATCAAAGCAAGCCCCGCCTGAATTCGCCCAGGTAGTGGAGTGTTCATAACACACAAACTAGGTGGCCCGAAAAGGGATAAAAGAAAAGACTTAGGCACGTGCAAATCCACGTGATCTAAAACATGCAATCGCATTTTAAAGACCCAAAATAGACACCTCGAACCGCTTCGTAGACTTTCTCTCCAAAACTCGATTTTTGCAAAGCGTACGGACTAACCCTTGCACATCGGTGCAAGAAGGTCTGCGACGACAAGAGCTTACTTGCTCACAGTCGCCACGTTTAGAAGTCAGTATTAAAAATATCTTCGCTAGCTTAGGTAAGCTAGCTGGCACGCCCTGTTTGCATACATAGGGCTTAGACACATGAGAGGATCCGCTCCGAACCCTGAAAAAGGTAAAGAGGCGGGGATTTTCGCGCGTCTACAGCAATCCTTTGCCGTTCAACTTCGCGGAGCTCCCTTTCGCAGCCCAAGGCGAAGTCCAAGCCCACGCTCAAGCAAGGCATCTTCGGACCAGCTATTAGTAAGTGCCTAACTCGGTCTTTAGTTGTATACTTGCTTGAGATTCAATTCGATACGGGGTTGTAATAACGGAGCATAGTCTCCCCCCGCTTGTAATAACGTGGCTTGGCACACCCACACACGTGCACTCTCTTAGTTGTGCACGATTTTGAACACACACGGGCCTAATCAGCCCCTAATACATAAATATATACATATACTTTAATTTTGTAGGGTTTTGCTTAAGTTGGGTGTGTTGTCTTTCAATTCAAGCACTCACACACATTGAGCCTTCGCTCTTATTTGAAACACCCAAGTAAGGGCCGACCTATAATATTTGGGTTTTCATTTCATGTCGTGTGTGTAAGTCTTTCAATTCAAGCACTCACACACATTGAGCCTTCACTCTTATTTGAAAGACCCAAGTAAGGGCCGACCTATACTATTTGGGTTTTCATTTCATGTCGTGTGTGTAAGTCTTTCAATTCAAGCACTCAAACACATTGAGCCTTCGCTCTTATTTGAAAGACCCAAGTAAGGGCTGACCTATACTATTTGGGTTGTCATTTCATGTCGTGTGTGTAAGTCTTTCAATTCAAGCACGCACCCACATTGAGCCTTCGCTCTTATTTGAAAGACCCAAGTAAGGGCCGTGTTATACTATTTGGGTTTAACTTCATGTTGTGTGCGTAGTACTTCAATTCAAGCACTCACACACATTGAGCTTTCGCTCTTATTCCCAAGACCTTAATCAAGGCCATACTGCCAGTTATACAAACAACAACAACAACAACTAAGCCTTTTCCCATACTAGACGGGGTCGGCTACATGGATTCTTTGTTTCCACAGATCCCTATCGTGTGCCATGTTAGCAGTTAACTCCCAATAAGCTAGATCATTCTTTATTGTTTCTTTCCAACACTTTTGTGGTCGTCCTCTACCTCTTTTAATACTTTCCAAATTTAGTTTTTCTAACCTTCTCACATGTTCTTCTTTTGATCTTCTTTCTATATGTCCAAACCATCTTAAACGATGTTCTCTCATTTTATCCTCTATTGGTGCCACTCCTAATTTGTTTCTAATAACCTCATTATGTATACGGTCTTTTCTTGTATGACCACTCATCCATCTCAACATCTTCATTTCTGTCACAGACATCTTTTGTACATGTTGATGATTAACTGCCCAACACTCAGAACCATAAAACATGGCAGGCCTAATTGCTGCTCTATAATATTTACCTTTTAATTTTAATGGTATCTTCTTATCACAAGAATACCTGATGCTCCTCTCCATTTTAACCAACCAGCATTAATTCTATGTGTAACATCTCCATCAATTCTTCCATCACTTTGAAAAATTGACCCTAGGTATTTAAAACTTTCCTTTTGGGGAATGCAATGTGTGCCAATTTTAATTTCTATGTCCTCTGAAGTAGCCAAATGATCAAACTTACATTCCATATATTCTGTTTTTGTTCTACTAAGTCGGAGGCCTTTGTTTTCTAATGTTTCTCTCCATAGTTCCAATTTTCTATTAACTTTTTCCTTAGACTCCTCCACTAATACAATGTCATCTGCAAATAACATACACCAAGGTACTTCATCATGAATATGTTTTGTTAACTCATCCATCACCATTATAAATAAGTATGGACTTAAAGTTGATCCTTGATGTAACCCAATATTAACTTCAAAGAAGTCTGTCGTTCCTTCATGAGTCCTCACACATGTTTTTGCACCATCATACATGTCTCTTATAAGGTTAATATATGTCAATGGGATACCTCTTTTTTCCAAAGTTCTCCAAAGAACCTCCCTCGTTACCCTATCATAAGCTTTTTCTAGATCAATAAATATCATGTGAAGGTCTTTCTTTTTTGCTCTAAAATGTTCCATAAGATGTCTCAAAAGGTGAATCGCTTCAATAGTAGATCTACCTAGCATAAATCCAAATTGGTTCTCTATTGTACTTGATACTTGTCTTAACCTACATTCGATAATTCTTTCCCATAATTTCATAGTATGACTCATTAACTTGATACCTCGATAATTCGCACAATTTTGAATGTCTCCCTTGTTCTTATATACGGGTATTAGTGTACTCTCTCTCCATTCCTCGAGCATCTTTTGGTTTTTCCATATTTCATTAAATAGTCTTGTGAGCCAAGTGATTCCTATTTTTCCTAGTATTTTCCAAACTTCTATAGGAATATTATCTGGTCCTACCGATTTACCACTCTTCATATGTTTAAGAGCCTCTTTGACTTCATTCTTTTGAATACATCGGTAAAAATTGTGGTTTATATACTTTTCTGACTTGGCTAAATCTCCTAAACTAATACTAACATCTTTATTTTCATTAAAAAGATTATAAAAATAGTTTTTCCATCTATTTTTTATATCATCATTTGCCACTAGAATTTTTTCATCCTCGTCTTTTATGCATCTAACATAATTAAGATCTTTAGTTTTCTTATCTCTAGCCCTAGCTATCCTAAAAATATCTCTTTCACCCTCTTTTGAGTTGAGTTTTTTATATAAGTTCTCCCAAATCATAGTTTTTGCTTCACTTTGCCTTGATTTTATTTTGTACTACTTCACTCCACCACCAAGCTTCTTTTTGTGCCGGTACACCTCCCTTAGATACCCCTAACACATCTTTCGTCACTTTCCTAATATGTATAGCCATATTGTTCCACATATCACAGGGTGTGCCAACATAATTCCAAACATCTCCTTGAAGGACTTTCTGTTTAAATATATCTTCTTTCTCGCTTTTGAGGTACCACCATTTAGTCCGAATAGCTCGATGCACTCTTTTCTTCTTTGTCTATTTTTTTATTTGTAAATCCATAACTAAAAGTCGATGTTGGGTGATTAAGCTTTCTCCTGGAATTACCTTACAATCTTTACAACACGCTCTATCTTTTTTTCTACAAATAAAGTAATCAATTTGTGTTTGTGATAAGCCACTCTTATAAGTAATTAAATGTTCATCTCGTTTTTTGAAGATTGTATTGACTATAAAGAGATCAAATGACATAGCAAAATTTAAAATCTCCCTACCTTCCTCGTTTATATCCCCATAACCAAAGTTTCCATGAATCCCTTGATATCCTAAAGCCTCTTTACTGACATGTCCATTTAAATCTCCTCCTAAACAAATCATCTCCCTTTGTGGAATCTTTTGAAACACCTTATCTAACTCTTCCCAAAAAACTGTCTTTATACTATCTTCGAGTCCTACTTGGGGTGCGTAAGTACAAACTATATTCAAAACCTCTGCTCCTAACACTAATTTCAATGTCATGATTCGGTCACCATATCGTTGTATGTCTACTACATTCTCCTTTAAATCTTTATTTATGATAATACCAACTCCGTTTCGGGCCTTTTCTTTACCTGAGTACCATAATTTAAAACCTGTATCCTCTATCTCCTTTGCTTTTTCTCCAACCCATTTTGTCTCTTGTAAACATAGAATATGAATCTTTCTCCGAATCATAGTATCTACCACCTCCATTAGCTTACCTGATAATGTTCCGATATTCCAAGAACCAATACGAATCTTATTATCTAGGACTAGCTTCCTTACCCCCTGCATCCGTCCATAATCAAAATGCGAAGACCCTCTTTGAAAATTTTTCACTACATTCGGGCGGCAATGTAGCGGGATTAACTTCTTTACCCACACCCGTCCATGATGTGGGAACCCTCTCTGTAATTGATTCACTACATTCGGGCGAAAATGTAGTGGCCCTTGCTTACTTCTTACTGCATTCGGGCTCTGCAGCACGTCGCTAGGCGGGGACGTCCCAAAGCAATGCTCATAATTTTTGTAATCCATGTTGTAGAAATCCGACGAAGTTTTACGCTGGCTGTCGGAAGCCTAACACAACCCTCCTCCTTTATTCGGGCTTGGGACCGGCAATGCAAGGGTGATCCCTTACATGGGCGGAGTTCTATACTGCTAGTTATATTTGGGTTTAATTTCATGTCGTGTGTGTAAGTCTTTTAATTCAAGCACGCACCCACATTGAGCCTTCGCTCTTATTTGCAAGACCCGAGTAAGGGCCCATATACATACTCTATATACGTATCTCCCTTCGGCATTTATATTACAAGTCATTTCCCTTCGGTTATTTCCCTTCAGTTATTTCCCTTCAGTTATTTCCCTTCGGCATTGTCTTTACATTCGGGTTTTCCCTTTGGAGTAGCGTGAGTTTGCATTGCATCTACGCCATACCATGAGATAGGACGCATATTGCATCAAAGCAAGCCCCGCTCGAATCTGCCCATGTAGTGGAGTGTTCATAACACACAAACTAGGTGGCCCATAAAGGGATAAAAGGAAAGACTTAGGCACGTGCAAGTCCACGTGATCTAAAATCTGCAATCGCATCTAAAAAAACCCTAAATTAGACACCTCGAACTGCTTCGTAGGCTTTCTATCTGTAAACACCCTGAAATCCCACGAATTTCTCAAATTCATCTGGTTTTGTAAAAGCAGCCCCAAAGGGCCATTTTGAGTCTGGAAACCCAGGAGCCTTCCAGACAACCCTGTACATATGTTTTGAACTCTGTATTTCAAAAACATACAATATGGCTTTTAAAACCCTTTTAAAAACATGTTTTGAAACCCCGAAGCAACTTGGCCTAATCCAAACAGGACCAGGAAAGCTAAGAAGAGCCCGGAACCGGAGCACATGTCAAGCCCGACACAGCAACTCTTGTATCAAATTCAGACCCCTAGGATCTCGAACGTCCAAGACCCTGTTATCATCAAAACATCCTTTGAAGTCATCTTCGGAAGGCGAAAACAGAGGCGGATGATCATGTTGGCGAAGACCCAACGCAAACGGAGCACTAATGCTGTCAGGCCCCACACAAACCGTTCGTTTCGAATACAGCTCGAAGGAGTCAGAGTTCAGTTTGGATTGGATCTGTACCATATATATCCAGATCCCAATCCAAACCCATGTATGGACTTGGATTTGGATTTGGATTCAAAAATCCAATCCAATATCCATATCCATGGCCCACATCACCTTCTCATAAATGGAGGTGGGGCCCACTTGAAATTCACGTGGGATTATGGGCATGAGAGAGAGTGGGGGTGGATAAGATCAAGTGTGGTTGTAATTAAGCTTGACTTGTGTGTCAAGTTTGGGGTTAATCATGTGGGTTAGCCTAATTGAGTGGGTTTAAGCTTGTAATTAGCCAAAACCTAACCTAGGGCTGCACCAACATGATGTGGTTAAGGTCTATGGGCCATGCAAAGGGAGCTCCTTCACCTAAACCTAACCCAAAATACCTAATCCTAGCCTTCCACTCTAATCCGCCCCTAATCTGAGCCTAATCACCTAACCTACTTCCCTGGACAAGAGGCCATACGAGCATAATATGGACGATAGGATGTTCCAGGACCACGATTTATACTCAACCTTTTCAAAAAATAAGAAATCGTGGAATATGTTGTTGAACATGGGCTACACGCCCTACAAGAGTCTAGGGGCACAGAACTAGGGTCTCCTAGAGCCCATCCTTCCTAGGGCCAATCCAAGCTGATATGGAATCGGCTATACTCCCTGAATACCGCCGAAGCGACCCCCTATGACCACCTGGGTCAAGGGTGCCCCGGAACCTGCCTTAGAAGAGACCTATGATTTAGACCTCCTATTCCGAGTCTAACCCGTAGTGTTTTCCCATTGTAGGTATGACGGAAGATCCCTTTTCTAAAAAAACAAAAACATTTGAAAACCTTAAAATCAAAAAAATCGAAAAACAAGAAAAAACAAAAACAATGGAAAAACAAAAACTCGAAAAAAGAGTGCTTTGTATAGTTCCCAAAGTTCTTGTTTTACAAAAACCCAAAAAAATCAAAAATTTGGAAAATACCAAAAAGATTTTGTACATAGCTGCTCCTGGTAAGACTTTGGCAAAAGAAAAGGATTTCGAAAGAAACGTCGTCTGCATAGCCAGACCAAAAATTTCGAAATCACTTAAAAATCCAAGTACAAAACCAGGTCATTTTGAAAACCACGCATCAAATTCGCTCGGGTCTATAGCCCACGAGAATGATCAAAGCCTAGAAGTGGATCCCCTTGAGGAAGATCCCACTTCTGAGCTCCCAGAATTTCATAGAATTCTCGATTTTGAAAAACCTTCCCAATCAGTAGGAGGAGATTTCATAGAGGTGAACCTAGGGGATGATTCCAATCCCAAAACCATCAAAATAGGCGCATGCTTGCATGAAACTGAAAGGTTAGCATTCATTGCATTTCTATGAACCTATTTAGATGTGTTTGCATGGACGTATGAAGACATGCCGGGCATAGATCCCAGCATTGTCGAACATCGTCTTCCCTTAGATGCAGGTGTAAAACCCATAAAGCAGAAGCTTAGGAAAATACACCCGAATGTACACACGCAAGTCAAAGAGGGTTTAGAAGATCTGCTAAAAGCCAGATTTATAAAACCCATTGCGTATTCTGATTGGTTATCAAATATCGTTGTAGTTCGAAAAACCAATGGGAAAATTCGAATATGCATCGATTTCAAAAACCTGAATAAAGCCACTCCAAAGGATAATTATCCTTTACCAAACATAGATTTGATAGTCGATAGTACTGCAAATCATGAAATGTTTTCATTTATGGATGGCTATTCAGGCTATAATCAAATCAAACTAAGTCCACGAGATCAGGGTAAGATCGCCTTCACAACCCCATGGGGCACGTACTGCTATACAGTCATGCCCTTTGGTTTGAAAAACGCCGGCGCAACATACCAATGAGCCATGATCACGATCTTCCATGATCAAATTCATGAGCTTGTAGAAGTGTATGTAGATGATCTCTTGGCAAAATCCAAAACCCGATGCACTCATATCGAATGTTTACAAAAGATTTTCGAAAGGCTTAGGCTTTACAAAGTAAAGCTAAACCCTCAAAAATGTGTGTTTGGGGTAGAATCAGGGAAGCTTCTAGGCTTTATGGTGAGCCAAAGGGGAATAGAAGTCGACCCCTCTAAGTGTCGAGCCATCATAGACATGGCTCCACCCTCTAATCTCACCCAAATCCGTAGCCTCCAGGGTCGATTACAATCCGTTCGCCGATTCATATCGAATCTGGCCACTAGATGCGAACCCTTCAACAAACTGTTGAGGAAGGGCACGAAATTCTTATGGGATAACGAATGCCAGAAGTCCTTCGAGAGACTGAAAGCATACTTGGTTAATCCCCCCGTTTTGAATCCTCCATAGCAAGGAAAACCGCTTTTATTATACATCTCTGTGCATGCAAATGCTTTAGGAGCCCTGTTGGCTCAATACGAGGATGACACCCATAAGGAGTATGCCATCTACTATATTTCGAAAACTCTCTTGGCTTATGAACGAAATTACCAAGCCATGGAGAAGACATGCTTGGCCCTAGTCTGGGCCTGCCAGAAATTCAGACACTATTTCCTAGATCATGAGATCTGGATAGTGTCCAAGCTTGATCCAATCAAGCACTTGTTCGAAAAACCCATTCTCATGGGTAGATTGGGCAAATGGCAACTCCTTCTAATGGAGTATGATCTGAAATACCATCACCAGATCTCCATTAAGGGGCAAGCCCTAGCAGATTACATGGCTGAATTCCCCTTAGAGGACGCATATCCCACTCTTGTCGAAATGCCTGATGAAGGCATATTGCAAAACCATTTTCAAAACCACATTTTGGCAAATTCTTTCGAAAACCAAGTGTGGAAGATGCACTTCGATGGGGCACGAAACCAACGAGGGGCTGGTGCCAGGGTCATCCTAATCTCCCCTGAAAATGGCGAGATTCCCATAGCAGTCTGCTTAGATTTCGAATGTTCCAACAACGTAGCTGAGTATGAAGCACTCATACAAGGCTTAAGGATTTCGAAAACTCTAGGGGCATCATGCATCGAGGTCTTTGGAGATTCGCTCCTTGTCATAAACCAGGTTTTAAAAATTTGGCAAGTACGTAATGAGAAACTACTTCCATATCACGAGTTGGCCACTCGATTGGTCCAATCCTTCCAATCGTGTAAACTCACACACATAGGAAGAGAGGACAATGGCATCGCCGATGCCCTCTCCTCCTTGGGTTCAGCCCTGAAAATACTTAGAGGGGGCTATTTTTGGTCCACCCTGAAAAAGGATTGTCACGATCATGTTAGGAAGTGTCATCCATGTCAAGTGCATGGGCACGCCATTCATATCCCATCATCTGCATTGCATTCCGTGGTCAGCCCCTGGCCATTTACCATGTGGGCGTTTGACATCGTAGGCCCAATATTTCCAAAGGCCTCGAATGGGCATCGATTTATTTTAGCAGCCACGGAGTATTTCTCGTGGGTGGAAGCCATTTCCCTAACCAACGTGATGGGGCAACATGTGGTGGCTTTCATCCGGAGGAATATCTTGGCTCGATTTGGTGTTCCACGAGACCTTGTGTCTGATAATGGCACCCCATTCAAGAATGAGCGGATGGTTAAGTTGTGAAACATGTATGGCATAACTCACCACTTCTCCTCGCCCTACTACCCTCAAGGCAACGGCCAAGCCGAAGCCACAAACAAGACTCTCATTAGCATAATTGAGAAAACCTAAGAGAAGGGTAGGACGTGGCACGAGAAGCTGGATGAAGCCTTATGGGCTTATAGGACTTCCATTCGGACTCCCACGAATGCCACACCATTCGAATTGTCTATGGCACAAACGCCATTCTTCCCATTCATGCTCAACTGCATTCATTCCATACATCCATAGCACTCGACCTCCCTCTAGAGATGCTTCAGCATGCTAGGATGGCCGAACTAGATTTGCTAGATGAGAGGCGACTCCTTGCCATGGATCATGCTCGTGTATACCGGCAAAGGATAGCCCGACATTATAGCAAACACATGAGACCTCGCCACTTTGAAGTAGGAGACCTGGTCTTAAAAACCATCCACCATCGTGGCCCACACCCCCTAGGCAAGTGGTGCCCCAACTGGGATGGACCCTATGTTGTACGAGCAACCACTACGAACAATTCGTACTGGTTGATCGATGTAGAAGGTAGGAATTTAACAGATCCTATCAATATTCAATACTTAAAGAAGTATCATGTGTAGGATCTGGATTAAATTCTATTTTTTGAAAAATTTTAGGGATAGCTGCCCTGAGACATGTGAATAAGGTGCAAAGGCAAACTCGTGTGACCCTGAGTGAGAGAATTCGCACTTGTGAAAGAGTGGAGTCTTCAAAATCGTGGTTACATTTCAAAATCCTTCCTCTTACAAAGAAAGGCCTAGTTCAACATAGCAAGATACTTGCAAGTAGTACGTGCTATTTCTAAATAGGCTGATCTGGAATGGATCGAGTGTAGGCTTGGGATAAGTCCTCCCCTCTTCTCTTCTATTTCCAAAAGGAAAACAAAGGCCCAAAACAAAAGGGAATTTCCCATTCAAAGTCTCTTTCCAAAAGAAAGAAATCAGAATTCCAAAGAAAAATTGATTCTCTTATGAAAAAGAGGGATTAAAGAAAAAATACTCCCAAAGGGAGACCCTCTATAAAAAAAAGAAGGAAAAAGAGGCCAAAAAGCTGAAAAAGAGCAGTTTTCCGCCTTCTGTGCCTTAAACCACGGGACGCTTTAGAAGGGACCGTGGTATCTCTTTCCCATCCCTGGCTTATCCCAAGCTAAAACATGATTTATTTCGAGGAATCCTAAAGTAAAAATAGGACTTACTTACTTGAATTTCATCTTGTTTGAGAATTCGACGTTTTGAGTAAGGCGTAGGAATTTGAAATATGCCTTGTTTTCTTATAAAACCTCCGCTAGATAAGCGAGTGTTAAGACTCAAACAAGGGCAAGCACGAAGAGCTCGAGATCCTTAGGATCGAGGCTCAAGACAGTTGTCCCTTTTGTAAATAACTTTTGTAAATAAGTTTTGAAAACCGAACATCGAACAGCATAGGATTTGCTCACTTGGAGCAACAGGCCTTGTAAGTCTCTAGAGTTCGACCACATCTGGTCTCTGGGAGGTCGCCACTCTTGGCACCACACCCATGTCATGCATCGGCATTCCACGCATGTTACTTGCATAAACATGATCCCATTTAGGACCAGATTCCATGTAGAACCCTTTGGCGTGATATCTCCTCCTACCAGAGTTTATAAATTGAGATTTTGCTAAAAATTGGGACGATCCCATGTTCTTCGTGGATAGATCTAGGGAGACATTGAAAGGGGTGTTTGTCATCTTTGCCCTTATCCAAATCGATTTGGATAAGGCCAAAGAGGGGCATCTGTAAACACCGCGAAATCCCACGAATTTCTCAAATTCATCTGGTTTTGTAAAAGCAGCCTCAAAGGGCCATTTTGAGTCTGGAAACCCAAGAGCCTTCCAAACAACCCTGTACATATGTTTTGAACTCTATATTTCGAAAACATACAATATGGCTTTTAAAACCCTTTTAAAAACATGTTTGGATTGGATTGGATCTGCACCATATATATCCAGATCCCAATCCAAACCCATGTATGGACTTGGATTTGGATTTGGATTCAAAAATCCAATCCAATATCCATATCCATGGCCCACATCACCTTCTCATAAATAGAGGTGGAGCCCACTTGAAATTCACGTGGGATTATGGGCATGAGAGAGAGTGGGGGTGGATAAGATCAAGTGTGGTTGTAATTAAGCTTGACTTGTGTGTCAAGTTTGGGGTTAATCATGTGGGTTAGCCTAATTGAGTGGGTTTAAGCTTGTAATTAGCCAAAACCTAACCTAGGGCTGCACCAACATGATGTGGTTAAGGTCTATGGGCCATGCAAAGGGAGCTCCTTCACCTAAACCTAACCCAAAATACCTAATCCTAGCCTTCCACCATATTCCGCCTCTAATCTGAGCCTAATCACCTAACCTACCTCCCTAATCCCGGCCTAATCCCAACCTAATCACCTAACCCACTTCCCCAATCCTTCCCTAAACCTAGGTTAATTTTCCTAAACCTAGCCTAATCACCTAACCTAGCTCACTAAACCTCACCCTAGAACCCACCCACCTAACCAAACCCTAAACCCCTAAAACACCCCTAGCCCACAACCTACCCAAACCACTAGTATCTAAAATATCTGGCCCTACCCTTTCCAGCCCACCTTATCATCATACCACCCTACTGTAGACGCGCGAAAATCCCCGCCTCTTCGCCTCTTTCGGGGCTTGGAGTGGATCTTCTCGTGTGTCTAAGGCCTATGTATACAAATAGGGCGTGCCAGCTAGCTTACTTAAGCTAGCGAAGATATTTTGAACACTGACTTCTAAACGTGGCGACTGTGAGCAAGTAAGCTCTTGTCGTCGCAGACCTTCTTGCACCGATGCGCAAGGGTCAGTCTGTACGCTTTGCAAAAATCGAGTTTTGGGGAAAAAAGTCTACGAAGCGATTTGCATATTTTAGATCACGTGGATTTGCACGTGCCTAAGTCTTTTCTTTTATCCCTTTTCGGGCCACCTAGTTTGTGTGTTATGAACACTCCACTACATGGGAGAATTCGAGCGGGGCTTGCTTTGATGCAATATGCGTCCTACCTCGTGGTATGGCGTAGATGCAATGCAAACTCACGCTACTCCAAAGGGAAAACCCGAAATGTAAAGACAATACTGAAGGGAAATAACAGAAGGGAAATAACCGAAGGGAAATAACCGAAGGGAAATGACCGAAGGGAAATAACCGAAGGGAGATATGTATATATCTTATGTATATGAGCCCTTACTCGGGTCTTGCAAATAAGAGCGAAGGCTCAATGTGTGTGAAAGTGCTTGAATTAAAAGACTTACTCACACGACATGAAATGAAACCCAAATATAAATTGCAGTATGGCCTTGACTAAGGTCTTGGGAGTAAGAGCGAAGGCTCAATGTGTGTGAGAGTGCTTGAATTGAAGTACTACACACACGACATAAATGAAACCCAAATATAACTGCAATAAGGCCTTTACTAAGGTCTTGGGAGTAAGAGCGAAGGCTCAATGTGTGTGAAAGTGCTTGAATTAAAAGACTTACTCACACGACATGAAATGAAACCCAAATAGTATAGGTCGGCCCTTACTTGGGTCTTTCAAATAAGAGCGAAAGCTCAATGTGTGTGAGAGTGCTTGAATTGAAAGACTTACTCACACGACATGAAATGAAACCCAAATAGTATAGGTCGGCCCTTACTTAGGTCTTTCAAATAAGAGCGAAAGCTCAATGTGTGTGAGAGTGCTTGAATTGAAAGACTTACTCACACGACATGAAATGAAACCCAAATAGTATAGGTCGGCCCTTACTTGGGTCTTTCAAATAAGAGCGAAAGCTCAATGTGTGTGAGAGTGCTTGAATTGAAAGACAACGCACCCAACTTAAACAAAACCCTTCGAAAATGAAAGTATATATGTACACTTATATATTAGGGGCTGATTAGGCCCGTGTGTGTTCAAAATCGTGCACGACTAAGAGAGTGCACGTGTGTGGTTGTGCCAAGCCACGTTATTACAAGCGGGGGGAGACTATGCTCCGTTATTACAACCCCGTATCAAATTGAATCTCAAGCAAGTGTACAACTAAAGACCGGGTTTAGACACTTACGAGTAGCTGGTCCGTAGAGGTCTTGCTTGAGCGTGGACTTGGCCTTGGGCTGCAAACGGGAGCTCCGCGAAGATAGGTGATCAAAGGTGCTGGCCGGCTGCAAGTGGAGCGCGGGATAGGCGCCTCGAAGGTGGCCGGTGGCAAGTAGATGTCGCCTCAAGGTAGCGGGTTTAAATGGGCTGAACGAGTGAGGTCTTAGGATCACTAGGGGAGTTGAGTACTTATGGAAAACTGGTCCTAAGGGAGAGTTTGTGAGAAGGCCGAATGGGACACCTAGGGGAAGGTAGTGGCCGGCGGTTTGGGTTGTGCTAGGTTCGGCTAAGTTAAAATGGTGGTGGCGGGCTGCTAGGGTGACTAAGGCTGGAGTATGGGAAGGTGGCCAGTTAGGGGATGGGACTAGGTAATAGTGGGAATAGTGGGTTTAGGGTAGTGCCACGGGCAAGTCTTAGGAAATCTAATAGGGTGGCCGGGTATAGTTGATGTGAGTTAGGTAGGAAGCAAACGGTTGAGGCGGCTAAGGTTTGGCCGAGTGGGAGTGGTGGCGGTGAGGGGCTGTTGGGTGAGTAAGGTGATGGTGTGGTGGGTGGCTGGGAGTGGAGAGGGAGTAGAGAAGGGTTTAGGTAGGGTTAAAGAAGGCTTACCGGATGGGGAGAAGTGGCGAGTGGATGAAGAGAGAAGCCGGGTGTTGATGGGAGTTCGGCTGGTTCGGCTGGATGAAGGTGGTGGCGTTCGGCTGGGTGAGGTGGTGGTGGATGGAAGAGGGAAGGTGGCGGTGCAGGTGGAGCTGATGGAGCAGGTGGAGCAGGCGAAGGTGATGGAGAGTGGTCCCAGCTGGGTGAGATGGTGGTTCCCCCTTGGAAAACCCGCCCACAAAGGGGAGGGGTTTAAATAGGGAATGGGTAGGTCAGTTAGGGCTGGGCTGAGGGTAGTGGTTAGGTGGTTTAGGTAGGGTGGTATGTAGATAAGGTGGGCTGGAAAGGGTTGGGCCAGATATTTTAAAACTAGGGGTTTGGGTAGATTGTGGGCTAAGGGTGGTTTAGGGGTTTAGGGCTAGGTTAGGTGGTTGGGTTTTAGGGTGAGGTTTAGTGAGCTAGGTTAGGTGATTAGGCTAGGTTTAGGCTAGGATTAGGGAAATTAATCTAGGTTTAGGGAAGGATTAGGGAAGTGGGTTAGGTGATTAGGTTGGGATTAGGCCGGGATTAGGGAAGTGGGTTAGGTGATTAGGTTCAGATTAGGGGTGGATTAGGGGTTTAGGCTAGGTTTAGGCATTTTGGGCTAGGTTTAGGTGAAGGAGCTCCCTTAGCATGGCCCATAGACCTTGATCACCCCATGTTGGTGCAGCCCTAGGTTAGGTTTTAGCTAATTACAAGCTTAAACCCACTCAATTAGGCTAACCCACAAGATTAAACCCAAACTTGACACACAAGTCAAGCTTAATACAACACTCTTGATATTTTTCACCCCCACTCTCTCTCATGCCCAATATCCCACGTGAATTTCAAGTGGGCCCCACCTCCATTTATGAGAAGGTGATGTGGGCCATGGCTATGGATATTGGATTGGATCTCTGGATCCAAATCCAAATCCAAGTCCACATATGGGTTTGGATTGGAATCTGGATATATATGGTCCAGATCCAATCCAAACTGAACTCTGACTCCTTCGAGCTGGGTTCGAAACGGACGATTCGTGCGGGGCCTGACAGCATCAGTACTCCGTCTGCGTTGGGTCTTCGCCAACATAGTCGTCCGCCTCCGTTTCTGCCTTCCGGAGATGACTTCAAATGCTATTTTGATAAGAACAGGGTCTTGGACGTTCGAGATCCTGAGGGTGTGAATCAGATACAAGAGTTGCTGTGCCGGGCTCGACGTGTGCTCCGGTTCCGGGCTCTTCTTAGCTCTCCTGGTCCTGTCTTGATCGGGCCAAGCCGCTTCGGGGTTTCAAAACATGTTTTAAAAAGTTTTCAAAAGCCATATCATATGTTTTTGAAAGATAAAGTTTAAAACATATATACAAGGTTGTCTGGAAGGCTCGTGGGTTTCCAAACTCAAAATGGCCCTTTGGGGCTGCTTTTACAAAACCAAGTTTGTTTTAAGGAATTCGTGGGATTTCGGGGTGTTTACACCTACCTAAACCACCTAACCACTACCCCAAACCCAGCCCTAACCGACCTACCCATCCCTATATAACCCCCCCCCCTTGGGGGTGGGTTTTCCTATCTAGAAGCTCTCTCCCTTCCCATCCTCTCTCACCTTGGTCCAGCCCAACCGAGCCCAGCCACTCCATCCACGTCCAGCCAGGCCTTCCACCTACACCACCACCAGCCACCACCGTGCTCCACCTGCTCCACCACACCCCAGCCGGCCCACCACCTGTCACCACCCCTACCTTTGGCCGAACCAGTTGCTCCACCACACCCGGCTGCTCTCCAACCACCCGCCGCCTCCCATCATCCGGTTAGTACCCCCACACTCCACCCTACTCCTTCTCCGCTCCCTCTCCACTCTCAGCCACCTGACATACCACCACCTGCCCCGCAGCCAGCCACTTGCCGCCACCCTTCCCATTCGGCCAAGACTTAGCCATCCTAACTACCCGCCACTACCTAACCACCCTAGCTACACCTGGCTACCCCATCCAACTCCCTAAGAACTGCCCCTATCACCTCACCACAACCATCACCACCTTACCCCATATCCTAGCTAGTTCCCTTCCCTTACACCACTCCTAGCCACCCTAACTGCCCGCCACACCAAGTCTCCCTAGCAGTCGGCCACTCCAACCGACTGCCCCATACTCATTCGGCCCTTCCATCCGCCAGTCCCATACTTCCCCTAGGTTCTCCCTTAGACACTCCCATAAGCTCTACCTTAGTGCCATACTCCCCCAACACTACACTCCCCCTAGTGACCTTACCTAGCCCTTTAATCTCACACGTCAAGGCGACACCCTTGCTAGCAGCCGGCCACCTTCAAGGCGACACCCCTTGTCGTTCAACATCGCGAAGCTCCCTTTTGCAGCCCAAGGCGAAGGCCAAGCCCACGCTCAAGCAAGGCACCTACGAACCAGCTACTAGTAAGTGCATAACTCGGTCTTTAGTTGTATACTTGCTTGAGATTCAATTCGATACGGGGTTGTAATAACGGAGCATAGTCTCCCCCCGCTTATAATAACGTGGCTTGGCACACCCACACACGTGCACTCTCCTAGCTGTGCACGATTTTGAACACACACGGGCCTAATCAGCCCCTAATACATAAGTATATACGTATACTTTCCTTTTGTAGGGTTTTGCTTAAGTTGGGTGTGTTGTCTTTCAATTCAAACACTCACACACATTGAGCCTTCGCTCTTATTTGAAAGACCCAAGTAAGGGCCGACCTATACTATTTGGGTTTTCATTTCATGTCGTGTGTGTAAGTCTTTCAATTCAAGCACTCTCACACACATTGAGCCTTCGCTCTTATTTGAAAGACCCAAGTAAGGGCCGACCTATACTATTTGGGTTTCATTTCATGTCGTGTGTGTAAGTCTTTCAATTCAAGCACTCTCACACATTAAGCTTTCGCTCTTACTCCCAAGACCTTAGTCAAGGCCTATTGCAGTTATATTTGGGTTTAATTTCATGTCGTGTGCGTAGTACTTCAATTCAAGCACTCTCACACACATTGAGCTTTCGCTCTTACTCCCAAGACCTTAGTCAAGGCCATACTGCAATTTATATTTGGGTTTAATTTCATGTCGTGTGTGTAAGTCTTTCTATTCAAGCACGCACCCACATTGAGCCTTCGCTCTTATTTGCAAGACCCGAGTAAGGGCCCATATACCTACTCTATATACATATCTCCCTTTGGCACTTACTTTACAAGTCATTTCCCTTCGGTTATTTCCCTTCAGTATTGTCTTTACATTCGGGTTTTCCCTTTGGAGTAGTGTGAGTTTGCATTGCATCTACGCCATACCACGAGGTAGGACGCATATTGCATCGAAGCAACCCCGCTCGAATTCGCCCATGTAGTGGAGTGTTCATAACACACAAACTAGGTGGCCCATAAAGGGATAAAAGGAAAGACTTAGGCACGTGCAAATCCACGTGATCTAAAATATGCAATCGCATCTAAAAAACCCGAATTAGACACCTCGAACCACTTCGTAGGCTTCTATCCCAAAACTCGATTTTTGCAAAGCTTACAGACTGACCCTTGCACATCGGTGCAAGAAGGTCTGCGACGACAAGAGCTCACTTGCTCACAGTCGCCACGATTAGAAGTCAGTTTTAAATATATCTTTACTAGCTTAGGTAAGCTAGCTGGCACGCCCTGTTTGCATAAATAGGCCTTAGACACACGAGAGGATCCGCTCCAAGCCCTGAAAAGGTGAGAAGCGGGGATTTTCGCACGTCTACACTATCCCAAAAAACTCGATTTTTGCAAAGCGTACAGACTGACCCTTGCGCATCGATGCAAGAAGGTCTATGACGACAAGAGCTCACTTGCTCACAGTCGCCACGATTAGAAGTCAATTTAAAATATATCTTCGCTAGCTTAGGTAAGCTAGTTGGCACGCCCTGTTTACATAAATAGGCCTTAGACGCACGAGAGGATCCACTCAAAGCCCAGAAAAGGCGAAGAGGCGTGGGGGATTTTTTCGCGCGTCTACAGCACTCAACACTGACCCTTAAGCATCGGCTCAAGAAGGTGTGAGTGAAAAGATCCCGCTTGCACACAATCGCCTAGAAGTCTTACAAACATTTGCTAGTTTTGAACTAGCTGGCACGCTCGCGCAAGCGTAGGGGTGGAAAGTTTCATTTCAAGTTTGTCTCATAAACTTTGAAATGAGAATTTTCATGTCTATAGAAATGGCACGCCTGGTGGGACACGGGTCTTGAGGAATTTCTAAGTTTTACTCCCAAAAATCTTTTTCAAAGTGTTTTTAACATTGGTAAATTGTGCATGTGTAGGATTTTCAAGGCCCATAAGATCATGTCGAGTTCGGATGGTTCTTACGAGGTGTCGAGCCGGGCTTCATGCTCGTCAAGTCAATTTTCGAAAAGATTTTCAAAAACAAGAAAGAGTCATTAGAAGACTTGAGGAAAGAATTCGAAGCAAGAATCGCCGCTCTCAGCCAAGAGGCCGAAGCGGTCGAATCTTGCTCATCCCACGAAAAGCAAACTAGGGCTCGAAAGAAAATGAACAAACCTAGAAAACCCAAAGAGACCTCCACTATGGAGGGGGACAGAGAGCTCGAGTCATTCACATTGAAAGATCGCAAGGCCCTTCAAT
This sequence comes from Brasenia schreberi, assembly GCA_036023115.1. Lineage (NCBI taxonomy): Eukaryota > Viridiplantae > Streptophyta > Magnoliopsida > Nymphaeales > Cabombaceae > Brasenia > Brasenia schreberi. The sequence continues at coordinate 11,640,976 of JAYKKT010000088.1, forward strand.
AACTACTAAGGGGCCAGGCCAAGGAAAAGAGGTCATACGCCCTATCCGATTTTTTACCTTCCGACTACCAAACGGATAGCGACGATGACATACCGAATTTTTCCGGTATGACGGGACGGGAGATCCTAGATCCCACCTCCAACTCTTTTCCCGCCGAGCATACAAAAAGAAGAAAGACTCGGCTAAGTGGATCTACTGGTTCCACCTCTCTCTTAAGGGAACTGCTTCCAAGTGGCTCGCTTCCTATGACTTGAGCCAATTTGCCACTTTTGAAGAGTTGGCAAATGGTTTCATGCAAAGGTTTTCACACAACGTGGAAGTGACCCCCACTTTGAACACCCTAAGGGACACAAAACAAGCCACGAACGAGGATGCTCATGCATTTATCGTTCGATGGAGGTCTTTATTGGGGCAAGTAAGAGAGCCCATCTCAAAAGGATGTGCCGTGATGCTCATCCTTGAAAATTTCAAACCTGAGCTGAAAATGCTTCTTTCTCTCCCTGAAATTTCCACTTTCCATAAATTAATCAAGAAGGCTTCCCTATTCGAAGCAAATATGAAAAAGGGGGTCTACGATGACTTGTGGAAAGGCAAGATTTTTTTGAAAACCCGTTTTGAAAAGCCCAGGACTTACGGGCCAACTACTACGGACAATGGGGCGAAACCCCAAAAAGTTGCAAATGTCCGAGTAGAACCGAGCCCGGCCGACACTTCAAAATTTGAACAGAAGAACAAAAAGGTTCAAAAGGCTTTCGAAAAAAGGGAGTACACCCCGCTGGGGCAGCCCATCATAGAGGTCCTCGGCCACCTGCTCGCCCAGGGAATGGTGACACTTACGGAAGTTCCTGAGGGGACACCCCCTAAAGGGAAATTTTTGAACAAGTTTTGCAAGTATCATAGGCTCAAAGGCCATGATACAAATCACTGCTACACCCTTTTAAACAAAATAGAGGACTTGATCGAGCAAGGCCGGCTCCAGGTCATCGAGGAACCGGAGCCCGCCCAAGCCGTACTCAAGGAACCCTTCCCCAACCATGCAAGCACTAGCGGGAAGGACAAGCAGGTATATGCTCTCTCCTCTCAATTGAATGGTTTGGAACATGCATGGCATACGGATCGCACTACTTGTCACACACCACTGCTCGTAATAAAAAAAGCCAAACAAGTAGTGATCCGGGGAGCGCTTAGAGTCCCACGAGCCATAGGGAAGGTGTGGACGAGGTCACTAGATCCGGAAGGATCTACCAACCCCCACACTTAGCAAAAGATGCTAGCAAGGAAGTGGTCGTTATCCTTGGCCCTTCAAAATCATGCATTCCCAAAGCATCGCATCTCATGGGTAAAAACAATGTGTTAACCCCATATGATTTCGAAAATCACCATGCTAAGATTCCCATAAACATGTCTATCCTAGAGCTTATCCAAACATCCCCTAGACATAGACAAGTTTTAGAAAAGATCTTAGAGAAGGCCAAGGTTAACCCAACCATAACCCCTGAGTCCCTCTCCTTCCTAGTCTCACCCATTTGTGCTAAAACTCTCATTGTGTTTTCGAAAGACGAGCTAGAACAACTCTACCAAAACCATAACCAAGCCTTGCATATAGAGGTGGTATTGAATCACCATCCTCTAGACAAGTGTTTGGTTGATGGCGGAGGAGGTCTAAATATACTTCCACTACACATAGCCTACAAGATAGGAGTCTCCTTGACCTCTCTAAACCCGAGTTCCATCGTGATCACAGGATACGATGAAAACGCATCCAAACCTTTAGGAGTTATAGAGTTACCCATAGAAGTAGGGGGCATGAGTCATTCCAGGGTGTTTCATGTTTTAGACATACACCCCCATTATAATCTACTCCTAGGAAGGCCATGGATACACAGCTTGCGGGCTGTGCCATCCACCTTTCATAGGTGTGTAAAAATACCCCTCCAAAACCAAGTTGTGGTAATTCTAGGAGAGAATCACCCCCAACTGCAGGGAATACAAAATTTCCCATGCTTATCAGGTGACAAAACCCATGAGTCAAAACTAGGTGAACCCTTGGTAGCTCATCCCAAACCAAAAGGTGTCATGCACATAAAAGGGCCGCCCAAGGCTAGCCCGCTCAAGACCATCTTAAAACTACCCAAAGTCCTCCCCAAGTCCATAAAAGTGCTTGAGCATGACATGGACGACACCAAGTTCTAAGGCCATCCCCTTTATAAAACATTTTCAAAATTAAAGAAGCCTTGGAACATGATGTTGAACATGGGTTATATGCCTTCTCAAGGCCTAGAGAGTCAAAACCAAGGTTGTCTTCAACCCATAGTGTCAAATATAAACCAAAACCGGTATGAGATAGGCTACGACCCATCCATACCACCTGAACCTCCACCTGTGACCACTTGGGTCAAGGGTGCCTTAGAACCTCCTAACACCGAAACCTATGACTTAGACCTCTTATTTAGAGCCTAATGCATGGTATTTTCTTTGTAGGTTTGATGGAAGACCCCGCCACATCCAAAAACCCAAAAAAATTAGAAATTTGCAAAATCCAAAAATATTTAGAAAATTCTCAAAACCCAAAAACAATAGAAAATTTCAAAAAGAATATGATTTACATTTCTCCTCCTTCCATTTGTTTACAAAAAGCCAAAAAAATTGAAAATTTTGAAAATTCCAAAAAGAATGTGGTTTTTGTTCCTTCCTTGTGTTTACAAAAAGCCAAAAAAATTGAAAAGTGCGAAAATACCAAAAACAAGGTTTTGTACATTTCATCTCCAAAGAGCAATTTCGAAAAAGCCAAAAAAATCGAAAATCTTGGAAAACCCAAAAACATTGTCTTTATGAAAAGCCCTAGTCTTTTGAAAGTGGTAGATGTTCCAAAACAGTGTGCCTTGCCTAGCACTTTCATAGAACCCAAATTTCTCAAGAGCGATTAAAGCAAAGAGGAAGATCCTCTCATCCATGAGGAGGACTAAACCTCTGAGCTCCCCGAGTTCCATAGAATCCTTGATTTAGAAAAGCCTTCAAATTCCGTAGGAGGGGATTTTGTGGAAGTAAATCTAGGGAGTGAGTCTAATCCCAAGCATATTAAAATAGGTGCATGTTTACATGAGCATGAAAGGACATCATTCATCACATTTCTCAAATTATATATAGATGTGTTTGTATGGACCTACGAAGACATGCCGGGTTTAGACCCAATGGTAGTAGAGCATCGTCTTCCCCTAGAACCGAATGCCAAACCTATAAAGCAAAAGCTTAGAAAGATTCACCCCGATGTGCATGCACAAGTGAAAGAGGGTTTAGAAGATCTTTTAAAAGCCAGATTTATAAAACCCATTGCGTACTCAGAATGGCTTTCAAATATTGTTGTAGTTTGAAAATCCAATGGAAAAATTAGGATTTGCATTGATTTTAGAAATTTGAACAAAGCCACTCCAAAAGACAATTTTCCTCTACCAAATATTGATTTGATAGTGGATAGCACTGCAAATCATGAAATGTTTTCTTTCATGGATGGCTATTCGGGTTACAATCAAATTAAGTTAGCACCAAAAGATCAGGCAAAAACTGCTTTTATTACACCTTGGGGCACATACTGTTACATAGTTATGCCATTTGGTTTGAAAAATGCCGGTGCCACATACCAAAGAGCTATGACTACTATCTTTCATGATCAAATTTACGAGCTCTTGGAAGTATATGTGGATGACCTTTTGGTGAAATCAAAAACCTGAGTTACTCACATTGAGTCTTTGCAAAAAGTTTTTGAAAGGCTTAGGCTTTACAAAGTGAAACTAAACCCTCAAAAATGTGTATTCGGGGTAGAATCTGGTAAGCTTTTGGGCTTTATGGTGAGCCAAAGGGGCATTGAAGTAGACCCCTCTAAGTGTCGAGCCATCATAGATATGCCTCCACCATCCAACTTGACCCAAATCCGAAGCCTCCAAGGTCGCCTCCAAGCCATTAGGAGGTTCATTTCAAATTTAGCAACAAGATGCGAACCTTTCAACAAACTTTTGCGAAAAGGGGTAAAATTTTCATGGGACGAGGAGTGTCAAAAAGCTTTTGAAAGATTGAAAACTTATTTGGTGAATCCTCCAATTTTGAAACCTCCAAAGCAAGGAAAACCTTTACTTCTTTACATTTCCATACATACGAATGCATTGGGTGCTTTATTAGCTCAATATGAGGATGATAGCCACAAAGAGTGCGCCATTTACTATATTTCGAAAACTCTCTTGGCATATGAAAGAAATTATCAAGCCATGGAGAAAACGTGCTTGGCATTAGTATGGGCTTGCCAAAAGTTTAGACATTACTTCCTAGATCATGAGATATGGATAGTGTCTAAGCTTGATCCAATCAAGCACTTGTTTGAAAAACCTATCCTAACGGGTAGGCTTGGTAAATGGCAACTCCTCTTAATGGAATATGACTTGAAATATCACTACCAAACCTCCATTAAGGGGCAAGCCCTAGCCGATCATGTGGCCGAGTTCCCCTTGGAAGAAACATATCCCATACTGGATGAGATGCCCGATGAAGGCATATTTGCAAACGATTTTCAAAACCATGTTTTAGCAAACTGTTTTAATGAAAACCAAGTATGGAAAATGTACTTTGATGGGGCACGTAACCAACAAGGGGCAGGTGTTGGAGTCATTCTCATATCCCCCAAAAAGGGAGAGATACCCATTGCAATTCGTCTAGATTTTGAGTGTTCAAATAATGTGGCTGAATATGAGGCTCTCATACAAGGCCTAAAAGTCTTGAAAAATCTAGGGGCAGCATGCATTGAAGTCTTTGGAGACTCTTTACTAGTTGTGAACCAAGTTTTGAAAATTTGGCAAGTCAAACACGAAAAACTCATTTCGTATCACGAGTTGGCCACAAGTTGGTCGACTCCTTCAAGTCATGCACACTCACTCATATAGGGAGAGAGGACAACACCATAGCGGATGCCCTCTCCTCCTTAGGATCCGCTTTAAGGGTCGATCCCACCTTGAGAACCCGATCCTTAGAAATATGGCACTCACCCATTCCATCCACGCACGATTTAGAGATTTGCCAAAATGACCAAAACCCGAATGATAAACCTTGGTTTTATGACATTAAAAACTTTTTAGAAAACGGAAGATTTCTCGAATATGCTTCTTCAAAAGATCAAGCTTTTATTAGAAAAATTTCAACCCGGTATCTAATTTTGGGAGGGGTGCTTTATAAGAAAAGTTTTACGGGCATCTTGTTGTGATGTGTAGACCTTGAAGAGGCTAGGACCATAATGCACGAGTTCCACGATGGAGAGTGTGGAGGCCATGTTAATGCAAATATGATGGCCATGAAGATACTTAGAGCTAGGTATTTTTGGTCCACCCTAAGACAAGATTGCCATGATCATGTTAGGAAATGTCATCAATGTCAAATACATGGGCATATCATTCACACCCCATCATCCACTTTGCATTCCATCGTAAGCCCATGGCCTTTTGCCATGTGGGCGTTCGACATCGTAGGACCCATATCCCCCAATGCATCCAATGGACATAGGTTCATCCTACCGGCCACCGAATATTTTTCTAAATGGGTTGAAGTTACATCCCTAGCTAATGTCCAAGGACAACAGGTAGTGGCATTCATTAAGAGAAATATCTTGGCCCGATTTGGAGTTCCAAAAGACCTAGTGTCCGATAATGGCACCCCATTCAAGAATGAGAAGATGGAAAAATTGTGTGTCACATATGGCATGACTCAACACTTCTCATCGCCCTACTATCCTCAAGGCAACGGCTAAGCTGAAGCCACAAACAAAACCCTCATAAGCATCATTAAGAAAACCATAGAAAAGGGTAGGACATGGCATGAGAAACTTGACGAAGCCTTGTGGGCTTATAGAACTTCCATTCGAACCCCTACAAATGCCACCCCATTCGAGTTGGTCTATGGCACGAGCGCCATACTCTCCATTCATACCAAGCTTCATTTATTTCATACATCACTTGTATTAGATATTCCATTAGAAACCCTACAACATACTAGAATGATCGAACTTGACTTATTAGATGAAAAGAGGCTCCTTGCTATGGATCATGCACATGCATATAGGCAAAGGGTAGCCCGACACTATGAGAAGCACATGAAGGCTCGCCACTTCAAAGTGGGAGACCTAGTGCTAAAAACCATTCACCACCGAGGTCCACACCCCCTTGGAAAGTGGCGGCCCAAGTGGGATGGTCCTTATGTTGTGCGAGGAACCACCACTAACAATGCTTATTGGTTGGTTGATGTTGACGGTAGGAACTTGGTAGACCCTATAAATGTTCAACATTTGAAAAGATATCATGTATAGGGTCTACTCTCTTTTGAAAATATTTCGAATGGGATCTCCTTTGAACTTCTTGAAGAAGGATCAAGGTGGATCGTGTGACCCTAAAAAAGGGAAATAGGGCCTTATGAAAGGTAGAGTTTTCAAAATTTATGGGCTATATTTCAAAAGTCCCCATCTTACAAAATCGAGCCTTGTTCAAAATATCAAAATATTTCCAAATGGTATATGCTATTTCAAAATCGGGTGATCTTAGATGAATCGAGTAAACCATTGGGATAAGTCTCTCCCCATTTCGCTTCTCCTTCCCAAAAAGGAAAATTTGGCAAAATAGAAAAAGAGGATATCCCTCCAAAAATTTGTCTTCAAAAAAAAAAGAAAAGCAAAGCAGAAAAGAGTGCTTTGATTGAAAAAGAAAGAGGAAAAAGCAAAAGAAAAATCCTCCAAAAAGAAAAAGGGAGGCCCTCTATGGAAAAAGAGGTATGTGCTTTTGCAACCTCGAAAGGTTTAGTGCATGCATCATATTCTGGCTTCACTACTTGTCACACACCACCTTCTCTCATCATATACAAGAAAGCCACCCAAGTAGTGATCCGGGGAGCGCTTAGAGTCCCGCCCCCGGCTAGAGCCATCTTAGAAATTTCAAGTGCTCCAAAGCACACAAATAGAGACAACATAGGAGCGAGCCTTAGGTAAAGTGTGGGGGAGGTGATTAGGTCCGAAAGGATCTATCAACCCCCACATCTAGAAAAAAATGCTAAAAAAGTGGTCAGTATTCCTGGCCCTTCAAAAGCATGCATTCCTAAGGCATTGCAAATCATGGATAAAGGTAAAAACGTTTTAACCTTATATGATTTTGAAAATCATCTTTCTAAGATCCCGATAAACATGTCCATCCTAGAGTTGATACAAACCTCTCCTAGGCATAGACTAGTTTTAGAAAAAATCTTGAAAAGAGCGAAGGTTAACTCGAGTATAACTCCTGAGTCCTTGTCATTCCTAGTTGCACCCATTTGTGCAAAAATGCCAATTGTGTTTTCGGAAGACGAAATCGAAAGACCATATGAAACCCACAATCAAGCCCTGCATATCGAGGTGGTATTGAATCACCATCCTCTAGACAGGTGCTTGATTGATGGGGTCAAATTGGAGTCACCTTGACTTCTGTCAACCCAAGCCCCATCGTTATCACTGGATATGATGGGAATGCATCAAAACCTTTGGGAGCCATAGAGTTACCCATGGAAATAGGGGGCTGTAAACACCCCAAAATCAAACGAATTTCAAAAACAAACAACTGGTTTGAAAATTCATTTCAAAAGCATATTCTGGAGTTTTCGAAAACCCAGGAGTTGTAAAGGCTTGAAAATTTTGGTTTAAACCCCATTCCAACTGAAACTTTCTCAAACATGGGCCAAGTCCCAATTTTGTAAAAAGCCCGAATCTAACAAGTGAAGCTTGAATCAAAGCAGCCTCAAAAGTAGGTTCAGAAGCCCAAAGAAAACACACTGGCCTGATAAAAGCTAGGGTCAAAAGACAAAAGGAAGGCAGGCCAGAAGCAGATTGCAAGCCCGGAGCACCAAAAGCCAAGCCAAAAGCATGCACCAAAATAGCAGAAATCCAAGCCTCAAATGATGAAAATGAACAGAAATGAAGTTAAGAAAGGTGAGAAGGAGTTCGAAAGACAAAACTAGGGAAAACCCAGCACAAGATGGAGCGCTAATGAAGCTAGGGCCCGCACAAATCGTCCTTCTCGAAACGCCAAGTGTAAACACCCCAAAAACCCAAATACTTTTCAAAACCAAATGCCTGGTTCGAAAACCAGTTCAAAAGATAAGTTTGGAATTTTCAAAAAAAACTCAGGAACTCAAAACATTTCAAAATTCTGTTTTCCAACCCTATTTGAAACATGAAAAATCTTGAAAATGGACGAAAATCCTATTTTTACGAAAGACCAGACGAACAGATGAAGCCTGGCTCAAAATAGTCGCAAAAGATTCAAAAAGTTCAAAGGTCAAGCCCAGCCCGATGAAAAGTGAATTTCGAGGACGAAAAAGAAGCCCAGGCCACAAACGCGTTTCAAGCCTGAAGCATCAAAGGCCAAGCCAAAAGCATCTCTGAAATCACGAAAAATCCAAGTCAAAAGCAAGAAGAAACAGTTGAAACAGAGTCCAGAAAGACGAAAAGAAGCTCGGACGATGAAAATGGGAAAAACCTAGCGTAAGACGGAATCTTGATGAACTCAGGACCCGCACGAAGCATCCGGCTTGAAACGCCAGAAAGGACTGAAGAAGAGAAAATTTTGGATCAAATCTGGATCCAAAAATCCAGATCCAGATCCAAGATCCATATCCAAACAAAACTTGGATTGGATTGGATCCGGATTTTAGAAACCAACAAAGGATCCATATCCACACAAGGGGCCTATAAAAGGACGTGAGTGGGCTGGCTTTGAGGGGGAAGAATTTCCAGCATTTCACGTTGGTAGTTTGGAGGAGAAGAGAGAGAGAGAGAGAGAGAGAGAGAGAGAGAGAGAGAGAGAGAGAGAGAGAGAGAGAGGAAGGTCAACAAAAGGGGTTGGCCTTCCCCTCTTGTTTTGTAAAATCGTGGGTTGATCTTGTGGGCTGCACTCAAGTGCAAGTTGAAGCATTTCACGCCATGTATGTTGCTGGAAATGAAGAGAAACCTGGCGGCATTGGATGGGCTTTCTTCAATGGACATTGGCTGCGTTGGAAACGAGATCAAATGGGCTGATAGGTTGTCAAGGTAAGCCCCTCAAATCCTGCCCAAAGCCCCCTCTTTTCGTACCTCTCCAAAACCACCTAAACTCTAAAACATAAAATGTCAAAAAGTCCAGCCAAGATGTTGGCCAAACTTCACTAAAGGAATGATCCTAGTTCTACCTAAGACTACTCTAATCTAGAACCATACCCAGCTCGGCCATTGGCTGGCCAAGCTCACCTTAGATCCCTCCCAGCCAAACCATCTAGCACTAAACCACCTAAACTATTTCCTAAACCAAAACTACTCCTAGAGACCTAGCCAAAACCGAGTGTCTAAAACACTCGATTCCTTCCTTTGGACGAACCCATTTTCACCTATCTAGTTCGGCCCATGCTAGCTGAGTTCATCTTAGGTTTTTCCCTAAACTAAATCATTACCTAAGTTAGATCCTAACCAAAAGAACTAACCTAAACCTACCCAGCTCGGCCACCCTTAGGCCGAGCCACTCCCTTAGGATCTCACGTGAGATCAAACACCCAACACCAGCCCAAGCTTGGCCACCCTTTGGCCAAGCATTGCCCTAGAGCTTACCTTAGGATTTCCCCTAAGATCACTCACTATCCCTAAACCAATCTCGACCCATTGTGAGACGAGTATCCCTTCGCATCTCGCCCGAACCACTTCCTTAGACATCCCCTAACTCGACCACTAGCTGGTCAGGTTTTTCCCTTAGAACCTTGAGCTAACCTTCGACCAAAACAAACCACGTAGACCTAACTCAGATCCGTTAGTTTTTCACCCTAGATCTATCATATCTAAGCCCAAAACCCATAGTGCATTAGCTTGTCAATCTAGCCCAAGTCACGATCTAGGATCAACCTTCTATACAGCTGGTCATCTCGCAGAGGAAAGTCCATCCAACGGCTATATCCAAGGTCTGGTTTTGTTGAAAAAGGAAGCCCAAGCAAACGACGAGTAAGTGCTCGAATCTGGTTCTTTACGTTGTTTCAAATTCAATTCAATTTGATACGGGGTTGTAATAATGGAGCGTAGTCTCCCCCCAGGATGTAATATTATGGTTTGAAACACGAATCACACACGTACACTCGAGCCTTTTTGCTCTTATCTACACACCGTTTGCACACAAAATGGGCCTCAATAGCCCATAGGATATAGCTCTATTTATATACATTCAGCTGGGTTTTAAGGTTCAAGTCGTGTGAGTTGTCTTTCATTTTATACACTCAAAGCACTCACTCACATTGAGCCTTTCCGCTCTTACATATATATACGTATTTCCCCTTTCAGCTGGGTTTTTAAGGTTCAAGTCGTGTGAGTTGCCCTTTCAATTTATGCACTCAAAGCACTCACTCACATTGAGCCTTCTCGCTCTTAAGATATAGCTATATATATTTTCCCTTCCGCATCTAAGATATAGCCATATTTCCCTTTCTGCTATTTCCCTTTTTGCTATTTCCCTTCTGCTATGTCTTTAAATTCTGGGTTTTCCCTTCAAGTTGTGTGAGTTTGCATCGCATATCCGCCACACTCGAGATAAGGAGCATACTTGCATCGAACCAGATTGGTCAAATCGTGTAGTACTTGCCTTAAATCGAGCACTGGATGCACACGACTACATGCCAAAATCGTCTAAAACCCGAGAGACATAGGAGCGCATAGATCCCATGTATAAAAGTTGCAAATTTGACAAAACCAATCAATAAAACACTTTCAAGTTTTCAAAAAGAGTCGTGTTTGTGTAAAATCGAGTTTTTCTAAAGCGTATAGACTGACCCTTGCGCGTCGGTGCAAGAAAGTCTGCGACGAAAAGAACCCACTTGTCCACAGTCGCCCCAAAAGTCAGATATTTTCAAAAATCACTTCGCTAGTTTAAGAAAGCTAGCTGGCACGCCCTTTTTTTAATCGACGTAAGCACGAAAAGATTCGCTTAAGGCCTAAGAACCCGGAGACGAGGATTTTCCGTGTCTACAGATTTGGCACGCCCGGTGGGACCTGGGTCTTTAGGAAAAATCGATACAAACAAACCAATCTCTAAAAAAATTGTTTTTTCAAAGAAAAGTGTTTTAACTCTTTGTCTTCTTGCATTTCATAGTTGGATTTAAAAGCGTCGGAGTCATGTCGAGTTCAGACTCCAATGAAGTGTCTAGTCAGTTCTCATGCTCTTCAAGTTCTCATTCTAGAAGATCTTTGAAAAATCGAAAACAAAAGGAGGAAGAGTTAAAAAGAGAATACGAGGCCAAGGTCGCTGCACTCAGCCAAGAGGTTGAAGCAGGTGATTCATGTTCGTCACATGGCGAACCAATCAAGGCCAAAAAGAAGTTTGGAAAAACTCGTAAAAACAAGGAGACCTCCGAGATGGAGGGTCACCAATACCTCGATTCCTTCACTCACAAGGATCGAAAAGTCCTACAGCAGTTGCTGAAAGGGCAAAATAGAGAGAAAACAACGTACGTCCTGTCTGATTTTCTCCCTTTAGATTACGAAATAGACAGTGACGACGAAATACCGAATTTCCATCGGTATGATGGCACAGGAGACCCTAGGTCTCACCTACAGCTTTTCTCTCGTCGAGCCCACAAGAAAAAGGACTCGATGAAATGGGTATATTGGTTCCCCTTATCCCTCAAAGGCACAGCTTCTAAATGGCTGGCTTCCTACGATTTGAGCCAGTTCGCAACTTTTGAAGAGTTGGTGAACTGCTTCATGCAAAGATTTTCACACATCGTAGAAGTCACGCCTACATTGAACACTTTGAGGGATACGAAGCAAGGTATGAACGAAGATGTGCATACATTTATCGTTCGATGGAGGTCTCTCCTTGGGCAAGTACGAGAACCCATATCCGAAGGATGCGCAGTAATGCTCATCCTGGACAATTTCAAAACTGAATTGAAAACTCTTCTTTCTTTACATGAAATCTCTACTTTCCACAAACTGATTAAAAAAGCATCTCTTTTGGAGACAAATTTGAAAAAGGGGGTTTACGACCACCTGTGGAAAGGGAGCGTAAATTCAAAGACTCGCTTGGAAAAGGCCGGCAATTACGGGCTACCCACCATGGACAAAGGGGAAAAACCCCACAAGATCGCCAATGTCCGAGTAGATCCAAGGCTGGCGAGCACTTCAAAGAATTTCGAAAATTTTGAAAACAGAAAAGACAAAAAAATACAAAAACCATTTGAAAAACGGGAGTACACTCCGCTGGGGCAACCTGTGTCGGAGGTCCTAGACCTCCTACTCGCCCAAGGCATGATCGAACTCCCTGAAATCCCCGAGGGAATCACTTCCAAAGGGAGGTTTTTGAATCGATTCTGTAAGTATCATCAGCTTAAAGGCCATGATACAAAGCAGTGTTTTTCCCTCCTAAACCAAATCGAGAACTTGATAGCAGAGGGCCGGCTCCAGGTCACTAAGGAACCGGAGCCTGCCCAAGCTATTTTCAAAGAACCCTTCCCCAATCACGCAAGTACCAGTGGGAAGGGCAAAGAGGTATGTGCTCTCACGATTTCAAAGAGTCTAGCACGTACATATAAGTCTGGTTTTTCCACTTGTGCATCTACACTCATCCTTCGTAGGAAACCCGCCCAAGTAGTGATTCGGGGACCACCAAGAGTTCCGTCTCCGATTAAACCAGTTTTGAAAATTCAAGGTACTCCAAAACAGTCGATTAGAGCCATCTTAAACGCGAACCCTAGGCATAGACTGGCCCCACATTTGCAAAATGCTAAAAAAGTGGTCAGTTTGCCTGGCCCTTCAAAAGCATATATTCTTGGAGTTCTGCCCAAAACGGACAAAGGAAAAGTCATTTTGAACTTGTATGATTTCGAAAACCATCTTTCAAAGATTCCCATTAACATGTCCATCCTGGAGCTGATACAAACCTCGCCTAGGCATAGACTCGTGTTAGAGAAAATTCTAGAAAGAGCAAAGGTTAGTTCGGACATAACCCCAGAATCCTTGTCCAATCAAGTGGTGTCCATAGGTGCAAAAACACCTATCATGTTTTCGGAAGAGGATCTCGAAAGATCCTATGAAACCCATAATCAGGCCCTACACATCGAGGTGGTATTAAATCACCACTCTCTAGATAGGTGCCTAGTTGACGGGGGAGGAGGGCTCAACATCCTTCCGCTTCACATAGCACATCAGATTGGAGTCACATTAACTTCCATAAACCCAAGCCCCATCGTAATCACTGGATACGATGGAAATGCGTCCAGACCTTTAGGATCCGTTGAACTTCCCATGGAAATGGGAGGGATAGCTCACGTGGGGGTATTCCATGTTTTGGACATCCACCCCCACTACAACCTATTGCTGGGAAGGCCTTGGATACACTGAAAACCAAGTCATTGTGATCCTAAGTGAGAGTCATCCACAGCTTTAGGGGATTCAAAATTCCCCATGCTTTTCAAGTTCCCAGACTTACAGGGTCGACCCGGGGCAAACCATAGTCGAGCTACCAAAGCTCACCCTTCAGATACCTAGGAAGGTTGTATATATTCAGGGGCCGCCCAAGGCTAGCCCACTTAAGACGTTAACCATCTCAGGAAAATCCAAACGTCAATTGTTTTCAAAACCCCTGGACTGAAAACCTTATGTGCATAACATGGACGATAGCAAGTTCCAGGACCACAAATTATATGAAAACTTTTCCAAAAACAAAAAATCATGGAACATGTTATTGAACATGGGGTATATGCCGTACAAAAGTCTAGGGGCACAAAATCAGGGTCTCGTAGAACCCATCTTGCCAAAAGCCAACCAAAGCCGACACGGGATCGGCTATACTCCCAGAATACCGCTAGAACCACCCCCTGTGACCACTTGGGTCAAGGGTGCCCTGGAGCCTACCCAAGCAGAAACCTACGATTTAGATCTCTTGTTCGGAGTCTAACTAGTGGTGTTTTTCCTTTGTAGGTATGATGGAAGATCCCTCAATCAAAAATCCAAAAACATTTGAAAAACTCAAAATTCAAAAAATTGAAAAATCCCAAAAACCAAAAACATTTGAAAAAGATCAAAAACTCGAAAAAAGAGTTGTTTGTATAGTTCCTAAAGTTCTTTCCTTACAAAAATCCAAAAAAATTGAAAATTCGCAAAATACCAAAAACAAAATCCTGTATTTAGCAGCTCCTGATAAAGGTTTTGAAAGAGAAAAGAATTTCGAAAAGAAAGTCCTCTTCATAAGAGGACCAAAATCTTCAAAACCTGCGGAAAATCCAAAACAAAAACCAAGCGTTTGCGAAAACTGTGCGTCAAGTCCAAATTCCGTAGGATTTAGAAGTCTTGAGAATGATCAAGGCCCAGAATTGGATTCCCTCGAGGAAGATCCTACTTCTAAGCTCCCTGAATTTCATAAAATTCTCGATTTTGAAAAACCTTCGAAATCAGTAGGAGGGGATTTTATAGAGATAAACTTAGGGAATGATTTAAAGCCAAAAATCATTAAGGTAGGCACATGTTTGCATGAGCACGAAAAAGCATCATTCATTGCTTTTTTGAAAACCTATGTTGATGTGTTTGCATGGACATATGAAGACATGCCGGGTATAGACCCGAATGTTGTAGAGCATCGTCTTCCCTTAGATTCAGATGAAAAACCCGTAAAACAAAAGCTTAGGAAGATACATCCGAATGTGCATTCACAAGTCAAAGAGGGTTTAGAAGATCTGCTAAAAGCCGGATTTATAAAACCCATTGCGTATTCTGATTGGTTATCCAATATAGTTGTTGTTCGAAAAACCAGTGGAAAAAATCGAATATGCATCGATTTCAGAAACCTGAATAAAGCCACCTGTAGACACCGAAAATTTTCACTTGCGGGTTCTTAGGCCTAAAGTGAACCTTTTCGCAATCTACTTCGCTTTATGGGCGTGCCAGCTAGTTTACTTTAACTAGCAAAGTATGTTTTGAAAAGAATCTGACTTTTGAAAGGCGATTGTAGGCAAGCGGGATTTTTACATCGCAGACCTTCTTGCACCGATGCGCAAGGGTCAGTCTGTACGCTTAGAGACTTCGTTTTGAAACAAGTTTAACTCAAAATATATTTTGAATGAAGAAGTGTTTTAAAACCTTTTGAAAACCATGCATTTGGGCGATTTTGACTTTGTAAGGTTTGGACGACCCTAAGTCTTTCAAATTTTAATCTACTTAGGCACGATGGGCGTGCATCGAAATAGCCTAAGTCTTGCACGATTTGATTCGGGTTTGTACGATTTTCAGATTTTAGATCACGTGGATTTTCACGTGCCTAAGTCTTTCTTTTTATCCCTTTATGGGCCACCTAGGTGTGTGTTATGAACACTCCACTACATGGGGCGAATTTGAGCGGGAGTACGGGGCTTGCTTCGATGCAATATGCGTCCTACCTCGTGGTATGGCGTAGATGCAATGCAAACTCACGCTACTCCAAAGGGAAAACCCGAAATGAAAAGACAATGCCGAAGGGAAATTACCGAAGGGAAATAACTTGTAAAGTAAATAGCCGAAGGGAAATGACTTGTAAAGTAAATAGCCGAAAGAAATACTTTATATAGAGTATATGTAGGGGCCCTTACTTGGGTCTTGTAAATAAGAGCGAAGGCTCAATGTGTGTGCGTGCTTGAATTGAAAGACTTACACACACGACATGAAATGAAACCCAAATATAAATTGCAGTATGCCTTGACTAAGGCCTTGGGAGTAAGAGCGAAGGCTCAATGTGTGTGCGTGTGGGAATGTAAAGACAACTCACACGACATAAATGAAACCCAAATATAACTGCAATATGGCCTTAACTAAGGTCTTGGGAGTAAGAGCGAAAGCTCAATGTGTGTGAGTGTAGAAAATGGAAAAACAACACACACGACTTAATTAAAACCCCCGCAACTAAAAATATATAAATACAACTATATCTTAGGGGCTGGTTAGGCCCGTGTGTGTGTAAAAGGTGTGCAGCTAAGAGCGGAAAGGCTCAAGTGCACGTGGGTGTTTGTGTGGCAATCCAAGTTATTACAATCGGGGGGAGACGAAGCTCCTTTACTACAACCCCGTATCAAAATTTGATAAAACACCAAATGTAAGGACTTACAACTCACCTAGCCCGCTATGTGGGGTGTGTCTAGGACGCGTACGCCTTGCGTGTGGAGCCCGGATCACATGGAAGTGGAACCGGCTAGCTTGGAGGTGTTTGAGAACCTTTGAGGACTTGGGAGAGGTGTTTGAGTAGGCTTTGTAGGGGCCTGGTTTTGGGCTTTGTATGGGCCTGGTTTGGGCTTTGTATGGGCCTGGTTTGGGATGACTCGAGTTGGGTTCTAGGGGAGCTTGGGGCAACTCGGGCTGTCTTGGTGCAGCCCGGGGTTTTACCTTGCAAGGGAGTGCCTTAGGGTGACTCGAGCCAAGGTGGTTCGAGTTATGTTTTAGGAGAAACCCTAACTAGGTTAGGTTCAGTCAATCAAGGCCAAGGCAGGCCGGCCAGGTGTGTTGTCTTGGGGGCGGGTTGGCTAAAGGGGAGTCACGGCCAGATGTGAGTGGCCCAAGGAAACGGCCAGCCTTGTGGCAGGCCGGGGCTTTAGTGGTGTGGATGATGCACGGCCTGCACCAGCAGGCCGTGGGCTTGGGGGTGAAGGAAGGGATACGGCTTGCACTAGCAGGCCGTGGGGTTTCTAGGGAGATGTGGCCTGCCGAGTGGCAGGCCCTACCCTTGGTAAAGGACGGGAAGCCCGGCCTGCACTAGCAGGCTGTGGGCTTGTAGGGAGAGGGCCTGCCGAGTGGCAGGCCTTTGCGGGTTTTTGGTAAGAAGTGACCTGCCGAGTGGCAGGCCCTGGCTGGGTTTGGATGAGGCACGGCCTGCACCAGCAGGCCGTGGGTTTACTAAAGGGAATGGCCTGCCAAGGAGCAGGCCATTGGGTTTGGTTTGGGGCAAGGGATGGTGGCGAAGTGGGTTTCGGTAAAGGCAGGTTAGGGGCGGCGGTTTGTAGGTGGTGGTAGGCTAGTCGGGGTAGATGAGGTGCAGGTGGAGTTGGGTGGTTAAGGGCAGGTGGTGGTAGGCTTAGGTAGTGCAGGTCAGGGTGGGTTTTGGTTGAGGCGGTGATAGGTAGGTTCGGCCAGGCTGCGGCCGGTGGTGGGGGCGACGACTAAGGGATGTTGGTTGGTGGCGAGGTGGGGTTCGGCCAGCTAGGGCAGGTCGGTTGGGAAAGGGGTTTTGTGAAGTTCGGCCAGCACTTGGCTGGACTTACTTGGGGCGGTTTAGGGTCAGTTAGGTGTAGGTGGGTTCATATGGGTTAGGTTTAGAAGGGTAAAGAGAAGGGCTAGGTTTAGTTTGAGGCTTACCTTAGGTGCAGCCCACTAGGTCCAGCCACCTCCAATCGGTCCAGCCCACTTCCACGCCCGTGGTCCACCTCTTGGTGCAGCTAGGCTCGAGTTGGTGCCGCCCCCTTGATCTAGCCTTGGCCAACATGGCTCAAGCCCACTTCACTCATGAGCCCACATGGCTAGGTTTATCACTCCCTCTCTCTCCTCCCAAGTATTTGCATGAACCCTTTACATGGACCCCCTCACCTCTATTTATAGAGATTTGAGGTGGGTCTTGGATTTGGGTTTGGATCCATACCCAAATCCAAACACTATTTGGATCTGGATATTGGATCTCGGATATTTTGAGATCCGTATCCGATCCAAACCCAACATTTTTATGGATACGGATCTGGATATTTTGGTCCAGATCCGATCCAATCCAAACACTATTTGGATCCAATCCAAATCCAAACACTATTTGGATCGACCCAAACACTATTTGGATTGGCCCAAATCCAAACACTATTCATTACATGGATTTGGATCTGGATATATATGGTCCAGATCCAAATCAAAATTTCTTCAGACAGTCCTTCTTGGCTTCTCGAGGAGAACGATCTGTGCGGGCACTGGCTTCATCAGCGCTCCGTCTGGTGCTGGGTTTTCCCCAACTTTGTCGTCCGGACTCCGTCTCGCCGTTCTGGACTCCGTTGAGCTTTTCATCAAACGGGCTCAGCTTTCTTTTGTTTTTTTATCAGGGAGTGGCTTCTGAAGCTCTGGGCTTGAATCCTCTTCGGGCCTAGGGTATTCTTTTGCCTTCTGTACCTGTTTTCACATTTCAAAATAGGTCGTCGTTTTGGCTCAAACGAGCTTTTTGGTGTTTTGAGAGTTTTTGAAAAATAGAAGATTTGGGGTGTTTACACCACCCCAAAAGATAATTTCCCTTTACCAAACATTGATTTGATAGTCGATAGTACTGCAAATCATGAAATGTTTTCATTCATGGATGGCTATTCAGGATATAACCAAATCAAACTAAGCCCACGAGATCAGGCTAAAACCGCCTTTACAACCCCATGGGGCACGTACTGTTATACAGTCATGCCCTTTGGTTTGAAAAATGTTGGCGCCACGTACCAAAGAGCTATGACCTCGATCTTTCACGATCAAATTCATGAGCTCGTAGAGGTATATGTAGATGATCTCCTGGCTAAGTCAAAAACTCGATGCACTCATCTCGAATGCTTGCAAAAGATTTTCGAAAGGCTTAGACTTTACAACATAAAGCTAAACCGTCAAAAGTGCGTATTCAGTGTAGAATCCGGTAAGCTTTTAGGATTTATGGTAAGCCAAAGGGGTATAGAAGTCGACCCCTCTAAGTGTAGAGCCATCATAGACATGACTCCACCCTCCAATCTCACGCAGATTCGTAGCCTCCAGGGTCGCCTACAGTCCATTCGCAGGTTTATCTCAAACCTGGCAACTAGATGCGAACCCTTCAACAAGTTGTTGAAAAAGGGTACAAAATTTTTATGGGATGAAGAGTGCCAAAAATCGTTTGAAAGGTTAAAGGCGTACTTAGTTAATCCCCCTGTTTTAAACCCTCCAAAACCAGGAAAACCTCTTCTACTTTACATTTCTGTGCATACGAATGCCTTGGGAGCTCTGTTAGCTCAATACGAGGATGACACTCACAAGGAATGTGCCATATACTATCTTTCAAAAACTCTCTTGGCTTACGAAAGGAATTATCAGGCCATGGAGAAGACGTGCTTGGCCCTAGTTTGGGCCTGCCAGAAATTTCGACACTATTTCCTAGATCATGAGATCTGGATAGTGTCCAAGCTTGACCCAATCAAGCACTTATTTGAAAAACCCATTCTCACTGGTAGATTGGGCAAATGGCAACTCCTTCTAATGGAGTATGATTTGAAATACCATCACCAGGTCTCCATTAAGGGGCAAGCCCTAGCAGACTACGTGGCTGAGTTCCCCCTAGAAGATGCGTATCCCACACTCAATGAAATGCCGGATGAAGGCATATTGCAAAACCATTTTCAAAACCACATTTTGGCAAACTCTTTCGAAAACCAAGTGTGGAAGATGCACTTCGACGGGGCATGAAACCAACGAGGAGCAGGTGCCGGGATCATCCTCGTATCCCCCGAAAAGGGAGAAATCCCCATAGCAATCCGCCTAGATTTTGAATGTTCCAACAATATAGCTGAGTATGAAGCACTCATACAAGGTTTAAAAGTTTCGAAAACTCTAGGGGCAGCATGCATCGAGGTTTTTGGAGATTCCCTCCTTGTTATAAAACAAGTTTTAAAAATTTGGCAAGTTCGAAATGAAAAACTGCTTCCATACCACGAATTGGCCACTCGACTGGTTGAGTCGTTCCAATCGTGCACTCTCACACATGTAGGAAGAGAGGATAATGGCGTCGTTGATGCCCTCTCATCCTTGGGTTCAGCCCTAAGGGTCGATCCCACTTTGGGAACCAGACCCCTTGAAATATGGCACTCACCCACTCCTTCCATACACGATTTGCAAATTTGCCAAAATAACCCTAATTCTGATGAAAAACCTTGGTTTTATGACATAAAGAATTTTCTAGAAAATGGGGGATTCACTGAGGATGCCACATCTAAAGATAAGGCATTCATCCGAAAAATTTCCACCCGATACACGATTTTGGGAGGGGTTCCGTACAAAAAGAGTTTTACTGGCATCTTACTAAGATGCGTCGACCTAGAGGAGGCTAGGATTGTTATGCACGAATTCCACGATGGAGAATGTGGAAGTCATGTCAATGCCAACATGATGGCGATGAAAATACTTAGAGCAGGTTATTTTTGGTCTACCCTGAGAAAGGACTGCCACGATCATGTTAGGAAGTGTCACCCATGTCAAGTGCATGGTCACGCCATCCATGTCCCCTCATCATCACTGCATTCCGTGGTCAGCCCCTGGCCATTCACCATGTGGGCGTTTGATATCGTAGGACCAATTTTTCCAACGGCCTCAAACGGACACAGGTTCATTTTAGCAGCCACTGAGTATTTTTCCAAGTGGGTCGAAGCCGCCTCCCTGACAAATGTCCAGGGACAACATGTGGTGGCCTTCATTAGGAAAAACATCTTGGCTCGATTTGGAGTTCCAAGAGATCTTGTGTCCGATAATGGCACCCCATTTAAAAATGAGCGGATGGTCAAGCTGTGCAACAAGTATGGCATAAATCATCACTTCTCATCGCCTTACTACCCTCAAGGCAACGGCCAAGCCGAAGCCACCAACAAGACTCTCATCAGCATTGTTGAGAAAACCTTAGAAAAGGGTAGAACATGGCACGAGAAGTTGGATGAAGCCTTATGGGCTTATAGGACTTCCATCCGCACTCCCACAAATGCCACGCCTTTTGAGTTGGTTTACGGCACAAACGCCATTCTCCCCATCCATACACGTCTGCATTCATTTCATACATCCGTTGCACTCGACCTCCCCCTAGAGACGCTTCAGCATGCTAGGATGGCCGAACTAGATCTATTAGATGAGAGACGACTCCTTGCTATGGACCATGCTCATGCATACCGGCAAAGGATTGCCCGACATTATGAAAAACATATGAAACCTTGCCACTTTGAAGTGGGAGAGCTCGTTTTGAAAATCATCCACCATCATGGCCCACATCCACTTGGAAAGTGGTGGCCCAAGTGGGATGGCCCTTACGTTGTGCGTGGAACCACCACAAACAATTCTTATTGGTTAACCGATGTCGAGGGTAGGAATTTAGCAGATCCTATAAATATTCAGTATTTGAAAAAGTATCACGTATAGGGTCTGAGTTAAATTCCCATTCTGCAAAAAAAATATATTTTTGAGAAAATCTATTTTGAAACTTCGAAATCAAGGACTCAAGGTGAGTTGTGTAAACCTGGATGAGAGAATCGACATTTTGTGAAAAAGGTAGAGCTTTTCAAATATGTGGTTACATTTCAAAATCCTTCTTTTTACAAAGAAAGGCCTAGTTCAATATAGCAAGATATTTACAAGTAGTACGTGCTATTTCTAAATAGGCTGATCTGGAATGGATCGAGTATGACCTTGGGATAAGTCTTCCCCTCTTCTCTTCTCCTTCCAAAAGGAAAACTTGGCCAAATAAAGGGAAATTCCCGCCAAAATCTCTTTCCAAAGAAAGAAACCTGAATCAAAAGAAAAAATTGATTCTTCCATGGAAAAGAGGGATTAAAGAAAAAATACTCCCAAAGGGAGACCCTCTATAAAAAAAAAAGAAAAGAAAAAGGCCAAAAGGCTCAAAAGAGCAGTTTTCCGCCTTCTCTACCTCAAACCGCGGGACACTTCAGAAGGGACCGTGGTACTTCTTTCCCATCCCTATGACTTATCCCAAGCGAAACATGGTTCATTTCGGGGAATCCTAAAGTAAAAATAGGATTTACTTAACTTGAATTTCATCTTGTTTGAGAATTCGACGTTTTAAGTAAGGAGTAGGAATTTTAAAAATGTAGCTTGTTTTCTCGTAAAACCTCTGCTAGTTTAGCAAGTGTCGAGGCTCAAGTAAAGGCAAACACGAGGAGCTGAAGGTCCTTAGGATCAACGGTTCAAAAAGGTTTTTTCCTTCTAAAAATGAATTTTCCAAAAACTCGAACATCGAGCATACGTAAGGCCCGCTCACTTGGAGCAGCAGGTCTTCATAAAAGTCTCAAAAGTTTGACCATATGATTTGGTCTCTAGGAGGTCGCCCTTTCTAACACCTCATCCATATCATGCACCTTTGCATATCCACGCATGAACATTTCATATATGATCTCCACTTAGGGCTAGATCCATAGAAAGTCCCCTTTTGGCAAAAAAATCCCCTCCTATCGGGTTTTAAAAGAAAGGTTCTTTTTCTCAAAAATTGGGACGATCCCATATTCTCAAGATCAAATCCGGGAGGAAACAAACAGGGGTGTTATCTTCTTCGCCATTATCCAAATCAATTTGGATAATGCCAAAGAGGGGCATCTGTAAACACCCCAAAAACCCAAATACTTTTCAAAACCAAATGCCTGGTTTGAAAACCAGTTCAAAAGATAAGTTTGGAATTTTCGAAAAAACCTCAAGAACTCAAAACATTTCAAAATTCTGTTTTCCAACCCTGTTTGAAACATGAAAAATCTTGAAAATGGACGAAAATCCTATTTTTACGAAAGACCAGACGAACAGATGAAGCCTGGCTCAAAACAGTCACAAAAGATTCAAAAAGTTCAAAGGTCAAGCCCAGCCCGATGAAAAGTGAATTTCGAGGACGAAAAAGAAGCCCAGGCCACAAACGCGTTTCAAGCCTGAAGCATCAAAGGCCAAGCCAAAAGCATCTCTGAAATCACGAAAAATCCAAGTCAAAAGCAAGAAGAAACAGTTGAAACGGAGTCCAGAAAGATGAAAAGAAGCTCAGACGATGAAAATGGGAAAAACCTAGCGTAAGACGGAATCTTGATGAACTCAGGACCCGCACGAAGCATCCGGCTTGAAACGCCAGAAAGAACTGAAGAAGAGAAAATTTTGGATCAAATCTGGATCCAAAAATCCAGATCCAGATCCAAGATCCATATCCAAACAAAACTTGGATTGGATTGGATCCGGATTTTAGAAACCAACAAAGGATCCATATCCACACAAGGGGCCTATAAAAGGACGTGAGTGGGCTGGCTTTGAGAGGGACGAATTTCCAGCATTTCACGTTGGTAGTTTGGGGGGAGAAGAGAGAGAGAGAGAGAGAGAGAGAGAGAGAGAGAGAGAGAGAGAGAGAGAGAGAGGAAGGTCAACAAAAGGGGCTGGCCTTCCCCTCTTGTTTTGTAAAATCGTGGGTTGATCTTGTGGGCTGCACTCAAGTGCAGGTTGAAGCATTTCACGCCATGTATGTTGTTGGAAATGAAGAGAAACCTGGCGGCATTGGATGGGCTTTCTTCAATGGAGATTGGCTGCGTTGGAAAAAGATCAAATGGGCTGATAGGTTGTCAAGGTAAGCCCCTCAAATCCTGCCCAAAGCCCCCTCTTTTCGTACCTCTCCAAAACCACCTAAACTCTAAAACATAAAATGTCAAAAAGTCCAGCCAAGATGCTGGCCAAACTTCACTAAAGGAATGATCCTAGTTCTACCTAAGACTACTCTAATCTAGAACCATACCCAGCTCGGCCATTGGCTGGCCAAGCTCACCTTAGATCCCTCCCAGCCAAACCATCTAGCACTAAACCACCTAAACTATTTCCTAAACCAAAACTACTCCTAGAGACCTAGCCAAAACCGAGTGTCTAAAACACTCGGTTCCTTCCTTTGGACGAACCCATTTTCACCTATCTAGTTCGGCCCATGCTAGCTGAGTTCATCTTAGGTTTTTCCCTAAACTAAATCCATTACCTAAGTTAGATCCTAACCAAAAGAACTAACCTAAACCTACCCAGCTCGGCCACCCTTTGGCCGAGCCACTCCCTTAGGATCTCACGTGAGATCAAACACCCAACACCAGCCCAAGATCGGCCACCCTTTGGCCAAGCATTGCCCTGGAGCTTACCTTAGGATTTCCCCTAAGATCACTCACTATCCATAAACCAATCTCGACCCATTGTGAGACGAGTATCCCTTCGCATCTCGCCCAAACCACTTCCTTAGACATCCCCTAACTCGACCACTAGCTGGTCAGGTTTTTCCCTTAGAACCTTGAGCTAACCTTCGACCAAAACAAACCACCTAGACCTAACTCAGATCCGTTAGTTTTTCACCCTAGATCTATCATATCTAAGCCCAAAACCCATAGTGCATTAGCTTGTCAATCTAGCCCAAGTCACGATCTAGGATCAACCTTCTACGCAGCTGGTCATCTCGCAGAGGAAAGTCCATCCAACGGCTATATCCAAGGTCAGGTTTCGTTGAAAAAGGAAGCCCAAGCAAACGACGAGTAAGTGCTCGAATCCGGTTCTTTACGTTGTTTCAAATTCAATTCAATTTGATACGGGGTTGTAATAATGGAGCGTAGTCTCCCCCCAGGATGTAATATTATGGTTTGAAACACGAATCACACACATACACTCGAGCCTTTCCGCTCTTATCTACACACCTTTTGCACACAAAATGGGCCTCAACAGCCCATAGGATATAGCTCTATTTATATACATTCAGCTGGGTTTTAAGGTTCAAGTCATGTGAGTTGTCTTTCATTTTATACACTCAAAGCACTCACTCACATTGAGCCTTTCCGCTCTTACATATATATACGTATTTCCCCTTTCAGCTGGGTTTTTAAGGTTCAAGTCGTGTGAGCTGCCCTTTCAATTTATGCACTCAAAGCACTCACTCACATTGAGCCTTCTCGCTCTTAAGATATAGCTATATATATTTTCCCTTCCGCATCTAAGATATAGCCATATTTCCCTTTTTGCTATTTCCCTTTCTGCTATTTTCCTTCTGCTATGTCTTTAAATTCTAGGTTTTCCCTTCAAGTTGTGTGAGTTTGCATCGCATATCCGCCACACTCGAGATAGGGAGCATACTTGCATCGAACCAGATTGGTCAAATCATGTAGTACTTGCCTTAAATCGAGCACTGGATGCACACGACTACACGCCAAAATCGGCTAAAACCTGAGAGACATAGGAGTGCATAGATCCCATGTATAAAAGTTGCAAATTTGACAAAACCAATCGATAAAACACTTTCAAGTTTTCAAAAAGAGTCGTGTTTGTGTAAAATCGAGTTTTTCTAAAGCGTACAGACTGACCCTTGCGCGCCGGTGCAAGAAAGTCTGCGATGAAAAGAACCCACTTGTCCACAGTCGCCCCAAAAGTCAGATATTTTCAAAAATCACTTCGCTAGTTTAAGAAAGCTAGCTGGCACGCCCTTTTTTTAAGCGACGTAAGCACGAAAAGATTCGCTTTAGGCCTTAGAACTCGGAGATGAGGATTTTCCGTGTCTACACCAAGAAGGACTGAAGAAACAGAAATTTGGATTAGATCTGGACCCAAATATCAAGATCCAAATCCAAATAGTATTTGGATTGGATCTGGATCCCAAACATCCGAGATCTGAGATCCAAACCCAACTAAATATTTGGGTCAGATCTGGATCCCAAAATATTCGAGATCCGAGATCCAGACCCAAATAGTGTTTGGATCGAATCTGGATTCCAAGACCCATATCCAAGACCTACCTCACTTGCCTATAAATAGAGGTGAGGGGGTCCCAAATCAAGGGTTCACGTGTGTAGACACCAAAAATTTTCGACTCTGGGTTCTTTGGCTTGAAGTGAACCTTTTCGCAATCTACGTTCACTTTTAGGGTGTGCCAGCTAGCTTACTCAAACTAGCAAAGTATGTTTTGAAATATCTGACTTTTAAAAGGCAATTGTAGGCAAGCGGGATCTTTTCGTCGCAAACCTTCTTGCACCGATGTGCAAGGGTCAGTCTGTACGCTTAGAGACTTCGTTTGAAACAAGTTAAACTCAAAATCGATTTTGAATAAAGAAGTGTTTTGAAAACTTTGGAAATCATGTACTTTGGCGAGTTTTGATTTTACGAGAGTTGGCGACCCTAAGTCTTTCGATTTTATCTACTTAGGCACGATGTGTGTGCATCAAATGGCCTAAGTCTTGGCGTGTTTGCATGATTGGTTCGGGGTTTATTTGATGCAGGTATGCACTCTAGCTCGAGTATGGCGAGTATGCAATGCAACTCACACAACTTGAATGTAAAACCCGAAATTTAAAGACTTAGCTAAAGGGAAAACCCAAATTGAATGCAACTCACACGACTTTGAATGTAAATTGCAGAAATTTAAATATATCTTTATCTTAAGAGCGGAAAGGCTCAATTGTGTCCGTGGGTGTTGTGTATAAATTGAAATGCAACTCACGCAACTGAACCGTAAAACGCAACAAAAGGGAGATATAGATATAAGAGCGGAAAGGCTCAATGTGGCATGTGTGTATGTGTATAAATTGAAAGACAACACACATGACTGAATTTAACAACCCAAATCGAATTGCAATACGGCTCTTATTAGAGTCTTGGGAGTAAGAGCGAAAGCTCAATGTGTGTGAGTGTGGAATGGAAAGGCAACGCACACAACTGAATTTAACAATCCAAATCGAATTGCAATACGACTCTTATTAGAGTCTTGGGAGTAAGAGCGAAGGCTCAATGTGTGTGAGTGTGGAATTGAAAGACAACACCCACGACTTAAATGTAAACCCACGCAGCTGAATATATATAAATAGAACTATATCTTAGGGGCTGTCAAGGCCCGTGTGTGTGCAAAAGTGTGCAACTAAGAGCGGAAAGGCTCAAGTGCACGAGTGTGCTCGTGTGTCAAACCAAGTTATTACAATCGGGGGGAGACAAAGCTCCTTTACTACAACCCCGTATCAAAATTTAATTAAATACCAAATGTAAGGACTTACAACTCACCTAACTCGCTATGTGGGGTGTGTCTAGGATGCGTACGCCTTGCTTGTGGAGCTCGGGTCACATGGAAGTGGAACTAGATAGCTTGGAGGCTTGGGAACCCTTGAGGACTTGGGAGAGGTGTTTGAGGGGGCATGTGTGGGCTTTGTATGGGCCTGGTATGGGCCTGGTATGGTGTCTTGGGCGCAGGCTGGCTAAGGGGAGTCACGGCCATAGGTAGGTGGCCAAAGGAAACGGCCTGCCGTGTGGCAGGCCGGGGCTTTGGTTGCGTGGATGATACATGGCCTGCACTAGTAGGCCGTGGGCTTGGGGGTGTGGATGATACACGGCCTGCACCAGCAGGCCGTGGGCTTGGGGGTGAAGGAAGGGCACGGTCTACACTAGCAGGCCATGGGGTTTCTAGGGAGAGGTGGCCTGCCGAGTGGCAGGCCCTTCGCTTGGTAAAGGAAGGGAAGCACGGCCTACACTCGCAGGCCGTGTGGGGCTTTTAGGGAGAGGGCCTGCTGAGTGGTAGGCCTTTGGGGTTTTGGTTAAGGGATGGCCTGCCAAAGGGGAGGCCTTGGCTAGGTTAAGGGAAAGGTGGGGTTTGGTTGAGGTGGTGGTAGATGGGTTAGGTGCAGGTGGTGATGGACTGAGCTAAGGAGTGGTTCAGTTCAGGTGGAGTTGGGTGGTTAAGGGTAGGACGGCTAGGGCAGTGGTCAAGGTAGGGTTTGGTTGAGGTGGTGGTCAGTTAGGTGGGTTTGGCCAGCTTGCAGCCGGTGGTGGGGGAGGCGACTAAGGGAGGTTCGGTGGATGGCTGAGGCGGTGAAGTGGGTGAGGTGCAGGTGGGGGTTGGTTAAGGTGGTGGTGGGTTAGGGGGTTCGGTTGGGAGTTTTGAGGTGGTCGCTTGGGTGAGTGAGAGCCGAGTGCAAGGTGCACTCGGCTGCACTTAGGGAAGGGAGGCGGTGCAGGTTAAGGAGGGAGGCCGGCTGTAAACACCCCAAAATCCCACGATTTCCTCAAATATGCATGGTTTCACAAAAGCAGCCCCAAAGGGCTATTTTGAGTCTGGAAACCCAGGAGCCTTTCAGACAAACCCTGTACATATGTTGAAACCATATATACATTTTAAAACTGTATACATATAGTTTTAGACCTTAAAAGGTATTTTGAAACCCCGAAAGTAGCCTGGCCTGACGAAAGCAGGACCGAAAAGGCGAAGGAGAGCCCGAACTCGAAGCATACTTCAAGCCCTGCACATCAACTCTCGTATCAAAACCATCCCAGATTCTCAGACATCCAAGCCCCAGATATCAGAAATTTATTCAAAATGAATTTCGAAAGGTGAGAAGAAGAGCGGACGACAATGTTGGCGAAGACCCAACGCAAGACAGAGTACTGATGCAGTCAGGCCCCGCACAAACCGTCCGTTTCGAAATGCCATGAAGGAATCAAAAAATCAGATTTGGGCCGGATCTGGACCATATATATGCAGATCCAAACCCAACATGTATTTGGATTTGGATCCATAGACCCAAATCCAATATCTACATCCATGTCCCACATCACCTTCTCATAAATGGAGGTGGGGACCACAAATATTTCACGTGAAAAGCTTGGGTAGAGAGAGAAAGGGTGATAAAGTATGAGTAAAAAAGTTGGTAGGCTTGACTTTTGGTCAAGGGTGGGTTAACCTTGTGGGTTTAGCCTAGAGTGTGGGTTTAAGCTTGTATGCACCTACACCTAACCTGGGGCTGCACCAACTTGGACATGGCTGCAACTGGGTCAATGGACTGGCGCCAAGGGGAGGTTCCTAAAACCTAGCCCTAAGCTAGCTCACCTCACCTAGCCACTTTCCCTAAAACCTAACCCAAACCTAACCATTTTCACCCAAAACTGCCCCAACCTCACCTAGCCAAACCTCACCTAGCTAGACCACCTAGACCCTAACCAACTAAGCCTAAACCCACCTTAGTGCACCTAATTAAACCCCTAACCACTAAGTCCCAGCCCACCTAACCGACCTACCCTAAACCACTAACCAGCCCCCCCTAACCGACCTACCCCAAACCACTTTCCATGCCCACCTTATTACAAATATCTGGCACATACCACTCCAACCGACCCAGCCCATTCCTAGCCTATAAATACCCCCCTTTCTTACGGTTTCCTCTCACTCTCTTCCACTCTCACCCATCCCACTTCCTCCAAGCTCCACCACTTCCATCCATCTGCCATTCCACCGCCACTCCATCACCCAGCTACCACCGCTCTACTTCAACCGAATCCACCGCCTTCCATCTTCAGCGAGGAGCTCCACCCTTTCTTCCACCACCATTCGGCCACCACTTCCATCCACTAGCACCCCCTCCATGCATGGTTAGTACCCCACCTCAACCCCATCTAACCCTTCACCACTCCCCACCACCATCTCCCATCCATCCGCCACCTAGCTCATCCATCCCCTCTCCCTTACACCCGGCCGACTTGCACCATACCCCACTACCTTCCCTCAACACCACCCACCCTAGCTCCTAGCTGAACCTCCTCCCTTAATCCCCTTCTTCCCAGCCAAACACCACACCAACCTAGCCCATCTACCTACCACTTCACCCCCCGACCAGCACCCCTACCTGCCGTGCCTTCCACTCGGTCAGCATTAAGATGCCACTTGGTCAGCGCCCCCCCTACTTGTCGCCCACACCCACCTAAGGCGCTCCCCTTCGGCTGCCTCAAGGCGACTCACGAAGCAAAAGCCAAGCAAGTTGAACACGGACCAGCTACACGTAAGTGCCTAACTCGGTTCATTATGTGAACTTGCTTACATTTAATTAAATTTGATACGCGGTTGTAATAATGGAGCGTTGTCTCCCCCCGATTGTAATAATGTGGTTTTGACACACCAACACACACGTGCACTTGAGCCTTTCTGATCTTAGCTACACACCATTTTGGCACACACACGGGCCTTAACAGCCCCTAAGATATAGTTATACTTATATATATTCAGCTGCGTGGGTTTTAACTTAAGTTGTGGGTGTTGTCTTTCAATTCTACACTCACACACATTGAGCTTTCGCTCTTATTCCCAAGACCCTAGTAAGGGCCATATTGCAATTTCATTTGGGTGTTTTAATTCAAGTTGTGTGCGTGGTCTTTCAATTCTACACTCACACACATTGAGCTTTCGCTCTTAGTCCCAAGAACCTAGTAAGGGCCATATTGCAATTCTATTTGGGTTTTACATTGCAAGTCATGTGAGTTGTCTTTATATATATACACAACACCCACGCACACGTTGGCGACCTTCGGGCCCATATATATTATAAGTATTTCCCTTCCGCTATGTCTTTAAGATTTGGGTTTTACGGTTCAGCTATGTGAGTAGTCTTTCCATATATACACGACACACACTTGCACAATTGAGCCTTTTCGCTCTTAAGATATAGCCATATTTCCCTTTTGCAATTTCCCTTACGTAATTTCCCTTACGTAATTTCCCTTACGTCATTTCCCTTAAGCATTGTCTTTCAATTCGGGTTTTCCCTTTGGAGTTGTGTGAGTGTGCATTGCATATTCGCCATACTATGAGTTAGGATGCATATTGCATCAAAGCAAACCTCACACTCCCGTGCAAAAATCGCCCAACTTAGGTCACTTGCGCACACACCTAGTTGGCTCTAAGGAGCATAAAAGTGAAAGACATAGGCACGTGCAAATCCCACGTGAAATAAAACTTTCAATCATACAAACAAAGCCCAAACACTTCAGGTATTTTTCAAAGAGGTTTGTTTTAAATGACTTTGCCAAGCGTACAGACTAACCCTTGCGCATCGGTGCAAGAAGGTCTGCGACGAAAAGAGCTCACTTGCTCATAGTCGCCCCGATAGAGTCAGATTTCAAAACTTACTTCGCTAGCTTGAGTAAGCTAGCTGGCACGCCCTTGTTATAAAAACGACTTAGACACACGAAAAGGTTCACTTCAGGCCTAAGAACCGGAAGTGAGAATTTTTCGTGTCTACAGACTTGGCACACCCGATGGGACCTGGGCCTTGTGCAGAGTCAGTTCATGTAGAAAAACCTCATGAAAAATTTTCAAAGAAAGTGTTTTTAACGTTGTTTTATTGCATTTCATATGTAGGATTTGTTTGAAAAAGCATTGAAGCATGTCGAGTCTAGGCTCCCAAGAGGTATCTAGCCACGACTCATGCGCATCAAGTTCTCACTCTAGGAGGTTTTCAAAAAAGCAAAACAAACTAGAAGAGATTGAGGACTTGAGAAGGGATTTCGAGGCCAAGATCGCTGCTCTTAGCCAAGAGGTTGAAGCAGGTGACTCATGTTCGTCAAACGGCAAACCAAAGGCCAAGAAAAAATTTGAAAAACATCTCAAACACAAAGAGACTTCCGCAATGGAAGGTAACCAATACCACGATTCCTTCACACACAAGGACCGTAAAGCCCTACAACAGCTGCTGAGAGGGCAAAATAAAGAGAAAATAAGTTACGCCCTGTCTGATTTCTTGCCTGTAGACTATGAAACAGACAGTGACGATGAAATATCGAACTTCCATTGGTATGATGGCATGGGAGACCCTAGGTCTCACTTGCAGCTTTTCTCTCATCGAGCCCATAAGAAAAAGGACTCGATGAAATGGGTGTATTGGTTCCCTTTGTCCCTCAAGGGCATAGCTGCCAAATGGCTGGCTTCCAATGACCTTAGCCAGTTCGCAACTTTTGAAGAGTTAGCGAACTGCTTTATGCAGAGATTCTCGCATAACGTAGAAGTCACGCCGACTTTAAACACCTTGAGGGATATAAAACAAGGTGTGAACGAGGACGTGCATACGTTCATCGTTCGTTGGAGGTCTCTCCTAGGTCAAGTGTGAGAGCCAATATCTGAAGGATGTGTAGTCATGCTCATCCTAGATAATTTTAAAAACGAGTTGAAAACCCTTCTCTCGCTTCACGAAATCTCAACTTTCCATAAGTTGATAAAGAAAGCATCTCTTTTCGAAACAAATTTGAAAAAAGGGGTGTATGATCACTTATGGAAAGGAAATGCAATTTCGAAAACTCGCTTGGAGAAGCCCAACACTTATGGGCTACCCACCGCGGACAAAGGGGCAAAACCCCACAAAATCGCCAATGTTCGGGTGGATCCAAGCCCGGCAAGTGCTTCAAAAAATTTTGAAAAGATAGAAAATAAAAAGGAGAGGGGTTTTCAAAAACCCTTCGAAAGACGGGAGTACACTTCGCTGGGGCAACCTGTATCGGAGGTCCTAGACCTCCTACTTGCCCAAGGCATAATCGAACTCCCCGAGATTCCCGAGGGAGTCACTTCGAAGGGAGGATTCTTAAACAAATTCTGCAAGTATCATCGGCTCAAAGGCCATGATACAAAGCGGTGTTTCTCCCTCCTAAATAAATTTGAGAACTTGATAGTAGAAGGCTGGCTCCAGGTCGCTAAAGAACCTGAGCCTACCCAAGCTATCTTCAAAGAACCCTTCCCCAAGCACGCAAGTACCAGTGGGAAGGGAAAAGAGGTATGTGCTTGTAGACGCGCGAAAAATCCCCGCCTCTCACCTTTTTCAGGGCTCGGAGCGGATCCTCTCATGCGTCTAAGGCCTTATTTATGCAAACAGGGCGTGCCAGCTAGCGAAGATATATTTAACACTGACTTCTAATCATGGCGACTGTGAGCAAGTGAGATCTTGTCGTCGCAGACCTTCTTGCACCGATGCACAAAGGTCAGTCTGTACGCTTTGCAAAAATCGAGTTTTGGGAGAGAAAGTCTACGAAGCGGTTCGAGGTGTCTAATTCGGGTCTTTTAGATGCGATTGCATGTTTTAGATCACGTGGATTTGCAAGTGCCTAAGTCTTTTCTTTTATCCCTTTTCGGGCCACCTAGTTTGTGTGTTATGAACACTCCACTACATGGGCGAATTCGAGCGGGGCTTGCTTCGATGCAATATGCATCCTACCTCGTGGTATGGCGTAGATGCAATGCAAACTCACGCTACTCCAAAGGGAAACCCCGAATGTAAAGACAATACTGAAGGGAAATAACCGAAGGGAAATAACCGAAGGGAGATATGTATATAGAGTATGTATATGAGCCCTTACTTGGGTCTTGCAAATAAGAGCAAAGGCTCAATGTGGGTGCGTGCTGGAATTGAAAGACTTACACACACGACATGAAATTAAACCCAAATATAAATTGCAGTATGGCCTTGACTAAGGTCTTGGGAGTAAGAGTGAAAGCTCAATGTGTGTGAGTGCTTGAATTGAAGTACTACGCACACGACATAAATGAAACCCAAATATAACTGCAATAAGGTCTTTACTAAGGTCTTGGGAGTAAGAGCGAAAGCTCAATGTGTGTGAGAGTGCTTGAATTGAAAGACTTACCCACACAACATGAAATTAAACCCAAATAGTATAGGTCGGCCCTTACTTGGGTCTTTCAAATAAGAGCGAAAGCTCAATGTGTGTGAGAGTGCTTGAATTGAAAGTCTTACCCACACGACATGAAATGAAACCCAAATAGTATAGGTCGGCCCTTACTTGGGTCTTTCAAATAAAAGCGAAAGCTCAATGTGTGTGTGAGTGCTTGAATTGAAAGACAACTTACCCAACTTAAGCAAAACCCTTCAAAAATGAAAGTATATGTATATACTTATGTATTAGGGGCTGATTAGGCTCGTGTGTGTTCAAAATCGTGCACAACTAAGAGAGTGCACGTGTGTGGGTGTGCCAAGGCACGTTATTACAAGAGGGGGGAGACTATGCTCCGTTATTACAACCTCGTATCAAATTGAATCTCAAGCAAGTATACAACTAAAGACCGAGTTAGGCACTTACTAGTAGCTGGTCCGTAGAGGCCTTGCTTGAGCGTGGGCTTGGCCTTCGCCTTGGGCTGCAAACGGGAGCTCCGCGAGGTTGAGCGACAAGGGGGTGCTGGCCGGGCTGCAAATGGGGTGCGGGATAGGCGCCTTGAAGGTGGTCGGCTGCAAGCAAGGGTGTCGCCTTGATGTGGGGGATTAAAGGGACTAGGTAAGGTCACTAGGGGGAGTGTAGTGTTAGGGGAGTATGGCACTAAGGGAAGTTTAAGGGAAGACCGAATGGGACACCTAGGGGAAAAGAGATGGCTGGCCGAATGGAAGGGATAGTCGGTTGGAGTGGCCGACTAGGGGAATGTGGTGGTGGCGGGCTGCTAGGATAGCTATGGGTGGAGTATGGGAAGGAAACTAGCTAGGTGATGGGGCTAGGTGGTAGTGGGGGGTAGTGGGTGTAAGGGAGTGCTAGGGGCAGGTCTTAGGAAGTCGAATAGGGTGGCCGGGTGTAGCTAGTGCAGTTAGGTAGTGGCGGGTAGCTAGGGTGACTAAGGCTTGGCCGAGTGGGAGTGGTGGCGGCAAGTGGCTGATATTAGGGTAAGGTGGTGGTATGGTGGGTGGCTGGGAGTGGAGAGGAAGAGGAGAAGGAGCTAGGTAGAGTATGGGGTACTTACCGAGTGAAGAGAAGGTGGTGCTCGGCTGGAAGGGAGTTGGGCAGGTAGTGATGTTCGGCCGGGAGGTGGTGGAGATGGCGGTGCAAGTGGTGGTGGGATGGAAAGTAGGTGGTGGTGCAGGCGGAGCAGGTGGAGCAGCTGAGGAAGTGGAGGATTCGGCTGGACTTGGGGGAAGGAGAGGACCCGGCTGGGATGGGTGAGGGGTTCTAGATAGAAAACCGCCCCCAAGGGGGGGGGGTTTATATAGGGATGGGTCGATCAGTTAGGGCTGGGTTTGGGGTAGTGGTTAGGTGGTTTAGGTAGGGTGGTATGAAGATAAGGTGGGCTGGAAAGGGTAGGGCCAGATATTTTAAATACTAGTGGTTTGGGTAGATTGTGGGCTAGGGGTGGTTTAGGGGTTTAGGGTTTGGTTAGGTGGTTGGGTTCTAGGGTGAGGTTTAGTGAACCAGGTTAGGTGATTAGGCTAGGATTAGGCTAGGTTTAGGGAAATTAACCTAGGTTTAGGGAAGGATTAGGGAAGTGGGTTAGGTGATTAGGTTGGGATTAGGCCGGGATTAGGGAAGTGGGTTAGGTGATTAGGCTCAGATTAGGGGCGGATTAGGGTGGAAGGCTAGGATTAGGTATTTTGGGTTAGGTTTAGGTGAAGGAGCTCCCTTTGCATGGCCCATAGACCTTAACCACCTCATGTTGGTGCAGCCCTAGGTTAGGTTTTGGCTAATTACAAGCTTAAACCCACTTAACTAGGCTAACCCACATGATTAACCCCAAACTTGACACACAAGTCAAGCTTAATCACAACACACTTGATCTTATCCACCCCCACTCTCTCTCATGCCCATGATCCCACGTGAAATTCAAGTGGGCCCCACCTCCATTTATGAGAAGGTGATGTTGGCCATGGATATGGATATTGGATTGGATTTTTGAATCCAAATCCAAATCCAAGTCCATACATGGGTTTGGATTGGGATCTGGATATATATGGTCCAGATCCAATCCAAACTGAACTCTGACTCCTTCGAGCTGGGTTTGAAACGGACGATTTGTGCGGGGTCTGACAGCATCAGCACTCCGTCTGCATTGGGTCTTCGCCAACATGATCGTCCGCCTCCGTTTCTGCCTTCCAGAGATGACTTCAAATGACATTTTGATAATAATCGGGTCTTGGACGTTCGAGATCCTGGGGGTATGGATTTGATACGAGAGTTGCTGTGCCGGGCTCGACATGTGCTCCGGTTCCGGGCTCTCTTTGACTTCGCTGGTCCTGTCTTGATTCGGCCAAGCTGCTTTGTGGTTTCAAAAATGTGTTTTAAAAGGTTTTCAAAAGCCATATTATATATTTTTGAAATACAAAGTTTAATACATATATACAGGGTTGTCTGGAAGGCTCCTGGGTTTCCAGACTCAAAAATGGCCCTTTGGGGCTACTTGTACAAAACCAGGTTTGTTTAAGAAATTCATGGGATTTCGAGGTGTTTACAGTGCTCTCACGATTTTGAAGAGTCTAGCGCATGCATGTGAGTCTGGTTTGTCTACTTGTGCATCTACTCTCATACTTTACAAAAAACCCACCCAAGTAGTCATCCAGGGACCACCAAGAGTTTCGTCCCCGGTTAAACCAATTTTGACAATTCAAGGTGCTCCAAATCTCTCAATTAGAGCCATGTTAAGTGCGAAACCTAGGTTGATCGTGGGGGAGGTGACAAGATCTGGGAGGATCTACCAACCCCCACATCTGCAAGGTGATAAAAAGGTGGTCAGTGTGCCTGGCCCCTCAAAAGCATGTATTCCTAGAGTTCCGCCGAAAATGGACAAAGGAAATGTCATTTTAAAGGTATATGATTTTGAAAACCATCTTTCAAAGATTCCTATCAACGTGTCCATCCTAGAGCTAATACAAACTTTGCCTAGGCATAGACTAGTGTTAGAGAAAATTCTAGAAAGAGCAAAGGTTAGTTCGAACATTATCCCAGAATCTTTGTCCAAACAAGTGGCCTCCATAGGAGCAAAAACGAACATCGTATTCTCGAAAGACGATGTAGAAAGACCCTATGAGTCCCATAACCAGGCCCTACATATCGAGGTGGTTCTGAATAACCACTCTCTGGATAGGTGCCTAGTCGATGGGGGAGGAGGGTTCAACATCCTTCCACTTCATGTGGCGAACCAAATTGGAGTCACCTTGACATCCATGAATCCAAGTCCCATCATCATCACTGGATATGATGGGAATGCATCTAGACCACTAGGATCTATTGAACTCCCCATGGAAATGGGAGGGATAGCACACACGGGGGTGTTCCAAGTCCTGGACATCCACCCTCACTATAACCTATTGTTGGGAAGGCCTTGGATACACAGCTTGTGCGCTGTGCCATCCACCTTCCACAGGTGTGTCAAAATCTCTTTCAGGGACAAAGTCATAGTGATCCTAGGTGAGAGTTATCCTCAACTTCAAGGGGTCATAAATTCCTCTTGTTTGTCAGGCTCCCAAACCCACGAGGTAAAAC
This sequence comes from Brasenia schreberi, assembly GCA_036023115.1. Taxonomy (NCBI): domain Eukaryota; kingdom Viridiplantae; phylum Streptophyta; class Magnoliopsida; order Nymphaeales; family Cabombaceae; genus Brasenia; species Brasenia schreberi. Next base: position 11,677,766 of record JAYKKT010000088.1, read on the forward strand.
TGGGGCAGACCATGCTCGAGCCACCAAGGCTCATATTATACAACCCTAGGAAGGTCGTATATGTGAAGGGGCCGCCCAAGGCTGGCCCCCTCAAAGTTTTGACCATTCCAGGAAAACCCAAGAACCCCTTATTTCCAAAACCCCTGGACAAAAAGCCCTATGTGCATAACATAGACGACAGTGAGTTCCAAGACCACGATTTGTATCAAAATTTCTCCAAAAATAAAAAATCGTGGAACATGCTGTTAAACATGGGCTATTTGCCATATAAGAGTCTAGGGGCACAAAATCAGGGTCTCCTAGAACCCATACTGCCTAGGGCCAATCCAAGCAGATATAGGATCGGTTATACTCCCAGAATACCACCAGAACCACCCCCTATGACCACTTGAGTCAAGGGTGCCCTGGAGCCTATCTTAGAAGAGACCTACGATTTAGACCTCTTGTTCAGAGTCTAACTTGCAGTGTTTTCTCTTTGTAGGTATGATGGAAGATCCCTTTATCAAAAATACAAAAACATTTGAAAAACTCAAAATCCAAAAAATGGAAAAATTACAAAAGCCAAAAACATTGGAAAATGAGAAACTCAAAAAAAGAGTAGTTTGTATAGTTCCCAAAGTACTCATTTTACAAAAGAACAAAAAAATAAAAAATTTACAAAATTCCAAAAAGATTTTGTACATAGCTGCTCCTGGTAAGGATTTGAAAAAAGCAAAAGATTTCGAAAGAAACGTTGTCTGCATAACCAAACCAAAAATTTCAAAATCAATAGAAATTCCAAGTGTAAAACCAGGTCTTTTGAAAATCCATGCATCAAATCCCCTTGAGGAAGATCCCACTTCTGAGCTCCCAGAATTTCATAAAATTCGCGATTTTGAAAAGCCTTCAAATTCAGTAGGAGGAGATTTCATAGAGGTAAACCTAGGGAGTGATTCAAAGCCCAAACTCATTAAGGTAGGTGCATGTTTGCATGAGCATGAAAGATCAACATTCATTGCATTTCTACAAACCTACTTAGATGTGTTTGCATGGACGTATGAAGACATGCCTAGCATAGACCCCAGTATTGTCGAACATCGTCTTCCCTAAGATGCGGATGTGAAACCCATAAAGCAAAAGCTTAGGAAAATACATCCGAATGTACACACACAAGTCAAGGAAGGTTTAGAAGATCTGTTAAAAGCCGGATTTATAAAACCCATTGTGTATTCTGATTGGTTATCCAATATCGTTGTTGTTCGAAAAACCAGTGGGAAGATTCAAATATGCATCGATTTTAGAAACCTGAATAAAGCCACTCCAAAGGATAATTATCCTTTGCCAAACATAGATTTGATAGTCGATAGTACTGCAAATCATGAAATGTTTTCGTTTATGGACGGCTATTCAGGGTATAATCAAATCAAACTAAGCCCACGAGATCAAGGTAAGACCGCTTTCACAACCCCATGGGGCACGTACTGCTATACAGTCATGCCCTTTGGTTTGAAAAATGCCGACGCCACATACCAGAGAGTTATGACCACGATCTTTCATGATCAAATTCATGAGCTCGTAGAGGTATATGCGGATGATTTCTTAGCAAAATCCAAAACTCGATGCACTCATATCGAATGCTTACAAAAGATTTTCGAAAGGCTTAGACTTTACAAAGTAAAGCTAAACCCTCAGAAATGTGTGTTCGGAGTAGAGTCCGGAAAGCTCTTAGGCTTTATGGTGAGCCAAAGGGGTATAGAAGTCAACCCATCTAAGTGTCGAGCCATCATAGACATGGCTCCACCCTCCAATCTCACGCAAATTCGTAGCCTCCAAGGTCGATTACAATCCATTCGCAGGTTTATCTCAAACCTAGCGACTAGATGCGAACCCTTCAACAAACTGTTGAGAAAGGGCATGAAATTTTCTGGGATGACGACTACTAAAAGTCATTTGAAAGACTAAAGGCATACCTAGTTAATCTCCCTGTTTTAAATCCTCCAAAGCAAGGAAAACCTCTTTTGCTTTACATTTCCATGCATGCGAATGCCTTGGGAGCTTTGTTAGCTCAATACGAGGATGACACCCACAAGGAGTATGCCATCTATTATATTTCGAAAACTCTCTTGGCTTACGAAAGGAATTACCAAGCCATGGAGAAGACGTGCTTGGCCCTAGTTTGGGCCTGCCAGAAATTTCGACACTATTTCCTAGATCATGAGATCTGGATAGTGTCCAAGCTTGATCCAATCAAGCATTTGTTCGAAAAACCCATTCTCACTAGTAGATTGGGCAATGGCTACTCCTTCTAATGGAGTATGACCTGAAATACCATCATCAGATCTCCATTAAGGGGCAAGCCCTAGCTGACTACGTGGTTGAGTTTCCCCTAGAGGACGCATATCCCACACTTAGTGAAATGCCTGATGAAGGCATATTGCAAAACCAATTTCAAAACCACATTTTGGCAAACTCTTTCGAAAACCAAGTGTGAAAGATGCACTTCGATGGGGTACAAAACCAACGAGGGGCTGGTGCTGGGGTCATCCTCATATCCCTTGAAAAGGGTGAGATCCCCATAGCAATTCGCCTAGATTTCGAATGTTCCAACAACATAGCTGAGTATGAAGCACTCATACAAGGCTTAAGGATTTTGAAAACTCTAGGGGCATCATGCATCGAGGTCTTTGGAGATTCACTCCTCGTCATAAACCAAGTTTTGAAAATTTGGCAAGTACGAAATGAAAAACTTCTTCCATATCATGAGTTGGCCACTCGATTGGTTGAGTCCTTCCAATCGTGTACACTCACACATGTAGGAAGGGAGGATAATGGCATTGCCGATGCCCTCTCATCCTTCGGTTCAGCCCTAAAGGTCGATCCCACTTTGGGAACCCGATCCTTAGAAATATGGCATGCGCCCACTCCATCTACACACGATTTGGAAATTTGCCAAAATAATCCGGATTCGGTTGAAAAACCTTGGTTCTATGACATCGAATGTTTTCTAGAAAATGGGGGATTCGCTGAGGATGCCACATCCAAAGATAAGGCATTCATCTGGAAAATTTCTACCCGATACACGATTTTGGGTGGGGTTTTGTATAAAAAAAGTTTTACCGGCATCCTACTAAGATGTGTCGATCTAGAGGAGGCTAGGACTGTTATGCATGAATTCCACGATGGAGAATGTGGAGGTCATGTCAATGCCAACATGATGGCGATGAAAATACTTAGAGCGGGCTATTTTTGGTCCACCCTGAGAAAGGATTGCCACGATCATGTTAGGAAGTGTCATCCATGTTAAGTGCATGGGCACGCCATTCATATCCCCTCATCATCATTGCATTCCGTGGTCAGCCTCTGGCCATTTACCATGTGGGCGTTTGATATTGTAGGCCCGATATTCCCAAAGGCATCTAATACCTGGCCAACAGCCCCTTGCTGTTCAACTCCGCGGAGCTCCCTCTTGCAGCCCAAGGCGAAGGCCAAGCCCACGCTCAAGCAAGGCATCTTCGGACTAGCTATTAGTAAGTGCCTAACTCGGTCCTTAGTTGTATACTTGCTTAAAATTCAATTCGATACGGGGTTATAATAACGGAGCATAATCTCCCCCCGCTTGTAATAACGTGGCTTGGCACACCCACACACGTGCACTCTCTTAGTTGTGCACGATTTTGAACACACACGGGCCTAATCAGCCCCTAATACATAAATATATATATGTACTTTAGTTTTCGTAGGGTTTTGCTTAAGTTGGGTGTGTTGTCTTTCAATTCAAGCACTCACACACATTGAGCCTTCGCTCTTATTTGAAAGACCCAAGTAAGGGCCGTGTTATACTATTTGGGCTTTCATTTCATGTCGTGTGTGTAAGTCTTTCAATTCAAGCACTCACACACATTGAGCCTTTGCTCTTATTTGAAAGACCCAAGTAAGGGCCGTGTTATACTATTTGGGCTTTCATTTCATGTCGTGTGTGTAAGTCTTTCAATTCAAGCACTCACACACATTGAGCCTTCGCTCTTATTTGAAAGACCCAAGTAAGGGCCGTGTTATACTATTTGGGCTTTCATTTCATATCGTGTGTTTAAGTCTTTCAATTCAAGCACTCACACACATTGAGCCTTCGCTCTTATTTGAAAGACCCAAGTAAGGGCCGTGTTATACTATTTGGGCTTTCATTTCATGTCGTGTGTGTAAGTCTTTCAATTCAAGCACTCACACACATTGAGCCTTCGCTCTTATTTGAAAGACCCAAGTAAGGGCCGTGTTATACTATTTGGGCTTTCATTTCATATCGTGTGTTTAAGTCTTTCAATTCAAGCACTCACACACATTGAGCCTTCGCTCTTATTTGAAAGACCCAAGTAAGGGCCGTGTTATACTATTTGGGCTTTCATTTCATGTCGTGTGTGTAAGTCTTTCAATTCAAGCACTCACACACATTGAGCCTTCGCTCTTATTTGAAAGACCCAAGTAAGGGCCGTGTTATACTATTTGGGTTTAATTTCATGTTGTGTGCGTAGTACTTCAATTCAAGCACTCACACACATTGAGCTTTTGCTCTTATTCCCAAGACCTTAATCAAGGCCATACTGCAAGTTATATTTGGGTTTTATTTCATGTCGTGTGTGTAAGTCTTTCAATTCAAGCACGCACCCACATTGAGCCTTCGCTCTTACTTTCAAAGACCCAAGTAAGGGCACGTATATACCCTATATACATATCTCCCTTTGGCATTTACCTTATAAGTCATTTCCCTTCGGTTATTTCCCTTCGGCATTGTCTTTACATTCGGGTTTTCCCTTTGGAGTAGCGTGAGTTTGCATTGCATATACGCCATACCACGAGGTAGGACGCATATTGCATCAAAGCAAGCCTCGTACTCCCGCTCAAAATTCGCCCCATGTAGTGGATTGTTCATAACACACACTTAGGAGGCCCATCAAGGGATAAAAAGAAAGACTTAGGCACGTGCAAATCCACGTGATCTAAAATCTGCAGTCGTATCTAAAAAGACCCGAATTAGACACCTCGAACCGCTTTGTAGGCTTTCTATACCCTAAAAACTCGATTTTTAAAAGCGTACAGACTGACCCTTGCGCATCAGTGCAAGAAGGTCTGCGACGATAAGAGCTCACTTGCTCATAGTCGCCACGATTAGAAATCAGCTTAAAATATATCTTCGCTAGCTTAGGTGAGCTAGCTGGCACGCCCTGTTTATATAAATAAGCCTTAGACACACGAGAGGATCCGCTCCATGCCCTGGGAAGCCATAGGCGGGGATTTTCGTACGTCTACAGAGATTGGCATGCTCGGTGGGACATGAGCCTTTCAAAAATCGAGTTTTTAATCTAGGAGCACATCTACAGAGATTTTCGCACGTCGTTTTTAACTTGTTTTCTTTGCTTGTACTTAGGAAATTTTGAAAAAGCTTGAAAAGCATGTCAAAATCCAATCCAAGTGAAGTATCGAGCCAAGGCTCATGCGCATCAAGTTCTCGCTCTAGGAGGATTTTCAAAAACAAAATAAAACTAGATGAGATCGAGGACCTGAGAAGGGAGTTTGAGGCCAAAATCGATGCTCTCAGCCAAGAGGCTGAAGTAGGCGATTCGTGTTCATCAAATGGTGAACAAAGGCCTAAGAAAATATCTGAAAAACCTTACAAGCACAAAGAGGCCTCCGTAATGGAAGGCAACCAATACCACGAGTCCTTCACACAAAAGGACCGTAAAGCCCTACAGCAGTTGCTGAAAGGGCAAAACAAAGAGAAAAGAAGCTATGCCCTGTCTGATTTCCTTCCTATGGATTACGAAATAGATAGTGACGATGAAATACCGAACTTCCATCGGTATGATGACATGGGAGACCCTAGGTCTCACTTGTAGCTTTTCTCGCGTCGAGCCCATAAGAAGAAAAAGGACTCGATGAAATGGATGTATTGGTTCCTGTAGACGCGCGAAAATCCCCGCCTCTCATCTTTTCAGGGCTCGGAGTGGATCCTCTCGTGTGTCTAAGGCCTTATTTATGCAAACAGGGCGTGCCAGCTAGCTTACCTAAGCTAGCGAAGATATATTTAACACTGACTTCTAATCGTGGTGACTGTGAGCAAGTGAGCTCTTGTCGTCGCAAACCTTCTTGCACCGATGCGCAAGGGTCAGTCTGTACGCTTTGCAAAAATCGAGTTTTGGGAGAGAAAGTCTACGAAGCGGTTCGAGGTGTCTAATTCGGGTCTTTTAGATGCGATTGCATGTTTTAGATCACGTGGATTTGCACGTGCCTAAGTCTTCTCTTTTATCCCTTTTCGGGCCACCTAGTTTGTGTGTTATGAACACTCCACTACATGGGCGAATTCGAGCGGGGCTTGCTTTGATGCAATATGCGTCCTACCTCGTGGTATGGCGTAGATGCAATGCAAACTGACGCTACTCCAAAGGGAAAACCCGAATGTAAAGACAATACTGAAGGGAAATAACCGAAGGGAAATGACTTGAAATATAAATGCCGAAGGGAGATATGTATATAGAGTATGTATATGAGCCCTTACTCGGGTCTTGCAAATAAGAGCGAAGGCTCAATGTGGGTGCATGCTTGAATTGAAAGACTTACACACACGACATGAAATTAAACCCAAATAGAAATTGCAGTATGGCCTTGACTAAGGTCTTGGGAATAAGAGTGAAAGCTCAATGTGTGTGAGTGCTTGAATTGAAGTACTACGCACACGACATGAAATTAAACCCAAATATAACTGCAATAGGCCTTGACTAAGGTCTTGGGAATAAGAGCGAAAGCTCAATGTGTGTGAGAGTGCTTGAATTGAAAGACTTACACACACGACATGAAATGAAACCCAAATAGTATAGGTCGGCCCTTACTTGGGTCTTTCAAATAAGAGCGAAAGCTCAATGTGTGTGAGAGTGCTTGAATTGAAAGACTTACACACACGACATGAAATGAAAACCCAAATAGTATAGGTCGGCCCTTACTTGGGTCTTTCAACTAAGAGCGAAGGCTCAATGTGTGTGAGTGTTTTGAATTTAGAGACAACACACCCAACTTAAGCAAAACCCTACAAAATGAAAGTATACGTATATACTTATGTATTAGGGGCTGATTAGGCCCGTGTGTGTTCAAAATCATGCACAACTAGGAGAGTGCACGTGTGTGGGTGTGCCAAGCCACGTTATTACAAGCGGGGGGAGACTATGCTCCGTTATTACAACCCCGTATCGAATTGAATCTCAAGCAAGTATACAACTAAAGACCGAGTTAGGCACTTACTAGTAGCTGGTCCGTAGAGGCCTTGCTTGAGCATGGGCTTGGCCTTCGCCTTGGGCTGTGAAAGGGAGCTCCGCGAGGGGGAACGGCAAGAGGTGCTATCCGGGTGCAAACGGGGAGCGGGAGAGGCGCCTTGAAGGTGGCCGGGTGCTAGGGATGGGGTGTCGGATGCCAAGGATGGGGTGCCTAGGGAATGTGGCACTAAGGGAGGCTAAGGGAGTATCTAGGGGAAGTGTAGTGTTGGGGGAGTATGACACTAAGGGAAGGGAACTAGATAGGGGAAGGATACGGTTGGCGGGTGGCTGGCCAAACGACAAGGTGACAGTCGGTTGGAGTGGCCGACTAGGAGCTTGGTGGTGGCGGGTATTTTGGGAGTTTGGTTTCGGCTGAGTGAGAAGGGTGGCAGCGAGTGTAAGGGCTGATGTTAGAGTGGTAGGGGAGTGGATTAGGAGGCTGAGAGTGGAGAGGGAGTGAAGAAGTAGCAGGGTATGGTGTAGGGGACTTACCGGGTGAAGAAGAGAGTGGCGCTCGGCTGGAAGGGAGTTGGGCAGGCGGTGGTGTTCGGTTGGGAGGTGGTGGTGTAGGTGGTGGTGCAGATGGAGCAGGTGGAGCAGGTGGGGAAGTGGAGGATTCGTCTAGACTTGGGGAAGGAGTGGACCCGGCTGGGATGGGTGAGGGCTGCTAGATGGGAAACCCGCCCCCAAGGGGGGGGGGTTTATATAGGGATGGGTAGGTCGGTTAGGGCTGGGTTTGGGGTAGTGGTTAGGTAGTTTAGGTAGGGTGGTATGAAGATATGGTGGGCTGGTATTAGGGTAGGGCCAGATATTTTAAATACAAGTGGTTTGGGTAGGTTGTGGGCTAGGGGTGGTTTAGGGGTTTAGGGTTTGGTTAGGTGGGTGAGTTCTAGGGTGAGGTTTAGTGAGCTAGGTTAGGTGATTAGGCTAGCTTTAGGGAAATTAACCTAGGTTTAGGGAAGGATTAGGGAAGTGGGTTAGGTGATTAGGTTGGGATTAGGCCGGGATTAGGAAAGTAGGTTAGGTGATTAGGCTCAGATTAGGGGCGGATTAGGGTGGAAGGCTAGGATTAGGTATTTTGGGTTAGGTTTAGGTGAAGGAGCTCCCTTTGCATGGCCCATAGACCTTAACCACCTCATGTTGGTGCAGCCCTAGGTTAGGTTTTGGCTAATTACAAGCTTAAACCCACTCAATTAGGCTAACCCACATGATTAACCCCAAACTTGACACACAAGTCAAGCTTAATCACAACACACTTGATCTTTTCCACCCCCACTCTCTCTCATGCCCATGATCCCATGTGAAATTCAAGTGGGCCCCACCTCCATTTATGAGAAGGTGATGTGGGCTGTAAACACCCCGAAATCCCACGAATTTCTCAAAATCCATCTGGTTTTATACAAGCAGCCCCAAAGGGCCATTTTGAGTTTGGAAACCCAGGAGCCTTCCAAACAACCCTGTATATATGTTTTAAACTTTATCTTTCAAAAACATATAATATAGCTTTTGAAAACCCTTTTAAAACATATTTTGAAACCCCAAAGTGGCTTGGCCCGATCAAGACAGGACCAGGAGAGCCAAGAAGAGCCCGGAACCGGAGCACATGTCAAGCCCGGCACAGCAACTCTTGTATCTGATTGACACCCCAGGATCTCGAACGTCCAAGACCCTGTTCTTACCAAAATAGCATTTGAAGTCATCTCCGGAAGGCAGAAACGGAGGCGGACGACTATGTTGGCGAAAACCCAACGCAGACGGAGTACTGATGCTGTCAGGCCCCGCACAAATCGTCCGTCTCGAACCCAGCTCGAAGGAGTCAGAGTTCAGTTTGGATTGGATCTGGACCATATATATCCAGATCCCAATCCAAACCCATATGTGGACTTGGATTTGGATTTGGATCCAGAGATCCAATCCAATATCCATATCCATGGCCCACATCACCTTCTCATAAATGGAGGTGGGGCCCACTTGAAATTCACGTGGGATATTGGGCATGAGAGAGAGTGGGGGTGAAAAATATCAAGAGTGTTGTATTAAGCTTGACTTGTGTGTCAAGTTTGGGTTAATCATGTGGGTTAGCCTAATTGAGTGGGTTTAAGCTTGTAATTAGCTAAAACCTAACCTAGGGCTGCACCAACATGGGGTGATCAAGGTCTATGGGCCATGCTAAGGGAGCTCCTTCACCTAAACCTAGCCCAAAATGCCTAAACCTAGCCTAAACCCCTAATCCACCCCTAATCTGAACCTAATCACCTAACCCACTTCCCTAATCCCGGCCTAATCCCAACCTAATCACCTAACCCACTTCCCTAATCCTTCCCTAAACCTAGATTAATTTCCCTAATCCTAGACTAAACCTAGCCTAATCACCTAACCTAGCTCACTAAACCTCACCCTAAAACCCAACCACCTAACCTAGCCCTAAACCCCTAAACCACCCTTAGCCCACGATTTACCCAAACCCCTACTTTTAAAATATCTGGCCCAACCCTTTCCAGCCCACCTTATCTACATACCACCCTACCTAAACCACCTAACCACTACCCCCAGCCCAGCCCTAACCGACCTACCCATCCCCTATTTAAACCCCCCTCCTTGTGGGCGGGTTTTCCAAGTGGGAACCACCCTCTCACCCAGCCGGGCCCTCTCCTTCTCCCTTCTCTCACCCAGCCGGGACCCTCCCCACCTCTGCCTGCTCCACTAGCCGCCACCTGCTTCGCCACCTTCCCTCTTCCATCCACTACCACCACCCCTCAGCTGGACGCCATCACCTCCAACCAACCGAACCAGCCGACAGCCACCTGCCCGCCACCTTGCCACTTCATCCGCCACCTCTCCCCATTTGGTAAGTACCCCAAACTCCCTCAAAGCCCCTCTCTACCACCTCTCCATTCTTAGCCACCCATCCTACCTTCATCTCAGCCCTTTTGCCGCCACCACCTAAACCTAGTATAACCCAAGTTGCTGGCCACTACCTAGCCATCATCTCCCATTTGGCCAACTCCCCTAGGTGTCCTATTCGGCCTTCCGACTAGCTCACCTTTTGGGTCCAGTTTCCCTAGGTACCCAACTCCCCTAGTGATCCTAATACCCACTTATTCAGCCACTTTAAACCCCCCTACTTGGAGGTGCCATCTACCTGCCACCGGTCCCCTTCGAGGCGTCTATCCCGCGCCCCACTTGCAGCCGGCCAGCACCCTTGATCACCTACCTTCGCGGAGCTCCCACTTGCAGCCCAAGGCCAAGGCCACGCTCAAGCAAGACCTCTACGGACCAGCTACTCGTAAGTGTCTAAACTCGGTCTTTAGTTATACACTTGCTTGAGATTCAATTTGATACGGGGTTGTAATAACGGAGCATAGTCTCCCCCCGCTTGTAATAACGTGGCTTGGCACAACCACACACGTGCACTCTCTTAGTCGTGCACAATTTTGAACACACACGGGCCTAATCAGCCCCTAATATATAAGTGTACATATATATTTCATTTTCGAAGGGTTTTGTTTAAGTTGGGTGCGTTGTCTTTCAATTCAAGCACTCTCACACACATTGAGCTTTCGCTCTTATTTGAAAGACCCAAGTAAGGGCCGACCTATACTATTTGGGTTTCATTTCTTGTCGTGTGAGTAAGTCTTTCAATTCAAGCACTCTCACACACATTGAGCTTTCGCTCTTATTTGAAAGACCCAAGTAAGGGCCGACCTATACTATTTGGGTTTCATTTCTTGTCATGTGAGTAAGTCTTTCAATTCAAGCACTCTCACACACATTGAGCTTTCACTCTTATTTGAAAGACCCAAGTAAGGGCCGACCTATACTATTTGGGTTTCATTTCATGTTGTGTGAGTAAGTCTTTCAATTCAAGCACTCTCACACACATTGAGCCTTCGCTCTTACTCCCAAGACCTTAGTCAAGGCCATACTGCAATTTATATTTGGGTTTAATTTCATGTCGTGTGTGTAAGTCTTTCAATTCAAGCACGCACCCACATTGAGCCTTCGCTCTTATTTGCAAGACCCGAGTAAGGGCTCATATACATAAGATATATACCTATCTCCCTTCGGTTATTTCCCTTCGGTTATTTCCCTTCAGTATTGTCTTTACATTTCGGGTTTTCCCTTTGGAGTAGCGTGAGTTTGCATTGCATCTACGCCATACCACGAGGTAGGACGCATATTGCATCAAAACAAGCCCCGCTCGAATTCGCCCATGTAGTGGAGTGTTCATAACACACAAACTAGGTGGCCCGAAAAGGGATAAAAGAAAAGACTTAGGCACGTGCAAAACCACGTGATCTAAAACATACAATCGCATCTTAAAGACCCGAAATAGACACCTCGAACCGCTTCGTAGACTTTCTCCCCAAAACTCGATTTTTGCAAAAGCGTACAGACTGACCCTTGCGCATCGGTGCAAGAAGGTTTGCGACGACAAGAGCTTACTTGCTCACAGTCGCCACGTTTAGAAGTCAGTGTTAAATATATCTTCGCTAGCTTAAATAAGCTAGCTGGCACGCCCTATTTGTATACATAGGCCTTAGACACACGGGAAGATCCACTCAAAGCCCCGAAAGAGGCGAAGAGGCGGGGATTTTCGCGCGTCTACAGAGATTGGCACGCCCGGTGGGACGTGAGCCTTTTCAGAAATCGAGTTTACTTGTAGAAGTCTTGCGAAAATTTTATAAAGGTGTCGTTTTAACTTGTTTTCTTTGCTTTTACTTAGGAAATTTTGAAAAAGCTTGAAAAGCATGTCAAAATCCAATCCAAGTGAAGTGTTGAGCCAAGGCTCATGCGCATCAAGTTCTCACTCTAGGAGGATTTTCAAAAACAAAATAAAACTAGATGAAATCGAGTACTTGAGAAGGGAATTTGAGGCCAAAATCGATGCTCTCAGCCAAGAGGCTGAAGTAGGCGATTCATGTTCATCAAACGGTGAACAAAGGCCTAAAAAGAAATTTGAAAAACCTCGCAAGCAAAAAGAGGCCTCCGTAATGGAAGGCAACCAATACCACGAGTCCTTCACACAAAAGGACCGTAAAGCCCTACAACAGCTGCTGAAAGGGCAGAATAAAGAGAAAAGAAGCTACGCCCTGTCTGATTTCCTTCCTATGGATTACGAAACAGACAGTGACGATGAAATACCGAACTTCCATCGGTATGATGGCATGGGAGACCCTAGGTCTCACTTGCAGCTTTTCTCACATCGAGCCCATAAGAAGAAAAAGGACTCGATGAAATGGGTGTATTGGTTCCCTCTATCCCTTAAAGGCACAGCTGCCAAATGGCTGGCTTCCTACGACTTAAGCCAGTTCGCTACTTTTGAAGAGTTAGCGAACTGCTTCATGCAAAGGTTTGCACACAACGTGGAAGTCACGCCAACCCTGAATACCTTAAGGGATACAAAGCAAGGCATGAACGAGGACGTGCATGCCTTCATTATAAGGTGGAGGTCTCTTTTGGGCCAAGTGCGAGAGCCTATATCCGAAGGATGCACAGTAATGCTCATCCTGGATAATTTCAAAAGCGAGTTAAAAACCCTTCTCTCGCTCCATGAGATTTCAACTTTCCATAAGTTGATCAAAAAGGCCTCCCTTTTCGAAACCAACTTGCGAAAAGGGACATACGACCACTTATGGAAAGGAAGTGCCGTTCCAAAACACGTTTGGAAAAGCCCATCGCATATGGGCTGCCCACAACGGACAAAGGGGCAAAGCCCCATAAAATCGCCAATGTCCGGGTGGATCCAGGCATGGCGGGCACTTCTAAAAATTTTGAAAAAATAGAAAATAAGAGAGAACGCAATTTTTCAAAACCAATTGAAAAACGGGAGTACACTCCGCTGGGGCAACCTGTGTCGGAGGTCCTAGACCTCTTACTTGCCCAGGGCATGATCGAACTCCCTGAAATCCCCGAAGGAGTCACGTCCAAAGGGGGGTATTTAAACCGATTTTGCAAGTATCATCGGCTCAAAGGCCATGATACCAAACGGTGCTTCTCTCTTCTAAATAAAATTGAGAACTTGATAGCGGAGGGCCGGCTCCAGGTCACTGCGGAACCTGAGCCACCTCAAGCTATCTTCAAGGAACCCTTTCCCAAACATGCCAGTGGCAGTGGGAAAGGAAAGGAGGTATGTACCCTCACCATTTCCAAGGAACTAGCGCAAAAGCCCGAACCTGGTCGACCTGCTTGTGCGCCCATCCTTGTATTGTACAAGAGGCCCGCCCAAGTCGTCATTCGGGGACCACCAAAAGTGGAAACCCCGGTAAAGCCAGTTTTTAAAATCCAAGGTTCTCCTCAGCTCATCCTTAGAGCCAAGTCTAGCGCAAACCCTAGGCTGGTCGTGGGGGAAGTCACTAGATCCGGGAGGATCTACCAACCCCCACACCTTCAAGGTGCTCAAAAGGTGGTCAGTGTGCCTGGCCCCTCAAAAGCATGTATCCCTAGTGGTCTGCCAAAAGCAGATAAGGACAAAATCGTCCTAAATCCTTATGATTTCTGTAGACGCGCGAAAAAAATCCCAGCCTCTTCGCCCCTTTCGTGGCTTGGAGTGGATCTTATCGTGCGTCTAAGGCCTATGTATACAAACAGGGCGTGCCAGCTAGCTTACTTAAGCTAGCGAAGATATATTAACACTGACTTCTAAACGTGGCGACTGTGAGCAAGTGAGCTTTTGTCGTCGCAGACCTTCTTGCACCGATGCGCAAGGGTCAGTCTGTACGCTTTTGCAAAAATCGAGTTTTTGGGGAGAAAGTCTACGAAACGGTTTCGAGGTGTCTATTTCGGGTTTTTAAGATGCGATTGCATGTTTTAGATCACGTGGATTTGCACGTGCCTAAGTCTTTTCTTTTATCCCTTTTTGGGTCGCCTAGTTTGTGTGTTATGAACACTCCACTACATGGGCGAATTCGAGCGGGGTTGCTTCGATGCAATATGCGTCCTACCTCGTGGTATGGCGTAGATGCAATGCAAACTCACGCTACTCCAAAGGGAAAACCCGAAATGTAAAGACAATGCGGAAGGGAAATAGCAGAAGGGAAATAACCGAAGGGAAATACGTATATATCTTATGTATATGAGCCCTTACTCGGGTCTTGCAAATAAGAGCGAAGGCTCAATGTGGGTGCGTGCTTGAATTGAAAGACTTACACACACGACATGAAATTAAACCCAAATATAAATTGCAGTATGGCCTTGACTAAGGTCTTGGGAGTAAGAGCGAAGGCTCAATGTGTGTGAGAGTGCTTGAATTGAAGTACTACACACACGACATAAATGAAACCCAAATATAACTGCAATAAGGCCTTTACTAAGGTCTTGGGAGTAAGAGCGAAGGCTCAATGTGTGTGAAAGTGCTTGAATTGAAAGACTTACTCACACGACAAGAAATGAAACCCAAATAGTATAGGTCGGCCCTTACTTGGGTCTTTCAAATAAGAGCGGAAGCTCAATGTGTGTGAGAGTGTTTAAATTGAAAGACTTACTCACACGACATGAAATGAAACCCAAATAGTATAGGTCGGCCCTTACTTGGGTCTTTCAAATAAGAGCGGAAGCTCAATGTGTGTGAGAGTGTTTAATCGAAAGACAACGCACCCAACTTAAACAAAACCCTTCGGAAATGAAATATATACGTACACTTATATATTAGGGGCTGATTAGGCCCGTGTGTGTTTGAAATTGTGCACGACTAAGAGAGTGCACGTGTGTGGTTGTGCCAAGCCACGTTATTAAAAGCGGGGGGAGACTATGCTCCGTTATTACAACCCCGTATCAAATTGAATTTCAAGCAAGTGTATGATCAAAGACCGAGTTTAGAAACTTACAAGTAGCTGGTCCGTAGAGGTCTTGCTTGAGCGTGGCCTTGGCTTTGGGCTGCAAATGGGAGCTCCGCGAAGGTGTGTGACCAAGGGTGCTGGCCGGCTGCAAATGGGGCGCGGGATGGACGCCTCGAAGGGGACCGGTGGCAAGTGGGCGGCGCCTCCAAGTAGGGAGTTTAGAGTGGCTGACTAAGTGGGTCTTAGGGTCACTAGGGAAGTTAGGTACTAAGGGAAACTGGCCCTAAAAGGTGAGCTAGTGGGAAGGCCAAATAGGACACCTAGGGGGGGGAATCGGCCGAATGGGAGATGGTGGCTGAACAGTGGCCAGCCACTTGGGTTATCCTAGGTTCGGCTAGGCTTAGGTGGTGGCGGCAAAGAGGCTGAGCTAAAGGGAGATGGGTGGTTAAGAGTGGAGAGGTGGTAGAGAGTGGTTTTGAGGGAGTTAGGGGGACTTACCGAATGGGAAGGAGTGGCGGCAAAGGTGGCTGTCGGCTGGTGGAAGATGGGAAAGGAGAGGGCCCGGCTGAGTGAGGTGGTGGTGTCCGGCGGCTGGGGGGGGGGGGGGCAGTGATGGTGGACGGAAGAGGGAGAGTGGCGGAGCAGGTGGCGGCTGGTGGGGCTGGAGCTGCTGGGAAGACGGGTGAGAGATGGGAGAAGGAGAGGGCCCGGCTGGGTGGTGGAGTGGTTCCCACTTGGAAACCCCGCCCACAATGAGGGGGGTTTAAATAGGGGATGGGTAGGTCGGTTAGGGCTGGGTTGTGGGTAGTGGTTAGGTGGTTTAGGGAGGGTAGTATGTAGATAAGGTGGGCTGGATGGGATTGGGCCAGATATTTTAAAACTAGGGGTTTGGGAAAATCGTGGGCTAAGGGTGGTTTAGGGCTAGGTTAGGTGGTTGGGTTTTAGGGTGAGGTTTAGTGAGCTAGGTTAGGTGGTTTAGGCTAGGTTTAGGCTAGGATTAGGGAAATTAATCTAGGTTTAGGGAAGGATTAGGGAAGTGGGTTAGGTGATTAGGTTGGGATTAGGCCGAGATTAGGGAAGTGGGTTAGGTGATTAGGTTCAGATTAGGGGTGGATTAGGGGTTTAGGCTAGGTTTAGGCATTTTGGGTTAGGTTTAGGTGAAGGAGCTCCCTTAGCATGGCCCATAGACCTTGATCACCCCATGTTGGTGCAGCCCTAGGTTAGGTTTTAGCTAATTACAAGCTTAAACCCACTCAATTAGGCTAACCCACATGATTAACCCAAACTTGACACACAAGTCAAGCTTAATACAACACTCTTGATATTTATCACCCCCACTCTCTCTCATGCCCAATATCCCACGTGAATTTCGAGTGGGCCCCACCTCCATTTATGAGAAGGTGATGTGGGCCATGGATATGGATATTGGATTGGATCTCTGGATCCAAATCCAAATCCAAGTCCACCTATGGGTTTGGATTGGAATCTGGATATATATGGTCCAGATCCAATCCAAACTGAATTCTGACTCCTTCGAGCTGGGTTCGAGACGGACGATTCGTGCGGGGCCTGACAGCATCAGTGCTCCGTCTGCGTTGGGTCTTCGCCAACATGGTCGCCTGCCTCCGTTTCTGCCTTCCGGAGATGACTTCACATGATATTTTGGTAAGAACAGGGTCTTGGACGTTCGAGATCCTGGGATGTGAATTAGATGCAAGAGTTGCTGCGCCGGGCTCGACAGGTGCTCCGGTTCCGGGCTCTTCTTGGCTCTCCTGGTCCTGTCTTGATCGGGCCAAGCCACTTCGGGGTTTTAAAACAGGTTCTAAAAAGGGTTTTCAAAAGCTATATCATATGTTTTTGAAAGATAAAGTTTTAAACATATATACCGGGTTTGTTTGGAAGGCTCCTGGGTTTCCAAACTCAAAATGGCCCTTTGGGGCTGCTTGTATCAAAACCAGATTCGTTTAAGGAATTCGTGGGATTTCGGGGTGTTTACAATTTCGAAAACCACCTTTCAAAGATTCCTATTCACATGTCTATTCTAGAGCTTATCAAAACCTCGCCTAGGCATAGACTTGTCTTAGAGAAAATTCTAGAAAGGGCCAAGGTTGATTCGAACATAAGTCTGGAATCCTTGTCTGCCCAAGTGGCTTTATTGGGAGCAAAATCGCCCATCACCTTTTCGGAAGATGATGTAGATAGACCCTACGAAACCCATAACCAGGCCCTGCATATCGAGGTGGTTCTAAACAACCACTCTCTGGACAGGTGCCTAGTCGATGGTGGAGGAGGGCTCAACATCCTTCCACTTCACGTGGCGTACAAAATCGGAG
This sequence comes from Brasenia schreberi, assembly GCA_036023115.1. Lineage (NCBI taxonomy): Eukaryota > Viridiplantae > Streptophyta > Magnoliopsida > Nymphaeales > Cabombaceae > Brasenia > Brasenia schreberi. The sequence continues at coordinate 11,695,151 of JAYKKT010000088.1, forward strand.
TCACCTTGACTTCAGTGAACCCAAGCCCCATCGTTATCACTGGATACGATGGGAATGCGTCTAGGCCTTTAGGATCCATCGAACTCCCAATGGAAACGGGAGGGATCGAACACACGGGGGTGTTCCATGTCTTGGACATCCACCCCCATTATAACCTTTTGCTGGGAAGACCCTGGATACACAGTTTGTGCGCTGTGCCATCCACCTTCCACAGGTGTGTTAAGATCCCTTTTAGGGACCAGGTCGTAGTGATCCTAGGTGAGAGTCACCCACAGCTTCAGGGGATCATAAACTCCCCTTGTTTATCGAGCTCCCAGGCCCATGAGGCTAACCTGGGGCAAATTATGGTTGAGCCACCTTGGCTCGTGTTGAACAACCCTAGGAAGGTTGTATGTGTGAAGGGGCCGCCCAAAGCAGGCCCCCTCCCGACTCTAATCCTCCTAGGAAAACCCAAACGTTCCCTATTTCCAAAACCCCTGGACAAAAGGCCATACGAGCCTAATATGGACGATAGCATGTTCCAGGACCACGACTTGTATCCCATCTTTTCAAAAAACAAAAGGTCGTGGAACATGTTATTGAACATGGGCTACACGCCCTACAAAAGTCTAGGGGCACAAAACCAGGGTCTCCTAGAGCCCATCCTGCCTAGGGCCAACCCAAGCCGATATGGGATCGGCTATACTCCCCGATACCGCCGGAGCCACCCCCTGTGACCACCTGGGTCAAGGGTGCCCCGGAGCCTGTCTTAGAAGAAACCTATGGTTTAGACCTCCTATTCCAAGTCTAACCCATAGTGTTTTCCCTTTGTAGGTATGACGGAAGATCCCTTTTTCTAAAAATACCAAAAACATTTGAAAACTTAAAATAAAAAAAAATCGAAAAACAAGAAAAACCAAAAACAATGGAAAAACAAAAACTCGAAAAAAGTGTGCTTTGTATAGTTCCCAAAGTTCTTGTTTTACAAAAACCCAAAAAAATCGAAAATTTAGAAAATACCAAAAAGATTTTGTACATAGCTGCTCCTGGTATGACTTTGGCGAAAGAAAAGGATTTCGAAAGAAACGTCGTCTGCATAGCCAGACCAAAAATTTCGAAATCACTTGAAAATCCAAGTACAAAACCAGGTTATTTTGAAAATCACGCATCAAGTTCCCTCGGGTCTATAGCCCACGAGAATGATCAAAGCCCAGAAGTGGATCCCCTTGAGGAAGATCCCACTTCTGATCTCCCAGAATTTCATAGAATTCTCGATTTTGAAAGACCTTCCCAATCAGTAGGAGGAGATTTCGTAGAGGTGAACCTAGGGGATGATTCCAATCCCAAAACCATCAAAATAGGCGCATGCTTGCATGAAACTGAAAAGTTAGCATTCATTGCATTTCTACGAACCTATTTAGATGTGTTTGCATGGACGTATGAAGACATGTCGGGCATAGATCCCAGCATAGTCGAGCATCGTCTTCCCTTAGATGTAGGTGTAAAACCAATAAAGCAGAAGCTTAGGAAAATACACCCGAATGTACACACGCAAGTCAAAGAGGGTTTAGAAGATCTGCTAAAAGCCGGATTTATAAAACCCATTGCGTATTCTGATTGGTTGTCAAATATCGTTGTAGTTCGAAAAACCAATGGGAAAATTCGAATATGCATCGATTTCAGAAACCTGAATAAAGCCACTCCAAAGGATAATTATCCTTTACCAAACATAGATTTGATAGTCGATAGTACTGCAAATCATGAAATGTTTTCATTCATGGATGGTTATTCAGGCTATAATCAAATCAAACTAAGCCCACGAGATCAGGGTAAGACCGCCTTCACAACCCCATGGGGCACGTACTGCTATACAGTCATGCCCTTTGGTTTGAAAAATGCCGGCGCAACATACCAACGAGCCATGAACACGATCTTCCATGATCAAATTCACGAGCTTGTAGAAGTGTATGTAGATGATCTCTTGGCAAAATCCAAAACCCGATGCACCCATATCGAATGTTTACAAAAGATTTTCGAAAGGCTTAGGCTTTACAAAGTAAAGCTAAACCCTCAAAAATGTGTGTTCGGGGTAGAATCAGGAAAGCTTCTAGGCTTTATGGTGAGCCAAAGGGGAATAGAAGTCGACCCCTCTAAGTGTCGAGCCATCATAGACATGGCTCCACCCTCCAATCTCACCCAAGTCCGTAGCCTTCAAGGTCGATTACAATCTGTGCGCCGATTCATATCGAATCTGGCAACTAGATGCGAACCCTTCAACAAACTGTTGAGGAAGGGTACGAAATTCTTATGGGATGACGAATGCCAAAAGTCCTTCGAGAGACTAAAGGCATACTTGGTTAATCCCCCGTTTTGAATCCTCCAAAACAAGGAAAACCGCTTTTATTATACATCTCCGTGCATGTAAACGCTTTAGGAGCCCTGTTGGCTCAATACGAGGATGACACCCATAAGGAGTATGCCATCTACTATATTTCGAAAACTCTCTTGGCTTATGAACGAAATTATCAAGCCATGGAGAAGACGTGCTTGGCCCTAGTCTGGGCCTGCCAGAAATTCAGACACTACTTCCTAGATCATGAGATCTGGATAGTGTCCAAGCTTGATCCAATCAAGCACTTGTTCGAAAAACCCATTCTCACGGGTAGATTGGGCAAATGGCAACTCCTTCTAATGGAGTATGATCTGAAATACCATCACCAGATCTCCGTTAAGGGGCAAGCCCTAGCAGATTACGTGGCTGACTTCCCCTTGGAGGACGCATATCCCACTCTTGTCGAAATGCCTGATGAAGGCATATTGCAAAACCATTTTCAAAACCACATTTTGGCAAATTCTTTCTAAAACCAAGTGTGGAAGATGCACTTCGACGGGACACGAAACCAACGAGGGGCTGGTGCCGGGATCATCCTAATCTCCCCTGAAAAGGGCAAGATTCCCATAGCAGTCCGCTTAGATTTTGAATGTTCCAACAACGTAGCTGAGTATGAAGCACTCATACAAGGCTTAAGGATTTCGAAAACTCTAGGGGCATCATGCATCGAGGTCTTTGGAGATTTGCTCCTTGTCATAAACCAGGTTTTAAAAATTTGGCAAGTACGTAATGAGAAACTACTTCCATATCACGAGTTGGCCACTCGATTGGTCCAATCCTTCCAGTCGTGTAAGCTCACACACGTGGGAAGAGAGGACAATGGCATCGCCGATGCCCTCTCTTCCTTGGGTTCAGCCCTGAAGGTCGATCCCATTTCAGGGACCAGATCTTTGGAAATATGGCATGCGCCCCATCCATCCACACGCGACTTGGATATTTGCCAAAACAACCCAGAGTCTATTGAAAAACCCTGGTTCTATGACATAAAACAATTTTTAGAAAATGGGGGATTCACCGAGGATGCCACATCCAAAGATAAGGCATTCATTCGTAAGATTTCGACCCGATACACCATTCTGGGTGGGGTCTTATACAAAAAGAGTTTTACCGACATTCTGCTTAGGTGTATCGACCTAGAGGAGGCTAGGATAGTGATGCACGAGTTCCACGACGGAGAATGTGGAGGTCATGTTAATGCCAACATGATGGCGATGAAAATACTTAGAGGGGGTTATTTTTGGTCCACCCTGAAAAGGGATTGTCACGATCATGTTAGGAAGTGTCATCCATGTCAAGTACATGGGCACGCCATTCATATCCCTTCATCGGCATTGCATTCCGTGGTCAGCCCCTGGCCATTTACCATGTGGGCATTTGACATAGTAGGCCCAATATTTCCAAAGGCCTCGAATGGGCATCGTTTCATTTTAGCAGCCACGGAGTATTTCTCCAAGTAGGTGGAAGCCATTTCCCTAACGAATGTAATGGGGCAACATGTGGTGGCTTTCATCCGGAGGAATATCTTGGCTCGATTTGGGGTTCTACGAGACCTTGTGTCTGATAATGGTACCCCATTCAAGAATGAGCGGATGGTCAAGTTGTGCAACACGTATCGCATAACTCACCACTTCTCCTCGCCCTACTACCCTCAAGGCAACGGCCAAGCCGAAGCCACAAACAAGACTCTCATTGGTATCATTGAGAAAACCTTAGAGAAGGGTAGGATGTGGCACGAGAAGCTGGATGAAGCCTTATGGGCTTATAGGACTTCCATCCGGACTCCCACGAATGCCACACCATTCGAATTGGTCTATGGCACAAATGCCATTCTTCCCATTCATACCCAACTGCATTCATTCCATACATCCATTGCACTCGACCTCCCCCTAGAGATGCTTCAGCATGCTAGGATGGCCGAGCTAGATTTGCTAGATGAGAGGCGACTCCTTGCCATGGATCATGCTCGTGCATACCGGCAAAGGATAGCCCGACATTATAGCAAACACATGAGACCTCGCCACTTTGAAGTGGGAGATCTGGTCTTGAAAACCATCCACCATCGTGGCCCACACCCCCTAGGCAAGTGGCGCCCCAACTGGGATGGACCCTATGTTGTACGAGCAACCACTACGAACAATTCGTATTGGTTGATCGATGTAGAAGGTAGGAATTTAGCAGATCCTATCAATATTCAATACTTAAAGAAGTATCATGTGTAGGATCTGGATTAAATTCCAGTTTTCGAAAATTTTAGAGGGATAGCTGCCCTGAGACGTGTGAATAAGGTGCAAAAGCAACTCGTGTGACCCTAAGTAAGAGAATCCGCACTTGTGAAAGAGTGGAGTTTTCAAAATCGTGGTTGCATTTCAAAATCCTTCATCTTACAAAGAAGGGCCTAGTTCAACATAGCAAGATACTTGCAAGTAGTACGTGCTATTTCTAAATAGGCTGATCTGGAATGGATCGAGTGTAGGCTTGGGATAAGTCCTCCCCTCTTCTCTTCTCCTTCCAAAAGGAAAACAAAGGCCCAAATCAAAAGGGAATTTCCCATTTAAAATCTCTTTCCAAAAGAAAGAAACCAGACTTCAAAAAGAAAAATCGATTCTCTTATAAAAAAGAGGGATTAAAGAAAAAATACTCCCAAAGGGAGACCCTCTATGAAAAAAAAAAAAAAAAAAAAAAGAAGAAGAGAGGCCAAAAAGCTCAAAAAAGAGCAGTTTTCCGCCTTCTATGCCTTAAACCACGGGACGCTTCAGAAGGGACCGTGGTATCTCTTTCCCATCCCTGGCTTATCCCAAGCTAAAGCATGGTTCATTTCGAGGAATCCTAAAGTAAAAATAGGATTTACTTACTTGAATTTCATCTTGTTTGAGAATTCGACGTTTCGAGTAAGGCGTAGGAATTTGAAATGAAGCTTGTTTTCTTATAAAACCTCCGCTAAATAAGCGAGTGTTAAGACTCAAACAAGGGCAAGCACGAAGAGCTCGAGATCCTTAGGATCGAGACTCAAGACAGTTGTCCCTTTTGTAAATAGCTTTTGTAAATAAGTTTTAAAAACCGAACATCGAACAGCATAGGGTTTTTGCTCACTTGGAGCAGTAGGCCTTGTAAGTCTCTAGAGTTCGACCACACCTGGTCTCTGGGAGGTCGCCACTCTTGGCACCACACCCATGTCATCTGCATTCCACGCATGATACTTGCATGAACATGACCCCATTTTAGGACCAGATTCCATAGTATAACCCTTTGGCGTGATATCTCCTCCTACCAGAGTTTGTAAAATTGAGATTTTGCTAAAATGGGACGATCCCATATTCTTCGTGGCTAGATCTAGGGAGACATTAAAAGGGGTGTTTGTCATCTTTGCCCTTATTCAAATTTATTTGGACAAGGCCAAAGAGGGGCATCTATAAACACCCCGAAATCCCACGAATTTCTCAAAATCCATCTGGTTTTATACAAGCAGCCCCAAAGGGCCATTTTGAGTTTGGAAACCCAGGAGCCTTCCAAACAACCCTGTATATATGTTTTAAACTTTATCTTTCAAAAACATATAATATAGCTTTTGAAAACCCTTTTAAAACATATTTTGAAACCCCAAAGTGACTTGGCCCGATCAAGACAGGACCAGGAGAGCCAAGAAGAGCCCGGAACCGGAGCACATGTCAAGCCCGGTGTAGACGCGCGAAAATCCCCGCCTCTTTGCCCCTTTCGTGGCTTGGAGTGGATCTTATCGTGCGTCTAAGGCCTAGATATACAAACAGGGCGTGCCAGCTAGCTTACTTTAAGCTAGCGAAGATATATTTAACACTGACTTCTAAACGTGGCGACTGTGAGCAAGTGAGCTCTTGTCGTCGCAGACCTTCTTGCACCGATGCGCAAGGGTCAGTCTGTACGCTTTTGCAAAAATCGAGTTTTAGGGAGAAAGTCTACGAAACGATTCGAGGTGTCTATTTCGGGTTTTTAAGATGCGATTGCATGTTTTAGATCACGTGGATTTGCACGTGCCTAAGTCCTTTCTTTTATCCCTTTTTGGGTCGCCTAGTTTGTGTGTTATGAACACTCCACTACATGGGCGAATTCGAGCGGGGGTTGCTTCGATGCAATATGCGTCCTACCTCGTGGTATGGCGTAGATGCAATGCAAACTCACGCTACTCCAAAGGGAAAACCCGAAATGTAAAGACAATGCTGAAGGGAAATAACAGAAGGGAAATAACCGAAGGGAAATAACCGAAGGGAAATAACCGAAGGGAAATAACCGAAGGGAAATACGTATATATCTTATGTATATGAGCCCTTACTCGGGTCTTGCAAATAAGAGCGAAGGCTCAATGTGGGTGCGTGCTTGAATTGAAAGACTTACACACACGACATGAAATTAAACCCAAATATAAATTGCAATATGGCCTTGACTAAGGTCTTGGGAGTAAGAGCGAAGGCTCAATGTGTGTGAGAGTGCTTGAATTGAAGTACTACACACACGACATAAATGAAACCCAAATATAACTGCAATAAGGCCTTTACTAAGGTCTTGGGAGTAAGAGCGAAGGCTCAATGTGTGTGAAAGTGCTCGAATTGAAAGACTTACTCACACGACAAGAAATAAAACCCAAATAGTATAGGTCGGCCCTTACTTGGGTCTTTCAAATAAGAGCGGAAGCTCAATGTGTGTGAGAGTGTTTAAATTGAAAGACTTACTCACACGACAAGAAATAAAACCCAAATAGTATAGGTCGGCCCTTACTTGGGTCTTTCAAATAAGAGCGAAAGCTCAATGTGTGTGAGAGTGTTTAAATTGAAAGACTTACTCACACGACATGAAATGAAACCCAAATAGTATAGGTCGGCCCTTACTTGGGTCTTTCAAATAAGAGCGAAAGCTCAATGTGTGTGAGAGTGTTTAAATTGAAAGACAACACACCCAACTTAAACAAAACCCTTCGGAAATGAAATATATACGTACACTTATATATTAGGGGCTAATTAGGCCCGTGTGTGTTTGAAATTGTGCACGACTAAGAGAGTGCACGTGTGTGGTTGTGCCAAGCCACGTTATTACAAGCGGGGGGAGACTATGCTCCGTTATTACAACCCCGTATCAAATTGAATTTCAAGCAAGTGTATGATTAAAGATCGAGTTTAGAAACTTACAAGTAGCTGGTCCGTAGAGGTCTTGCTTGAGCGTGGCCTTGGCTTTGGGCTGCAAACGGGAGCTCCGCGAAGGTATGTGACCAAGAGTGCTGGCCGGCTGCCAATGGGGCGCGGGATGGACGCCTCGAAGGGGACCGGTGGCAAGTGGGCGGCGCCTCCAAGTAGGGAGTTTAGAGTGGCTGACTAAGTGGGTCTTAGGGTCACTAGGGAAGTTAGGGACTTAGGGAAACTGGACCTAAAAGGTGAGCTAGTGGGAAGGCCAAAGAGGACACCTAGGGGGGGGTTGGCCGAATGGGAAATGGTGGCTAAGCAGTGGCCAGCCACTTGGGTTATCCTAGGTTCGGCTAGGCTTAGATGGTGGCGGCAAAGAGGTGGAGCTAAGGGGAAGATGGGTGGCTAAGAGTGGAGGGGTGGTAGAGAGTGGCTTTGAGGGAGTTAGGGGGACTTACCGAATGGGTAGGAGTGGCGGATGGAGTGGGAGAGTGGCGGGCAGGTGGCTGTCGGCTGGTGGAGTTGGGGGAAAGGTGGTGACGTCCAGCTGGGGGGGCAGTGATGGTGACGTGGGAGAGGGAAGGTGGCGGAGCAGGTGGCGGCTGGTGGAGGAGCTGGAGCTGCTGGGGAAGACGGATGAGAGATGGGAGAAGGAGAGGGCCCGGCTGGGTGGTGGAGTGGTTCCCACTTTTTTTTGAAAAACCCGCCCACAATGAGGGGGGTTTAAATAGGGGATGGGTAGGTCGGTTAGGGCTGGGTTGTGGGTAGTGGTTAGGTGGTTTAGGTAGGGTAGTATGTAGATAAGGTGGGCTGGATGGGGTTGGGCCAGATATTTTAAAACTAGGGGTTTGGGAAAATCGTGGGCTAAGGGTGGTTTAGGGGTTTAGGGCTAGGTTAGGTGGTTGGGTTTAGGGTGAGGTTTAGTGAGCTAGGTTAGGTGGTTTAGGCTAGGTTTAGGCTAGGATTAGGGAAATTAATCTAGGTTTAGGGAAGGATTAGGGGAGTGGGTTAGGTGATTAGGTTGGGATTAGGCCGGGATTAGGGAAGTGGGTTAGGTGATTAGGTTCAGATTAGGCCGGGATTAGGGGTTTAGGCTAGGTTTAGGCATTTTGGGTTAGGTTTAGGTGAAGGAGCTCCCTTAGCATGGCCCATAGACCTTGATCACCCCATGTTGGTGCAGCCCTAGGTTAGGTTTTAGCTAATTACAAGCTTAAACCCACTTAATTAGGCTAAACCACAAGATTAAACCCAAACTTGACACACAAGTCAAGCTTAATACAACACTCTTGATATTTTTCATCCCCACTCTCTCTCATGCCCAATATCCCACGTGAATTTCAAGTGGGCCCCACCTCCATTTATGAGAAGGTGATGTGGGCCATGGATATGGATATTGGATTGGATCTCTGGATCCAAATCCAAATCCAAATCCACATATGGGTTTGGATTGGAATCTGGATATATATGGTCCAGATCCAATCCAAACTGAACTCTGACTCCTTCGGGCTGGGTTCGAGACGGACGATTCGTGCGGGGCCTGACAGCATCAGTGCTCCGTCTGCGGGTCTTCGCCAACATGGTCGCCCGCCTCCGTTTCTGCCTTCCGGAGATGACTTCAAATGCTTTTTTGATAAGAACAGGGTCTTGGACGTTCGAGATCCTGGGATGTGAATCAGATGCAAGAGTTGCTGCGCCGGGCTCGACAGGTGCTCCGGTTCCGGGCTCTTCTTGGCTCTCCTGGTCCTGTCTTGATCGGGCCAAGCCACTTCGGGGTTTCAAAACATGTTTTAAAAGGGTTTTCAAAAGCTATATCATATGTTTTTGAAAAATAAAGTTTAAAACATATATACAGGGTTGTTTGGAAGGCTCCTGGGTTTCCAAACTCAAAAATGGCCCTTTGGGGCTGCTTGTATCAAAACCAGATTTGTTTAAGAAATTCGTGGGATTTCGGGGTGTTTACAGATGCCCCTCTTTGGCCTTGTCCAAATAGATTTGGATAAGGGCAAAGATGACAAACACCCCTTTTAATGTCTCCCTAGATCTAGCCACGAAGAATATGGGATCGTCCCATTTTAACAAAATCTCAATTTTACAAACTCTGGTAGGAGGAGATATCACGCCAAAGGGTTCACTTATGGAATCTGGTCCTAAATGGGATCATGTTCATGCAAGTACCATGCGTGGAATGCAGATGACATGGGTGTGGTGCCCAGAGTGGCGACCTCCCAGAGACCAGGTGTGGTCGAACTCTAGAGACTTACAAGGCCTACTGCTCCAAGTGAGCAAAAACCCTATGCTGTTCGATGTTCGGTTTTCAAAACTTATTTACAAAAGCTATTTACAAAAGGGACAACTGTCTTGAGTCTCGATCCTAAGGATCTCGAGCTCTTCGCGCTTGCCCTTGTTTGAGTCTTAACACTCGCTTATCTAGCGGAGGTTTTATAAGAAAACAAGCCTCATTTCAAATTCCTACGCCTTACTCGAAAGGTCGAATTCTCAAACAAGATGAAATTCAAGTAAGTAAATCCTATTTTTACTTTAGGATTCCTCGAAATGAACCATGCTTTAGCTTGGGATAAGCCAGGGATGGGAAAGAGATACCACGGTCCTTTCTGAAGTGTCCCGTGGTTTAAGGTATAGAAGGCGGAAAACTGCTCTTTTTGAGCTTTTTGGCCTCTTTTTCCTTCCTTTTTTTTTTTTTCACAGAGGGTCTCCCTTTGGGAGTATTTTTTCTTTAATCCCTCTTTTTCATAAGAGAATCGATTTTTCTTTTAAATTCTGGTTTCTTTCTTTTGGAAAGAGACTTTGAATGGGAAATTCCCTTTTGTTTTGGGCCTTTGTTTTCCTTTTGGAAGGAGAAGAGAAGAGGGGAGGACTTATCCCAAGCCTACACTCGATCCATTCCAGATCAGCCTATTTAGAAATAGCACGTACTACTTGCAAGTATCTTGCTATGTTGAACTAGGCCTTTCTTTGTAAGAAAAGGATTTTGAAATGTAACCACGATTTTGAAAACTCCACTCTTTCACAAGTGCGAATTCTCTCACTCAGGGTCACACGAGTTGCCTTTTGCACCTTATTCACATGTCTCAGGGCAGCTATCCCTATAAAATTTTCGAAAACTGGAATTTAATCCAGATCCTACACATGATACTTCTTTAAGTATTGAATATTGATAGGATCTGCTAAATTCCTACCTTCTACATCGATCAACCAATATGAATTATTCGTAGTGGTTGCTCGTACAACATAGGGTCCATCCCAGTTGGGGCGCCACTTGCCTAGGGGGTGTGGGCCACGATGGTGGATGGTTTTCAAGACCAGATCTCCCACTTCAAAGTGGCGAGGTCTCATGTGTTTGCTATAATGTCGGGCTATCCTTTGCCGGTATGCACGAGCATGATCCATAGCAAGGAGTCGCCTCTCATCTAGCAAATCTAGTTCGGCCATCCTAGCATGCTGAAGCGTCTCTAGGGGGAGGTCGAGTGCAATGGATGTATGGAATGAATGCAGTTGGGTATGAATGGGAAGAATGGCGTTTGTGCCATAGACCAATTCGAATGGTGTGGCATTCGTGGGAGCCCGGATGGAAGTCCTATAAGCCCATAAGGCTTCATCCAGCTTCTCATGCCACCTCCTACCCTTCTCTAAGGTTTTCTTAATGATACCAATGAGAGTCTTGTTTGTGGCTTCGGCTTGGCCGTTGCCTTGAGGGTAGTAGGGCGAGGAGAAGTGGTGAGTTATGCCATACGTGTTGCACAACTTAACCATCCGCTCGTTCTTGAATGGGGTACCATTATCAGACACCAGGTCTCGTGGAACCCCAAATCGAGCCAAGATATTCCTCCGGATGAAAGCCACCACATGTTGCCCCATTACATTCGTTAGGGAAATGGCTTCGACCCACTTGGAGAAATACTCCGTGGCTGCTAAGATAAAACGATGCCCATTCGAGGCCTTTGGGAATATGGGGCCTACAATGTCAAACGCCCACATGGTAAATGGCCAGGGGCTGACCACGGAATGCAATGCAGATGAAGGGATATGAATGGCGTGCCCATGCACTTGACATGGATGACACTTCCTAACATGATCGTGACAATCCTTTTTCAGGGTGGACCAAAAATAACCCCCTCTAAGTATTTTCATCGCCATCATGTTGGCATTAACATGACCTCCACATTCTCCATCATGGAACTCGTGCATTACTATCCTAGCCTCCTCTAGGTCGATACACCTAAGCAGAATGCCGGTAAAACTCTTTTTGTATAAGACCCCACCCAGAATGGTGTATCGGGTCGAAATCTTATGGATGAATGCCCTATCTTTGGATGTGGCATCCTCGGTGAATCCCCCATTTTCTAAAAATTGTTTTATGTCATAGAACCAGGGTTTTTCAATAGACTCTGGGTTGTTTTGGCAAATATCCAAGTCGTGTGTGGATGGATGGGGCGCATGCCATATTTCCAAAGATCTGGTCCCTGAAATGGGATCGACCTTCAGGGCTGAACCCAAGGAGGAGAGGGCATCGGCGATGCCATTGTCCTCTCTTCCCACGTGTGTGAGCTTACACGACTGGAAGGATTGGACCAATCGAGTGGCCAACTCGTGATATGGAAGTAGTTTCTCATTACGTACTTGCCAAATTTTTAAAACCTGGTTTATGACAAGGAGCGAATCTCCAAAGACCTCGATGCATGATGCCCCTAGAGTTTTCGAAATCCTTAAGCCTTGTATGAGTGCTTCATACTCAGCTACGTTGTTGGAACATTCGAAATCTAAGCGGACTGCTATGGGAATCTCGCCCTTTTCAGGGGAGATTAGGATGATCCCGGCACCAGCCCCTCGTTGGTTTCGTGCCCCGTCGAAGTGCATCTTCCACACTTGGTTTTCGAAAGAATTTGCCAAAATGTGGTTTTGAAAATGGTTTTGCAATATGCCTTCGTCAGGCATTTCGACAAGAGTGGGATATGCGTCCTCCAAGGGGAAGTCAGCCACGTAATCTGCTAGGGCTTGCCCCTTAACAGAGATCTGGTGATGGTATTTCAGATCATACTCCATTAGAAGGAGTTGCCATTTCCCCAATCTACCCGTGAGAATGGGTTTTTCGAACAAGTGCTTGATTGGATCAAGCTTGGACACTATCCAGATCTCATGATCTAGGAAGTAGTGTCTGAATTTCTGGCAGGCCCAGACTAGGGACAAGCACGTCTTCTCCATGGCTTGATAATTTCGCTCATAAGCCAAGAGAGTTTTCGAAATATAGTAGATGGCATACTCCTTATGGGCGTCATCCTCGTATTGAGCCAACAGGGCTCCTAAAGCGTTTACATGCACGGAGATGTATAATAAAAGCGGTTTTCCTTGCTTTGGAGGATTCAAAACGGGGGGATTAACCAAGTATGCCTTTAGTCTCTCGAAGGACTTTTGGCATTCGTCATCCCATAAGAATTTCGTACCCTTCCTCAATAGTTTGTTGAAGGGTTCGCATCTAGTTGCCAGATTCGATATGAATCGGCGCACAGATTGTAATCGACCCTGGAGGCTACGGACTTGGGTGAGATTGGAGGGTGGAGCCATGTCTATGATGGCTCGACACTTAGAGGGGTCGACTTCTATTCCCCTTTGGCTCACCATAAAGCCTAGAAGCTTTCCTGATTCTACCCCGAACACACATTTTTGAGGGTTTAGCTTTACTTTGTAAAGCCTAAGCCTTTCGAAAATCTTTTGTAAACATTCGATATGGGTGCATCGGGTTTTGGATTTTGCCAAGAGATCATCTACATACACTTCTACAAGCTCGTGAATTTGATCATGGAAGATCGTGTTCATGGCTCGTTGGTATGTTGCGCCGGCATTTTTCAAACCAAAGGGCATGACTGTATAGCAGTACGTGCCCCATGGGGTTGTGAAGGCGGTCTTACCCTGATCTCGTGGACTTAGTTTGATTTGATTATAGCCTGAATAGCCATCCATAAATGAAAACATTTCATGATTTGCAGTACTATCGACTATCAAATCTATGTTTGGTAAAGGATAATTATCCTTTGGAGTGGCTTTATTCAGGTTTCTGAAATCGATGCATATTCGAATTTTCCCATTGGTTTTTCGAACTACAACGATATTTGACAACCAATCCGAATACGCAATGGGTTTTATAAATCCGGCTTTTAGCAGATCTTCTAAACCCTCTTTGACTTGCGTGTGTACATTCGGGTGTATTTTCCTAAGCTTCTGCTTTATTGGTTTTACACCTACATCTAAGGGAAGACGATGCTCGACTATGCTGGGATCTATGCCCGGCATGTCTTCATACGTCCATGCAAACACATCTAAATAGGTTCGTAGAAATGCAATGAATGCTAACTTTTCAGTTTCATGCAAGCATGCGCCTATTTTGATGGTTTTGGGATTTGAATCATCCCCTAGGTTCACCTCTACGAAATCTCCTCCTACTGATTGGGAAGGTCTTTCAAAATCGAGAATTCTATGAAATTCTGGGAGCTCAGAAGTGGGATCTTCCTCAAGGGGATCCACTTCTGGGCTTTGATCATTCTCGTGGGCTATAGACCCGAGGGAACTTGATGCGTGATTTTCAAAATAACCTGGTTTTGTACTTAGATTTTCAAGTGATTTCGAAATTTTTGGTCTGGCTATGCAGACGATGTTTCTTTCGAAATCCCTTTCTTTTGCTAAAGTTAAACCAGGAGCAGCTATGTACAAAATCTTTTTGGTATTTTCCAAATTTTCGATTTTTTTGGGTTTTTGCAAAACAAGAACTTTGGGAACTATACAAAGCACACTTTTTTCGAGTTTTTGCTTTTCCATTGTTTTTGGTTTTTCTTGTTTTTCGATTTTTTTGGATTTTAAGTTTTCAAATGTTTTTGGTATTTTTAGAAAAAGGGATCTTCCGTCATACCTACAAAGGGAAAACACTATGGGTTAGACTCGGAATAGGAGGTCTAAACCATAGGTCTCTTCTAAGACAGGCTCCGGGGCACCCTTGACCCAGGTGGTCACAGGGGGTGGCTCCGGCGGTATTCGGGGAGTATAGCCGATCCCATATCGGCTTGGGTTGGCCCTAGGAAGGATGGGCTCTAGGAGACCCTGGTTTTGTGCCCCTAGACTTTTGTAGGGCGTGTAGCCCATGTTCAATAACATGTTCCACGACCTTTTGTTTTTTGAAAAGATGGGATATAAGTCGTGGTCCTGGAACATGCTATCGTCCATATTAGGCTCGTAGGGCCTTTTGTCCAGGGGTTTTGGAAATAGGGAACGTTTGGGTTTTCCTAGGAGGATTAGAGTCGAGAGGGGGCCTGCTTCGGGCGGCCCCTTCACACATACAACCTTCCTAGGGTTGTTCAACACGAGCCGAGGTGGCTCAACCATAATTTGCCCCAGGTTAGCCTCATGGGCCTGGGAGCTCGATAAACAAGGGGAGTTTATGATCCCCTGAAGCTGTGGGTGACTCTCACCTAGGATCACTACGACTTGGTCCCTAAAAGGGATCTTGACACACTTGTGGAAGGTGGATGGCACAGCGCACAAACTATGTATCCAGGGTCTTCCCAGCAACAGGTTATAATGGGGGTGGATGTCCAAGACATGGAACACCCCCGTGTGTTCGATCCCTCCCGTTTCCATTGGGAGTTCGATGGATCCTAAAGGCCTAGATGCATTCCCATCGTATCCAGTGATAACGATGGGGCTTGGGTTCACTGAAGTCAAGGTGACTCCGATTTTGTACGCCACGTGAAGTGGAAGGATGTTGAGCCCTCCTCCACCATCGACTAGGCACCTATTCAGAGAGTGGTTGTTTAGAACCACCTCGATATGCAGGGCCTGGTTATGGGTTTCGTAGGGTCTATCTACATCATCTTCCGAAAAGGTGATGGGCGATTTTGCTCCTAATAAAGCCACTTGGGCAGACAAGGATTCCGGACTTATGTTCGAATCAACCTTGGCCCTTTCTAGAATTTTCTCTAAGACAAGTCTATGCCTAGGCGAGGTTTTGATAAGCTCTAGGATAGACATGTGAATAGGAATCTTTGAAAGGTGGTTTTCGAAATCATAAGGATTTAGGATGATTTTGTCCTTATCTGCTTTTGGCAGACCACTAGGGATACATGCTTTTGAGGGGCCAGGCACACTGACCACCTTTTGAGCACCTTGAAGGTGCGGGGGTTGGTAGATCCTCCCGGACCTAGTGACTTCCCCCACGACCAGCCTAGGGTTCGCGCTAAACTTGGCTCTAAGGATGAGTTGAGGAGGACCTTGGATTTTTAAAACTGGTTTTGCCGGGGTTTCCACTTTTGATGGTCCCCGAATGACGACTTGGGCGGGCCTCTTGTATAGTACAAGGATGGGCGCACAAGCAGGTCGACCAGGTTCGGGCTTTTGCGCTAGTTCCTTGGAAATGGTGAGGGTACATACCTCCTTTCCTTTCCCACTGCCACTGGCGTGTTTGGGAAAGGGTTCCTTGAAGATAGCTTGAGGTGGCTCAGGTTCCGCAGTGACCTGGAGCCGGCCCTCCGCTATCAAGTTCTCAATTTTATTTAGAAGAGAGAAGCACCGTTTGGTATCATGGCCTTTGAGCCGATGATACTTGCAAAATCGGTTTAAATACCCCCCTTTGGACGTGACTCCTTCGGGGATTTCAGGGAGTTCGATCATGCCCTGGGCAAGTAGGAGGTCTAGGACCTCCGACACAGGTTGCCCCAGCGGAGTGTACTCCCGTTTTTCAATTGGTTTTGAAAAGTTGCGTTCTCTCTTATTTTCTATTTTTTCAAAATTTTTAGAAGTGCCCGCCATGCCTGGATCCACCCGGACATTGGCGATTTTATGGGGTTTTGCCCCTTTGTCCGTTGTGGGCAGCCCATATGCGATGGGCTTTTCCACACGTGTTTTGGGAATGGCACTTCCTTTCCATAAGTGGTCGTATGTCCCTTTTCGCAAGTTGGTTTCGAAAAGGGAGGCCTTTTTGATCAACTTATGGAAAGTTGAAATCTCATGGAGCGAGAGAAGGGTTTTTAACTCGCTTTTGAAATTATCCAGGATGAGCATTACTACGCATCCTTCGGATATAGGCTCTCGCACTTGGCCTAAAAGAGACCTCCATCTTATAATGAAGGCATGCACGTCTTCGTTCATGCCTTGCTTTGTATCCCTTAGGGTATTCAAGGTTGGCGTGACTTCCACGTTGTGTGCAAATCTTTGCATGAAGCAGTTCGCTAACTCTTCAAAAGTAGCGAACTGGCTTAAGTCGTAGGAAGCCAGCCATTTGGCAGCTGTGCCCTTAAGGGATAGAGGGAACCAATACACCCATTTCATCGAGTCCTTTTTCTTCTTATGGGCTCGACGTGAGAAAAGCTGCAAGTGAGACCTAGGGTCTCCCATGCCATCATACCGATGGAAGTTCGGTATTTCATCGTCACTGTCTGTTTCGTAATCCATAGGAAGGAAATCAGATAGGGCGTAGCTTCTTTTCTCTTTATTTTGCCCTTTCAGCAGTTGCTGTAGGGCTTTACGGTCCTTTTGTGTGGACTCGTGGTATTGGTTGCCTTCCATTACGGAGGCTTCTTTTTGCTTGCGAGGTTTTTCAATTTTCTTTTTAGGCCTTTGTTCACCGTTTGATGAACACGAATCGCCTACTTCAGCCTCTTGGCTGAGGGCATCGATTTTGGCCTCAAATTCCCTTCTCAAGTCCTCGATTTCATCTAGTTTTATTTTGTTTTTGAAAATCCTCCTAGAGTGAGAACTTGATGCGCATGAGCCTTGGCTCGACACTTCACTTGGATTGGATTTTGACATGCTTTTCAAGCTTTTTCAAAATTTCCTAAGTAAAAGCAAAGAAAACAAGTTAAAACGACACCTTTATAAAATTTTCGCAAAACTCCTACAAGTAAACTCGATTTTTGAAAAGGCTCAGGTCCCACCGGGCGTGCCAATCTCTGTAGACGCGCGAAAATCCCCGCCTCTTTGCCCCTTTCGTGGCTTGGAGTGGATCTTATCGTGCGTCTAAGGCCTAGATATACAAACAGGGCGTGCCAGCTAGCTTACTTTAAGCTAGCGAAGATATATTTAACACTGACTTCTAAACGTGGCGACTGTGAGCAAGTGAGCTCTTGTCGTCGCAGACCTTCTTGCACCGATGCGCAAGGGTCAGTCTGTACGCTTTTGCAAAAATCGAGTTTTAGGGAGAAAGTCTACGAAACGATTTGAGGTGTCTATTTCGGGTTTTTAAGATGCGATTGCATGTTTTAGATCACGTGGATTTGCACGTGCCTAAGTCCTTTCTTTTATCCCTTTTTGGGTCGCCTAGTTTGTGTGTTATGAACACTCCACTACATGGGCGAATTCGAGCGGGGGTTGCTTCGATGCAATATGCGTCCTACCTCGTGGTATGGCGTAGATGCAATGCAAACTCACGCTACTCCAAAGGGAAAACCCGAAATGTAAAGACAATGCTGAAGGGAAATAACAGAAGGGAAATAACCGAAGGGAAATAACCGAAGGGAAATAACCGAAGGGAAATAACCGAAGGGAAATACGTATATATCTTATGTATATGAGCCCTTACTCGGGTCTTGCAAATAAGAGCGAAGGCTCAATGTGGGTGCGTGCTTGAATTGAAAGACTTACACACACGACATGAAATTAAACCCAAATATAAATTGCAATATGGCCTTGACTAAGGTCTTGGGAGTAAGAGCGAAGGCTCAATGTGTGTGAGAGTGCTTGAATTGAAGTACTACACACACGACATAAATGAAACCCAAATATAACTGCAATAAGGCCTTTACTAAGGTCTTGGGAGTAAGAGCGAAGGCTCAATGTGTGTGAAAGTGCTCGAATTGAAAGACTTACTCACACGACAAGAAATAAAACCCAAATAGTATAGGTCGGCCCTTACTTGGGTCTTTCAAATAAGAGCGGAAGCTCAATGTGTGTGAGAGTGTTTAAATTGAAAGACTTACTCACACGACAAGAAATAAAACCCAAATAGTATAGGTCGGCCCTTACTTGGGTCTTTCAAATAAGAGCGAAAGCTCAATGTGTGTGAGAGTGTTTAAATTGAAAGACTTACTCACACGACATGAAATGAAACCCAAATAGTATAGGTCGGCCCTTACTTGGGTCTTTCAAATAAGAGCGAAAGCTCAATGTGTGTGAGAGTGTTTAAATTGAAAGACAACACACCCAACTTAAACAAAACCCTTCGGAAATGAAATATATACGTACACTTATATATTAGGGGCTGATTAGGCCCGTGTGTGTTTGAAATTGTGCACGACTAAGAGAGTGCATGTGTGTGGTTGTGCCAAGCCACGTTATTACAAGCGGGGGGAGACTATGCTCCGTTATTACAACCCCGTATCAAATTGAATTTCAAGAAAGTGTATGATTAAAGATCGAGTTTAGAAACTTACAAGTAGCTGGTCCGTAGAGGTCTTGCTTGAGCGTGGCCTTGGCTTTGGGCTGCAAACGGGAGCTCCGCGAAGGTATGTGACCAAGAGTGCTGGCCGGCTGCCAATGGGGCGCGGGATGGACGCCTCGAAGGGGACCAGTGGCAAGTGGGCGGCGCCTCCAAGTAGGGAGTTTAGAGTGGCTGACTAAGTGGGTCTTAGGGTCACTAGGGAAGTTAGGGACTTAGGGAAACTGGACCTAAAAGGTGAGCTAGTGGGAAGGCCAAAGAGGACACCTAGGGGGGGTTGGCCGAATGGGAAATGGTGGCTAAGCAGTGGCCAGCCACTTGGGTTATCCTAGGTTCGGCTAGGCTTAGATGGTGGCGGCAAAGAGGTGGAGCTAAGGGGAAGATGGGTGGCTAAGAGTGGAGGGGTGGTAGAGAGTGGCTTTGAGGGAGTTAGGGGGACTTACCGAATGGGTAGGAGTGGCGGATGGAGTGGGAGAGTGGCGGGCAGGTGGCTGTCAGCTGGTGGAGTTGGGGGAAAGGTGGTGACGTCCAGCTGGGGGGGCAGTGATGGTGACATGGGAGAGGGAAGGTGGCGGAGCAGGTGGCGGCTGGTGGAGGAGCTGGAGCTGCTGGGGAAGACGGATGAGAGATGGGAGAAGGAGAGGGCCCGGCTGGGTGGTGGAGTGGTTCCCACTTTTTTTTGAAAAACCCGCCCACAATGAGGGGGGTTTAAATAGGGGATGGGTAGGTCGGTTAGGGCTGGGTTGTGGGTAGTGGTTAGGTGGTTTAGGTAGGGTAGTATGTAGATAAGGTGGGCTGGATGGGGTTGGGCCAGATATTTTAAAACTAGGGGTTTGGGAAAATCGTGGGCTAAGGGTGGTTTAGGGGTTTAGGGCAAGGTTAGGTGGTTGGGTTTAGGGTGAGGTTTAGTGAGCTAGGTTAGGTGGTTTAGGCTAGGTTTAGGCTAGGATTAGGGAAATTAATCTAGGTTTAGGGAAGGATTAGGGGAGTGGGTTAGGTGATTAGGTTGGGATTAGGCCGGGATTAGGGAAGTGGGTTAGGTGATTAGGTTCAGATTAGGCCGGGATTAGGGGTTTAGGCTAGGTTTAGGCATTTTGGGTTAGGTTTAGGTGAAGGAGCTCCCTTAGCATGGCCCATAGACCTTGATCACCCCATGTTGGTGCAGCCCTAGGTTAGGTTTTAGCTAATTACAAGCTTAAACCCACTTAATTAGGCTAAACCACAAGATTAAACCCAAACTTGACACACAAGTCAAGCTTAATACAACACTCTTGATATTTTTCATCCCCACTCTCTCTCATGCCCAATATCCCACGTGAATTTCAAGTGGGCCCCACCTCCATTTATGAGAAGGTGATGTGGGCCATGGATATGGATATTGGATTGGATCTCTGGATCCAAATCCAAATCCAAATCCACATATGGGTTTGGATTGGAATCTGGATATATATGGTCCAGATCCAATCCAAACTGAACTCTGACTCCTTCGGGCTGGGTTCGAGACGGACGATTCGTGCGGGGCCTGACAGCATCAGTGCTCCGTCTGCGTTGGGTCTTCGCCAACATGGTCGCCCGCCTCCGTTTCTGCCTTCCGGAGATGACTTCAAATGCTTTTTTGATAAGAACAGGGTCTTGGACGTTCGAGATCCTGGGATGTGAATCAGATGCAAGAGTTGCTGCGCCGGGCTCGACAGGTGCTCCGGTTCCGGGCTCTTCTTGGCTCTCCTGGTCCTGTCTTGATCGGGCCAAGCCACTTCGGGGTTTCAAAACATGTTTTAAAAGGGTTTTCAAAAGCTATATCATATGTTTTTGAAAAATAAAGTTTAAAACATATATACAGGGTTGTTTGGAAGGCTCCTGGGTTTCCAAACTCAAAAATGGCCCTTTGGGGCTGCTTGTATCAAAACCAGATTTGTTTAAGAAATTCGTGGGATTTCGGGGTGTTTACACCCGGCACAGCAACTCTTGTATCTGATTCACACCCCAGGATCTCGAACGTCCAAGACCCTGTTCTTAGCAAAATAGCATTTGAAGTCATCTCCGGAAGGCAGAAACGGAGGCGGACGACTATGTTGGCGAAGACCCAACGCAGACGGAGTACTGATGCTGTCAGGCCCCGCACAAATCGTCCGTCTCGAACCCAGCTCGAAGGAGTCAGAGTTCAGTTTGGATTGGATCTGGACCATATATATCCAGATCCCAATCCAAACCCATATGTGGACTTGGATTTGGATTTGGATCCAGAGATCCAATCCAATATCCATATCCATGGCCCACATCACCTTCTCATAAATGGAGGTGGGGCCCACTTGAAATTCACGTGGGATATTGGGCATGAGAGAGAGTGGGGGTGAAAAATATCAAGAGTGTTGTATTAAGCTTGACTTGTGTGTCAAGTTTGGGTTAATCATGTGGGTTAGCCTAATTGAGTGGGTTTAAGCTTGTAATTAGCTAAAACCTAACCTAGGGCTGCACCAACATGGGGTGATCAAGGTCTATGGGCCATGCTAAGGGAGCTCCTTCACCTAAACCTAGCCCAAAATGCCTAAACCTAGCCTAAACCCCTAATCCACCCCTAATCTGAACCTAATCACCTAACCCACTTCCCTAATCCCGGCCTAATCCCAACCTAATCACCTAACCCACTTTCCTAATCCTTCCCTAAACCTAGATTAATTTCCCTAATCCTAGCCTAAACCTAGCCTAATCACCTAACCTAGCTCACTAAACTTCACCCTAAAACCCAACCACCTAACCTAGCCCTAAACCCCTAAACCACCCTTAGCCCACGATTTACCCAAACCCCTAGTTTTAAAATATCTGGCCCAACCCTTTCCAGCCCACCTTATCTACATACCACCCTACCTAAACCACCTAACCACTACCCCCAGCCCAGCCCTAACCGACCTACCCATCCCCTATTTAAACCCCCCTCCTTGTGGGCGGGTTTTCCAAGTGGGAACCACCCTCTCACCCAGTCGGGCCCTCTCCTTCTCCCTTCTCTCACCCAGCCGGGACCACTCCCCACCTCTGCCTGCTCCACCAGCCGCCACCTGCTCCGCCACCTTCCCTCTTCCATCCACTACCACCGCCCCTCAGCCGGACGCCATCACCTCCAACCAACCGAACCAGCCGACAGCCACCTGCCCGCCACCTTGCCACTTCATCCGCCACCTCTCCCCATTTGGTAAGTACCCCAAACTCCCTCAAAGCCCCTCTCTACCACCTCTCCATTCTTAGCCACCCATCCTACCTTCATCTCAGCCCTTTTGCCGCCACCACCTAAACCTAGCCGAACCTAGTATAACCCAAGTTGCTGGCCACTACCTAGCCATCATCTCCCATTCGGCCAACTCCCCTAGGTGTCCTATTCGGCCTTCCCACTAGCTCACCTTTTGGGTCCAGTTTCCCTAGGTACCCAACTCCCCTAGTGATCCTAATACCCACTTATTCAGCCACTTTAAACCCCCCTACTTGGAGGTGCCATCTACCTGCCACCGGTCCCCTTCGAGGCGTCTATCCCGCGCCCCACTTGCAGCCGGCCAGCACCCTTGATCACCTACCTTCGCGGAGCTCCCACTTGCAGCCCAAGGCCAAGTCCACGCTCAAGCAAGACCTCTACGGACCAGCTACTCGTAAGTGTCTAAACTCGGTCTTTAGTTATACACTTGCTTGAGATTCAATTTGATACGGGGTTGTAATAATGGAGCATAGTCTCACCCCGCTTGTAATAACGTGGCTTGGCACAACCACACACGTGCACTCTCTTAGTCATGCACAATTTTGAACACACACGGGCCTAATCAGCCCCTAATATATAAGTGTACATATATATTTCATTTTCGAAGGGTTTTGTTTAAGTTAGGTGCGTTGTCTTTCAATTCAAGCACTCTCACACACATTGAGCTTTCGCTCTTATTTGAAAGACCCAAGTAAGGGCCGACCTATACTATTTGGGTTTCATTTCTTGTCGTGTGAGTAAGTCTTTCAATTCAAGCACTCTCACACACATTGAGCTTTCGCTCTTATTTGAAAGACCCAAGTAAGGGCCGACCTATACTATTTGGGTTTCATTTCTTGTAGTGTGAGTAAGTCTTTCAATTCAAGCACTCTCACACACATTGAGCTTTCGCTCTTATTT
Source organism: Brasenia schreberi (assembly GCA_036023115.1). Classification (NCBI taxonomy): domain Eukaryota; kingdom Viridiplantae; phylum Streptophyta; class Magnoliopsida; order Nymphaeales; family Cabombaceae; genus Brasenia; species Brasenia schreberi. The sequence goes on from JAYKKT010000088.1 coordinate 11,718,241, forward strand.
GAAAGACCCAAGTAAGGGCCGACCTATACTATTTGGGTTTCATTTCATGTTGTGTGAGTAAGTCTTTCAATTCAAGCACTCTCACACACATTGAGCCTTCGCTCTTACTCCCAAGACCTTAGTCAAGGCCATACTGCAATTTATATTTGGGTTTAATTTCATGTCGTGTGTGTAAGTCTTTCAATTCAAGCACGCACCCACATTGAGCCTTCGCTCTTATTTGCAAGACCCGAGTAAGGGCTCATATACATAAGATATATACCTATCTCCCTTCGGTTATTTCCCTTCGGTTATTTCCCTTCGGTTATTTCCCTTCAGTATTGTCTTTACATTTCGGGTTTTCCCTTTGGAGTAGCGTGAGTTTGCATTGCATCTATGCCATACCACGAGGTAGGACGCATATTGCATCGAAACAAGCCCCGCTCGAATTCGCCCATGTAGTGGAGTGTTCATAACACACAAACTAGGTGGCCCGAAAAGGGATAAAAGAAAAGACTTAGGCACGTGCAAAACCACGTGATCTAAAACATACAATCGCATCTTAAAGACCCGAAATAGACACCTCGAACCGCTTCGTAGACTTTCTCCCCAAAACTCGATTTTTGCAAAAGCGTACAGACTGACCCTTGCGCATCAGTGCAAGAAGGTCTGCGACGACAAGAGCTTACTTGCTCACAGTCGCCACGTTTAGAAGTCAGTGTTAAATATATCTTCGCTAGCTTAAGTAAGCTAGCTGGCACGCCCTATTTGTATACATAGGCCTTAGACACACGGGAAGATCCACTCAAAGCCCCGAAAGAGGCGAAGAGGCGGGGATTTTCGCGCGTCTACATGGGCCATGGATATGGATATTGGATTGGATCTCTGGATCCAAATCCAAATCCAAGTCCACATATGGGTTTGGATTGGGATCTGGATATATATGGTCAAGATCCGATCCAAACTGAACTCTAACTCCTTCGAGCTGTGTTCGAAATGGACGATTTGTGCGGGGTCTGACAGCATCAGCACTCCGTCTGCGTTGGGTCTTCGCCAACATGATCGTCCACCTCCGTTTCTGCCTTCCTCCGCGGAGCTCCCTTTTGTAGCCCAAGGCGAAGGTCAAGCCCACGCTCAAGCAAAGCATCTTCAGACCAGCTATTAGTAAGTGCCTAACTCGGTCCTTAGTTGTATACTTGCTTAAAATTTAATTCGATACGGGGTTGTAATAACAGAGCATAGTCTCCCCCCGCTTGTAATAATGTGGCTTGGCACACCCACACACACGTGCAGTCTCCTAGTTGTACACGATTTTGAACACACACGGGCCTAATCAGCTATATATATATATATATATACTTTAACTTTCGTAGGGTTTTGCTTAAGTTGTGTGTGTAAGTCTTTCAATTCAAGCACTCACACACATTGAGCCTTCGCTCTTATTTGAAAGACCCAAGTAAGGGCCGAGCTATACTATTTGGGTTTTCATTTCATGTCGTGTGTGTAAGTCTTTCAATTCAAGCACTCACACACATTGAGCCTTCGCTCTTATTTGAAAGACCCAAGTAAGGGCCGAGCTATACTATTTGGGTTTTCATTTCATGTCGTGTGTGTAAGTCTTTCAATTCAAGCACTCACACACATTGAGCCTTCGCTATTATTTGAAATACCCAAGTAAGGGCCGTGTTATACTATTTGGGTTTAATTTCATGTTGTGTGCATAGTACTTCAATTCAAGCACTCACACACATTGAGCTTTCGCTCTTATTCCCAAGACCTTAATCAAGGCCATACTGCAAGTTATATTTGGGTTTTATTTCACGTCGTGTGTGTAAGTCTTTCAATTCAAGCACGCACCCACATTGAGCCTTCGCTCTTATTTGCAAGACCCAAGTAAGGGCACGTACATACCCTATATACATATCTCCCTTCGGCATTTACATTACAAGTCATTTCCCTTCGGTTATTTCCCTTCGGTCATTTCCCTTCGGTTATTTCACTTCAGTTATTTCCCTTCGGCATTGTCTTTACATTCGGGTTTTCCCATTGGAGTAGCATGAGTTTGCATTGCATCTACGCCATACCACGAGGTAGGATGCATATTGCATCAAAGCGAGCCCCGCTCAAATTCGCCCATGTAGTGGAGTGTTCATAACACACAAACTAGGTGGCCCATCAAGGGATAAAAAGAAAGACTTAGGCACGTGCAAATCTGCGTGATCTAAAAACTGCCATCGTATTAAAGACCCGAATCAAAAACACCTCGAATCGCTTTGTAAGCTTTTTTTATCCTAAAACTCGATTTTTCAAAGTGTACAGACTGACCCTTGCGCATCGGTGCAAGAAGGTCTGTAACGACAAGAGCTCACTTACTCACAGTCGCCACGTTAGAAGTCAGAATTAAAATATATCTTCGCTAGCTTAGGTAAGCTAGCTGGCACGCCCTGTTTATATAAATAGGCCTTAGACACACGAGAGGATCCGCTCCAGGCCCTGAGAAGCCAGAGGCGGGGATTTTCCTGCCTCTATAGGGGCTGCTTTTACAAAACCAGGTTGATTTGAGAAGTTCGTGGGATTTCGGGGTGTTTACAGATGCCCCTCTTTGGCATTGTCCAAATCGATTTGGATAATGGCAAAGATGACAAACACCCCTTTCAATGTCTCCCTAGATCTAACAACGAAAATATGGGATCGTCTCAATCTTTAGCAAAATCTCATTTTTAAAACCCTAGTAGGAGGAGATATCACGCCAAAGGGATATGTTATGGAATCTGGTCCTAAATGGGATCATGTTTATGCAAGTACCATGCGTGGAATGCAGATGCATGGCATGGGTGTGGTGCCAAGAGTGGCGACCTCCCAGAGACCAGATGTGGTCGAACTCTAGAGACTTACAAGGCCTGCTGCTCCAAGTGAGCAAATCCTATGCTGTTCGATGTTCGATTTTCAAAATTTTATTTACAAAACTATTTACAAAAGGGACAATTGTCTTGAGTCTCAATCCTAAGGATCTCGAGCTCTTCGTGTTTGCCCTTGTTTGAGTCTTGACACTCGCTTATCTAGCGGAGGTTTTGTAAGAAAATAAGCTATATTTCAAATTCCTATGCCTTACTCGAAACGTCGAATTCTCAAACAAGATGAAATTCAAGTAAGTAAATCCTATTTTTACTTTAGGATTCTTCAAAATGAACCATGCTTTAGCTTGGGATAAGCCAGGGATGGGAAAGAGATACCGCGGTCCCTTCTGAATCGTCCCGTGGTTTAAGGCATAGAAGGCGGAAAACTGCTCTTTTTGAGCTTTTTGGCCTCTTTTTTTTTCTTTTTTTTCATAGAGGGTCTCCCTTTGGGAGTATTTTTTCTTTAATCCCTCTTTTTCACAAGGGAATCGATTTTCTTTTGCATTCTGGTTTCTTTCTTTTGGAAAGAGACTTTGAATAGGAAATTCCCTTTATTTGGGCCTTTGTTTTCCTTTTGGAAGTAGAAGAGAAGAGGGGAGGACTTATCCCAAGCTCACACTCGATCCATTCCAGATCAGCCTATTTAGAAATAGCGCGTACTACTTGCAAGTATCTTGCTATGTTGAACTAGGCCTTTCTTTGTAAGAAGAAGGATTTTGAAATGTACCCACGATTTTGAAGACTCCACTCTTTCACAAGTGTGAATTCTTTCACTCAGGGTCACACGACTTTGCCTTTGCACCTTATTTTCAGGTCTCAGGGCAGCTATCCCTAAAATTTTTGACAATGGGGAATTTACTACAAATCCTACACATAATACTTCTTTAAGTACTGAATATTGATAGGATCAGCTAAATTCCTACCTTCTACATCAATCAACCAATACGAGTTGTTCGTGGTGGTTGCACATACAACATAGGGTCCATCCCACTTGGGGCGCCACTTTCCGAGTGGATGTGGGCCACAATAGTGGATGATTTTCAAAACTAGATCCCCCACTTCAAAGTGGCGAGGTCTCAAGTGTTTGCCATAATATCGGGCTATCCTTTGCCGGTATGCACGAGCATGATCCATAGCAAGGAGTCGCCTCTCATCCAGCAAATCTAGTTCGGCCATCCTAGCATGCTGAAGCGTCTCTAGGGGGAGGTCGAGTGCATTGGATGTATGGAATGAATGCAGTTGAGTATGAATGGGAAGAATGGCGTTTGTGCCATAGACCAATTCGAATGGTGTGGCATTCGTGGGAGTCCGGATGGAAGTCCTATAAGCATCCGCTCATTCTTGAATTATACTAATGAGAGTCTTGTTGGTGGCTTCGGCTTGGCCGTTGCCTTGAGGGTAGTAGGGCGAGGAGAAGTTGTGAGTTATGCCATACGTGTTGCACAACTTAACCATCCGCTCATTCTTGAATGGGGTGCCATTATCAGACACAAGGTCTCGTGGAACCCCAAATCGAGCCAGGATATTCCTCCGAATGAAAGCCACCACATGTTGCCCCAGCACGTTGGTTAGGGAAATGGCTTCCACCCATTTGGAGAAATACTCCATGGCTGCTAAAATGAATCGATGCCCATTCGAGGCTTTTGGAAATATGGGGCCTACGATGTCAAACGCCCACATGGTAAATGGCCAGGGGCTGACCACGAAATGCAATGCAGATGATGGGATATGAATGGCGTGCCCATGCACTTGACATGGATGACACCTTCTAACATGATCGTGACAATCCTTTTTCAGGGTGGACCAAAAATAGCCCCCTCTAAGTATTTTTGTTGCCATCATATTGGCATTGACATGGCCTCCACATTCTCCATCATGGAATTCATGCATCACTATCTTAGCCTCCTCTAGATCGATACACCTAAGCAGGATGCCGGTAAAACTCTTTTTGTATAGAACCCCACCCAGAATGGTGTATCGGGTCGAAGTCTTACGGATGAATGCCTTATCTTTGGATGTGGCATCCTCGGCGAATCCCCCATTTTCTAGAAATTGTTTTATGTCGTAAAACCAGGGCTTTTCAATAGAGTCTGGGTTATTTTGGCAAATATCCAGATCGTGTGTGGATGGGTTGGGCGCATGCCATATTTCTAAAGATCGGGTACCTGAAATGGGATCGACCTTTAGGGCTGAACCCAAGGAGGAGAGGGCATCGGCGATGCCATTGTCCTCTCTTCCTACGTGTGTGAGTTTACACTATTGGAACGACTCAACCAATCGAGTGGCCAACTCGTGATATGGAAGTAGTTTTTCATTACGTACTTGCCAAATTTTCAAAACCTAGTTTATGACAAGGAGCGAATCTCCAAAGACCTCGATGCATGATTGTAAACACCCCGAAATCCCACGAATTTCTCAAATTCATTTGGTTTTGTACAAGCAGCCCCAAAGGGCCATTTTGAGTCTCGAAACCCAGGAGCCTTCCAGACAACCCTGTATATATGTTTTAAACTTCATATTTCAAAAATATATAATATGGCTTTTGAAAACCTTTTAAAACACGTTTTGAAACCCCAAAGTAGCTTGGCCTAATCAAGACAGGACCAGCGAAGTCAAAGAGAGCCCGAAACCGGAGCACATGTCGAGCCCGGCACAGCAACTCTCGTATCAAATCCATACCCCCAGGATCTCGAACGTCCAAGATCCTGTTATTATCAAAATGTCATTTGAAGTCATCTCTGGAAGGTAGAAACGGAGGCGGACGATCATGTTGGCGAAGACCCAATGCAGACGGAGTGCTGATGCTGTCAGACCCCGCACAAATCGTCCGTTTCGAACACAGCTCGAAGGAGTCAGAGTTCAATTTGGATCGGATCTGGACCATATATATCCAGATCCCAATCCAAACCCATATGTGGACTTGGATTTGGATTTGGATCCAGAGATCCAATCCAATATCCATATCCATGGCCCACATCACCTTCTCATAAATGGAGGTGGGGCCCACTTGAAATTCACGTGGGATCATGGGCATGAGAGAGAGTGGGGGTGGATAAGATCAAGTGTGTTGTAATTAAGCTTGACTTGTGTGTCAAGTTTGGGGTTAATCATGTGGGTTAGCCTAATTGAGTGGGTTTAAGCTTGTAATTAGCCAAAACCTAACCTAGGGCTGCACCAACATGATGTGGTTAAGGTCCATGGGTCATGCAAAGGGAGCTCCTTCACCTAAACCTAACCCAAAACACCTAATCCTAGCCTTCCACCCTAATCCACCCCTAATCTGAGCCTAATCACCTAACCCACTTCCCTAATCCCGGCCTAATCCCAACCTAATCACCTAACCCACTTCCCTAATCCTTCCCTAAACCTAGGTTAATTTCCCTAAACCTAGCCTAATCTTAGCCTAATCACCTAACCTAGCTCACTAAACCTCACCCTAGAAGCAACCCACCTAACTAAACCATAAACCACTAAACCACCCCATCTAAACCTAGCACACCATATCCCCCCAAAACCATTAAAACAAAATATCTGGCCCTACCCTAATACCAGCCCACCATATCACCTTACCACCCTCCCTAGACCACCTAACCACTACCCCAAAACCACCCCACCGCCACCGCCCTTCACAAAGGCTATAAACCCCCCCCCCCTAGTGGGTGGGTTTTTAAGAAGCCTTGGACCCCACTTCCCAGCCCAGCCGAACCCAACCGCCTGCACCACTTCCAACCGGACCTTCCACCTGCACCACCACCAGCCACCACCTCGCTCCACCTACTCCACCACTCCCCAACCGACCAACCATCCGTCGCCACCCTCTTCATCCGGCCGAACCTGCCCCATCCACCAGCACACCCGGCTTCTCCTCAGCCACCCGCCGCCTCCCATCACTTGGTTAGTACCCCATACCCTACTTCACCTCTTCTCCACTTCCCCTCCACTCTTAACCATCCACCCTACCACCATCTTACCCTAACACCAGCCACCTGCCGCCACCACTCCCATTCGGCCAAGCCTCAACCGACCTAACTACCCGCCACTACCTAACCACCCTAGCTACACCCAACCACCCTATCCGACTCCCTAAGACCTGCCCATATCACTCCCTTACACCCACTACACCCACTACCACCTAGCCCCATCACCTAGCTAGCTTCCTTCCCATACTCCACCCATAGCCACTCTAGCAGCCCGCCACCACCAAGTCCCCTTAGTCGGCCACTCCAATCGACTACCACCTGCCCCTTCGGTCAGCCACCTGCCAGCCATATCCGTCCCCTAGGTGCTCCCTTAGCCTCCCTTAGTGCCACATTTCCTAGGCACCCCATCCTTGGCATCCGGCACCCCATCCCTAGCATCCGGCACCCCATCCCTAGCACCCGGCCACCTTCAAGGCGCCTCTCCCGCGCCCCATTTGCAGTCGGCCAGCACCTCTTGCCGTTCACCCTCACAGAGCTCCCTTTTGCAGCCCAAGGCGAAGGCCAAGCCCACGCTCAAGCAAGGCCTCTACGGACCAGCTACTAGTAAGTGACTAACTCAGTCTTTAGTTGTATACTTGCTTGAGATTCAATTCGATACGGGGTTGTAATAATGGAGCATAGTCTCCCCCCGCTTGTAATAATGTGGCTTGGCACACCCACACACATGCACTCTCTTAGTTATGCACGATTTTGAACACACACGGGCCTAATCAGCCCCTAATACATAAGTATATACATATACTTTCATTTTTGTAGGGTTTTGCTTAAGTTGGGTGTGTTGTCTTTCAATTCAAACACTCACACACATCGAGCCTTCGCTCTTATTTGAAAGACCCAAGTAAGGGCCAACCTATACTATTTGGGTTTCATTTCATGTCATGTGTGTAAGTCTTTTAATTCAAGCACTCTCACACACATTGAGCCTTCGCTCTTATTTGAAAGACCCAAGTAAGGGCCGACCTATACTATTTGGGTTTTATTTCATGTCGTGTGTGTAAGTCTTTCAATTCAAGCACTCTCACACACATTGAGCTTTCGCTCTTACTCCCAAGACCTTAGTCAAGGCCTATTGCAGTTATATTTGGGTTTAATTTCATGTCGTGTGCATAGTACTTCAATTCAAGCACTCACACACATTGAGCTTTCGCTCTTATTCCCAAGACCTTAGTTAAGGCCATACTGCAATTTATATTTGGGTTTAATTTCATGTCGTGTGTGTAAGTCTTTCAATTCAAGCACGCACCCACATTGAGCCTTCGCTCTTATTTGAAAGACCCGAGTAAGGGCCCATATACCTACTCTATATACATATCTCCCTTCGGCACTTACTTTACAAGTCATTTCCCTTCGGTTATTTCCCTTCGGTTATTTCCCTTCGGTTATTTCCCTTCAGTATTGTCTTTACATTCGGGCTTTCCCTTTGGAGTAGCGTGAGTTTGCATTTCATCTACGCCATACCACGAGGTAGGACGCATATTGCATCAAAGCAAGCCCCGCTCGAATTCGCCCATGTAGTGGAGTGTCCATAACACACAAACTAGGTGGCCCGAAAAGGGATGAAAGGAAAGACTTAGGCACGTGCAAATCCACGTGATCTAAAAAATGCAATCGCATCTAAAAGACCCGAATTAGACACCTCGAACTGCTTCGTAGACTTTCTCTACTAAAACTCGATTTTTTGCAAAGCGTACAGACTGACCCTTGCGCATCGGTGCAAGAAGGTCTGCGACGACAAGAGCTCACTTGCTCACAGTCGCCATGATTAGAAGTCAGTTTTAAAATATATCTTCGCTAGCTTAGGTAAGCTAGCTGGCACGCCCTGTTTGCATAAATAGGCCTTAGACGCACGAGAGGATGCGCTCCAAGCCCAGAAAAGGTGAGAGGCAGGGATTTTCGCTCGTCTACAGAGATTGGCACGCCCGGTGGGACGTGAGCCTTTCAAAAATCGAGTTTTTAAGTAGAAGTCTTGCGAAAATTTTTAAAAGGTGTCATTTTTAACTTGTTTTCTTTGCTTAGGACATTTTGAAAAAGCTTGAAAAGCATGTCAAAATCCAATCCAAGTGAAGTGACGAGCCAAGGCTCATGCGCATCAAGTTCTCACTCTAGGAGGATTTTCAAAAACAAAATAAAACTAGATGAAATCGAGGACTTGAGAAGGGAGTTTGAGGCCAAAATCGATGCTCTCAGCCAAGAGGTTGAAGTAGGTGATTCATGTTCATCAAACGGTGAACAAAGGCCTAAAAAGAAATCTGAAAAACCTCGCAAGCACAAAGAAGCCTCCGTAATGGAAGGCAACCAATACCACGAGTCCTTCACACAAAAGGACCGTAAAGCCCTACAGCAGTTGCTGAAAGGGCAGAATAAAGAGAAAAGAAGCTACGCCCTGTCTGATTTCCTTCCTATGGATTACGAAACAGACAGTGACGATGAAATACCGAACTTCCATCGGTATGATGGTATGGGAGACCCTAGGTCTCACTTGCAGCTTTTCTCGCGTCGAGCCCATAAGAAGAAAAAGGACTCGATGAAATGGGTGTATTGGTTCCCTTTATCTCTTAAAGGCACAGCTGCCAAATGGCTGGCTTCCTACGACTTAAGCCAGTTCGCTACTTTTGAAGAGTTAGAGAACTGCTTCATGCAAAGATTTGCACACAACGTAGAAGTCACGCCGACTCTGAATACCTTAAGGGATACAAAGCAAGGCATGAACGAAGACGTACATGCCTTCATTATAAGATGGAGGTCGCTTTTGGGCCAAGTGCGAGAGCCCATATCCGAAGGATGCGCAGTAATGCTCATCCTGGATAACTTTAAAAGCGAGTTAAAAACCCTTCTCTCGCTCCATGAGATTTCAACTTTCTATAAGTTGATCAAAAAGGCTTCCCTTTTCGAAACTGTAAACACCCCGAAATCCCACGAATTTCTCAAAATCCATCTGGTTTTATACAAGCAGCCCCAAAGGGCCATTTTGAGTTTGGAAACCCAGGAGCCTTCCAAACAACCCTGTATATATATGTTTCAAACTTTATCTTTCAAAAAGCATATGATATAGCTTTTGAAAATCCTTTTAAAACATGTTTTGAAACCCCGAAGTGGCTTGGCCCGATCAAGACAGGACCAGGAGAGCCAAGAAGAGCCCGGAACCGGAGCACCTGTCGAGCCCGGCGCAGCAACTCTTGTATCTGATTCACACCCCAGGATCTCGAACGTCCAAGACCCTGTTCTTATCAAAATAGCATTTGAAGTCATCTCCGGAAGGCAGAAACGGAGGCGGACGACTATGTTGGCGAAGACCCAACGCAGACGGAGTACTGATGCTGTCAGGCCCCGCACGAATCGTCCGTTTCGAACCCAGCTCGAAGGAGTCAGAGTTCAGTTTGGATTGGATCTGGACCATATATATCCAGACTCCAAGCCAAACCCATATGTGGACTTGGATTCGGATTTGGATCCAGAGATCCAATCCAATATCCATATCCATGGCCCACATCACCTTCTCATAAATGGAGGTGGGGCCCACTTGAAATTCACGTGGGATATTGGGCATGAGAGAGAGTGGGGGGGTGAAAAATATCAAGAGTGTTGTATTAAGCTTGACTTGTGTGTCAAGTTTGGGTTTAATCTTGTGGGTTAGCTTAATTGAGTGGGTTTAAGCTTGTAATTAGCTAAAACCTAACCTAGGGCTGCACCAACATGGGGTGATCAAGGTCTATGGGCCATGCTAAGGGAGCTCCTTCACCTAAAGCTAACCCAAAATGCCTAAACCTAGCCTAAACCCCTAATCCACCCCTAATCTGAACCTAATCACCTAACCCACTTCCCTAATCCCGGCCTAATCCCAACCTAATCACCTAACCCACTCCCCTAATCCTTCCCTAAACCTAGATTAATTCCCCTAATCCTAGCCTAAACCTAGCCTAATCACCTAACCTAGCTCACTAAACCTCACCCTAAAACCCAACCACCTAACCTAGCCCTAAACCCCCAAACCATCCTTAGCCCACGATTTTCCCAAACCCCTAGTTTTAAAATATCTGGCCCAACCCCATCCAGCCCACCTTATCTACATACTACCCTACCTAAACCACCTAACCACTACCCACAACCCAGCCCTAACCGACCTACCCATCCCCTATTTAAACCCCCCTCATTGTGGGCGGGTTTTCCAAGTGGGAACCACTCTCCACTCCCAGCCGGGCCCTCTCCTTCTCCCATCTTCCATCCAGCCGTGACCTGTTCCACCAGCCGCCACCTGTTCCACCAGCCGCCACCTGCTCCACCAGCCGCCACCTTCCCTCTTCCGTCCACCATCACTGCCCCCCCAGCCGGACACCACCACCTCACTCAGCCGAACTCCCATTGCACTCAGCTTCCCTCTTCATCCATCCGCCACTCCTCCCCATTCGGTAAGTCCCCCTAACTCCCTCAAAGCCACTCTCTACCACCTCTCCACTCTTAGCCACCCATCTTCCCCTCAGCTCAACCTCTTTGCCGCCACCACCTAAGCCTAGCCGAACCTAGGATAACCCAAGTGGCTGGCCACTACTTAGCCACCATCTCCCATTCGGCCAACCCCCCCCTAGGTGTCTTCTTTGGCCTTCCCACTAGCTCACCTTTTAGGTCCAGTTTCCCTAAGTACCTAACTTCCCTAGTGACCTTAAGACCCACTTAGTCAGCCACTCTAAACTCCCTACTTGGAGGCGCCACCTACTTGCTACCGGCCCCCTTCGACGCGTCCATCCCGCGCCCCATTTGCAGCCGGCCAGCACCCTTGGTCACATACCTTCGCGGAGCTCCCGTTTGCAGCCCAAAGCCAAGGCCACGCTCAAGCAAGACCTCTACGGACCAGCTACTCGTAAGTGTCTAAACTCGGTCTTTAGTCATACGCTTGCTTGAAATTCAATTTGATACGGGGTTGTAATAACGGAGCATAGTCTCCCCCCGCTTGTAATAACGTGGCTTGGCACAACCACACACGTGCACTCTCTTAGTCGTGCACAATTTTGAACACACACGGGCCTAATCAGCCCCTAATATATATAAGTATACGTATATATTTCACTTCCGAAGGGTTTTATTTAAGTTGGGTGCGTTGTCTTTCAATTCAATCACTCTCACACACATTGAGCTTTCGCTCTTATTTGAAAGACCCAAGTAAGGGCCGACCTATACTATTTGGGTTTCATTTCATGTCGTGTGAGTAAGTCTTTCAATTTCAACACTCTCACACACATTGAGCTTTCGCTCTTATTTGAAAGACCCAAATAAGGGCCGACCTATACTATTTGGGTTTCATTTCATGTCGTGTGAGTAAGTCTTTCAATTTAAACACTCTCACACACATTGAGCTTTCGCTCTTATTTGAAAGACCCAAGTAAGGGCCGACCTATACTATTTGGGTTTTATTTCTTGTTGTGTGAGTAAGTCTTTCAATTCGAGCACTTTCACACACATTGAGCCTTCGCTCTTACTCCCAAGACCTTAGTAAAGGCCTTATTGCAGTTATATTTGGGTTTCATTTATGTCGTGTGTGTAGTACTTCAATTCAAGCACTCTCACACACATTGAGCCTTCGCTCTTACTCCCAAGACCTTAGTCAAGGCATACTGCAATTTATATTTGGGTTTAATTTCATGTCGTGTGTGTAAGTCTTTCAATTCAAGCACGCACCCACATTGAGCCTTCGCTCTTATTTGCAAGACCCGAGTAAGGGCTCATATACATAAGATATATACATATTTCCCTTCGGTTATTTCCCTTCGGTTATTTCCCTTCGGTTATTTCCCTTCGGTTATTTCCCTTCTGTTATTTCCCTTCAGTATTGTCTTTACATTTCGGGTTTTCCCTTTGGAGTAGCGTGAGTTTGCATTGCATCTACGCCATACCACGAGGTAGGATGCATATTGCATCGAAGCAACCCCCGCTCGAATTCGCCCATGTAGTGGAGTGTTCATAACACACAAACTAGGCGACCCAAAAAGGGATAAAAGAAAAGACTTAGGCACGTGCAAATCCACGTGATCTAAAACATGCAATCGCATCTTAAAGACCCGAAATAGACACCTCGAACCGTTTCGTAGACTTTCTCCCCAAAACTCGATTTTTGCAAAAGCGTACAGACTGACCCTTGCGCATCGGTGCAAGAAGGTCTGCGACGACAAGAGCTCACTTGCTCACAGTCGCCACGTTTAGAAGTCAGTGTTAATATATCTTCGCTAGCTTAAGTAAGCTAGCTGGCACGCCCTGTTTATATACATAGGCCTTAGACGCACGATAAGATCCACTCCAAGCCACGAAAGAGGCGAAGAGGCGGGGATTTTCGCGCGTCTACAGAGATTGGCACGCCCGGTGGGACGTGAGCCTTTTCAAAAATCGAGTTTACTTGTAGAAGTCTTGCGAAAATTTTATAAAGGTGTCGTTTTTAACTTGTTTTTCTTTGCTTTTACTTAGGAAATTTTGAAAAAGCTTGAAAAGAATGTCAAAATCCAATCCAAGTGAAGTGTCGAGCCAAGGCTCATGCGCATCAAGTTCTCACTCTAGGAGGATTTTCAAAAACAAAATAAAACTAGATGAAATCGAGTACCGCCGGAACCAGGGTCTCCTAGAGCCCATCCTTCCTAGGGCCAACCCAAGTCGATATGGGATCGGCTATACTCCCCAAATACCGCCGGAACCACCCCCTGTGACCACCTGGGTCAAGGGTGCCCCGGAGCCTGTCTTAGAAGAGACCTATGGTTTAGACCTCCTATTCCGAGTCTAAACCATAGTGTTTTCCCTTTGTAGGTATGACGGAAGATCCCTTTTTCTAAAAATACCAAAAACATTTGAAAACTTAAAATCAAAAAAAATCGAAAAACAAGAAAAACCAAAACAATGGAAAAACAAAAACTCGAAAAAAATGTGCTTTGTATAGTTCCCAAAATTCTTGTTTTACAAAAACCCAAAAAAATCGAAAATTTGGAAAATACCAAAAAGATTTTGTACATAGCTGCTCCTGGTATGACTTTGGCGAAAGAAAAGGATTTCGAAAGAAACGTTGTCTGCATAGCCAGACCAAAAATTTCGAAATCACTTGAAAATCCAAGTACAAAACGAGGTTATTTTGAAAACCACGCATCAAGTTCCCTCGGGTCTAAAGTCCACGAGAATGATCGAAGCCCAGAAGTGGATCCCCTTGAGGAAGATCCCACTTCTGAGCTCCCAGAATTTCATAGAATTCTCGATTTTGAAAGACCTTCCCAATCAGTAGGAGGAGATTTCGTAGAGGTGAACCTAGGGGATGATTCCAATCCCAAAACCATCAAAATAGGCGCATGCTTGCATGAAACTGAAAAGTTAGCATTCATTGCATTTCTACGAACCTATTTAGATGTGTTTGCATGGACGTATGAAGACATGCCGGGCATAGATCCCAGCATAGTCGAGCATCGTCTTCCCTTAGATGTAGGTGTAAAACCAATAAAGCAGAAGCTTAGGAAAATACACCCGAATGTACACACGCAAGTCAAAGAGGGTTTAGAAGATCTGCTAAAAGCCAGATTTATAAAACCCATTGCGTATTCTGATTGGTTGTCAAATATCGTTGTAGTTCGAAAAACCAATGGGAAAATTCGAATATGCATCGATTTCAGAAACTGAATAAGGCCACTCCAAAGGATAATTATCCTTTACCAAACATAGATTTGATAGTCGATAGTACTGCAAATCATGAAATGTTTTCATTTATGGATGGCTATTCAGGCTATAATCAAATCAAACTAAGCCCACGAGATCAGGGTAAGACCGCCTTCACAACCCCATGGGGCACGTACTGCTATACAGTCATGCCCTTTGGTTTGAAAAATGCCGGCGCAACATACCAACGAGCCATGAACACGATCTTCCATGATCAAATTCACGAGCTTGTAGAAGTGTATGTAGATGATCTCTTGGCAAAATCCAAAACCCGATGCACCCATATCGAATGTTTACAAAAGATTTTCGAAAGGCTTAGGCTTTACAAAGTAAAGCTAAACCCTCAAAAATGTGTGTTCGGGGTAGAATCAGGAAAGCTTCTAGGCTTTATGGTGAGCCAAAGGGGAATAGAAGTCGACCCCTCTAAGTGTCGAGCCATCATAGACATGGCTCCACCCTCCAATCTCACCCAAGTCCGTAGCCTCCAGGGTCGATTACAATCTGTGCGCCGATTCATATCGAATCTGGCAACTAGATGCGAACCCTTCAACAAACTGTTGAGGAAGGGTACGAAATTCTTATGGGATGACGAATGCCAAAAGTCCTTCGAGAGACTAAAGGCATACTTGGTTAATCCCCCCGTTTTGAATCCTCCAAAACAAGGAAAACCGCTTTTATTATACATCTCCGTGCATGTAAACGCTTTAGGAGCCCTGTTGGCTCAATACGAGGATGACACCCATAAGGAGTATGCCATCTACTATATTTCGAAAACTCTCTTGGCTTATGAACGAAATTATCAAGCCATGGAGAAGACGTGCTTGGCCCTAGTCTGGGCCTGCCAGAAATTCAGACACTACTTCCTAGATCATGAGATCTGGATAGTGTCCAAGCTTGATCCAATCAAGCACTTGTTCGAAAAACCCATTCTCACAGGTAGATTGGGCAAATGGCAACTCCTTCTAATGGAGTATGATCTGAAATACCATCACCAAATCTCCGTTAAGGGGCAGGCCCTAGCAGATTACGTGGCTGACTTCCCCTTGGAGGACGCATATCCCACTCTTGTCGAAATGCCTGATGAAGGCATATTGCAAAACCATTTTCAAAACCACATTTTGGCAAATTCTTTCGAAAACCAAGTGTGGAAGATGCACTTCGACGGGGCACGAAACCAACGAGGGGCTGGTGCCGGGATCATCCTAATCTCCCCTGAAAAGGGCGAGATTCCCATAGCAGTCCGCTTAGATTTCGAATGTTCCAACAACGTAGCTGAGTATGAAGCACTCATACAAGGCTTAAGGATTTCGAAAACTCTAGGGGCATCATGCATCGAGGTCTTTGGAGATTCGCTCCTTGTCATAAACCAGGTTTTAAAAATTTGGCAAGTACGTAATGAGAAACTACTTTCATATCACGAGTTGGCCACTCGATTGGTCCAATCCTTCCAATCGTGTAAGCTCACACACGTGGGAAGAGAGGACAATGGCATCGCCGATGCCCTCTCTTCCTTGGGTTCAGCCCTAAAGGTCGATCCCATTTCAGGGACCAGATCTTTGGAAATATGGCATGCACCCCAGCCATCCACACACGACTTGGATATTTGCCAAAACAACCCAGAGTCTATTGAAAAACCCTGGTTTTATGACATAAAACAATTTTTAGAAAATGGGGGATTCACCGAGGATGCCACATCCAAAGATAGGGCATTCATTCGTAAGATTTCGACCCGATACACCATTCTGGGTGGGGTCCTATACAAAAAGAGTTTTACCGGCATTCTGCTTAGGTGTATCGACCTAGAGGAGGCTAGGATAGTGATGCACGAGTTCCACGACAGAGAATGTGGAGGTCATGTTAATGCCAACATGATGGCGATGAAAATACTTAGAGGGGGTTATTTTTGGTCCACCCTGAGAAAGGATTGTCACGATCATGTTAGAAAGTGTCATCCATGTCAAGTGCATGGGCACGCCATTCATATCCCTTCATCTGCATTGCATTCTGTGGTCAGCCCCTGGCCATTTACCATGTGGGCGTTTGACATTGTAGGCCCCATATTTCCAAAGGCCTCGAATGGGCATCGTTTTATTTTAGCAGCCACGGAGTATTTCTCCAAGTGGGTGGAAGCCATTTCCCTAACGAATGTAATGGGGCAACATGTGGTGGCTTTCATCCGGAGGAATATCTTGGCTCGATTTGGGGTTCCACGAGACCTTGTGTCTGATAATGGTACCCCATTCAAGAACGAGCGGATGGTTAAGTTGTGCAACACGTATGGCATAACTCACCACTTCTCCTCGCCCTACTACCCTCAAGGCAACGGCCAAGCCGAAGCCACAAACAAGACTCTCATTGGTATCATTGAGAAGACCTTAGAGAAGGGTAGGAGGTGGCATGAGAAGCTGGATGAAGCCTTATGGGCTTATAGGACTTCCATCCGGACTCCCACAAATGCCACACCATTCGAATTGGTCTATGGCACAAACGCCATTCTTCCCATTCATACCCAACTGCATTCATTTCATACATCCATTGCACTCGACCTCCCCCTAGAGACGCTTCAGCATGCTAGGATGGCCGAGCTAGATTTGCTAGATGAGAGGCGACTCCTGGACATGGATCATGCTCGTGCATACCGGCAAAGGATAGCCCGACATTATAGCAAACACATAAGACCTCGCCACTTTGAAGTGGGAGATCTGGTCTTGAAAACCATCCACCATCGTGGCCCACACCCCCTAGGCAAGTGGCGCCCCAACTGGGATGGACCCTATGTTGTGCGAGCAACCACTACGAACAATTCGTATTGGTTGATCGATGTAGAAGGTAGGAATTTAGCAGATCCTATCAATATTCAATACTTAAAGAAGTATCATGTGTAGGATCTGGATTAAATTCCAGTTTTCGAAAAATTTTAGAGGGATAGCTGCCCTGAGACGTGTGAATAAGGTGCAAAGGCGAACTCGTGTGACCCTAAGTGAGAGAATTCGCACTTATGAAAGAGTGGAGTTTTCAAAATCGTGGTTGCATTTCAAAATCCTTCGTTTTACAAAGAAAGGCCTAGTTCAACATAGCAAGATACTTGCAAGTAGTACGTACTATTTCTAAATAGGCTGATCTGGAATGGATCGAGTGTAGGCTTGGGATAAGTCCTCCCCTCTTCTCTTCTCCTTCCAAAAGCAAAACGAAGGCCCAAATCAAAAGGAAATTTCCCATTTAGAGCCTCTTTCCAAAAGAAAGAAACCAGACTTGAAAAAGAAAAATCGATTCTCTTATGAAAAAGAGGGATTAAAGAAAAAATACTCCCAAAGGGAGACCCTCTATGAAAAAAGGAAAAAGAGGCCAAAAAGCTCAAAAAGAGCAGTTTTCCGCCTTCTGTGCCTCAAACCACGGGACGCTTCAAAAGGGACCGTGGTATCTCTTTCCCATCCCTGGCTTATCCCAAGCTAAAGCATGGTTCATTTCGAGGAATCCTAAAGTAAAAATAGGATTTACTTACTTGAATTTCATCTTGTTTGAGAATTCGACGTTTCGAGTAAGGCGTAGGAATTTGAAATGAAGCTTGTTTTCTTATAAAACCTCCGCTAGATAAGCGAGTGTTAAGACTCAAACAAGGGCAAGCACGGAGAGCTCGAAATCCTTAGGATCGAGGCTCAAGACAGTTGTCCCTTTTGTAAATAGCTTTTGTAAATAAGTTTTGAAAACCGAACATCGAACAGCATAGGATTTGCTCACTTGGAGCAAGAGACCTTGTAAGTCTCTAGAGTTCGACTACATCTGGTCTCTGGGAGGTCGCCACTCTTGGCACCACACCCATGTCATCTGCATTCCACGCATGGTACTTGCATGAACATGATCCCACCTAGGACCAGATTCCATAGTAAAACCCTTTGGCGTGATTTCTCCTCCTACCAGAGTTTGTAAAATTGAGATTTTTTTGTTAAAATGGGACGATCCCATATTCTTCGTGGCTAGATCTAGGGAGACATTAAAAGGGGTGTTTGTCATCTTTGCCCTTATCCAAATCTATTTGGACAAGGCCAAAGAGGGGCATCTGTAAACACCCCGAAATCCCACGAATTTCTCAAAATCCATCTGGTTTTATACAAGCAGCCCCAAAGGGCCATTTTGAGTTTGGAAACCCAGGAGCCTTCCAAACAACCCTGTATATATATGTTTCAAACTTTATCTTTCAAAAAGCATATGATATAGCTTTTGAAAACCCTTTTAAAACATGTTTTGAAACCCCGAAGTGGCTTGGCCCGATCAAGACAGGACCAGGAGAGCCAAGAAGAGCCCGGAACCGGAGCACCTGTCGAGCCCGGCGCAGCAACTCTTGTATCTGATTCACACCCCAGGATCTCGAACGTCCAAGACCCTGTTCTTATCAAAATAGCATTTGAAGTCATCTCCGGAAGGCAGAAACGGAGGCGGACGACTATGTTGGCGAAGACCCAACGCAGACGGAGTACTGATGCTGTCAGGCCCCGCACGAATCGTCCGTTTCGAACCCAGCTCGAAGGAGTCAGAGTTCAGTTTGGATTGGATCTGGACCATATATATCCAGACTCCAATCCAAACCCATATGTGGACTTGGATTCGGATTTGGATCCAGAGATCCAATCCAATATCCATATCCATGGCCCACATCACCTTCTCATAAATGGAGGTGGGGCCCACTTGAAATTCACGTGGGATATTGGGCATGAGAGAGAGTGGGGGGGTGAAAAATATCAAGAGTGTTGTATTAAGCTTGACTTGTGTGTCAAGTTTGGGTTTAATCTTGTGGGTTAGCTTAATTGAGTGGGTTTAAGCTTGTAATTAGCTAAAACCTAACCTAGGGCTGCACCAACATGGGGTGATCAAGGTCTATGGGCCATGCTAAGGGAGCTCCTTCACCTAAAGCTAACCCAAAATGCCTAAACCTAGCCTAAACCCCTAATCCACCCCTAATCTGAACCTAATCACCTAACCCACTTCCCTAATCCCGGCCTAATCCCAACCTAATCACCTAACCCACTCCCCTAATCCTTCCCTAAACCTAGATTAATTCCCCTAATCCTAGCCTAAACCTAGCCTAATCACCTAACCTAGCTCACTAAACCTCACCCTAAAACCCAACCACCTAACCTAGCCCTAAACCCCCAAACCATCCTTAGCCCACGATTTTCCCAAACCCCTAGTTTTAAAATATCTGGCCCAACCCCATCCAGCCCACCTTATCTACATACTACCCTACCTAAACCACCTAACCACTACCCACAACCCAGCCCTAACCGACCTACCCATCCCCTATTTAAACCCCCCTCATTGTGGGCGGGTTTTCCAAGTGGGAACCACTCTCCACTCCCAGCCGGGCCCTCTCCTTCTCCCATCTTCCATCCAGCCGTGACCTGTTCCACCAGCCGCCACCTGTTCCACCAGCCGCCACCTGCTCCACCAGCCGCCACCTTCCCTCTTCCGTCCACCATCACTGCCCCCCCAGCCGGACACCACCACCTCACTCAGCCGAACTCCCATTGCACTCAGCTTCCCTCTTCATCCATCCGCCACTCTGTAGACGCGCGAAAATCCCCGCCTCTTTGCCCCTTTCGTGGCTTGGAGTGGATCTTATCGTGCGTCTAAGGCCTAGATATACAAACAGGGCGTGCCAGCTAGCTTACTTAAGCTAGCGAAGATATATTTAACACTGACTTCTAAACGTGGCGACTGTGAGCAAGTGAGCTCTTGTCGTCGCAGACCTTCTTGCACCGATGCGCAAGGGTCAGTCTGTACGCTTTTGCAAAAATCGAGTTTTAGGGAGAAAGTCTACGAAACGATTCGAGGTGTCTATTTCGGGTTTTTAAGATGCGATTGCATGTTTTAGATCACGTGGATTTGCACGTGCCTAAGTCCTTTCTTTTATCCCTTTTTGGGTCGCCTAGTTTGTGTGTTATGAACACTCCACTACATGGGCGAATTCGAGCGGGGGTTGCTTCGATGCAATATGCGTCCTACCTCGTGGTATGGCGTAGATGCAATGCAAACTCACGCTACTCCAAAGGGAAAACCCGAAATGTAAAGACAATGCTGAAGGGAAATAACAGAAGGGAAATAACCGAAGGGAAATAACCGAAGGGAAATAACCGAAGGGAAATAACCGAAGGGAAATACGTATATATCTTATGTATATGAGCCCTTACTCGGGTCTTGCAAATAAGAGCGAAGGCTCAATGTGGGTGCGTGCTTGAATTGAAAGACTTACACACACGACATGAAATTAAACCCAAATATAAATTGCAGTATGGCCTTGACTAAGGTCTTGGGAGTAAGAGCGAAGGCTCAATGTGTGTGAGAGTGCTTGAATTGAAGTACTACACACACGACATAAATGAAACCCAAATATAACTGCAATAAGGCCTTTACTAAGGTCTTGGGAGTAAGAGCGAAGGCTCAATGTGTGTGAAAGTGCACGAATTGAAAGACTTACTCACACGACAAGAAATAAAACCCAAATAGTATAGGTCGGCCCTTACTTGGGTCTTTCAAATAAGAGCGGAAGCTCAATGTGTGTGAGAGTGTTTAAATTGAAAGACTTACTCACACGACAAGAAATAAAACCCAAATAGTATAGGTCGGCCCTTACTTGGGTCTTTCAAATAAGAGCGGAAGCTCAATGTGTGTGAGAGTGTTTTAATCGAAAGACAACGCACCCAACTTAAATAAAACCCTTCGGAAATGAAATATATATACGTACACTTATATATATTAGGGGCTGATTAGGCCCGTGTGTGTTCAAAATTGTGCACGACTAAGAGAGTGCACGTGTGTGGTTGTGCCAAGCCACGTTATTACAAGCGGGGGGAGACTATGCTCCGTTATTACAACCCCGTATCAAATTGAATTTTAAGCAAGTGTACGACTAGAGACCGAGTTTAGACACTTACGAGTAGCTGGTCCGTAGAGGTCTTGCTTGAGCGTGGCCTTGGCTTTGGGCTGCAAACGGGAGCTCCGCGAAGGTATGTGCTCAAGGGCGCTGGCCGGCTGCAAATGGGGCGCGGGATGGACGCCTCGAAGGGGACCGGTGGCAAGTGGGCGGCGCCTCCAAGTAGGGAGTTTAGAGTGGCTGACTAAGTGGGTCTTAGGGTCACTAGGGAAGTTAGGGACTTAGGGAAAACTGGCCCTAAAAGGTGAGTTAGTGGGAAGGCCAAATAGGGCACCTAGGGGGGTCGGCCGAATAGGAGATGGTGGCTAAGCAGTGGCCAGCCACTTGGGTTATCTTAGGTTCGGCTAGGCTTAGATGGTGGCGGCAAAGAGGTGGAGCTAAGGGGAAGATGGGTGGCTAAGAGTGGAGAGGTAGTAGAGAGTGGCTTTGAGGGAGTTAGGGGGACTTACCAAATGGGTAGGAGTGGCGGATGGAGTGGGAGAGTGGCGGGCAGGTGGCTGTCGGCTGGTGGAGTTGGGGGAAAGGTGGTGACGTCCAGCTGGGGGGGGCAGTGATGGTGACGTGGGAGAGGGAAGGTGGCGGAGCAGGTGGCGGCTGGTGGAGGAGCTGGAGCTGCTGGGGAAGACGGATGAGAGATGGGAGAAGGAGAGGGCCGGGCTGGGTGGTGGAGTGGTTCCCACTTTTGAAAAACCCGCCCACAATGAGGGGGGTTTAAATAGGGGATGGGTAGGTCGGTTAGGGCTGGGTTGTGGGTAGTGGTTAGGTGGTTTAGGTAGGGTAGTATGTAGATAAGGTGGGCTGGATGGGGTTGGGCCAGATATTTTAAAACTAGGTGTTTGGGAAAATCGTGGGCTAAGGGTGGTTTAGGGCTAGGTTAGGTGGTTGGGTTTTAGGGTGAGGTTTAGTGAGCTAGGTTAGGTGGTTTAGGCTAGGTTTAGGCTAGGATTAGGGAAATTAATCTAGGTTTAGGGAAGGATTAGGGGAGTGGGTTAGGTGATTAGGTCGGGATTAGGCCGGGATTAGGGAAGTGGGTTAGGTGATTAGGTTCAGATTAGGGGTGGATTAGGGTGGAAGGCTAGGATTAGGTGTTTTGGGTTAGGTTTAGGTGAGGGAGCTCCCTTAGCATGGCCCATAGACCTTGATCACCCCATGTTGGTGCAGCCCTAGGTTAGGTTTTAGCTAATTACAAGCTTAAACCCACTCAATTAGGCTAACCCACAAGATTAAACCCAAACTTGACACACAAGTCAAGCTTAATACAACACTCTTGATATTTTTCACCCCCACTCTCTTTCATGCCCAATATCCCACGTGAATTCCAAGTGGGCCCCACCTCCATTTATGAGAAGGTGATGTGGGCCATGGATATGGGTATTGGATTGGATCTCTGGATCCAAATCCAAATCCAAGTCCACATATGGGTTTGGATTGGAATCTGGATATATATGGTCCAGATCCAATCCGAACTGAACTCTGACTCCTTCGAGCTGGGTTCGAGACGGACGATTCGTGCGGGGCCTGACAGCATCAGTGCTCCGTCTGCGTTGGGTCTTCGCCAACATGGTCGCCCGCCTCCGTTTCTGCCTTCCGGAGATGACTTCAAATGCTTTTTTGATAAGAACAGGGTCTTGGACGTTCGAGATCCTGGGATGTGAATCAGATGCAAGAGTTGCTGCGCCGGGCTCGACAGGTGCTCCGGTTCCGGGCTCTTCTTGGCTCTCCTGGTCCTGTCTTGATCGGGCCAAGCCACTTCGGGGTTTCAAAACATGTTTTAAAAGGGTTTTCAAAAGCTATATCATATGTTTTTGAAAAATAAAGTTTAAAACATATATACAGGGTTGTTTGGAAGGCTCCTGGGTTTCCAAACTCAAAAATGGCCCTTTGGGGCTGCTTGTATCAAAACCAGATTTGTTTAAGAAATTCGTGGGATTTCGGGGTGTTTACAGATGCCCCTCTTTGGCCTTGTCCAAATAGATTTGGATAAGGGCAAAGATGACAAACACCCCTTTTAATGTCTCCCTAGATCTAGCCACGAAGAATATGGGATCGTCCCATTTTAACAAAATCTCAATTTTACAAACTCTGGTAGGAGGAGATATCACGCCAAAGGGTTCACTTATGGAATCTGGTCCTAAATGGGATCATGTTCATGCAAGTACCATGCGTGGAATGCAGATGACATGGGTGTGGTGCCCAGAGTGGCGACCTCCCAGAGACCAGGTGTGGTCGAACTCTAGAGACTTACAAGGCCTACTGCTCCAAGTGAGCAAAAACCCTATGCTGTTCGATGTTCGGTTTTCAAAACTTATTTACAAAAGCTATTTACAAAAGGGACAACTGTCTTGAGTCTCGATCCTAAGGATCTCGAGCTCTTCGCGCTTGCCCTTGTTTGAGTCTTAACACTCGCTTATCTAGCGGAGGTTTTATAAGAAAACAAGCCTCATTTCAAATTCCTACGCCTTACTCGAAAGGTCGAATTCTCAAACAAGATGAAATTCAAGTAAGTAAATCCTATTTTTACTTTAGGATTCCTCGAAATGAACCATGCTTTAGCTTGGGATAAGCCAGGGATGGGAAAGAGATACCACGGTCCTTTCTGAAGTGTCCCGTGGTTTAAGGTATAGAAGGCGGAAAACTGCTCTTTTTGAGCTTTTTGGCCTCTTTTTCCTTCCTTTTTTTTTTCACAGAGGGTCTCCCTTTGGGAGTATTTTTTCTTTAATCCCTCTTTTTCATAAGAGAATCGATTTTTCTTTTAAATTCTGGTTTCTTTCTTTTGGAAAGAGACTTTGAATGGGAAATTCCCTTTTGTTTTGGGCCTTTGTTTTCCTTTTGGAAGGAGAAGAGAAGAGGGGAGGACTTATCCCAAGCCTACACTCGATCCATTCCAGATCAGCCTATTTAGAAATAGCACGTACTACTTGCAAGTATCTTGCTATGTTGAACTAGGCCTTTCTTTGTAAGAAAAGGATTTTGAAATGTAACCACGATTTTGAAAACTCCACTCTTTCACAAGTGCGAATTCTCTCACTCAGGGTCACACGAGTTGCCTTTTGCACCTTATTCACATGTCTCAGGGCAGCTATCCCTATAAAATTTTCGAAAACTGGAATTTAATCCAGATCCTACACATGATACTTCTTTAAGTATTGAATATTGATAGGATCTGCTAAATTCCTACCTTCTACATCGATCAACCAATATGAATTATTCGTAGTGGTTGCTCGTACAACATAGGGTCCATCCCAGTTGGGGCGCCACTTGCCTAGGGGGTGTGGGCCACGATGGTGGATGGTTTTCAAGACCAGATCTCCCACTTCAAAGTGGCGAGGTCTCATGTGTTTGCTATAATGTCGGGCTATCCTTTGCCGGTATGCACGAGCATGATCCATAGCAAGGAGTCGCCTCTCATCTAGCAAATCTAGTTCGGCCATCCTAGCATGCTGAAGCGTCTCTAGGGGGAGGTCGAGTGCAATGGATGTATGGAATGAATGCAGTTGGGTATGAATGGGAAGAATGGCGTTTGTGCCATAGACCAATTCGAATGGTGTGGCATTCGTGGGAGCCCGGATGGAAGTCCTATAAGCCCATAAGGCTTCATCCAGCTTCTCATGCCACCTCCTACCCTTCTCTAAGGTTTTCTCAATGATACCAATGAGAGTCTTGTTTGTGGCTTCGGCTTGGCCGTTGCCTTGAGGGTAGTAGGGCGAGGAGAAGTGGTGAGTTATGCCATACGTGTTGCACAACTTAACCATCCGCTCGTTCTTGAATGGGGTACCATTATCAGACACCAGGTCTCGTGGAACCCCAAATCGAGCCAAGATATTCCTCCGGATGAAAGCCACCACATGTTGCCCCATTACATTCGTTAGGGAAATGGCTTCGACCCACTTGGAGAAATACTCCGTGGCTGCTAAGATAAAACGATGCCCATTCGAGGCCTTTGGGAATATGGGGCCTACAATGTCAAACGCCCACATGGTAAATGGCCAGGGGCTGACCACGGAATGCAATGCAGATGAAGGGATATGAATGGCGTGCCCATGCACTTGACATGGATGACACTTCCTAACATGATCGTGACAATCCTTTTTCAGGGTGGACCAAAAATAACCCCCTCTAAGTATTTTCATCGCCATCATGTTGGCATTAACATGACCTCCACATTCTCCATCATGGAACTCGTGCATTACTATCCTAGCCTCCTCTAGGTCGATACACCTAAGCAGAATGCCGGTAAAACTCTTTTTGTATAAGACCCCACCCAGAATGGTGTATCGGGTCGAAATCTTACGGATGAATGCCCTATCTTTGGATGTGGCATCCTCGGTGAATCCCCCATTTTCTAAAAATTGTTTTATGTCATAGAACCAGGGTTTTTCAATAGACTCTGGGTTGTTTTGGCAAATATCCAAGTCGTGTGTGGATGGATGGGGCGCATGCCATATTTCCAAAGATCTGGTCCCTGAAATGGGATCGACCTTCAGGGCTGAACCCAAGGAGGAGAGGGCATCGGCGATGCCATTGTCCTCTCTTCCCACGTGTGTGAGCTTACACGACTGGAAGGATTGGACCAATCGAGTGGCCAACTCGTGATATGGAAGTAGTTTCTCATTACGTACTTGCCAAATTTTTAAAACCTGGTTTATGACAAGGAGCGAATCTCCAAAGACCTCGATGCATGATGCCCCTAGAGTTTTCGAAATCCTTAAGCCTTGTATGAGTGCTTCATACTCAGCTACGTTGTTGGAACATTCGAAATCTAAGCGGACTGCTATGGGAATCTCGCCCTTTTCAGGGGAGATTAAGATGATCCCGGCACCAGCCCCTCGTTGGTTTCGTGCCCCGTCGAAGTGCATCTTCCACACTTGGTTTTCGAAAGAATTTGCCAAAATGTGGTTTTGAAAATGGTTTTGCAATATGCCTTCGTCAGGCATTTCGACAAGAGTGGGATATGCGTCCTCCAAGGGGAAGTCAGCCACGTAATCTGCTAGGGCTTGCCCCTTAACGGAGATCTGGTGATGGTATTTCAGATCATACTCCATTAGAAGGAGTTGCCATTTCCCCAATCTACCCGTGAGAATGGGTTTTTCGAACAAGTGCTTGATTGGATCAAGCTTGGACACTATCCAGATCTCATGATCTAGGAAGTAGTGTCTGAATTTCTGGCAGGCCCAGACTAGGGCCAAGCACGTCTTCTCCATGGCTTGATAATTTCGCTCATAAGCCAAGAGAGTTTTCGAAATATAGTAGATGGCATACTCCTTATGGGCGTCATCCTCGTATTGAGCCAACAGGGCTCCTAAAGCATTTACATGCACGGAGATGTATAATAAAAGCGGTTTTCCTTGCTTTGGAGGATTCAAAACGGGGGGATTAACCAAGTATGCCTTTAGTCTCTCGAAGGACTTTTGGCATTCGTCATCCCATAAGAATTTCGTACCCTTCCTCAATAGTTTGTTGAAGGGTTCGCATCTAGTTGCCAGATTCGATATGAATCGGCGCACAGATTGTAATCGACCCTGGAGGCTACGGACTTGGGTGAGATTGGAGGGTGGAGCCATGTCTATGATGGCTCGACACTTAGAGGGGTCGACTTCTATTCCCCTTTGGCTCACCATAAAGCCTAGAAGCTTTCCTGATTCTACCCCGAACACACATTTTTGAGGGTTTAGCTTTACTTTGTAAAGCCTAAGCCTTTCGAAAATCTTTTGTAAACATTCGATATGGGTGCATCGGGTTTTGGATTTTGCCAAGAGATCATCTACATACACTTCTACAAGCTCGTGAATTTGATCATGGAAGATCGTGTTCATGGCTCGTTGGTATGTTGCGCCGGCATTTTTCAAACCAAAGGGCATGACTGTATAGCAGTACGTGCCCCATGGGGTTGTGAAGGCGGTCTTACCCTGATCTCGTGGACTTAGTTTGATTTGATTATAGCCTGAATAGCCATCCATAAACGAAAACATTTCATGATTTGCAGAACTATCGACTATCAAATCTATGTTTGGTAAAGGATAATTATCCTTTGGAGTGGCTTTATTCAGGTTTCTGAAATCGATGCATATTCGAATTTTCCCATTGGTTTTTCGAACTACAACGATATTTGACAACCAATCCGAATACGCAATGGGTTTTATAAATCCGGCTTTTAGCAGATCTTCTAAACCCTCTTTGACTTGCGTGTGTACATTCGGGTGTATTTTCCTAAGCTTCTGCTTTATTGGTTTTACACCTACATCTAAGGGAAGATGATGCTCGACTATGCTGGGATCTATGCCCGGCATGTCTTCATACGTCCATGCAAACACATCTAAATAGGTTCGTAGAAATGCAATGAATGCTAACTTTTCAGTTTCATGCAAGCATGCGCCTATTTTGATGGTTTTGGGATTTGAATCATCCCCTAGGTTCACCTCTACGAAATCTCCTCCTACTGATTGGGAAGGTCTTTCAAAATCGAGAATTCTATGAAATTCTGGGAGCTCAGAAGTGGGATCTTCCTCAAGGGGATCCACTTCTGGGCTTTGATCATTCTCGTGGGCTATAGACCCGAGGGAACTTGATGCGTGATTTTCAAAATAACCTGGTTTTGTACTTAGATTTTCAAGTGATTTCGAAATTTTTGGTCTGGCTATGCAGACGATGTTTCTTTCGAAATCCCTTTCTTTTGCTAAAGTTAAACCAGGAGCAGCTATGTACAAAATCTTTTTGGTATTTGTAAACACCCCAAATCTTCTATTTTTCAAAAACTCTCGAAACACCAAAAAGCTCGTTTGAGCCAAAACGACGACCTATTTTAAAATGTGAAAACAGGTACAGAAGGCAAAAGAAGACCCTAGGCCCGAAGAGGATTCAAGCCCAGAGCTTCAGAAGCCACTCCCTGATAAAAAAAAAAAAAACAAAAGAAGGCTGAGCCCGTTTGATGAAAAACTCAACGGAGTCCAGAACGGCGAGACAAAGTCCGGACGACAAAGTTGGGGAAAACCCAGCACCAGACGGAGCGCTGATGAAGCCAGTGCCCGCACAGATCGTTCGCCTCGAGAAGCCAAGAAGGACTGTCCGAAGAAATTTTGATTTGGATCTGGACCATATATATCCAGATCCAAATCCATGTAATGAATAGTGTTTGGATTTGGGCCAATCCAAATAGTGTTTGGGTCGATCCAAATAGTGTTTGGATTTGGATTGGATCCAAATAGTGTTTGGATTGGATCGGATCTGGATCAAAATATCCAGATCCGTATCCATAAAAATATTGGGTTTGGATCGGATACAGATCTCAAAATATCCGAGATCCAATATCCAGATCCAAATAGTGTTTGGATTTGGGTATGGATCCAAACCCCAAACCCAAACCCAAATCCAAGACCCACCTCAAATCTCTATAAATAGAGGTGAGGGGGTCCATGTAAAGGGTTCATGCAAATATTTGGGAGGAGAGAGAGGGAGTGATAGACCTAGCCATGTGGGCTCATTGGGTGAGGTGGGTTCAAGCCATGTGGGCTAAGTGGGTCTAGACCAAGTGGCTGCAACCAAGGTGGGCTGGACCAAGTGGCTGCAACCGTGGAGACGTGGGCTCAAGCCAAGAAGGACCGGCTCCAAGAGGTAAACCTAACCCCAACCTAGCCTAGGTTCGAACCTACCTAACCCTAACTGAACCTAACCCTAACTGAACCAACCTAACCCTAACTGAACCCTAACTAGACCTAACCTAACCCCAACCGCCTCAAACCATCCCTAACAAACCCCAACAACTTCACCCCGGCCGGCCGTGAGCAACCAGCGCCTGCCGCGCGCCCTGAGTCCTGCCGCGCGCCCCTGTTGCCTGCCGCGCCACGCGCCACAGCGCTCCACGCGCCACAGCGCTCCCTGCTGCCTGCCGCGCGCCCCCTCGCCTGCCTGCACGCCCCGCGCCGCAGCACGTCCTGCGCCACAGCGCGCCCCGCGCCACTGCAGCCGCGCCAGGCGCCCGTCTGCTGCGCCAGGCGCCCAACAGCCGCGCCAGCCACCCGACCACCTCCCTACTGATTTGATCACCCCCCTGCTGACCTAACCTGCACCCTGGCCGTGACCTGCACCCTAGGACAGACCCTAGGACAGACCCTACACAGCCCCCATCTTGGCCGAACCTTAGTTCCCCTAAGACCCTAATCGTGCCCCATAGAACCTCCCTCAAAGCCACCTAGGATAACCCCCTCTTGGCTGCCCAAGGTGAACCGTGAGCCCACGTGCAAGCAAGTTGAACATGGACCAGCTATTTGTAAGTGTCTAAACTTGGTCTATTACATTAACTTGCTTTATATTCAATTAAATTTTGATACGGGGTTGTAGTAAAGGAGCTTTGTCTCCCCCCGATTGTAATAACATGGTTTGACACACCCACACACACGCGCACTTGAGCCTTTCCGCTCTTAGTCGTACACTTTTTGCACACACACGGGCCTAACCAGCCCTTAATATATAGTTATATTTATATATTTTAAGTCAAGGGGGTTTTTAATTAAGTCGTGTGTGTTGTCTTTCCATTTTCCACACGCACACACATTGAGCCTTCGCTCTTACTCCCAAGACCTTAGTAAAGGCCTTATTGCAGTTATATTTGGGTTTCATTTATGTCGTGTGCGTAGTACTTCAATTCTACACTCACACACATTGAGCTTTCGCTCTTACTCCCAAGACCTTAGTCAAGGCATACTGCAATTTATATTTGGGTTTCATTTCATGTCGTGTGTGTAAGTCTTTCAATTCAAGCACGCACACACATTGAGCCTTCGCTCTTATTTACAAGACCCAAGTAAGGGCCCCTACATATACTCTATATAAAGTATTTCTTTCGGCTACGTCTTTAAGATTCAGGTTTTAAGGTTCAAGTCGTGTGCGTTGTCTTTCAATATATACACGACACACACTTACACAATTGAGCCTTTCCGCTCTTAAGATATAGCCATATTTCCCCTTCCGCTATTTACTTTACAAGTCATTTCCCTTCGGCTATTTATTTTACAAGTCATTTCCCTTCGGCAATTTCCCTTCGGCATTGTCTTTTAAATTCGGGTTTTCCCTTTGGAGTAGCGTGAGTTTGCATTGCATCTACGCCATACCACGAGGTAGGACGCATATTGCATCGAAGCAAGCCCCGTACTCCCGCTCAAATTCACCCCATGTAGTGGAGTGTTCATAACACACACCTAGGTGGCCCATCAAGGGATAAAAAGAAAGACTTAGGCACGTGCAAATCCACGTGATCTAAAATCTGAGAATCGTACAAACCCGAATCAAATCGTGCAAGACTTAGGGTCGTCCAACCCTTACAAAGTCAAAACCGCCCAAATGCATGGTTTTCAAAAGGTTTTAAAACACTTCTTCATTCAAAATATATTTTGAGTTAAACTTGTTTCAAAACGAAGTCTCTAAGCGTACAGACTGACCCTTGCGCATCGGTGCAAGAAGGTCTGCGACGTAAAAATCCCGCTTGCCTACAATCGCCTTTCAAAAGTCAGATTATTTTCAAAACATACTTTGCTAGTTAAAGTAAACTAGCTGGCATGCCCATAAAGCGAAGTAGATTGCGAAAAGGTTCACTTCAGGCCTAAGAACCCGCAAGTGAAAATTTTCGGTGTCTACAATTTGGCACGCCCGGTGGGACCCGGGACTTAAGCAGACTTCAAACAAACGAGTTATACTCAAATTTTCGGAAAAAAGTGTTTTCTTCACAAATCGTGCATACTTAGGAAAATTGCATGAAAATGGATAGAAAGCTACAAAAATCTTCGTTGAGTAAACTAAAAGAGGTTTTCAAATCAGATAAAGCCCAAAGAGAGCTCGATGAGATTGAAAAAATATTTCAAAAGATGGATGCTTTAAGCAAGGAGCTTAAAGCCCATCGATCACATAGCAGCTCTTCAAGGGCACATACAGATCGTGAATTGAAAACCGATCTCAAACTCAACGAGGAATTGGAGATTAGAGACAAATCCCAGCAAAGGGATAAGTCATCCACTCC
This sequence comes from Brasenia schreberi, assembly GCA_036023115.1. Lineage (NCBI taxonomy): Eukaryota > Viridiplantae > Streptophyta > Magnoliopsida > Nymphaeales > Cabombaceae > Brasenia > Brasenia schreberi. Next base: position 11,749,705 of record JAYKKT010000088.1, read on the forward strand.
TACAACTTCAAGCTTTTCAAAATCCATAGAAAAACCAAAAAAAGATTTTTCTATTTCAAAAAACCAAAAAAATCTTGAAAATTTGGAAAAAGACCAAAAAATTGAAAAACAAAATTTTGGAATTTCGAAAACTTCAAGTCCTAAGTCTAGGCACACACATACAGTGGGACATGAAGTCCACACCCTACAAAGGAACGAGAGTGAAAAACAGGAAGGTTTCGAAAGGAAACGCCTCGTTAAACCCCGGGGGCTCAAAATAGAGTTACCCGGGAAATCGGCTTGCTCTCACCCTGAAAAGGTAGACAAGCCACAAAGAGGTATGCCTGAAACCCATCCTTCTCAAGACTCTCTTCTTCATGTAGGGTCATCAGATGCATTGGATAACCCCTTTGCACACACAAACCCACAAACTGTGCCAAAACTTGAGGATTTTCAAGGTGCGTCAACTATTGTGCACCATTCAAAGGAATTTCAAAAAGAAGTTTCGAAAATGGTAGACATGTAGACCCCTAATGCATGCATCGACATCTTAGGAGCTCATAACCCTACCATAGAAAAACCCACTTCTTCGAGCCTAGTCTTGTGCCCTGGAGCCAAGGCTATGGCTTTAAAACAAAAAAATCAATCCCTAGGGGCACCACGAGTTGAACCTAGGGACCAAGTCAAAGACTTCAAGGGACCTTGCATGGCTCCCCTTGAAGTAAATCTTTCCCAAAATAGGGTATGGAACCATAAGTTTTCCATAACCCTGCTATGTCCAAAACTCCTCAAGGAACCAAGCTTGGCTTTCCTTGAGGGCAAAGTCTCCCAAACCAGGTTTGTATGGAAGCCCAAGTCTTCCATCACCCCGGAATCCAAACTCCTGATATCCAAAAGGGTATATGTCCCCAACATGGACGATTCCATGTTCCAAGACCATGATTTATACCAAAACTTTTCGAAAAGCAAAAAGTCTTGGAACATGATTCTGAATATGGGATATAAACCCTACGCGGGCCTGGGAACCCGAAACCAAGGTAGGCTTGAGCCTGTCCTACCTAAAACCAATAGGGAACGATATGGACTGGGCTACAGCCCACCCATACCACCAGAGCCACCACCAAAGACCATCTGGGTCAAGGGTGCCTTATAGAACCTCTAAAACCGAAACCCATGTCTTAGACCTATCTGATTAGAGTCTGATTCATGAATGTTTTCTTTGAAGGTTCAATGGAAGATCCCTACTTTTGAAAAAGACAAAAAAAAGTTGAAAACTCTCAAAATCTCAAAAACATTTGGAAAAACGAAAATTACAAAAAGAAATTTATTTCCAAAAGCCTTTGGCCATGTACAAAGCCCATTTTCGAAAAATTGTAAAAATGCTTTCGAAAATTGTATATACTCCCTGAAACCAAGTGTGCAAAAAGCTGGTCCTATCTATCCTTTTGCCTAGAGCTTTTTCAAAAATGAAAAGCTCGAGAATCACCAAAGCAAGGAGGAATAAACACCTCCAAGCTTCCTGAACTTCGCAAAAATCCTTAACTTATGGAAAATTGGGGATTTTTAGAAATAAGTTAACCCATAGTGTGTGCATAAGCATCATGCATTACACTTTGAAATCATTCATATGCATCGAGTCTAGACATCATTCTAGAAATCGAATTCAGGGTTTTGCAAAATCAAAGGGGCAATAAGAGTTGACCCCCTAAGTATCGAGCCTTCATAGGCATGTCTCCATACAAATCAAAACCAACACCTTCGAGGCAAATTTTAAAAAAGGAAATGAGAATCTTGAAAAAGGGTTACACATTTCACAAAAACCTTTCATGGCTTTGAAAAGAAAGATTTTCTTCAACTTCTGGTTTATATAAAAACCTTGATTGTGTTAGGATAAAGAACATGAATCTCACAATGAAATATGGAGACCATGTCAAAACTAAAACCTGATGGCCATGACGATCACTTAGGGCTGGTTATGTTTCCCATCCTTGAGCAAAAAGTATCATGATCATGTTAGAAAAACCATGGAAGTGCATGGACATGAACATACCATTGTCCATCCAAAATCCCTTTGAAAAACCATGGCCCTTCACCATATGGCCATGCGAAATTCCCATCAAGCTAGGGGCATTTTTAAACACAACCCCTAGACACTTTCCATGGATAAGTGAACGCATCTCCTTCATGATTTGTGAGATACATTTCATGTGTTCATCATTGCATAAAAACATGTATTTCCATTTTAAATCACATGGAGTGCATAGCATGCATCATATCACCCCGAAGAAAGCCCAAAAGGGTGGCAAACTCGAGTAGAAATGTCCCCATGTCTTCGAAAGGGCAACAAAAATTAGAAATTTGTTGATATTGTGGATAGAAATTAGCAAAACCCCGAAAATGCCCGAATATTCAAAAGGGTTTATGCTGAATTCTTTTTCAAAAAGATTTTGAAAAATCGAACTCCTTTGAAACTTCTTGAAAGAAGGATCGAAGTAGATTGTATAACCCCGAATGGAGGAATCTATACTTTTCGAAAAGTAGAGTCTTCCAAAAATGAATTGGCTATATTTCAAAGAACCCTGGCTTACAAGATTAAGCCTTGTTCAAAATATCAAAATATTTTCGAATAGCAGATGCTATTAAGAAATAGGACGATCTCGTTTGAATTGAGTAACCAAAGGGATAAGCCCTCCCCCATCCTACTTTCTCTCCAAAAAGGAAAATTGGCTATTTTCAAAAGAAAGAAAAAAAAAATCGAGAATACAAAAACTCCTCCGAAAGTGGTCTTCCCTTCATAAACAGGGAATACAAAAACTCCTCCGAAAGAGGTCTTCTCGTTTCAAAAGAAAAAGGAGATATAAAAACACTCCTCCCAAAGAGGTCTTCCCTTCATAAACAGGGAATACAAAAACTCCTCCAAAGAGCTGCTCTCCTTTAAAGAAAAGAGGGATTAATGAAAAAATACTCCCAAAGGGAGACCCTCTATGAAAAAGAAACAAAAAGCCAAAGCTCCAAAGAGCGATTTTCCGATTCTTTGCCTAAAACCACGGGACGCTTCAGAAGGGACCGTGGTATCTCTTTCCCATATCCCTACGGCTTATCCCCGAGGAAAAAGATTCAAATTTGCAAAAATCCTAAAGTACGAATAAAATCGGCTTATTTGGATTTCATTTTGTTTGAGAACTCGACTCTGTTTTGTAGGAAATGGAACTTTGAAATGTTTTCCAAGTTTTCCTACCCAAAAACCTCTACTGAGTAGCGGGTATTGAAACCCGAATGAAGGGAAGTATGAAAAATGGAAGTCCTTTTCGATACAAGTTAAAAGGAGTTCCTTTTCAAAAAGAAATTTTTGAAAAACCCACGAATGTCAAAAAGACATGGGTGAAAACCTGCTCGGAGCAACCAGCCTCAAAAGGCTCTCTTCGGGCTCAAAAACCAAAAATAAAATTTTTCTCATGCATGCATTCAAAGAGTCGTTCGTGCATGATCATACATATAGGGAAATAGCTAGGAAAAGCCCCCTTTTGCTGAAAATCCCCACTTGTGGAAAAAGAAAACAGGGTTTTTGCGAAATAAATGGTGTATTCTCGAGAAAATTTGAGGGAAAAACCAAAATGGGGTGTTTCTTCTTTGCCATTATCCAAATACATTTGGATAATGCCAAAGAGGGGCATCTGTAAACACCCCAAATCTTCTATTTTTCAAAAACTCTCGAAACACCAAAAAGCTCGTTTGAGCCAAAACGACGACCTATTTTAAAATGTGAAAACAGGTACAGAAGGCAAAAGAAGACCCTAGGCCCGAAGAGGATTCAAGCCCAGAGCTTCAGAAGCCACTCCCTGATAAAAAAAAAAAAAACAAAAGAAGGCTGAGCCCGTTTGATGAAAAACTCAACGGAGTCCAGAACGGCGAGACAAAGTCCGGACGACAAAGTTGGGGAAAACCCAGCACCAGACGGAGCGCTGATGAAGCCAGTGCCCGCACAGATCGTTCGCCTCGAGAAGCCAAGAAGGACTGTCCGAAGAAATTTTGATTTGGATCTGGACCATATATATCCAGATCCAAATCCATGTAATGAATAGTGTTTGGATTTGGGCCAATCCAAATAGTGTTTGGGTCGATCCAAATAGTGTTTGGATTTGGATTGGATCCAAATAGTGTTTGGATTGGATCGGATCTGGATCAAAATATCCAGATCCGTATCCATAAAAATATTGGGTTTGGATCGGATACAGATCTCAAAATATCCGAGATCCAATATCCAGATCCAAATAGTGTTTGGATTTGGGTATGGATCCAAACCCCAAACCCAAACCCAAATCCAAGACCCACCTCAAATCTCTATAAATAGAGGTGAGGGGGTCCATGTAAAGGGTTCATGCAAATATTTGGGAGGAGAGAGAGGGAGTGATAGACCTAGCCATGTGGGCTCATTGGGTGAGGTGGGTTCAAGCCATGTGGGCTAAGTGGGTCTAGACCAAGTGGCTGCAACCAAGGTGGGCTGGACCAAGTGGCTGCAACCGTGGAGACGTGGGCTCAAGCCAAGAAGGACCGGCTCCAAGAGGTAAACCTAACCCCAACCTAGCCTAGGTTCGAACCTACCTAACCCTAACTGAACCTAACCCTAACTGAACCAACCTAACCCTAACTGAACCCTAACTAGACCTAACCTAACCCCAACCGCCTCAAACCATCCCTAACAAACCCCAACAACTTCACCCCGGCCGGCCGTGAGCAACCAGCGCCTGCCGCGCGCCCTGAGTCCTGCCGCGCGCCCCTGTTGCCTGTCGCGCCACGCGCCACAGCGCTCCCTGCTGCCTGCCGCGCGCCCCCTCGCCTGCCTGCACGCCCCGCGCCGCAGCACGTCCTGCGCCACAGCGCGCCCCGCGCCACTGCAGCCGCGCCAGGCGCCCGTCTGCTGCGCCAGGCGCCCAACAGCCGCGCCAGCCACCCGACCACCTCCCTACTGATTTGATCACCCCCCTGCTGACCTAACCTGCACCCTAGGACAGACCCTAGGACAGACCCTACACAACCCCCATCTTGGCCGAACCTTAGTTCCCCTAAGACCCTAATCGTGCCCCATAGAACCTCCCTCAAAGCCACCTAGGATAACCCCCTCTTGGCTGCCCAAGGTGAACCGTGAGCCCACGTGCAAGCAAGTTGAACATGGACCAGCTATTTGTAAGTGTCTAAACTTGGTCTATTACATTAACTTGCTTTATATTCAATTAAATTTTGATACGGGGTTGTAGTAAAGGAGCTTTGTCTCCCCCCGATTGTAATAACGTGGTTTGACACACCCACACACACGCGCACTTGAGCCTTTCCGCTCTTAGTCGTACACTTTTTGCACACACACGGGCCTAACCAGCCCTTAATATATAGTTATATTTATATATTTTAAGTCAAGGTGGTTTTTAATTAAGTCGTGTGTGTTGTCTTTCCATTTTCCACACGCACACACATTGAGCCTTCGCTCTTACTCCCAAGACCTTAGTAAAGGCCTTATTGCAGTTATATTTGGGTTTCATTTATGTCGTGTGCGTAGTACTTCAATTCTACACTCACACACATTGAGCTTTCGCTCTTACTCCCAAGACCTTAGTCAAGGCATACTGCAATTTATATTTGGGTTTCATTTCATGTCGTGTGTGTAAGTCTTTCAATTCAAGCACGCACACACATTGAGCCTTCGCTCTTATTTACAAGACCCAAGTAAGGGCCCCTACATATACTCTATATAAAGTATTTCTTTCGGCTACGTCTTTAAGATTCGGGTTTTAAGGTTCAAGTCGTGTGCGTTGTCTTTCAATATATACACGACACACACTTACACAATTGAGCCTTTCCGCTCTTAAGATATAGCCATATTTCCCCTTCCGCTATTTACTTTACAAGTCATTTCCCTTCGGCTATTTATTTTACAAGTCATTTCCCTTCGGCAATTTCCCTTCGGCATTGTCTTTTAAATTCGGGTTTTCCCTTTGGAGTAGCGTGAGTTTGCATTGCATCTACGCCATACCACGAGGTAGGACGCATATTGCATCGAAGCAAGCCCCGTACTCCCGCTCAAATTCGCCCCATGTAGTGGAGTGTTCATAACACACACCTAGGTGGCCCATCAAGGGATAAAAAGAAAGACTTAGGCACGTGCAAATCCACGTGATCTAAAATCTGAGAATCGTACAAACCCGAATCAAATCGTGCAAGACTTAGGGTCGTCCAACCCTTACAAAGTCAAAACCGCCCAAATGCATGGTTTTCAAAAGGTTTTAAAACACTTCTTCATTCAAAATATATTTTGAGTTAAACTTGTTTCAAAACGAAGTCTCTAAGCGTACAGACTGACCCTTGCGCATCGGTGCAAGAAGGTCTGCGACGTAAAAATCCCGCTTGCCTACAATCGCCTTTCAAAAGTCAGATTATTTTCAAAACATACTTTGCTAGTTAAAGTAAACTAGCTGGCACGCCCATAAAGCGAAGTAGATTGCGAAAAGGTTCACTTCAGGCCTAAGAACCCGCAAGTGAAAATTTTCGGTGTCTACAGTATTTTCCAAATTTTCGATTTTTTTGGGTTTTTGCAAAACAAGAACTTTGGGAACTATACAAAGCACACTTTTTTCGAGTTTTTGCTTTTCCATTGTTTTTGGTTTTTCTTGTTTTTCGATTTTTTTGGATTTTAAGTTTTCAAATGTTTTTGGTATTTTTAGAAAAAGGGATCTTCCGTCATACCTACAAAGGGAAAACACTATGGGTTAGACTCGGAATAGGAGGTCTAAACCATAGGTCTCTTCTAAGACAGGCTCCGGGGCACCCTTGACCCAGGTGGTCACAGGGGGTGGCTCCGGCGGTATTCGGGGAGTATAGCCGATCCCATATCGGCTTGGGTTGGCCCTAGGAAGGATGGGCTCTAGGAGACCCTGGTTTTGTGCCCCTAGACTTTTGTAGGGCGTGTAGCCCATGTTCAATAACATGTTCCACGACCTTTTGTTTTTTGAAAAGATGGGATATAAGTCGTGGTCCTGGAACATGCTATCGTCCATATTAGGCTCGTAGGGCCTTTTGTCCAGGGGTTTTGGAAATAGGGAACGTTTGGGTTTTCCTAGGAGGATTAGAGTCGGGAGGGGGCCTGCTTCGGGCGGCCCCTTCACACATACAACCTTCCTAGGGTTGTTCAACACGAGCCGAGGTGGCTCAACCATAATTTGCCCCAGGTTAGCCTCATGGGCCTGGGAGCTCGATAAACAAGGGGAGTTTATGATCCCCTGAAGCTGTGGGTGACTCTCACCTAGGATCACTACGACTTGGTCCCTAAAAGGGATCTTGACACACTTGTGGAAGGTGGATGGCACAGCGCACAAACTATGTATCCAGGGTCTTCCCAGCAACAGGTTATAATGGGGGTGGATGTCCAAGACATGGAACACCCCCGTGTGTTCGATCCCTCCCGTTTCCATTGGGAGTTCGATGGATCCTAAAGGCCTAGATGCATTCCCATCGTATCCAGTGATAACGATGGGGCTTGGGTTCACTGAAGTCAAGGTGACTCCGATTTTGTACGCCACGTGAAGTGGAAGGATGTTGAGCCCTCCTCCACCATCGACTAGGCACCTATTCAGAGAGTGGTTGTTTAGAACCACCTCGATATGCAGGGCCTGGTTATGGGTTTCGTAGGGTCTATCTACATCATCTTCCGAAAAGGTGATGGGCGATTTTGCTCCTAATAAAGCCACTTGGGCAGACAAGGATTCCGGACTTATGTTCGAATCAACCTTGGCCCTTTCTAGAATTTTCTCTAAGACAAGTCTATGCCTAGGCGAGGTTTTGATAAGCTCTAGGATAGACATGTGAATAGGAATCTTTGAAAGGTGGTTTTCGAAATCATAAGGATTTAGGATGATTTTGTCCTTATCTGCTTTTGGCAGACCACTAGGGATACATGCTTTTGAGGGGCCAGGCACACTGACCACCTTTTGAGCACCTTGAAGGTGCGGGGGTTGGTAGATCCTCCCGGACCTAGTGACTTCCCCCACGACCAGCCTAGGGTTCGCGCTAAACTTGGCTCTAAGGATGAGTTGAGGAGGACCTTGGATTTTTAAAACTGGTTTTGCCGGGGTTTCTACTTTTGATGGTCCCCGAATGACGACTTGGGCGGGCCTCTTGTATAGTACAAGGATGGGCGCACAAGCAGGTCGACCAGGTTCGGGCTTTTGCGCTAGTTCCTTGGAAATGGTGAGGGTACATACCTCCTTTCCTTTCCCACTGCCACTGGCGTGTTTGGGAAAGGGTTCCTTGAAGATAGCTTGAGGTGGCTCAGGTTCCGCAGTGACCTGGAGCCGGCCCTCCGCTATCAAGTTCTCAATTTTATTTAGAAGAGAGAAGCACCGTTTGGTATCATGGCCTTTGAGCCGATGATACTTGAAAAATCGGTTTAAATACCCCCCTTTGGACGTGACTCCTTCGGGGATTTCAGGGAGTTCGATCATGCCCTGGGCAAGTAGGAGGTCTAGGACCTCCGACACAGGTTGCCCCAGCGGAGTGTACTCCCGTTTTTCAATTGGTTTTGAAAAGTTGCGTTCTCTCTTATTTTCTATTTTTTCAAAATTTTTAGAAGTGCCCGCCATGCCTGGATCCACCCGGACATTGGCGATTTTATGGGGTTTTGCCCCTTTGTCCGTTGTGGGCAGCCCATATGCGATGGGCTTTTCCACACGTGTTTTGGGAATGGCACTTCCTTTCCATAAGTGGTCGTATGTCCCTTTTCGCAAGTTGGTTTCGAAAAGGGAGGCCTTTTTGATCAACTTATGGAAAGTTGAAATCTCATGGAGCGAGAGAAGGGTTTTTAACTCACTTTTGAAATTATCCAGGATGAGCATTACTGCGCATCCTTCGGATATAGGCTCTCGCACTTGGCCTAAAAGAGACCTCCATCTTATAATGAAGGCATGCACGTCTTCGTTCATGCCTTGCTTTGTATCCCTTAGGGTATTCAGGGTTGGCGTGACTTCCACGTTGTGTGCAAATCTTTGCATGAAGCAGTTCGCTAACTCTTCAAAAGTAGCGAACTGGCTTAAGTCGTAGGAAGCCAGCCATTTGGCAGCTGTGCCCTTAAGGGATAGAGGGAACCAATACACCCATTTCATCGAGTCCTTTTTCTTCTTATGGGCTCGACGTGAGAAAAGCTGCAAGTGAGACCTAGGGTCTCCCATGCCATCATACCGATGGAAGTTCGGTATTTCATCGTCACTGTCTGTTTCGTAATCCATAGGAAGGAAATCAGACAGGGCGTAGCTTCTTTTCTCTTTATTTTGCCCTTTCAGCAGTTGCTGTAGGGCTTTACGGTCCTTTTGTGTGAAGGACTCGTGGTATTGGTTGCCTTCCATTACGGAGGCTTCTTTTTGCTTGCGAGTTTTTTCAATTTTCTTTTTAGGCCTTTGTTCACCGTTTGATGAACACGAATCGCCTACTTCAGCCTCTTGGCTGAGAGCATCGATTTTGGCCTCAAATTCCCTTCTCAAGTCCTCGATTTCATCTAGTTTTATTTTGTTTTTGAAAATCCTCCTAGAGTGAGAACTTGATGCGCATGAGCCTTGGCTCGACACTTCACTTGGATTGGATTTTGACATGCTTTTCAAGCTTTTTCAAAATTTCCTAAGTAAAAGCAAAGAAAACAAGTTAAAACGACACCTTTATAAAATTTTCGCAAAACTCCTACAAGTAAACTCGATTTTTGAAAAGGCTCACGTCCCACCGGGCGTGCCAATCTCTGTAGACGCGCGAAAATCCCCGCCTCTTTGCCCCTTTCGTGGCTTGGAGTGGATCTTATCGTGCGTCTAAGGCCTAGATATACAAACAGGGCGTGCCAGCTAGCTTACTTAAGCTAGCGAAGATATATTTAACACTGACTTCTAAACGTGGCGACTGTGAGCAAGTGAGCTCTTGTCGTCGCAGACCTTCTTGCACCGATGCGCAAGGGTCAGTCTGTACGCTTTTGCAAAAATCGAGTTTTAGGGAGAAAGTCTACGAAACGATTCGAGGTGTCTATTTCGGGTTTTTAAGATGCGATTGCATGTTTTAGATCACGTGGATTTGCACGTGCCTAAGTCCTTTCTTTTATCCCTTTTTGGGTCGCCTAGTTTGTGTGTTATGAACACTCCACTACATGGGCGAATTCGAGCGGGGGTTGCTTCGATGCAATATGCGTCCTACCTCGTGGTATGGCGTAGATGCAATGCAAACTCACGCTACTCCAAAGGGAAAACCCGAAATGTAAAGACAATGCTGAAGGGAAATAACAGAAGGGAAATAACCGAAGGGAAATAACCGAAGGGAAATAACCGAAGGGAAATACGTATATATCTTATGTATATGAGCCCTTACTCGGGTCTTGCAAATAAGAGCGAAGGCTCAATGTGGGTGCGTGCTTGAATTGAAAGACTTACACACACGACATGAAATTAAACCCAAATATAAATTGCAGTATGGCCTTGACTAAGGTCTTGGGAGTAAGAGCGAAGGCTCAATGTGTGTGAGAGTGCTTGAATTGAAGTACTACACACACGACATAAATGAAACCCAAATATAACTGCAATAAGGCCTTTACTAAGGTCTTGGGAGTAAGAGCGAAGGCTCAATGTGTGTGAAAGTGCTCGAATTGAAAGACTTACTCACACGACAAGAAATAAAACCCAAATAGTATAGGTCGGCCCTTACTTGGGTCTTTCAAATAAGAGCGGAAGCTCAATGTGTGTGAGAGTGTTTAAATTGAAAGACTTACTCACACGACAAGAAATAAAACCCAAATAGTATAGGTCGGCCCTTACTTGGGTCTTTCAAATAAGAGCGGAAGCTCAATGTGTGTGAGAGTGTTTTAATCGAAAGACAACGCACCCAACTTAAATAAAACCCTTCGGAAATGAAATATATATACGTACACTTATATATATTAGGGGCTGATTAGGCCCGTGTGTGTTCAAAATTGTGCACGACTAAGAGAGTGCACGTGTGTGGTTGTGCCAAGCCACGTTATTACAAGCGGGGGGAGACTATGCTCCGTTATTACAACCCCGTATCAAATTGAATTTTAAGCAAGTGTACGACTAGAGACCGAGTTTAGACACTTACGAGTAGCTGGTCCGTAGAGGTCTTGCTTGAGCGTGGCCTTGGCTTTGGGCTGCAAACGGGAGCTCCGCGAAGGTATGTGCTCAAGGGCGCTGGCCGGCTGCAAATGGGGCGCGGGATGGACGCCTCGAAGGGGACCGGTGGCAAGTGGGCGGCGCCTCCAAGTAGGGAGTTTAGAGTGGCTGACTAAGTGGGTCTTAGGGTCACTAGGGAAGTTAGGGACTTAGGGGAAACTGGCCCTAAAAGGTGAGTTAGTGGGAAGGCCAAATAGGGCACCTAGGGGGGTCGGCCGAATGGGAGATGGTGGCTAAGCAGTGGCCAGCCACTTGGGTTATCTTAGGTTCGGCTAGGCTTAGATGGTGGCGGCAAAGAGGTGGAGCTAAGGGGAAGATGGGTGGCTAAGAGTGGAGAGGTAGTAGAGAGTGGCTTTGAGGGAGTTAGGGGGACTTACCGAATGGGTAGGAGTGGCGGATGGAGTGGGAGAGTGGCGGGCAGGTGGCTGTCGGCTGGTGGAGTTGGGGGAAAGGTGGTGACGTCCAGCTGGGGGGGGCAGTGATGGTGACGTGGGAGAGGGAAGGTGGCGGAGCAGGTGGCGGCTGGTGGAGGAGCTGGAGCTGCTGGGGAAGACGGATGAGAGATGGGAGAAGGAGAGGGCCCGGCTGGGTGGTGGAGTGGTTCCCACTTTTGAAAAACCCGCCCACAATGAGGGGGGTTTAAATAGGGGATGGGTAGGTCGGTTAGGGCTGGGTTGTGGGTAGTGGTTAGGTGGTTTAGGTAGGGTAGTATGTAGATAAGGTGGGCTGGATGGGGTTGGGCCAGATATTTTAAAACTAGGTGTTTGGGAAAATCGTTGGGCTAACGGTGGTTTAGGGCTAGGTTAGGTGGTTGGGTTTTAGGGTGAGGTTTAGTGAGCTAGGTTAGGTGGTTTAGGCTAGGTTTAGGCTAGGATTAGGGAAATTAATCTAGGTTTAGGGAAGGATTAGGGGAGTGGGTTAGGTGATTAGGTCGGGATTAGGCTGGGATTAGGGAAGTGGGTTAGGTGATTAGGTTCAGATTAGGGGTGGATTAGGGTGGAAGGCTAGGATTAGGTGTTTTGGGTTAGGTTTAGGTGAGGGAGCTCCCTTAGCATGGCCCATAGACCTTGATCACCCCATGTTGGTGCAGCCCTAGGTTAGGTTTTAGCTAATTACAAGCTTAAACCCACTCAATTAGGCTAACCCACAAGATTAAACCCAAACTTGACACACAAGTCAAGCTTAATACAACACTCTTGATATTTTTCACCCCCACTCTCTTTCATGCCCAATATCCCACGTGAATTCCAAGTGGGCCCCACCTCCATTTATGAGAAGGTGATGTGGGCCATGGATATGGGTATTGGATTGGATCTCTGGATCCAAATCCAAATCCAAGTCCACATATGGGTTTGGATTGGAATCTGGATATATATGGTCCAGATCCAATCCGAACTGAACTCTGACTCCTTCGAGCTGGGTTCGAGACGGACGATTCGTGCGGGGCCTGACAGCATCAGTGCTCCGTCTGCGTTGGGTCTTCGCCAACATGGTCGCCCGCCTCCGTTTCTGCCTTTCGGAGATGACTTCAAATGCTTTTTTGATAAGAACAGGGTCTTGGACGTTCGAGATCCTGGGATGTGAATCAGATGCAAGAGTTGCTGCGCCGGGCTCGACAGGTGCTCCGGTTCCGGGCTCTTCTTGGCTCTCCTGGTCCTGTCTTGATCGGGCCAAGCCACTTCGGGGTTTCAAAACATGTTTTAAAAGGGTTTTCAAAAGCTATATCATATGTTTTTGAAAAATAAAGTTTAAAACATATATACAGGGTTGTTTGGAAGGCTCCTGGGTTTCCAAACTCAAAAATGGCCCTTTAGGGCTGCTTGTATCAAAACCAGATTTGTTTAAGAAATTCGTGGGATTTCGGGGTGTTTACACACTCCTCCCCATTCGGTAAGTCCCCCTAACTCCCTCAAAGCCACTCTCTACCACCTCTCCACTCTTAGCCACCCATCTTCCCCTCAGCTCAACCTCTTTGCCGCCACCACCTAAGCCTAGCCGAACCTAGGATAACCCAAGTGGCTGGCCACTACTTAGCCACCATCTCCCATTCGGCCAACCCCCCCCTAGGTGTCTTCTTTGGCCTTCCCACTAGCTCACCTTTTAGGTCCAGTTTCCCTAAGTACCTAACTTCCCTAGTGACCCTAAGACCCACTTAGTCAGCCACTCTAAACTCCCTACTTGGAGGCGCCACCTACTTGCTACCGGCCCCCTTCGAGGCGTCCATCCCGCGCCCCATTTGCAGCCGGCCAGCACCCTTGGTCACATACCTTCGCGGAGCTCCCGTTTGCAGCCCAAAGCCAAGGCCACGCTCAAGCAAGACCTCTACGGACCAGCTACTCGTAAGTGTCTAAACTCGGTCTTTAGTCATACGCTTGCTTGAAATTCAATTTGATACGGGGTTGTAATAACGGAGCATAGTCTCCCCCCGCTTGTAATAACGTGGCTTGGCACAACCACACACGTGCACTCTCTTAGTCGTGCACAATTTTGAACACACACGGGCCTAATCAGCCCCTAATATATATAAGTATACGTATATATTTCACTTCCGAAGGGTTTTATTTAAGTTGGGTGCGTTGTCTTTCAATTCAATCACTCTCACACACATTGAGCTTTCGCTCTTATTTGAAAGACCCAAGTAAGGGCCGACCTATACTATTTGGGTTTCATTTCATGTCGTGTGAGTAAGTCTTTCAATTTCAACACTCTCACACACATTGAGCTTTCGCTCTTATTTGAAAGACCCAAGTAAGGGCCGACCTATACTATTTGGGTTTCATTTCATGTCGTGTGAGTAAGTCTTTCAATTCAAGCACTCTCACACACATTGAGCTTTCGCTCTTATTTGAAAGACCCAAGTAAGGGCCGACCTATACTATTTGGGTTTCATTTCATGTCGTGTGAGTAAGTCTTTTAATTCAAGCACTTTCACACACATTGAGCCTTCGCTCTTACTCCCAAGACCTTAGTAAAGGCCTTATTGCAGTTATATTTGGGTTTCATTTATGTCGTGTGGGTAGTCTTTCAATTCAAGCACTCTCACACACATTGAGCCTTCGCTCTTATGCCCAAGACCTTAGTCAAGGCCATACTGCAATTTATATTTGGGTTTAATTTCATGTCGTGTGGGTAGTCTTTCAATTCAAGCACTCTCACACACATTGAGCCTTCGCTCTTATGCCCAAGACCTTAGTCAAGGCCATACTGCAATTTATATTTGGGTTTAATTTCATGTCGTGTGTGTAAGTCTTTCAATTCAAGCACGCACCCACATTGAGCCTTCGCTCTTATTTGCAAGACCCGAGTAAGGGCTCATATACATAAGCTATATACATATCTCCCTTCGGTTATTTCCCTTCGGTTATTTCCCTTCTGTTATTTCCCTTCAGTATTGTCTTTACATTTCGGGTTTTCCCTTTGGAGTAGCGTGAGTTTGCATAGCATCTATGCCATACCACGAGGTAGGATGCATATTGCATCAAAGCAAGCCCCGCTCGAATTCGCCCATGTAGTGGAGTGTTCATAACACACAAACTAGGTGGCCCGAAAAGGGATAAAAGAAAAGACTTAGGCACGTGCAAATCCACGTGATCTAAAATATGCAATCGCATTTTAAAGACCCGAAATAAACACCTCGAACCGCTTCGTAGACTTTCTCTCCCAAAACTCGATTTTTGCAAAGCGTACAGACTGACCCTTGCGCATCGGTGCAAGAAGGTCTGCGACGACAAGAGCTTACTTGCTCACAGTCGCCACGTTTAGAAGTTAGTGATAAAAATATATTCACTAGCTTAAGTAAGCTAGCTGGCACGCCCTATTTGTATACATAGGCCTTAGACACACGAGAAGATCCACTCGAAGCCCCGAAAGAGGCGAAGAGGCGGGGATTTTCGCGCGTCTAAAGATTCAAAATGGAAATACACGATTTTATGCAAGAGTGAACATATGAAATGTATCTCACAAGTCAAGAAGGAGATGCATTCTATGAAATTCGTTTCTTCATGGAAGGTGTCTAGGGGCTATATTTAAAAATGCCCCTAGCTTGAGGGAAATTTCGCATGGCCACATGGTGAAGGGCCATGGTTTTTCAAAAGACTTTTTTGGATGGACGATGGTATGTTCATGTCCATGCATTTCCACAATTTTCCTAACATGATCATGCTACTTTTTGCTCAAGGTTGGAAAACACAACCAACCCTAAGTGATCATCATGGCCATCGGGCTTTGATTTTGACATGGTCTCCATATTTCATCGTGAGATTCATGTTCTTATCCAAACACAATCAAGGTTTTCATATAAACCTGAAGTTGAAAAATCTTTCTTTTCAAAGTTATATGTAGGGTTAAATTTTCGAAATTTTGATCCCTTTTGAGAAAGCAATTTTGGGAAATCCTCCCTTTCTATATGAAGATGGTTTCATACCAGCCCTTTTGATCGAAATATGTTTCCTATACTTGACTTTGGTCAAGCAGGGTTTTTGGAATTCATTTTGAAAATTCATGCCTTCATGGGGCATTTGATCAAGTATGGGGAATGTGTCTCACAGAGGCACTTCAGCCACACGATACAGGGCTTGTCCCTTAATTGAGTCTTGAGTTTTGAAACTCATACTCTGTTGAAAGGGGCTGCCATTTTGCCTACCTGTTTAAGATAGGTTTTTCAAATGAGTGCTTTAATGAATCATTCCCCTTTCCATGGGAGATGATGTCTCGAATTTTTAGGGCCTACAACAAGGCCAAGCACGATTTTTCTTTTGGCTTAGTGATTCCTGTCACATGCCAATAGAGTTTTCGAAATGTATGGCACATTTAGTATGAATAACATCTTCATTTGATCAAGTCAAGCAAACAATGCAGGATTTGCAAAGCATGGAAGGTTTTTATCAAAAGAATTTTGAAAAGGCTTTTGTGAAATGATAACCCTTTTTTCGAGACTCTCATTTCCGTTTTGAAATTTTCCTTGAAGGTGTTGGATTTGATTCATATGGAGACCTGTTTATGAAGGCTCGATACTTAGGGGGTCGACTTTCATTGCCCCTTTGGTTTTGCAAAACCCTGAATTCGAGTTCTAAGATGATGTCTAGACTCGATGCACATGAATGATTTCAGAGTGTGATGCATGATGCTTATGCACACACTATGGGTTAGGCATAAGTCAAGGATCTTGCGAATTTTAGGAAGCTCGGAGGTTTTTATTCCTCCCGGCTTTGATGATTCTTGAGCTTTTCATTTTGAAAAAGCTCTAGGTAAAAGGGTGTTCAAGATCAATTTTTTTTTTTTTTGGATTTTTTTGGTTTTGGGGAGTTATATACAATTTTCGAAAAGCATTTTTACAATTTTCGAAAATGGACTTTGTGCATGGCCAAAGGCTTTAAAACAAATTTCTTTTTGGAATTTTCATTTTTCCAAATGTTTTTGAGATTTTGTTTTGGGTTTTCAATTTTTTTTGGTTTTTGGCAAATATCTGATTTTTTTGGCTTTTTCAAAAGGAGGGATCTTCCCATGAACCTACAAAAAAAACATTCATGAATCAGACTCTAATCAATAGGTCTAAGACATGGGTTTTGGGTTTTAGAGGTTCTACAGGGCACCCTTTGTAGACACGGAAAACCTCCGCCTCCCTGGTTTCTTAGGCCTGGAGCAGATCCTTTCGTGTGTCTAAGTCCTATTTGTATAAACAGGGCGTGCCAGCTAGCTTACCTAAGCTAGTGAAGATATATTTTAATGTGACTTCTAACGTGGCGACTGTGAGCAAGTGAGCTCTTGTCGTCGCAGACCTTCTTGCACCGATGCGCAAGGGTCAGTCTGTATGCTTTAAAAATCGAGTTTAGGGTAAAAAAGCCTACGAGAGTGGTTCGAGGTGTTTGATTCGGGTCTTTTTAGTGTGATTGCAGATTTTAGATCACGTGGATTTGCACGTGCCTAAGTCTTTCTTTTTATCCCTTTATGGGCCACCTAGGTGTGTGTTATGAACACTCCACTACATGGGGCAAATTTGAGCGGGAGTACGGGGTTTGCTTTGATGCAATATGCATCCTAACTCGTGGTATGGCGTAGATGCAATGCAAACTCATGCTACTCCAAAGGGAAAACCCGAATTTAAAGACAATACTGAAGGGAAATGACTTAAGGGAAATAACCGAAGGGAAATGACTTGTAATGTAAATGTTGAAGGGAGATATGTATATAAGGTATATATGGGCCCTTACTTGGGTCTTGCAAATAAGAGCGAAGGCTCAATGTGGGTGCGTGCTTGAATTGAAAGACTACACACATGACATGAATTGAAACCCAAATATAACTTGCAATATGGCCTTGACTAAGGTCTTGGGAATAAGAGCGAAAGCTCAATGTGTGTGAGTGCTTGAATTGAAGTACTACGCACACAACATGAAATTAAACCCAAATATAAGTTGCAGTATGGCCTTAACTAAGGTCTTGGGAATAAGAGCGAAAGCTCAATGTGTGTGAGTGCTTGAATTGAAGTACTACACACACAACATGAAATTAAACCCAAATAGTATAACACGACCCTTACTTGGGTCGGGGGGAGACTATGCTCCGTTGTTACAACCCCGTATCAAATTGAATTTAAGCAAGTTTACAACTAAGGACCGAGTTAGGCACTTACTTATAGCTGGTCTGAATATGCCTTGCTTGAGCGTGGGCTTGGCCTTCGCTTTGGGCTGCAAGAGGGAGCTCTTCGGAGTTGAACGGCAAGAGGGGCTGCTGGCCGAATGCCTTAGGTGCGCGGGAGGGGCGCGTTGAAGGTGGCCGGCTGCTAGGAAGGGGGTTGCCTTGGCGTGTTGGGCTAAAGTGACTAAGTAGGGTCACTAAGGGAGGGTGTAGTGTTAGGAAAGATGGCACTAAGTGGGAGCCTAAAGGAGTGTCTAAGGGAGTACCTAAGGCTGGCGGGTGGCTGGCCGAATGAATGTGGTACAGTCGGTTGGAGTGGCCGACTAAGGGTGACTTGGTGATGGCGGGCTGCTAGGGTGGCTAGGTAATGGCGAGGATGGGAAGGAAGCTAGCTAAGGTATGGGATAAGGTGGAGTTAGGGGCTGGTGGGAAGCGTAAGGGACAGGTCCTAGGGAGCTAGGTGGAGTGGCCGGGTGTTGCTAGGGGAAGTAGTTCTAGGCGGGGATCGAAGTGGCTGAGGTTTGGCTGAATAGGTTGGATGGCGGGTAGGTGGTGTTGGGGTGAGGTGGTGATGCTATAGGTGGCTGAGAGTGGAGGGGGAGTGAAGAAGAGGTAGAGTGGAGGATGGGGTACTAACCGAATGAAGAGGCGGTGGATGGAAGAGGAGTAGCCGGGTGGTTGAAGTGGATGGTGCGGTAGGATGGAAATGGTGGCAACGGGTGGTTGGATGGCTGGGGTGTGGTGGTGCAGGTGGAGCAAGGGGGTGGCCGGCTGTGGTGCAGGTGGAAGACTTGGCTGGGAGCGGCTGGGCTGGCTGGGCTCGGTTGGGCTGGAAAGAGGATGGAAGAAGATTGGAAAACCCGCCCCTTGGGGGGGGGTTTATATAGGGCTGAAGAGGTCGGTTGGGGCTGGTATTAGGAAGGTGGTAAGGTGGTCTAGGGGTGGTGGTGTGGTGATAAGGTGGGTTGGTTTTGGGGAGGGCCCAGATATTTTGATACAAGGAGTTTTGGGTAGATGGTGTGCTAGGTTTAGGTGGGGTGGTTTAGGGGTTTAGGGTTTAGCTAGGTGGGTTGGTTTTGGGGTGAGGTTTAGTGAGGTGGGTTAGGTGATTAGGCTAGGATTAGGTTAGGTTTAGGAAAATTAACCTAGGTTTAGGGAAGGATTAGGGAAGGGGGTTAGGTGATTAGGTTGGGATTAGGCCGGGATTAGGGAAGTGGGTTAGGTGATTAGGCTAGGTTTAGGACAGGATTAGGGTAAAAGGCTAGGATTAGGTCTTTTTGATTAGGTTTGGTTTAAGGAGCTCCCTTTGCATGACCCATAGGCCTTGTTGCATCATGTTGGTGCAGCCCTAGGTTAGGTTTTGGCTAATTACAAGCTTAAACCCACTTTAATTAGGCTAACCCACATGACTAACCCCAAACTTGACACACAAGTCAAGCTTAATTACAAACACACTCTAATCTTATCCTCCCCCACTCTCTCTCATGCCCATAATCCCACGTGAAATTCAAGTGGGCCCCACCTCCATTTATGAGAAGGTGATGTGGGCCATGGATATGGATATTGGATTGGATCTCTGGATCCAAATCCAAATCCAAGTCCATACATGAGTTTGGATTGGGATCTAGATATATATGGTCCAGATCCAATCCAAACTGAATTTTGACTCCTTCAGGCTGTGCTCGAAACGAACGGTTTGTGCGGGGTCTGACAGCACCAGTACTCTGTCTGCATTGGGTCTTCGCCAACATGATCGTCCGCTTCTGTTTTTGCCTTCCAAAGCTGATTTCAAGTAATGTTTTGATGATAATAGGGTCTTGGACGTTCGAGATCCTAGGGGTTGCTGTGCCGGGCTCGACTTGTGCTCCGGTTCCGGGCTCTCTTTGACTTCTCTAGTCTTGTCTTGATTAGGCCAAGCTGCTTCGGGGTTTCAAAAACATGTTTTAAAAGGTTTTTAAAGCCATATTATACATTTTTGAAATATATAAAGTTTAAAATATATGTACAGGGTTGCCTGGAAGGCTCCTAGGTTTCCAAACTCAAAATGTCCCTTTGGGGCTGCATTAATAAAAACCCAGTTGGTTTGAGAAATTCATGGGATTTTCAGGTGTTTACAGATGCCCCTCTTTGGCCTTGTCCAAATCGATTTGGATAAGGGCAAAGATGATAAACACCCCTTTCAATGTCTCCCTAGATCTAACCACGAAGAATATGGGATCGTCCCAATCTTTAGCAAAAATCTCACTTTTAAAACCCTGGTAGGTGGAGATATCACGCCAAAGGGATATGTATGGAAACTGGTCCTAAAATGGGATCAGGTTTATGCAAGTGTCATGCGTGGAATGTAGATGCATGACATGGGTGTGGGGCCAAGAGTGGCGACCTCCCAGAGACCAGATGTGGTCGAACTCTAGAGACTTATAAGGCCTGCTGCTCCAAGTGAGCAAATCCTATGTTGTTCGATGTTCGATTTTCAAAATCTATTTACAAAACTATTTACAAAAGGGACACTTGTCTTGAGTCTCAATCCTAAGGATCTCGAGCTCTTCGTGTTTGCCTTTGTTTGAGTCTTGACACTCGCTTATCTAGCGGAGGTTTTGTAAGAAAAGGAGTTATATTTCAAATTCCTATGCCTTACTCGAAACGTCGAATTCTCAAACAAGATGAAATTCAAGTAAGTAAATCCTATTTTTACTTTAGGATTCCTCGAAATGAACCATGCTTTAGCTTGGGATAAGCCAGGGATGGGAAAGAGATACCACGGTCCCTTCTGAAGCGTCCCCTAGTTTAAGGCATAGAAGGCGAAAAACTGCTCTTTTTGAGCTTTTTGGCCTCTTTTTCCTTTTTTCGTCGAGGGTCTCCCTTTGGGAGTATTTTTTCTTTAATCCCTCTTTTTCCATAAGAGAATCGATTTTTCTTTTGAATTCTGGTTTCTTTCTTTTGGAAAGAGACTTTGGATGGGAAATTCCCTTTATTTGGGCCTTTGTTTTCCTTTTGGAAGTAGAAGAGAAGAGGGGAGGACTTATCCCAAGCCCACACTCGATCCATTCCAGATCAGCCTATTTAGAAATAGCACGTACTACTTGCAAGTATCTTGCTATGTTGAACTAGGCCTTTCTTTGTAAGAAGAAGGATTTTGAAATGTAACCACGATTTTGAAGACTCCACTCTTTCACAAGTGCGAATTCTCTCACTGAGGGTCACACAATTTTGCCTTTGCACCTTATTCTCATGTCTCAGGGCAGCTATCCCTAAAATTTTCAAAAACTGGAATTTAATCCAAATCCTACACATAATACTTCTTTAAGTATTGGATATTGATTGGATCTGCTAAATTCCTACCTTCTACATCGATCAACCAATACGAATTGTTTGTGGTGGTTGCTCATACAACATAGGGTCCATCCCACTTGGGGCACCACTTTCCAAGGGGATGTGGGCCACGATAGTGGATGATTTTCAAAACCAGATCCCCCACTTCAAAGTGGCGAGGTCTCATGTGTTTGCCATAGTGTCGGGCTATCCTTTGCCGGTATGCACGAGCATGATCCATAGCAAGGAGTCGCCTCTCATCTAGCAAATCTAGTTCGGCCATCCTAGCATGCTGAAGCGTCTCTAGGGGGAGGTCGAGTGCAATGGATGTATGGAATGAATGCAGTTGAGTATGAATGAGAAGAATGACGTTTGTGCCATAGACCAATTCGAATGGTGTGGCATTCGTGGGAGTCCGGATGGAAGTTCTATAACCCATAAGGCTTCGTCTAGCTTCTCGTGCCACGACCTACCCTTCTCTGAAGTCTTCTCAATTATGCTAATGAGAGTCTTGTTTGTGGCTTCGGCTTGGCCGTTGCCTTGAGGGTAGTAGGGCGAAGAGAAGTGGTGAGTTATGCCATACATGTTGCACAACTTAACCATCCGCTCGTTCTTGAATGGGGTGCCATTATCAGACACGAGGTCTCGTGGAACCCCAAATCGAGCCAAGATATTCCTCCGGATGAAAGCCACCACATGTTGCCCCAGCACATTGGTTAGGGAAATGGCTTCCACCCACTTGGAGAAATACTCCGTGGCTGCTAAAATGAATCGATGCCCATTCGAGGCTTTTGGAAATATTGGGCCAACAATGTCAAACGCCCACATGGTAAATGGCCAGGGGCTGACCACGGAATGCAATGTAGATGAAGGGATACGAATGGCGTGCCCATGCACTTGACATGGATGACACTTCCTAACATGATCGTGACAATCCTTTTTCAAGGTGGACCAAAAATAGCCCCCTCTAAGTATTTTCATTGCGATCATGTTGGCATTAACATGACCTCCACATTCTCCATCGTGGAATTCATGCATCACTATTTGTAAACACCCCAAAATCCCATGAATTCCTCAAACCAACCTGGTTTTAAAAAAGCAGCCCCAAAGGGCCATTTTGAGTCTGGAAACCCAGGAGCCTTCCAAGCAACCCTGTACATATGTTTTGAACTTTATATTTCAAAAATATATAACATGGCTCTAAAAACCTTTTTAAACATGTTTTTGAAACCCCGAAGCAGCTTGGCCTGATCCAAACAGGACCAGGAAAGCCAAAGAGAGCCCGGAATCGGAGCACATGTCAAGCTCGGCATAGCAACTCTCGTATCAAATCCACCCCCAGGATCTCGAACATCTAAGACCCTGTTATCATCCAAAACATCATTTGAAGTCATCTCTGGAAGGCGAAAATAGAGGCGGACGATCATGTTGGCGAAGACCCAATGCAAACGGAGTACTGATGCTGTCAGACCCCGCACAAACCGTTCGTTTTGAACACAGCTCGAAGGAGTCAGAGTTCAGTTTGGATCGGATCTGGACCATATATATCCATATCCCAATCCAAACCCATGTATGGACTTGGATTTGGATTTGGATCCAGAGATCCAATCCAATATCCATATCCATGGCCCACATCACCTTCTCATAAATGGAGGTGGGGCCCACTTGAATTTCACGTGGGATTATGGGCATGAGAGAGAGTGGGGAGGATAAGATCAAGTGTGTGTTGTAATTAAGCTTGACTTGTGTGTCAAGTTTGGGGTTAATCATGTGGGTTAGCCTAATTAAGTGGGTTTAAGCTTGTAATTAGCCAAAACCTAACCTAGGGTTGCACCAACATGATATGGTTAAGGTCCATGGGTCATGCAAAGGGAGCTCCTTCACCTAAACCTAACCAAAAACACCTAATCCTAGCCTTCCACCCTAATCCGGTCCTAATCTGAGCCTAATCACCTAACCCACTTCCCTAATCCCGGCCTAATCACCTAACCCACTTCCCTAATCCTTCCATAAACCTAGGTTAATTTCCCTAAACCTAACCTAATCCTAGCCTAATCACCTAACCCACCTCACTAAACCTCACCCTAAAACCAACCCACCTAGCTAAACCCTAAACCTCTAAACCACCCCTAGCACACAACCTACCCAAACCCCTTGTATTTAAAATATCTGGCCCTACCTTTTCCAGCCCACCTTACCACCATACCACCACCCCTAGACCACCTAACCACTACCCTAATACCAGCCCCAACCGCCTCTTGCAGCCTTATAACCCCCCCCCCCTAAGGGGTGGGTTTTCCCAGCTCCAAGGATCCTATCTCGGGTCCCCCATTCCCAGCCGATCACCCCTTCTCCATTCCCACTTGCCCCACAACCAGCCACCACCTGTGCCACTACCTCCCAGCCAAGCACCACCACCACCACCACTCTAGCCGAGGTCCACGTCGCCATCCTCTTCATCCGGCCGAACCAAGCCACTCCACCACACCCGGTTTCTCCTCAACCACCCGCCGCCTCCCATCATCCGGTTAGTATCCCATACCCTACCTCACCTCTTCTCCACTCGCCCTCCACTCTCAACCACCTGCACCACCACCACCTTCCCCTAATACCAGGCACTTGCCGCCACCACTCCCACTCGGCCAGGTCATAACCACCCTAACTACCCGCCACTACCTAAACACCCTAGCTACACCCGGCCACCCCATTCAACTCCCTAAGACCTGCCCATATTGCCTCCCCACATCCACCACTACCTTACCCCATCTCCTAGCTAGTTCCCTTCCCTTCCACCACTCCCAGCCACACTAGCAGCCCGCCACCATCAAGTTCCCCTAGTCGGCCACTCCAACCGACTGTCACTTCCATTCGGCCAACCACTTCCTTTCCCCTAGGTGCTCCATTAGACCTTCCCGTAAGCTCCCCCTTAGTGCCATACTCCCTAACACCGCGCCCTTCCTTAGTAACCCTACATACTCACCTTAGCCCCACGCACAAAACCAGCCCCTTCCAAGTAGCCGGCCACCTTCAAGGCGCCGCTTCCACGCACCAAAGGCACCCGGCCAGCAGCCCCTTGCCGTTCAACTCCGCGGAGCTCCCTCTTGCAGCCCAAGGTGAAGGCCAAGCCCACGCTCAAGCAAGGCATCTTCGGACCAGCTATTAGTAAGTGCCTAACTCGGTCCTTAGTTGTATACTTGCTTAAAATTCAATTCGATACGGGGTTGTAATAACGGAGCATAGTATCCCCCCGCTTGTAATAACGTGGCTTGGCACACCCACACACGTGCACTCTCTTAGTTGTGCATGATTTTGAACACACACGGGCCTAATCAGCCCCTAATACATAAATATATATATGTACTTTAGTTTTCGTAGGGTTTTGCTTAAGTTGGGTGTGTTGTCTTTCAATTCAAGCACTCACACACATTGAAACTTCGCTCTTATTTGAAAGACCCAAGTAAGGGCCGTGTTATACTATTTGGGTTTAGTTTCATGTTGTGTGCGTAGTACTTCAATTCAAGCACTCACACACTTTGAGCTTTCGCTCTTATTCCCAAGACCTTAATCAAGGCCATACTGCAAGTTATATTTGGGTTTTATTTCATGTCGTGTGTGTAAGTCTTTCAATTCAAGCATGCACCCACATTGAGCCTTCGCTCTTACTTTCAAAGACCCAAGTAAGGGCACGTATATACCCTATATACATATCTCCCTTCAGCATTTACCTTACAAGTCATTTCCCTTCGGTTATTTCCCTTCGGCATTGTCTTTACATTCGGGTTTTCCCTTTGGAGTAGCATGAGTTTGCATTGCATCTACGCCATACCACGAGGTAGGACGCATATTGCATCAAAGCAAGCCTCATACTCCCGCTCAAAATTCGTCCCATGTAGTGGAGTGTTCATAACACACACTTAGGAGGCCCATCAAGGGATAAAAAGAAAGACTTAGGCACGTGCAAATCCACGTGATCTAAAATCTGCAATCGTTTCTAAAAAGACCCGAATTAGACACCTCGAACTGCTTCGTAGGCTTTCTATACCCTAAAAACTCAATTTTTAAAAGTGTACAGACTGACCCTTGCACATTGGTGCAAGAAGGTCTGCGACGATAAGAGCTCACTTGCTCACAGTCGCCACGATTAGAAGTCAGCTTAAAATATATCTTCGCTAGCTTAGGTAAGCTAGCTGGCATGCCCTGTTTATATAAATAGGCCTTAGACACACGAGAGGATCCGCTCCAGGCCATGAGAAGCCAGAGGCGGGAATTTTCGCGCGTCTACAGAGATTGGCACGCCCGGTGGGACGTGAGCCTTTCAAAAATCGAGTTTTTAATCTAGGAGCTTGTAAAAATTTTCAAAAAGGTGTCATTTTTAACTTGTTTTCTTTGCTTGTACTTAGGAAATTTTGAAAAAGCTTGAAAAGCATGTCAAAATCCAATCCAAGTGAAGTATCGAGCCAAGGTTCATGCGCATCAAGTTCTCACTCTAGGAGGATTTTCAAAAACAAAATAAAACTAGATGAGATCGAGGACCTGAGAAGGGAGTTTGAGGCCAAAATCGATGCTCTCAGCCAAGAGGCTGAAGTAGGCGATTCGTGTTCATCAAATGGTGAACAAAGGCCTAAGAAAAAATCTGAAAAACCTCGCAAGCACAAAGAGGCCTCCGTAATGGAAGGCAACCAATACCACGAGTCCTTCACACAAAAGGACCGTAAAGCCCTACAGCATTTGCTGAAAGGGCAAAACAAAGAGAAAAGAAGCTACGCCCTGTCTGATTTCCTTCCTATGGATTACGAAACAGACAATGACGATGAAATACCGAACTTCCATCGGTATGATGGCATGGGAGACCCTAGGTCTCACTTGCAGCTTTTCTCGCGTCGAGCCCATAAGAAGAAAAAGGACTCGATGAAATGGGTGTATTGGTTCCCTTTATCCCTTAAAGGCACAGCTGCCAAATGGCTGGCTTCCTACGATTTAAGCCAGTTCGCTACTTTTGAAGAGTTAGCGAACTGCTTCATGCAAAGATTTGCACACAATGTAGAAGTCACGTCGACTCTGAATACCTTAAGGGATACAAAGCAAGGCATGAACGAAGACGTACATGCCTTCATTATAAGATGGAGGTCACTTTTGGGCCAAGTGCGAGAGCCCATATCCGAAGGATGCGCAGTCATGCTCATCCTGGATAACTTTAAAAGCGAGTTAAAAACCCTTCTCTCGCTCCACGAGATCTCAACTTTCCATAAGTTGATCAAAAAGGCCTCCCTTTTCGAAACCAACTTACGTAAAGGGACATACGATCACTTGTGGAAAGGAAGTGCCGTTCTAAAAACCCGCTTGGAAAAGCCCATCACATACGGGCTACCCACGATGGACAAAGGGGCAAAGCCTCATAAAATCGCCAATGTCCTGGTGGATCCAGGCGTGGCAGGTACTTCCAAAAATTTTGAAAAATTAGAAAATAAGAGGGTGCGAAACTTTCAAAAATCGGTTGAAAAACGGGAGTACACTCCGCTGGGGCAACTTGTGTCGGAGGTCCTAGACCTCCTACTTGCCCAGGGCATGATAGAACTCCTTGAAATCCCCGAAGGAGCCACTTCCAAGGGGGGGTATTTAAATCGATTTTGTAAGTATCATCGGCTCAAAGGCCATGATACCAAATGATGTTTCTCCCTTTTAAATAAAATTGAGAACTTGATAGCAGAAGGCCGGCTCCAGGTCATTGCGGAACCTGAGCCACCTCCAGCTATCTTCAAAGAACCCTTTCCCAAACACGCCAGTGGCAGTGGGAAAGGAAAGGAGGTATGTACCCTCACCTTTTCTAAGGAACTAGCGCAAAAACTAGAGCCTGGTCGACCCACTTGTGCGCCCACTCTTGTACTGTACAAGAAGCCCGCCCAATTCGTCATTCGGGGACCACCAAAAATGGAATCCCCGGCAAAACCAGTTTTAAAAATCCAAGGTTCTCCTCAGCTCATCCTTAGAGCCAAATTTAGCGCGAACCCTAGGCTGGTCATGGGGGAAGTGACTAGATCCGGGAGGATCTATCAACCCCTGCACCTTCAAGGTGCTTAAAAGGTGGTCAGTGTGCCTGGCCCCTCAAAAGCATGTATCCCTAGTGTTCTGCCAAAAGCAGATAAGGACAAAGTCATCCTAAATCCTTATGACTTCGAAAACCACCTTTCAAAGATTCCTGTTCACATGTCTATCTTAAAGCTTATACAAACCTCGACTAGGCATAGACTTGCACTAGAGAAAATTCTAGAAAGGGCCAAGGTTGATTCGAACATAAGTCCAGAATCCTTGTCTGCCCAAGTGGCTTTATTAGGAGCAAAATCGCCCATCACTTTCTCGGAAGATGATGTAGATAGACCCTATTGTAAACACCCCGAAATCTCACGAATTTCTCAAAGCCATCTAGTTTTGTAAAAGCAGCCCCAAAGGGCCATTTTGAGTTTGGAAACCTAGGAGCCTTCCAGACATAGCAACTCTTACCCCTGTATATATGTTTTAAACTTTATATTTCAAAAATACATGATATGGCTATTGAAAACCTTTTAAAACACATTTTTGAAACCCCACAAAGCAAGCTTGGCCTGATCCAGACAGGACCAGAAAAGCAAAGGAGAGCCCGGAACCGGAGCACATGTCGAGCCCGGCATAGCAACTCTCGTATCAAATCCACACCCCCAGGATCTCGAACGTCCAAGACCCTTTTATCATCAAAACATCCTTTGAAGTCATCTTCGGAAGGCGAAAACAGAGGTGGACGATCATGTTGGCGAAGACCCAACGCAGACGGAGTACTGATGCTGTCAGACCCCGCACAAACCGTTTATTTCGAACACAGCCCGAAGGAGTCAGAATTCAGTTTGGATCGGATCTAGACCATATATATCCAGATCCCAATCCAAACTCATGTATGGACTTAGATTTGGATTTGGATTCAAAAATCCAATCCAATATCCATATTCATGGCCCACATCACCTTCTCATAAATGGAGGTGGGGCCCACTTGAATTTCACGTGGGATTATGGGCATGAGAGAGAGTGGGGGTGGATAAGATCAAGTGTGTGTTGTAATTAAGCTTGACTTGTGTGTCAAGTTTGGGGTTAATCATGTGGGTTAGCCTAATTAAGTGGGTTTAAGCTTGTAATTAGCCAAAACCTAACCTTGGGCTGCACCAACATGATGTGGTTAAGGTCTATGGGCCATGCAAAGGGAGCTCCTTCACGTAAACCTAACCAAAAACACCTAATTCTAGCCTCCTACCCTAATCTGGTCCCAATCTAAGCCTAATCACCTAACCCACTTCCCAAATCCCAACCTAATCACCTAACCCACTTCCCTAATCCTTCCCTAAACCTAGGTTAATTTCCCTAAACCTAGCCTAATCCTAGCCTAATCACCTAACCTACCTCACTAAACCTCACCCTAGAACCAACCCACCTAGCTAAACCCTAAACATCTAAACCACCCCTAGCACACAACCTACCCAAACCACTTGTATTTAAAATATCTGGCCCTACCCTTTCCAGCCCACCTTATCACCACACCACCCTACCAAAACCACCTAACCACTACCCCAAAACCAGCCCTAATCGACCTAGTCGAGCCCTATATAAACCCCCCCCCTTTTGGGGCGGGTTTTGCCATCTTCAAGCTCCACCTTCCACCAACCGGGTCCTCCACTTTCTAGCTCAGCCCACTCCCCACCTGTGCCACTACCTCCCAGCCGAGCATCACCAACACCACCACTCCAGCCGAGCACCACCACCACCATCACACCGGCTGAATCCCATCCTGCGCATCCCAACCACCTGGCTCCTTTCTTCCATCCACCGCCCCTCTTCAATCACGGTTAGTACCCTATCCTCCACCTTACTCCTTCTCCACTCCCTCTCCACTCTCAGCCACCTAACCCACTAGCATATCAACCTAAGGCCAGCCACTAGCCGCCACCACTCCCACTCGGCCAGGCCATAACCACCCTAACTACCCGCCACCACCTAGACACCTTAGCTCCATTCGGCCGCCCTATCCGACTCCCTAAGACCTGCCCATATCACCCCACTACACCCACTACACCCACTACCACCTGACCCCATCTCCTAGCTAGTTCCCTTCCCTTACACCACTCCTAGCCACCCTAGCAGCCCGCCACCACCAAACTCCCCTAGTCGGCCACTCCAATCGACTGTCACCTCTTCACTCGGCCAGCAACCTGCCAACCTTAGGTGCTCCATTAAACCTTCCCTTAAGCTTCTCCTTAGTGCCATACTCCCCCAACACTACACTCTCCCTAGTGACCTTACCTAGCCCCTTTAATCCCACACGTCAAGGCGGCACCCTTGCTAGCAGCCGACCACCTTCAAGGCGCCCTTCCCGCATGCCCAAGGCGCCCGGCCAACACCCCTTTGCCGTTCAACTCCACGGAGCTCCCTCTTGCAGCCCAAGGCGAAGGCCAAGCCCACGCTCAAGCAAGGCTTCTTCAGACCAGCTATTAGTAAGTGCCTAACTCGGTCCTTAGTTGTATACTTGCTTAAGATTCAATTCGATACGGGGTTGTAATAACGGAGCATAGTCTCCCCCCGCTTGTAATAACGTGGCTTGGCACACCCACACACGTGCACTCTCTTAGTTGTGCACGATTTTGAACACACACGGGCCTAATCAGCCCCTAATACATAAACATATACATATACTTTAATTTTCGTAGGGTTTTGCTTAAGTTGGGTGTGTTGTCTTTCAATTCAAGCACTCACACACATTGAGCCTTCGCCCTTATTTGAAAGACCCAAGTAAGGGTCGACCTATACTATTTGGGTTTTCATTTCATGTCGTGTGTGTAAGTCTTTCAATTCAAGCACTCACACACATTGAGCCTTCGCTCTTATTTGAAAGACACAAGTAAGGGCCGACCTATACTATTTGGGTTTTCATTTCATGTCGTGTGTGTAAGTCTTTCAATTCAAGCACTCACACACATTGAGCCTTCGCTCTTATTTGAAAGACCCAAGTGAGGGTCGTGTTATACTATTTGGGTTTAATTTCATGTTGTGTGCGTAGTACTTCAATTCAAGCACTCACACACATTGAGCTTTCGCTCTTATTCCCAAGACCTTAGCAAGGCCATACTGCAAGTTATATTTGGGTTTAATTTCATGTCGTGTGTGTAAGTCTTTCAATTCAAGCACGCACCCACATTGAGCCTTCGCTCTTATTTGCAAGACCCAAGTAAGGGCCCATATACATACTCTATATACCTATCTCCCTTTGGCATTTACATTACAAGTCATTTCCCTTCGGTTATTTCCCTTCGGCATTGTCTTTACATTTCGGGTTTTCCCTTTGTAGTAGCGTGAGTTTGCATTGCATCTACGCTATACCACGAGGTAGGACACATATTGCATCAAAGCAAGCCCCGTATTCCCGCTCAAAATTTGCCCATGTCTTTACATTGACTATCAAACCTAACCAAAATTCGGGTTTTCCCCTTGTTTATCGAGCTCCCAGGCCCATGAGGCTAACCTGGGGCAAATTATGGTTGAGCCACTCCGGCTCGTGTTGAACAACCCTAGGAAGGTTGTATGTGTGAAGGGGCTGCCCAAAGCAGGCCCCCTCCCGATTCTAACCCTTCTAGGAAAACCCAAGCATTCCCTATTTCCAAAGCCCCTGGACAAGAGGCCATATGAGCACAATATGGACGACAGCATGTTACAGGACCACGACTTGTACCACGCCTTTTCAAAAAATAGAAAGTCATGGAACATGTTGTTGAACATGGGCTACATGCCCTACAAAAGTCTAGGGGCACAGAACCAGGGTCTCCTAGAGCCCATCCTTCCTAGGGCCAATCTAAGCCGATATGGGATCGGCTATACTCCCCGAATACCAGCGGAGCCACCCCCTGTGACCACTTGGGTCAAGGGTGCCCTGAAACTAGTCTTAGAAGAGACCTACGATTTAGATCTCCTATTCCAAGTCTAATCCGTAGTGTTTTCCCTTTGTAGGTATGACGGAAGATCCCTTTTATAAAAATACAAAAACATTTGAAAAGCTTAAAATCAAAAAAATTGAAAAACAAAAAAACCAAAAACAATGGAAAAACAAAAACTCAAAAATAGAGTGCTTTGTATAGTTGCCAAGGTTCTTGTTTTACAAAAACCCCAAAAAATCGAAAATTTGGAAAATACCAAAAAGATTTTGTATATAGCTCCTGGTAGGACTTTCGCAAAAGAAAAGGATTTCGAAAGAAACATCGTCTGCATAGACAGACCAAAAATTTTGAAATCACTTGAAAATCCAAGTACAAAACCAGGTCATTTTGAAAACCACGCATAAACTTCCCTCGGGTCTATAGCCCACGAGAATGATCGAAGCCCAGAATTTCATAAAATTCTCGATTTTGAAAGACCTTCCCAATCAATAGGAGGAGATTTCATAGAGGTGAACCTAGGGGATGATTCCAATCCCAAAACCATCAAAATAGGCACATGCTTGCATGAAACTGAAAGGTTAGCATTCATTGTATTTCTACGAACCTATTTAGATGTGTTTGCATGGACGTATGAAGACATGCCGGGCATAGACCCCAGCATTGTCGAGCATCGTCTTCCCTTAGATACAAGTGTAAAACCCATAAAGCAGAAGCTTAGGAAAATACACCCGAATGTACACACACAAGTCAAAGAGGGTTTAGAAGATCTGCTAAAAGCCGGATTTATAAAACCCATTGCGTATTCTGATTGGTTGTCAAACATCGTTGTAGTTCGAAAAACCAATGTCAAAATTCGAATATGCATCGATTTCAGAAACCTGAATAAAGCCACTCCAAAGGATAATTATCCTTTACCAAACATAGATTTGATAGTCGATAGTACTACTAATCATGAAATGTTTTCATTTATGGATGGCTATTCAGGCTATAATCAAATCAAACTAAGTCCACGAGATCAGGGTAAGAATGCCTTCACCACCCCATGGGGCACGTACTACTATACAGTCATGCCCTTTGGTTTAAAGAAGGCCGGTGCAACATACCAACGAGCCATGACCACGATCTTCCATGATCAGATTCATGAGCTCATAGAAGTGTATGTAGATGATCTCTTGGCGAAATCCAAAACCCGATGAACCCATATCGAATGTTTACAAAAGATTTTCGAAAGGCTTAGGCTTTACAAAGTAAAGCTAAACCCACAAAAATGTGTATTCGGGGTTGAATCAGGGAAGCTTCTGGGCTTTATGGTGAAACAAAGGGGTATAGAAGTCGACCCCTCTAAGTGTCGAGCCATCATAGACATGGCTCCACCCTCCAATCTCACCCAAATCCGTAGCCTTCAGGGTCGTTTACAATCCGTTCGCCGATTCATATCGAATCTGGCAACTAGATGCGAACCTTTCAACAAACTGTTGAGGAAGGGCACGAAATTCTTATGGGATGACGAATGCCAGAAGTCCTTCGAGAGACTAAAGGCATACTTGGTTAATCCCCCCGTTTTGAACCCTACAAAGCAAGGAAAACCGCTTTTACTATACATCTCCGTGCATGCGAATGCTTTAGGAGCCCTGTTGGCTCAATACGTGGATGACACCTGTAAACACCCCGAAATCCCACGAATTTCTTAAACGAATCTGGTTTTATACAAGCAGCCCCAAAGGGCCATTTTTGAGTTTGGAAACCCAGGAGCCTTCCAAACAAACCCTGTATATATGTTTTAAACTTTAGCTTTCAGAAACATATAATATAGCTTTTGAAAACCCTTTTAAAACATGTTTTGAAACCCCGAAGTGGCTTGGCCTGATCAAGACAGGACCAGGAGAGCCAAGAAGAGCCCGGAACCGGAGCACTTGTCGAGCCCGACGCAGCAACTCTTGTATCTGATTCACACCCCAGGATCTCGAACGTCCAAGACCCTGTTCTTATCAAAATAGCATTTGAAGTCATCTCCGGAAGGCAGAAACGGAGGCGGACGACTATGTTGGCGAAGACCCAACGCAGACGGAGTACTGATGCTGTCAGGCCCCGCACGAATCGTCCGTTTCGAACCCAGCTCGAAGGAGTCAGAGTTCAGTTTGGATTGGATCTGGACCATATATATCCAGATTCCAATCCAAACCCATAGGTGGACTTGGATTTGGATTTGGATCTAGAGATCCAATCCAATATCCATATCCATGGCCCACATCACCTTCTCATAAATGGAGGTGGGGCCCACTTGAAATTCACGTGGGATATTGGGCATGAGAGAGAGTGGGGGTGAAAAATATCAAGAGTGTTGTATTAAGCTTGACTTGTGTGTCAAGTTTGGGTTTAATCTTGTGGGTTAGCCTAATTGAGTGGGTTTAAGCTTGTAATTAGCTAAAACCTAACCTAGGGCTGCACCAACATGGGGTGATCAAGGTCTATGGGCCATGCTAAGGGAGCTCCTTCACCTAAACCTAGCCAAAAATGCCTAAACCTAGCCTAAACCCCTAATCCACCCCTAATCTGAACCTAATCACCTAACCCACTTCCCTAATCCCGGCCTAATCCCAACCTAATCACCTAACCCACTCCCCTAATCCTTCCCTAAACCTAGATTAATTTCCCTAAACCTAGCCTAAACCTAGCCTAAACCACCTAACCTAGCTCACTAAACCTCACCCTAAAACCCAACCACCTAACCTAGCCCTAAACCCCTAAACCACCCTTAGCCCACGATTTTCCCAAACCCCTAGTTTTAAAATATCTGGCCCAACCCCATCCAGCCCACCTTATCTACATACTACCCTACCTAAACCACCTAACCACTACCCACAACCCAGCCCTAACCGACCTACCCATCCCCTATTTAAACCCCCCTCATTGTGGGCGGGTTTTCCAAGTGGGAACCACTCCACCACCCAGCCGGGCCCTCTCCTTCTCCCATCTCTCACCCGTCTTCCCAGCAGCTCCAGCTCCTCCACCAGCCGCCACCTGCTCCGCCACCTTCCCTCTTCCGTCCACCACCACTGCCCCCCAGCTGGACGTCACCACCTTCCCCCCAACTCCACCAGCCGACAGCTACCTGCCCGCCACTCTCCCACTCCATCCGCCACTCCTTCCCATTCAGTAAGTCCCCCTAACTCCCTCAAAACCACTCTCTACCACCTCTCCACTCTTAGCCACCCATCTTCCCCTTAGCTCCACCTCTTTGCCGCCACCACCTAAGCCTAGCCGAACCCAGGATAACCCAAGTGGCTGGCCACCACTCAGCCACCATCTCCCATTCGGCCGACCCCCCCCTAGGTGTCCTATTTGGCCTTCCCACTAGCTCACCTTTTAGGTCCAGTTTCCCTAAGTACCTAACTTCCCTAGTGACCCTAAGACCCACTTAGTCAGCCACTCTAAACTCCCTACTTGGAGGCGCCGCCTACTTGCCACCGGCCCCCTTCGAGGCGTCCATCCCGCGCCCCATTTGCAGCCGGCCAGCACCCTTGGTCACACACCTTCGCGGAGCCCCCACTTGCAGCCCAAAGCCAAGGCCACGCTCAAGCAAGACCTCTATGGACCAGCTACTCGTAAGTGTCTAAACTCGGTCTTTAGTCGTACACTTGCTTGAAATTCAATTTGATAAGGGGTTGTAATAACGGAGCATAGTCTCCCCCCGCTTGTAATAACGTGGCTTGGCACAACCACACACGTGCACTCTCTTAGTCGTGCACAATTTTGAACACACACGGGCCTAATCAGCCCCTAATATATAAGTGTACATATATATTTCATTTCCGAAGGGTTTTGTTTAAGTTGGGTGCGTTGTCTTTCGATTAAAACACTCTCACGCACATTGAGCTTTCGCTCTTATTTGAAAGACCCAAGTAAGGGCCGACCTATACTATTTGGGTTTCATTTCATGTCGTGTGAGTAAGTCTTTCAATTCAAACACTCTCACACACATTGAGCTTTCGCTCTTATTTGAAAGACCCAAGTAAGGGCCGACCTATACTATTTGGGTTTCATTTCTTGTCGTGTGAGTAAGTCTTTCAATTCAAGCACTTTCACACACATTGAGCCTTCGCTCTTACTCCCAAGACCTTAGTCAAGGCCATACTGCAATTTATATTTGGGTTTAATTTCATGTCGTGTGTGTAAGTCTTTCAATTCAAGCACGCACCCACATTGAGCCTTCGCTCTTATTTGCAAGACCCGAGTAAGGGCTCATATACATAAGATATATACATATTTCCCTTCGGTTATTTCCCTTCTGTTATTTCCCTTCTGTTATTTCCCTTCTGTTATTTCCCTTCGGTTATTTCCCTTCTGTTATTTTCCTTCAGCATTGTCTTTACATTTCGGGTTTTCCCTTTGGAGTAGCGTGAGTTTGCATTGCATCTACGCCATACCACGAGGTAGGACGCATATTGCATCGAAGCAACCCCCGCTCGAATTCGCCCATGTAGTGGAGTGTTCATAACACACAAACTAGGCGACCCAAAAAGGGATAAAAGAAAAGACTTAGGCACGTGCAAATCCACGTGATCTAAAACATGCAATCGCATCTTAAAGACCCGAAATAGACACCTCGAACCGTTTCGTAGACTTTCTCCCTAAAACTCGATTTTTTGCAAAAGCGTACAGACTGACCCTTGCGCATCGGTGCAAGAAGGTCTGCGACGACAAGAGCTCACTTGCTCACAGTCGCCACGTTTAGAAGTCAGTGTTAAATATCTTCGCTAGCTTAAGTAAGCTAGCTGGCACGCCCTGTTTGTATACATAGGCCTTAGACGCACGATAAGATCCACTCCAAGCCACGAAAGGGGCGAAGAGGCGAGGATTTTCGCGCGTCTACAACACCCATAAGGAGTATGTCATCTACTACATTTCGAAAACTCTCTTGGCTTATGAACGAAATTATCAAGCCATGGAGAAGACGTGCTTGGCCCTAGTCTGGGCCTGCCAGAAATTCAGACATTATTTCCTAGATCATGAGATCTGGATAGTGTCCAAGCTTGATCCAATCAAGCACTTGTTCGAAAAACCCATTCTCACGGGTAGATTGGGAAAATGGCAACTCCTTCTAATGGAGTATGATCTGAAATACCATCACCAGATCTCCATTAAGGGGCAAGCCCTAGCAGATTACGTGGCTGAGTTCCCCTTAGAGGACGCATATCCCACTCTTGTTGAAATGCCTGATGAAGGCATATTACAAAACCATTTTCAAAACCACATTTTGGCAAATTCTTTCGAAAACCAAGTGTGGAAGATGCACTTTGATGGGGCACGAAATCAACGAGGGGCTGGCGCTGGGGTCATCCTAATCTCCCCTGAAAAGGGTGAGATTCCCAAAGTCGTCCACTTAGATTTCGAATGTTCCAACAACATAGCTGAGTATGAAGCACTCATACAAGGCTTAAGGATTTCGAAAACTCTAGGGGCATCATGCATCGAGGTCTTTGGAGATTCGCTCCTTGTTATAAACCAGGTTTTTAAAATTTGGCAAGTACGTAATGAGAAACTACTTCCATATCACGAGTTGGCCACTTGATTGGTCCAGTCCTTCCAATCGTGTAAACTCACGCACGTTGGAAGAGAGGACAATGGCTTCGCCGATGCCCTCTCCTCCTTGGGTTCAGCCCTGAAGGTCAATCCCATTTCAGGGACGAGATCTTTGGAAATATGGCATGCACCCCACCCATCCACACACGACTTGGATATTTGCCAAAATAACCCAAACTCTATTGAAAAACCCTAGTTTTATGACATCAAACAATTTTTGGAAAATGGGAGATTCGCCGAGGATGCCACATCCAAAGATAAGGCATTCATTCGAAAGATTTCGACCCGATACACCATTCTGGTGGGGTTTTATACAAAAGGAGTTTTACCGGCATTCTGCTTAGGTGTATCGACCTAGAGGAGGCTAGGATAGTGATGCACGAGTTCCACGATGGAGAATGTGGAGGTCATGTTAATGCCAACATGATGGCAATGAAAATACTTAGAGGGGGCTATTTTTGGCCCACCCTGAAGAAGGATTTCCACGATCATGTTAGGAAGTGTAATCCATGTCAAGTGCATGGGCACGCCATTCATATCCCATCATCTGCATTGCATTCTGTGGTCAGCCCCTGGCCATTTACCATGTGGGCGTTTGACATCGTAGGCCCCATATTTCCAAAGGCCTCGAATGGGCATTGATTTATTTTAGCAGCCACAGAGTATTTCTCCAAGTGGGTGGAAGCCATTTCCCTAACCAATGTGATGGGGTAACATGTGGTGGCTTTCATCCGGAGGAATATCTTGGCTCGATTGGGGGTTCCATGAGACCTTGTGTCCGATAATGGCACCCCATTCAAGAACGAGCGGATGGTTAAGTTGTGCAACACGTATGGCATAACTCACCACTTCTCTTCGCCCTACTACTCTAAAGGCAACGGCCAAGCCGAAGCCACAAACAAGACTCTCATTAGCATAATTGAGAAAACTTTAGAGAAGGGTAGGACGTGGCACGAGAAGCTGGATGAAGCCTTATGGGCTTATAGGACTTCCATCTGGACTCCCACGAATGCCACACCATTCGAATTGGTCTATGGCACAAACGCCATTCTTCCCATTCCTACCCAACTGCATTCATTCCATACATCCATTGCACTCGACCTCCCCCTAGAGACGCTTCAGCATGCTAGGATGGCCGAACTAGATTTGCTAGATGAGAGGCGACTCCTTGACATGGATCATGCTCGTGTATACCGGCAAAGGATAGCCCGACATTATAGAAAACACACGAGACCTCGCCACTTTGAAGTGGGGGATCTGGTCTTAAAAACCATCCATCATCGTGGCCCACACCCCTTGGGAAAGTGGCGCCCCAACTGGGATGGACCCTATGTTGTACGAGCAACCACTACGAACAATTCGTATTGGTTGATCGATGTAGAAGGTAGGAATTTAGCAGATCCTATCAATATTCAATACTTAAAGAAGTATCATGTGTAGGATTTGGACTAAATTCCAATTTTCGAAAATTTTAGGGATAGCTGCCCTGAGACATGTGAATAAGGTGCAAAGGCAAAGTCGTGTGACCCTGAGTAAGAGAATTCGCACTTGTGAAAGAGTGGAGTCTTCAAAATCGTGGTTACATTTCAAAATCCTTCTTCTTACAAAGAAAGGACTAGTTCAATATAGCAAGATACTTGCAAGTAGTACGTGCTATTTCTAAATAGGCTGATCTGGGATGGATCGGGTGTTGGCTTGGGATAAGTCCTCCCCTCTTCTCTTCTCCTTCCAAAAGGAAAAATATGGCCCAAACAAAGGGAAATGCCCATTCAAAGTATCTTTCCAAAAGAAAGAAACCATAATTCAAAAGAAAAATCGATTCTCTTGTGAAAAAGAGGGATGAAAGAAAAAATACTCCCAAAGGGAGACCCTTTATGAAAAAAAGGAAAAAGAGGCCAAAAAGCTCAAAAAGAGCAGTTTTTCGCCTTCTATGCCTTAAACCACGGGACGCTTCAGAAGGGACCGTGGTATCTCTTTCCCATCCCTGGCTTATCCCAAGTTAAAGCATGGTTCATTTCGAGGAATCCTAAAGTAAAAATAGGATTTACTTACTTGAATTTCATCTTGTTTGAGAATTCGACGTTTCAAGTAAGGCGTAGCAATTTGAAATACAGCTTGTTTTCTTATAAAACCTCTGCTAGATAAGCGAGTGTTAAGACTCAAACAAGGGCAAGCACGAAGAGCTCGAGATCCTTAGGATCGAGACTCAAGACAATTGTCCCATTTGTAAATAAATTTTTGTAAATAAGTTTTGAAAATCGAACATCGAACAACATAGGATTCGCTCACTTGGAGCAACAGGCCTTGTAAGTCTCTAGAGTTCGACCACATCTGGTCTCTGGGAGGTCGCAACTCTTGGCACCACACCATGTCACACACCTTGTAAACATGATCCCATTTAGGATGAGAAACCGTTTGTATTAACCCTTTGGCGTGATACCTCCTCCTACCAGAGTTTTTAAATTGAGATTTTGCTAAAAATTGGGACGATCCCATATTCTTTGTGGCTAGATCTAGGGAGACATTAAAAGGGGTGTTTGTCATCTTTGCCCTTATCCAAATTGATTTGGACAAGGCCAAAGACGGGCATCTGTAAACACCCCGAAATCCCACGAATTTCTCAAATCCATCTGGTTTTGTAAAAGCAGCCCCAAAGGACCATTTTGAGTCTAGAAACCCAGGAGCCTTCCAGAAAACCCCTGTATATATGTTTTAAACTTTATATTTCAAAAATACATGATATGGCTTTTGAAAACCTTTTAAAACACGTTTTTGAAACCCCACAAAGCAAGCTTCGCTTGATCCAGACAGGACCAGAAAAGCAAAGGAGAGCCCGGAACCGGAGCACATGTCGAGCCCGACACAGGAACTCTCGTATCAAATCCACACCCCCAGGATCTCGAACGTCCAAGACCCTGTTATCATCAAAACATCCTTTGAAGTCATCTCCGAAAGGCGAAAACAGAGGCAGACGATCATGTTGGCGAAGACCCAACGTAGACGAAGTACTGATGCTGTCAGACCCCGCACAAACCATTCGTTTTGAACACAACCCGAAGGAGTCAGAATTCAGTTTGGATCAGATCTGGACCATATATATCCAGATCCCAATCCAAACCCATGTATGGACTTAGATTTGGATTTGGATTCAAAAATCCAATCCAATATCCATATCCATGGCCCACATCACCTTCTCATAAATGGAGGTGGGGCCCACTTGAATTTCACGTGGGATTATGGGCATGAGAGAGAGTGGGGGTGGATAAGATCAAGTGTGTGTTGTAATTAAGCTTGACTTGTGTGTCAAGTTTGGGGTTAATCATGTGGGTTAGCCTAATTAAGTGGGTTTAAGCTTGTAATTAGCCAAAACCTAACCTAGGGCTGCACCAACATGATGTGGTTAAGGTCCATGGGCCATGCAAAGGGAGCTCTTTCACCTAAACCTAACCCAAAATACCTAATCCTAGCCTTCCACCCTAATCCGCCCCTAATCTGAACCTAATCACCTAACCTACTTCCCTAATCCCGGCCTAATCCTAACCTAATCACCTAACCCACTTCCCTAATCCTTCCCTAAACCAAGGTTAATTTCCCTAAACCTAGCCTAATCCTAGCCTAATCACTTAACCTACCTCACTAAACCTCACCCTAAAACCAACCCACCTAGCTAAACCGTAAACCACTAAACCACCCCTAGCACACAACCTACCCAAACCACTTGTATTTAAAATATCTGGCCCTACCCTTTCCAGCCCACCTTATCACCACACCACCCTACCAAAACCACTGTAAACACCCCGAAATCCCACGAATTCCTTAAAACAAACTTGGTTTTGTAAAAGCAGCCCCAAAGGGCCATTTTTGAGTCTGGAAACCCAGGAGCCTTCCAGACAACCCTGTATATATGTTTTAAACTTCTATATTTCAAAAATATATAATATAGCTTTTGAAAACCTTTTAAAACACGTTTTTGAAACCCCCAAGCGGCTTGGCCCGATCAAGACAGGACCAGCAGAGCTAAGAAGAGCCCGAAACCGGAGCACACGTCGAGCCCGGCACAACAACTCTTGTATCTGATTCACACCCCCAGGATCTCGAACGTCCAAGACCCTGTTCTTATCAAAATATCATTTGAAGTCATCTCCGGAAGGCAGAAACGGAGGCGGACGACTATGTTGGCGAAGACCCAACGCAGACGGAGTACTGATGTTGTCAGGCCCCGCACAAATCGTCCGTCTCGAACCCAGCTCGAAGGAGTCAGAGTTCAGTTTGGATTGGATCTGGACCATATATATCCAGATTCCAATCCAAACCCATATGTGGACTTGGATTTGGATTTGGACCCAGAGATCCAATCCAATATCCATATCCATGGCCCACATCACCTTCTCATAAATGGAGGTGGGGCCCACTTGAGTTTCACGTGGGATATTGGGCATGAGAGAGAGTGGGGATAGAAAATAT
Source organism: Brasenia schreberi (assembly GCA_036023115.1). NCBI lineage: Eukaryota > Viridiplantae > Streptophyta > Magnoliopsida > Nymphaeales > Cabombaceae > Brasenia > Brasenia schreberi. The sequence goes on from JAYKKT010000088.1 coordinate 11,790,821, forward strand.
CAAGAGTGTTGTATTAAGCTTGACTTGTGTGTCAAGTTTGGGTTTAATCATGTGGGTTAGCCTAATTGAGTGGGTTTAAGCTTGTAATTAGCTAAAACCTAACCTAGGGCTGCACCAACATGGGGTGATCAAGGTCTATGGGCCATGCTAAGGGAGCTCCCTCACCTAAACCTAACCCAAAATGACTAATCCTAGCCTAAACCCCTAATCCACCCCTAATCCCAACCTAATCACCTAACCCACTTCCCTAATCCCGGCCTAATCCCAACCTAATCACCTAACCCACTTCCCTAATCCTTCCCTAAACCTAGATTAATTTCCCTAATCCTAGCCTAAACCTAGCCTAATCACCTAACCTAGCTCACTAAACCTCACCCTAAAACCCAACCACCTAACCTAGCCCTAAACCCCTAAACCACCCTTAGCCCACAATCTACCCAAACCCCTAGTTTTAAAATATCTGGCCCAACCCTTTCCAGCCCACCTTATCTACATACCACCCTACCTAAACCACCTAACCACTACCCTCAGCCCAGCCCTAACCGACCTACCCATCCCCTATTTAAACCCCTTCCCTTTGGGGGCGGGTTTTCAAGGAAGGGGGCCCTCACCTCAGCCCAGCCGACTCCACTCTCCAACCTGTCCGCCTGCTCCACTCCCCAACTGCTCCACTCTCCACCTGCTCCACCGGCACCACCTGCACCGCCACCTTCCCTCTTCCACTCTCCATCATCTCACCCAGCCGGACGCCACCACCTTCATCCAACCGAACCAGCCAAGAGTCCCATCCACTCCCGGCTTCTCACTTCATCCGCCACCTCTCCCCATTCGGTAAGTACCCTAACTCCATCAAAGCCCTTCTCTTCCACCTCTCCACTCCTAGCCACCTACCCTATCCTCATCTCAGCCCTTTTGCCACCACCCTTTTCACTTAGCCGAACCTAGCATAGCCCAAACTGCCGGCCATTACCTAGCCATCATATCCCATTCGGCCTTCCCCTAGGTGTCCCATTCGGCCTTCCCACAAACTCTCCTTTAGGTCCAGTTTTCCCTAAACACTCAACTCCTTAGTGACCCTAAGAACTCACTTGTTCAGCCCCTCTAAACCCCCACCTCGAGGCGACATCCACTTGCCACCGGCCACCTTTGAGGCGCCCATCCCGCGCCCCACATGCAACCGGCCAGCACCTTTGATCACCTATCTTCGCGGAGCTCCCGTTTGCAGCCCAAGGCCAAGCCCACGCTCAAGCAAGACCTCTACGGACCAGCTACTCGTAAGTGTCTAAACTCGGTCTTTAGTTGTACACTTGCTTGAGATTCAATTCGATACGGGGTTGTAATAACGGAGCATAGTCTCCCCCCACTTGTAATAACGTGGCTTGGCACAACCACACACGTGCACTCTCTTAGTCGTGCACGATTTTGAACACACATGGGCCTAATCAGCCCCTAATACATAAGTGTATATATATACTTTCATTTTCGAAGGGTTTTGTTTAAGTTGGGTGCGTTGTCTTTCAATTCAAGCACTCACACACATTGAGCCTTCGCTCTTAGTTGAAAGACCCAAGTAAGGGCCGACCTATACTATTTGGGTTTCATTTCATGTCGTGTGAGTAAGTCTTTCAATTCAAGCGCTCTCACACACATTGAGCTTTCGCTCTTATTTAAAAGACCCAAGTAAGGGCCGACCTATACTATTTGGGTTTCATTTCATGTCGTGTGAGTAAGTCTTTTAATTCAAGCACTTTCACACACATTGAGCCTTCGCTCTTACTCCCAAGACCTTAGTAAAGGCCTTATTGCAGTTATATTTGGGTTTCATTTATGTCGTGTGGGTAGTCTTTCAATTCAAGCACTCTCACACACATTGAGCCTTCGCTCTTATTCCCAAGACCTTAGTCAAGGCCATACTGCAATTTATATTTGGGTTTAATTTCATGTCGTGTGTGTAAGTCTTTCAATTCAAGCACGCACCCACATTGAGCCTTCGCTCTTATTTGCAAGACCCGAGTAAGGGCTCATATACATAAGCTATATACATATCTCCCTTCGGTTATTTCCCTTCGGTCATTTCCCTTCGGTTATTTCCCTTCTGTTATTTCCCCTTCAGTATTGTCTTTACATTTCGGGTTTTCCCTTTGGAGTAGCGTGAGTTTGCATTGCATCTACGCCATACCACGAGGTAGGACGCATATTGCATCAAAGCAAGCCCCGCTCGAATTCACCCATGTAGTGGAGTGTTCATAACACACAAATTAGGTGGCCCGAAAAGGGATAAAAGAAAAGACTTAGGCACGTGTAAATCCACGTGATCTAAAACATGCAACCGCATCTTAAAGACCCGAAATAGACACCTCGAACCGCTTCGTAGACTTTCTCTCCAAAACTCGATTTTTGCAAAGCGTACAGACTGACCCTTGCGCATCGGTGCAAGAAGGTCTGCGACGACAAGAGCTTACTTGCTCACAGTCGCCACGTTTAGAAGTCAGTGTTAAAAATATCTTCGCTAGCTTGAGTAAGCTAGCTGGCATGCCCTATTTGCATACATAGGCCTTAGACACACGAGAGGATCTGCTCCAAGCCCCTGAAAAGGACAAAGAGGCGGGGATTTTCGCGCGTCTACAGAGATTGGCACGCCCGGTGGGACGTGAGCCTTTTCAAAAATCGAGTTTGCTTGTAGAAGTCTTGTGAAAATTTTGTAAAAAGGTGTTGTTTTAACTTGTTTTCTTTGCTTGTACTTAGGAAATTTTGAAAAAGCTTGAAAAGCATGTCAAAATCCAATCCAAGTGAAGTGTCGAGCCAAGGCTCATGCGCATCAAGTTCTCACTCTAGGAGGATTTTCAAAAACAAAATAAAACTAGATGAAATCGAGGACTTGAGAAGGGAGTTTGAGGCCAAAATCGATGCTCTCAGCCAAGTGGCTGAAGTAGGCGATTCATGTTCATCAAACGGTGAACAAAGGCTTAAAAAGAAATCTGAAAAACCTCGCAAGCAAAAAGAGGCCTCCGTAATGGAAGGCAACCAATACCATGAGTCCTTCACACAAAAGGACCGTAAAGCCCTACAGCAGCTGCTGAAAGGGCAGAATAAAGAGAAAAGAAGCTACGCCCTGTCTGATTTCCTTCCTATGGATTACGAAACAGACAGTGACGATGAAATACCGAACTTCCATCGGTATGATGGCATGGGAGACCCTAGGTCTCACTTGCAGCTTTTCTCGCGTCGAGCCCATAAGAAGAAAAAGGACTCGATGAAATGGGTGTATTGGTTCCCTCTATCCCTTAAAGGCACAGCTGCCAAATGGCTGGCTTCCTACGACTTAAGCCAGTTCGCTACTTTTGAAGAGTTAGCGAACTGCTTCATGCAAAGATTTGCACACAACGTGGAAGTCACGCCAACCCTGAATACCTTAAGGGATACAAAGCAAGGCATGAACGAAGACGTCCATGCCTTCATTATAAGATGGAGGTCACTTTTGGGCCAAGTGCGAGAGCCCATATCCGAAGGATGCGCAGTAATGCTCATCTTGGATAATTTTAAAAGCGAGTTAAAAACTCTTCTCTCGCTCCATGAGATTTCAACTTTCCATAAGCTGATCAAAAAGGCCTCCCTTTTCGAAACCAACTTGCGAAAAGGGACGTACGACCACTTATGGAAAGGAAGTGCCGTTCCAAAAACCCGTTTGGAAAAGCCCATCGCATATGGGCTGCCCACAATGGACAAAGGGGCAAAGCCCCATAAAATGGCCAATGCCCGGGTGGATCCAGGCATGGCGGGCACTTCTAAAAATTTTGAAAAATTAGAAAATAAGAGAGAACGTAATTTTCAAAAACCGGTTGAAAAACGGGAGTATACTCCGTTGGGGCAACCTGTGTCGGAGGTCCTAGACCTCTTACTTGCCCAGGGCATGATCGAACTCCCTGAAATCCCCGAAGGAGTCACTTCCAAAGGGGGGTATTTAAACCGATTTTGCAAGTATCATCGGCTCAAAGGCCATGATACCAAACGCTGCTTCTCTCTTTTAAATAAAATTGAGAACTTGATAGCAGAAGGCCGGCTCCAGGTCACTGCGGCACCTGACCCACCTCAAGCTATCTTCAAGGAACCCTTTCCCAAACACGCCAGTGGCAGTGGGAAAGGAAAGGAGGTATGTACCCTCACCATTTCCAAGGAACTAGCGCAAAAGCCAGAACCTGGTCGACCTACTTGTGCGCCCATCCTTGTACTATACAAGAGGCCCGCCCAAGTCGTCATTCGGGGACCACCAAAAGTGGAAAACCCGGTAAAACCAGTTTTGAAAATCCAAGGTTCTCCTCAGCTCATCCTTAGAGCCAAGTCTAGCGCGAACCCTAGGCTTGTCGTGGGGGAAGTCACTAGATCCGGGAGGATCTACCAACCCCCGCACCTTCAAGGTGCTCAAAAGGTGGTCAGTGTGCCTGGCCCCTCAAAAGCATGTATCCCTAGCGGTCTGCCAAAAGCAGATAAGGACAAAGTCATCCTAAATCCTTATGATTTCGAAAACCACCTTTCAAAGATTCCTATTCACATGTCTATCCTAGAGCTTATCAAAACCTCGCCTAGGCATAGACTTGTCTTAGAGAAAATTCTAGAAAGGGCCAAGGTTGATTCGAACATAAGTCCGGAATCCTTGTCTGCCCAAGTGGCTTTATTAGGAGCAAAATCGCCCATCACCTTTTCGGAAGATGATGCAGATAGACCCTACGAAACCCATAACCAGGCCCTACATATCGAGGTGGTTCTAAACAACCACTCTCTAGACAGGTGCCTAGTCGATGGTGGAGGAGGGCTCAACATCCTTCCACTTCATGTGGCGTATAAAATCGGAGTCACCTTGACTTCAGTGAACCCAAGCCCCATCGTTATCACTGGATACGATGGGAATGCGTCTAGACATTTAGGATCCATCAAACTCCCAATGGAAACAGGAGGGATCGAACACACGGGGGTGTTCCATGTCTTGGACATCCACCCCCATTATAACCTGTTGCTGGGAAGGCCCTGGATACACAGTTTGTGCGCTGTGCCATCCACCTTCCACAGGTGTGTCAAGATCCCTTTTAGGGACCAGGTCGTAGTGATTCTAGGTGAGAGTCACCCACAGCTTCAGGGGATCATAAACTCCCCTTGTTTATCAAGCTCCCAGGCCCATGAGGCTAACCTGGGGCAAATCATGGTTGAGCCACCTCGGCTCGTGTTGAACAACCCTGGGAAGGTTGTATATGTGAAGGGGCCGCCCAAAGCAGGCTCCCTCCCGACTCTAATCCTCCTAGGAAAACCCAAGTGTTCCCTATTTCCAAAACCCCTGGACAAAAGGCCATACGAGCCTAATATGGACGATAGCATGTTCCAGGACCACGACTTGTATCCCATCTTTTCAAAAAACAAAAGGTCGTGGAACATGTTATTGAACATGGGCTACACGCCCTACAAGAGTCTAGGGGCACAAAACCAGGGTCTCCTAGAGCCCATCCTTCCTAGGGCCAACCCAAGCCGCTGTGGGATCGGCTATACTCCCCGAATACCGCTGGAGCCACCCGCTGTGACCACTTGGGTCAAGGGTGCCCCGGAGCCTGTCTTAGAAGAAACCTATGATTTAGACCTCCTATTCTGAGTCTAACCCGTAGTGTTTTCCCTTTGTAGGTATGACGGAAGATCCCTTTGTCTAAAAAAATACCAAAAACATTTGAAAAACTTAAAATCGAAAAAAATCGAAAAACAAGAAAAACCAAAAACAATGGAAAAACAAAAACTCGAAAAAAGAGTGCTTTGTATAGTTCCCAAAGTTCTTGTTTTACAAAAGCCCAAAAAAATCGAAAATTTGGAAAATACCAAAAAGATTTTGTACATAGCTGCTCCTGGTAGGCCTTTGGCAAAAGAAAAGGATTTCGAAAGAAGTGTCGTCTGCATAGCCAGACCAAAAATTTTGAAATCACTCGAAAATCCAAGTACAAAACCAGGTCATTTTGAAAACCACGCATCAAGTTCCCTCGGGTCTATAGCCCACGAGAGTGATCAAAGCCCAGAAGTGGATCCCCTTGAGGAAGATCCCACTTCTGAGCTCCCAGAATTTCATAGAATTCTCGATTTTGAAAGACCTTCCCAATCAGTAGGAGGAGATTTCGTAGAGGTGAACCTAGGGGATGATTCCAATCCCAAAACCATCAAAATAGGCACATGCTTGCATGAAACTGAAAGGTTAGCATTCATTGCATTTCTACAAACCTATTTAGATGTGTTTGCATGGACGTATGAAGACATGCCGGGCATAGATCCCAACATAGTCGAGCATCGTCTTCCCTTAGATGTAGGTGTAAAACCAATAAAGCAGAAGCTTAGGAAAATACACCCGAATGTACACACACAAGTCAAAGAGGGTTTAGAAGATCTGCTAAAAGCCGGATTTATAAAACCCATTCCGTATTCTGATTGGTTGTCAAATATCGTGGTAGTTCGAAAAACCAATGGGAAAATTCGAATATGCATCGATTTTAGAAACCTGAATAAAGCCACTCCAAAGGATAATTATCCTTTACCTAACATAGATTTGATAGTCGATAGTACTGCAAATCATGAAATGTTTTCATTTATGGATGGCTGTTCAGGCTATAATCAAATCAAACTAAGTCCACGAGATCAAGGTAAGACCGCCTTCACAATCCCATGGGGCACGTACTGCTATAAAGTCATGCCCTTTGGTTTGAAAAATGTCGGCGCAACATACCAACGAGCCATGAACATAATCTTCCATGATCAAATTCATAAGCTTGTAGAAGTGTATGTAGATGATCTCTTGGCGAAATCCAAAACCCGATGCACCCATATCGAATGTTTACAAAAGATTTTCGAAAGGCTTAGGCTTTACAAAGTAAAGCTAAACCCTCAAAAATGTGTGTTCGGGGTAGAATCAGGGAAGCTTCTAGGCTTTATGGTGAGACAAAGGGGAATAGAAGTCGACCCCTCTAAGTGTCGAGCCATCATAGACACGGCTCCACCCTCCAATCTCACCCAAATCCGTAGCCTCCAGGGTCGATTACAATCCGTGTGCCGATTCATATCGAATCTGGCAACTAGATGCGAACCCTTCAACAAACTGTTGAGGAAGGGTACGAAATTCTTATGGGATAACGAATGCCAAAAGTCCTTCGAGAGACTGAAGGCATACTTGGTTAATCCCCCCGTTTTGAATCCTCCAAAACAAGGAAAACCGCTTTTATTATACATCTCCGTGCATGTAAACGCTTTAGGAGCCCTGTTGGCTCAATACGAGGATGACACCCATAAGGAGTATGCCATCTACTATATTTCGAAAACTCTCTTGGCTTATGAACGAAATTATCAAGCCATGGAGAATACGTGCTTGGCCCTAGTCTGGGCCTGCCAAAAGTTCAAACACTATTTCCTAGATCATGAGATCTGGATAGTGTCCAAGCTTGATCCGATCAAGCACTTGTTCGAAAAACCCATTCTCACGGGTAGATTGGGCAAATGGCAACTCCTTCTAATGGAGTATGACCTAAAATACCATCACCAGATCTCCATTAAGGGGCAAGCCCTAGCAGATTACGTGGCTAAATTCCCCTTAGAGGACACATATCCCACTCTTGTCGAAATACCTGATGAAGGCTGTAGACACCGAAAATTTTCACTTGCGGGTTCTTAGGCCTGAAGTGAACCTTTTCGCAATCTACTTCGCTTTATGGGCGTGCCAGCTAGTTTACTTTAACTAGCAAAGTATGTTTTGAAAACAATCTGACTTTTGAAAGGCGATTGTAGGCAAGCGGGATTTTTACGTCGCAGACCTTCTTGCACCGATGCGCAAGGGTCAGTCTGTAGGCTTAGAGACTTCGTTTTGAAACAAGTTTAACTCAAAATATATTTTGAATGAAGAAGTGTTTTTAAAACCTTTTGAAAACCATGCATTTGGGCGATTTTGACTTTATAAGGGTTGGGCGACCCTAAGTCTTGCACGATTTGATTCGGGTTTGTACGATTCTCAGATTTTAGATCACGTGGATTTGCACGTGCCTAAGTCTTTCTTTTTATCCCTTTATGGGCCACCTAGGTGTGTGTTATGAACACTCCACTACATGGGGCGAATTTGAGCGGGAGTACGGGGCTTGCTTCGATGCAATATGCGTCCTACCTCGTGGTATGGCGTAGATGCAATGCAAACTCACGCTACTCCAAAGGGAAAACCCGAAATTAAAAGACAATGCCGAAGGGAAATTGCCGAAGGGAAATGACTTGTAAAGTAAATAGCCGAAGGGAAATGACTTGTAAAGTAAATAGCGGAAGGGGAAATATGGCTATATCTTAAGAGCGGAAAGGCTCAATTGTGTAAGTGTGTGTCGTGTATATATTGAAAGACAACGCACACAACTTGAACCTTAAAACCCGAATCTTAAAGACGTAGCCGAAAGAAATACTTTATATAGAGTATATGTAGGGGCCCTTACTTGGGTCTTGTAAATAAGAGCGAAGGCTCAATGTGTGTGCGTGCTTGAATTGAAAGACTTACACACACGACATGAAATGAAACCCAAATATAAATTGCAGTATGCCTTGACTAAGGTCTTGGGAGTAAGAGCGAAAGCTCAATGTGTGTGAGTGTAGAATTGAAGTACTACGCACACGACATAAATGAAACCCAAATATAACTGCAATAAGGCCTTTACTAAGGTCTTGGGAGTAAGAGCGAAGGCTCAATGTGGGTGCGTGTGGAAAATGGAACGACAACACACACGACTTAATTAAAAACCCCCTTGACTTAAAATATATAAATATAACTATATATTAAGGGCTTGTTAGGCCCGTGTGTGTGCAAGAAGTGTACGACTAAGAGCGAAAAGGCTCAAGTGCGTGTGTGTGTGGGTGTGTCAAACCACGTTATTACAATCGGGGGAGACGAAGCTCCTTTACTACAACCCCGTATCAAAATTTAATTGAATATAAAGCAAGTTAATGTAATAGACCAAGTTTAGACACTTACAAATAGCTGGTCCATGTTCAACTTGCTTGCACGTGGGCTCACGGTTCACCTTGGGCAGCCAAGAGGGGGTTATCCTAGGTGGCTTTGAGAGAGGTTCTATGAGGCACGGTTAGGGTCTTAGGGGAACTAAGGTTCGGCCAAGACGGGGGCTGTGTAGGGTCTGTCCTAGGGTCTGTCCTAGGGTGCAGGTCACGGCCAGGGTGTAGGTTAGGTCGGCAGGGGGGTGGTCAAATCAGCAGGGAGGTGGTCGGGTGGCTGGCGCGGCCGTTGGGCGCCTGGCGCAGCAGACGGGCGCCTGACGCGGCTGCAGTGGCGCGGGGCGCGCTGTGGCGCAGGACGCGCTGCGGCGCGGGGCGTGCAGGCAGGCGAGGGGGCGCGCGGCAGGCAGCAGGGAGCGCTGTGGCGCGTGGAGCGCTGTGGCGCGTGGAGCGCTGTGGCGCGTGGCGCGGCAGGCAACAGGGGCGCGCGGCAGGACTCAGGGCGCGCGGCAGGCGCTGGTTGTTCACGGCCGGCCGGGGTGAAGTTGTTGGGGTTTGTTAGGGATGGTTTGAGGCGGTTGGGGTTAGGTTAGGTCTAGTTAGGGTGCAGTTAGGGTTAGGTTGGTTCAGTTAGGGTTAGGTTCAGTTAGGGTTAGGTAGGTTCGAACCTAGGCTAGGTTGGGGTTAGGTTTACCTCTTGGAGCCGGTCCTTCTTGGCTTGAGCCCACGTCTCCACGGTTGCAGCCACTTGGTCCAGCCCACCTTGGTTGCAGCCACTTGGTCTAGACCCACTTAGCCCACATGGCTTGAACCCACCTCACCCAATGAGCCCACATGGCTAGGTCTATCACTCCCTCTCTCTCCTCCCAAATATTTGCATGCACCCTTTACATGGACCCCCTCACCTCTATTTATAGAGATTTGAGGTGGGTCTTGGATTTGGGTTTGGGTTTGGGGTTTGGATCCATACCCAAATCCAAACACTATTTGGATCTGGATATTGGATCTCGGATATTTTGAGATCTGTATCCGATCCAAACCCAATATTTTTATGGATACGGATCTGGATATTTTGATCCAGATCCGATCCAATCCAAACACTATTTGGATCCAATCCAAATCCAAACACTATTTGGATCGACCCAAACACTATTTGGATTGGCCCAAATCCAAACACTATTCATTACATGGATTTGGATCTGGATATATATGGTCCAGATCCAAATCAAAATTTCTTCGGACAGTCCTTCTTGGCTTCTCGAGGCGAACGATCTGTGCGGGCACTGGCTTCATCAGCGCTCCGTCTGGTGCTGGGTTTTCCCCAACTTTGTCGTCCGGACTCCATCTCGCCGTCCTGGACTCCGTTGAGCTTTTCATCAAATGGGCTCTGCTTTCTTTTGTTTTTTTATCAGGGAGTGGCTTCTGAAGCTCTGGGCTTGAATCCTCTTCGGGCCTAGGGTCTTCTTTTGCCTTCTGTACCTGCTTTCACATTTCAAAACAGGTCGTCGTTTTGGCTCAAACGAGCTTTTTGGTGTTTTGAGAGTTTTTTGAAAAATAGAAGATTTGGGGTGTTTACAGATGCCCCTCTTTGGCATTATCCAAATGTATTTGGATAATGGCAAAGAAGAAACACCCCGTTCTCTCAAATTTTCTCGAGAATACACCATTTATTTTGCAAAAACCCTGTTTTCTTTTTCCACAAGTGGGGATTTTCATCAAAAGGGGGCTTTTCCTAGCTATTTCCCTATATGTATGATCATGCACGAATGACTCTTTGAATGCATGCATGAGAAAAATTTTATTTTTTGTTTTTGAGCCCGAAGAGAGCCTTTTGAGGCTGGTTGCTCCGAGCAGGTTTTTACCCATGTCTTTTTGACATTCGTGGGTTTTTCGAAAATTTCTTTTTGAAAAGGAACTCCTTTTAACTTGTATCGAAAAGGACTTCCATTTTTCATACTTCCCTTCATTCGGGTTTCAATACCTGCTACTCAATAGAGGTTTTTGGGTAGGAAAACTTGGAAAACATTTCAAAGTTCCATTTCCTACAAAACAGAGTCGAGTTCTCAAACAAAATGAAATCCAAATAAGCCGATTTTATTCGTACTTTAGGATTTTCGCAAATTTGAATCTTTTTCCTCGGGGATAAGCCGTAGGGATATGGGAAAGAGATACCACGGTCCCTTCTGAAGCGTCCCGTGGTTTTAGGCAAAGAATCGGAAAATCGCTCTTTGGAGCTTTGGCTTTTTGTTTCTTTTTCATAGAGGGTCTCCCTTTGGGAGTATTTTTTCATTAATCCCTCTTTTCTTTAAAGGAGAGCAGCTCTTTGGAGGAATTTTTGTATTCCCTGTTTATGAAGGGAAGACCTCTTTGGGAGGAGTGTTTTTATATCTCCTTTTTCTTTTGAAACGAGAAGACCTCTTTCGGAGGAGTTTTTGTATTCCCTGTTTATGAAGGGAAGACCACTTTCGGAGGAGTTTTTGTATTCTCAATTTTTTTTTCTTTCTTTTGAAAATAGCCAATTTTCCTTTTCGGAGAGAAAGTAGGATGGGGGAGGGCTTATCCCTTTGGTTACTCGATTCAAACGAGATCGTCCTATTTCTTAATAGCATCTGCTATTCGAAAATATTTTGATATTTTGAACAAGGCTTAATCTTGTAAGCCAGGGTTCTTTGAAATATAGCCAATTCATTTTTGGAAGACTCTACTTTTCGAAAAGTATAGATTCCTCCATTCGGGGTTATACAATCTACTTCGATCCTTCTTTCAAGAAGTTTCAAAGGAGTTCGATTTTTTTCAAAATCCTTTTGAAAAAGAATTCAACATAAACCCTTTTGAATATTCGGGCATTTTTGGGGTTTTGCTAATTTCTACCCACAATATCAACAAATTTCTAACTTTTGTTGCCCTTTTGAAGACATGGGGACATTTCTACTCGAGTTTGCCACCCTTTTGGGCTTTCTTCGGGGTGATATGATGCATGCTATGCACTCCATGTGTTTTAAAATGGAAATACATGTTTTTATGCAATGATGAACACATGAAAATGTATCTCACAAATCATGAAGGAGATGCGTTCACTTATCCATGGAAAGTGTCTAGGGGCTGTGTTTAAAAATGCCCCTAGCTTGATGGGAATTTCGCATGGCCATATGGTGAAGGGCCATGGTTTTTCAAAGGGATTTTGGATGGACAATGGTATGTTCATGTCCATGCACTTCCATGGTTTTTCTAACATGATCATGATACTTTTTGCTCAAGGATGGGAAACATAACCAGCCCTAAGTGATCGTCATGGCCATCAGGTTTTAGTTTTGACATGGTCTCCATATTTCATCGTGAGATTCATGTTCTTTATCCTAACACAATCAAGGTTTTTATATAAACCAGAGGTTGAAGAAAATCTTTCTTTTCAAAGCCATGAAAGGTTTTTGTGAAATGTGTAACCCTTTTTCAAGATTCTCATTTCCTTTTTTAAAATTTGCCTCGAAGGTGTTGGTTTTGATTTGTATGGAGACATGCCTATGAAGGCTCGATACTTAGGGGGTCGACTCTTATTGCCCCTTTGATTTTGCAAAACCCTGAGTTCGATTTCTAGAATGATGTCTAGACTCGATGCATATGAATGATTTCAAAGTGTAATGCATGATGCTTATGCACACACTATGGGTTAACCTATTTCTAAAAATCCCCAATTTTCCCTAAGTTTAAGGATTTTGCGAAGTTCAGGAAGCTTGGAGGTGTTTATTCCTCCTTGCTTTGGTGATTCTTGAGCTTTTCATTTTTGAAAAAGCTCTAGGCAAAAGGGTGGATAGGACCAGCTTTTTGCACACTTGGTTTCAGGGAGTATATACAATTTTCGAAAGCATTTTTACAATTTTTCGAAAATGGGCTTTGTACATGGCCAAAGGCTTTTGGAAATAAATTTCTTTTTGTAATTTTCGTTTTTCCAAATGTTTTTGAGATTTTGAGAGTTTTCAACTTTTTTTGTCTTTTTCAAAAGTAGGGATCTTCCATTGAACCTTCAAAGAAAACATTCATGAATCAGACTCTAATCAGATAGGTCTAAGACATGGGTTTCGGTTTTAGAGGTTCTACAAGGCACCCTTGACCCAGATGGTCTTAGGTGGCGGCTCTGGTGGTATGGGTGGGCTGTAGCCCAGTCCATATCGTTCCCTATTGGTTTTAGGTAGGACAGGCTCAAGCCTACCTTGGTTTCGGGTTCCCAGGCCCGCGTAGGGTTTATATCCCATATTCAGAATCATGTTCCAAGACTTTTTGCTTTTCGAAAAGTTTTGGTATAAATCATGGTCTTGGAACATGGAATCGTCCATGTTGGGGACATATACCCTTTTGGATATCAGGAGTTTGGATTCCGGGGTGATGGAAGACTTGGGCTTCCATACAAACCTGGTTTGGGAGACTTTGCCCTCAAGGAAAGCCAAGCTTGGTTCCTTGAGGAGTTTTGGACATAGCAGGGTTATGGAAAACTTATGGTTCCATACCCTATTTTGGGAAAGATTTACTTCAAGGGGAGCCATGCAAGGTCCCTTGAAGTTTTTGACTTGGTCCCTAGGTTCAACTCGTGGTGCCCCTAGGGATTGATTTTTTTGTTTCAAAGCCATAGCCTTGGCTCCAGGGCACAGGACTAGGCTCGAAGAAGTGGGTTTTTCTATGGTAGGGTTATGAGCTCCTAAGATGTCGATGCATGCATTAGGGGTCTCTATGTCTACCATTTTCGAAACTTCTTTTTGTTTTTGAAATTCCTTTGAATGGTGCGCGACAGTTGGCGTACCTTGAAAATCCTCAAGTTTTGGCACAGTTTGTGGGTTTGTGTGTGCAAAGGGGTTATCCAATGCATCTGATGACCCTACATGAAGAAGAGAGTCTTGAGAAGGATGGGTTTCAGGCATACCTCTTTGTGGCTTGTCTACCTTTTCAGGGTGAGAGCAAGCCGATTTCCCGGGTAACTCTGTTTTGAGCCCCCGGGGTTTAACGAGGCGTTTCCTTTCGAAACCTTCCTGTTTTTCACTCTCGTTCCTTTGTAGGGTGTGGACTTCATGTCCCACTATATGTGTGTGCCTAGACTTAAGACTTTTACTTGAAGTTTTCGAAATTCCAAAATTTTGTTTTTCAATTTTTTGGTCTTTTTCCAAATTTTCAAGATTTTTTTGGTTTTTTGAAATAGAAAAATCTTTTTTTGGTTTTTCTATGGATTTTGAAAAGCTTGAAGTTGTAGGAGTGGACGACTTATCCCTTTGCCGGGATTTGTCTCTAATCTCCAATCCTTCGTTGAGTTTGAGATCGGTTTTCAATTTACGATCTATATGTGCCCTAGAAGAGCTGCTATGTGTTCGATGGGCTTTAAGCTCCTTGCTTAAAGCATCCATCTTTTGAAATATTTTTTCAATCTCATCGAGCTCTCTTTGGGCTTTATCTGATTTGAAAACCTCTTTTAGTTTACTCAACGAAGATTTTTGTAGCTTTCTATCCATTTTCATGCAATTTTCCTAAGTATGCACGATTTTTGAAGAAAAACACTTTTTTCCGAAAATTTGAGTATAACTCGTTTGTTTGAAGTCTGCTTAAGTCCCGGGTCCCACCGGGCATGCCAAATTGTAGACACCGAAAATTTTCACTTGCGGGTTCTTAGGCCTGAAGTGAACCTTTTCGCAATCTACTTCACTTTATGGGCGTGCCAGCTAGTTTACTTTAACTAGCAAAGTATGTTTTGAAAACAATCTGACTTTTGAAAGGCGATTGTAGGCAAGCGGGATTTTTACGTCGCAGACCTTCTTGCACCGATATGCAAGGGTCAGTCTGTACGCTTAGAGACTTCGTTTTGAAACAAGTTTAACTCAAAATATATTTTGAATGAAGAAGTGTTTTTAAAACCTTTTGAAAACCATGCATTTGGGCGATTTTGACTTTATAAGGGTTGGGCGACCCTAAGTCTTGCACGATTTGATTCGGGTTTGTACGATTCTCAGATTTTAGATCACGTGGATTTGCACGTGCCTAAGTCTTTCTTTTTATCCCTTTATGGGCCACCTAGGTGTGTGTTATGAACACTCCACTACATGGGGCGAATTTGAGCGGGAGTACGGGGCTTGCTTCGATGCAATATGCGTCCTACCTCGTGGTATGGCGTAGATGCAATGCAAACTCACGCTACTCCAAAGGGAAAACCCGAAATTAAAAGACAATGCCGAAGGGAAATTGCCGAAGGGAAATGACTTGTAAAGTAAATAGCCGAAGGGAAATGACTTGTAAAGTAAATAGCGGAAGGGGAAATATGGCTATATCTTAAGAGCGGAAAGGCTCAATTGTGTAAGTGTGTGTCGTGTATATATTGAAAGACAACGCACACAACTTGAACCTTAAAACCCGAATCTTAAAGACGTAGCCGAAAGAAATACTTTATATAGAGTATATGTAGGGGCCCTTACTTGGGTCTTGTAAATAAGAGCGAAGGCTCAATGTGTGTGCGTGCTTGAATTGAAAGACTTACACACACGACATGAAATGAAACCCAAATATAAATTGCAGTATGCCTTGACTAAGGTCTTGGGAGTAAGAGCGAAAGCTCAATGTGTGTGAGTGTAGAATTGAAGTACTACGCACACGACATAAATGAAACCCAAATATAACTGCAATAAGGCCTTTACTAAGGTCTTGGGAGTAAGAGCGAAGGCTCAATGTGGGTGCGTGTGGAAAATGGAACGACAACACACACGACTTAATTAAAAACCCCCTTGACTTAAAATATATAAATATAACTATATATTAAGGGCTTGTTAGGCCCGTGTGTGTGCAAGAAGTGTACGACTAAGAGCGAAAAGGCTCAAGTGCGTGTGTGTGTGGGTGTGTCAAACCACGTTATTACAATCGGGGGGAGACGAAGCTCCTTTACTACAACCCCGTATCAAAATTTAATTGAATATAAAGCAAGTTAATGTAATAGACCAAGTTTAGACACTTACAAATAGCTGGTCCATGTTCAACTTGCTTGCACGTGGGCTCACGGTTCACCTTGGGCAGCCAAGAGGGGGTTATCCTAGGTGGCTTTGAGAGAGGTTCTATGAGGCACGGTTAGGGTCTTAGGGGAACTAAGGTTCGGCCAAGACGGGGGTTGTGTAGGGTCTGTCCTAGGGTCTGTCCTAGGGTGCAGGTCACGGCCAGGGTGTAGGTTAGGTCGGCAGGGGGGTGGTCAAATCAGCAGGGAGGTGGTCGGGTGGCTGGCGCGGCCGTTGGGCGCCTGGCGCAGCAGACGGGCGCCTGACGCGGCTGCAGTGGCGCGGGGCGCGCTGTGGCGCAGGACGCGCTGCGGCGCGGGGCGTGCAGGCAGGCGAGGGGGCGCGCGGCAGGCAGCAGGGAGCGCTGTGGCGCGTGGAGCGCTGTGGCGCGTGGCGCGGCAGGCAACAGGGCGCGCGGCAGGACTCAGGGCGCGCGGCAGGCGCTGGTTGTTCACGGCCGGCCGGGGTGAAGTTGTTGGGGTTTGTTAGGGATGGTTTGAGGCGGTTGGGGTTAGGTTAGGTCTAGTTAGGGTGCAGTTAGGGTTAGGTTGGTTCAGTTAGGGTTAGGTTCAGTTAGGGTTAGGTAGGTTCGAACCTAGGCTAGGTTGGGGTTAGGTTTACCTCTTGGAGCCGGTCCTTCTTGGCTTGAGCCCACGTCTCCACGGTTGCAGCCACTTGGTCCAGCCCACCTTGGTTGCAGCCACTTGGTCTAGACCCACTTAGCCCACATGGCTTGAACCCACCTCACCCAATGAGCCCACATGGCTAGGTCTATCACTCCCTCTCTCTCCTCCCAAATATTTGCATGAACCCTTTACATGGACCCCCTCACCTCTATTTATAGAGATTTGAGGTGGGTCTTGGATTTGGGTTTGGGTTTGGGGTTTGGATCCATACCCAAATCCAAACACTATTTGGATCTCGATATTGGATCTCGGATATTTTGAGATCTGTATCCGATCCAAACCCAATATTTTTATGGATACGGATCTGGATATTTTGATCCAGATCCGATCCAATCCAAACACTATTTGGATCCAATCCAAATCCAAACACTATTTGGATCGACCCAAACACTATTTGGATTGGCCCAAATCCAAACACTATTCATTACATGGATTTGGATCTGGATATATATGGTCCAGATCCAAATCAAAATTTCTTCGGACAGTCCTTCTTGGCTTCTCGAGGCGAACGATCTGTGCGGGCACTGGCTTCATCAGCGCTCCGTCTGGTGCTGGGTTTTCCCCAACTTTGTCGTCCGGACTCCATCTCGTCGTCCTGGACTCCGTTGAGCTTTTCATCAAATGGGCTCTGCTTTCTTTTGTTTTTTTATCAGGGAGTGGCTTCTGAAGCTCTGGGCTTGAATCCTCTTCGGGCCTAGGGTCTTCTTTTGCCTTCTGTACCTGCTTTCACATTTCAAAACAGGTCGTCGTTTTGGCTCAAACGAGTTTTTTGGTGTTTTGAGAGTTTTTTGAAAAATAGAAGATTTGGGGTGTTTACAAAGGCATATTGCAAAACCATTTTCAAAACCACATTTTGGCAAATTCTTTCGAAAACCAAGTGTGGAAGATGCACTTCGACGGGGCACGAAACCAACGAGGGGCTGGTGTCGGGATCATCCTAATCTCCCCTGAAAAGGGCGAGATTCCCATAGCAGTCCGCTTAGATTTCGAATGTTCCAACAACGTAGCTGAGTATGAAGCACTCATACAAGGCTTAAGGATTTCGAAAACTCTAGGGGCATCATGCATCGAGGTCTTTGGAGATTCGCTCCTTGTCATAAACCAGGTTTTAAAAATTTGGCAAGTACGTAATGAGAAACTACTTTCATATCATGAGTTGGCCACTCGATTGGTCCAGTCCTTCCAGTCGTGTAAGCTCACACACGTAGGAAGAGAGGACAATGGCATCGCCGATGCCCTCTCCTCCTTGGGTTCAGCCCTGAAGGTCGATCCCATTTCAGGGACCAAATCTTTGGAAATATGGCATGCGCCCCATCCATCCACACACGACTTGGATATTTGCCAAAACAACCCAGAGTCTATTGAAAAGCCCTGGTTCTATGACATAAAACAATTTTTAGAAAATGGGGGATTCACCGAGGATGCCACGTCCAAAGATAAGGCATTCATTCGTAAGATTTCGACCCGATACACCATTCTGGGTGGGGTCTTATACAAAAAGAGTTTTACCGGCATTCTGCTTAGGTGTATCGACCTAGAGGAGGCTAGGATAGTGATGCATGAGTTCCACGATGGAGAATGTGGAGGTCATGTTAATGCCAACATGATGGCGATGAAAATACTTAGAGGGGGCTATTTTTGGTCCACCCTGAAAAAGGATTGTCACGATCATGTTAGGAAGTGTCATCCGTGTCAAGTGCATGGGCACACCATTCATATCCCTTCATCTGCATTACATTCCGTGGTCAGCCCCTGGCCATTTACCATGTGGGCGTTTGACATTGTAGGCCCAATATTTCCAAAGGCCTCGAATGGGCATCATTTTATTTTAGCAGCCACGGAGTATTTCTCCAAGTGGGTGGAAGCCATTTCCCTAACAAATGTAATGGGGCAACATGTGGTGGCTTTCATCCGGAGGAATATCTTGACTCGATTTGGGGTTCCACGAGACCTTGTGTCTGATAATGGTACCCCATTCAAGAACGAGCGGATGGTCAAGTTGTGCAACACGTATGGCATAACTCACCACTTCTCCTCGCCCTACTACCCTCAAGGCAACGGCCAAGCCGAAGCCACAAACAAGACTCTCATTAGTATTATTGAGAAAACCTTAGAGAAGGGTAGGATGTGGCACGAGAAGCTGGATGAAGCCTTATGGGCTTATAGGACTTCCATCCGGACTCCCACGAATGCCACACCATTCGAATTGGTCTATGGCACAAACGCCATTCTTCCCATTCATACTCAACTACATTCATTCCATACATCCATTGCACTCGACCTCCCCCTAGAGACGCTTCAGCATGCTAGGGTGGCCGAGCTAGATTTGCTAGATGAGAGGCGACTCCTTGCCATGGATCATGCTCGTGCATACCGGCAAAGGATAGCCCGACATTATAGCAAACACATGAGACCTCGCCACTTTGAAGTGGGAGATCTGGTCTTGAAAACCATCCACCATCGTGGCCCACACCCCCTAGGCAAGTGGCGCCCCAACTGGGATGGACCCTATGTTGTACGAGCAACCACTACGAACAATTCGTATTGGTTGATCGATGTAGAAGGTAGGAATTTAGCAGATCCTATCAATATTCAATACTTAAAGAAGTATCATGTGTAGGATCTGGATTAAATTCCAGTTTTCGAAAATTTTAGAGGGATAGCTGCCCTGAGACATGTGAATAAGGTGCAAAGGCAACTCGTGTGACCCTAAGTAAGAGAATTCGCACTTGTGAAAGAGTGGAGTTTTCAAAATCGTGGTTACATTTCAAAATCCTTCTTCTTACAAAGAAAGGCCTAGTTCAACATAGCAAGATACTTGCAAGTAGTACGTGCTATTTCTAAATAGGCTGATCTGGAATGGATCGAGTGTAGGCTTGGGATAAGTCCTCCCCTCTTCTCTTCTATTTCCAAAAGGAAAACAAAGGCCCAAAACAAAAGGGAATTTCCCATTCAAAGTCTCTTTCCGAAAGAAAGAAACCAGAGTTTAAAAGAAAAATCAATTCTCTTATGAAAAAGAGGGATTAAAGAAAAAATACTCCCAAAGGGAGACCCTCTATGAAAAAAGAAAAAAAAAGAGGCCAAAAAGCTCAAAAAGAGCAGTTTTCCGCCTTCTATGCCTCAAACCGCGGGACGCTTCAGAAGGGACCGTGGTATCTCTTTCCCATCCCTGGCTTATCCCAAGCTAAAGCATGGTTCATTTCGAGGAATCCTAAAGTAAAAATAGGATTTACTTACTTGAATTTCGTCTTGTTTGAGAATTCGACGTTTCGAGTAAGGCGTAGGAATTTGAAATGAAGCTTGTTTTCTTATAAAAACCTCCGCTAGATAAACGAGTGTTAAGACTCAAACAAGGGCAAGCACGAAGAGCTCGAGATCCTTAGGATCGAGGCTCAAGACAGTTGTCCCTTTTGTAAATAGCTTTTGTAAATAAGTTTTAAAAACCGAACATCGAACAGCATAGGATTTGCTCACTTGGAGCAGTAGGCCTTATAAGTCTCTAGAGTTCGACCACATCTGGTCTCTGGGAGGTCGCCACTCTTGGCACCACACCCATGTCATCGAAGCCCCACCTAACCACCTAACCACCTAACCACTCTTTGCGGGGATTTTCGCGCGTCTACAACCACCTAACCACTACCCCAAAACCAGCCCTAACCGACCTAGTCCAGCCCTATATAAACCCCCCCCTTTTGGGGCGGGTTTTGCCATCTTCAAGCCCCACCTTCCACCAGCCGGGTCCTCCACTTTCCAGCTCAGCCGACTCCCCACCTATGCCACTACATCCTATCTGAGCATCACCAACACCACAACTCCAGCCGAGCACCACCACCACCATCACACTGGCCAAATCCCATCCTGTGCATCCCAACCACCCGGCTCCTTTCTTCCATCCACCGCCCCTCTTCAATCATGGTTAGTACCCTATCCTCCACCTTACTCCTTCTCCACTCCCTCTTGTAGACGCGCGAAAATCCCCGCCTCTTCGCCCCTTTCGTGGCTTGGAGTGGATCTTATCGTGCGTCTAAGGCCTAGATATACAAACAGGGCGTGCCAGCTAGCTTACTTAAGCTAGCGAATATATATCAATACTGACTTCTAAACGTGGCGACTGTGAGCAAGTGAGCTCTTGTCGTCGCAGACCTTCTTGCACCGATGCGCAAGGGTCAGTCTGTACGCTTTTACAAAAAATCGAGTTTTTAGGGAGAAAGTCTACGAAACGGTTCGAGGTGTCTATTTCGGGTCTTTAAGATGCGATTGCATGTTTTAGATCACGTAGATTTGCACGTGCCTAAGTCTTTTCTTTTATCCCTTTTTGGGTCGCCTAGTTTGTGTGTTATGAACACTCCACTACATGGGCGAATTCGAGCGGGGGTTGCTTTGATGCAATATGCGTCCTACCTCGTGGTATGGCGTAGATGCAATGCAAACTCACGCTACTCCAAAGGGAAAACCCGAAATGTAAAGACAATGCTGAAGGGAAATAACAGAAGGGAAATAACCGAAGGGAAATAACCGAAGGGAAATAACCGAAGGGAAATAACCGAAGGGAGATACGTATATATCTTATGTATATGAGCCCTTACTCGGGTCTTGCAAATAAGAGCGAAGGCTCAATGTGGGTGCGTGCTTAAATTGAAAGACTTACACACACGACATGAAATTAAACCCAAATATAAATTGCAGTATGGCCTTGACTAAGGTCTTGGGAGTAAGAGCGAAGGCTCAATGTGTGTGAGAGTGCTTGAATTGAAGTACTACACACACGACATAAATGAAACCCAAATATAACTGCAATAAGGCCTTTACTAAGGTCTTGGGAGTAAGAGCGAAGGCTCAATGTGTGTGAGAGTGCTTGAATTGAAGTACTACACACACGACATAAATGAAACCCAAATATAACTGCAATAAGGCCTTTACTAAGGTCTTGGGAGTAAGAGCGAAGGCTCAATGTGTGTGAGAGTGCTTGAATTGAAGTACTACACACATGACATAAATGAAACCCAAATATAACTGCAATAAGGCCTTTACTAAGGTCTTGGGAGTAAGAGCGAAGGCTCAATGTGTGTGAGAGTGTTTAATTTGAAAGACTTACTCACACGACAAGAAATAAAACCCAAATAGTATAGGTCGGCCCTTACTTGGGTCTTTCAAATAAGAGCGAAAGCTCAATGTGTGTGAGAGTGTTTAAATTGAAAGACAACACACCCAACTTAAACAAAACCCTTCGGAAATGAAATATATACGTATACTTATATATTAGGGGCTGATTAGGCCCGTGTGTGTTCAAAGTTGTGCACGACTAAGAGAGTGCACGTGTGTGGTTGTGCCAAGCCACGTTATTACAAGCGGGGGGAGACTAGGCTCCGTTATTACAACCCCGTATCAAATTGAATTTCAAGCAAGCGTATGACTAAAGACCGAGTTTAGAAACTTACAAGTAGCTGGTCCGTAGAGGTCTTGTTTGAGCGTGGCCTTGGCTTTGGGCTGCAAACGGGAGCTCCGCGAAGGTATGTGACCAAGAGTGCTGGCCGGCTGCAAATGGGGCGCGGGATGGACGCCTTGAAGGGGATCGGTGGCAAGTGGGCGGCGCCTCCAAGTAGGGGGTTTAGAGTGGCTGACTAAGTGGGTCTTAGGGTCACTAGTGAAGTTAGGGACTTAGGGAAACTGGACCTAGAAGGTGAGCTAGTGGGAAGGCCAAATAGGACACCTAGGAGGGTTCGGCCGAATGGGAGGTGGTGGCTGAGTAGTGGCCAGCCACTTGGGTTATCCTAGGTTCGGCTAGGCTTAGGTGGTGGCGGCAAAGAGGCTGAGCTAAGGGGAAGAGGGGTGGCTAAGAGTGGAGAGGTGGTAGAGAGTGGTTTTGAGGGAGTTAGGGGGACTTACCGAATGGGAAGGAGTGGCGGCCAAGGTGGCTGTCGGCTGGTGGAGGATGGGAGAAGGAGAGGGCCCGGCTGAGGGAGGTGGTGGCGTCCGGCTGGTGGGGCAATGATGGTGGATGGAAGAGGGAGAGTGGCGGAGCAGGTGGCGGCTGGTGGGGCTGGAGTTGCTGGGAAGACGGGTGAGAGATGGGAGAGGAAGAGGGCCCGGCTGGGAGTGGAAAGTGGTTCCCACTTGGAAAACCCGCCCACAATGGGGGGGGTTTAAATAGGGGAAGGGTAGGTCGGTTAGGGCTGGGTTGTGGGTAGTGGTTAGGTGGTTTAGGTAGGGTAGTATGTGGATAAGGTGGGCTGGATGGGATTGGGCCAGATATTTTAAAACTAGGTGTTTGGGAAAATCGTGGGCTAAGGGTGGTTTAGGGCTAGGTTAGGTGGTTGGGTTTTAGGGTGAGGTTTAGTGAGCTAGGTTAGGTGGTTTAGGCTAGGTTTAGGCTAGGTTTAGGGAAATTAATCTAGGTTTAGGGAAGGATTAGGGAAGTGGGTTAGGTGATTAGGTTGGGATTAGGCCGGGATTAGGGAAGTGGGTTAGGTGATTAGGTTCAGATTAGGAGTGGATTAGGGGTTTAGGCTAGGTTTAGGCATTTTTGGCTAGGTTTAGGTGATGGAGCTCCCTTAGCATGGCCCATAGACCTTGATCATCCCATGTTGGTGCAGCCCTAGGTTAGGTTTTAGCTAATTACAAGCTTAAACCCGCTCAATTAGGCTAAACCACAAGATTAAACCCAAACTTGACACACAAGTCAAGCTTAATACAACACTCTTGATATTTATCACCCCCACTCTCTCTCATGCCCAATATCCCACGTGAATTTCAAGTGGGCCCCACCTCCATTTATGAGAAGGTGATGTGGGCCATGGATATGGATATTGGATTGGATCTCTGGATCCAAATCCAAATCCAAGTCCACATATGGGTTTGGATTGGAATCTGGATATATATGGTCCAGATCCAATCCAAACTGAACTCTGACTCCTTCGGGCCGGGTTCGAGACGGACGATTCGTGCGGGGCCTGACAGCATCAGTGCTCCGTCTGCGTTGGGTCTTCGCCAACATGGTCGTCCGCCTCCGTTTCTGCCTTCCGGAGATGACTTCAAATGATATTTTGGTAAGAACAGGGTCTTGGACGTTCGAGATCCTGGGGTGTGAATCAGATGCAAGAGTTGCTGCGCCGGGCTCGACAGGTGCTCCAGTTCCGGGCTCTTCTTGGCTCTCCTGGTCCTGTCTTGATCACGCCAAGCCACTTCGGGGTTTCAAAACATGTTTTAAAAGGGTTTTCAAAAGCTATATCATATGTTTTTGAAAGATAAAGTTTAAAACATATATACAGGGTTGTTTGGAAGGCTCCTGGGTTTCCAAACTCAAAATGGCCCTTTGGGGCTGCTTGTATAAAACCAGATTTGTTTAAGAAATTCGTGGGATTTCGGGGTGTTTACAGATGCCCCTCTTTGGCCTTGTCCAAATAAATTTGGATAAGGGCAAAGATGACAAACACCCCTTTTAATGTCTCCCTAGATCTAGCCACGAAGAATATGGGATCGTCCCATTTTAGCAAAATCTCGATTTTATAAACTCTGGTAGGAGGAGATATCACGCCAAAGGGTTCACTTATGGAATCTGGTCCTAAATGGGATCATGTTCATGCAAGTACCGTGCGTGGAATGCAGATGACATGGGTGTGGTGCCAAGAGTGGCGACCTCCCAGAGACCAGATGTGGTCGAACTCTAGAGACTTACAAGGTCTATTGCTCCAAGTGAGCAAATCCTATGCTGTTTGATGTTCGGTTTTTAAAACTTATTTACAAAAGCTATTTACAAAAGGGACAACTGTCTTGAGTCTCGATCCTAAGGATCTCGAGCTCTTCGTGCTTGCCCTTGTTTGAGTCTTAACTCTTGCTTATCTAGCGGAGGTTTTATAAGAAAACAAGCTTCATTTCAAATCCCTACGCCTTACTCGAAACGTCGAGTTCTCAAACAAGATGAAATTCAAATAAGTAAATCCTATTTTTACTTTAGGATTCCTCGAAATGAACCATGCTTTAGCTTGGGATAAGCCAGGGATGGGAAAGAGATACCACGGTCCCTTCTGAAGCGTCCCGTGGTTTGAGGCACAGAAGGCGGAAAACTGCTCTTTTTGAGCTTTTTGGCCTCTTTTTCCTTTTTTTCATAGAGGGTCTCCCTTTGGGAGTATTTTTTCTTTAATCCCTCTTTTTCATGAGAGAATCGATTTTTCTTTTAAACTCTGGTTTCTTTCTTGTGGAAAGAGACTTTGAATGGGAAATTCCCTTTTGTTTGGGCCTTTGTTTTCCTTTTGGAAGGAGAAGAGAAGAGGGGAGGACTTATCCCAAGCTTACACTCGATCCATTCCAGATCAGCCTATTTAGAAATAGCACGTACTACTTGCAAGTATCTTGCTATGTTGAACTAGGCCTTTCTTTGTAAGATGAAGGATTTTGAAATGCAACCACGATTTTGAAAACTCCACTCTTTCACAAGTGCGAATTCTCTCACTTGGGTTCACACGAGTTTGCCTTTGCACCTTATTCACATGTCTCAGGGCAGCTATCCCTCTAAAATTTTCGAAAACTGGAATTTAATCCAGATCCTACACATGATACTTCTTTAAGTATTGAATATTGATAGGATCTGCTAAATTCCTACCTTCTACATCGATCAACCAATACGAATTGTTCGTAGTGGTTGCTCGTACCACATAGGGTCCATCCCAGTTGGGGCGCCACTTGCCTAGGGGGTGTGGGCCACGATGATGGATGGTTTTCAAGACCAGATCCCCCACTTCAAAGTGGCGAGGTCTCATGTGTTTGCTATAATGTCGGGCTATCCTTTGCCGGTATGCACGAGCATGATCCATAGCAAGGAGTCGCCTCTCATCTAGCAAATCTAGTTCGGCCATCCTAGCATGCTGAAGCGTCTCTAGGGGGAGGTCGAGTGCAATGGATGTATGGAATGAATGCAGTTGGGTATGAATGGGAAGAATGGCGTTTGTGCCATAGACCAATTCGAATGGTGTGGCATTCGTGGGAGTCCGGATGGAAGTCCGATAAGCCCATAAGGCTTCATCCAGCTTCTCATGCCACCTCCTACCCTTCTCTAAGGTCTTCTCAATGATACCAATGAGAGTCTTGTTTGTGGCTTCGGCTTGGCCGTTGCCTTGAGGGTAGTAGGGCGAGGAGAAGTGGTGAGTTATGCCATACGTTTTGCACAACTTAACCATCCGCTCGTTCTTGAATGGGGTACCATTATCAGACACAAGGTCTCGTGGAACCCCAAATCGAGCCAAGATATTCCTCCGGATGAAAGCCACCACATGTTGCCCCATTACATTCGTTAGGGAAATGGCTTCCACCCACTTGGAGAAATACTCCGTGGCTGCTAGAATAAAACGATGCCCATTCGAGGCCTTTGGAAATATGGGGCCTACAATGTCAAACGCCCACATGGTAAATGGCCAGGGGCTGACCACGGAATGCAATGCTGATGAAGGGATATGAATGGCGTGCCCATGCACTTGACATGGATGACACTTCCTAACATGATCGTGACAATCCTTTTTCAGGGTGGACCAAAAATAACCCCCTCTAAGTATTTTCATTGCCATCATGTTGGCATTAACATGACCTCCACATTCTCCATCGTGGAACTCGTGCATCACTATCCTAGCCTCCTCTAGGTCGATACACCTAAGCAGAATGCCGGTAAAACTCTTTTTGTATAAGACCCCACCCAGAATGGTGTATCGGGTCGAAATCTTACGAATGAATGCCTATCTTTGGATGTGGCATCCTCAGTGAATCCCCCATTTTCTAAAAATTGTTTTATGTCATAGAACCAGGGTTTTTCAATAGACTCTGGGTTGTTTTGGCAAATATCCAAGTCGTGTGTGGATGGATGGGGCGCATGCCATATTTCCAAAGATCTGGTCCCTGAAATGGGATCGACCTTAGGGCTGAACCCAAGGAAGAGAGGGCATCGGCGATGCCATTGTCCTCTCTTCCCACGTGTGTGAGCTTACACGACTGGAAGGATTGGACCAATCGAGTGGCCAACTCGTGATATGGAAGTAGTTTCTCATTACGTACTTGCCAAATTTTTAAAACCTGGTTTATGACAAGGAGCGAATCTCCAAAGACCTCGATGCATGATGCCCCTAGAGTTTTCGAAATCCTTAAGCCTTGTATGAGTGCTTCATACTCAGCTACGTTGTTGGAACATTCGAAATCTAAGCGGACCGCTATGGGAATCTCGCCCTTTTCAGGGGAGATTAGGATGATCCCGGCACCAGCCCCTCGTTGGTTTCGTGCCCCGTCGAAGTGCATCTTCCACACTTGGTTTTCAAAAGAATTTGCCAAAATGTGGTTTTGAAAATGGTTTTGTAATATGCCTTCATCAGGCATTTCGACAAGAGTGGGATATGTGTCTTCCAAGGGGAAGTCAGCCACGTAATCTGCTAGGGCTTGCCCCTTAACAGAGATCTGGTGATGGTATTTTAGATCATACTCCATTAGAAGGAGTTGCCATTTGCCCAATCTACCCGTGAGAATGGGTTTTTCGAACAAGTGCTTGATTGGATCAAGCTTGGACACTATCCAGATCTCATGATCTAGGAAGTAGTGTCTGAATTTCTGGCAGGCCCAGACTAGGGCCAAGCACGTCTTCTCCATGGCTTGATAATTTCGTTCATAAGCCAAGAGAGTTTTCGAAATATAGTAGATGGCATACTCCTTATGGGTGTCATCCTCGTATTGAGCCAACAGGGCTCCTAAAGCGTTTTCATGCACGGAGATGTATAATAAAAGCGGTTTTCCGTGTTTTGGAGGATTCAAAACGGGGGGATTAACTAAGTATGCCTTTAGTCTCTCGAAGGACTTTTGGCATTCGTCATCCCATAAGAATTTCGTACCCTTCCTCAACAGTTTGTTGAAGGGTTCGCATCTAGTTGCCAGATTCGATATGAATCGGCGCACAGATTGTAATCGACCCTGGAGGCTACGGACTTGGGTGAGATTGGAGGGTGGAGCCATGTCTATGATGGCTCGACACTTAGAGGGGTCGACTTCTATTTCCCTTTGGCTTACCATAAAGCCTAGAAGCTTCCCTGATTCTACCCCGAACACACATTTTTGAGGGTTTAGCTTTACTTTGTAAAGCCTAAGCCTTTCGAAGATTTTTTGTAAACATTCGATATGGGTGCATCGGGTTTTGGACTTTGCCAAGAGATCATCTACATACACTTCTACAAGCTCGTGAATTTGATCATGGAAGATCGTGTTCATGGCTCGTTGGTATGTTGCGCCGGCATTTTTCAAACCAAAGGGCATGACTGTATAGCAGTACGTGCCCCATGGGGTTGTGAAGGCGGTCTTACCCTGATCTCGTGGACTTAGTTTGATTTGATTATAGCCTGAATAGCCATCCATAAATGAAAACATTTCATGATTTGCAGTACTATCGACTATCAAATCTATGTTTGGTAAAGGATAATTATCCTTTGGAGTGGCTTTATTCAGGTTTCTGAAATCGATGCATATTCGAATTTTCCCATTGGTTTTTCGAACTACAACGATATTTGACAACCAATCAGAATACGCAATGGGTTTTATAAATCCGGCTTTTAGCAGATCTTCTAAACCCTCTTTGACTTGCATGTGTACATTCGGGTGTATTTTCCTAAGCTTCTGCTTTATTGGTTTTACACCTACATCTAAGGGAAGACGATGTTCGACTATGCTGGGATCTATGCCCGGCATGTCTTCATACGTCCATGCAAACACATCTAAATAGGTCCGTAGAAATGCAATGAATGCTAACTTTTCAGTTTCATGCAAGCATGCGCCTATTTTGATGGTTTTGGGATTGGAATCATCCCCTAGGTTCACCTCTACGAAATCTCCTCCTACTGATTGGGAAGGTCTTTCAAAATCGAGAATTCTATGAAATTCTGGGAGCTCAGAAGCGGGATCTTCCTCAAGGGGATCCACTTCTGGGCTTTGATCATTCTCGTGGGCTATAGACCCGAGGGAACTTGATGCGTGGTTTTCAAAATAA
The DNA here is from genome assembly GCA_036023115.1 of Brasenia schreberi. NCBI lineage: Eukaryota > Viridiplantae > Streptophyta > Magnoliopsida > Nymphaeales > Cabombaceae > Brasenia > Brasenia schreberi. Next base: position 11,819,515 of record JAYKKT010000088.1, read on the forward strand.
CCTGGTTTTGTACTTAGATTTTTAAGTGATTTCGAAATTTTTGGTCTGGCTATGCAGACGACGTTTCTTTCGAAATTCTTTTCTTTCGCCAAAGTTAAACCAGGAGCAGCTATGTACAAAATCTTTTCGGTATTTTCCAAATTTTCGATTTTTTTGGGTTTTTGTAAAACAAGAACTTTGGGAACTATACAAAGCACACTTTTTTCGAGTTTTTGCTTTTCCATTGTTTTTGGTTTTTCTTGTTTTTCGATTTTTTTGGATTTTAAGTTTTCGAATGTTTTTGGTATTTTTAGAAAAAGGGATCTTCCGTCATACCTACAAAGGGAAAACACTATGGGTTAGACTCGGAATAGGAGGTCTAAACCATAGGTCTCTTCTAAGACAGGCTCCGGGGCACCCTTGACCCAGGTGGTCACAGGGGGTGGTTCCGGCGGTATTTGGGGAGTATAGCCGATCCCATATCGGCTTGGGTTGGCCCTAGGAAGGATGGGCTCTAGGAGACCCTGGTTTTGTGCCCCTAGACTTTTGTAGGGCGTGTAGCCCATGTTCAATAACATGTTCCACGACCTTTTGTTTTTTGAAAAGATGGGATATAAGTCGTGGTCCTGGAACATGCTATCGTCCATATTAGGCTCGTAGGGCCTTTTGTCCAGGGGTTTTGGAAATAGGGAACGCTTGGGTTTTCCTAGGAGGATTAGAGTCGGGAGGGGGCCTGCTTTGGGCGGCCCCTTCACACATACAACCTTCCTAGGGTTGTTCAACACGAGCCGAGGTGGCTCAACCATAATTTGCCCCAGGTTAGCCTCATGGGCCTGGGAGCTCGATAAACAAGGGGAGTTTATGATCCCCTGAAGTTGTGGGTGACTCTCACCTAGGATCACTATGACTTGGTCCCTAAAAGGGATCTTGACACACCTGTGGAAGGTGGATGGCACAGCGCACAAACTGTGTATCCAGGGTCTTCCCAGCAACAGGTTATAATGGGGGTGGATGTCCAAGACATGGAACACCCCCGTGTGTTCGATCCCTCCCGTTTCCATTGGGAGTTCGATGGATCCTAAAGGCCTAGACGCATTCCCATCGTATCCAGTGATAACGATGGGGCTTGGGTTCACTGAAGTCAAGGTGACTCCGATTTTGTACGCCACGTGAAGTGGAAGGATGTTGAGCCCTCCTCCACCATCGACTAGGCACCTGTCCAGAGAGTGGTTGTTTAGAACCACCTCGATATGCAGGGCCTGGTTATGGGTTTCGTAGGGTCTATCTACATCATCTTCCGAAAAGGTGATGGGCGATTTTGCTCCTAACAAAGCCACTTGGGCAGACAAGGACTCCGGACTTATGTTCGAATCAACCTTGGCCCTTTCTAGAATTTTCTCTAAGACAAGTCTATGCCTAGGCGAGGTTTTGATACGCTCTAGGATAGACATGTGAATAGGAATCTTTGAAAGGTGGTTTTCGAAATCATAAGGATTTAGGATGATTTTGTCCTTATCTGCTTTTGGCGGACCACTAGGGATACATGCTTTTGAGGGGCCAGGCACACTGACCACCTTTTGAGCACCTTGAAGGTGCGGGGGTTGGTAGATCCTCCCGGATCTAGTGACTTCCCCCACGACCAGCCTAGGGTTCGCGCTAAACTTGGCTCTAAGGATGAGCTGAGGAGAACCTTGGATTTTCAAAACTGGTTTTGCCGGGGTTTCCACTTTTGATGGTCCCCGAATGACGACTTGGGCGGGCCTCTTGTATAGTACAAGGATGGGCGCACAAGCAGGTCGACCAGGTTCGGGCTTTCGCGCTAGTTCCTTGGAAATGGTGAGGGTACATACCTCCTTTCCTTTCCCACTGCCACTGGCGTGTTTGGGAAAGGGTTCCTTGAAGATAGCTTGAGGTGGCTCAGATTCCGCAGTGACCTGGAGCCGGCCCTCCGCTATCAAGTTCTCAATTCTATTTAGAAGAGAGAAGCACCGTTTAGTATCATGGCCTTTGAGCCGATGATACTTGCAAAACCGGTTTAAATACCCCCCTTTGGACGTGACTCCTTCGGGGATGTCAGGGAGTTCGATCATGCCCTGGGCAAGTAGGAGGTCTAGGACCTCCGACACAGGTTGCCCCAGCGGAGTGTACTCCCGTTTTTCAATTGGTTTTGAAAAATTGCGTTCTCTCTTATTTTCTATTTTTTCGAAATTTTTAGAAGTGCCCGCCATGCCTGGATCCACCCGGACATTGGCGATTTTATGGGGCTTTGCCCCTTTGTCCGTTGTGGGCAGCCCATATGCAATGGGCTTTTCCACACGTGTTTTGGGAACGGCACTTCCTTTCCATAAGTGGTCGTATGTCCCTTTTCGCAAGTTGGTTTCGAAAAGGGAGGCTTTCTTGATCAACTTATGGAAAGTTGAAATCTCATGGAGCGAGAGAAGGGTTTTTAACTCGCTTTTGAAATTATCCAGGATGAGCATTACTGCGCATCCTTCGGATATAGGCTCTCGCACTTGGCCTAAAAGAGACCTCCATCTTATAATGAAGGCATGCACGTCTTCGTTCATGCCTTGCTTTGTATCCCTTAAGGTATTCAAGGTTGGCGTGACTTCCACGTTGTGTGCAAACCTTTGCATGAAGCAGTTCGCTAACTCTTCAAAAGTAGCGAACTGGCTTAAGTCGTAGGAAGCCAGCCATTTGGCAGCTGTGCCCTTAAGGGATAGAGGGAACCAATACACCCATTTCATCGAGTCCTTTTTCTTTTTATGGGCTCGACGTGAGAAAAGCTGCAAGTGAGACCTAGGGTCTCCCATGCCATCATACCGATGGAAGTTCGGTATTTCATCGTCACTGTCTGTTTCGTAATCCATAGGAAGGAAATCAGACAGGGCGTAGCTTCTTTTCTCTTTATTTTGCCCTTTCAGCAGCTGCTGTAGGGCTTTACGGTCCTTTTGTGTGAAGGACTCGCGGTATTGGTTGCCTTCCATTACGGAGGCTTCTTTTTGCTTGCGAGGTTTTTCAATTTTCTTTTTAGGCCTTTGTTCACCGTTTGATGAACACGAATCGCCTACTTCAGCCTCTTGGCTGAGAGCATCGATTTTGGCCTCAAATTCCCTTCTCAAATCCTCGATTTCCTCTAGTTTTATTTTGTTTTTGAAAATCCTCCTAGAGTGAGAACTTGATGCGCATGAGCCTTGGCTCGACACTTCACTTGGATTGGATTTTGACATGCTTTTCAAGCTTTTTTCAAAATTTCCTAAGTGAAAACAAAGAAAACAAGTTAAAATGACACCTTTATAAAATTTTCGCAAGACTCCTACAAGTAAACTCGTTTTTTGAAAAGGCTCAAATCCCACCGGGCGTGCCAATCTCTGTAGACGCGCGAAAATCCCCGCCTCTTCGCCCCTTTCGTGGCTTGGAGTGGATCTTATCGTGCGTCTAAGGCCTAGATATACAAACAGGGCGTGCCAGCTAGCTTACTTAAGCTAGCGAATATATATCAATACTGACTTCTAAACGTGGCGACTGTGAGCAAGTGAGCTCTTGTCGTCGCAGACCTTCTTGCACCGATGCGCAAGGGTCAGTCTGTACGCTTTTACAAAAAATCGAGTTTTTAGGGAGAAAGTCTACGAAACGGTTCGAGGTGTCTATTTCGGGTCTTTAAGATGCGATTGCATGTTTTAGATCACGTAGATTTGCACGTGCCTAAGTCTTTTCTTTTATCCCTTTTTGGGTCGCCTAGTTTGTGTGTTATGAACACTCCACTACATGGGCGAATTCGAGCGGGGGTTGCTTTGATGCAATATGCGTCCTACCTCGTGGTATGGCGTAGATGCAATGCAAACTCACGCTACTCCAAAGGGAAAACCCGAAATGTAAAGACAATGCTGAAGGGAAATAACAGAAGGGAAATAACCGAAGGGAAATAACCGAAGGGAAATAACCGAAGGGAAATAACCGAAGGGAGATACGTATATATCTTATGTATATGAGCCCTTACTCGGGTCTTGCAAATAAGAGCGAAGGCTCAATGTGGGTGCGTGCTTAAATTGAAAGACTTACACACACGACATCAAATTAAACCCAAATATAAATTGCAGTATGGCCTTGACTAAGGTCTTGGGAGTAAGAGCGAAGGCTCAATGTGTGTGAGAGTGCTTGAATTGAAGTACTACACACACGACATAAATGAAACCCAAATATAACTGCAATAAGGCCTTTACTAAGGTCTTGGGAGTAAGAGCGAAGGCTCAATGTGTGTGAGAGTGCTTGAATTGAAGTACTACACACACGACATAAATGAAACCCAAATATAACTGCAATAAGGCCTTTACTAAGGTCTTGGGAGTAAGAGCGAAGGCTCAATGTGTGTGAGAGTGCTTGAATTGAAGTACTACACACACGACATAAATGAAACCCAAATATAACTGCAATAAGGCCTTTACTAAGGTCTTGGGAGTAAGAGCGAAGGCTCAATGTGTGTGAGAGTGTTTAATTTGAAAGACTTACTCACACGACAAGAAATAAAACCCAAATAGTATAGGTCGGCCCTTACTTGGGTCTTTCAAATAAGAGCGAAAGCTCAATGTGTGTGAGAGTGTTTAAATTGAAAGACAACACACCCAACTTAAACAAAACCCTTCGGAAATGAAATATATACGTATACTTATATATTAGGGGCTGATTAGGCCCGTGTGTGTTCAAAGTTGTGCACGACTAAGAGAGTGCACGTGTGTGGTTGTGCCAAGCCACGTTATTACAAGCGGGGGGAGACTAGGCTCCGTTATTACAACCCCGTATCAAATTGAATTTCAAGCAAGCGTATGACTAAAGACCGAGTTTAGAAACTTACAAGTAGCTGGTCCGTAGAGGTCTTGTTTGAGCGTGGCCTTGGCTTTGGGCTGCAAACAGGAGCTCCGCGAAGGTATGTGACCAAGAGTGCTGGCCGGCTGCAAATGGGGCGCGGGATGGACGCCTTGAAGGGGATCGGTGGCAAGTGGGCGGCGCCTCCAAGTAGGGGGTTTAGAGTGGCTGACTAAGTGGGTCTTAGGGTCACTAGTGAAGTTAGGGACTTAGGGAAACTGGACCTAGAAGGTGAGCTAGTGGGAAGGCCAAATAGGACACCTAGGAGGGTTCGGCCGAATGGGAGGTGGTGGCTGAGTAGTGGCCAGCCACTTGGGTTATCCTAGGTTCGGCTAGGCTTAGGTGGTGGCGGCAAAGAGGCTGAGCTAAGGGGAAGAGGGGTGGCTAAGAGTGGAGAGGTGGTAGAGAGTGGTTTTGAGGGAGTTAGGGGGACTTACCGAATGGGAAGGAGTGGCGGCCAAGGTGGCTGTCGGCTGGTGGAGGATGGGAGAAGGAGAGGGCCCGGCTGAGGGAGGTGGTGGCGTCCGGCTGGTGGGGCAATGATGGTGGATGGAAGAGGGAGAGTGGCGGAGCAGGTGGCGGCTGGTGGGGCTGGAGTTGCTGGGAAGACGGGTGAGAGATGGGAGAGGAAGAGGGCCCGGCTGGGAGTGGAAAGTGGTTCCCACTTGGAAAACCCGCCCACAATGGGGGGGGTTTAAATAGGGGAAGGGTAGGTCGGTTAGGGCTGGGTTGTGGGTAGTGGTTAGGTGGTTTAGGTAGGGTAGTATGTGGATAAGGTGGGCTGGATGGGATTGGGCCAGATATTTTAAAACTAGGTGTTTGGGAAAATCGTGGGCTAAGGGTGGTTTAGGGCTAGGTTAGGTGGTTGGGTTTTAGGGTGAGGTTTAGTGAGCTAGGTTAGGTGGTTTAGGCTAGGTTTAGGCTAGGTTTAGGGAAATTAATCTAGGTTTAGGGAAGGATTAGGGAAGTGGGTTAGGTGATTAGGTTGGGATTAGGCCGGGATTAGGGAAGTGGGTTAGGTGATTAGGTTCAGATTAGGAGTGGATTAGGGGTTTAGGCTAGGTTTAGGCATTTTTGGCTAGGTTTAGGTGATGGAGCTCCCTTAGCATGGCCCATAGACCTTGATCATCCCATGTTGGTGCAGCCCTAGGTTAGGTTTTAGCTAATTACAAGCTTAAACCCGCTCAATTAGGCTAAACCACAAGATTAAACCCAAACTTGACACACAAGTCAAGCTTAATACAACACTCTTGATATTTATCACCCCCACTCTCTCTCATGCCCAATATCCACGTGAATTTCAAGTGGGCCCCACCTCCATTTATGAGAAGGTGATGTGGGCCATGGATATGGATATTGGATTGGATCTCTGGATCCAAATCCAAATCCAAGTCCACATATGGGTTTGGATTGGAATCTGGATATATATGGTCCAGATCCAATCCAAACTGAACTCTGACTCCTTCGGGCCGGGTTCGAGACGGACGATTCGTGCGGGGCTTGACAGCATCAGTGCTCCGTCTGCGTTGGGTCTTCGCCAACATGGTCGTCCGCCTCCGTTTCTGCCTTCCGGAGATGACTTCAAATGATATTTTGGTAAGAACAGGGTCTTGGACGTTCGAGATCCTGGGGTGTGAATCAGATGCAAGAGTTGCTGCGCCGGGCTCGACAGGTGCTCCAGTTCCGGGCTCTTCTTGGCTCTCCTGGTCCTGTCTTGATCACGCCAAGCCACTTCGGGGTTTCAAAACATGTTTTAAAAGGGTTTTCAAAAGCTATATCATATGTTTTTGAAAGATAAAGTTTAAAACATATATACAGGGTTGTTTGGAAGGCTCCTGGGTTTCCAAACTCAAAATGGCCCTTTGGGGCTGCTTGTATAAAACCAGATTTGTTTAAGAAATTCGTGGGATTTCGGGGTGTTTACACCTCTCCACTCTCAGCCACCTAACCCACTGTAAACACCCCGAAATCCCACGAATTTCTTAAACGAATCTGGTTTTATACAAGCAGCCCCCAAAGGGCCATTTTGAGTTTGGAAACCCAGGAGCCTTCCAAACAACCCTGTACATATGTTTTAAACTTTATCTTTTTAAAACATATAATATGGCTTTTGAAAACCCTTTTTAAAACACGTTTTGAAACCCCGAAGTGGCTTGGCCCGATCAAGACAGGACCAGGAGAGCCAAGAAGAGACCGAAACCGGAGCACCTGTCAAGCCCGGCGCAGCAACTCTTGTATCTGATTCACAACCCAGGATCTCGAACGTCCAAGACCCTGTTCTTACCAAAATATCATTTGAAGTCATCTCCGGAAGGCAGAAACGGAGGCAGACGACTATGTTGGCGAAGACCCAACGCAGACGGAGTACTGATGCTGTCAGGCCCCGCATGAATCGTCCGTTTCGAACCCAGCTCGAAGGAGTCAAAGTTCAGTTTGGACTGGATCTGGACCATATATATCCAGATTCCAATCCAAACCCATATGTGGACTTGGATTTGGATTTGGATCCAGAGATCCAATCCAATATCCATATCCATGGCCCACATCACCTTCTCATAAATGGAGGTGGGGCCCACTTGAAATTCACGTGGCATATTGGGCATGAGAGAGAGTGGGGGTAAAAAAATATCAAGAGTGTTGTATTAAGCTTGACTTGTGTGTCAAGTTTGGGTTAATCATGTGGGTTAGCCAAATTGAGTGGGTTTAAGCTTGTAATTAGCTAAAACCTAACCTAGGGCTGCACCAACATGGGGTGATCAAGGTCTATGGGCCATGCTAAGGGAGCTCCTTCACCTAAACCTAACCCAAAATGCCTAAACCTAGCCTAAACCCCTAATCCACCCCTAATCTGAACCTAATCACCTAACCCACTTCCCTAATCCCGTCCTAATCCCAACCTAATCACCTAACCCACTTCCCTAATCCTTCCCTAAACCTAGATTAATTTCCCTAATCCTAGCCTAAACCTAGCCTAATCACCTAACCTAGCTCACTAAACCTCACCCTAAAACCCAACCACCTAACCTAGCCCTAAACCCCTAAACCACCCTTAGCCCACGATTTACCCAAACCCCTAGTTTTAAAATATCTGGCCCAACCCCTTCCAGCCCACCTTATCTACATACCACCCTACCTAAACCACCTAACCACTACCCTCAGCCCAGCCCTAACCGACCTACCCATCCCCTATTTAAACCCCCCTCCTTGTGGGCGGGTTTTCCAAGTGGGAACCACCCTTCCACCCAGCCGGGCCCTCTCATTCTCCCATCTCTCACCCAGCCGGGAACACTCCCCACCTGCTCCACCACCTGCTCCACCAGCCACCACCTGCACCGCCACCTTCCCTCTTCCCTCCATCACCACCATCCCTCAGCCGGACGCCACCACCTCCACCCAACCGAACCAGCCGACAGCCACCTGCCCGCCACCTTCCCACTTCATCCGCCACCTCTCCCCATTCGGTAAGTACCCCAAACTCCCTCAAAGCCCCTCTCTACCACCTCTCCACTCTTAGCCACCCATCCTACCTTCATCTCAGCCCTTTTGCCGCCACCACCTAAACCTAGCCGAACCTAGTATAACCCAAGTTGCTGGCCACTACCTAGCCATCATCTCCCATTCGGCCAACTCCCCTAGGTGTCCTATTCGGCCTTCCCACTAGCTCACCTGTTGGGTCCAGTTTCCCTAAGTACCCAACTTCCCTAGTGATCCTAATACCCACTTCTTCAGCCACTTTAAACCCCCTACTTGGAGGCGCCATCTATCTGCCACCAGCCCCCTTCGAGGCGTCTATCCCGCGCCCCACTTGCAGCCGGCCAGCACCCTTGATCACCTACCTTCGCGGAGCTCCCACTTGCAGCCCAAGGCCAAGCCCACGCTCAAGCAAGACCTCTACGGACCAGCTACTCATAAGTGTCTAAACTCGGTCTTTAGTCGTACACTTGCTTGAGATTCAATTTGATACGGGGTTGTCATAACGGACCGTAGTCTCCCCCCGCTTGTAATAACGTGGCTTGGCACAACCACACACGTGCACCCTCTTAGTCGTGCACGATTTTTAACACACACGGGCCTAATCAGCCCCTAATATATAAGTGTACATATATATTTCATTTTCGAAGGGTTTTGTTTAAGTTGGGTGCGTTGTCTTTCAATTCAAGCACTCTCACACACATTGAGCTTTCGCTCTTATTTGAAAGACCCAAGTAAGGGCCGACCTATACTATTTGGGTTTCATTTCTTGTCGTGTGAGTAAGTCTTTCAATTCAAGCACTCTCACACACATTGAGCTTTCGCTCTTATTTGAAAGACCCAAGTAAGGGCCGACCTATACTATTTGGGTTTCATTTCTTGTCGTGTGAGTAAGTCTTTCAATTCAAGCAATCTCACACACATTGAGGTTTCGCTCTTATTTGAAAGACCCAAGTAAAGGCCGACCTATACTATTTGGGTTTTATTTCATGTCGTGTGAGTAAGTCTTTCAATTCAAGCACTTTCACACACATTGAGCCTTCGCTCTTACTCCCAAGACCTTAGTAAAGGCCTTATTGCAGTTATATTTGGGTTTCATTTATGTCGTGTGGGTAGTCTTTTAATTCAAGCACTCTCACACACATTGAGCCTTCGCTCTTATTCCCAAGACCTTAGTCAAGGCCATACTGCAATTTATATTTGGGTTTAAATTCATGTCGTGTGTGTAAGTCTTTCAATTCAAGCACGCACCCACATTGAGCCTTCGCTCTTATTTGCAAGACCCGAGTAAGGGCTCATATACATAAGATATATACATATTTCCCTTCGGTTATTTCCCTTCGGTTATTTCCCTTCGGTTATTTCCCTTCTGTTATTTCCCTTCAGCATTGTCTTTACATTTCGGGTTTTCCCTTTGGAGTAGCGTGAGCTTGCATTGCATCTACGCCATACCACGAGGTAGGACGCATATTGCATCAAAGCAAGCCCCGCTCGAATTCGCCCATGTAGTGGAGTGTTCATAACACACAAACTAGGTGGCCCGAAAAGGGATAAAAGAAAAGACTTAGGCACGTGCAAATCCACGTGATCTAAAATATGCAATCGCATCTTAAAGACCCGAAATAGACACCTCGAACTGATTCGTAGACTTTCTCTCCAAAACTCGATTTTTGCAAAAGCGTACAGACTGACCCTTGCGCATCGGTGCAAGAAGGTCTGCGACGACAAGAGCTTACTTGCTCACAGTCGCCACGTTTAGAAGTCAGTGTTAAATATATCTTCGCTAGCTTAAGTAACCTAGCTGGCACGCCCTATTTGTATACATAGGCCTTAGACACACGAGAGGATCCACTCCAAGCCCCGGAAGAGGCGAAGAGGCGGGGATTTTCGCGCGTCTACAGAGATTGGCACGCCCTGTGGGACGTGAGCCTTTTCAGAATTTGAGTTTACTTGTAGAAGTCTTGCGAAAATTTTGTAAAAGGGTGTCGTTTTAACTTGTTTTCTTTGCTTTTACTTAGGAAATTTTGAAAAAGCTTGAAAAGCATGTCAAAATCCAATCCAAGTGAAGTGTCGAGCCAAGGCTCATGCGCATCAAGTTCTCACTCTAGGAGGATTTTCAAAAACAAAATAAAACTAGATGAAATCGAGGACTTGAGAAGGGAATTTGAGGCCAAAATCGATGCTCTCAGCCAAGAGGCTGAAGTAGGCGATTCATGTTCATCGAACGGTGAACAAAGGCCTAAAAAGAAATTTGAAAAACCTCGCAAGCAAAAAGAGGCCTCCGTAATGGAAGGCAACCAATACCACGAGTCCTTCACACAAAAGGACCGTAAAGCCCTACAGCAGCTGCTGAAAGGGCAAAATAAAGAGAAAAGAAGCTACGCCCTGTCTGATTTCCTTCCTATGGATTACGAAACAGACAGTGACGATGAAATACCGAACTTCCATCGGTATGATGGCATGGGAGACCCTAGGTCTCACTTGCAGCTTTTCTCACGTCGAGCCCATAAGAAGAAAAAGGACTCGATGAAATGGGTGTATTGGTTCCCTCTATCCCTTAAGGGCACAGCTGCCAAATGGCTGACTTCCTACGACTTAAGCCAGTTCGCTACTTTTGAAGAGTTAGCGAACTACTTCATGCAAAGATTTGCACACAACGTGGAAGTCACGCCAACCCTAAATACCTTAAGGGATACAAAGCAAGGCATGAACGAAGACGTGCATGCCTTCATTATAAGGTGGAGGTCGCTTTTAGGCCAAGTGCGAGAGCCCATATCCGAAGGATGCGCAGTAATGCTCATCCTGGATAATTTTAAAAGCGAGTTAAAAACCCTTCTCTCGCTCCATGAGATTTCAACTTTCCATAAGTTGATCAAAAAGACCTCCCTTTTCGAAACCAACTTGCGAAAAGGGACATACGACCACTTATGGAAAGGAAGTGTCGTTCCAAAAACACGTTTGGAAAAGCCCATCGCATATGGGCTGCCCACGACGGACAAAGGGGCAAAGCCCCACAAAATCGCCATTGTCCGGGTGGATCCAGGCATGGCAGGCACTTCTAAAATTTTTGAAAAAATAGAAAATAAGAGAGAACGCAATTTTTCAAAACCAATTGAAAAACGGGAGTACACTCCGCTGGGGCAACCTGTGTCGGAGGTCCTAGACCTCTTACTTGCCCAGGGCATGATTGAACTCCCTGAAATCCCCGAAGGAGTCACGTCCAAAGGGGGGTATTTAAACCGATTTTGCAAGTATCATCGGCTCAAAGGCCATGATACCAAACATTGCTTCTCTCTTCTAAATAAAATTGAGAACTTGATAGCAGAAGGCCGGCTCCAGGTCACTGCGGAACCTGAGCCACCTCAAGCTATCTTCAAGGAACCCTTTCCCAAACACGCCAGTGGCAGTGGGAAAGGAAAGGAGGTATGTACCCTCACCATTTCCAAGGAACTAGCGCAAAAGCCCGAACCTGGTCGACCTGCTTGTGCGCCCATCCTTGTATTATACAAGAGGCCCGCCCAAGTCGTCATTCGGGGACCATCAAAAGTGGAAACCCCGGTAAAACCAGTTTTGAAAATCCAAGGTTCTCCTCAGCTCATCCTTAGAGCCAAGTTTAGCACGAACCCTAGGCTGGTCGTGGGGGAAGTCACTAGATCCGGGAGGATCTACCAACCCCCGCACCTTCAAGGTGCTCAAAAGGTGGTCAGTGTGCCTGGCCCCTCAAAAGCATGTATCCCTAGTGGTCTGCCAAAAGCAGATAAGGACAAAATCATCCTAAATCCTTATGATTTCGAAAACCACCTTTCAAAGATTCCTATTCACATGTCTATTCTAGAGCTTATCAAAACCTCGCCTAGGCATAGACTTGTCTTAGAGAAAATTCTAGAAAGGGCCAAGGTTGATTCGAACATAAGTCTGGAATCCTTGTCTGCCCAAGTGGCTTTATTAGGAGCAAAATCGCCCATCACCTTTTCGGAAGATGATGTAGATAGACCCTACGAAACCCATAACCAGGCCCTACATATCGAGGTGGTTCTAAACAACCACTCTCTGGACAGGTGCCTAGTCGATGGTGGAGGAGGGCTCAACATCCTTCCACTTCACGTGGCGTACAAAATCGGGGTCACCTTGACTTCAGTGAACCCAAGCCCCATCGTTATCACTGGATACGATGGGAATGCGTCTAGACCTTTAGGATCCATCGAACTCCCAATGGAAACGGGAGGGATCGAACACACGGGGGTGTTCCACGTCTTGGACATCCACCCCCATTATAACCTGTTGCTGGGAAGACCCTGGATACACAGTTTGTGCCCTGTGCCATCCACCTTCCACAGGTGTGTTAAGATCCCTTTTAGGGATCAGGTCGTAGTGATCCTAGGTGAGAGTCACCCACAGCTTCAGGGGATCATAAACTCCCCTTGTTTATCGAGCTCCCAGGCCCACGAGGCTAACCTGGGGCAAATTATGGTTGAGCCACCCCGGCTTGTGTTGAACAACCCTAGGAAGGTTGTATGTGTGAAGGGGCCGCTCAAAGCAGGTCCCCTCTCGATTCTAACCCTTCTAGGAAAACCCAAGCATTCCCTATTTCCAAAGCCCCTGGACAAGAGGCCATATGAGCACAATATGGACGACAGCATGTTACAGGACCACGACTTGTACCACGCCTTTTCAAAAAATAGAAAGTCGTGGAACATGTTGTTGAACATGGGCTACACGCCCTACAAAAGTCTAGGGGCACAGAACCAGGGTCTCCTAGAGCCCATCCTTCCTAGGGCCAATCTAAGCCGATATGGGATCGGCTATACTCCCCGAATACCGCCGGAGCCACCCCTTGTGACCACCTGGGTCAAGGGTGCCCCGGAGCCTGCCTTAGAAGAGACCTACGATTTAGACATCCTATTCCGAGTCTAACCCGTAGTGTTTTCCCTTTGTAGGTATGACGGAAGATCCCTTTTTCTAAAAATACCAAAAACATTTGAAAACTTAAAATCAAAAAAATCGAAAAACAAGAAAAACCGAAAATAATGGAAAAGCAAAAACTCGAAAAAAGAGTGCTTTGTATAGTTCCCAAAGTTCTTGTTTTACAAAAACCCAAAAAAATCGAAAATTTGGAAAATATCAAAAAGATTTTGTACATAGCTGCTCCTGGTAGAACTTTGGCGAAAGAAAAGGATTTCGAAAGAAACGTCGTCTACGTAGCCAGACCAAAAATTTTGAAATCACTTGAAAATCCAAGTACAAAACCAGGTTATTTTGAAAACCACGCATCAAGTTCCCTCCGGTCTACAGCCCACGAGAATGATCAAAGCCCAGAAGTGGATCCCCTTGAGGAAGATCCCACTTCTGAGCTCCCAGAATTTCATAGAATTCTCGATTTTGAAAGACCTTCCCAATCAGTAGGAGGAGATTTCATAGAGGTGAACCTAGGGGATGATTCCAATCCCAAAACCATCAAAATAGGCGCATGCTTGCATGAAACTGAAAAGTTAGCATTCATTGCATTTCTACGAACCTATTTAGATGTGTTTGCATGGACGTATGAAGACATGCCGGGCATAGATCCCAGCATAGTCGAGCATCGTCTTCCCTTAGATGTAGGTGTAAAACCCATAAAGCAGAAGCTTAGGAAAATACACCCGAATGTACACACGCAAGTCAAAGAGGGTTTAGAAGATCTGCTAAAAGCCGGATTTATAAAACCCATTGCGTATTCTGATTGGTTGTCAAATATCGTTGTGGTTCGAAAAACCAATGGGAAAATTCGAATATGCATCGATTTCAGAAACCTGAATAAAGCCACTCCAAAGGATAATTATCCTTTACCAAACATAGATTTGATAGTCGATAGTACTGCAAATCATGAAATGTTTTCATTCATGGATGGCTATTCAGGCTATAATCAAATCAAACTAAGTCCACGAGATCAGGGTAAGACCGCCTTCACAACCCCATGGGGCACATACTGCTATACAGTCATGCCCTTTGGTTTGAAAAATGCCGGCGCAACATACCAACGAGCCATGAACACGATCTTCCATGATCAAATTCATGAGCTTGTAGAAGTGTATGTAGATGATCTCTTGGCAAAATCCAAAACCCGATGCACCCATATCGAATGTTTACAAAAGATTTTCGAAAGGCTTAAGCTTTACAAAGTAAAGCTAAACCCTCAAAAATGTGTGTTCGGGGTGGAATCAGGGAAGCTTCTAGGCTTTATGGTGAGCCAAAGGGGAAAAGAAGTCGACCCCTCTAAGTGTCGAGCCATCATAGACATGACTCCACCCTCCAATCTCACCCAAGTCCGTAGCCTCCAGGGTCGATTACAATCTGTGCGCCGATTCATATCAAATCTGGCAACTAGATGCGAACCCTTCAACAAACTGTTGAGGAAGGGTATGAAATTCTTATGGGATGACGAATGCCAAAAGTCCTTCGAGAGACTGAAGGCATACTTGGTTAATCCCCCCGTTTTGAATCCTCCAAAACAAGGAAAACCGCTTTTATTATACATCTCCGTGCATGAAAACGCTTTAGGAGCCCTGTTGGCTCAATACGGGGATGACACCCATAAGGAGTATGCCATCTACTATATTTCGAAAACTCTCTTGGCTTATGAACGAAATTATCAAGCCATGGAGAAGACGTGCTTGGCCCTAGTCTGGGCCTGCCAGAAATTCAGACACTATTTCCGAGATCATGAGATCTGGATAGTGTCCAAGCTTGATCCAATCAAGCACTTGTTCGAAAAACCCATTCTCACGGGTAGATTGGGCAAATGGCAACTCCTTCTAATGGAGTATGATTTGAAATACCATCACCAGATCTCCATTAAGGGGCAAGCCCTAGCAGATTACGTGGCTGACTTCCCCTTGGAGGACGCATATCCCACTCTTGTCGAAATGCCTGATGAAGGCATATTGCAAAACCATTTTCAAAACCACATTTTGGCAAATTCTTTCGAAAACCAAGTGTGGAAGATGCACTTCGACGGGGCACGAAACCAACGAGGGGCTGGTGCCGGGATCATCCTAATCTCCCCTGAAAAGGGCGAGATTCCCATAGCAGTCCGCTTAGATTTCGAATGTTCCAACAACGTAGCTGAGTATGAAGCACTCATACAAGGCTTGAGGATTTCGAAAGCTCTAGGGGCATCATGCATCGAGGTCTTTGGAGATTCGCTCCTTGTCATAAACCAGGTTTTAAAAATTTGGCAAGTACGTAATGAGAAACTACTTCCATATCACGAGTTGGCCACTCGATTGGTCCAATCCTTCCAGTCGTGTAAGCTCACACACGTGGGAAGAGAGGACAATGGCATCGCCGATGCCCTCTCTTCCTTGGGTTCAGCCCTGAAGGTCGATCCCATTTCAGGGACCAGATCCTTGGAAATATGGCATGCGCCCCATCCATCCACACACGACTTGGATATTTGCCAAAACAACCCAGAGTCCATTGAAAAACCCTGGTTCTATGACATAAAACAATTTTTAGAAAATGGGGGATTCACCGAGGACGCCACGTCCAAAGATAAGGCATTCATTCGTAAGATTTCGACCCGATACACCATTCTGGGTGGGGTCTTATACAAAAAGAGTTTTACCGGCATTTTGCTTAGGTGTATCGACCTAGAGGAGGCTAGGATAGTGATGCACGAGTTCCACGATGGAGAATGTGGAGGTCATGTTAATGCCAACATGATGGCGATGAAAATACTTAGAGGGGGTTATTTTTGGTCCACCCTGAAAAAGGATTGTCACGATCATGTTAGGAAGTGTCATCCATGTCAAGTGCATGGGCACGCCATTCATATCCCTTCATCGGCATTGCATTCCGTGGTCAGCCCCTGGCCATTTACCATGTGGGCGTTTGACATAGTAGGCCCAATATTTCCAAAAGCCTCGAATGGGCATCGTTTTATTTTAGCAGCCACGGAGTATTTCTCCAAGTGGGTGGAAGCCATTTCCCTAACAAATGTAATGGGGCAACATGTGGTGGCTTTCATCCGAAGGAATATCTTGGCTCGATTTGGGGTTCCACGAGACCTTGTGTCTGATAATGGTACCCCATTCAAGAATGAGCGGATGGTCAAGTTGTGCAACACGTATGGCATAACTCACCACTTCTCCTCGCCCTACTACCCTCAAGGCAACGGCCAAGCCGAAGCCACAAACAAGACTCTCATTGGTATCATTGAGAAAACCTTAGAGAAGGGTAGGATGTGGCACGAGAAGCTGGATGAAGCCTTATGGGCTTATAGGACTTCCATCCGGACTCTCACGAATGCCACACCATTCGAATTGGTCTATGGCACAAACGCCATTCTTCCCATTCATACTCAACTGCATTCATTCCATACATCCATTGCACTCGACCTCCCCCTAGAGACGCTTCAGCATGCTAGGGTGGCCGAGCTAGATTTGCTAGATGAGAGGCGACTCCTTGCCATGGATAATGCTCGTGCATACCGGCAAAGGATAGCCCGACATTATAGCAAACACATGAGACCTCGCCACTTTGAAGTGGGAGATCTGGTCTTGAAAACCATCCACCATCGTGGCCCACACCCCCTAGGCAAGTGGCGCCCCAACTGGGATGGACCCTATGTTGTACGAGCAACCACTACGAACAATTCGTATTGGTTGATCGATGTAGAAGGTAGGAATTTAGCAGATCCTATCAATATTCAATACTTAAAGAAGTATCATGTGTAGGATCTGGATTAAATTCCAGTTTTCGAAAATTTTAAAGGGATAGCTGCCCTGAGACGTGTGAATAAGGTGCAAAAGCAACTCGTGTGACCCTAAGTAAGAGAATTCGCACTTGTGAAAGAGTGGAGTTTTCAAAATCGTGGTTGCATTTCAAAATCCTTCATCTTACAAAGAAGGGCCTAGTTCAACATAGCAAGATACTTGCAAGTAGTACGTGCTATTTCTAAATAGGCTGATCTAGAATGGATCGAGTGTAGGCTTGGGATAAGTCCTCCCCTCTTCTCTTCTCCTTCCAAAAGGAAAACAAAGGCCCAAATCAAAAGGGAATTTCCCATTTAAAGTCTCTTTCCAAAAGAAAGAAACCAGACTTCAAAAAGAAAAATCGATTCTCTTATGAAAAAGAGGGATTAAAGAAAAAATACTCCCAAAGGGAGTCCCTCTATGGAAAAAAGGAAAAAGAGGCCAAAAAGCTCAAAAAGAGCAGTTTTCCGCCTTCTATGCCTTAAACCACGGGACACTTCAGAAGGGACCGTGGTATCTCTTTCCCATCCCTGGCTTATCCCAAGCTAAAGCATGGTTCATTTCGAGGAATCCTAAAGTAAAAATAGGATTTACTTACTTGAATTTCATCTTGTTTGAGAATTCGACGTTTCGAGTAAGGCGTAGGAATTTGAAATGAAGCTTGTTTTCTTATAAACCTCCGCTAGATAAGCGAGTGTTAAGACTCAAACAAGGGCAAGCACGAAGAGCTCGAGATCCTTAGGATCGAGGCTCAAGACAGTTGTCCCTTTTGTAAATAGCTTTTGTAAATAAGTTTTGAAAACCGAACATCGAACAGCATAGGATTTGCTCACTTGGAGCAACAGGCCTTGTAAGTCTCTAGAGTTCGACCACATCTGGTCTCTGGGAGGTCGCCACTCTTGGCACCACACCCATGTCATTTACATTCCACGCATGGCACTTGCATAAACATGATCCCATATAGGACCAGATTCCATAGTACAAACCCTTTGGCGTGATATCTCCTCCTACCAGAGTTTGTGAAATTGAGATTTTGCTAAAATGGGACGATCCCATATTCTTCGTGGCTAGATCTAGGGAGACATTAAAAGGGGTGTTTGTCATATTTGCCCTTATCCAAATCTATTTGGACAAGGCCAAAGAGGGGCTTCTGTAAACACCCCGAAATCCCACGAATTTCTTAAACGAATATGGTTTTATACAAGCAGCCCCCAAAGGGCCATTTTGAGTTTGGAAACCCAGGAGCCTTCCAAACAACCCTGTACATATGTTTTAAACTTTATCTTTTTAAAACATATAATATGGCTTTTGAAAACCCTTTTTAAAACACGTTTTGAAACCCCGAAGTCGCTTGGCCCGATCAAGACAGGACCAGGAGAGCCAAGAAGAGACCGGAACCGGAGCACCTGTCAAGCCCGGCGCAGCAACTCTTGTATCTGATTCACACCCCAGGATCTCGAATGTCCAAGACCCTGTTCTTACCAAAATATCATTTGAAGTCATCTCCGGAAGGCAGAAACGGAGGCGGACGACTATGTTGGCGAAGACCCAACGCAGACGGAGTACTGATGCTGTCAGGCCCCGCACGAATCGTCCGTTTCGAACCCAGCTCGAAGGAGTCAAAGTTCAGTTTGGACTGGATCTGGACCATATATATCCAGATTCCAATCCAAACCCATATGTGGACTTGGATTTGGATTTGGATCCAGAGATCCAATCCAATATCCATATCCATGGCCCACATCACCTTCTCATAAATGGAGGTGGGGCCCACTTGAAATTCACGTGGGATATTGTACATGAGAGAGAGTGGGGTTGAAAAATATCAAGAGTGTTGTATTAAGCTTGACTTGTGTGTCAAGTTTGGGTTAATCATGTGGGTTAGCCTAATTGAGTGGGTTTAAGCTTGTAATTAGCTAAAACCTAACCTAGGGCTGCACCAACATGGGGTGATCAAGGTCTATGGGCCATGCTAAGGGAGCTCCTTCACCTAAACCTAGCCCAAAATGCCTAAACCTAGCCTAAACCCCTAATCCACCCCTATTCTGAACCTAATCACCTAACCCACTTCCCTAATCCCATCCTAATCCCAACCTAATCACCTAACCCACTTCCCTAATCCTTCCCTAAACCTAGATTAATTTCCCTAATCCTAGCCTAAACCTAGCCTAATCACCTAACCTAGCTCACTAAACCTCACCCTAAAACCCAACCACCTAACCTAGCCCTAAACCCCTAAACCACCCTTAGCCCACGATTTACCCAAACCCCTAGTTTTAAAATATCTGGCCCAACCCCTTCCAGCCCACCTTATCTACATACCACCCTACCTAAACCACCTAACCACTACCCTCAGCCCAGCCCTAACCGACCTACCCATCCCCTATTTAAACCCCCCTCCTTGTGGGCGGGTTTTCCAAGTGGGAACCACCCTTCCACCCAGCCGGGCCCTCTCATTCTCCCATCTCTCACCCAGCCGGGACCACTCCCCACCTGCTCCACCACCTGCTCCACCAGCCACCACCTGCACCGCCACCTTCCTTCTTCCCTCCATCACCACCATCCCTCAGCCGGACGCCACCACCTCCACCCAACCGAACCAACCGACAGCCACCTGCCCGCCACCTTCCCACTTCATCCGCCACCTCTCCCCATTCGGTAAGTACCCCAAACTCCCTCAAAGCCCCTCTCTACCACCTCTCCACTCTTAGCCACCCATCCTACCTTCATCTCAGCCCTTTTGCCGCCACCACCTAAACCTAGCCGAACCTAGTATAACCCAAGTTGCTGGCCACTACCTAGCCATCATCTCCCATTCGGCCAACTCCCCTAGGTGTCCTATTCGGCCTTCCCACTAGCTCACCTGTTGGGTCCAGTTTCCCTAAGTACCCAACTCCCCTAGTGATCCTAATACCCACTTCTTCAGCCACTTTAAACCCCCTACTTGGAGGCGCCATCTATCTGCCACCAGCCCCCTTCGAGGCGTCTATCCCGCGCCCCACTTGCAGTCGGCCAGCACCCTTGATCACCTACCTTCGCGGAGCTCCCACTTGCAGCCCAAGGCCAAGCCCACGCTCAAGCAAGACCTCTACGGACCAGCTACTCGTAAGTGTCTAAACTCGGTCTTTAGTCGTACACTTGCTTGAGATTCAATTTGATACGGGGTTGTAATAACGGAGCGTAGTCTCCCCCCGCTTGTAATAACGTGGCTTGGCACAACCACACACGTGCACCCTCTTAGTCGTGCACGATTTTTAACACACACGGGCCTAATCAGCCCCTAATATATAAGTGTACATATATATTTCATTTTCGAAGGGTTTTGTTTAAGTTGGGTGCGTTGTCTTTCAATTCAAGCACTCTCACACACATTGAGCTTTCGCTCTTATTTGAAAGACCCAAGTAAGGGCCGACCTATACTATTTGGGTTTCATTTCTTGTCGTGTGAGTAAGTCTTTCAATTCAAGCACTCTCACACACATTGAGCTTTCGCTCTTATTTGAAAGACCCAAGTAAGGGCCGACCTATACTATTTGGGTTTCATTTCTTGTCGTGTGAGTAAGTCTTTCAATTCAAGCACTCTCACACACATTGAGGTTTCGCTCTTATTTGAAAGACCCAAGTAAAGGCCGACCTATACTATTTGGGTTTTATTTCATGTCGTGTGAGTAAGTCTTTCAATTCAAGCACTTTCACACACATTGAGCCTTCGCTCTTACTCCCAAGACCTTAGTAAAGGCCTTATTGCAGTTATATTTGGGTTTCATTTATGTCGTGTGGGTAGTCTTTTAATTCAAGCACTCTCACACACATTGAGCCTTCGCTCTTATTCCCAAGACCTTAGTCAAGGCCATACTGCAATTTATATTTGGGTTTAAATTCATGTCGTGTGTGTAAGTCTTTCAATTCAAGCACGCACCCACATTGAGCCTTCGCTCTTATTTGCAAGACCCGAGTAAGGGCTCATATACATAAGATATATACATATTTCCCTTCGGTTATTTCCCTTCGGTTATTTCCCTTCGGTTATTTCCCTTCTGTTATTTCCCTTCAGCATTGTCTTTACATTTCAGGTTTTTCCTTTGGAGTAGCGTGAGTTTGCATTGCATCTACGCCATACCACGAGGTAGGACGCATATTGCATCAAAGCAAGCCCCGCTCGAATTCGCCCATGTAGTGGAGTGTTCATAACACACAAACTAGGTGGCCCGAAAAGGGATAAAAGAAAAGACTTAGGCACGTGCAAATCCACATGATCTAAAATATGCAATCGCATCTTAAAGACCCGAAATAGACACCTCGAACCGATTCGTAGACTTTCTCTCCAAAACTCGATTTTTGCAAAAGCGTACAGACTGACCCTTGCGCATCGGTGCAAGAAGGTCTGCGACGACAAGAGCTTACTTGCTCACAGTCGCCACGTTTAGAAGTCAGTGTTAAATATATCTTCGCTAGCTTAAGTAAGCTAGCTAGCACGCCCTATTTGTATACATAGGCCTTAGACACACGAGAGGATCCACTCCAAGCCCCGGAAGAGGCGAAGAGGCGGGGATTTTCGCGCGTCTACACCCACTACCATATCAACCTAAGGCCAACCACTAGCCGCCACCACTCCCACTCGGCCAGGCCATAACCACCCTAACTACCCGCCACCACCTAGACACCTTAGCTCCATTCGGCCGCCCTATCCGACTCCCTAAGACCTGCCCATATCACCCCACTACACCCACTACCACCTGACCCCATCTCCTAGCTAGTTCCAGTAGATTGCGAAAAGGTTTTTCTATGGATTTTGAAAAGCTTGAAGTTGTAGGAGTGGACGACTTATCCCTTTGCCGGGATTTGTCTCTAATCTCCAATCCTTCGTTGAGTTTGAGATCGGTTTTCAATTCACGATCTGTATGTGCCCTCGAAGAGCTGCTATGTGTTCGATGGGCTTTAAGCTCCTTGCTTAAAGCATCCATCTTTTGAAATATTTTTTCAATCTCATCGAGCTCTCTTTGGGCTTTATCTGATTTGAAAACCTCTTTTAGTTTACTCAACGAAGATTTTTGTAGCTTTTTATCCATTTTCATGCAATTTTCCTAAGTATGCACGATTTGTGAAGAAAACACTTTTTTCCGAAAATTTGAGTATAACTTGTTTGTTTGAAGTCTGCTTAAGTCCCGGGTCCCACCGGGCGTGCCAAATCTGTAGACACCGAAAATTTTTACTTGCGGGTTCTTAGGCCTGAAGTGAACCTTTTCGCAATCTACTTCGCTTTATGGGCGTGCCAGCTAGTTTACTTTAACTAGCAAAGTATGTTTTGAAAACAATCTGACTTTTGAAAGGCGATTGTAGGCAAGCGGGATTTTTACGTCGCAGACCTTCTTGCACCGATGCGCAAGGGTCAGTCTGTACGCTTAGAGACTTCGTTTTGAAACAAGTTTAACTCAAAATATATTTTGAATGAAGAAGTGTTTTAAAACCTTTTGAAAACCATGCATTTGGGCGATTTTGACTTTGTAAGGGTTGGACGACCCTAAGTCTTGCACGATTTGATTCGGGTTTGTACGATTCTCAGATTTTAGATCACGTGGATTTTTACGTGCCTAAGTCTTTCTTTTTATCCCTTTATGGGCCACCTAGGTGTGTGTTATGAACACTCCACTACATGGGGCGAATTTGAGCGGGAGTACGGGGCTTGCTTCGATGCAATATGCGTCCTACCTCGTGGTATGGCGTAGATGCAATGCAAACTCACGCTACTCCAAAGGGAAAACCCGAAATTAAAAGACAATGCCGAAGGGAAATTGCCGAAGGGAAATAACCGAAGGGAAATGACTTGTAAAATAAATAGCCGAAGGGGAAATATGGCTATATCTTAAGAGCGGAAAGGCTCAATTGTGTAAGTGTGTGTCGTGTATATATTGAAAGACAACGCACACGACTTGAACCTTAAAACCCGAATCTTAAAGACGTAGCCGAAAGAAATACTTTATATAGAGTATATGTAGGGGCCCTTACTTGGGTCTTGTAAATAAGAGTGAAGGCTCAATGTGTGTGCGTGCTTGAATTGAAAGACTTACACACACGACATGAAATGAAACCCAAATATAAATTGCAGTATGCCTTGACTAAGGTCTTGGGAGTAAGAGCGAAGGCTCAATGTGTGTGCGTGTGGAATTGAAGTACTACGCACACGACATAAATGAAACCCAAATATAACTGCAATAAGGCCTTTACTAAGGTCTTGGGAGTAAGAGCGAAGGCTCAATGTGTGTGCGTGTGGAAAATGGAAAGACAACACACACGACTTAATTAAAAACCCCCTTGACTTAAAATATATAAATATAACTATATATTAAGGGCTTGTTAGGCCCGTGTGTGTGCAAGAAGTGTACGACTAAGAGCGAAAAGGCTCAAGTGCGTGTGTGTGTGGGTGTGTCAAACCACGTTATTACAATCGGGGGGAGACGAAGCTCCTTTACTACAACCCCGTATCAAAATTTAATTGAATATAAAGCAAGTTAATGTAATAGACCAAGTTTAGACACTTACAAATAGCTGGTCCATGTTCAACTTGCTTGCACGTGGGCTCACGGTTCACCTTGGGCAGCCAAGAGGGGGTTATCCTAGGGGGCTTTGAGGGAGGTTCTATGGGGCACGATTAGGGTCTTAGGGGAACTAAGGTTCGGCCAAGACGGGGGCTGTGTAGGGTCTGTCCTAGGGTACAGGTCACGGCCAGGGTGCAGGTTAGGTCAGCAGGGGGGTGATCAAATCAGTAGGGAGGTGGTCGGGTGGCTGGCGCGGCTGTTGGGCGCCTGGCGCAGCAGACGAGCGCCTGACGCGGCTGCAGTGGCGCGTGGCGCGCTGTGGCGCAGGACGCGCTGCGGCGCGGGGCGTGCAGGCAGGCGAGGGGGCGCGCGGCAAGCAACAGGGCGCGGTGTGCTGCGGGGAGCGCTGTGGCGCGTGGCGCGGCAGGCAACAGGGGCGCGCGGCAGCAGAAGGGGTGCGCGGCAGGCGCTGTTTGCTCACGGCCGGCCGGGGTGAAGTTGTTGGGGTTTGTTAGGGATGGTTTGAGGCGGTTGGGGTTAGGTTAGGTCTAGTTAGGGTTCAGTTAGGGTTAGGTTGGTTCAGTTAGGGTTAGGTTCAGTTAGGGTTAGGTAGGTTCGAACCTAGGCTAGGTTGGGGTTAGGTTTACCTCTTGGAGCCGGTCCTTCTTGGCTTGAGCCCACGTCTCCACGGTTGCAGCCACTTGGTCCAGCCCACCTTGGTTGCAGCCCCTTGGTCTAGACCCACTTAGCCCACATGGCTTGAACCCACCTCACCCAATGAGCCCACATGGCTAGGTCTATCACTCCCTCTCTCTCCTCCCAAATATTTGCATGAACCCTTTACATGGACCCCCTCACCTCTATTTATAGAGATTTGAGGTGGGTCTTGGATTTGGGTTTGGGTTTGGGGTTTGGATCCATACCCAAATCCAAACACTATTTGGATCTGGATATTGGATCTCGGATATTTTGAGATCTGTATCCGATCCAAACCCAATATTTTTATGGATACGGATCTGGATATTTTGATCCAGATCCGATCCAATCCAAACACTATTTGGATCCAATCCAAATCCAAACACTATTTGGATCGACCCAAACACTATTTGGATTGGCCCAAATCCAAACACTATTCATTACATGGATTTGGATCTGGATATATATGGTCCAGATCCAAATCAAAATTTCTTCGGACAGTCCTTCTTGGCTTCTCGAGGCGAACGATCTGTGCGGGCACTGGCTTCATCAGCGCTCCGTCTGGTGCTGGGTTTTCCCCAACTTTGTCGTCCGGACTCCGTCTCGCCATTCTGGACTCCGTTGAGCTTTTCATCAAATGGGCTCTGCTTTCTTTTGTTTTTTTATCAGGGAGTGGCTTCTGAAGCTCTGGGCTTGAATCCTCTTCGGGCCTAGGGTCTTCTTTTGCCTTCTGTACCTGTTTTCACATTTCGAAAAAGGTCGTCGTTTTGGCTCAAACGAGCTTTTTGGTGTTTTGAGAGTTTTTGAAAAATAGAAGATTTGGGGTGTTTACAGTTCCCTTCCTTACACCACTCCTAGCCACCCTAGCAGCCCGCCACCACCAAACTCCCCTAGTCGGCCACTCCAACCGACTGTCACCTCTTCACTCGGCCAGCAACCCGCCAACCTTAGGTGCTCCATTAGACCTTCCCTTAAGCTTCTCCTTAGTGCCATACTCCCCCAACACTACACTCTCCCTAGTGACCTTACCTAGCCCCTTTAATCCCACACGTCAAGGCGGCACCCTTGCTAGCAGCCGGCCACCTTCAAGGCGCCCTTCCCGCGCGCGCAAGGTGCCCGACCAGCACCCCTTTGCCATTCAACTCCGCGGAGCTCCCTCTTGCAGCCCAAGGTGAAGGCCAAGCCCACGCTCAAGCAAGGCTTCTTCGGACCAACTATTAGTAAGTGCCTAACTCGGTCCTTAGTTGTATACTTGCTTAAGATTCAATTCGATACGGGGTTGTAATAACGGAGCATAGTCTCCCCCCGCTTGTAATAACGTGGCTTGGCACACCCACGCACGTGCACTCTCTTAGTTGTGCACGATTTTGAACACACACGGGCCTAATCAGCCCCTAATACATAAACATATACATATACTTTAATTTTCGTAGGGTTTTGCTTAAGTTGGGTGTGTTGTCTTTCAATTCAAGCACTCACACACATTGAGCCTTCGCTCTTATTTGGAAGACCCAAGTAAGGGTCGACCTATACTATTTGGGTTTTCATTTCATGTCGTGTGTGTAAGTCTTTCAATTCAAGCACTCACACACATTGAGCCTTCGCTCTTATTTGAAAGACCCAAGTAAGGGCCGACCTATACTATTTGGGTTTTCATTTCATGTCGTGTGTGTAAGTCTTTCAATTCAAGCACTCACACACATTGAGCCTTCGCTCTTATTTGAAAGACCCAAGTGAGGGCCGTGTTATACTATTTGGGTTTAATTTCATGTTGTGTGCGTAGTACTTCAATTCAAGCACTCACACACATTGAGCTTTCGCTCTTATTCCCAAGACCTTAGCAAGGCCATACTGCAAGTTATATTTGGGTTTAATTTCATGTCGTGTGTGTAAGTCTTTCAATTCAAGCACGCACCCACATTGAGCCTTCGCTCTTATTTGCAAGACCCAAGTAAGGGCCCATATACAACATACTCTATATACCTATCTCCCTTCGGCATTTACATTACAAGTCATTTCCCTTCGGTTATTTCCCTTCGGCATTGTCTTTACATTTCGGGTTTTCCCTTTGTAGTAGTGTGAGTTTGCATTGCATCTACGCTATACCACGAGGTAGGACACATATTGCATCAAAGCAAGCCCCGTATTCCCGCTCAAAATTCGCCCATGTAGTGGAGTGTTCATAACACACAAACTAGGTGGCCCATAAAGGGATAAAAGGAAAGACTTAGGCATGTGCAAATCCACATGATCTAAAAATCTGCAATCGCATCTAAAAGACCCGAATTAGACACCTCGAACCGTTTCGTAGGCTTTCTATCCAAAAACTTGATTTTTCAAAGCGTACAGACTGACCCTTGCGCGTCGGTGCAAGAAGGTCTGCGACGACAAGAGCTCACTTGCTCACAGTCGCCACGATTAGAAGTCAGTTTAAAATATATCTTTGCTAGCTTAGGTAAGATAGCTGGCACGCCTTGTTTATATAAATAGGTCTTAGGCACACGAGAGGATCCGCTCCAAGCCCCGAAAAGGCAAAGAGGCGGGGATTTTCGCCGCGTCTACACCTACGAATCCCATAACCAGGCCCTGCATATCGAGGTGGTTTTGAATAACCACTCTCTGGACAGGTGCCTAGTCGATGGTGGAGGAGGGCTCAACATCCTTCCACTTCATGTGGCGTATAAAATCGGAGTCACCTTGACTTCTGTGAACCCAAGCCCCATCGTTATCACTGGATACGATGGGAATGCGTCTAGACCTTTAGGATCCATCGAACTCCCAATGGAAACGGGAGGGATTGCACACACAGGGGTGTTCCATGTCTTAGACATCCACCCCCATTATAACCTGTTGCTGGGAAAGCCCTGGATACACAGCTTGTGCGCTGTGCCATCCACCTTCCACAGGTGTGTCAAGATCCCTTTAGGGGACTAGGTCGTAGTGATCCTAGGTGAGAGTCACCCACAGCTTCAGGGGATCATAAACTCCCCTTGTTTATCGAGCTCCCAGGCCCATGAGGCTAACCTGGGGCAAATTATGGTTGAGCCACCCCGGCTTGTGTTGAACAACCCTAGGAAGGTTGTATGTGTGAAGGGGCCGCTCAAAGCAGGTCCCCTCTCGATTCTAACCCTTCTAGGAAAACCCAAGCATTCCCTATTTCCAAAGCCCCTGGACAAGAGGCCATATGAGCACAATATGGACGACAGCATGTTACAGGACCACGACTTGTACCACGCCTTTTCAAAAAATAGAAAGTCGTGGAACATGTTGTTGAACATGGGCTACACGCCCTACAAAAGTCTAGGGGCACAGAACCAGGGTCTCCTAGAGCCCATCCTTCCTAGAGCCAATCTAAGCCGATATGGGATCGGCTATACTCCCCGAATACCAGCGGAGCCACCCCCTGTGACCACTTGGGTCAAGGGTGCCCTGGAACCTGTCTTAGAAGAGACCTACGATTTAGATCTCCTATTGCAAGTCTAATCCGTAGTGTTTTCCCTTTGTAGGTATGACGGAAGATCCCTTTTATAAAAATACAAAAACATTTGAAAAGCTTAAAATAAAAAAAATGGAAAAACAAAAAAACCAAAAACAATGGAAAAACAAAAACTCAAAAATAGAGTGCTTTGTATAGTTGCCAAGGTTCTTATTTTACAAAAACCCCAAAAAATCGAAAATTTGGAAAATACCAAAAAGATTTTGTATATAGCTGCTCCTGGTACGACTTTGGCAAAAGAAAAGGATTTCGAGAGAAACGTCGTCTACATAGACAGACCAAAAATTTTGAAATCACTTGAAAATCCAAGTACAAAACCAGGTCATTTTGAAAACCACGCATCAACTTCCCTCGGGTCTATAGCCCACGAGAATGATCGAAGCCCAGAAGTGGATCCCCTTGAGGAAGATCCTACTTCTGAGCTCCCAGAATTTCATAAAATTCTCGATTTTGAAAGACCTTCCCAATCAGTAGGAGGAGATTTCATAGAGGTGAACCTAGGGGATGATTCCAATCCCCAATCCATCAAAATAGGTGCATGCTTGCATGAACATGAAAAGTTAGCATTCATTACATTTCTACGAACCTATTTAGATGTATTTGCATGGACGTATGAAGACATGCCCGGCATAGGTTCCAGCATCGTCTTCCCTTAGATGCAGGTGTAAAACCCAAAAAGCAGAAGCTTAGGAAAATACACCCGAATGTACACACGCAAGTCAAAGAGGGTTTAGAAGATCTGCTAAAAGCCGGATTTATAAAACCCATTGCGTATTCTGATTGGTTGTCAAATATCGTTGTAGTTCGAAAAACCAATGGGAAAATTCGAATATGCATTGATTTCAGAAACCTGAATAAAGCCACTCCAAAGGATAATTATCCTTTACCAAACATAAATTTGATAGTCTATAGTACTGCAAATCATGAAATGTTTTCATTTATGGATGGCTATTCAGGCTATAATCAAATCAAACTAAGTCCACGAGATCAGGGTAAGATCGCCTTCACAACCCCATGGGGCACGTACTGCTATACAGTCATGCCCTTTGGTTTGAAAAATGCCGGCGCAACGTACCAACGAGCCATGACCACAATCTTCCATGATCAGGTTCATGAGCTCGTAGAAGTGTATGTAGATGATCTCTTGGCAAAATCCAAAACCCGATGCACTCATATCGAATGTTTGCAAAAGATTTTCGAAAGGCTTAGGCTTTACAAAGTAAAGCTGAACCCTCAAAAATGTGTATTCGGGGTAGAATCAGGGAAGCTTCTAGGCTTTATGGTAAGCCAAAGGGGAATAGAAGTCGACCCCTCTAAGTGTTGAGCCATCATAGACATGGCTCCACCCTCCAATCTCACCCAAATCCATAGCCTCCAAGGTCGTTTACAATCCGTTCGCCGATTCATATCGAATCTGGCAACTAGATGCGAACCCTTCAACAAACTATTGAGGAAGGGCACGAAATTCTTATGGGATGACGAATGCCAGAAGTCCTTCGAGAGACTAAAGGCATACTTGGTTAATCCCCCCGTTTTGAACCCTCTAAAGCAAGGAAAACCGCTTTTACTTTACATCTCCGTGCATGCGAATGCTTTAGGAGCCTTGTTGGCTCAATACGAGGATGACACCCATAAGGAGTATGCCATCTACTACATTTCGAAAACTCTCTTGGCTTATGAACGAAATTACCAAGCCATGGAGAAGACGTGCTTGGCCCTGGTCTGGGCCTGCTAGAAATTCAGACATTATTTCCTAGATCATGAGATCTGGATAGTGTCCAAGCTTGATCCAATCAAGCACTTGTTCGAAAAACCCATTCTCACGGGTAGATTGGGCAAATGGCAACTCCTTCTAATGGAGTATGATCTGAAATACCATCACCAGATCTCCATTAAGGGGCAAGCCCTAGTAGATTACGTGGCTGAGTTCCCCTTAGAGGACGCATATCCCACTCTTGTTGAAATGCCTGATGAAGGTATATTACAAAACCATTTTCAAAACCACATTTTGGCAAATTCTTTCAAAAACCAAGTGTGGAAGATGCACTTCAATGGGGCACGAAACCAACGAGGGGCTGGCGCTGGGGTCATCCTAATCTCCCCTGAAAAGGGTGAGATTCCCATAGCCGTCCGCTTAGATTTCGAATGTTCCAACAACATAGCTGAGTATGAAGCACTCATACAAGGCTTAAGGATTTCGAAAACTCTAGGGGCATCATGCATCGAGGTCTTTGGAGATTCGCTCCTTGTTATAAACCAGGTTTTAAAAATTTGGCAAGTACGTAATGAGAAACTACTTCCATATCACGAGTTGGCCACTTGATTGGTCCAGTCCTTCCAATCGTGTAAACTCACGCACGTTGGAAGAGAGGACAATGGCATCGCCGATGCCCTCTCCTCCTTGGGTTCAGCCCTAAAGGTCGATCCCATTTCAGGGACCAGATCTCTAGAAATATGGCATGCGCCCCACCCATCCACACACGACTTGGACATTTGCCAAAATAACCCAAACCCTATCGAAAAACCCAGGTTTTATGACATAAAACAATTTCTAGAAAATGGGGGATTCACCGAGGATGCCACATCCAAAGATATGGCATTCATTCGTAAGATTTTGACCCGATACACCATTCTGGGTGGGGTTTTATATAAAAAAAGTTTTACCAGCATTCTGCTTAGGTGTATCGACCTAGAGGAGGCTAGGATAGTGATGCATGAATTCCACGATGAAGAATGTGGAGGTCATGTTAATGCCAACATGATGGCAATGAAAATACTTAGAGGGGGCTATTTTTGGTCCACCTTGAAAAATGATTGTCACGATCATGTTAGGAAGTGTCATCCATGTCATGTGCATGGGCACGCCATTCATATCTGTAGACACTGAAAATTTTCACTTACGGGTTCTTAGGCCTGAAGTGAACCTTTTCGCAATCTACTTCGCTTTATGGGTGTGCCAGCTAGTTTACTTTAACTAGCAAAGTATATTTTGAAAATAATCTGACTTTTGAAAGGCGATTGTAGGCAAGCAGGATTTTTACGTCGCAGACCTTCTTGCACCGATGCGCAAGGGTCAGTCTGTACGCTTAGTGACTTCGTTTTGAAACAAGTCTAACTCAAAATATATTTTGAATGAAGAAGTGTTTTCAAGCTTTTTGAAAACCATGCATTTGGGCAATTTTGATATAAGGGTTGGACGACCCTAAGTCTTTCAAATTTTAATCTACTTAGGCACGATGTGCATGCATCGAAATAGCCTAAGTCTTGGCGTGTTTGTATGATTGATTCGGGTCTTTTTAGTGCGATTGCAGATTTTAGATCACGTGGATTTGCACGTGCTTAAGTCTTTCTTTTTATCCCTTTATGGGCCACCTAGGTGTGTGTTATGAACACTCCACTACATGGGGCGAATTTGAGCGGGAGTATGGGGTTTTGCTTCGATGCAATATGCGTCCTACCTCGTGGTATGGCGTAGATGCAATGCAAACTCACGCTACTCCAAAGGGAAAACCCGAATGTAAAGACAATACCGAAGGGAAATAACCGAAGAGAAATAACCGAAGGGAAATGACTTGTAATGTAAATGCCGAAGGGAGATATGTATATAAGGTATATATGGGCCCTTACTCAGGTCTTGTAAATAAGAGCGAAGGCTCAATGTGGGTGCGTGCTTGAATTGAAAGACTACACACACGACATGAAATGAAACCCAAAGATTAATTGCAGTATGGCCTTAACTAAGGTCTTGGGAGTAAGAGCGAAAGCTCAATGTGTGTGAGTGTAGAATTGAAGTACTACGCACACGACATAAATGAAACCCAAATATAACTACAATAGGCCTTGACTAAGGTCTTGGGAGTAAGAGCAAAGGCTCAATGTGTGTGCGTGTGGAAAATGGAAAGACAACACACACGACTTAATTAAAAACCCCCGCGACTTAAAATATATAAATACAACTATATCTTAGGGGCTGGTTAGGCCCGTGTGTGTATGCAAAAGTGTGCAACTAAGAGTGGAAAGGCTCAAGTGCACGTGTGTGTGGGTGTGTCAAACCACGTTATTACAATCGGGGGGAGACGAAGCTCCTTTACTACAACCCCGTATCAAAATTTAATTGAATATAAAGCAAGTTAATGTAATAGACCAAGTTTAGACACTTACAAATAGCTGGTCCATGTTCAACTTGCTTGCACGTGGGCTCACGGTTCACCTTGGACAGCCAAGAGGGGGTTATCCTAGGTGGCTTTG
Source organism: Brasenia schreberi (assembly GCA_036023115.1). Taxonomy (NCBI): domain Eukaryota; kingdom Viridiplantae; phylum Streptophyta; class Magnoliopsida; order Nymphaeales; family Cabombaceae; genus Brasenia; species Brasenia schreberi. The sequence goes on from JAYKKT010000088.1 coordinate 11,851,536, forward strand.
AGAGGTTTTATGAGGCACGGTTAGGGTCTTAGGGGAACTAAGACCCAGCCAAGACGGGGGCTGTGTAGGGTCTGTCCTAGGGTGCAGGTCACGACCAGGGTGCAGGTCAAGTCGGTAGGGGGGTGGACAGGTCTGCAGGGAGGCAGTCAGGTCGGCAGGGAGGCGTCGGGCGCTTGGTGCTGGACGCGTTGGAGCACAAGGCGCGCAGTAGCGCGGGACGGCTGCGGCGCGGGGCGTGCAGGCAACAGAGGGGCGCGCGGTAGGAAGCAGGGCGAGCCGCAACAGAGGGGGGCGCTGCAGGATGCAGGGCACGCGGCAGGCGCTGTTTGTTCACGACCGACCGGGGTGAAGTTTTTGGGGTTTGTTAGGGATGGTTTGAGGCGGTTGGGGTTAGGTTAGGTCTAGTTAGGGTTCAGTTAGGGTTAGGTTGGTTCAGTTAGGGTTAGGTTCAGTTAGGGTTAGGTAGGTTCGAACCTAGGCTAGGTCGGGGGTTAGGTTTACCTCTTGGAGCCGATCCTTCATGGCTTGAGCCCATGTCTCCACGGTTGCAACCACTTGGTCCAGCCCACCTTGGTTGCAGCTCCTTGGTCTAGACCCACTTAGCCCACATGGCTTGAACCCACCTCACCCAATGAGCCCACATTTTAGACGCGCGAAAATCCCCGCCTCTTCGCCTCTTTCGGGGCTTGGAGTGGATCTTATCGTGTGTCTAAGGCCTATGTATACAAATAGGGCGTGCCAGCTAGCTTACTTAAGCTAGCGAAGATATTTTTATCACTGACTTCTAAACGTGGCGACTGTGAGCAAGTAAGCTCTTGTCGTCGCAGACCTTCTTGCACCGATGCGCAAGGGTCAGTCTGTACGCTTTGCAAAAATCGAGTTTTGAAGAGAAAGTCTACGAAGCGGTTCGAGGTGTCTATTTCGGGTCTTTAGGATGCGATTGCATATTTTAGATCACGTGGATTTGCACGTGCCTAAGTCTTTTCTTTTATCCCTTTTCGGGCCACCTAGTTTGTGTGTTATGAATACTCCACTACATGGGCGAATTCGAGCGGGGCTTGCTTCGATGCAATATGCGTCCTACCTCATGGTATGGCGTAGATGCAATGCAAACTCACGCTACTCCAAAGGGAAAACCCGAAATGTAAAGACAATACTGAAGGGAAATAATAGAAGGGAAATAACCGAAGGGAAATAACCGAAGGGAAATAACAGAAGGGAAATAACAGAAGGGAAATAACCGAAGGGAAATAACCGAAGGGAGATATGTATATATCTTATGTATATGAGCCCTTACTCGGGTCTTGCAAATAAGAGCGAAGGCTCAATGTGGGTGCGTGCTTGAATTAAAAGACTTACACACACGACATGAAATTAAACCCAAATATAAATTGCAGTATGGCCTTGACTAAGGTCTTGGGAGTAAGAGCGAAGGCTCAATGTGTGTGAGAGTGCTTGAATTAAAAGACTACCCACACGACATAAATGAAACCCAAATATAGCTGCAATAAGGCCTTTACTAAGGTCTTGGGAGTAAGAGCGAAGGCTCAATGTGTGTGAAAGTGCTTGAATTAAAAGACTTACTCACACGACAAGAAATGAAACCCAAATAGTATAGGTCGGCCCTTACTTGGGTCTTTCAAATAAGAGCGAAAGCTCAATGTGTGTGAGAGTGTTTGAATTGAAAGACTTACCCACACGACAAGAAATGAAACCCAAATAGTATAGGTCGGCCCTTACTTGGGTCTTTCAAATAAGAGCGAAAGCTCAATGTGTGTGAGAGTGCTTGAATTGAAAGACAACGCACCCAACTTAAACAAAACCCTTCGAGAATGAAAATATATATGTATACTTATATATTAGGGGCTGATTAGGCCCGTGTGTGTTCAAAATCGTGTACGACTAAGAGAGTGCACGTGTGTGGTTGTGCCAAGCCACGTTATTACAAGCGGGGGGAGACTATGCTCCGTTATTACAACCCCGTATCAAATTGAATCTCAAGCAAGTGTACGACTAAAGACCGAGTTTAGACACTTACGAGTAGCTGGTCTGTAGAGGTCTTGCTTGAGCGTGGACTTGGCCTTGGGCTGCAAGTGGGAGCTCCGCGAAGGTAGGTGATCAAGGGTGCTGGCCGGCTGCAAGTGGGGCGCGGGATAGGCGCCTCGAAGGTGGCCGGTGGCAAGTAGATGTCACTTCAAAGTAGGGGGTTTAAAGGGGCTGAATGAGCGGGTTCTTAGGGTCACTATGGGAGTTGAGAGTTTAGGGAAGCTGGACCTAGAAGGTGAGCTAGTGGGAAGGCCGAATAGGACACCTAGGGGGGTTGGCCGAATAGGAGATGATGGCTAGGTAGTGGTCAGCAACTTGGGTTATACTAGGTTCGGCTAGGTCTAGGTGGTGGCGGCAAAAGGGCTGAGATGAAGGTAGGATGGGTGGCTAAGAATGGAGAGGTGGTAGAGAGGGGCTTTGAGGGAGTTTGGGGTACTTACCGAATGGGGAGAGGTGGCGGATGAAGTGGGAAGGTGGCGGGCAGGTGGCTGTCGGCTGGTTCGGCTGGTTGGAGGTGATGGCGTCCGGCTGAGGGGTGGTGGTAGTGGATGGAAGAGGGAAGGTGGCGGAGCAGGTGGCGGCTGGTGGAGCAGGCAGAGGTGGGGAGTGGTCCCGACTGGGTGAGAGAAGGGAGAAGGAGAGGGCCCGGCTGGGTGAGAGGGTGGTTCCCACTTGGAAAACCCGCCCACAAGGAGGGGGCTTAAATAGGGGATGGGTAGGTCGGTTAGGGCTGGGCTGTGGGTAGTGGTTAGGTGGTTTAGGTAGGGTGGTATCTAGATAAGGTGGGCTGGAAGGGGTTGGGCCAGATATTTTAAAACTAGGGGTTTGGGTAAATCGTGGGCTAAGGGTGGTTTAGGGGTTTAGGGCTAGGTTAGGTGGTTGGGTTTTAGGGTGAGGTTTAGTGAGCTAGGTTAGGTGATTAGGCTAGGTTTAGGCTAGGATTAGGGAAATTAATCTAGGTTTAGGGAAGGATTAGGGAAGTGGGTTAGGTGATTAGGTTGGGATTAGGACGGGATTAGGGAAGTGGGTTAGGTGATTAGGTTCAGATTAGGGGTGGATTAGGGGTTTAGGCTAGGTTTAGGCATTTTGGGCTAGGTTTAGGTGAAGGAGCTCCCTTAGCATGGCCCATAGACCTTGATCACCCCATGTTGGTGCAGCCCTAGGTTAGGTTTTAGCTAATTACAAGCTTAAACCCACTCAATTAGGCTAACCCACATGATTAACCCAAACTTGACACACAAGTCAAGCTTAATACAACACTCTTGATATTTTTCAACCCCACTCTCTCTCATGTACAATATCCCACGTGAATTTCAAGTGGGCCCCACCTCCATTTATGAGAAGGTGATGTGGGCCATGGATATGGATATTGGATTGGATCTCTGGATCCAAATCCAAATCCAAGTCCACATATGGGTTTGGATTGGAATCTGGATATATATGGTCCAGATCCAATCCAAACTGAACTCTGACTCCTTCGAGCTGGGTTCGAAACGGACGATTCGTGCGGGGCCTGACAGCATCAATACTCCGTCTGCGTTGGGTCTTCGCCAACATGGTCGTCCGCCTCCGTTTCTGCCCTCCGGAGATGACTTCAAATGATATTTTGGTAAGAACAGGGTCTTGGACGTTCGAGATCCTGGGGTGTGAATCAGATACAAGAGTTGCTACGCCGAGCTCGACAGGTGCTCCCGTTCCGGGCTCTTCTTGGCTCTCCTGGTCCTGTCTTGATCGGGCCAAGCCACTTCGGGGTTTCAAAACGTGTTTTAAACAAGGGTTTTCAAAAGCCCTATTATATGTTTTAAAAAGATAAAGTTTAAAACATATGTACAGGGTTGTTTGGAAGGCTCCTGGGTTTCCAAACTCAAAATGGCCCTTTGGGGGTTGCTTGTATAAAACCAGATTTGTTTAAGAAATTCGTGGGATTTCGGGGTGTTTACAGATGCCCCTCTTTGGCCTTGTCCAAATAGATTTGGATAAGGGCAAAGATGACAAACACCCCTTTTAATGTCTCCCTAGATCTGTCCACGAAGAATATGGGATCGTCCCATTTTTAGCAAAATCTCAATTTACAAACTCTGGTAGGAGGAGATATCACGCCAAAGGGTTCACTTATGGAATCAGGTCCTAAATGGGATCATGTTCATGCAAGTACCATGCGTGGAATGCAAATGACATGGGTGTGGTGCCAAGAGTGGCGACCTCCCAGAGACCAGATGTGGTCGAACCCTAGAGACTTACAAGGCCTACTGCTCCAAGTGAGCAAAAATCCTATGCTGTTCGATGTTCGGTTTTCAAAACTTATTTACAAAAGCTATTTACAAAAAGGACAACTGTCTTGAGCCTCGATCCTAAGGATCTCGAGCTCTTCGTGCTTGCCCTTGTTTGAGTCTTAACACTCGCTTATCTAGCGGAGGTTTTATAAGAAAAACAAGCTTCATTTCAAATTCCTAAGCCTTACTCGAAACGTCGAATTCTCAAACAAGATGAAATTCAAGTAAGTAAATCCTATTTTTACTTTAGGATTCCTCGAAATGAACCATGCTTTAGCTTGGGGTAAGCCAGGGATGGGAAAGAGATACCACGGTCCCTTCTGAAGCGTCCCGTGGTTTAAGGCATAGAAGGCGGAAAACTGCTCTTTTTGAGCTTTTTTGGCCTCTTTTTCCATTTTTTCATAGAGGGTCTCCCTTTGGGAGTATTTTTTCTTTAATCCCTCTTTTTCATAAGAGAATCGATTTTTCTTTTTGAAGTCTGGTTTCTTTCTTTTGGAAAGAGATTTTAAATGGGAAATTCCCTTTTGATTTGGGTCTTTGTTTTCCTTTTTGGAAGGAGAAGAGAAGAGGGGAGGACTTATCCCAAGCCTACACTCGATCCATTCCAGATCAGCCTATTTAGAAATAGCACGTACTACTTGCAAGTATCTTGCTATGTTGAACTAGGCCCTTCTTTGTAAGATGAAGGATTTTGAAATGCAATCACGACTTTGAAAACTCCACTCTTTCACAAGTGCGAATTCTCTTACTTAGGGTCACACGAGTTGCTTTTGCACCTTATTCACACGTCTCAGGGCAGCTATCCCTTTAAAATTTTCGAAAACTGGAATTTAATCTAGATCCTACACATGATACTTCTTTAAGTATTGAATATTGATAGGATCTGCTAAATTCCTACCTTCTACATCGATCAACCAATACGAATTGTTCGTAGTGGTTGCTCGTACAACATAGGGTCCATCCCAGTTGGGGCGCCACTTGCCTAGGGGGTGTGGGCCACGATGGTGGATGGTTTTCAAGACCAGATCTCCCACTTCAAAGTGGCGAGGTCTCATGTGTTTGCTATAATGTCGGGCTATCCTTTGCCGGTATGCACGAGCATGATCCATGGCAAGGAGTCGCCTCTCATCTAGCAAGTCTAGTTCGGCCATCCTAGCATGCTGAAGCGTCTCTAGGGGGAGGTCGAGTGCAATGGATGTATGGAATGAATGCAGTTGGGCATGAATGGGAAGAATGGCGTTTGTGCCATAGACCAACTCGAATGGTGTGGCATTCGTGGGAGTCCGGATGGAAGTCCTATAAGCCCATAAGGCTTCATCCAGCTTCTCGTGCCACATCCTACCCTTCTCTAAGGTTTTCTCAATGATACCAATGAGAGTCTTGTTTGTGGCTTCGGCTTGGCCGTTGCCTTGAGGGTAGTAGGGCGAGGAGAAGTGGTGAGTTATGCCATACGTGTTGCACAACTTGACCATCCGCTCATTCTTGAATGGGGTACCATTATCAGACTCAAGGTCTCGTGGAACCCCAAATCGAGCCAAGATATTCCTCCGGATGAAAGCCACCACATGTTGCCCCATTACATTCGTTAGGGAAATGGCTTCCACCCACTTGGAGAAATACTCCGTGGCTGCTAAAATGAAATGATGCCCATTCGAGGCCTTTGGAAATATTGGGCCTACTATGTCAAACGCCCACATGGTAAATGGCCAGGGGCTGACCACGGAATGCAATGCCGATGAAGGGATATGAATGGCGTGCCCATGCACTTGACATGGATGACACTTCCTAACATGATCGTGACAATCCTTTTTCAGGGTGGACCAAAAATAACCCCCTCTAAGTATTTTCATCGCCATCATGTTGGCATTAACATGACCTCCACATTCTCCGTCGTGGAACTCGTGCATCACTATCCTAGCCTCCTCTAGGTCGATACACCTAAGCAGAATGCCGGTAAAACTCTTTTTGTATAAGACCCCACCCAGAATGGTGTATCGGGTCGAAATCTTACGAATGAATGCCTTATCTTTGGATGTGGCATCCTCGGTGAATCCCCCATTTTCTAAAAATTGTTTTATGTCATAGAACCAGCGTTTTTCCACAGACTCTGGGTTATTTTGGCAAATATCCAAGTCGTGTGTGGATGGATGGGGCGCATGCCATATTTCCAAAGATTTGGTCCCTGAAATGGGATCGACCTTCAGGGCTGAACCCAAGGAGGAGAGGGCATCGGCGATGCCATTGTCCTCTCTTCCTACGTGTGTGAGCTTACACGACTGGAAGGACTGGACCAATCGAGTGGCCAACTCATGATATGGAAGTAGTTTCTCATTACGTACTTGCCAAATTTTTAAAACCTGGTTTATGACAAGGAGCGAATCTCCAAAGACCTCGATGCATGATGCCCCTAGAGTTTTCGAAATCCTTAAGCCTTGTATGAGTGCTTCATACTCAGCTACATTGTTGGAACATTCGAAATCTAAGCGGACTGCTATGGGAATCTCGCCCTTTTCAAGGGAGATTAGGATGATCCCGACACCAGCCCCTCGTTGGTTTCGTGCCCCGTCGAAGTGCATCTTCCACACTTGGTTTTCGAAAGAATTTGCCAAAATGTGGTTTTGAAAATGGTTTTGCAATATGCCTTCATCAGGTATTTCGACAAGAGTGGGATATGTGTCCTCTAAGGGGAATTCAGTCACGTAATCTGCTAGGGCTTGCCCCTTAATGGAGATCTGGTGATGGTATTTTAGGTCATACTCCATTAGAAGGAGTTGCCATTTGCCCAATCTACCCGTGAGAATGGGTTTTTCGAACAAGTGCTTGATCGGATCAAGCTTGGACACTATCCAGATCTCATGATCTAGGAAATAGTGTTTGAACTTTTGGCAGGCCCAGACTAGGGCCAAGCACGTCTTCTCCATGGCTTGATAATTTCGTTCATAAGCCAAGAGAGTTTTTGAAATATAGTAGATGGCATACTCCTTGTGGGTGTCATCCTCGTATTGAGCCAACAGGGCTCCTAAAGCGTTTACATGCACGGAGATGTATAATAAAAGCGGTTTTCCTTGTTTTGGAGGATTCAAAACGGGGGGATTAACCAAGTATGCCTTCAGTCTCTCGAAGGACTGTTGGCATTCGTCATCCCATAAGAATTTCGTACCCTTCCTCAACAGTTTGTTGAAGGGTTCGCATCTAGTGGTCAGATTCGATATGAATCGGCGCACAGATTGTAATCGACCCTGGAGGCTACGGACTTGGGTGAGATTGGAGGGTGGAGCCATGTCTATGATGGCTCGACACTTAGAGGGGTCGACTTCTATTCCCCTTTGGCTCACCATAAAGCCTAGAAGCTTTCCTGATTCTACCCCGAACACACATTTTTGAGGGTTTAGCTTTACTTTTTAAAGCCTAAGCCTTTCGAAAATCTTTTGTAAACATTCGATATGGGTGCATCGGGTTTTGGATTTTGCCAAGAGATCATCTACATACACTTCTACAAGCTCGTGAATTTGATCATGGAAGATCGTGTTCATGGCTCGTTGGTATGTTGCGCCGGCATTTTTCAAACCAAAGGGCATGACTGTATAGCAGTACGTGCCCCATGGGGTTGTGAAGGTGGTCTTACCCTGATCTCGTGGGTTTAGTTTGATTTGATTATAGCCTGAATAGCCATCCATAAATGAAAACATTTCATGATTTGCAGTACTATCGACTATCAAATCTATGTTTGGTAAAGGATAATTATCCTTTGGAGTGGCTTTATTCAGGTTTCTGAAATCGATGCATATTCGAATTTTCCCATTGGTTTTTCGAACCACAACGATATTTGACAACCAATCAGAATACGCAATGGGTTTTATAAATCCGGCTTTTAGCAGATCTTCTAAACCCTCTTTGACTTGCGTGTGTACATTCGGGTGTATTTTCCTAATCTTCTGCTTTATTGGTTTTATACCTACATCTAAGGGAAGACGATGCTCGACAATGCTGGGATCTATGCCCGGCATGTCTTCATACGTCCATGCAAACACATCTAAATAGGTTCGTAGAAATGCAATGAATGCTAACTTTTCAGTTTCATGCAAGCATGCGCCTATTTTGATGTTTTTGGGATTGGAATCATCCCCTAGGTTCACCTCTATGAAATCTCCTCCTACCGATTGGGAAGGTCTTTCAAAATCGAGAATCCTATGAAATTTTGGGAGCTCAGAAGTGGGATCTTCCTCAAGGGGATCCACTTCTGGGCTTTGATCATTCTCGTGGGATATAGACCCGAGGGAACTTGATGCGTGGTTTTCAAAATAACCTGGTTTTGTACTTGGATTTTCAAGTGACTTCGAAATTTTTGGTCTGGCTATGCAGACGACACTTCTTTCGAAATCCTTTTCTTTTGCCAAAGGCCTACCAGGAGCAGCTATGTACAAAATCTTTTTGGTATTTTCCAAATTTTCGATTTTTTTGGGTTTTTGTAAAACAAGAACTTTGGGAACTATACAAAGCACACTTTTTTCGAGTTTTTGTTTTTCCATTGTTTTTGGTTTTTCTTGTTTTTTGATTTTTTTTTTATTTTAAGTTTTTCAAATGTTTTTGGTATTTTTTTAGAAAAAGGGATCTTCCGTCATACCTACAAAGGGAAAACACTACGGGTTAGGCTCGGAATAGGAGGTCAAAACCATAGGTCTCTTCTAAGACAGGCTCCGGGGCACCCTTGACCCAGGTGGTCACAGGGGGTGGCTCCGGCGGTATTCGGGGAGTATAGCCGATCCCATATCGGCTTGGGTTGGCCCTAGGAAGGATGGGCTCTAAGAGACCCTGGTTTTGTGCCCCTAGACTTTTGTAGGGCGTGTAGCCCATGTTCAATAACATGTTCCACGACCTTTTGTTTTTTGAAAAGATGGGATATAAGTCGTGGTCCTGGAACATGCTATCGTCCATATTAGGCTTGTATGGCCTTTTGTCCAGGGGTTTTGGAAATAGGGAACGTTTGGGTTTTCCTAGGAGGATTAGAGTCGGGAGGGGGCCTGCTTTGGGCGGCCCCTTCACACATACAACCTTCCTAGGGTTGTTCAACACGAGCCGAGGTGGCTCAACCATAATTTGCCCCAGGTTAGCCTCGTGGGCCTGGGAGCTCGATAAACAAGGGGAGTTTATGATCCCCAGAAGCTGTGGGTGACTCTCACCTAGGATCACTACGACCTGGTCCCTAAAAGGGATCTTGAAACACCTGTGGAAGGTGGATGGCACAGCGCACAAACTGTGTATCCAGGGTCTTCCCAGCAACAGGTTATAATGGGGGTGGATGTCCAAGACATGGAACACCCCTGTGTGTTCGATCCCTCCCGTTTCCATTGGGAGTTCGATGGATCCTAAAGGCCTAGACGCATTCCCATCGTATCCAGTGATAACGATGGGGCTTGGGTTCACTGAAGTCAAGGTGACTCCGATTTTGTATGCCACGTGAAGTGGAAGGATGTTGAGCCCTCCTCCACCATCGACTAGGCACCTGTCCAGAGAGTGGTTGTTTAGAACCACCTCGATATGCAGGGCCTGGTTATGGGTTTCGTAGGGTCTATCTACATCATCTTCCGAAAAGGTGATGGGCGATTTTGCTCCTAATAAAGCCACTTGGGCAGACAAGGATTCCGGACTTATGTTCGAATCAACCTTGGCCCTTTCTAGAATTTTCTCTAAGACAAGTCTATGCTTAGGCGAGGTTTTGATAAGCTCTAGGATAGACATGTGAATAGGAATCTTTGAAAGGTGGTTTTCGAAATCATAAGGATTTAGGATGATTTTGTCCTTATCTGCTTTTGGCAGACCGCTAGGGATACATGCTTTTGAGGGGCCAGGTACACTGACCACCTTTTGAGCACCCTGAAGGTGCGGGGGTTGGTAGATCCTCCCGGATCTAGTGACTTCCCCCACGACCAGCCTAGGGTTTGCGCTAGACTTGGCTCTAAGGATGAGCTGAGGAGAACCTTGGATTTTAAAAACTGGCTTTGCCGGGGTTTCCACTTTTGGTGGTCCCCGAATGACGACTTGGGCGGGCCTCTTGTATAATACAAGGATGGGGGCACAAGCAGGTCGACCAGGTTCGGGCTTTTGCGCTAGTTCCTTGGAAATGGCGAGGGTACACACCTCCTTTCCTTTCCCACTGCCACTGGCGTGTTTGGGAAAGGGTTCTTTGAAGATAGCTTGAGGTGGCTCAGGTTCCGCAGTGACCTGGAGCCGGCCTTCTGCTATCAAGTTCTCAATTTTATTTAAAAGAGAGAAGCATCGTTTGGTATCATGGCCTTTGAGCCGATGATACTTGCAAAATCGGTTTAAATACCCCCCTTTGGACGTGACTCCTTCGGGGATTTCAGGGAGTTCGATCATGCCCTGGGCAAGTAAGAGGTCTAGGACCTCCGACACGGGTTGCCCCAGTGGAGTGTACTCCCGTTTTTCAATTGGTTTTGAAAAATTGCGTTCTCTCTTATTTTCTATTTTTTCAAAATTTTTAGAAGTGCCTGCCACGCCTGGATCCACCCGGACATTGGCGATTTTGTGGGGCTTTGCCCCTTTGTCCGTCGTGGGCAGCCCATATGCGATGGGCTTTTCCAAACGGGTTTTTGGAACGGCACTTCCTTTCCATAAGTGGTCGTATGTCCCTTTTCGCAAGTTGGTTTCAAAAAGGGAGGCCTTTTTGATCAACTTATGGAAAGTTGAAATCTCATGGAGCGAGAGAAGGGTTTTTAACTCGCTTTTGAAATTATCCAGGATGAGCATTACTGCGCATCCTTCGGATATGGGCTCTCGCACTTGGCCTAAAAGAGACCTCCATCTTATAATGAAGGCATGCACGTCCTCGTTCATGCCTTGCTTTGTATCCCTTAAGGTATTCAGGGTTGGCATGACTTCCACGTTGTGCGCAAATCTTTGCATAAAGCAGTTCGCTAACTCTTCAAAAGTAGCGAACTGGCTTAAGTCGTAGGAAGCCAGCCATTTGGCAGCTGTGCCTTTAAGGGATAGAGGGAACCAATACACCCATTTCATCGAGTCCTTTTTCTTCTTATGGGCTCGACGTGAGAAAAGCTGCAAGTGAGACCTAGGGTCTCCCATGCCATCATACCGATGGAAGTTCGGTATTTCATCGTCACTATCTGTTTCGTAATCCATAGGAAGGAAATCAGACAGGGCGTAGCTTCTTTTCTCTTTATTTTGCCCTTTCAGCAGCTGCTGTAGGGCTTTACGGTCCTTTTGTGTGAAGGACTCGTGGTATTGGTTGCCTTCCATTACGGAGGCCTCTTTTTGCTTGCGAGGTTTTTCAGATTTCTTTTTAGGCCTTTGTTCACCGTTTGATGAACATGAATCGCCTACTTCAGCCTCTTGGCTGAGAGCATCGATTTTGGCCTCAAACTCCCTTCTTAAGTCCTCGATTTCATCTAGTTTTATTTTGTTTTTGAAAATCCTCCTAGAGTGAGAACTTGATGTGCATGAGCCTTGGCTCGACACTTCACTTGGATTGGATTTTGACATGCTTTTCAAGCTTTTTCAAAATTTCCTAAGTACAAGCAAAGAAAACAAGTTAAAACGACACCTTTTTACAAAATTTTCGCAAGACTTCTACAAGTAAACTCGATTTCTGAAAAGGCTCACGTCCCACCGGGCGTGCCAATCTCTTTAGACGCGCGAAAATCCCCGCCTCTTCGCCTCTTTCGGGGCTTGGAGTGGATCTTATCGTGTGTCTAAGGCCTATGTATACAAATAGGGCGTGCCAGCTAGCTTACTTAAGCTAGCGAAGATATTTTTATCACTGACTTCTAAACGTGGCGACTGTGAGCAAGTAAGCTCTTGTCGTCGCAGACCTTCTTGCACCGATGCGCAAGGGTCAGTCTGTACGCTTTGCAAAAATCGAGTTTTGAAGAGAAAGTCTACGAAGCGGTTCGAGGTGTCTATTTCGGGTCTTTAGGATGCGATTGCATATTTTAGATCACGTGGATTTGCACGTGCCTAAGTCTTTTCTTTTATCCCTTTTCGGGCCACCTAGTTTGTGTGTTATGAACACTCCACTACATGGGCGAATTCGAGCGGGGCTTGCTTCGATGCAATATGCGTCCTACCTCGTGGTATGGCGTAGATGCAATGCAAACTCACGCTACTCCAAAGGGAAAACCCGAAATGTAAAGACAATACTGAAGCGAAATAACAGAAGGGAAATAACCGAAGGGAAATAACCGAAGGGAAATAACAGAAGGGAAATAACAGAAGGGAAATAACCGAAGGGAAATAACCGAAGGGAGATATGTATATATCTTATGTATATGAGCCCTTACTCGGGTCTTGCAAATAAGAGCGAAGGCTCAATGTGGGTGCGTGCTTGAATTAAAAGACTTACACACACGACATGAAATTAAACCCAAATATAAATTGCAGTATGGCCTTGACTAAGGTCTTGGGAGTAAGAGCGAAGGCTCAATGTGTGTGAGAGTGCTTGAATTAAAAGACTACCCACACGACATAAATGAAACCCAAATATAGCTGCAATAAGGCCTTTACTAAGGTCTTGGGAGTAAGAGCGAAGGCTCAATGTGTGTGAAAGTGCTTGAATTGAAAGACTTACTCACACGACAAGAAATGAAACCCAAATAGTATAGGTCGGCCCTTACTTGGGTCTTTCAAATAAGAGCGAAAGCTCAATGTGTGTGAGAGTGTTTGAATTGAAAGACTTACCCACACGACAAGAAATGAAACCCAAATAGTATAGGTCGGCCCTTACTTGGGTCTTTCAAATAAGAGCGAAAGCTCAATGTGTGTGAGAGTGCTTGAATTGAAAGACAACGCACCCAACTTAAACAAAACCCTTCGAGAATGAAAATATATATGTATACTTATATATTAGGGGCTGATTAGGCCCGTGTGTGTTCAAAATCGTGCACGACTAAGAGAGTGCACGTGTGTGGTTGTGCCAAGCCACGTTATGACAAGCGGGGGGAGACTATGCTCCGTTATTACAACCCCGTATCAAATTGAATCTCAAGCAAGTGTACGACTAAAGACCGAGTTTAGACACTTACGAGTAGCTGGTCCGTAGAGGTCTTGCTTGAGCGTGGACTTGGCCTTGGGCTGCAAGTGGGAGCTCTGCGAAGGTAGGTGATCAAGGGTGCTGGCCGGCTGCAAGTGGGGCGCGGGATAGGCGCCTCGAAGGTGGCCGGTGGCAAGTAGATGTCACTTCAAAGTAGGGGGTTTAAAGGGGCTGAATGAGCGGGTTCTTAGGGTCACTATGGGAGTTGAGAGTTTAGGGAAGCTGGACCTAGAAGGTGAGCTAGTGGGAAGGCCAAATAGGACACCTAGGGGGGTTGGCCGAATAGGAGATGATGGCTAGGTAGTGGTTAGCAACTTGGGTTATACTAGGTTCGGCTAGGTCTAGGTGGTGGCGGCAAAAGGGCTGAGATGAAGGTAGGATGGGTGGCTAAGAATGGAGAGGTGGTAGAGAGGGGCTTTGAGGGAGTTTGGGGTACTTACCGAATGGGGAGAGGTGGCGGATGAAGTGGGAAGGTGGCGGGCAGGTGGCTGTCGGCTGGTTCGGCTGGTTGGAGGTGATGGCGTCCGGCTGAGGGGTGGTGGTAGTGGATGGAAGAGGGAAGGTGGCGGAGCAGGTGGCGGCTGGTGGAGCAGGCAGAGGTGGGGAGTGGTCCCGGCTGGGTGAGAGAAGGGAGAAGGAGAGGGCCCGGCTGGGTGAGAGGGTGGTTCCCACTTGGAAAACCCGCCCACAAGGAGGGGGGCTTAAATAGGGGATGGGTAGGTCGGTTAGGGCTGGGCTGTGGGTAGTGGTTAGGTGGTTTAGGTAGGGTGGTATCTAGATAAGGTGGGCTGGAAGGGGTTGGGCCAGATATTTTAAAACTAGGGGTTTTGGTAAATCGTGGGCTAAGGGTGGTTTAGGGGTTTAGGGCTAGGTTAGGTGGTTGGGTTTTAGGGTGAGGTTTAGTGAGCTAGGTTAGGTGATTAGGCTAGGTTTAGGCTAGGATTAGGGAAATTAATCTAGGTTTAGGGAAGGATTAGGGAAGTGGGTTAGGTGATTAGGTTGGGATTAGGATGGGATTAGGGAAGTGGGTTAGGTGATTAGGTTCAGATTAGGGGTGGATTAGGGGTTTAGGCTAGGTTTAGGCATTTTGGGCTAGGTTTAGGTGAAGGAGCTCCCTTAGCATGGCCCATAGACCTTGATCACCCCATGTTGGTGCAGCCCTAGGTTAGGTTTTAGCTAATTACAAGCTTAAACCCACTCAATTAGGCTAACCCACATGATTAACCCAAACTTGACACACAAGTCAAGCTTAATACAACACTCTTGATATTTTTCAACCCCACTCTCTCTCATGTACAATATCCCACGTGAATTTCAAGTGGGCCCCACCTCCATTTATGAGAAGGTGATGTGGGCCATGGATATGGATATTGGATTGGATCTCTGGATCCAAATCCAAATCCAAGTCCACATATGGGTTTGGATTGGAATCTGGATATATATGGTCCAGATCCAATCCAAACTGAACTCTGACTCCTTCGAGCTGGGTTCGAAACGGACGATTCGTGCGGGGCCTGACAGCATCAGTACTCCGTCTGCGTTGGGTCTTCGCCAACATGGTCGTCCGCCTCCGTTTCTGCCCTCCGAAGATGACTTCAAATGATATTTTGGTAAGAACAGGGTCTTGGACGTTCGAGATCCTGGGGTGTGAATCAGATACAAGAGTTGCTGCGCCGGGCTCGACAGGTGCTCCGGTTCCGGGCTCTTCTTGGCTCTCCTGATCCTGTCTTGATCGGGCCAAGCCACTTCGGGGTTTCAAAACGTGTTTTAAACAAGGGTTTTCAAAAGCCCTATTATATGTTTTAAAAAGATAAAGTTTAAAACATATGTACAGGGTTGTTTGGAAGGCTCCTGGGTTTCCAAACTCAAAATGGCCCTTTGGGGGTTGCTTGTATAAAACCAGATTTGTTTAAGAAATTCGTGGGATTTCGGGGTGTTTACAGTTAGGTCTATCACTCCCTCTCTCTCCTCCCAAATATTTGCATGAACCATTTACATGGACCCCTCACCTCTATTTATAGACATTTGAGGTGGGTCTTGGATTTGGGTTTGGGTTTGGGGTTTGGATCCAGACCCAAATCCAAACACTATTTGGATCTGGATATTGGATCTCGGATATTTTGAGATCTGTATCCGATCCAAACCCAACATTTTTATGGATATGGATATGGATATTTTGATCCAGATCCGATCCAACCCAAACACTATTTGGATCCAATCCAGATCCAAACACTATTTGGATCAACCCAAACACTATTTGGATTGGCCCAAATCCAAACACTATTCATTACATGGATTTGGATCTGGATATATATGGTCCAGATCCAAATCAAAATTTCTTCGGACAATCCTTCTTGGCTTCTCGATGCGAATGATCTATGCGGGCACTGGCTTCATCAACGCTCCGTCTGGTGTTGGGTTTTCCCCAACTTTGTCGTCCGGAATCCGTCTCGCCGTTCTCGACTCCGTTGAGCTTTTCATCAAACGGGCTCTGCTTTCTTTTTTTTTATCAGGGAGTGGCTTCTGAAGCTCTAGGCTTGAATCCTCTTCGGGCCTAGGGTCTTCTTTTGCCTTCTTTACCTGTTTTCACATTTTAAAACAGGTTGTCATTTTGGCTCAAACGAGCTTTTTGGTGTTTTTGAGAGTTTTTGAAATATAGAAGATTTGGGGTGTTTACAATATCCCTTCATCTGCATTGCATTCCGTGGTCAGCCCCTGGCCATTTACCATGTGGGCGTTTGACATTATAGGCCCAATATTTCCGAAGGCCTCGAATGGGCATCGATTTATTTTAGCAGGCACGAAATATTTCTCCAAGTGGGTGGAAGCCATTTCCCTAACCAATGTGATGGGGCAACATGTGGTGGCTTTCATCCGGAGGAATATCTTGGCTCAATTTGGGGTTCCACGAGACCTTGTGTCTGATAATGGCACCCCATTCAAGAACGAGCGGATGTTTAAGTTGTGCAACACGTATGGCATAACTCACCACTTCTCTTCGCCCTACTACCCTCAAGGCAACGGCCAAGCCGAAGCCACGAACAAGACTCTCATTAGTATAATTTAGAAAACCTTAGAGAAGGGTAGGACGTGGCACGAGAAGCTGGATGAAGCCTTATGGGCTTATAGGACTTCCACTCGATCTCCCACGAATGCCACACCATTCGAATTGGTCTATGGCACAAACGCCATTCTCCCCATTCATACCCAACTGCATTCATTTCATACATCCATTGCACTCGACCTCCCCCTAGAGACGCTTCAGCATGCTAGGATGGCCGAACTAGATTTGCTAGATGAGAGGCGACTCCTTGCCATGGATCATGCTCGTGCATACCGACAAAGGATAGCCCGACATTATGGCAAACACATAAGACCTCGCCACTTTGAAGTGGGAGATCTGGTCTTGAAAATCATCCATCATCGTGGCCCACACCCCTTGGGAAAGTGGCACCCCAACTGGGATGGACCCTATGTTGTACGAGCAACCACCACGAACAACTCGTATTGGTTGATCGATGTAGAAGGTAGGAATTTAGTCCTATCAATATTCAATACTTGAAGAAGTATCATGTGTAGGATTTGGATTAAATTCCAGTTTTTGAAAATTGAGGGATAGCTGCCCTGACACATGTGAATAAGGTGCAAAGGCAAAGTCGTGTGACCCTGAGTGAGAGAATTCGCACTTGTGAAAGAGTGGAGTCTTCAAAATCGTGGTTACATTTCAAAATCCTTCTTCTTACAAAGAAAGGCCTAGTTCAATATAGCAAGATACTTGCAAGTAGTACGTGCTATTTCTAAATAGGCTGATCTGGAATGGATCGAGTGTAGGCTTGGGATAAGTCCTCCCTTCTTCTCTTCTGCTTCCAAAAGGGAAACACGGCCCAAACAAAGAGAATTTCCCATTCAAAAGTCTCTTTCCAAAAGAAAGAAACCAGAATTCAAAAGAAAAATCGATTCTCTTGTGAAAAGAGGGATTAAAGAAAAAATACTCCCAAAGGGAGACCCTCGATGAAAAAAAAGGAAAAAGAGGCCAAAAAGCTCAAAAAAGAGCAGTTTTCTGCCTTCTATGCCTTAAACCACGGGACGCTTCAGAAGGGACCGTGGTATCTCTTTCCCATCCCTGGCTTATCCCAAGCTAAAGCATGGTTCATTTTGAGGAATCCTAAAGTAAAAATAGGATTTACTGACTTGAATTTCATCTTGTTTGAGAATTCGACGTTTCGAATCAGGCATAGGAATTCGAAATATAGCATGTTTTCTTATAAAACCTCTGCTAGATAAGCGAGTGTTAAGACTCAAACAAGGGCAAACACGAAGAGCTCGAGATCCTTAGGATCGAGACTCAAGACAGTTGTCCCTTTTGTAAATAATTTTGTAAATAAGTTTTGAAAATCGAACATCGAACAGCATAGGATTTGCTCACTGGGAGCAATAGACCTTGTAAGTCTCTAGAGTTCGACCACATCTGGTCTCTGGGAGGTCGCCACTTTTGGCACCACACCCATGTCATTTGCATTCCACGCATGGTACTTTCATGAACATGATCCCATTTTAGGACCAGATTCCATAGTAAAACCCTTTGGCGTGATATCTCCTCCTACCAGAGTTTGTAAATTGAGATTTTGCTAAAAATTGGGACGATCCCATATTCTTCGTGGCTAGATCTAGGGAGACATTGAAAGGGGTGTTTGTCATCTTTGCCCTTATCCAAATCGATTTGGACAAGTTCAAAGAGGGGCATCTGTAAACACCCCGAAATCCCACGAATTCCTCAAACCAACCTGGTTTTATAAAAGCAACCCCAAAGGGCCATTTTGAGTTTGGAAACCCAGGAGCCTTCCAGGCAACCCTATACATATGTTTTGAACTTTATATTTCAAAAATACATAATATGGCTTTAAAAACCTTTTTAAACATGTTTTTGAAACCCCAAAGCAGCTTGGCCTGATCCAGACAGGACCAGGAAAGCCAAAGAGAGCCCGAAACTGGAGCACATGTCGAGCTCGGCACAACAACTCTCATATCAAATCCACCCTCAGGATCTCGAACGTCCAAGATCCTGTTTTCATCCAAAAAACATTTGAAGTCATCTCCGGAAGTCGAAAACAGAGGCGGACGATCATGTTGGCAAAGACCCAACGCAGACGGAGTATTGATGCTGTCAGACCTCGCACAAACCGTTCGTTTCGAACACAACTCGAAGGAGTCAGAGTTCAGTTTAGATCGGATCTGGACCATATATATCCAGATCCCAATCCAAACCCATGTATGGACTTGGATTTGGATTTGGATCCAGAGATCCAATCCAATATCCATATCCATGGCCCACATCACCTTCTCATAAATGGAGGTGGGGCCCACTTGAATTTCACGTGGGATTATGGGCATGAGAGAGAGTGGGGAGGATAAGATCAAGTGTGTGTTGTAATTAAGCTTGACTTGTGTGTCAAGTTTGGGGTTAATCATGTGGGTTAGCCTAATTAAGTGGGTTTAAGCTTGTAATTAGCCAAAACCTAACCTAGGGTTGCACCAACATGATATGGTTAAGGTCCATGGGTCATGCAAAGGGAGCTCCTTCACCTAAACCTAACCAAAAACACCTAATCCTAGCCTTCCACCCTAATCCGGTCCTAATCTGAGCCTAATCACCTAACCCACTTCCCTAATCCTTCCCTAAACCTAGGTTAATTTCCCTAAACCTAACCTAATCCTAGCCTAATCACCTAACCCACCTCACTAAACCTCACCCTAAAACCAACCCACCTAGCTAAACCCTAAACCTCTAAACCACCCCTAGCACACAACCTACCCAAACCCCTTGTATTTAAAATATCTGGCCCTACCCTTTCCAGCCCACCTTACCACCATACCACCACCCCTAGACCACCTAACCACTACCCTAATACCAGCCCCAACCACCTCTTGCAGCCCTATAAACCCCCCCCCCCCCCTAAGGGGCGGGTTTTCCCAGCTCCAAGGATCCTATCTCGGGTCCCCCATTCCCAGCCGATCACCCCTTCTCCATTCCCACTTGCCCCACAGCCAGCCACCACCTGCGCCACTACCTCCCAGCTGAGCACCACCACCACCACCACTCTAGCCGAGGTCCACATCGCCATCCTCTTCATCCGGCCGAACCAAGCCACTCCACCACACCCGGTTTCTCCTCAACCACCCGCCGCCTCCCATCATCCGGTTAGTATCCCATACCCTACCTCACCTCTTCTCCACTCCCCCTCCACTCTCAACCACCTGCACCACCACCACCTTCCCCTAATACCAGCCACTTGTCGCCACCACTCCCACTCGGCCAGGTCATAACCACCCTAACTACCCGCCACTACCTAAACACCCTAGCTACACCCGGCCACCCCATCCAACTCCCTAAGACCTGCCCATATTGCCTCCCCACATCCACCACTACCTTACCCCATCTCCTAGCTAGTTCCCTTCCCTTTCACCACTCCCAGCCACCCTAGCAGCCCACCACCATCAAGTTCCCCTAGTCAGCCACTCCAACCGACTGTCACTTCCATTCGGCCAGCCACTTCCTTTCCCCTAGGTGCTCCATTAGACCTTCCCGTAAGCTCCCCCTTAGTGCCATACTCCCTAACACCACGCCCTTCCTTAGTAACCCTACATACTCACCTTAGCCCCATGCACAAAACCAGCCCCTTCCAAGTAGCTGGCCACCTTCAAGGCGCCTCTTCCACGCACCAAAGGCACCCGGCCAGCAGCCCCTTGCCGCTCAACTCCGCGGAGCTCCCTCTTGCAGCCCAAGGTGAAGGCCAAGACCACGCTCAAGCAAGGCATCTTCGGACTAGCTATTAGTAAGTGCCTAACTCGGTCCTTAGTTGTATACTTGCTTAAAATTCAATTCGATATGGGGTTGTAATAACGGAGCATAGTATCCCCCCGCTTGTAATAACGTGGCTTGGCACACCCACACACGTGCACTCTCTTAGTTGTGCACGATTTTGAACACACACGGGCCTAATCAGCCCCTAATACATAAATATATATACATGTACTTTAGTTTTCGTAGGGTTTTACTTAAGTTGGGTGTGTTGTCTTTCAATTCAAGCACTCACACACATTGAGCCTTCGCTCTTATTTGAAAGACCCAAGTAAGGGCCGTGTTATACTATTTGGGCTTTCATTTCATGTCGTGTGTGTAAGTCTTTCAATTCAAGCACTCACACACATTGAGCCTTCGCTCTTATTTGAAAAACCCAGGTAAGGGCTGTGTTATACTATTTGGGCTTTCATTTCATGTCGTGTGTGTAAGTCTTTCAATTCAAGCACTCACACACATTGAGCCTTCGCTCTTATTTGAAAGACCCAAGTAAGGGCTGTGTTATACTATTTGGGCTTTCATTTCATGTCGTGTGTGTAAGTCTTTCAATTCAAGCACTCACACACATTGAGCCTTCGCTCTTATTTGAAACACCCAAGTAAGGGCCGTGTTATACTATTTGGGTTTAATTTCATGTTGTGTGCATAGTACTTCAATTCAAGCACTCACACACATTGAGCTTTCGCTCTTATTCCCAAGACCTTAATCGAGGCCATACTGCAAGTAATATTTGGGTTTTATTTCATGTCGTGTGTGTAAGTCTTTCAATTCAAGCACGCACCCACATTGAGCCTTCGCTCTTACTTTCAAAGACCCAAGTAAGGGCACGTATATACCCTATATACATATCTCCCTTCGGCATTTACCTTACAAGTCATTTCCCTTCGGTTATTTCCCTTCGGCATTGTCTTTACATTCGGGTTTTCCCTTTGGAGTAGCGTGAGTTTGCATTGCATCTATGCCATACCACGAGGTAGGACGCATATTGCATCAAAGCAAGCCTCGTACTCCTGCTCAAAATTCGCCCCATGTAGTGGAGTGTTCATAACACACACTTAGGAGGCCCATCAAGGGATAAAAAGAAAGACTTAGGCACGTGCAAATCCACGTGATCTAAAATCTGCAATCGTATCTAAAAAGACCCGAATTAGACACCTCGAACCGCTTCGTAGGCTTTCTATACCCTAAAAACTCGATTTTTAAAAGCGTACAGACTGACCCTTGCGCATCGGTGCAAGAAGGTCTGCGACGATAAGAGCTCACTTGCTCACAGTCGCCACGATTAGAAGTCAGCTTAAAATATATCTTTGCTAGCTTAGGTAAGCTAGCTGGCATGCCCTGTTTATATAAATAGGCCTTAGACACACGAGAGGATCCGCTCCAGGCCCTGACAAGCCAGAGGCGGGGATTTTCACGCGTCTACACTATCCTAGCCTCTTCTAGGTCGATACACCTAAGCAGAATGCCGGTAAAGCTCTTTTTGTATAAAACCCCACCTAGAACGGTGTATCGGGTCGAAATCTTACAGATGAATGCCTTATCTTTGGATGTGGCATCCTCGGCGAATCCCCCATTTTCTAAAAACTGTTTGATGTCATAAAACCAGGGTTTTTCAATAGACTGGGTTATTTTGGCAAATATCTAAGTCGTGTGTGGATGGGTTGGGCGCATGCCATATTTATAAAGACTGGGTCCCTGAAATGGGATCGACCTTTAGGGCTGAACCCAAGGAGGATAGGGCATCGGTGATACCATTATCCTCTCTTCCTACGTGTGTGAGTTTACATGATTGGAAGGACTGGACCAATCGAGTGGCCAACTCGTGATAGGGAAGTAGTTTTTCATTACTTACTTGCCAAATTTTTAAAACCTGGTTTATGACAAGGAGTGAATCTCCAAAGACCTCAATGCATGATGCCCCTAGAGTTTTCGAAATCCTTAAGCCTTGTATGAGTGCTTCATATTCAACTATGTTGTTGGAACATTTGAAATCTAGGCAGACTGCTATAGGAATCCCTCCCTTTTCAGGGGAGATGAGGATGACCCGAGCACCAGCCCCTCGTTGGTTTCGTGCCCCATCGAAGTACATCTTCCACACTTGGTTTTTGAAATTGTTTGCCAAAATGTGGTTTTGGAAATGGTTTTGTAATATGCCTTCATCAGGCATTTCAACAAGTGTGCATATGCGTCCTCCAAGGGGAACACAGCCACGTAATTTGCTAGGGCTTGCCCCTTAATGGAGATCTGGTGATGGTATTCCAAGTCATACTCTATTAGAAGGAGTTGCCATTTGCCCAATCTACCCGTGAGAATGGGTTTTTCGAACAAGTGCTTAATTGGATCAAGCTTGGACACTATCCAGATCTCATGATCTAGAAAATGGTGTCTGAATTTCTGGCAGGCCCATACTAGGGCCAAGCACGTCTTCTCCATGGCTTGATAATTTCGTTCATAAGCCAAGAGAGTTTTCAAAATATAGTAGATGGCATACTCCTTGTGGATGTCATCCTCGTATTGAGCCAACAGGGCTCCGAAAGCATTCGCATGCACGGAGATGTAGAGTAAAAGCGGTTTTCCTTGCTTTGGAGGATTCAAAACAGGGGGATTAACCAAGTATGCCTTTAGTCTCTCGAAGGACTTCTGGCATTCGTCATCCCATAAGAATTTCGTGCCCTTCCTCAACAGTTTGTTGAAGGGTTCGCATCTAGTCGCCAGATTCGATATGAATCGGCGAACGGATTGTAAATGACCCTGGAGGCTACGGATTTGAGTGAGATTGGAGGGTGGAGCCATGTCTATGATGGCTCGACACTTAGAGGGGACGACTTCTATACCCCTTTCGCTCACCATAAAGCCCAGAAGCTTCCCTGATTCTACCCCGAATACACATTTTTGAGGGTTTAGCTTTACTTTGTAAAGCCTAAGCCTTTCGAAAATCTTTTGCAAGCATTCGATATGAGTGCATCAGGTTTTGGATTTTGCCAAGAGATCATCCACATACACTTCTACGAGCTCATGAATTTGATCATGAAAGATCGTGGTCATGGCTCGTTGGTATGTTGCGCCGGCATTTTTCAAACCAAAGGGCACGACTGTATAGCAGTACGTGCCCCATGGGGTTGTGAAGGTGGTCTTACCCTGACCTCGTGGACTTAGTTTGATTTGATTATAGCCTGAATAGCCATCCATAAATGAAAACATTTCATGATTTGCAGTACTATCGACTATCAAATCTATGTTTGGTAAAGGATAATTATCCTTTGGAGTGGCTTTATTCAGGTTTCTGAAATCGATGCATATTCGAATTTTCCCATTGGTTTTTCGAACTACAACGATATTTGACAACCAATCAGAATACGCAATGGGTTTTATAAATCCGGCTTTTAGCAGATCTTCTAAACCCTCTTTGACTTGCGTGTGTATATTCGGGTGTATTTTTCTAAGCTTCTGCTTTATGGGCTTTACCTCCGCATCTAAGGGAAGATGATGCTCGACAATGCTGGGGTCTATGCCCGGCATATCCTCATACGTCCATGCAAACACATCTAGATAGGTTCGTAGAAATGCAATGAATGCTAATTTTTCAGTTTCATGCAAGCATGCGCCTATTTTGATGGTTTTGGGATTGGAATCATCTACTAGGTTCACCTCTATGAAATCTCCTCCTACTGAATTGGAAGGTCTTTCAAAATCGAGAATTTTATGAAATTCTGGGAGCTCAGAAGCGGGATCTTCCTCAAGGGGATCCACTTCTGGGCTTCGATCATTCTCGTGGGCTATAGACCCGAGGGAATTTGATGCATGGTTTTCAAAAGAACCTGGTTTTGTACTCAGATTTTCAAGTGATTTCGAAGTTTTTGGTCTGGCTATGCAGACAACGTTTCTTTCGAAATACTTTTCTTTTGCGAAAGTGCTACCAGGAGCAGCTATATACAAAATCTTTTTGGTATTTTCCAAATTTTCGATTTTTTTGGGTTTTTGTAAAACAAGAACCTTGGGAACTATACAAAGCACTCTATTTTCGAGTTTTTGTTTTTCCATTGTTTTTGGCTTTTCTCCTTTTTCGATTTTTTTGATTTTAAGTTTTTCAAATGTTTTTGTATTTTTATATAAGGGATCTTCCGTCATACCTACAAAGGGAAAATACTACGGGTTAGACTCGGAATAGGAGATCTAAATCGTAGGTTTCTTCTAAGGCAGGTTCCAGGGCACCCTTGACCCAGGTGGTCACAGGGGGTGGCTCTGGCGGTATTCTGGGAGTATAGCCGATCCCATATTGGCTTGGATTGGCCCTAGGAAGGATGGGCTCTAGGAGACCCTGGTTTTGCGCCCCTAGACTTTTGTAGGGCATGTAGCCCATGTTCAACAACATGTTCCACGATTTCTTGTTTTTGAAAATTTTTTGATAAAGATCGTGGTCTTGGAACTTGCTGTCGTCCTTATTGTGCTCATATGGCCTCTTGTCCAGGGGCTTTGGAAATAGGGAATGCTTGGGTTTTCCTAGAAGAGTTAGAATCAGTAGGGGGCCTGCTTTGGGCGGCCCCTTCACACATACAACCTTCATAGGGTTGTTTAACACGAGTCTTGACGGCTCAATCACAATTTACCCCAGGTTAGCCTCATGGGCCAGGGAGCTTGATAAATAAGGGGAGTTTATGATCCCCTGAAGCTGTGGGTGACTCTCACCTAGGATCACTACGACCTGGTCCCTGAAAGGGATCTTGACACACCTGTGGAAGGTGGATGGCACAGCGCATAAACCGTGTATCCAGGGCCTTCCCAACAATAGGTTATAGTGGGGGTGGATGTCCAAGACATGGAACACCCCCGTGTGTGTGATCCCTCCCGTTTCCATTGGGAGTTCGATCGATTCTAATGGTCTAGACGCATTCCCATCGTATCCAGTGATAACGATGGGGCTTGGGTTTACTGAAGTCAAGGTGACTCCGATTTTATACGCCACATGAAGTGGAAGGATGTTGAGCCCTCCTCCCCCATCGACTTGGCACCTGTCCAGAGAGTGGTTATTCAGAACCACTTCGATATGCAGGGCCTGGTTGTGGGACTCGTACGGTCTATCTACATCATCTTCCGAGAAGGTGATGGGCGATTTTGCTCCTAATAAAGCCACTTGGGCAGACAGGGATTCCGGACTTATGTTCGAATCAACCTTGGCCCTTTCTAGAATTTTCTCTAGCATGAGTCTATGCCTAGGCGAGGTTTGTATAAGCTCTAGGATAGACATGTGGATAGGAATCTTTGAAAGGTGGTTTTCGAAGTCATAAGGATTTAGGATGACTTTATCCTTGTCTGCTTTTGGTAGAATCCCAGGGATACATGCTTTTGAGGGGCCAGGCACACTGACCACCTTTAGGATGAGTTGAGGAGCACCTTGAAGTTTCAAAACTGGTTTAGCTGGGGATTCAGCCTTTGGTGGTCCCCGGATGACGACTTGGGCGGGCTTCTTGTACAGTACAAAAGTGGGCGCACAAGTGGGTCGACCAGACTCAGGTTTTTGCGTTAGTTCCTTAGAAAAGGTGATACCTCCTTTCCTTTCCCACTACCACTGGCGTGCTTGGGAAAGGGTTCTTTGAAGATAGCTTGAGGTGGCTCAGGTTCCGCAGTGACCTGGAGCCGGCCCTCCGCTATCAAGTTCTCAATTTTATTTAAAAGGGAGAAACAGCGTTTGGTATCATGGCCTTTGAGCCGATGATACTTACAAAATCGATTTAAATACCCCCCTTTGGAAGTGACTCCTTCAGGGATTTCGGGGAGTTCTATCATGCCTTGGGCAAGTAGGAGGTCTAGGACCTCCGACACAAGTTGCCCCATCGGAGTGTACTCCCGTTTTTCAACCGGTTTTTGAAAGGTTCGCTCCTTTTATTTTCTAGTTTTTCAAAATTTTTGGAAGTACCTGCTACTCCTGGATCCACCAGGACATTGGCGATTTTATGGGGCTTTGCCCCTTTGTCCATCGTGGGTAGCCCATAAGTGATGGGCTTTTCCAAGCGGGTTTTAGAAACGGCACTTCCTTTCCATAAGTGATCGTATGTCCCTTTTCTCAGATTGGTTTCGAAAAGGGATGCCTTTTTTATCAACTTATGAAAAGTTGAGATCTCATGGAGCAAGAGAAGGGTTTTTAACTCGCTTTTAAAGTTATCCAGGATGAGCATGACTGCGCATCCTTCGGATATGGGCTCTCGCACTTGAACCAAAAGTGACCTCCATCTTGTAATAAAGGCATGTACGTCTTCGTTCATGCCTTGCTTTGTATCCCTTAAGGTATTCAGAGTTGGCGTGACTTCTACGTTGTGTGTAAATCTTTGCATGAAGCAGTTCGCTAACTCTTCAAAAGTAGTTGTAGACATGAAAATTCTCATTTCAAAGTTTATGAAACAAACTTGAAATGAAACTTTCCACCCCTACGCTTGCGCGAGCGTGCCAGCTAGTTCAAAACTAGCAAATGTTTGTAAGACTTCTAAGCGATTGTGTGCAAGCGGGATCTTTTCACTCACACCTTCTTGAGCCGATGCTCAAGGGTCAGTGTTGAGCGTTTAGGAATTTCATTTTACAGCAAACATGATTCCCTTTTACATAAACAAGTGTCTTTGAAAAATTTGTTGAATCTTGTGCACTCGGATTCAATACTTGGAAAAACACAAGTTGCTGAAAACAGAGAATTCTGTTTTCAGAGCTATTTTCTAGGGGAGTTTTCAAGGCGTTACAGACTTCCAAAAATTATCAAAATTTTACCAGACAAAGCTGGTAGTGTGGAGAGACTGTAGCCTTTTTCAAATCTGCATTTGGAGCAGTATTGAATCAGAAACAAATAATCTACTCAGACCACCTCACTGACTCGGAACAGCTCTGTTTCAGAAATACAGAAACTCAAAGATGAGTCTGTATCTCTCTGTTCAGAACTCCGATTTTGATGATTTTGATATTGCTGGAAAGCTATGGATGTTAGCTTTCCAATGCATCAAAAATCAACCAATTTGGACTCCTGTGGACAGAGATATGGGACTTTTACCCAACCTCTGTTTCAGAAAATCCGACTGTGCAAACAGTGGTGCAGAAATCTGGTCTTTCTTAATATGCTTTTATTACGTGGCTGAGCGGCCCTAAAATCTTGCCAATTTTATACAGAGTGTCCCAATGTGTGTGGAATCAGTGTGCCAAATTTCAAGACAATCGGAGTAAGCATCACAAAATTAAAATTACAGAAACAGACATATGCAGAGATGCTGAAATCTAGTTTTCTGTTTTATAAATGTAATGATGCATAACCCACCCGAAATTAAAATGCAACAACCCTTAAAGCAAATTTGCTGGAATATAAATGAATGGGAAGTACTTTATAGCTTAGACATAGAGGGGGTTAGAAGTATAGAGGGTATATAGCATATAGGAAGGGAGAAGCATTAAAGCAAACACTTGGCGTGCATGTGGGTGTATAGTGTTTCATCCACGAAATTGAAATGGCAGCAAAGCTAAATTATTACAACTCGGGGGGAGATGAAACTCCATTAATACAACCCCATTTAATGAATTGAATGGAAGGGAATGAAACTTAGATTAAGTAAGAAAGGTCTTACACGAGTTTTGGATGCGAAGGACCGGATTTCAATGATGAAGCCGGTCTTCCTCTTGATGGCCTTCCTTCTTAATTCCTACAAGCTCTCACCTAGCTTCCCCTTCACTAGAAAACGTCCCCCCTTTGCTGAAATTTTCTGCACCTAGTCTAGCACACACCACCCAAGGTCTCTCTCTTCTCTCTCTCTCTCTCTTCTCCAAGTTATGCAAGTTATGGAACCCACCCCCCCTCTTGGGCCTTTTTATAGGCCAAGGGGGGCTGGTTCTAGTGGCTTCTTGTGGGGCGGGTTGGAGCTTTAGCTTGGTGGATTTGATCCGCTCCAAACCGGCTTCTTGTAGTTCTTCATTGAGTCGATTCGGACCAGCCCGTATGGGCTGGTATAGGTGCCATGGCTTGGTGTAGCCCTAGAGCATGCGGTTGGTTTTAAACAACCTTACAATGTGCAACATGTTTTGTTTGGGCTGATTTCTTTAAACTTCGACCCACTTGAATTCGCTTCTTTCTTTGATTCGGCTCCCACCTCTTGCTTTTGAGCTATACTTGAAATCTTCTAGAATTGAATGAGCTTGTGACCATGGCCTCGAGTCTTGGTTCCAAGTTGGCCCCATCGGACAAACTTGGATTTGATCGGTCTTGACCTTCCATTTGGATAAGTTGTTGAATTTGAACTTGATATGCTTCAATCTTCTCCACTTTTGGGAATCAATCTGATTTAACTTGATCCGTATCTTGATACACTTTATCTTCTTTCCGAGAATTGAGGCCTGGATTGGGTCTCCGCCTGCTTCGAAACTCATGGGCTATTTGGATTTAAAACCTTTATTTTGAAATAATCTCCCAAAAGGTCTAAACTTTAAAATTTGGGGATTTTGAATTTAAAGGTTCATAAAGGCTTTAAATTGGCCTTCAAAATTTAGGAGTTTTTGAAAATATTTGAAAAAAATTTCGGGTGTTTACAGATGCCCCTCTTTGGCATTAATCCAACTATGTTTGGATAATGTCAAAGAAGAAAACACCCTTTTACTCTTCTTTCCGAACCTTTCTCAAGAGCATGGATCATCTGAGTGCCTAACTTTTAAAAATAAGTAAGAGGGGATTTAGAGCCAAAGGGGACTCAATCTGCTATGACCTTGGTCCTAATATCGATCATGTACTCAATGGTTTCGAAATGCATGCATGGGCATGTATGAAGGGTGTGAGTGATATGCACACGATAATTCTTTTAGAGACTCTTAACATGCAAGGATCGAACTTGGGAGGTTTGTGAAGGTCGACTGCCCCAAGTGATCGTGGCCCTTATGTGGCTTGATGTTTTCGGGTTTTCACAACTTTCCAAAAGAAAGGGGAAATCCTTTTTTACTTCAATCACAAGGATTTTCAGCTTCTTGTATTTCCCTTTACTAGGGTCATAATACCTACTACTTGGTAGAGATTTTTATAGGAAAACTAGGAAACATTGCAAAACTCTCCTACTTACACAACAAAGTCTAATTCTCAAACAAAATAAGATTCAAATGAATAAATCCTATTCCTACTTTAGAATTTTCCTAGATAAAACCTTTCTCCACTAGGATAAGTCATAGGGATAGGAAAAGAATTACCACGGTCCCTTCTGAAGCGTCCCGTGGTTTAAGGCCAAGAAGAGGAAAATTTGCTCCTTTTGAGCTTTTGGCAAATTTTTTTTTTTTTTTTTTTTTCATAGAGGGCCTCCCTTTTTCTTTTTGGAGGATTTTGCTTTTTCCTCTTTCTTTTCAATCAAAGCGCTCTTTTCTGCTTTGCTTTTCTTTTTCTTTTGAAGATAAAATTTTGGAGGGATATCCTCTTTTCTATTTTGCCAAATTTTCCTTTTTGGGAAGGAGAAGCGAAATGGGGAGAGACTTATCCCAATGGTTTACTCGATTCATCTAAGAACACCCTATTTTGAAATAGCATATACCATTTGGAAATATTTTGCTGTTTTGAACAAGGCTCGATTTTGTAAGATGGGGACTTTTGAAATATAGCCCATAAATTTTGAAAACTCTACCTTTCATAAGATCCTATTTCCCTTGTTTAGGGTCACACGATCCACCTTGATCCTTCTTCAAGAAGTTCAAAGGAGATCCCATTCAAAATATTTTCAAAAGAGAGTAGCCCCTATACATGATATCTTTTCAAATGTTGAGCATTTATAGGGTCTACCAAGTTCCTACCGTCAACATCAACCAACCAGTAAGCATTGTTAGTGGTGGTTCCACGCACAACATAAGGACCATCCCACTTGGGCCGCCACTTTCCAAGGGGGTGTGGGCCTCGGTGGTGAATGGTTTTTAGCACTAGGTCTCCCACTTTGAAGTGGCGGGCCTTCATGTGCTTCTTGTAGTGTCGGGCTACCCTTTGCCTATATGCATGTGCATGATCCATAGCAAGTAGCCTCTTTTCATCCAACAAGTCAAGTTCGACCATTCTAGTATGTTGTAGGGTTTCTAATGGAATATCTAATGCAAGTGATGTATGAAATGAATGAAGCTTTGTATGAATGGGGAGTATGGCACTCGTGCCATAGACCAACTCGAATGGGGTGGCATTTGTTGGGGTTCGAATGGAAGTTCTATAAGCCCACAAGGCTTCGTCGAGCTTCTCATACCATGTCCTACCTTTTTCTATGGTTTTCTCAATGATGCTTATGAGGGTTTTGTTTGTGGCTTCGGCTTGGCCGTTGCCTTGAGGGTAGTAGGGCGATGAAAAGTGTTGAGTCATGCCATATGTAACACACAATTTTTCCATCTTCTCATTCTTGAATGGGGTGCCATTATCGGACACTAGGTCTTTTGGTACTCCAAATCGGGCCAAGATATTTCTCTTAATGAATGCCACTACATGTTGTCCTTGGACATTGGCCAAGGATGTAGCTTCAACCCATTTAGAGAAATATTCGGTGGCCGCTAGGATGAACCTATGTCCATTGGATGCATTGGGGGATATGGGTCCTACGATGTCGAACGCCCACATGGCAAAAGGCCAAGGACTCACGATGGAATGCAAAGTGGACGATGGGGTGTGAATGATATGCCCATGTATTTGACATTGATGACATTTCCTAACATGATCATGGCAATCTTGTCTTAGGGTGGACCAAAAATACCCAGCTCTAAGTATCTTCATGGCCATCATATTTGCATTAACATGGCCTCCACACTCTCCATCGTGGAACTCGTGCATTATGGTCCTAGCCTCTTCAAGGTCTACACATCGCAACAAGATGCCCGTAAAACTTTTCTTATAAAGCACCCCTCCCAAAATTACATACCGGGTTGAAATTTTTCTAATAAAAGCTTGATCTTTTGAAGAAGCATACTCGGGAAATCCTCCGTTTTCTAAAAAGTTTTTAATGTCATAAAACCAAGGTTTATCATTTGGATTTTGGTCGTTTTGGCAAATCTCTAAATCGTGCGTGGATGGAACGGGTGAGTGCCATATCTCTAGGGATCGGGTTCCCAAGGTGGGATCGACCCTTAAAGCGGATCCTAAGGAGGAGAGGGCATCCGCTATGGTGTTATCCTCTCTCCCTATGTGAGTGAGTGTGCATGATTTGAAAGAGTCGACCAACTTGGTGGCCAACTCATGATACGGAATGAGTTTTTCGTGTTTGACTTGCCAAACTTTTAAAACTTGGTTCACAACCAGTAAAGAGTCTCCAAAGACTTCAATGCAAGCTGCCCCTAGATTTTTCAAGACTTTTAGGCCTTGTATGAGAGCCTCATATTCAGC
The DNA here is from genome assembly GCA_036023115.1 of Brasenia schreberi. Lineage (NCBI taxonomy): Eukaryota > Viridiplantae > Streptophyta > Magnoliopsida > Nymphaeales > Cabombaceae > Brasenia > Brasenia schreberi. The sequence goes on from JAYKKT010000088.1 coordinate 11,883,122, forward strand.
CACATTATTTGAACACTCAAAATCTAGACGAATTGCAATGGGTATTTCTCCCTTTTCGGGGGATATGAGAATGACTCCAACACCTGCCCCTTGTTGGTTACGTGCCCCATCAAAGTACATTTTCCATACTTGGTTTTCATTAAAACAGTTTGCTAAAACATGGTTTTGAAAATCGTTTGCAAATATGCCTTCATCGGGCATCTCATCAAGTATGGGATATGTTTCTTCCAAGGGGAACTCGGCCATATGATCGGCTAGGGCTTGCCCCTTAATGGAGGTTTGGTGGTGATATTTCAAGTCATATTCCATTAAGAGGAGTTGTCATTTACCAAGCCTACCCGTTAGGATAGGTTTTTCAAACAAGTGCTTGATCGGATCAAGCTTAGACACTATCCATATCTCATGATCTAGGAAGTAATGTCTAAACTTTTGGCAAGCCCATACTAATGCCAAGCACGTTTTCTCCATGGCTCGATAATTTCTTTCATATGCCAAGAGAGTTTTCGAAATATAGTAAATGGCACACTCTTTGTGGCCATCATCCTCATATTGGGCTAATAAAGCACCCAATGCATTCGTATGTATGGAAATGTAAAGAAGTAAAGGTTTTCCTTGCTTTGGAGGTTTCAAAATTGGAGGATTCACCAAATAAGTTTTCAATCTTTCAAAAGCTTTTTGACAATCCTCGTCCCACAAAAATTTTACCCCTTTTCGCAAAAGTTTATTGAAAGGTTCGCATCTTGTTGCTAAATTTGAAATGAACCTCCTAATGGCTTGGAGGCGACCTTGGAGGCTTCGGATTTGGGTCAAATTGGATGGTGGAGGCATATCTATGATGGCTCGGCACTTAGAGGGGTCTACTTCAATACCCCTTTGGCTCACCATAAAGCCCAAAAGCTTACCTGATTCTACCCCGAATACACATTTTTGAGGGTTTAGTTTCACTTTGTAAAGCCTAAGCCTTTCGAAAACTTTTTGCAAAGACTCAATGTGAGTAACTCGGGTTTTTGATTTCACCAAAAGGTCATCCACATATACTTCCAAGAGCTCATGAATTTGGTCATGAAAGATAGTAGTCATAGCTCTTTGGTATGTGGCACCGGCATTTTTCAAACCAAACGGCATAACTGTATAACAGTATGTGCCCCAAGGTGTAGTAAAAGCAGTTTTTGCCTGATCTTTTGGTGCTAACTTAATTTGATTGTAACCCGAATAGCCATCCATGAAAGAAAACATTTCATGATTTGCAGTGCTATCCACTATCAAATCAATATTTGGTAGAGGAAAATTGTCTTTTGGAGTGGCTTTGTTCAAATTTCTAAAATCAATGCAAATCCTAATTTTCCCATTGGATTTTCGAACTACAACGATATTTGAAAGCCATTCTGAGTACCAATGGGTTTTATAAATCCGGCTTTTAAAAGATCTTCTAAACCCTCTTTCACCTGTGCATGTACATCGGGGTGAATCTTTCTAAGCTTTTGCTTTATGGGTTTGGCATTTGATTCTAGGGGAAGACGATGCTCTACTACCATTGGGTCTAAACCCGGCATGTCTTCGTAGGTCCATGCAAACACATCTACATATGATTTGAGAAATGTGATGAATGATGTCCTTTCATGCTCATGTAAACATGCGCCTATTTTAACATGCTTAGGATTAGACTCACTCCCTAGATTTACTTCCACAAAATCCCCTCCTACGGAATTTGAAGGTTTTTCTAAATCAAGGATTCTATGGAACTCGGGAAGCTCGGAGGTTTGGTCCTCCTCATGGACGAGGGGATCTTCCTCTTCGCTTTGATCGCTCTTGAGAAATTTGGGTTCTATGAAAGTGCTAGGCAAGGCACACGGTTTTGGAACATCCACCACTTTCAAAAGACTAGGGCTTTTCACAAAGACAATGTTTTTGGGTTTTCCAAGATTTTCAATTTTTTTGGCTTTTTCGAAATTGCTCTTCGGAGATGGAATGTATAAAACCTTGTTTTTGGTGTTTTCGCATTTTTCAATTTTTTTGGCTTTTTGTAAACACAAGGAAGGAACAAAAACCACATTCTTTTTGAAATTTTCAAAATTTTCAATTTTTTTGGCTTTTTGTAAACAAATAGAAGGAGGAGAAATGTAAATCACATTCTTTTCGAGATTTTTGAAATTTTCTATTGTTTTTGGTTTTTGGGAACTTTCTAAATGTTTTTGGATTTTGCAAATTTCTAATTTTTTTGGGTTTTTGGATGTGGCGGGGTCTTCCATCAAACCTACAAAGAAAACACCATGCATTAGGCTCTAAATAAGAGGTCTAAGTCATAGGTTTCGGTGTTAGGAGGCTCTAAGGCACCCTTGACCCAAGTAGTCGTGGGTGGAGGTTCGGGTGGTATGGATGGGTCGTAGCCTATCCCATACCGGTTTTGGTTTATGTTTGACACTATGGGTTCAAGACGACCTTGGTTTTGGCTTCCTAGGCCTTGATAAGGCATATAACCCATGTTCAACATCATGTTCCAAGGCTTCTTTAATTTTGAAAATGTTTTATAAAGCGGATGGCCTTTGAACTTGGTGTCGTCTATGTCATGCTCAAACACTTTTATGGACTTGGGGAGGACTTTGGGTAGTTTTGAGATGATCTTGAGCGGGCTAGCCTTGGGCGGCCCTTTTATGTGCACGATACCTTTTGGTTTGGGATGAGCTACCAAGGGTTCATCTAGTTTTGGCTCATGGGTTTTATCACCTGATAAGCATGGAAAATTTTGTATTCCCTGCAGCTGGGGGTGATTCTCTCCTAGAATTACCACAACTTGGTTTTGAAGGGGTATTTTTACACACCTATGAAAGGTGGATGGCACAGCCCGCAAGCTGTGTATCCATGGCCTTCCTAGGAGTAGGTTATAATGGGGGTGTATGTCTAAAACATGAAACACCCCGGAATGACTCATGCCCCCTACTTCTATGGGTAACTCTATGACTCCTAAAGGTTTGGACGCGTTTCCATCGTATCCTGTGATCACGATGGAACTCGGGTTTAGAGAGGTCAAGGAGACTCCTATTTTGTAGGCTATGTGTAGTGGAAGTATATTTAGACCTCCTCCGCCATCAACCAAACACTTGTCTAGAGGATGGTGATTCAATACCACCTCTATATGCAAGGCTTGGTTATGGTTTTGGTAGGGTTGTTCTAGCTCTTCTTCGAAAACACAATGGGAGTTTTAGCACAAATGGGTGAGACTAGGAAGGAGAGGGACTCAGGGGTTATGGTTGGGTTAACCTTGGCCTTCTCTAAGATCTTTTCTAAAACTTGTCTATGTCTAGGGGATGTTTGGATAAGTTCTAGGATAGACATGTTTATGGGAATCTTAGCAAGGTGATTTTCAAAATCATATGGGGTTAACACATCGTTTTTACCCATGAGATGCGATGCTTTGGGAATGCATGATTTTGAAGGGCCGGGGATAACGACCACTTTCTTGCTAGCATCTTTTGCTAAGTGTGGGGGTTGGTAGATCCTTCCGGATCTAGTGACCTCGTCCACACCTTCCCTATGACTCGTTCCTAGGTGGGCTCTAGTTTGATGCTTGGGAGCACCTCGAATCTCTAATAAGGCTCTAGCCGGGAGCGGGACTCTAAGCGCTCCCCGGATCACTACTTGTTTGGCTTTTTTTATTACGAGCAGTGGTGTGTGACAAGTAGTGCGATCCGTATGCCATGCATGTTCTGAACCATTCAAATGAGAGGAGAGAGCATATACCTGCTTGTCCTTCCCGCTAGTGCTTGCATGGTTGGGGAAGGGTTCCTTGAGTACGGCTTGGGCGGGCTCCGGTTCCTCGGTGACCTGGAGCCGGCCTTGCTCGATCAAGTCCTCTATTTTGTTTAAAAGGGTGTAGCAGTGATTTGTATCATGGCCTTTGAGCCTATGATACTTGCAAAACTTGTTTAAAAATTTCCCTTTAGGGGGTGTCCCCTCGGGAATTTCCGGAAGTGTCACCATTCCCTGGGCGAGCAGGAGGTCGAGGACCTCTGTGATGGGCTGCCCCAGCGGGGTGTACTCTCTTTTTTCGAAAGACTTTTGAACCTTTTTGTTCTTCGGTTCAAATTTTGAAGTGCCAGCCGGGCTTGGTTCTACTCGGACATTTGCAACTTTTTGGGGTTTTGCCCCATTGTCCGTAGTAGTTGGCCCGTAAGTCCCGGGCTTTTCAAAACGAGTTTTTGAAAAAATTTTGCCTTTCCACAAGTCATCGTAGACCCCCTTTTTCATATTTGCTTCGAATAGGGAAGCCTTCTTGATTAGTTTGTGGAAAGTGGAAATTTCATGGAGGGAAAGGAGCATTTTCAGCTCGGGTTTGAAATTTTCAAGGATGAGCATCACGGCACATCCTTCTGAGATGGGCTCTCTTACTTGCCCCAATAAAGACCTCCATCGAACGATAAATGCATGAGCATCTTCGTTCGTGGCTTGTTTTGTGTCCCTTAGGGTGTTCAAAGTGGGGGTCACTTCCACGTTGTGTGAAAATCTTTGCATGAACCCATTTGCCAACTCTTCAAAAGTGGCAAACTGGCTCAAGTCATAGGAAGCGAGCCACTTGGAAGCAGTTCCCTTAAGGGAGAGGGGGAACCAGTAGATCCACTTAGCCGAGTCTTTCTTCTTCTTATATGCTCGACGGCAAAAGAGTTGGAGGTGAGATCTAGGATCCCCCGTCCCATCATATCGATGAAAATTCGGTATGTCATCGTCGCTATCCGTTTGGTAATCGGAAGGTAAAAAATCGGATAGGGCATATGACCTCTTTTCCTTGGCCTGGCCCCTTAGTAGTTGTTGAAGGGCCTTGCGATCTTTTAATGTGAACGACTCGAGCTCTCTATCCCCCTCCATGGTGGAGGTCTCTTTGGGTTTTCTGGGTTTGTTTGTTTTCTTTCGAGCCCTAGTTTGCCTCCCATGGGATGAGCAGGATTCGACCGCTTCGGCCTCTTGGCTGAGAGCGGCGATTCTTGCTTCGAATTCTTTCCTCAATTCTTCTAATGACTCTTTCTTGTTTTTGAAATTTGTTTTTGAAAATCTTTTCGAAAATTGACTTGACGAGCATGAAGCCCGGCTCGACACCTCGTAAGAACCATCCGAACTTGACATGATCTATGGGCCCTTGAAAATCCTACACGTGCACAATTTACCGATGTTAAAAACACTTTGAAAAGATTTTTGGGAGTCTTATTTGCTTAGAAATTCCTTAAGACCCGAGTCCCACCGGGCGTGCCATTTCTGTAGACATGAAAATTCTCATTTCAAAGTTTATGAAACAAACTTGAAATGAAACTTTCCACCCCTACGCTTGCGCGAGCGTGCCAGCTAGTTCAAAACTAGCAAATGTTTGTAAGACTTCTAAGCGATTGTGTGCAAGCGGGATCTTTTCACTCACACCTTCTTGAGCCGATGCTCAAGGGTCAGTGTTGAGCGTTTAGGAATTTCATTTTACAGCAAACATGATTCCCTTTTACATAAACAAGTGTCTTTGAAAAATTTGTTGAATCTTGTGCACTCGGATTCAATACTTGGAAAAACACAAGTTGCTGAAAACAGAGAATTCTGTTTTCAGAGCTATTTTCTAGGGGAGTTTTCAAGGTGTTACAGACTTCCAAAAATTATCAAAATTTTACCAGACAAAGCTGGTAGTGTGGAGAGACTGTAGCCTTTTTCAAATCTGCATTTGGAGCAGTATTGAATCAGAAACAAATAATCTACTCAGACCACCTCACTGACTCGGAACAGCTCTGTTTCAGAAATACAGAAACTCAAAGATGAGTCTGTATCTCTCTGTTCAGAACTCCGATTTTGATGATTTTGATATTGCTGGAAAGCTATGGATGTTAGCTTTCCAATGCATCAAAAATCAACCAATTTGGACTCCTGTGGACAGAGATATGGGACTTTTACCCAACCTCTGTTTCAGAAAATCCGACTGTGCAAACAGTGGTGCAGAAATCTGGTCTTTCTTAATATGCTTTTATTACGTGGCTGAGCGGCCCTAAAATCTTGCCAATTTTATACAGAGTGTCCCAATGTGTGTGGAATCAGTGTGCCAAATTTCAAGACAATCGGAGTAAGCATCACAAAATTAAAATTACAGAAACAGACATATGCAGAGATGCTGAAATCCAGTTTTCTGTTTTATAAATGTAATGATGCATAACCCACCCGAAATTAAAATGCAACAACCCTTAAAGCAAATTTGCTGGAATATAAATGAATGGGAAGTACTTTATAGCTTAGACATAGAGGGGGTTAGAAGTATAGAGGGTATATAGCATATAGGAAGGGAGAAGCATTAAAGCAAACACTTGGCGTGCATGTGGGTGTATAGTGTTTCATCCACGAAATTGAAATGGCAGCAAAGCTAAATTATTACAACTCGGGGGGAGATGAAACTCCATTAATACAACCCCATTTAATGAATTGAATGGAAGGGAATGAAACTTAGATTAAGTAAGAAAGGTCTTACACGAGTTTTGGATGCGAAGGACCGGATTTCAATGATGAAGCCGGTCTTCCTCTTGATGGCCTTCCTTCTTAATTCCTACAAGCTCTCACCTAGCTTCCCCTTCACTAGAAAACGTCCCCCCTTTGCTGAAATTTTCTGCACCTAGTCTAGCACACACCACCCAAGGTCTCTCTCTTCTCTCTCTTCTCTCTCTTCTCCAAGTTATGCAAGTTATGGAACCCACCCCCCCTCTTGGGCCTTTTTATAGGCCAAGGGGGGCTGGTTCTAGTGGCTTCTTGTGGGGCGGGTTGGAGCTTTAGCTTGGTGGATTTGATCCGCTCCAAACCGGCTTCTTGTAGTTCTTCATTGAGTCGATTCGGACCAGCCCGTATGGGCTGGTATAGGTGCCATGGCTTGGTGTAGCCCTAGAGCATGCGGTTGGTTTTAAACAACCTTACAATGTGCAACATGTTTTGTTTGGGCTGATTTCTTTAAACTTTTCGACCCACTTGAATTCGCTTCTTTCTTTGATTCGGCTCCCACCTCTTGCTTTTGAGCTATACTTGAAATCTTCTAGAATTGAATGAGCTTGTGACCATGGCCTCGAGTCTTGGTTCCAAGTTGGCCCCATCGGACAAACTTGGATTTGATCGGTCTTGACCTTCCATTTGGATAAGTTGTTGAATTTGAACTTGATATGCTTCAATCTTCTCCACTTTTGGGAATCAATCTGATTTAACTTGATCCGTATCTTGATACACTTTATCTTCTTTCCGAGAATCGAGGCCTGGATTGGGTCTCCGCCTGCTTCGAAACTCATGGGCTATTTGGATTTAAAACCTTTATTTTGAAATAATCTCCCAAAAGGTCTAAACTTTAAAATTTGGGGATTTTGAATTTAAAGGTTCATAAAGGCTTTAAATTGGCCTTCAAAATTTAGGAGTTTTTGAAAATATTTGAAAAAAATTTCGGGTGTTTACAGTAGTGAACTGGCTTAAGTTGTAGGAAGCTAGCCATTTGGCAGCTCTACCTATAAGGGATAAAGGAAACCAATACACCCATTTCATCGAGTCCTTTTTCTTCTTATGGGCTCGATGCGAGAAAACTTGCAAGTGAGACCTAGGGTCTCCCATGCCGTCATACCGATGGAAGTTCGGTATTTCATCATCACTGTCTGTTTTGTAATCCATAGGAAGGAAATCAGACAGGGCATAACTTCTTTTCTCTTTATTCTGCCCTTTCAGCAACTGCTGTAGGGGTTTACGGTCCTTTTGTGTGAAGGACTCGTGGTATTGGTTGCCTTCCATTATGGAGGCCTCTTTGTGTTTACGAAGTTTTTCAGACTTTCTTTTGGGCCTTTGTTCACCGTTTGATGAACACGAATCGCCTACTTCAGCCTCTTGGCTGAGAGCATCGATTTTGGCCTCAAATTCCCTTCTCAGGTCCTCTATCTCGTCTAGTTTGATTTTGTTTTTGAAAATCCTCCTAGAGTGAGAACTTGATGCGCATGAGCCTTGGCTCGACACTTCACTTGGATTGGATTTTGACATGCTTTTCAAGCTTTTTCAAAATTTCCTAAGTACAAGCAAAGAAAACAAAGTTAAAAATGACACCTCTTTGAAAATTTTTTGCAAGTTTCTAGACTAACTCGACTTTTGAAAGACTCACGTCCCACCGGACGTGCCAAACTCTGTAGACACGGAAAACCTCCACCTCCCTAGTTTCTTAGGCCTGGAGCGGATCCTTTCGTGTGTCTAAGTCCTATTTGTATAAACAGGGCGTGCCAACAAGCTTACCTAAGCTAGCGAAGATATATTTTAATGTCACTTCTAACGTGGTGACTGTGAGCAAGTGAGCTCTTATCGTCGCAGACCTTCTTGCACCGATGCACAAGGGTTAGTCTGTACGCTTTAAAAATCAAGTTTAGGGTAGAAAAAGCCTACGAGAGCGGTTCGAGGTGTTTGATTCGGGTCTTTTTAGTGCGATTGCAGATTTTAGATCACGTGGATTTGCACGTGCCTAAGTCTTTCTTTTTATCCCTTTATGGGCCACCTAGGTGTGTGTTATGAACACTCCACTACATGGGGCGAATTTGAGCAGGAGTACGGGGTTTGCTTTGATGCAATATGCATCCTAACTCGTGGTATGGCGTAGATGCAATGCAAACTCACGCTACTCCAAAGGGAAAACCCGAATTTAAAGACAATACTGAAGGGAAATGACTTAAGGGAAATAACCGAAGGGAAATGACTTGTAATGTAAATGCCAAAGGGAGATATGTATATAAGGTATATATGGGCCCTTACTTGGGTCTTGCAAATAAGAGCGAAGTCTCAATGTGGGTGCATGCTTGAATTGAAAGACTACCCACACGACATGAAATGAAACCCAAATATAACTTGCAATATGGCCTTGACTAAGGTCTTGGGAATAAGAGCGAAAGCTCAATGTGTGTGAGTGCTTGAATAAGTACCACGCACACAACAAGAAATTAAACCCAAATATAAATTGCAGTGTAGCCTTAACTAAGGTCTTGGGAATAAGAGCGAAAGCTCAATGTGTGTGAGTGCTTGAATTGAAGTACTACGCACACAACATGAAATTAAACCCAAATAGTATAACACGGCCCTTACTTGGGTCTTACAAATAAGAGCGAAGGCTCAATGTGTGTGCATGCTTGAATTGAAAGACAACACACTCAACTTAAGCAAAACCCTACGTAATTTAAAGTATATACATATATTTATATCTTAGGGGCTGATTAGGCCCGTGTGTGTTCAAAATCGTGCACGACTAAGAGAGTGCACGTGTGTGTGGGTGTGCCAAGCCACGTTATTACAAGCGGGGGGAGACTATGCTCCGTTGTTACAACCCCGTATCAAATTGAATTTAAGCAAGTTTACAACTAAGGACCGAGTTAGGCACTTACTTATAGCTAGTCCGAAGATGCCTTGCTTGAGTGTGGGCTTGGCCTTCGCTTTGGGCTGCAAGAGGGAGCTCCTCGGAGTTGAACGGCAAGGGGGGCTGCTGGCCGGATGCCTTAGGTGCGCGGGAGGGGCACCTTGAAGGTGGTCGGCTGCTAGGAAGGGGGCTGCCTTGGCGTGTTGGGCTAAAGTGAATAAGTAGGGTCACTAAGGGAGGGTGTAGTGTTAGGAAAGATGGCACTAAGTGGGAGCCTAAAGGAGTGTCTAAGGGAGTACCTAAGGCTGGCGGGTGGCTGGCCGAATGAATGTGGTACAGTCGGTTGGAGTGGCCGACTAAGGGTGACTTGGTGATGGCGGGCTGCTAGGGTGTCTAGGCAATGGCAAGGATGGGAAGGAAGCTAGCTAGGGTATGGGATAAGGTGGAGTTAGGGGCTGGTGGGAAGCGTAAGGGACAGGTCCTAGGGAGCTAGGTGGAGTGGCCGAGTGTTGCTAGGGGAAGTAGTTCTAGGCGGGGATCGAAGTGGCTGAGGTTTGGCCGAATAGGTTGGATGGCGGGTAGGTGGTGTTGGGGTGAGGTGGTGATGGTATAGGTGGCTGAGAGTGGAGGGGGAGTGAAGAAGAGGTAGAGTGGAGGATGGGGTACTAACCGAATGAAGAGGCGGTGGATGGAAGAGGAGCAGCCGGGTGGTTGAAGTGGATGGTGCGACCGGATGGAAATGGTGGCGAGAGGTGGTTGGACGGCTGGGGTGTGGTGGTGCAGGTGGAGCAAGGGGGCGGCCGGCTGTGGTGCAGGTGGAAGACTTGGCTGGGAGCGGCTGGGCTGGCTGGGCTCGGTTGGGCTAGAAAGAGGATGGAAGAAGATTGGAAAACCCGCCCCTTGGGGGGGGTTTATATAGGGCTGAAGAGGTCGGTTGGGGCTGGTATTAGGAAGGTGGTAAGGTGGTCTAGGGGTGGTGGTGTGGTGATAAGGTGGGCTGGTTTTGGGGAGGGGCCAGATATTTTGATACAAGGGGTTTTGGATAGATGGTGTGCTAGGTTTAGGTGGGGTGGTTTAGGGGTTTAGGGTTTAGCTAGGTGGGTTGGTTTTGGGGTGAGGTTTAGTGAGGTGGGTTAGGTGATTAGGCTAGGATTAGGTTAGGTTTAGGGAAATTAACCTAGGTTTAGGGAAGGATTAGGGAAGGGGGTTAGGTGATTAGGTTTGGATTAGGCTAGGATTAGGGAAGTGGGTTAGGTGATTAGGCTAGGTTTAGGACAGGATTAGGGTAAAAGGCTAGGATTAGGGCTTTTTGATTAGGTTTGGTTTAAGGAGCTCCCTTTGCATGACCCATAGGCCTTGTTGCATCATGTTGGTGCAGCCCTAGGTTAGGTTTTGGCTAATTACAAGCTTAAACCCACTTTAATTAGGCTAACCCACATGACTAACCCCAAACTTGACACACAAGTCAAGCTTAATTACAAACACACTCTAATCTTATCCTCCCCCACTCTCTCTCATGCCCATAATCCCACGTGAAATTCAAGTGGGCCCCACCTCCATTTATGAGAAGGTGATGTGGGCCATGGATATGGATATTGGATTGGATCTCTGCATCCAAATCCAAATCCAAGTCCATACATGGGTTTGGATTGGGATCTGGATATATATGGTCCAAATCCAATCCAAACTGAATTCTGACTCCTTCGGGCTGTGTTCGAAACGAACGGTTTGTGCAGGGTCTGATAGCATCAATACTCTGTCTGCGTTGGGTCTTCACCAACATGATCGTCTACTTCTGTTTTTGCCTTCCGAAGCTGATTTCAAGTAATGTTTTGATGATAAGAGGGTCTTGGACGTTCGAGATCCTAGGGGTGGATTCAATACGAGAGTTGCTATGCTGGGCTCGACTTGTGCTCCGGTTTTGGGCTCTCTTTGACTTCTCTGGTCCTGTCTTGATTAGGCCAAGCTGTTCGGGGTTTCAAAAATGTGTTTTAAAAGATTTTTAAAGCCATATTATACATTTTTGAAATATATAAAGTTTAAAATATATGTACAGGGTTGCCTGGAAGGCTCCTGGGTTTCCAGACTCAAAATGGCCCTTTGGGGCTGCTTTTATAAAAACCTGGTTGGTTTGAGAAATTCGTGGGATTTCGGGGTGTTTACACCCTTGAACCAGATGGTCTTAGGTGGGGGCTCTGGGGGTATGGGTGGGTTGTAGCCCAATCCATACTTTTGTCGATTGGCCTGAGGTAGGATAGGTTCGAGCCTACCTTGGTTTTGGGTTCCCAGGCCCTGGTAGGGCTTATATCCCATATTCAGAATCATGTTCCAAGACTTCTTGTTTTTTGAAAAGTTTTTGTATAAATCATGGCCTTGGAACATGGAATCGTCCATGTTGGGGATATATACCCTTTTGGATGTTGGGATTTTGGATTCTAGGGCGATGGAAGACTTGGGCTTCCATGCAACCCTAGTTTGGGAGGTTTGTTTCTCAAGGGAAGCCGTGCTTGGTCCCTCGATAGATTTTGGATATTTTGGGGTGATGGAAGACTCATGCTTCCATACAACCCCGAATTGGGAGATTTTGTCCTCAAGGAAAGCCATGCTTGGTTCCTTGAGGAACTTTGGATATTGCAGGGTGATGGAAGACTTGAGCTTCGACACAACCTGTATTTGGGAGAATTTTTCTTCGAGGGAAGACAAGCTTGCTCCCTCGAATTTTTTGACTTGCTCCCTAGGTTCAACTTGTGGTGCCCCTAGGGATGTATTTTTTTGTTTCAAAGCTCTAATCTTGGTTCCAAGGTACAACACTAGGCTCGAAGAAGTGGGTTTTTCTATGGCAGGGTTATGAGCTCCTAAGATGTCGATGCATGCATTAGGGGTCTCCATGTCTACCATTTTTTCAACTTCTTTTTGTTTTTGTTTTTGAAATTCTTTTGGTTGGTGCGGGATATTTGGCGCACCTTGAGAATTCTCTAACTTAGGCACATTTCGTGGGTTTGTGTGTGCAGAGGGGTTATCCAATGCATCTGATGACCCTATATGAAGAAAAGAGTTTTGAGAAGGATAAGTTTCAGGCATACCTCTTTGTGGCTTGTCTACCTTTTCAGGGTGAGAGCAGGCCATTTTCTTGGGTAACTCTGTTTTGAGCCCCCGGGGTTTCACGAGGCGTTCCTTTTCAAAACCTACCTGTTTTTCACTCTCGTCTCTTTGTGGGGTGTGGGTTTCATGTCCCACTATGTGTGTGTGCCTAGACTTAGGAATTGCACTTGAATTTTTCGAAATTTCAAAGTTTGATTTTTCAAATTTTTTTGTCTTTTTGAAAGTTTTCAAGATTTTTTTGATTTTTTGAAACAAAAACAACTTTTTTCAAATTTTCATTTGAATTTTCGAATTTTGGATTTGTGGGAGTGGAGGACTCGCCCCTTTCTGGGTTTTGGCCTTTTACCTCAATTTCTTCGTCGATTTTGATTTTGGTTTTCTTTCCACAATCTTTGTACGCTTGAGAAGAGCTGCTATGGGATTTATGGGTTTTAAGCTCCTTGCTAAAAACATCCATTTTTTCGAAAGTTGCCCATATATCAGCTAGCATTTCTTGTTCTTTGGCTATTTTGAAAACCTCTTTTGATTTACTCAACGAGGATTTTGGAAGTGTGGGAGTGGAGGACTCGCCCCTTTCTGGGTTTTGGCCTTTTACCTCACATCTTTCGTCGAGTTTGAGATTGGTTTTCTTTTCACGATCTTTGTGTGCCCAAGAAGAGCTGCTATGGGATTTATGGGTTTTAAGCTCCTTGCTTAAAACATCCATTCTTTCTTTGAAAATTGCTCGTATATCAGCTATTGCTTCTCGTTTTTTGGCTGTTTTAAAAACCTCTTTTGATTTACTCGATGAGGATTTTGGCTTTCGCTCCATTTTCTGCAATTTTTCTAAGTATGCACGATTTTTGGAAAACACCTTTTTTTTGAAAATTTGAGTATAACTTGTTTGTTTGAAGTCTACTTAAGTCCTGGGTCCCACCGGGCGTGCGAAAATCTGTAGACACGGAAAATCCTCGACTCTGGGTTTCTTAGGCCTGGAGTGAATCTTTTTCGCAATCTACGTTCGCTTTTAGGGCGTGCCAGCTAGCTTACTGAAACTAGTGAAGTAGTTTTTAAATATATGACTTTTGAAAGGCGATTGTAGGCAAGCGGGATCTTTTCGTCACAGACCTTCTTGCACCGACGCGCAAGGGTCAGTCTGTACGCTTAGAGACTTCGTTTGAACAAGTTACACAAATTCGATTTTTGAATGATCAGGTGTTTGAAAACTTTGGAAATCATGCACTTGTTGAGTTTTTGCTTTTACTGTGCTTGGGCGACCCTAAGTATTTCAATTTTAACCACTTAGGCGTGTTTACACGTTTTGTTCGGGTTTTGTTCGATGCAGGTATGCACTCTAGCTCAAGTATGGCGAGTATGCGATGCGACTCACACAACTTGAATGTAAAACCCGAAATTTAAAGACTTAGCAGAAGGGAAAACCCAAATTGAATGCAACTCACACGACTTGAATGTAAATTGCAGAAATTTAAATATATCTATATCTTAAGAGCGGAAAGGCTCAATGTGTGCATGGGTGTTGTGTATAAATTGAAATGCAACACACGCAACTGAACCGTAAAACGCAACAGAAGGGAGATATAGATATATATATAAGAGCGAGAAGGCTCAATGTGAGTGAGTGCTTTGAGTGTATAAATTGAAAGGCAACTCACGCAACTTGAATTTAAAACTCAGCTGCAAGGGAAATACGTATATATACGTAAGAGCGGAAAGGCTCAATGTGAGTGAGTGCTTTGAGTGTATAAAATGAAAGACAACTCACACGACTTGAACCTTAAAACCCAGCTAAATGTATATAAATAGAGCTATATCCTATGGGTTGTTGAGGCCCGTTTGTGTGCGAAAGTGTGTAGATAAGAGTGGAAAGGCTCGAGTGTACGTGTGTGTGTTTTGCATCAAGCACATATATTACATCCGGGGGGAGACGATGCTCCTTTATTACAACCCCATATGAATTTAATTGAATTTGGAGTAATGTAGGGAGACCGAAGTTAAAACTTACAGGCGGTTTTCTCGGGGGTTCTCTCGGCACTTGGATCCATCTTCCTTGGTGCAGCTGCGAGATGACCTTGGACTTAGCTTGGGCTGGGTGTTGCCAAAGGGTAGGTTTTTAGGTTGGTCCTAGTTTAGATCTAGGTTAGGTTATAAGTTGGGAGGTGGTCGGCCAAAGGACTTGGCCGATTTTGGTTTAGGTCTATGGGTCCTAGTTAGGTTAAGGTATGATAGAGTTTAGTCCTAACTAGATTAGGTTTAGTGAGCCAGGTACCTTGGTTCATCGGGTGGGGCCATGTCTATGATGGCTCGACACTTAGAGGGGTCAACTTCTATACCCCTTTGGCTCACCATAAAGCCCAGAAGCTTCCCTGATTCTACCCCGAATACACATTTTTGAGGGTTTAGCTTTACTTTGTAAAGCCTAAGCCTTTCGAAAATCTTTTGCAAACATTCGATATGAGTGCATCGGGTTTTGGATTTCACCAAGAGATCATCTACATACACTTCTACGAGCTCATGAATTTGATCATGGAAGATCGTTGTCATGGCTCGTTGGTATGTCGCGCCGGCATTTTTCAAACCAAAGGGCATGACTGTATAGTAGTACGTGCCCCATGGGGTTGTGAAGGCGGTCTTACCCTGACCTCGTGGACTTAGTTTGATTTGATTATAGCCTGAATAGCCATCGATAAACGAAAACATTTCATGATTTGCAGTACTATCGACTATCAAATCTATGTTTGGTAAAGGATAATTATCCTTTGGAGTGGCTTTATTCAGGTTTCTGAAATCGATGCATATTCAAATTTTCCCATTGGTTTTTCGAACTACAACGATGTTTGACAACCAATCAGAATACGCAATGGGTTTTATAAATCCGGCTTTTAACAGATCTTCTAAACCCTCTTTGACTTGCTTGTGTACATTCGGGTGTATTTTCCTAAGCTTCTGCTTTATGGGTTTTACATCCGCATCTAAGGGAAGACGATGCTCGACAATGCTGGGGTCTATGCCCGGCATGTCTTCATACGTCCATGCAAACAAATCTAAATAGGTTCATAGAAATGCAATGAATACTGATCTTTCATGTTCATGCAAGCATGCGCCTATTTTGATGGATTTGGGATTGGAATCATCCCCTAGGTTCACCTCTATGAAATCTCCTCCTATTGAATTGGAAGGTCTTTCAAAATCGAGAATTTTATGAAATTCTGGGAGCTCAGAAGTGGGATCTTCCTCAAGGGGATCCACTTCTAGGCTTCGATCATTCTCATGGGTTATAGAC
This sequence comes from Brasenia schreberi, assembly GCA_036023115.1. Lineage (NCBI taxonomy): Eukaryota > Viridiplantae > Streptophyta > Magnoliopsida > Nymphaeales > Cabombaceae > Brasenia > Brasenia schreberi. Next base: position 11,898,865 of record JAYKKT010000088.1, read on the forward strand.
CCGAGGGAATTTGATAACAGGGTCTTGGACGTTCGAGATCCTGAGGGTGGATTCAACACGAGAGTTGCTGTGCCGTGCTCGACATGTGCTCCGGTTCCGAGCTCTCTTTAGTTCTTCTGGTCCTGCTTTGATCAGGCCAAGCTTGCTTTGTGGGGTTTCAAAACATATTTTAACAGTTTTTTAAAATATATTATACATATTTAAAACATATAAAAGTTTAAAACATCTGTACAGGTGTAAACACCCCGAAATCCCACGAATTTCTCAAATCCATCTGGTTTTGTAAAAGCAGCCCCAAAGGGCCATTTTGAGTTTGGAAACCCAGGAGCCTTCCAGACAACCCTGTATATACGTTTTAAACTTTTATATTTCAAAAATACATGATATGGCTTTTAAAAACCTTTTTAAACATGTTTTTGAAACCCCGAAGCAGCTTCGGCCTAATCCAGACAATACCAGGAGAGCTAAGGAGAGCCCGGAACTGGAGCACATGTTAAAGCCCGGCACAATAACTCTTGTATCAAATTCACACCCCCAGGATCTCGAACGTCCAAGACCCTGTTATCATCAAAACATCATTAGAAATCATCTCTGGAAGGCGAAAACAGAGGCGGACGATCATGTTGGCGAAGACCCAACGAAGACGGAGTACTGATGCTGTCAGGCCCCGCACAAACCGTTCGTTTCGAACACAGCTCGAAGGAGTCAGAGTTCAGTTTGGATCGGATCTGGACCATATATATCCAGATCCCAATCCAAACCCATGTATGGACTTGGATTTGGATTTGGATCCAGAGATCCAATCCAATATCCATATCCATGGCCCACATCACCTCCTCATAAATGGATGTGGTGCCCACTTGAATTTCACGTGGGATTATGGGCATGAGAGAGAGTGGGGGTGGATAAGATCAAGTGTGTGTTGTAATTAAGCTTGACTTGTGTGTCAAGTTTGGGGTTAATCATGTGGGTTAGCCTAATTAAGTGGGTTTAAGCTTGTAATAAACCAAAACCTAACCTAGGGCTGCACCAACATGATGTGGTTAAGGTCTATGGGCCATGCAAAGGGAGCTCCTTCACCTAAACCTAACCAAAAGCACCTAATCCTAGCCTTCCACCCTAATCTGCCCCTAATCTGAGCCTAATCACCTAACCCACTTCCCTAATCCTTCGCTAAACCTAGGTTAATTTCCCTAAACCTAGCCTAATCCTAGCCTAATCACCTAACCTAGCTCACTAAACCTCACCCTAGAACCAACCCACCTAACTAAACCCTAAACCTCTAAACCACCCCTAGCCCACAACCTACCCAAATCACAGAGATTTCGCACGAAAATCCCCGCCTCTTTGCCTCTTCTGGGGCTTGGAGTGGATCTTCTCGTGTGTCTAAGGCCTATGTATACAAATAGGGCGTGCCAGCTAGCTTACTTAAGCTAGCGAAGATATATTTAACATTGACTTCTAAACGTGGCGACTGTGAGCAAGTAAGCTCTTGTCGTCGCAGACCTTCTTGCACCGATGCGCAAGGGTCAGTTTGTACGCTTTTGCAAAAATCGAGTTTTGGAGAGAAAGTCTACGAAGCGGTTCGAGGTGTCTATTTCGGGTCTTTAAGATGCGATTGCATGTTTTAGATCACGTGGATTTGCACGTGCCTAAGTCTTTTCTTTTATCCCTTTTCGGGCCACCTAGTTTGTGTGTTATGAACACTCCACTACATGGGCGAATTCGAGCGGGGCTTGTTTCGATGCAATATGCGTCCTACCTCGTGGTATGGCGTAGATGCAATGCAAACTCACGCTACTCCAAAGGGAAAACCCGAAATGTAAAGACAATACTGAAGGGAAATAACAGAAGGGAAATAACCGAAGGGAAATAACCGAAGGGAGATAGGTATATATCTTATGTATATGAGCCCTTACTCGGGTCTTGCAAATAAGAGCGAAGGCTCAATGTGGGTGCGTGCTTGAATTGAAAGACTTACACACACGACATGAAATTAAACCCAAATATAAATTGCAGTATGGCCTTGACGAAGGTCTTGGGAGTAAGAGCGAAGGCTCAATGTGTGTGAGAGCGCTTGAATTGAAAGACTACCCACACGACATAAATGAAACCCAAATATAACTGCAATAAGGCCTTTACTAAGGTCTTGGGAGTAAGAGCGAAGGCTCAATGTGTGTGAGAGTGCTTGAATTGAAAGACTTACTCACACGACAAGAAATGAAAACCCAAATAGTATAGGTCGTCCCTTACTTGGGTCTTTCAAATAAGAGCGAAAGCTCAATGTGTGTGAGAGTGCTTGAATTGAAAGACTTACTCACACAACAAGAAATGAAACCCAAATAGTATAGGTCGGCCCTTACTTGGGTCTTTCAAATAAGAGCGAAAGCTCAATGTGTGTGAGAGTGCTTGAATTGAAAGACTTACTCACACGACAAGAAATGAAACCCAAATAGTATAGGTCGGCCCTTACTTGGGTCTTTCAAATAAGAGCGAAAGCTCAATGTGTGTGCGTGCTTGAATTGAAAGACTTACACACACGACATGAAATGAAACCCAAATATAAATTGCAGTATGCCTTGACTAAGGTCTTGGGATTAAGAGCGAAAGCTCAATGTGTGTGAGTGTAGAATTGAAGTACTACGCACACGACATAAATGAAACCCAAATATAACTGCAATAAGGCCTTTACTAAGGTCTTGGGAGTAAGAGCGAAGGCTCAATGTGTGTGCGTGTGGAAAATGGAAAGACAACACACACGACTTAATTAAAAACCCCCTTGACTTAAAATATATAAATATAACTATATATTAAGGGCTGGTTAGGCCCGTGTGTGTGCAAAAAGTGTACGACTAAGAGCGGAAAGGCTCAAGTGCGCGTGTGTGTGGGTGTGTCAAACCACGTTATTACAATCGGGGGGAGACAAAGCTCCTTTACTACAACCCTGTATCAAAATTTAATTGAATATAAAGCAAGTTAATGTAATAGACCAAGTTTAGACACTTACAAATAGCTGGTCCATGTTCAACTTGCTTGCACGTGGGCTCACGGTTCACCTTGGGCAGCCAAGAGGGGGTTATCCTAGGGAGCTTTGAGGGAGGTTCTATGGGGCACGGTTAGGGCCTTAGGGGAACTAAGGTTCGGCCAAGATGGGGGCTGTGTAGGGTCTGTCCTAGGGTACAGGTCATGGCCAGGGTGAAGGTTAGGTCGGCAGGAGGGTGGTCAAGTCGGCAGGAAGGTGGACAGGGCGGCAGGGAGGCAGTCGGGTCGGCAGGGAGGCGTCTGGCGCCTGGCGCTGGGCGCGCAGTAGCGCGGGACGGCTGCGGCACGGGGCGTGTAGGCGACAGAGGGGGCGCGCGGCAGGAAGCAGGGCGCGCGGCAGCAGAAGGGGCGCGCGGCAGGCGCTGGTTGCTCACAGCCGGCCGGGGTGAAGTTTTTGGGGTTTGTTAGGGATGGTTTGAGGCGGTTGGGGTTAGGTTAGGTCTAGTTAGGGTTCAGTTAGGGTTAGGTTGGTTCAGTTAGGGTTAGGTTCAGTTGGGGTTAGGTAGGTTCGAACCTAGGCTAGGTTGGGGTTAGGTTTAGAGGGGTGTAGAGAGAATGGCTAGGTTAGGTTAGGCTTACCTCTTGGAGCCGATCCTTCATGGCTTGAGCCCACGTCTCCACGGTTGCAGCCACTTGGTCCAGCCCACCTTGGTTGCAGCCCCTTGGTCTAGACCCACTTAGCCCACATGGCTTGAACCCACCTCACCCAATGAGCCCACATGGCTAGGTCTATCACTCCCTCTCTCTCCTCCCAAATATTTGCATGAACCCTTTACATGGACCCCCTCACCTCTATTTATAGAGATTTGAGGTGGGTCTTGGATTTGGGTTTGGGTTTGGGGTTTGGACCCATACCCAAATCCAAACACTATTTGGATCTGGATATTGGATCTCGGATATTTTGAGATCTGTATCCGATCCAAACCCAATATTTTTATGGATACGGATCTGGATATTTTGATCCAAATCCGATCCAATCCAAACACTATTTGGATCCAATCCAAATCCAAACACTATTTGGATCCAATCCAAATCCAAACACTATTTGGATCGACCCAAACACTATTTGGATTGGCCCAAATCCAAACACTATTCATTACATGGATTTGGATCTAGATATATATGGTCCAGATCCAAATCAAAATTTCTTCGGACAGTCCTTCTTGGCTTCTTGAGGCGAACGATCTGTGCGGGCACTGGCTTCATCAGCGCTCCGTCTGGTGCTGGGTTTTCCCCAACTTTGTCGTTCGGACTCCGTTTCGCCGTTCTGGACTCCGTTGAGCTTTTCATCAAATGGGCTCTGCTTTCTTTTGTTTTTTTATCAGGGAGTGGCTTCTGAAGCTCTGGGCTTGAATCCTCTTCGGGCCTAGGGTCTTCTTTTGCCTTCTGTACCTGTTTTCACATTTCAAAACAGGTCGTCGTTTTGGCTCAAACGAGCTTTTTGGTGTTTTGAGAGTTTTTGAAAAATAGAAGATTTGGGGTGTTTACAACTTGTAAGTAGTACGTGCTATTTCTAAATAGGTTGATCTGGAATGGATCAAGTATGACCTTGGGATAAGTCCTCCCCTCTTCTCTTCTCCTTCCAAAAGGAAAATATGGCCAAAACAATGGGAAATCCCCGCCAAAAGTCTCTTTCCCAAAGAAAGAAACCAGAATAAAAAAGAAAATCGATTCTCTTATGAAAAAGAGGGATTAAAGAAAAAATACTCCGAAAGGGAGACCCTCTATGAAAAAAAGGAAAAAGTCCAAAAAGCTCAAAAAAGAGCAGTTTTCTGCCTTCTATTCCTCAAACCACGGAACGCTTCAGAAGGGACCGTGGTATCTCTTTCCCATCCCTGGCTTATCCCAAGTAAAACATGGTTCATTTCGAGGAATCCTAAAGTAAAAATAGGATTTACTTACTTGAATTTCATTTTGTTTGAGAATTCGACGTTTCGAGTAAGACGTAGGAATTTTGAAATATAGCTTGTTTTCTTATAAAACCCCCGTTAGATTAGCGAGTGTCAAGACTCAAGCAAAGGCAAACGCGAAGAGCTTGAGATACTTAGGATGGAGGCTCAAAGCAGTTTTCCCTTTTGTAAATAAATTTTGAAAAAAATCGAACATCGAGCAACATAGGGTCTGCTCACTTGGAGCTACAGGCCTTCGTAAGTCTCAAGAGTTCGACCATGCTATCTGGTCTCTGGGAGGTCGCCATTCTTGGCGTCTCATCCATGACATGCATGTGCATATCCACGCATGAACACTTGCATAAACATGATCCCATTTAGGACCAGAAACCATAGAAGTGTTCCCTTTGGCATGATATCTCCTCCTACCAGGTTTCAAAGAGAGATTTTGTTTTAAAAAATTGGGACGATCCCATATTTTCGTGGATAGATCTAGGGAGACAATGAAAGGGGTGTTGTCATCTTTGACATTATCCAAATCAATTTGGATAATGCCAAAGAGGGGCATCTGTAAACACCTCAAAATCCCACGATTTTCTCAAATTACCTAGTTTTGTAAAAGCAGCCCCAAAGGGCTATTTTGATTATGGAAACCCAGGAGCCGAGGATAAGAAGATATAGAATGTTTATAGCATATATTGGGATAGAATCAAGAACTCAAACACATAGAGTGCATAAGCAAAGGAAAGGAAAATTTTAGCACATCTACTTCTATTACATCATAGGAGGAGACAAAGCTCAGTTAATACAACCCCTTTTCAATTGAATAACAAGAAGAGATGAGGATTTAATCAAGTTAGAACCAGCACTTACCCGGATTCTCTTGGAGATAGCCTCCAAAAATGGTGCTCGACCCTCTTTTTCCTCACTTTTCACTCAATTCTCTCACTCAAACCCAAGAGCCTTGATACTAATACCCTCTTCCCTCTCTAAGCCTCACCCTAGCAGCTTATTCTCTCACTCCAACAGCCCAAAGTGTAGTAACTCTTAAGAGGATTCAAGATCTCCAAGAATGAAGAACACCCCCCCCTTGGCCTTTATTTATAGGCCAAGGGGGGGCCTTTCTAGGCCCTTCCTTGGGGCAAGTGGCCCATTATCTAAATCCAACTCCAAGTTCACCATGTTCACATGAAAGAGAGAGAGGAGTGGTCCCCTTTTGGTCAGCGATGGACCAACCCCATGTGGACTGGTTGTGGTCTTGATTGAGTGCACCTAGCCATGGCCGGCTAGGTGTTTGAGCTCTTACTTTCAACGGCCGATCCTTGCTTCTTCAAGTGGCTTGCTTGACTGATTTAATAAAGGCTAGGTAGGTATATGATTTGTTATTTAACCGAAGGATGTAGGATGAACAAGGCTAGAAAAATTTCGATCTTGGTTGAATTAAAACATTTGGTTCAAGTAAGGCTTTAAGTTTAATTAAAGCCAATCATGTCTAGCACTTGGTTGAATTGGGTTGGGTTTGATGGGGCCGTATACTTTTGATTTGATCTTGGGTGAGGATATGCTTTGACTTGATCTCCTCCCTTGATTTTTGGCTTGTCCTTTGCGAAACTGTACTTGGCTCGAAGGGGGCCCCACTTGTCAACCTGCTTTCTGCATGCTTTACTCCAATCTTCTAGGCTTTATACTTTTAACTTTAATTTGAAACCTTTTAAAATCTTTATTTTAAAGATTTAAAATTTTCATTTTAAAGCCAAAGATTTTTAAAACAAGTCAGCTTTCGAAGTTGGAGTATTTTCGAAAATTTTTTTATTTAGGGTGTTGTAAACACCCTAAAATCCCACAAATCTCTCAAAACAACCTGGTTTTGTAAAAGCAACCCCAAAGGGCCATTTTGAGTCTGGAAACCCAGGAGCCTTCCAGGCAACCCTGTACAGATATTTTGAACTTTTATATGTTTTAAATATGTATAATAAGTTTTAAAAACTGTTAAAACATGTTTTGAAACCCCACAAAGCAAGCTTGGCCTGAGCAAAGCAGGATCAGAGAAGCTAAAGAGAGCCCGGAACTGGAGCACATGTCGAGCCCGGCACAACAACTCTCGTATTGAATCCACCCCCAAGATCTCAAACGTCCAAGACCCTGTTATCATCAAACATCACTTGAAATTATCTCCGAAAGGTGAAAACAAAAGCGGATGATCATGTTGGCGAAGACCCAACACAGACGGAGTACTGATGCTATCAGACCCCGCACAAACCGTTCGTTTCGAACACAGCCTGAAGGAGTCAGAATTCAGTTTGGATTGGATCTGGACCATATATATCCAGATCCCAATCCAAACCCATGTGTGGACTTGGATTTGGATTTGGATCCAGAGATCCAATCCAATATCCACATCCATGGCCTACATCACCTTCTCATAAATGGAGGTGGGGCCCACTTGAAATTCACGTGGGATTATGGGCATGAGAGAGAGTGGGGGAGGATAAGATTTGGGAGTGATTGTAATTAAGCTTCACTTGTGTGTCAAGTTTGGGGTTAATCATGTGGGTTAGCCTAATTAGCACGGGTTTAAGCTTGTCTTAGCCAAAACCTAACCTAGGGCTGCACCAACATGATGCAATTAAGGTCTATGGGTGATGCAAAGGGAGCTCCCTAACCCAATCCTAATCAAAAACCCCTAATCCTACACTTTTACCCTAATCCCGTCCTAAACCTAGCCTAATCACCTAACCCACTTCCCTAATCCCGGCTTAATCCTAGCCTAATCACCTAACCCACCTCCCTAATCCTCCCCTAAACCTAGCTTAATTTCCTTAAACCTAACCTAATCCTAGCCTAATCACCTAACCCACCTCACTAAACCTCACCCCAAAACCAACCCACCTAGCTAAGCCCTAAACACCTAAACCACCCCACCTAAACCTAGCACACCATCTACCTAAAACCTCTTGTATTAAAATATTTGGCCCCTCCTCAAAACCAGCCCACCTTATCACAACACCACCACCACCTAAACCACCTTACCACCTTCCAAAAACCAGCCCCAACCGCCATCTCCAACCCTATATAAACCCCCCCCTAGTGGGCGGGTTTTCCATGAATTTTCTCCACCTTGGCCCAGCCGACCTTGGCCAGCCACCTCCCAGCCGAGCTTTCCACCTTGCTCCACCTACACCACCACACCCCCGGCCAGCTCCACCTTGCGCCACCACTGCCTCCCAACCAGCTCCACTACACGTCGCCACCACCTCCCGGTCGAACTCCATCTCCCTTATCACCCGGCCTCCCTTCTTCCATCCGCCAACTCCTTCACCATCCGGTTAGTACCTTCCACTTAGCTCCACCTCCTCTTCACTCCCCATCCACTCTCAACCACCCACACCACCACAACCTCTCGCCCACACCACCACAACCTCTCGCCAACACCACCTGCCTGTCATCCTTACCCATTCGGCCAGACCTCAACCATTTCCACCACCCGACACTCGACCTTCGCCTAGTGACACCCGGCCACCCTACTTGGCTCCCTAGGACCTGCCCCTTCCACTCTCCACCAGCCCTTAGTCCCACCTTCCACAACACCCTAGCTAACTCCCTTCCCATCCATAATATCCCTAGCCACCCTAGTAGCCGGCCACCACTAAACTCCCCTTAGTCGGCCACCCAGCCGACTGCACCACCTCCCGGCCAGCCATACTTTCCCTTAGGCTCCCCTTTAGCACTATCTTCCTTAATACCAGCCCATCCTTTAGTGACCTTCCTTAGTCACCTTAACCCAAAGCACCAAGGCAGCACCTTCCTAGCAGTCGGCCACCTTCAAGGCGCCCTTCCCACGCACCCGAGTCACCCGGCCAGCTTCTCCCCTTGTCGTTCAACTCCGAGGAGCTCCCTCTTGCAAGCCAAGGCGAAGCCAAGCCTACGCTCAAGCAAGTCACCTCCGGACCAGCTATAAGTAAGTGCCTAACTCGGTCCTTAGTTGTAGACTTGCTTAAATTAAATTTGATACGGGGTTGTAATAACGGAGCATAGTCTACCCCCACTTGTAATAACGTGGCTTGGCACATCCACACACACGTGCACTCTCTTAGTTGTGCACGATTTTGAACACACACGGGCCTAATTAGCCCTTTATATATAAATTTATGTATATACTTTAAGTTGCGTAGGGTTTTGCTTGAGTTGCGTGTGTTGTCTTTCAATTCTCGCACTCACACACATTGAGCCTTCGCTCTTATTTGTAAGACCCAAGTAAGGACCGTGTTATACTATCCTTGGGTTTATTTCATGTTGTGTGCGTAGTACTTCAATTCAAGCACTCACACACATTGAGCTTTCGCTCTTATTCCCAAGACCTTAGTTAAGGCCATACTGCAATTTATATTTGGGTTTAATTTCATGTTGTGTGCGTAGTACTTCAATTCAAGCACTCACACACATTGAGCTTTCGCTCTTATTCCCAAGACCTTAGTTAAGGCCATACTGCAATTTATATTTGGGTTTAATTTCATGTTGTGTGTGTAGTACTTCAATTCAAGCACTCACACACATTGAGCTTTCGCTCTTATTCCCAAGACCTTAGTTAATGCCATATTGCAAGTTATATTTGGGTTTCATTTCATGTCGTGTGTGTAGTACTTCAATTCAAGCACGCACCCACATTGAGCCTCCGCTCTTATTTGCAAGACCCAAGTAAGGGCCCATATATACATTATATACGTATTTCCCTTCGACAATTTCCCTTCGGCATTTACATTTCAAGTCATTTCACTTCGGTATTGTCTTTTAAATTCGGGTTTTCCCTTTGGAGTAGCATGAGTTTGCATTGCATGTACACCATACTAGGAGTTAGGATGCATATTGCATCAAAGCAAAACCCCATACTCCCGCTCAAAGTCGCCACATTTAGCGGAGTGTTCATAACACACACCTAGGTGACCCGTAAAGGGATAAAAGGAAAGACTTAGGCACGTGCAAATCCACGTGATCTAAAATCTGAAACCATACCAAAAAGACCCGAATCAAACACCGCGAACTGCTTTTGTAGGCTTTTTTCCACTCAAAACTCGATTTTTAAAAGCATACATACTGACCCTTGTGCATCGGTGCAAGAAGATCTGCGACGATAAGAGCTTGCTTGCTCATAGTCGCCACGTTAGAAGTCAGGTTCTAGAATATATCTTCGCTAGCTTAGGTAAGCTAGCTGGCACGCCCTGTTATTTAAATAGGACTTAGACACACGAAAAGGTTCGCTCCAGGCCTAAGAACCAGGAAGCGGAGATTTTCTGCGTCTACAATAGATTGGCACGCCCAGTGGGACGTGAGTCTTTTAAAAGTCGAGTCATTCTAGGAACTTACGAAAAGATTTTCAAAAAGGTGTTGTTTTAAATTTGTTTTCTTTACTTGTACTTAGGAATTTTGAAAAAGGCTTGAAAGATGGTCAAAATCCAACCCAAGTGAAGTGTCGAGCCAAGGCTCATGCGCATCAAGTTCTCACTCTAGGAGGATTTTGAAAAACAAGATCAAACTAGACAAGATAGAGGACCTGAGAAGGGAATTCGAGGCCAAAATCGATGCTCTCAACCAAGAGGCTGAAGTAGGCGATTCCTGTTCATCAAACGGTGAATAAAGGGCCAAGAAAAAATCAGAAAAACCTTGCAAGCACAAAGAGGCCTCCGTAATGGAAGGCAACCCATACCACGAGTCCTTCACACAAAATGACCGTAAAGCCCTGCAGCAGCTGCTGAAAGGGTAGAATAAAGAGAAAAGGAGTTACGCCCTGTCTGATTTCCTTCCTATGGATTACGAAACAGACAATGACGATGAAATACCGAACTTCCATCGGTATGATGGCATGGGAGACCCTAGGTCTCACTTGTAACTTTTCTCACGTCGAGCCCATAAGAAGAAAAAGGACTCGATGAAATGGGTGTATTGGTTCTCTTTATCCCTTAAAGGCACAGCTGCCAAATGGCTGGCTTCCTACGACTTAAGCCAGTTCGCTACTTTTGAAGAGTTAGCGAACTGCTTCATGCAAAGATTTGCACACAACGTAGAAGTCACGCCAACTTTAAACACTTTAAGGGATACGAAGCAAGGCATGAACGAAGACGTGCATGCCTTCACTATACGATGGAGGTCACTTTTGGGCCAAGTGCGAGAGCCAATATCCGAAGGATGCGCAGTCATGCTCATCCTGGATAACTTTAAAAGCGAGTTAAAGACCCTTCTCTCGCTCCATGAGATCTCAACTTTCCATAAGTTGATAAAAAAAGCATCCCTTTTCGAAACAAACTTGAGAAAAGGGACGTACGATCACCTATGGAAAGGAAGTGCCGTTTCTAAAACCCGCTTGGAAAAGCCCATCACTTATGGGCTACCTACGATGGACAAAGGGGCAAAGCCCCATAAAATCGCCAATGTCCGTGTGGATCCAAGCGTGGCAGGCACTTCCAAAAATTTTGAAAAACTAGAAAACAAAAGGGAGCGAACCTTTCAAAAACCGATTGAAAAACGAGAGTACACACTGCTGGGGCAACCTGTGTCAGAGGTCCTAGACCTCCTACTTGCCTAAGGCATGATAGAACTTCCCGAAATCCCCAAAGGAGTCACTTCCAAAGGGGGGTATTTAAATCGATTTTGCAAGTATCACCGGCTCAAAGGCCATGATACCAAACGTTGTTTCTCCCTTTTAAATAAAATCGAGAACTTGATAGCGGAGGGCCGGCTCCAGGTCATTGCGGAACCTGAGCCACCTGAAGCTATCTTTAAAGAACCCTTTCCCAAGCACGCCAGTGGCAGTGGGAAAGGAAAGGAGGTATGTACCCTCACATTTTCAAAGGAACTAGCACAAAAACCTGAGTCTGGTCGACCCACTTGTGCGCCCACTCTTGTACTGTACAAGAAGCCCGCCCAAGTCGTCATCCGGGGACCACCAAAAGCTGAATCCCCGGCTAAACCAGTTTTTAAAACTTCAAGGTGCTCCTCAACTCATACTTAGAGCCAATTTTAGTGCGAACCCTAGGCTAGTCGTGGGGGAAGTGACTAGATCCGGGAGAATCTATCAACCCCCGCACCTACAAAGTGCTAAAAAGGTGCTCAGTGTGCCTGGTCCCTCAAAAGCATGTATTCGTGGAGTTCTGCCAAAAGCAAACAAGGGAAAAGTCATCCTAAATCCTTATGACTTTGAAAACCACCTTTTAAAGATTCCTATCCACATGTCTATCCTAGATCTTATACAAACCTTGCCTAGGCATAGACTCATGCTAGAGAAAATTCTAGAAAGAGCCAAGGTTGATTCGAACATAAGTCCGGAGTCCCTGTTTGCCCAAGTGGCTTTAATAGGAGCAAAATCGCCCATCACTTTCTCGAAAGATGATGTAGATAGACCCTACGAGTCCCACAACCAGGCCCTGCATATCGAGGTGGTATTGAATAACCACTCTCTAGACAGGTGCCTAGTCAATGGGGGAGGAGGGCTCAACATCCTTCCACTTCATGTGGCGTACCAAATCAGAGTCACCTTGACTTCTGTGAACCCAAGCCCCATCGTTATCACTGGATACGATGGGAATGCGTCTAGGCCTTTAGGATCAATCGAACTCCCAATAGAAACGGGAGGGATCACGCACACAGGGGTGTTCCATGTCTTGGACATCCACCCCCATTATAACCTGTTGTTGGGAAGGCCCTTGATACACAGTTTGTGTGTTGTGCCATCCACCTTCCACAGGTGTGTCAAGATTCCTTTCAGGGACCAAGTCGTAGTGATCCTAGGTGAGAGTCACCCACAACTTCAGGGGATCATAAACTCCCCTTGTTTATCGAGCTCCTAGGCCCATGAGGCTAACTTGGGGCAGATTGTGATTGAGCCGCCAAAGCTCGTATTAAACAACCCTAGGAAGGTTGTGTGTGTGAAGGGGCCACCCAAAGCAGGCCCCCTCCCGATCTTAACCCTTCTAGGAAGACCCAAGCGTTCCCTATTTCCAAAGCCCCTGGACAAGAAGCCATACGAGCACGATATGGACGACAGCAAGTTCTAGGACCACGATCTTTATCAAAAAATTTCAAAAAATAAGAAATCGTGGAACATGTTGTTAAATATGGGCTACACGTCCTACAAAAGTCTAGGGGCACAAAACTAGGGTCTCCTAGAGCCCATCCTTCCTAGGGCCAACCCAAGCCGATACGGGATCGGCTATACTCTCAGAATATCGCCAGAGCCACCTCCTATGACCACCTAGGTCAAGGGTGCCCTAGAACCTACCTTAGAAGAAACCTATGATTTAGACCTCCTATTTCGAGTCTAACCCATAGTGTTTCCCCTTTGTAGGTATGACAGAAGATCCCTTTAATAAAAATACAAAAACATTTGGAAAACTTAAAATCAAAAAAATCGAAAAAGAGGAAAAACCAAAAACAATGGAAAAACAAAAACTCAAAAATAGAGTGCTTTGTATAGTTCCTAAGGTTCTTGTTTTACAAAAACCCAAAAAAATCGAAAATTTGGAAAATACCAAAAAGATTTTGTATATAGCTACACCTGGTAGGACTTTGGCAAAAGAAAAAGATTTCAAAAGAAACGTCGTCTGCATAGCCAGACCAAAAATTTCGAAATCAATTGAAAATCCGAGTACAAAACCAGGTCTTTTTGAAAATCACGCATCAAATTCCCTTAGGTCTATAACCCATGAGAATGATCGAAGCCCAGAAGTGGATCCCCTTGAGGAAGATCCCACTTCGGAGCTCCTAGAATTTCATAAAATTCTTGATTTTGAAAAACCTTCCAATTCAGTAGGAGGAGGTTTCATAGAGGTGAACCTAGGGGATGATTCCAATCCCAAAACCATCAAAATAGGCGCATGCTTGCAGGAACATGAAAGATTAGCATTCATTGCATTTCTACGAACCTATTTAGATGTGTTTGCATGGACATATGAAGACATATCGGGCATAGACTCCAGCATTGTCGAACATCGTCTTCCCTTAAATGCGGATGTAAAACCCATAAAGCAGAAGCTTAGGAAAATACACCCGAATATACACATGCAGGTCAAAGAGGGTTTAGAAGATCTGTTAAAAGCCGGATTTATAAAACCCATTGCGTATTCTGATTGGTTGTCAAACATCGTTGTAGTTCGAAAAACCAATGGGAAAATTCGAATATGCATCGATTTCAGAAACCTGAATAAAGCCACTCCAAAGGATAATTATCCTTTACCAAACATAGATTTGATAGTCGATAGTACTGCAAATCATGAAATGTTTTCATTTATGGATGGCTATTCAGGCTATAATCAAATTAAACTAAGTCCACGAGATTAGGGTAAGACCACCTTCACAACCCCATGGGGCATGTACTACTATACAGTCATGCCCTTTGGTTTGGAAAATGCTGGCACAACATACCAGAGAGCCATGACCACGATCTTTCATGATCAAATTCATGAGCTCGTAGAAGTGTATGTAGATGATCTCTTGGCGAAATCCAAAACCCGATGCACTCATATCGAATGTTTGCAAAAGATTTTCGAAAGGCTTAGGCTTTACAAAGTAAAGCTAAACCCTCAAAAATGTGTATTCGGGGTAGAATCGGGGAAACTTCTAGGCTTTATGGTGAGCCAAAGGGGTATAGAAGTCGACCCCTCTAAGTGTCGAGCCATCATAGACATGGCTCCACCCTCTAATCTCACCCAAATTCGTAGCCTCCATGGTCGATTACAGTCCGTTCGCCGATTCATATCAAATTTGGCGACTAGATGCGAACCCTTCAACAAACTGTTGAGGAAGGGCATGAAATTCTTATGGGATGACGAATGCCAAAGGCCCTTCGAGAGACTAAAGGCATACCTGGTTAATCCCCCCGTTTTGAATCCTCCAAAGCAAGGAAAACCGCTTTTACTCTACATCTCCGTGCATGCGAATGCTTTAGGAGCCCTATTGGCTCAATACGAGGATGACACCCATAAGGAGTATGCCATCTACTATATTTCGAAAACTCTCTTGGCTTATGAACGAAATTGCCATAGAGAAGACGTGCTTGGCCCTAGTCTGGGCCTGCCAGAAATTCAGACACTATTTCCTAGATCATGAGATCTGGATAGTGTCCAAGCTTGATCCATTCAAGCACTTGTTCGAAAAACCCATTCTCACGAGTAGATTGGGCAAATGGCAACTACTTCTAATGGAGTATGACCTGAAATACCATCACTAGATCTCCATTAAGGGGCAAGCCCTAGTAGATTACGTGGCTGAGTTCCCCCTGGAGGATGCATATCCCACACTTGCTGAAATGCCTGATGAAGGCATATTACAAAACCATTTCCAAAACCACATTTTGGCAAACTATTTTGAAAACCAAGTATGGAAGATGTACTTCGACGGGATACGAAACCAACGAGGGGCTGGTGCTGGGGTCATCCTCATCTCCCCTGAAAAGGGCAAGATTCCTATAGCAGTCCGCCTAGATTTCGAATGTTCCAACAATGTAGCTAAGTATGAAGCACTCATACAAGGCTTAAAGATTTCGAAAATTCTAGGGGCATCATGCATCGAGGTCTTTGGAGATTCGCTCCTTGTTATAAACCACGTTTTGAAAATTTGGCAAGTATGTAATGAGAAACTGCTTCTATATCACGAGTTGGCCACTCGATTGGTTGAGTCCTTCCAATCGTGTAAACTCACACACGTAGGAAGAGGGGACAATGGCAATGCTGATGCCCTCTCCTCCTTGGGTTCAACCCTAAAGGTCGATCCCATTTCAGGGACCCGATCTTTAGAAATATGGCATGCGCCCAACCTATCCACAAACGATCTGGATATTTGCCAAAATAACCCAGACTCTATTGAAAAATCTTGGGTTTATGACATCAAACAGTTTTTAGAAAATGGGGGATTCACCGAGGATGCCACATCCAAACATAAGGCATTCATCCGTAAGATTTCGACCCGATACACCATTCTAGGTGGGATTTTATACAAAAAGAGTTTTACCGGCATCCTGCTTAGGTGTATCGATCTAGAGGAGGCTAGGATAGTGATGCATGAATTCCACGATGGAGAATGTGGAGGTCATATTAATGCCAACATGATGGCAATGAAAATACTTAGAGGGGGCTATTTTTGGTCTACCCTAAAAAAGGATTGTCACGATCATGTTAGGAAGTGCCATCCATGTCAAGTGCATGGGCACGCCATTCATATCCCATCATCTGCATTGCATTCTGTGGTCATCCCCTGGCCATTCACCATGTGGGCGTTTGACATCATAGGCCCAATATTTCCAAAAGCCTCGAATGGGCATCGATTCATTTTAGCAGCCACGGAGTATTTCTCCAAGTGGGTGGAAGCCATTTCCCTAACCAACGTGCTGGGGCAACATGTGGTGGCTTTCATCCAGAGGAATATCCTGGCTCGATTTGGGGTTCCACGAGACCTTGTGTCTGATAATGGCACCCCATTCAAGAACGAGTGGATGGTTAAGTTGTGCAACACGTATGGCATAACTCACCACTTCTCTTCGCCCTACTACCCTCAAGACAACGGCCAAGCCGAAGCCACAAACAAGACTCTCATTAGTATAATTGAGAAAATCTTAGAGAAGGGTAGGACGTGGCACGAGAAGCTGGATGAAGCCTTATGGGCTTAAAGGACTTCCATCCGGACTCCCACGAATGCCACACCATTCGAATTGGTCTATGGCACAAACACCATTCTTCCCATTCATACTCAACTGCATTCATTCCATACATCCATAGCACTCGACCTCCCCCTAGAGACGCTTCAGCATGCTAGGATGGCCGAACTAGATTTGCTAGATGAGAGGCGACTCCTTGCTATGGATCATGCTCGTGCATACCGGCAAAGGATAGCCCGACACTATGGCAAACACATGAGACCTCGCCACTTTGAAGTGGGGGATCTGGTCTTGAAAATCATCCATTATCGTGGCCCACATCCCCTTGGAAAGTGGCGCCCCAAGTGGGATGGACCCTATGTTGTACGAGCAACCACCACGAACAACTCATATTGGTTGATCGATGTAGAAGGTAGGAATTTAGCAGATCCTATCAATATTCAATACTTAAAGAAGTATTATGTGTAGGATTTGGATTAAATTCCCCATTTTCGAAAATTTTAGGGATAGCTGCCCTGAGACCTGAAAATAAGGTGCAAAGGCAAAATCGTGTGACCCTGAGTGAGAGAATTCACACTTGTGAAAGAGTGGAGTCTTCAAAATCGTGGTTACATTTCAAAATCCTTCTTCTTACAAAGAAAGGCCTAGTTCAACATAGCAAGATACTTGCAAGTAGTACGTGCTATTTCTAAATAGGCTAATCTGGAATGGATCGAGTGTGAGCTTGGGATAAGTCCTCCCCTCTTCTCTTCTCCTTCCAAAAGGAAAACATGGCCCAAATAAAGGGAATTTCCCATCCAAAGTCTCTTTCCAAAAGAAAGAAACCAGAACTCAAAGAAAAAAATCGATCCTCTTGTGAAAAAGAGGGATTAAAGAAAAAATACTCTCAAAGGGAGACCCTCTATGAAAAAAAGGAAAAAGAGGCCAAAAAGCTCAAAAAGAGCAGTTTTCCGCCTTCTATGCCTTAAACCACAAGACGCTTCAGAAGGGACCGTGGTATCTCTTTCCCATCCCTGGCTTATCCCGAGCTAAAACATGGTTCATTTCGAGGAGTCCTAAAGTAAAAATCGGATTTACTTGAATTTCATTTTGTTTGAGAATTCGACGTTTCGAGTAAGGCGTAGGAATTTGAAATATGCCTTATTTTCTTATAAAACCTTCGCTAGATAAGCGAGTGTTAAGACTCAAACAAAGGCAAACACGAAGAGCTCGAGATCCTTAGGATCGAGACTCAAGACATTTGTCCCTTTTGTAAATAGTTTTTGTAAATAAATTTTGAAAATCGAACATCGAACAGCATAGGATCTACTCACTAGGAGCAACCAGCTTTGTAAGTCTCTAAAGTTCGACCACATCTGGTCTCTGGGAGGTCGCTACTCTTGGCACCACACCCATGTCATGCATCTGCATTCCATGCATGGCACTTGCATAAACCTGATCCCATTTTAGGACCAGATTCCCACAGATCCCTTTGGCGTGATATCTCCTCCTACTAGGGTTTTAAAACTGAGATTTTGCTAACGATTGGGACGATCCCATATTTTTCGTGGTTAGATCTAGGGAGACATTGAAAGGGGTGTTTGTCGTCTTTGCCCTTATCCAAATCGATTTGGACAAGGCCAAAGAGGGGCATTTGTAAACACCCCGAAATCCCACGAATCTCTCAAAACAACCTGGTTTTGTAAAAGCAGCCCCAAAGGGCCATTTTGAGTCTGAAAACCTAGGAGCCTTCCAAGCAACTCTGTACAGATATTTTGAACTTTTATATGTTTTAAATATGTATAATATGTTTTAAAAACTGTTAAAATATGTTTTGAAACCCCACAAAGCAAGCTTTGCCTGAGCAAAGCAGGACCAAAGAAGCTGAAGAGAGCCCGGAACCAGAGCACATGTCAAGCCCGGCACAGCAACTCTCGTATTGAATCCACCCCCAAGATCTCAAACGTCCAAGACCCTGTTATCATCAAACATCACTTGAAATTATCTCCGGAAGGTGAAAACAAAAGTGGACGATCATGTTGGCGAAGACCCAACACAAACGGAGTACTGATGCTATCAAACCCCGCACAAACCGTTCATTTCGAACACAGCCTGAAGGAGTCAGAATTCAGTTTGGATTGGATCTGGACCATATATATCCAGATCCCAATCCAAACCCATGTGTGGACTTGGATTTGGATTTGGATCCAAAGATCCAATCCAATATCCACATCCATGGCCCACATCACCTTCTCATAAATGGAGGTGGAGCCCACTTGAAATTCACGTGGGATTATGGGCACGAGAGAGAGGGGGGAGGATAAGATTTGGGAGTGATTGTAATTAAGCTTGACTTGTGTGTCAAGTTTGGGGTTAATCATGTGGGTTAGCCTAATTAGCACGGGTTTAAGCTTGTCTTAGCCAAAACCTAACCTAGGGCTGCACCAACATGATGCAATTAAGGTCTATGGGTGATGCAAAGGGAGCTCCCTAACCCAATCCTAATCAAAAACCCCTAATCCTACCCTTTTACCCTAATCCCGTCCTAAACCTAGCCTAATCACCTAACCCACTTCCCTAATCCCGGCCTAATCCTAGCCTAATCACCTAACCCACCTCCCTAATCCTCCCCTAAACCTAGCTTAATTTCCTTAAACCTAACCTAATCCTAGCCTAATCACCTAACCCACCTCACTAAACCTCACCCCAAAACCAACCCACCTAGCTAAGCCCTAAACCCCTAAACCACCCCACCTAAACCTAGCACACCATCTACCTAAAACCCCTTGTATTAAAATATTTGGCTCCTCCTCGAAACCAGCCCACCTTATCACCACACCACCGCCACCTAAACCACCTTACCACCTTCCAAAAACCAGCCCCAACCGCCATCTCCAACCCTATATAAACCCCCCCCTAGTGGGCGGGTTTTCCATGAATTTTCTCCACCTTGGCCCAGCCGACCTTGGCCAGCCACCTCCCAGCCGAGCTTTCCACCTTGCTCCACCTGCACCACCGCACCCCCGACCAGCTCCACCTCGCGCTACCACTGCCTCCCAGCCAGCTCCACTGCACGTTGCCACCACCTCCCAGCCGAACTCCATCTCCCTTATCACCCGGCCTCCCTTCTTCCATCCGCCAACTCCTTCACCATCCGGTTAGTACCTTCCACTTAGCTCCACCTCCTCTTCACTCCCCATCCACTCTCAACCACCCACACCACCACAACCTCTCGCCCACACCACCACAACCTCTCGCCAACACCACCTGCCCATCATCCTTACCCATTCGGCCAGACCTCAACCATTTCCACCACCCAACACTCGACCTTCGCCTAGTGACACCCGACCACCCTACTTGGCTCCCTAGGACCTTCCCCTTCCACCCTCCACTAGCCCTTAGTCCCACCTTCCACAACACCCTAGCTAACTCCCTTCCCATCCATAATATCCCTAGCCACCCTAGCAGCCGGCCACCACTAAACTCCCCTTAGTCGGCCACCCTAGCCGACTGCACCACCTCCCGGCCAGCAATACTTTCCTTTATACATTCCCTTAGGCTCCCCTTTAGCACTATCTTCCTTAATACCAACCCATCCTTGAGTGACCTTCCTTAGTCACCTTAACCCAAAGCACCAAGGCAGCACCTTCCTAGCAGCCGGCCACCTTCAAGGCACCCTTCCCACGCACCTGAGTCACTCGACCAGCATCTCCCCTTGTCGTTCAACTCCGAGGAGCTCCCTCTTGCAACCCAAGGCAAAGCCAAGCCTACGCTCAAGCAAGTCACCTCCGGACCAGCTATAAGTAAGTGCCTAACTCGGTCCTTAGTTGTAGACTTGCTTAAATTAAATTTGATACAGGGTTGTAATAACAGAGCATAGTCTCCCCCCGCTTGTTAAAACCATATATGTTTTAAAAATATACAGTTTTAAAACCTTAAAAAGGTGTTTTGAAACCCCGAAAAGCAGCTTGGCCTGATGAAAGTAGGACCGAAGAAGCGAAAGAGAGCCCGGACCCAAAGCATATTTCAAGCTCGGCACATCAACTCTCGTATCAAAATCATCCCCAGATTCTCGGACATCCAAGCCCTTGATATCAACAAATTTGTTTAAAATGATCTCTGGAAGGTGAGAAGAAGAGCGGACGACAATGTTGGCGAAGACCCAACGCAAGACGGAGTACTGATGCAGTCAGGCCACGCACAAACCGTTTGTTTCGAAATGCCATGAAGGAATCAAAAAATCAGATTTGGGTCGGATTTGGACCATATATATCCAGATCCAAACCCAAACATGCATCTGGATTTGGATTTGGATTTGGATCCAAAGATCCAATCCAATATCCACATCCATGGCCCACATCACCTTCTCATAAATGGAGGTGGGGCCCACAGAGATTTCACGTGAAAAGCTTGGGTACAGAGAGAAGGGGGATAAAGTATGAGTGAGAAAGTTGGTGGGCTTGACTTTGAGTCAAGGGTGGGTTAACCATGTGGGTTTAGCCTAAGAGTGTGGGTTTAAGCTTTTATGCACCTACACCTAACCTGGGGCTGCACCAACATGAACAAGGCTGCAACTAGGTCCATGGATCGATGCCAAGGGGATGTTGTAAACACCCCGAAATCCCACGAACTTCTCAAATAACCTAGTTTTGTAAAAGCAGTCCCAAAGGGCTATTTTGAGTTTGGAAACCCAGGAGCCTTCCAGACAAACCCTGTACATATGTTTAAACTATATATGTTTTAAAATATGTATAATATAGTTTTAAAACCTTTTAAAATACGTTTTGAAACCCCACAAAGCGGCTTGGCCTGATGAAAGCAGGACCAGAAGAGCAAAAGAGAGCCCGGAACCGGAGCACATGTCGAGCCCAGCACATCAACTCTCGTGTTAGATTCATCCCCAAGATCTCGAACATCCAAGCCCCTATTATCAACAAATCATTTGAAATCATCTCCGGAAGGTGAAAACAGAAGCGGACGACAATGTTGGCGAAGACCCAACGCAAGACGGAGTACTAATGCTGTCAGATCCCGCACAAGCCATTCTTTCGAACATACCCTGAAGGAGTCAGAATTCAGCTTTGGATTGGATCTGGACCATATATATCCAGATCCCAATCCAAACGTATATGTGGATTTGGATCCAAAGATCCAATCCAATATCCACATCCATGGCCCACATCACCTTCTCATAAATGGAGGTGGGGCCCACTTGAAATTCACATGGGATCTTGGGCATGAGAGAGAATGGGGAGGATTACATGTGAGGGAAATGTATTAAGCTTGACTTGTGTGTTAAGTTTTGGGTTAATCATGTGGGTTAGCCTAATTAGTGTGGGTTTAAGCTTGTATGAACCTACACCTAACCTAGGGTTGCACCAACATGATGCATTTAAGTCCATGGGCTATGCAAAGGGATACTCCTAACCCAATCCTAAGCCAAAACCCCTAATCCTAGCCATTTACCCTAATCCCGGTGTAAACACCCCGAAATCCCACGAATTTCTTCAAAACAAACCTGGTTTTGTAAAAGCAGCCCCAAAGGGCCACTTTGAGTCTGGAAACCCAGGAGCCTTCCAAACAACCCTGTATATATGTTTTAAACTTCATATTTCAAAAATATATAATATGGCTTTTAAAAACCTTTTAAAACACGTTTTTGAAACCCCGAAGCGGCTTGGCCCGATCAAGATAGGACCAGGAGAGCTAAGAAGAGCCCGGAACTGGAGCACATATCGAGCCCGACACATCAACTCTTGTATCACATCCATACCCCCAGGATCTCGAACGTCCAAGACCCTGTTCTTATCAAAATGTCATTTGAAGTCATCTCCGGAAGGCAGAAACGGAGGCGGACGACCATGTTGGCGAAGACCCAACGTAGACGGAGTACTGATGCTGTCAGGCCCCGCACAAATCGTCCGTTTCGAACCCAGCTCGAAGGAGTCAGAATTCAGTTTGGATTGGATCTGGACCATATATATCCAGATCCCAATCCAAACCCATGTGTGGACTTGGATTTGGATTTGGATCCAGAGATCCAATCCAATATCCATATCCATGGCCCACATCACCTTCTCATAAATGGGGGTGGGGCCCACTTGAAATTCACGTGGGATTATGGGCATGAGAGAGAGTGGGGATGGATAATATCAAGAGTGTTGTAATTAAGCTTGACTTGTGTGTCAAGTTTGGGGTTAATCATGTGGGTTAGCCTAATTGAGTGGGTTTAAGCTTGTAATTAGCCAAAACCTAACCTAGGGCTGCACCAACATGAGGTGGTTAAGGTCTATGGGCCATGCAAAGGGAGCTCCTTCACCTAAACCTAACCCAAAACACCTAATCCTAGCCTACCACCCTAATCCACCCCTAATCTAAGCCTAATCACCTAACCCACTTCCCTAATCCCGGCCTAATCCCAACCTAATCACCTAACCCACTTCCCTAATCCTTCCCTAAACCTAGGTTAATTTCCCTAAACCTAGCCTAAACCTAGCCTAATCACCTAACCTAGCTCACTAAACCTCACCCTAAAACCCAACCACCTAACCTAGCCCTAAACCCCTAAACCACCCCTAGCCCACAATCTACCCAAACCACTAGTTTTTAAAATATCTGGCCCTACCCTTTCCAGCCCACCTTATCTTCATACCACCCTACCTAAACCACCTAACCACTACCCCAAACCCAGCCCTAACCGACCTACCCATCCCTATATAAACCCCCCCCCTTGGGGGCGGGTTTTCCCATCTAGCCGCCTTCCCCAAGCCCAGCCGGGACCACTCTTCCCAGCCCAGCCGAACCTGCTCCACCTGCTCCGCTTGTGCCACCACCATCCCTCCATCCCACCACCACTTGCACCGCCATCTCCACCACCTCCCGGCCGAGCCTCACAACCTGCCCATCTTCCTTCCAACCGAGCACCACCTTCTCCCCATTCGGTAAGTACCCCACACTCTACCTAGCTCCTTCTCTACTCCCTCTCCACTCCTAGCCACCCACCATACCACCACCTTACCTACACATCAGCCCTTTGCTGCCACCATTCTCACTCAGCCGAACCTATCACAACCCATCCCACCGACCACTACCTAACTACCCTAACTACACCCGGCCAGCCATCTCTTTTCCCCTAGGTGTCCCATTCGGCCTTCCCTTAAACTCCCCTTAGGTCCATATTCCCTAACACTCTATACTCTCCATTCGTGACCCTACATACATACTTGGCCTAGCCCCTTTAATCCCCCACATCAAGGCGACACCCACTCGCAGTCGGCCACCTTCGAGGTGCCTATCCCGCACCCCACTTGCAGCCGGCCAACACCCTTTGTCATTCACCCTCGCGGAGCTCCCGTTTGCAGCCCAAGGCGAAGGCCAAGCCCACGCTCAAGCAAGGCCTCTACGGACCAGCTACTCGTAAGTGCCTAATCTCGGTCTTTAGTTGTATACTTGCTTGAGATTCAATTTGATACGGGGTTGTAATAACGGAGCGTAGTCTCCCCCCGCGTGTAATAACGTGGCTTGGCACACCCACACACGTGCACTCTCTTAGTTGTGCACGATTTTGAACACACACGGGCCTAATCAACCCCTAATACATTAGTATATATATATACTTTCATTTTCGAAGGGTTTTTGCTTAAGTTGGGTGCGTTGTCTTTCAATTCAAGCACTCACACACATTGAGCTTTCGCTCTTATTTGAAAGACCCAAGTAAGGGCCGACCTATACTATTTGGGTTTCATTTCATGTCGTGTGAGTAAGTCTTTCAATTCAAGCACTCTCACACACATTGAGCTTTCGCTCTTATTTGAAAGACCCAAGTAAGGGCCAACATATACTATTTGGGTTTCATTTCATGTCGTGTGAGTAAGTCTTTCAATTCAAGCACTCTCACACACATTGAGCCTTCGCTCTTATTCCCAAGACCTTAGTAAAGGCCTTATTGCAGTTATATTTGGGTTTCATTTATGTCGTGTGTGTAGTACTTCAATTCAAGCACTCACACACATTGAGCCTTCGCTCTTACTCCCAAGACCTTAGTCAAGGCCATAATGCAATTTATATTTGGGTTTAATTTCATGTCGTGTGTGTAAGTCTCTTCAATTCAAGCACGCACCCACATTGAGCCTTCGCTCTTATTTGCAAGACCCGAGTAAGGGCTCATATACATACTCTATATACGTATCTCCCTTCGGCAATTACTTTACAAGTCATTTCCCTTCGGTTATTTCCCTTCAGTATTGTCTTTACATTTCGGGTTTTCCCTTTGGAGTAGCGTGAGTTTGCATTGCATCTACGCCATACCACGAGGTAGGATGCATATTTGCATCAAAGCAAGCGTCGCTCGAATTCGCCCATGTAGTGGAGTGTTCATAACACACAAACTAGGTGGCCCGAAAAGGGATAAAAGAAAAGACTTAGGCACGTGCAAATCCACGTGATCTAAAACGTGGAATCGCATTTTAAAGACCCGAAATAGACACCTTGAACCGCT
Organism: Brasenia schreberi; assembly: GCA_036023115.1. Taxonomy (NCBI): domain Eukaryota; kingdom Viridiplantae; phylum Streptophyta; class Magnoliopsida; order Nymphaeales; family Cabombaceae; genus Brasenia; species Brasenia schreberi. Next base: position 11,923,910 of record JAYKKT010000088.1, read on the forward strand.
TCGTAGACTTTCCTCTCCAAAAACTCGATTTTTGCAAAGCGTACAGACTGACCCTTGCGCATCGGTGCAAGAAAGTGTGCGACGACAAGAGCTCACTTGCTCACAGTCGCCACGTTTAGAAGTCAGTGTTAAAAATATCTTCGCTAGCTTAGGTAAGCTAGCTGGCATGCCCTGTTTGCATATATAGGCCTTAGACACACGAGAGGATCCGCTTCGAGCCCTGAAAAGGCGAGAGGCGGGGATTTTCGCGCGTCTACACCCGGCCTAATCCTAACCTAATCACCTAACCTACTTCCCTAATCCTTCCCTAAACCCAACCTAATCACCTAACCCACCTCCCTAATCCTTCCCTAAACCTAACCTAATTCCCCTAATCCTAACCTAATCCTAGCCTAAACATCTAACCCACCTCACTAAACCTCACCCTAAAACCAACCCACCTAGCTAAGCCCTAAACCACTAAACTACCCCACCTAGAACCTTAGCACACCATATCCCTAAAACCACCTAACCTAAATATCTGGCCCACCTTATCCCCAAACCATCACCACCTAACCCCTAAACCAGCCCCCCAATACCAGCCCAAACCGACCCCAAAAAGGTTATTAACCCCCCCCCCCCCCCCTTAGTGGGCGGGTTTTTCATGCCTTTTGGGCCAACCGAGTCCCCTCTTCTCTCTCATCCCTTGTTCTCTTCTCACCTGCACCCTCTTGGAACCCGCCACCTCCAACCTCCAGCCAGCTCCTCTCCACGCCACCATCACCTCCCGGCCAGCTCCATTCCACGCCACCTAGCTGCCTCCCTTGGACACCCGCCACCTTCACCTTCCTCTCCGATTAGTACCCTGTAAACACCCTGAAATCCCACGAACTTCTCAAATCAACCTGGTTTTGTAAAAGCAGCCCCAAAGGGCCATTTTGAGTTTGGAAACCCAGGAGCCTTCCAGACAACCTTGTACAGATGTTTTAAACTCTTATATGTTTTAAATATGTATAATATGTTTTAAAACTGTTAAAATATGTTTTGAAAACCCACAAAGCAAGCTTGGCCTAATCAAGACAGGACCAGAAAAGCTAAAGAGAGCCCGGAACTGGAGCACAAGTCGAGCCCGGCACAACAACTCTCATATTGAATCCACCCCTAGGATCTCGAACATCCAAGGCCCTGTTATAATCAGACATCATTTGAAATCATCTCCAGAAGGTGAAAACAGAAGCGGATGATCATGTTGGCGAAGACCCAATGCAGACGGAGTACTGATGCTGTCAGACCCCACACAAACCGTTCATTTCGAACACAGCCTGAAGGAGTCAGAATTCAATTTGGATTGGATCTGGACCATATATATCCAGATCCCAATCCAAACCCATGTGTGGATTTGGATTTGGATTTGGATGTAGAGATCCAATCCAATATCCACATCCATGGCCCACATCACCTTCTCATAAAATGGAGGTGGGGCCCACTTGAAATTCACGTGGGATTATGGGCATGAGAAAAAGTGGGGGAGGATAAGATTAGGGAGTGATTGTAATTAAGCTTGATTTGTGTGTCAAGTTTGGGGTTAATCATGTGGGTTAGCCTAATTAGCATGGGTTTAAGCTTGTATTAGCCAAAACCTAACCTAGGGTAGGACCAACATGATGCAACAAGGTCTATGGGTTATGCAAAGGGAGCTCCCTAACCCAATCCTAATAAAAAACCCCTAATCCTAGCCTTTTACCCTAATCCTGGCCTAAACCTAGCCTATTCACCTAACCCACTTCCCTAATCCCGGCCTAATCCAACCTAATCACCTAACCCACTTCCCTAAACCTAGCCTGATTTCCTTAAACCTAGCCTAATCCAAGCTGTAAACACCCTGAACTTCCCAAAAATCAAAATCTCTCAAAAACACAAAAGCTCATTTGAGCCAAAACAACAACTTGTTTTAAAATGTGAAAACAGGTACAAAAGGCAAAAGGAGAGCCTCGGCAAGAAGAGAAATTAAGCCCGCAATCTCAAAAGCCACCCCCTATTCAAAAACGAAAGAAAAAAGAGCCCGTTCGGAGAAAAGCCCGATAGAAGGGTAAAAATATAATTTGGGTCAAAGAAAAAGCACAAAGCAGCTCCAAAATGCAAAAAGAAGCCCAGTACCTGAGGAAGTCGACAGAAGTCCGAGACATGTCCCGTTAGAATGAAGAACAGAATCCGTGCGGTAATCTGAGTTCGATATCAACAGGAACCGGCCAAAAACCAAAACGGCGGACCGAAATGAATGTCGAAAAAGTCCTAAAAAGCAGAACACCGGTTGGAAGAAAGACTTGGGGAAGACCCAGGCCAGAGTTGGGCATCCGATGAATCGAAGCCCACTCGAAACCAATGGTGAAAAGCACTAGAAAGGACCAGAAAACCAAGGAGCAGAAGAAAAGTTTGGATTGGGTTTGGACCCAAAAATAATCCTAGCCTAATCACCTAACCTAGCTCACTAAACCTCACCCTAGAACCCAACCACCTAACCAAGCCCTAAACCCCTAAACCACCCCTAGCCCACAATCTACCCAAACCACTAGTATTTAAAATATCTGGCCCTACCCTTTCCAGCCCACCTTATCTTCATACCACCCTACCTAAACCACCTAACCACTACCCCACACCCAGCCCGAACTGACCTACCCATCCCTATATAAACCCCCCCTCTTGGGGCGGGTTTTGGAATCTAGAACCCCTCACCCATCCCAGCCGGGTCATCTCCTTTCTCCACTTCCCCAAGCTCCACTGCACCACCACCTACTCTCCATCCCACTGCCACTTGCACTGCCATCTCCACCACCTCCCGGCCGAAAATCATCACCTGCCCCACTCCCTTCCAGGCGAGCGCCACCTTCTCTTCACTCGGTAAGTACACCACACTCTACCTAGCTCCTTCTCCACTCCCAGCCACCCACCATACCACCACCTTACCTTAATATCAGCCACTTGCCGCCACCACTCCCACTCGGCCAAGCCTTAGTCACCCTAGCTACCCGCCACTACCTAACTACACTAACTACACCCGGCCACCCTATTCGACTTCCTAAGACCTGCCCCTAGCACTCCCTTACACCCACTACCCCCACTACCACCTAGCCCCATCACCTAGCTAGCTTCCTTCCCATACTCCACCCATAGCTATCCTAGTAGCCCGCCACCACCACATTCCCCTAGTTGGCCACTCCAACCGACTATCCCTTCCATTCGGCCAGCCATTCCTTTTCCCCTAGGTGTCCCATTCGACCTTCCCTTAGGCTCCCCTTAGGGCCATACTCCCTAACACTATATACCCTCCTAGTGACCCTACATACTCACCTTGCCCAGCCCCTTTAATTCCCCACACCAAGGCGACACCCTTGCTTGCAGCTGGCCACCATCAAGGCGCCTCTCCCGCGCCCCATTTGTAGCCGGCCAGCACCCCTTGTCGCTCAACCTCGCGGAGCTCCCGTTTGCAGCCCAAGGCGAAGGCCAAGCCCACGCTCAAGCAAGGCCTCTACGGACCAGCTACTAGTAAGTGCCTAACTCGGTCTTTAGTTGTATACTTGCTTGAGATTAAATTCGATACAGGGTTGTAATAACGGAGCTTAGTCTCCCCCCGCTTGTAATAACGTGGCTTGGCACACCCACACACGTGCACTCCCTTAGTTGTGCACGATTTTGAACACACACGGGCCTAATGTGCCCCTAATACATAAATATATACATATACTTTCATTTTTGAAGGGTTTTGCTTAAGTTGGGTGCGTTGTCTTTCAATTCAAGCACTCTCACACACATTGAGCTTTCGCTCTTATTTGAAAGACCCAAGTAAGGGTCGACCTATACTATTTGGGTTTCATTTCATGTCGTGTGGGTAAGTCTTTCAATTCAAGCACTCTCACACACATTGAGCTTTCGCTCTTATTTGAAAGACCCAAGTAAGGGCCGACCTATACTATTTGGGTTTTATTTCATGTCGTGTGTGTAAGTCTTTCAATTCAAGCACTCTCACACACATTGAGCTTTCGCTCTTACTCCCAAGACCTTAGTAAAGGCCTTATTGTAGTTATATTTGGGATTCATTTATGTCGTGTGCGTAGTACTTCAATTCAAGCACTCACACACATTGAGCTTTCACTCTTACTCCCAAGACCTTAGTCAAGGCCATACTGCAATTTATATTTGGGTTTTATTTCACGTCGTGTGTGTAAGTCTTTCAATTCAAGCACGCACCCACATTGAGCTTTCTCTCTTATTTGCAAGACCCAAGTAAGGGCTCATATACCTACTCTATATACATATCTCCCTTCGGCACTTACTTTACTAGTCATTTCTGTAGACGCGCGAAAATCCTCGCCTCTCGCCTTTTCAGGGCTCGGAGCGGATCCTCTCGTGTGTCTAAGGCCTATGTATGCAAACAGGGCGTGCCAGCTAGCTTACTTAAGCTAGCGAAGATATTTTTAATACTGACTTCTAAACGTGGCGACTGTGAGCAAGTAAGCTCTTGTCGTCGCAGACCTTCTTGCACCGATGCGCAAGGGTCAGTCTGTACGCTTTGCAAAAATCGAGTTTTGGAGAGAAACTCTACGAAGCGGTTCGAGGTGTCTATTTCGGGTCTTTAAAATGCGATTGCATGTTTTAGATCACGTGGATTTGCACGTGCCTAAATCTTTTCTTTTATCCCTTTTCGGGCCACCTAGTTTGTGTGTTATGAACACTCCACTACATGAGCGAATTCGAGCGGGGCTTGCTTCGATGCAATATGCGTCCAACCTCGTGGTATGGCGTAGATGCAATGCAAACTCACGCTACTCCAAAGGGAAAACCCGAAATGTAAAGACAATACTGAAGGGAAATAACCGAAGGGAAATAACCGAAGGGAGATATGTATATAGATTATGTATATGAGCCCTTACTCGGGTCTTGCAAATAAGAGCGAAGGCTCAATGTGGGTGCATGCTTGAATTGAAAGACTTACACACACGACATGAAATTAAACCCAAATATAAATTGTAGTATGGCCTTGACTAAGGTCTTGGGAGTAAGAGCGAAGGCTCAATGTGTGTGAGAGTGCTTGAATTGAAGTACTACACACACGACATAAATGAAACCCAAATATAACTGCAATAAGGCCTTTACTAAGGTCTTGGGAATAAGAGCAAAGGCTCAATGTGTGTGAGAGTGCTTGAATTGAAAGACTTACACACACGACATGAAATTGTAAACACCCCGAAATCCCACAAATTTCTCAAAATCCATCTAGTTTTATACAGGCAGCCCCAAAGGGCCATTTTTGAGTCTGGAAACCCAGGAGCCTTCCAGACAACCTTGTACATATGCTTTAAACTCTGTGTTTCAAAAATATATAATATGGCTTTCGAAAACCTTTTAAAACACGTTTTGAAACCCCGAAGCAGCCTTGCCTAATCCAGACAGGACCAGGAGAGCTGAGAGAGCCCGGAACCGGAGCACATGTCAAGCCCGGCACAACAACTCTCGTATCACATCCATACCCCCAGGATCTCGAACGTCCAAGACCCTGTTCTTATCAAAATGTCATTTGAAGTCATCTCCGGAAGGCAGAACCGGAGGCGGACGACCATGTTGAAGAAGACCCAACGCAGACGGAGTACTGATGCTGTCAGGCACCGCACAAATCGTCCGTTTCGAACACAGCTCGAAGGAGTCAGAGTTCAGTTTGGATTAGATCTGGACCATATATATCCAGATCCCAATCCACACCCATGTGTGGACTTGGATTTGGATTTGGATTCAAAAATCCAATCCAATATCCATATCCATAGCCCACATCACCTTCTCATAAATGGAGGTGGGGCCCACTTGAAATTCACGTGGGATCATGGGCATGAGAGAGAGTGGGGATCGAAAATATCAAGAGTGTTGTAATTAAGCTTGACTTGTGTGTCAAGTTTGGGGTTAATCATGTGGGTTAGCCTAATTGAGTGGGTTTAAGCTTGTAATTAGCCAAAACATAACCTAGGGTTGCACCAACATGAGGTGGTTAAGGTCTATGGGCCATGCAAAGGGAGCTCCTTCACCCAAACCTAACCCAAAACGCCTAATCCTAGCCTAAACCCCTAATCCACCCCTAATCCACCCCTAATCTGAGCCTAATCACCTAACCCACTTCCCTAATCCCGGCCTAATCCCAACCTAATCACCTAACCCACTTCTCTAATCCTTCCCTAAACCTAGGTTAATTTCCCTAAACCTAGCCTAAACCTAGCCTAATCACCTAACCTAGCTCACTAAACCTCACCCTAAAACCCAACCACCTAACCTAGCCCTAAACCCCTAAACCACCCCTAGCCCACAATCTACCCAAACCACTAGTTTTCAAAATATCTGGCCCAACCCTTTCCAACCCACCTTATCTACATACCACCCTACCTAAACCACCTAACCACTACCCCAAACCCAGCCCTAACCGACCTACCCATCCCTATATAACCCACCTTACTTGCTCACAGTCCCCAAATCTGTAGACGCGCGAAAATCCCCGCCTCTTCGCCTCTTTCGGGGCTTGGAGTGGATCTTATCGTGTGTCTAAGGCCTATGTATACAAATAGGGCGTGCCAGCTAGCTTACTTAAGCTAGCGAAGATATATTTAACACTGACTTCTAAACGTGGCGACTGTGAGCAAGTAAGCTCTTGTCGTCGCAGACCTTCTTGCACCGATGCGCAAGGGTCAGTCTGTACGCTTTTGCAAAAATCGAGTTTTGGGGAGAAAGTCCACGAAGCGGTTCAAGGTGTCTATTTCGGGTCTTTAAGATGCGATTGCATATTTTAGATCACGTGGATTTGTACGTGCCTAAGTCTTTTCTTTTATCCCTTTTCGGGCCACCTAGTTTGTGTGTTATGAACACTCCACTACATGGGCGAATTCGAGCGGGGCTTGCTTCGATGCAATATGCGTCCTACCTCGTGGTATGGCGTAGATGCAATGCAAACTCACGCTACTCCAAAGGGAAAACCCGAAATGTAAAGACAATACTGAAGGGAAATAACAGAAGGGAAATAACCGAAAGGAAATAACCGAAGGGAAATAACCGAAGGGAAATAACCGAAGGGAGATATGTATATACCTGTAAACACCCCGAAATCCCACGAATTTCTCAAAATCCATCTGGTTTTATACAAGCAGCCCCAAAGGGCCATTTTGAGTTTGGAAACCCAGGAGCCTTCCAAACAACCCTGTATATATGTTTTAAACTTTATCTTTCAAAAACATATAATATAGCTTTTGAAAACCCTTTTAAAACATGTTTTGAAACCCCAAAGTGGCTTGGCCCGATCAAGACAGGACCAGGAGAGCCAAGAAGAGCCCGGAACCGGAGCACATGTCAAGCCCGGCACAGCAACTCTTGTATCTGATTCACACCCCAGGATCTCGAACGTCCAAGACCCTGTTCTTACCAAAATAGCATTTGAAGTCATCTCCGGAAGGCAGAAACGGAGGCGGACGACTATGTTGGCGAAGACCCAACGCAGACGGAGTACTGATGCTGTCAGGCCCCGCACAAATCGTCCGTCTCGAACCCAGCTCGAAGGAGTCAGAGTTCAGTTTGGATTGGATCTGGACCATATATATCCAGATCCCAATCCAAACCCATATGTGGACTTGGATTTGGATTTGGATCCAGAGATCCAATCCAATATCCATATCCATGGCCCACATCACCTTCTCATAAATGGAGGTGGGGCCCACTTGAAATTCACGTGGGATATTGGGCATGAGAGAGAGTGGGGGTGAAAAATATCAAGAGTGTTGTATTAAGCTTGACTTGTGTGTCAAGTTTGGGTTAATCATGTGGGTTAGCCTAATTGAGTGGGTTTAAGCTTGTAATTAGCTAAAACATAACCTAGGGCTGCACCAACATGGGGTGATCAAGGTCTATGGGCCAAAATGCCTAAACCTAGCCCAAAATGCCTAAACCTAGCCTAAACCCCTAATCCACCCCTAATCTGAACCTAATCACCTAACCCACTTCCCTAATCCCGGCCTAATCCCAACCTAATCACCTAACCCACTTCCCTAATCCTTCCCTAAACCTAGATTAATTTCCCTAATCCTAGCCTAAACCTAGCCTAATCACCTAACCTAGCTCACTAAACCTCACCCTAAAACCCAACCACCTAACCTAGCCCTAAACCCCTAAACCACCCTTAGCCCACGATTTACCCAAACCCCTAGTTTTAAAATATCTGGCCCAACCCTTTCCAGCCCACCTTATCTACATACCACCCTACCTAAACAACCTAACCACTACCCCCAGCCCAGCCCTAACCGACCTACCCATCCCCTATTTAAACCCCCCTCCTTGTGGGCGGTTTTTCCAAGTGGGAACCACCCTCTCACCCAGCCGGGCCCTCTCCTTCTCCCTTCTCTCACCCAGCCGGGACCACTCCCCACCTCTGCCTGCTCCACCAGCCGCCACCTGCTCCGCCACCTTCCCTCTTCCATCCACTACCACCACCCCTCAGCCGGACGCCATCACCTCCAACCAACCGAACCAGCCGACAGCCACCTGCCCGCCACCTTGCCACTTCATCCGCCACCTCTCCCCATTTGGTAAGTACCCCAAACTCCCTCAAAGCCCCTCTCTACCACCTCTCCATTCTTAGCCACCCATCCTACCTTCATCTCAGCCCTTTTGCCGCCACCACCTAAACCTAGCCGAACCTAGTATAACCCAAGTTGCTGGCCACTACCTAGCCATCATCTCCCATTCGGCCAACTCCCCTAGGTGTCCTATTCGGCCTTCCCACTAGCTCACCTTTTGGGTCCAGTTTCCCTAGGTACCCAACTCCCCTAGTGATCCTAATACCCACTTATTCAGCCACTTTAAACCCCCCTACTTGGAGGCGCCATCTACCTGCCACCGGTCCCCTTCGAGGCGTCTATCCCGCGCCCCACTTACAGCCGGCCAGCACCCTTGATCACCTACCTTCGCGGAGCTCCCACTTGCAGCCCAAGGCCAAGTCCACGCTCAAGCAAGACCTCTACGGACCAGCTACTCGTAAGTGTCTAAACTCGGTCTTTAGTTATACACTTGCTTGAGATTCAATTTGATACGGGGTTGTAATAACGGAGCATAGTCTCCCCCGCTTGTAATAACGTGGCTTGGCACAACCACACACGTGCACTCTCTTAGTCGTGCACAATTTTGAACACACACGGGCCTAATCAGCCCCTAATATATAAGTGTACATATATATTTCATTTTCGAAGGGTTTTGTTTAAGTTGGGTGCGTTGTCTTTCAATTCAAGCACTCTCACACACATTGAGCTTTCGCTCTTATTTGAAAGACCCAAGTAAGGGCCGACCTATACTATTTGGGTTTCATTTCTTGTCGTGTGAGTAAGTCTTTCAATTCAAGCACTCTCACACACATTGAGCTTTCGCTCTTATTTGAAAGACCCAAGTAAGGGCCGACCTATACTATTTGGGTTTCATTTCTTGTCGTGTGAGTAAGTCTTTCAATTCAAGCACTCTCACACACATTGAGCTTTCGCTCTTATTTGAAAGACCCAAGTCAGGGCCGACCTATACTATTTGGGTTTCATTTCATGTTGTGTGAGTAAGTCTTTCAATTCAAGCACTCTCACACACATTGAGCCTTCGCTCTTACTCCCAAGACCTTAGTCAAGGCCATACTGCAATTTATATTTGGGTTTAATTTCATGTCGTGTGTGTAAGTCTTTCAATTCAAGCACGCACCCACATTGAGCCTTCGCTCTTATTTGCAAGACCCGAGTAAGGGCTCATATACATAAGATATATACCTATCTCCCTTCGGTTATTTCCCTTCGGTTATTTCCCTTCAGTATTGTCTTTACATTTCGGGGTTTCCCTTTGGAGTAGCGTGAGTTTGCATTGCATCTACGCCATACCACGAGGTAGGACGCATATTGCATCGAAACAAGCCCCGCTCGAATTCGCCCATGTAGTGGAGTGTTCATTACACACAAACTAGGTGGCCCGAAAAGGGATAAAAGAAAAGACTTAGGCACGTGCAAAACCACGTGATCTAAAACATACAATCGCATCTTAAAGACCCGAAATAGACACCTCGAACCGCTTCGTAGACTTTCTCCCCAAAACTCGATTTTTGCAAAAGCGTACAGACTGACCCTTGCGCATCGGTGCAAGAAGGTCTGCGACGACAAGAGCTTACTTGCTCACAGTCGCCACGTTTAGAAGTCAGTGTTAAATATATCTTCGCTAGCTTAAGTAAGCTAGCTGGCACGCCCTATTTGTATACATAGGCCTTAGACACACGGGAAGATCCACTCAAAGCCCCGAAAGAGGCGAAGAGGTGGGGATTTTCGCGCGTCTACAATACCTTATGTATATGAGCCCTTACTCGGGTCTTGCAAATAAGAGCGAAGGCTCAATGTGGGTGCGTGCTTGAATTGAAAGACACACACACACGACATAAAATTAAACCCAAATATAAATTGCAGTATGGCCTTGACTAAGGTCTTGGGAGTAAGAGCGAAGGCTCAATGTGTGTGAGAGTGCTTGAATTGAAGTACTACCCACACGACATGAATGAAACCCAAATATAACTGCAATAAGGCCTTTACTAAGGTCTTGGGAGTAAGAGCGAAGGCTCAATGTGTGTGAAAGTGCTTGAATTGAAAGACTTACTCACACGACATGAAATTAAACCCAAATAGTATACGTCGGCCCTTACTTCGGTCTTTCAACTAAGAGCGAAAGCTCAATGTGTGTGAGTGTGCTTGAATTGAAAGACTTACTCACACGACAAGAAATGAAACCCAAATAGTATAGGTCGGCCCTTACTTGGGTCTTTCAACTAAGAGCGAAAGCTCAATGTGTGTGAGTGTGTGAATTGAAAGACAATGCACCCAACTTAAACAAAACCCTTCGAAAATGAAAGTATATATATCCACTTATATATTAGGGGCTGATTAGGCCCGTGTGTTATAAAAATCGTGCACGACTAAGAGGGTGCACGTGTGTGGTTGTGCCAAGCCACGTTATTACAAGCGGGGGGAGACTACGCTCCGTTATTACAACCCCGTATCAAATTGAATCTCAAGCAAGTATACAACTAAGGACCGAGTTTAGACACTTACGAGTAGCTGGTCCGTAGAGGTCTTGCTTGAGCGTGGGCTTGGCCTTGGGCTGCAAGTGGGAGCTCCGCGAAGGTAGGTGATCAAGGGTGCTGGCCGGCTGCAAGTGGGGCGCGGGATAGACGCCTCGAAGGGGACTGGTGGCAGGTAGATGGCACCTCCAAGTAGGGGGGGTTTAAAGTGGCTGAATAAGTGGGTATTAGGATCACTAGGGGAGTTGGGTACTTAGGGAAACTGGACCCAAAAGGTGAGCTAGTGGGAAGGCCGAATAGGACACCTAGGGGAGTTGGCCGAATGGGAGATGATGGCTAGGTAGTGGCCAGCAACTTGGGTTATACTAGGTTCGGCTAGGTTTAGGTGGTGGCGGCAAAAGGGCTGAGATGAAGGTAGGATGGCCGAGCTAGATTTGCTAGATGAGAGGCGACTCCTTGCCATGGATCATGCTCGTGCATACTGGCAAAGGATAGCCCGACATTATAGCAAACACATGAGACCTCGCCACTTTGAAGTGAGAGATCTGGTCTTGAAAACCATCCACCATCGTGGCCCACACCCCCTAGGCAAGTGGCGCCCCAACTGGGATGGACCCTATTTTGTACGAGCAACCACTACGAACAATCCGTATTGGTTGATCGATGTAGAAGGTAGGAATTTAGCAGATCCTATCAATATTCAATACTTAAAGAAGTATCATGTGTAGGATCTGGATTAAATTCCAGTTTTCGAAAATTTTAAAGGGATAGCTGCCCTGAGACATGTGAATAAGGTGCAAAGGCAACTCGTGTGACCCTAAGTAAGAGAATTCGCACTTGTGAAAGAGTGGAGTTTTCAAAATCGTGGTTGCATTTCAAAATCCTTCATCTTACAAAGAAAGGCCTAGTTCAACATAGCAAGATACTTGCAAGTAGTACGTGCTATTTCTAAATAGGCTGATCTGGAATGGATCGAGTGTAGGCTTGGGATAAGTCCTCCCCTCTTCTCTTCTCCTTCCAAAAGGAAAACAAAGGCCCAAATCAAAAGGGAATTTCCCATTTAAAGTCTCTTTCCAAAAGAAAGAAACCAGACTTCAAAAAGAAAAATCGATTCTCTTATGAAAAAGAGGGATTAAAGAAAAAATACTCCCAAAGGGAGACCCTCTATGAAAAAAAGGAAAAAGAGGCCAAAAAGCTCAAAAAGAGCAGTTTTTCCGCCTTCTATGCCTTAAACCACGGGACACTTCAGAAGGGACCGTGGTATCTCTTTCCCATCCCGGGCTTATCCCAAGCTAAAAGCATGGCTCATTTCGAGGAAGCCTAAAGTAAAAATAGGATTTACTTACTTGAATTTCATCTTGTTTGAGAATTCGACGTTTCGAGTAAGGCGTAGGAATTTGAAATGAAGCTTGTTTTCTTATAAAACCTCCGCTAGATAAGCAAGTGTTAAGACTCAAACAAGGGCAAGCACGAAGAGCTCGAGATCCTTAGGATCGAGGCTCAAGACAGTTGTCCCTTTTGTAAATAGCTTTTGTAAATAAGTTTTGAAAACCGAACATCGAACAGCATAGGATTTGCTCACTTGGAGCAATAGACCTTGTAAGTCTCTAGAGTTCGACCACATCTGGTCTCTGGGAGGTCGCTATTCTTGGCACCACACCCATGTCATCGGCATTCCACGCATGATACTTGCATGAACATGATCCCATTTTAGGACCAGATTCCATAGTATAACCCTTTGGCGTGATATCTCCTCCTACCAGAGTTTGTAAAATTGAGATTTTGCTAAAATGGGACGATCCCATATTCTTCGTGGCTAGATCTGGGGAGACATTAAAAGGGGTGTTTGTCATCTTTGCCCTTATCCAAATCAATTTGGACAAGGCCAAAGAGGGGCATCTGTAAACACCCCGAAATCCCACGAATTCCTTAAAACAAACCTGGTTTTGTACAAGCAGCCCCAAAGGGCCATTTTGAGTTTGGAAACCCAGGAGCCTTCCAGACAACCCTGTACATATGTTTTAAACTTTATATTTCAAAAACATATAATATGGCTTTTGAAAACCTTCTAAAACACGTTTTTGAAACCCCGAAGTGGCTTGGCCCGATCAAGACAGGGCCAGGAGAGCTAAGAAGAGCCCGGAACCGGAGGACATGTCGAGCCCGGTGCAGCAACTCTTGTATCTGATTCACATCCCAGGATCTCGAACGTCCAAGACCCTGTTCTTATCAAAATAGCATTTGAAGTCATCTCCGGAAGGCAGAAACGGAGGCGGACGACTATGTTGGCGAAGACCCAACGCAGACGGAGTACTGATGCTGTCAGGCCCCGCACGAATCGTCCGTTTCGAACCCAGCTCGAAGGAGTCAGAGTTCAGTTTGGATTGAATCTGGACCATATATATCCAGATTCCAATCCAAACCCATATGTGGACTTGGATTTGGATTTGGATCCAGAGATCCAATCCAATATCCATATCCATGGCCCACATCACCTTCTCATAAATGGAGGTGGGGCCCACTTGAAATTCACGTGGGATATTGGACATCAGAGAGAGTGGGGTTGAAAAATATCAAGAGTGTTGTATTAAGCTTGACTTGTGTGTCAAGTTTGGGTTTAATCATGTGGGTTAGCCTAATTGAGTGGGTTTAAGCTTGTAATTAGCTAAAACCTAACCTAGGGCTGCACCAACATGGGGTGATCAAGGTCTATGGGCCATGCTAAGGGAGCTCCTTCACCTAAACCTAGCCCAAAATGCCTAAACCTAGCCTAAACCCCTAATCCACCCCTAATCTGAACCTAATCACCTAACCCACTTCCCTAATCCCGTCCTAATCCCAACCTAATCACCTAACCCACTTTCCTAATCCTTCCCTAAACCTAGATTAATTTCCCTAATCCTAGCCTAAACCTAGCCTAATCACCTAACCTAGCTCACTAAACCTCACCCTAAAACCCAACCACCTAACCTAGCCCTAAACCCCTAAACCACCCTTAGCCCACGATTTACCCAAACCCCTAGTTTTAAAATATCTGGCCCAACCCCTTCCAGCCCACCTTATCTACATACCACCCTACCTAAACCACCTAACCACTACCCTCAGCCCAGCCCTAACCGACCTACCCATCCCCTATTTAAACCCCCCTCCTTGTGGGCGGGTTTTCCAAGTGGGAACCACCCTCTCACCCAGCCGGGCCCTCTCCTTCTGCCTTCTCTCACCCAGCCGGGACCACTCCCCACCTCTGCCTGCTCCACCAGCCGCCACCTGCTCTGCCACCTTCCCTCTTCCATCCACTACCACCACCCCACAGCCGGACGCCATCACCTCCAACCAACCGAACCAACCGACAGCCACCTGCCCGCCACCTTCCCACTTCATCCGCCACCTCTCCCCATTCGGTGAGTACCCCAAACTCCCTCAAAGCCCCTCTCTACCACCTGTAAACACCCCAAATCTTCTATTTTTCAAAAACTCTCGAAACACCAAAAAGCTCATTTGAGCCAAAACGACGACCTGTTTTGAAATGTGAAAACAGGTACAGAAGGCAAAAGAAGACCCTAGGCCCGAAGACGATTCAAGCCCAGAGCTTCAGAAGCCACTCCCTGATAAAAAAAACAAAAGAAAGCAGAGCCCATTTGATGAAAAGCTCAACGGAGTCCAGAACGGCGAAACGGAGTCCGAACGACAAAGTTGGGGAAAACCCAGCACCAGACGGAGCGCTGATGAAGCCAGTGCCCGCACAGATCGTTCGCCTCGAGAAGCCAAGAAGGACTGTCCGAAGAAATTTTGATTTGGATCTGGACCATATATATCCAGATCCAAATCCATGTAATGAATAGTGTTTGGATTTGGGCCAATCCAAATAGTGTTTGGGTCGATCCAAATAGTGTTTGGATTTGGATTGGATCCAAATAGTGTTTGGATTGGATCGGATCTGGATCAAAATATCCAGATCCGTATCCATAAAAATATTGGGTTTGGATCGGATACAGATCTCAAAATATCCGAGATCCAATATCCAGATCCAAATAGTGTTTGGATTTGGGTATGGATCCAAACCCCAAACCCAAACCCAAATCCAAGACCCACCTCAAATCTCTATAAATAGAGGTGAGGGGGTCCATGTAAAGGGTGCATGCAAATATTTGGGAGGAGAGAGAGGGAGTGATAGACCTAGCCATGTGGGCTCATTGGGTGAGGTGGGTTCAAGCCATGTGGGCTAAGTGGGTCTAGACCAAGTGGCTGCAACCAAGGTGGGTTGGACCAAGTGGCTGCAACCGTGGAGACGTGGGCTCAAGCCAAGAAGGACCGGCTCCAAGAGGTAAACCTAACCCCAACCTAGCCTAGGTTCGAACCTACCTAACCCTAACTGAACCTAACCCTAACTGAACCAACCTAACCCTAACTGAACCCTAACTAGACCTAACCTAACCCCAACCGCCTCAAACCATCCCTAACAAACCCCAACAACTTCAACCCGGCCGGCCGTGAGCAACCAGCGCCTGCCGCGCGCCCTGAGTCCTGCCGCGCGCCCCTTCTGCTGCCGCGCGCCCTGCTTCCTGCCGCGCGCCCCTCTGTCGCCTGCACGCCCCGTGCCGCAGCCGTCCCGCGCGCCAGACGCCTCCCTGCGCCCCAGCGCGCCTAGCGCCAGGCGCCCGTCTGCTGCGCTAGGCGCCAGACGCCTCCCTGCCGCCCTGTCCACCTTCCTGCCGCCCTGTCCACCTTCCTGCCGACCCAACCTGCACCCTGGCCGTGACCTGCACCCTAGCACAGACCCTAGGATAGACCCTACACACCTCCATCTTGGCCGAACCTTAGTTCCCCTAAGACCCTAATCGTGCCCCATAGAACCGCCCTCAAAGCCCCCTAGGATAACCCCCTCTTGGCTGCCCAAGGTGAACCGTGAGCCCACGTGCAAGCAAGTTGAACATGGACCAGCTATTTGTAAGTGTCTAAACTTGGTCTATTACATTAACTTGCTTTATATTCAATTAAATTTTGATACGGGGTTGTAGTAAAGGAGCTTCGTCTCCCCCCGATTGTAATAACGTGGTTTGACACACCCACACACACGCGCACTTGAGCCTTTCCGCTCTTAGTCGTACACTTTTTGCACACACACGGGCCTAACAAGCCCTTAATATATAGTTATATTTATATATTTTAAGTCAAGGGGGTTTTTAATTAAGTCGTGTGTGTTGTCTTTCCATTTTCCACACGCACACACATTGAGCCTTCGCTCTTACTCCCAAGACCTTAGTAAAGGCCTTATTGCAGTTATATTTGGGTTTCATTTATGTCGTGTGCGTAGTACTTCAATTCTACACTCACACACATTGAGCTTTCGCTCTTACTCCCAAGACCTTAGTCAAGGCATACTGCAATTTATATTTGGGTTTTATTTCATGTCGTGTGTGTAAGTCTTTCAATTCAAGCACGCACACACATTGAGCCTTCGCTCTTATTTACAAGACCCAAGTAAGGGCCCCTACATATACTCTATATAAAGTATTTCTTTCGGCTACGTCTTTAAGATTCGGGTTTTAAGGTTCAAGTCGTGTGCGTTGTCTTTCAATATATACACGACACACACTTACACAATTGAGCCTTTCCGCTCTTAAGATATAGCCATATTTCCCCTTCCGCTATTTACTTTACAAGTCATTTCCCTTCGGCTATTTACTTTACAAGTCATTTCCCTTCGGCAATTTCCCTTCGGCATTGTCTTTTAAATTCGGGTTTTCCCTTTGGAGTAGCGTGAGTTTGCATTGCATCTACGCCATACCACGAGGTAGGACGCATATTGCATCGAAGCAAGCCCCGTACTCCCGCTCAAATTCGCCCCATGTAGTGGAGTGTTCATAACACACACCTAGGTGGCCCATAAAGGGATAAAAAGAAAAACTTAGGCACGTGCAAATCCACGTGATCTAAAATCTGAGAATCGTACAAACCCGAATCAAATCGTGCAAGACTTAGGGTCGTCCAACCCTTACAAAGTCAAAATCGCCCAAATGCATGGTTTTCAAAAGGTTTTAAAAACACTTCTTCATTCAAAATATATTTTGAGTTAAACTTGTTTCAAAACGAAGTCTCTAAGCGTACAGACTGACCCTTGCGCATCGGTGCAAGAAGGTCTGCGACGTAAAAATCCCGCTTGCCTACAATCGCCTTTCAAAAGTCAGATTGTTTTCAAAACATACTTTGCTAGTTAAAGTAAACTAGCTGGCACGCCCATAAAGCGAAGTAGATTGCGAAAAGGTTCACTTCAGGCCTAAGAACCCGTAAGTGAAAATTTTCGTTGTCTACAATTTGGCACGCCCGGTGGGACCCGGGACTTAAGCAGACTTCAAACAAACGAGTTATACTCAAATTTTCGAAAAAAAGAGTGTTTTTCAAAAATCGTGCATACTTAGGAAAATTGCATGAAAATGGATAGAAAGCTACAAAAATCTTCGTTGAGTAAACTAAAAGAGGTTTTCAAATCAGATAAAGCCCAAAGAGAGCTCGATGAGATTGAAAAAATATTTCAAAAGATGGATGCTTTAAGCAAGGAGCTTAAAGCCCATCGAACACATAGCAGCTCTTCGAGGGCACATACAGATCGTGAATTGAAAACCGATCTCAAACTCAACGAAGGATTGGAGATTAGAGACAAATCCCGGCAAAGGGATAAGTCGTCCACTCCTACAACTTCAAGCTTTTCAAAATCCATAGAAAAACCAAAAAAAGATTGTTCTATTTCAAAAAACCAAAAAAATCTTGAAAATTTGGAAAAAGACCAAAAAATTGAAAAACAAAATTTTGGAATTTCGAAAACTTCAAGTAAAAGTCCTAATTCTAGGCACACACATACAGTGGGACATGAAGTCCACACCCTACAAAGGAACGAGAGTGAAAAACAGGAAGGTTTCGAAAGGAAACGCCTCGTTAAACCCCGGGGGCTCAAAACAGAGTTACCCGGGAAATCGGCTTGCTCTCACCCTGAAAAGGTAGACAAGCCACAAAGAGGTATGCCTGAAACCCATCCTTCTCAAGACTCTCTTCTTCATGTAGGGTCATCAGATGCATTGGATAACCCCTTTGCACACACAAACCCACAAACTGTGCCAAAACTTGAGGATTTTCAAGGTGCGCCAACTGTCGTGCACCATTCAAAGGAATTTCAAAAACAAAAAGAAGTTCCGAAAATGGTAGACATGGAGACCCCTAATGCATGCATCGACATCTTAGGAGCTCATAACCCTACCATAGAAAAACCCACTTCTTCGAGCCTAGTCCTGTGCCCTGGAGCCAAGGCTATGGCTTTGAAACAAAAAAATCAATCCCTAGGGGCACCACGAGTTGAACCTAGGGACCAAGTCAAAAACTTCAAGGGACCTTGCATGGCTCCCCTTGAAGTAAATCTTTCCCAAAATAGGGTATGGAACCCGTAAGTGAAAATTTTCGTTGTCTACAATTTGGCACGCCCGGTGGGACCCGGGACTTAAGCAGACTTCAAACAAACGAGTTATACTCAAATTTTCGAAAAAAAGAGTGTTTTTCAAAAATCGTGCATACTTAGGAAAATTGCATGAAAATGGATAGAAAGCTACAAAAATCTTCGTTGAGTAAACTAAAAGAGGTTTTCAAATCAGATAAAGCCCAAAGAGAGCTCGATGAGATTGAAAAAATATTTCAAAAGATGGATGCTTTAAGCAAGGAGCTTAAAGCCCATCGAACACATAGCAGCTCTTCGAGGGCACATACAGATCGTGAATTGAAAACCGATCTCAAACTCAACGAAGGATTGGAGATTAGAGACAAATCCCGGCAAAGGGATAAGTCGTCCACTCCTACAACTTCAAGCTTTTCAAAATCCATAGAAAAACCAAAAAAAGATTGTTCTATTTCAAAAAACCAAAAAAATCTTGAAAATTTGGAAAAAGACCAAAAAATTGAAAAACAAAATTTTGGAATTTCGAAAACTTCAAGTAAAAGTCCTAATTCTAGGCACACACATACAGTGGGACATGAAGTCCACACCCTACAAAGGAACGAGAGTGAAAAACAGGAAGGTTTCGAAAGGAAACGCCTCGTTAAACCCCGGGGGCTCAAAACAGAGTTACCCGGGAAATCGGCTTGCTCTCACCCTGAAAAGGTAGACAAGCCACAAAGAGGTATGCCTGAAACCCATCCTTCTCAAGACTCTCTTCTTCATGTAGGGTCATCAGATGCATTGGATAACCCCTTTGCACACACAAACCCACAAACTGTGCCAAAACTTGAGGATTTTCAAGGTGCGCCAACTGTCGTGCACCATTCAAAGGAATTTCAAAAACAAAAAGAAGTTCCGAAAATGGTAGACATGGAGACCCCTAATGCATGCATCGGAAAGATACTTCGAAGTGGGAAATTCCCTTTTGTTTTGGGCCTTTGTTTTCCTTTTGGAAATAGAAGAGAAGAGGGGAGGACTTATCCCAAGCCTACACTAGATCCATTCCAGATCAGCCTATTTAGAAATAGCACGTACCACTTGCAAGTATCTTGCTATATTGAACTAGGCCTTTCTTTGTAAGAAGAAGGATTTTGAAATGTAACCACGATTTTGAAAATTCCGCTCTTTCACAAGTGCGAATTCTCTCACTCAGGGTCACACGATTTTGCTTTTGCACCTTATTCACATGTCTCAGGGCAGCTATCCCTTAAAATTTTCGAAAAATGGAATCTAACCCAGATCCTACACATGATACTTCTTTAAGTATTGAATATTGATAGGATCTGCTAAATTCCTACCTTCTACATCGATTAACCAATACGAATTGTTCGTAGTGGTTGCTCGTACAACATAGGGTCCATCCCAGTTGGGGCGCCACTTGCCTAGGGGGTGTGGGCCACGATGATGGATAGTTTTTAAGACCAGATCTCCCACTTCAAAGTGGTGAGGTCTCATGTGTTTGCTATAATGTCGGGCTATCCTTTGTCGGTATGCACGAGCATGATCCATGGCAAGGAGTCGCCTCTCATCTAGCAAATCTAGTTCGGCCATCCTAGCATGCTGAAGCGTCTCTAGGGGGAGGTGGAGTGCTATGGATGTATGAAATGAATGCAGTTGGGTATGAATGGGAAGAATGGCGTTTGTGCCATAGACCAATTCGAATGGTGTGGCATTCGTGGGAGTCCGAATGGAAGTCCTATAAGCCCATAAGGCTTCATCCAGCTTCTCGTGCCACGTCCTACCCTTCTCTAAGGTTTTCTCAATAATACTAATGAGAGTTTTGTTTGTGGCTTCGGCTTGGCCGTTGCCTTGAGAGTAGTAGGGCGAGGAGAAGTGGTGAGTTATGCCATACGTGTCGCACAACTTAACCATCTGCTCGTTCTTGAATGGGGTACCATTATCAGACACAAGGTCTCGTGGAACCCCAAATCGAGCCAAGATATTCCTCCGGATGAAAGCCACCACATGTTGCCCCATTACATTGGTTAGGGAAATGGCTTCCACCCACTTGGAGAAATACTCCGTGGCTGCTAAAATAAATCGATGCCCATTCGAGGCCTTTGGGCCTATGATGTCAAACGCCCACATGGTAAATGGCCAGGGGCTTACCACGGAATGCAATGCAGATGATGGGATATGAATGGCGTGCCCATGCACTTGACATGGATGACACTTCCTAACATGATCGTGACAATCCTTTTTCAAGGTGGACCAAAAATAGCCCCCTCTAAGTATTTTCATCGCCATCATGTTGGCATTAACATGACCTCCACATTCTCCATTGTGGAACTCATGCATTACTATCCTAGCCTCCTCTAGGTCGATACATCTAAGCAGAATGCCGGTAAAACTCTTTTTGTATAAGACCCCACCCAGAATGGTGTATCGGGTCGAAATCTTACGAATGAATGCCTTATCTTTGGATGTGGCATCCTCGGTGAATCCCCAATTTTCTAAAAATTGTTTTATGTCATAAAACCAGGGTTTTTCAATAGACTCTGGGTTGTTTTGGCAAATATCCAAGTCGTGTGTGGATGGGTGGGGCGCATGCCATATTTCCAAAGATCTGGTCCTTGAACTGGGATCGACCTTTAGGGCTGAACCCAAGGAGGAGAGGGCATCGGCGATGCCATTGTCCTCTCTTCCTACGTGTGTGAGTTTACACGACTGGAAGGATTGGACCAATCGAGTGGCCAACTCGTGATATGGAAGTAGTTTCTCATTACGTACTTGCCAAATTTTTAAAACTTGGTTTATGACAAGGAGCGAATCTCCAAAGACCTCAATGCATGATGCCCCTAGAGTTTTCGAAATCCTTAAGCCTTTTATGAGTGCTTCATACTCAGCTACGTTGTTGGAACATTCGAAATCTAAGCGGACTGCTATGGGAATCTCGCCCTTTTCAGGGGAGATTAGGATGACCCTAGCACCAGCCCCTCGTTGGTTTCGTGCCCCATCGAAGTGCATCTTCCACACTTGGTTTTCGAAAGAATTTGCCAAAATGTGGTTTTGAAAATGGTTTTGCAATATGCCTTCATCAGGCATTTCGACAAGAGTGGGATATGCGTCCTCTAAGGGGAATTCAGCCACGTAATCTGCTAGGGCTTGCCCCTTAATGGAGATCTGGTGATGGTATTTCAGATCATACTCCATTAGGAGGAGTTGCCATTTGCCCAATCTACCCGTGAGAATGGGTTTTTCGAATAAGTGCTTGATTGGATCAAGCTTGGACACTATCCAGATCTCATGATCTAGGAAGTAGTGTCTGAACTTCTGGCAGGCCCAGACTAGGGCCAAGCACGTCTTCTCCATGGCGTGATAATTTCGTTCATAAGCCAAGAGAGTTTTCGAAATGTAGTAGATGGCATACTCCTTATGGGTGTCATCCTCGTATTGAGCCAACAGGGCTCCTAAAGCATTTACATGCACGGAGATGTATAATAAAAGCGGTTTTCCTTACTTTGGAGGATTCAAAACAGGGGGATTAACCAAGTATGCCTTCAGTCTCTCGAAGGACTTTTAACATTCGTCATCCCATAAGAATTTCGTACCCTTCCTCAACAGTTTGTTGATGGGTTCGCATCTAGTTGCCAGATTCGATATGAATCGGTGAACGGATTGTAATCGACCTTAGAGGCTACGGATTTGGGTGAGATTGGAGGGTGGAGCCATGTCTATGATGGCTCGACACTTAGAAGGGTCGACTTCTATTCCCCTTTAGCTCACCATAAAGCTTAGAAGCTTCCCTGATTCTACTCCGAACACACATTTTTGAGGGTTTAGCTTTACTTTATAAAGCCTAAGCCTTTCGAAAATCTTTTGTAAACATTCGATATGGGTGCATCGGGTTTTGGATTTCACCAAGAGATCATCTACATACACTTCTACAAGCTCATGAATTTGATCATGGAAGATCGTGTTCATGGCTCATTGGTATGTCGCGCCGGCATTTTTCAAACCAAAGGGCATGACTGTATAGCAGTACGTGCCCCATGGGGTTGTGAAGGCGGTCTTACCCTGATCTCGTGAACTTAGTTTGATTTGATTATAGCCTGAATAGCCATCCATAAATGAAAACATTTCATGATTTGCAGTACTATCGACTATCAAATCTATGTTTGGTAAAGGATAATTATCCTTTGGAGTGGCTTTATTCAGGTTTCTGAAATCGATGCATATTCGAATTTTCCCATTGGTTTTTCGAACCACAACGATATTTGACAACCAATCAGAATACGCAATGGGTTTTATAAATCCGGCTTTTAGCAGATCTTCTAAACCCTCTTTAACTTGCGTGTGTACATTCGGGTGTATTTTCCTAAGCTTCTGCTTTATGGGTTTTACACCTGCATCTAAGGGAAGACGATGCTCGACAATGCTGGGATCTATGCCCGGCATGTCTTCATAGGTCCATGCAAACACATCTAAATAGGTTCGTAGAAATGCAATGAATGCTAACTTTTCAGTTTCATGCAAGCATGTGCCTATTTTGATGGTTTTGGGATTGGAATCATCCCCTAGGTTCACCTCTATGAAATCTCCTCCTACTGATTGGGAAGGTCTTTCAAAATCGAGAATTCTATGAAATTCTAGGAGCTCAGAAGTGGGATCTTCCTCAAGGGGATCCATTTCTGGGCTTTGATCATTCTCGTGGGCTATAGACCCGAGGGAACTGGATGCATGGTTTTCAAAATGACCTGGTTTTGTACTTGGATTTTCAAGTGATTTCGAAATTTTTGGTCTGGCTATGCAGACGACGTTTCTTTCGAAATCCTTTTCTTTTGCCAAAGTCCTACCAGGAGCAGCTATGTACAAAATCTTTTTGGTATTTTCCAAATTTTCAATTTTTTTGGGTTTTTGTAAAACAAGAACTTTGGGAACTATACAAAGTACTCTTTTTTCGAGTTTTTGTTTTTCCATTGTTTTTGGTTTTTCTTGTTTTTCGATTTTTTTTATTTTAAGGTTTTCAAATGTTTTTGTATTTTTAAAAAAAAAAGGGATCTTCCGTCATACTTACAAAGGGAAAACACTACGGGTTAGACTCGGAATAGGAGATCTAAATCGTAGGTCTCTTCTAAGGCAGGTTCTGGGGCACCCTTGACCCAGGTGGTCACAAGGGGTGGCTCCGGCGGTATTCGGGGAGTATAGCCCATCCCATATCGGCTTGGATTGGCCCTAGGAAGGATGGGCTCTAGGAGACCCTGGTTCTGCGCCCCTAGACTCTTGTAGGGCGTGTAGCCCATGTTTAACAACATGTTTCACGACTTTTTGTTTTTTGAAAAGGTTTGATACAAGTCATGGTCCTGGAACATGCTATCATCCATATTAGGCTCATATGGCCTCTTGTCCAGGGGCTTTGGAAATGGGGAACGCTTGGGTTTTCCTAGGAGGATTAAAGTCGGGAGGGGGCCTGCTTTGGGCGGCCCCTTCACACATACAACCTTCCTAGGGTTGTTCAACACGAGCCGAGGTGGCTCAACCATAATTTGCCCCAAGTTAGCCTCATGGGCCTGGGAGCTTGATAAACAAGGGGAGTTTATGATCCCCTGAAGCTGAGGGTGACTCTCACCTAGGATCACCACGACCTGGTCCCTAAAAGGGATCTTGACACACCTGTGGAAGGTGGATGGCACAACGCACAAACTGTGTATCCAGGGCCTTCCCCGCAACAGGTTGTAATGGGGGTGGATGTCCAAGACATGGAACACCCCCGTGTGTTCGATCCCTCCCATTTCCATTGGGAGTTCGATGGATCCTAAAGGTCTAGACGCATTCCCATCGTATCCAGTGATAACGATGGGGCTTGGGTTCACTGAAGTCAAGGTGACTCCGATTTTGTACGCCACATGAAGTGGAAGGATGTTGAGCCCTCCTCCACCATCGACTAGGCACCTGTCCAGAGAGTGGTTGTTTAGAACCACCTCGATATGCAGGGCCTGGTTATGGGTTTCGTAGGGTCTATCTACATCATCTTTCGAAAAAGTGATGGGCGATTTTGCTCCTAATAAAGCCACTTGGGCAGACAAGGATTTCGGACTTATGTTCGAATCAACATTGGCCCTTTGTAGAATTTTCTCTAATACAAGTCTATGCCTAGGCGAGGTTTTTATAAGCTCTAGGATAGACATGTGAATAGGAATCTTTGAAAGGTGGTTTTCGAAATCATAAGGATTTAGGATGACTTTGTCCTTATCTACTTTTGGCAGACCACTAGGGATACATGCTTTTGAGGGGCCAGGCACACTGACCACCTTTTTAGCACCTTGAAGGTGCGGGGCTTGGTAGATCCTCCCAGATCTAGTGACTTCCCCCACGACCAGCATAGGGTTCGCGCTAAACTTGGCTCTAAGGATGAGCTGAGGAGAACCTTGGATTTTTAAAACTGGTTTTACCAGGGTTTCCACTTTTGGTGGTCCCCGAATGATGACTTGGGCGGGCCTCTTGTATAGTACAAGGATGGGCGCACAAGTAGGTCGACCAGGTTCTGGCTTTCGCGCTAGTTCCTTGGAAATGGTGAGGGTACATACCTCCTTTCCTTTCCCACTGCCACTGGCGTGTTTGGGAAAGGGTTCCTTGAAGATAGCTTGAGGTGGCTCAGGTTCCGCAGTGACCTGGAGCCGGCCTTCTGCTATCAAGTTCTCAATTTTATTTAAGAGAGAGAAGCAGCGTTTGGTATCATGGCCTTTGAGCCGATGATACTTACAAAATCGGTTTAAATACCCCCCTTTGGAAGTGACACCTTCGGGGATTTCAGGGAGTTCTATCATGCCCTGGGCAAGTAGGAGGTCTAGGACCTCCGACACAGGTTGCCCCAGCGGAGTATACTCCCGTTTTTCAACCGGTTTTTGAAAATTGCGTTCCCTCTTATTTTCTAATTTTTCAAAATTTTTGGAAGTGCCCGCCATGCCAGGATCCACCCGGACATTGGCAATTTTATGGGGCTTTGCCCCTTTGTCCGTCGTGGGTAGCCCATATGCGATGGGCTTTTCCAAACGGGTTTTTGGAACGGCACTTCCTTTCCATAGGTGATCGTATGTCCCTTTTCGCAAGTTGGTTTCGAAAAGGGAGGCCTTTTTAATCAACTTATGGAAAGTTGAAATCTCATGGAGCGAGAGAAGGGTTTTTAACTCGCTTTTAAAATTATCCAGGATGAGCATTACTGCGCATCCTTCGAATATGGGCTCTCGCAATTTTGATAATAACAGGGTCTTGGACGTTCAAGATCCTGGGGGTATGGATGTGATACAAGAGTTGCTGTGCCGGGCTTGACATGTGCTCCGGTTCCGGGCTCTTCTTAGCTCTCCTGGTCCTGTCTTGGTCGGGCCAAGCTACTTCGGGGTTTCAAAAACGTGTTTTAAAAGGTTTTCAAAAGCCATATTATATATTTTTGAAATACAGAGTTTAAAACATATGTACAGGGTTGTCTGGAAGGCTCCTGGGTTTCCAGACTCAAAAATGGCCCTTTGGGGCTGCTTGTACAAAACCAGGTTTGTTTTAAGAAATTCGTGGGATTTCGGGGTGTTTACAATTTCCCTTCGGTTATTTCCCTACAGTATTGTCTTTACATTCGGGTTTTCCCTTTGGAGTAGCGTGAGTTTGCATTGCATCTACGCCATACCACAAGGTAGGACGCATATTGCATCAAAGCAAGCCCCGCTCGAATTCGCCCATGTAGTGGAGCCTTCCAAAACACACAAACTAGGTGGTCCGAAAAGGGATAAAAGAAAAGACTTAGGCACGTGCAAATCCACGGGATCTAAAACATGCAATCGCATCTAAAAGACCCGAATTAGACACCTCAAACCGCTTTGTAGGCTTTTCTATCCCAAAACTCGATTTTTGCAAAGCATACAGACTGACCCTTGCGCATCGATGCAAGAAGGTCTGCGACAACAAGAGCTCACTTGCTCACAGTCGCCACGTTTAGAAGTCAGTGTTAAATATATCTTCGCTAGCTTAGGTAAGCTAGCTGGCATGCCCTGTTTGCATAAATAAGGCCTTAGACGCACGAGAGGATCCGCTCCGAGCCCTGAAAAGGGGAGAGGCAGGGAATTTTCGTGCGTCTACAACTACGTGGCTGAGTTCCCCCTAGAGGACGCATATCCCGCGCTTATTGAAATGCCTGATGAAGGCATATTACAAAACCATTTCCAAAACCACATTTTGGCAAACTCTTTCGAAAACCAAGTGTGGAAGATGCACTTCGACGGGGCATGAAACCAACGAGGGGCTGGTGCTGGGGTCATCCTCATCTCCCCTAAAAAGGGCGAGATTCCCATAGCAGTCCGCCTAGATTTTGAATGTTCCAACAACGTAGCTGAGTATGAAGCACTCATACAAGGCTTAAGAATTTCGAAAACTCTAGGTGCATCATGCATTGAGGTCTTTGGAGATTCGCTCCTTGTTATGAACCAGGTTTTGAAAATTTGGTAAGTACGTAATGAAAAACTACTTCCATATCACGAGTTGGCCACTCGATTGGTCCAATCCTTCCAATCGTGCAAACTCACACACGTAGGAAGAGAGGACAATGGCATCATCGATGCCCTCTCCTCCTTGGGTTCAGCCCTAAAGGTCGATCCCATTTCCAGGATCCGGTCTTTAGAAATATGGCATGCGCCCAACCCATCCACACACGACTTGGATATTTGCCAAAATAACCCCGAGTCTATTGAAAAACCCTGGTTTTACGACATAAAACATTTTCTAGAAAATGGGGGATTCACCGAGGATGCCACATCCAAAGACAAGGCATTCATCCGTAAGATTTCGACCCGATACACCATTCTGGGTGGGGTTTTGTACAAAAAGAGTTTTACCGACATCTTGCTTAGGTGTATCGATCTAGAGGAGGCTAGGATAGTGATGCATGAATTCCACAATGGAGAATGTGGAGGCCACGTCAATGCCAATATGATGGCAATGAAAATACTTAGAGGGGGCTATTTTTGGTCCACCCTGAAAAAGGATTGCCACGATCATGTTAGGAAGTGTCATCCATGTCAAGTGCATGGGCACGCCATTCATATCCCATCATCTGCATTGCATTCCGTGGTCAGCCCCTGGCCATTCACCATGTGGGTGTTTGACATCATAGGCCCTATATTTCCAAAAGCCTCGAATGGGCATCGATTTATTTTACCAGCCATGGAGTATTTCTCAAGTGGGTGGAAGCCATTTCCCTAACCAACGTGCTGGGGCAACATGTGGTGGCTTTCATTCGGAAGAATATCCTGGCTCAATTTGGGGTTCCACGAGACCTCGTGTCTGACAATGGCACCCCATTCAAGAACAAACGGATGGTTAAGTTGTGCAACACATATGGCATAACTCACCACTTCTCTTCGCCCTACTACCCTCAAGGCAACGGCCAAGCCGAAGCCATAAACAAGACTCTCATTAGTATAATTGAGAAAACCTTAGAGAAGGGTAGGACGTGGCACGAGAAGCTGGATGAAGCCTTATGGGCTTATAGAACTTCCATCCGGACTCCCACGAATGCCACACCATTCGAATTGGCCTATGGCACAAACGCCATTCTTCCCATTCATACCCACCTGCATTCATTCCATACATCCATAGCACTCGACCTCCCCCTAGAGACGCTTCAGCATGCTAGGATGGCCGAACTAGATTTGCTAGATGAGAGGCGACTCCTTGCCATGGACCATGCTCGTGCATACCGGCAAAGGATAGCCCGACATTATGGCAAACACATGAGACATCGCCACTTTGAAGTGGGAGATTTGGTTTTGAAAATCATCCACTATCGTGGCCCACATCCACTCAGAAAGTGGCGCCCCAAGTGGGATGGACCCTATGTTGTACGAGCAACCACCATGAACAATTCGTATTGGTTGGTCGATGTAGAAGGTAGGAATTTAGCAGATCCTATCAATATTCAATACTTAAAGAAGTATCATGTGTAGGATTTGGATTAAATTCCATTTTTCGAAAATTTTAGGGATAGCTGTCCTGAGACATGAAAATAAGGCGCAAAGGCAAAGTCGTGTGACCCTGAGTAAGAGAATTCACACTTGTGAAAGAGTGGAGTCTTCAAAATCGTGGTTACATTTCAAAATCCTTCTTCTTACAAAGAAAGGCCTAGTTCAACATAGCAAGATACTTGCAAGTAGTACGTGCTATTTCTAAATAGGCTAATCTGGAATGGATCGAGTGTGAGCTTGGGATAAGTCCTCCCCTCTTCTCTTCTCCTTCCAAAAGGAAAAACATGGCCCAAACAAAGGGAATTTCCCATTCAAAAGGCTCTTTCCAAAAGAAAGAAACCAGAATTCAAAAGAAAAAATCGATTCTCTTGTGAAAAAGAGGGATTAAAGAAAAAATACTCCCAAAGGAAGACCCTCTATGAAAAGAAGGAAAAAGAGGCCAAAAAGCTCAAAAAGAGCAGTTTTCCGCCTTCTATGCCTTAAACCACGGGACGCTTCAGAAGGGACCGTGGTATCTCTTTCCCATCCCTGGCTTATCCCAAGCTAAAGCATGGTTCATTTCGAGGAATCCTAAAGTAAAAAATAGGATTTACTTACTTGTATTTCATCTTGTTTGAGAATTCGACGTTTCGAGTAAGACGTAGGAATTTGAAATATAGCTTGTTTTCTTACAAAACCTCCGCTAGATAAGCGAGTGTTAAGACTCAAACAAGGGCAAACACGAAGAGCTCGAGATCCTTAGGATCGAGACTCAAGACAGTTGTCCCATTTTGTAAATAGTTTTGTAAATAGATTTTGAAAATCGAACATCGAACAGCATAGGATTTGCTCACTTGGAGCCGTAGGCCTTGTAAGTCTTTAGAGTTCGACCACATCTGGTCTCTGGGAGGTCCCCACTCTTGGCACCACACCCATATCATGCATATGCATTCCACGCATGGTACTTGCATAAACATGATCATATTTAGGACCAGATCCCATACATATCCCTTTGGCGTGATATCTCCTCCTACCAGGGTTTTAAAAATGAGATTTTGCTAAAGATTGGGACGATCCCATATTCTTCGTGGTTAGATCTAGGGAGACATTGAAAGGGGTGTTTGTCATCTTTGCCCTTATCCAAATCGATTTGGACAAGGCCAAAGAGGGGCATCTATAAACACCCCGAAATCCCACGAACTTCTCAAAACAACCTGGTTTTGTAAAAGCAGCCCCAAAGGGCTATTTTGAGTCTAGAAACCCAGGAGCCTTCCAGACAACCCTATACAGATGTTTTGAACTTTTATATATTTAAATATGTTAAAATATGTTTTGAAACCCCAAGAAGCGGCTTGGCCTGATAAAAGCAGGACCAAAAGAGCCAAAGAGAGCCCGGAACCGGAGCACATGTCGAGCCCGGCACAACAACTCTCGTATTGAATCCACCCCCAGGATCTCGAACGTCCAAGACCCTATTATCATCAAACATCACTTGAAATCATCTCCGGAAGGTGAAAACTGAAGCGAACGATCATGTTGGCAAAGACCCAACGTAGACGGAGTACTGATGCTGTCAGACCCCGCACAAACCGTTCGTTTTGAACACAGCCTGAAGGAGTCAGAATTTAGTTTGGATTTGATCTGGACAATATATATCCAGATCCCAATCCAAACCCATGTGTGGACTTGGATTTGGATTTGGATCCAAAGATCCAATCCAATATCCACATCCATGGCCCACATCACCTTCTCATAAATGGAGGTGGGGCCCACTTGAATTTCACGTGGGATTATGGGCATGAGAGAGAGTGGGGGAGGATAAGATTAGAGTGTGGTTGTAATTAAGCTTGACTTGTGTGTCAAGTTTGGGGTTAATCATGTGGGTTAGCCTAATTAGCATTGGTTTAAGCTTGTAATTAGCCAAAACCTAACCTAGGGTTGCACCAACATGATGCAACAAGGTCTATGGGTTATGCAAAGGGAGCTCCTTAACCCAATCCTAATAAAAAACCCCTAATCCTAGCCTTTTACCCTAATCCCGGCCTAATCCCAACCTAATCACCTAACCCACTTCCCTAATCCTTCGCTAAACCTAGCTTAATTTCCCTAAACCTAACCTAATCCTAGCCTAATCACCTAACCCACCTCACTAAACCTCACCCCAAAACCAACCCACCTAGCTCAACCCTAAACCCCTAAACCACCCCACCTAAACCTAGCACACCATCTACCCAAAACCCCTTGTATTAAAATATCTGGCCCCTCCTCAAAACCAGCCCACCTTATCACCACACCACCACTACCTAAACCACCTTACTACCCTCCCAATACCAGCCCCAACCGCCATCTCCAGCCCTATATAAACCCCCCCCAAGGGGCGGGTTTTTCAACTTCTTCCAGCCCACCTTGGCCCAGCCGACTCCAGCCACCTTCCAACCAAGCCTTTCGCTTTGCTCCACCTGCACCACCACACCCCGGCCAGCTTCGCCTCGCACCACCACTGCCTCCCGATCTACTTCACTCCACATCGCCACCATTTCCATTCGGCCGAACCCCATCCACTTCAACCGCCCGGCTGCCCCTCTTCCATCCACCGCCTCTCTTCATCACCTAGTTAGTATCTCAACCTATCTCTACCTCTTCTTCACTCCCCCTCCACTCTCAACCACCTACACCACCACCACATCACCCCAACACCATCTACCCAACATCCCTACCAATTCGGCCAGACCTTAGCCATTTTCAACCACCCGCCTTGAACCACTTCCCCTAGCAACACCTGGCCACTCCACTTAGCTCCCTAGGACCTGTCCCTTCCAGTCTCCACCAGCCCTTAGTCCTACCTTACACCACACCCTAGCTAGCTCCCTTCCCATCCACAACATCCCTGGCCACCCTAGCAGCCGGCCACCACCAAACTTCCCTTAGTCGGCTACTCCAACCGACTGTACCAAACCCACTCGGCCAGCCATACACTCCCTTTGGCTCCCACTTAGGGCCACCTTTCCTAATACTACACCCACCCTTAGTGACCCTACTTATTCACCTTAGCCTAAAACACTAAGGCAGCCCCTTTCTAGCAGCCGGCCATCTTCAAAGCGCCCTTCTCGCGCACCCAAGGCACCCGACAATCACTTCCCCTTTGCCGTTCAACTCCGAGGAGCTCCCTCTTGCAGCCCAAGGCGAGGTCAAGCCCACGCTCAAGCAAGTCATCTTCGGACCAGCTATAAGTAAGTGCCTAACTCGGTCCTTAGTTGTAGACTTGCTTAAATTAAATTTGATACGGGGTTGTAATAACGGAGCATAGTCTCCCCCCGCTTGTAATAACGTGGCTTGGCACACCCACACACACGCGCACTCTCTTAGTTGTGCACGATTTTGAACACACACGGGCCTAATCAGCCCCTAAGATATAGATTTATGTATATACTTTAAATTACGTAGGGTTTTGCTTAAGTTGGGTGTGTTGTCTTTCAATTCAAGCACGCACACACATTGAGCCTTCGCTCTTATTTGTAAGACCCAAGTAAGGGCCGTGTTATACTATTTGGGTTTAATTTCATGTTGTGTGCGTAGTACTTCAATTCAAGCACTCACACACATTGAGCTTTCGCTCTTATTCCCAAGACCTTAGTTAAGCCCATACTACAATTTATATTTGGGTTTAATTTCATGTCGTGTGCGTAGTACTTCAATTCAAGCACTCACACACATTGAGCCTTTGCTCTTATTCCCAAGACCTTAGTTAAGGCCATACTGCAATTTATACTTGGGTTTAATTTCATGTCGTGTGCTTTGTACTTCAATTCAAGCACTCACACACATTGAGCTTTCACTCTTATTCCCAAGACCTTAGTTAAGGCCATATTGCAAGTTATATTTGGGTTTCATTTCATGTCGTGTGTGTAGTCTTTCAATTCAAGCACGCACCCACATTGAGCTCGCTCTTATTTGCAAGACCCGAGTAAGGGCCCATATATACATTATATACGTATTTCCCTTCGGCATTTACATTACAAGTCATTTCCCTTCGGCAATTTCCATTACAAGTCATTTCCCTTAAGTCATTTCCCTTCGGCATAGTCTTTAAATTCGGGTTTTCCCTTTGGAGTAGCATGAGTTTGCATTGCATATATGCCATACCATGAGTTAGGATGCATATTGCATCAAAGCAAACCCCATACTCCCTCTCAAAGTCGCCACATGTAGTGGAGTGTTCATAACACACACCTAGGTGGCCCGTAAAGGGATAAAAAGAAGGACTTAGGCACGTGCAAATCCACGTGATCTAAAAATCTGAAAATCGTACAAACAAGACCCGAATCAAACACCTCGAATCGCTTTCGTAGGTCCTTCTATCCAAAAACTCGATTTTTAAAAGTGTACAGACTGACCCTTGTGCATCGGTGCAAGAAGGTCTACGACGACAAGAGCTTGCTTGCTCACAATCGCCACGTTAGAAGTCAGGTTCTAGAATATATCTTCGCTAGCTTAGGTAAGCTAGCTAGCACACCCTGTTTATTTAAATAGTACTTAGATACACAAAAAGATTTGCTCCAGGCCTAAGAAACCAAGGAGGTGGAGATTTTCTGCATCTACAATAGATTGGCACGCCCGGTGGGACGTGAGTCTTTCAAAAATCGAGTTAGTCTAGAAACTTACGAAAAGATTTTTTAAAGAGGTGTTGTTTTAACTTGTTTTCTTTTTCTTAAGGGCTGATTAGGCCCATGTGTGTGTCAAAATCGTGTGCAGCTAAGAGCGGAATAGGCTCAAGTGCACGTGTGTGTGGGTGTGCCAAACCACGTTATTACAAGCGGGGGGAGACAACGCTCCATTATTACAACCTTGGATCGAATTTAATCAAGCTTAAGCAATTTTATAAACAAGGACCAAGTTAGGCACTTACGTATAGCTGGTCCGAACGTGACTTGCTTGTGCTTGGGCTGGTGAGTCGCCTTGGGCTGCAAGAGGGAGCTCCTCGGAAGGGCGCGGCAAGGGAGTGTGCTGGTCGAAGGGAAGAGGTGTTGCGGGTGGGTGGCGCCTTGGCGCTAGCCAAGTGATGGGGGCTGCCTTGGCTGGGGTAGAGTAACTTAGGGAAGGAAAAAGGGAGCTAAGATGTGTCACTAAGGCGTGGGGGAAGTCTTAGGGAGAGGTAAGGCTGAGTGTATTGGCTAGGGGGTGTCTAAGGGAAAGGAGGGGCAGGTTTAAGGGAAGATGCAACAGGTGGTGGAGTTGGGTAGATGGGCCGAATGGTGGAAGGTGGCAGGTGGTGGCCGGTTGGATGAAATGGAGGCTAGGCTAAGGAAGGGTGGCGTGGTGGTGGCTAAGAGTGGAGGGGGAGTGAAGAGATGGTGGTGTAGTGATGGGGTACTAACCGGAGTGGAAGGCTGGCCGGAGGGTGAAGGTGGCAGGTGTCAAGGAGGCAGCCGAATGGAAGGTGACAGGTGTAAACACCCCGAAATCCCACGAATTTCTCAAATCAACCTGGTTTTTGTAAAAGCAGCCCCAAAGGGCCATTTTGAGTCTGGAAACCCAGGAGCCTTCCAGGCAACCCTGTACAGATGTTTTAAACTCTTATATGTTTTAAATATGTATAATATGTTTTAAAAACTGTTAAAATATGTTTTGAAACCCCACAAAGCAAGCTTGGCCTAATAAAAGCAGGACCAAAAGAGCCAAAGAGAGCCCAGAACCGGAGCACATGTCGAGCCCGGCACAACAACTCTCGTATTGAATCCACCCCCAGGATCTCGAATGTCCAAGACCCTGTTATCATCAAACATCACTTGAAATCATCTCTGGAAGGTAAAAACTGAAGCGGACGATCATGTTGGCGAAGACCCAACGTAGACAGAGTACTGATGCTGTCAAACCCTGCACAAACCGTTCATTTTGAACACAGCCTAAAGGAGTCAGAATTCAGTTTGGATTTGATCTGGACAATATATATCCAAATCCCAATCCAAACCCATGTGTGGACTTGGATTTGGATTTGGATCCAGACATCCAATACAATATCCACGTCTATGGCCCGCATCACCTTCTCATAAATGGAGGTGGGGCCCACTTGAAATTCACGTGGGATTATGGGCATGAGAGAGAGTGGGGGAGGATAAGATTTGGGAGTGATTGTAATTAAGCTTGACTTGTGTGTCAAGTTTGGGGTTAATCATGTGGGTTAGCCTAATTAGCATGGGTTTAAGCTTGTATTAGCCAAAACCTAACCTAGGGTTGCACCAACATGATGCAACAAGGTCTATGGGTTATGCAAAGGGAGCTCCCTAACCCAATCCTAATCAAAAACCCCTAATCCTAGCCTTTTACCCTAATCCCGTCCTAAACCTAGCCTAATCACCTAACCCACTTCCCTAATCCCGGCCTAATCCCAACCTAATCACCTAACCCACTTCCCTAATCCTCCCCTAAACCTAGCTTAATTTCCTTAAACCTAACCTAATCCTAGCCTAATCACCTAACCCACCTCACTAAACCTCACCCCAAAACCAACCCACCTAGCTAAACCCTAAAGCCCTAAACCACCCCACCTAAACCTAGCACACCATATACCTAAAACCCCTTTAAGTAAAATATTTGGCCCCTCCTCAAAACCAGCCCACCTTATCCCCACACCACCACCACCTAGACCACCTTACCACCCTCCAAATACCAGCCCCAACCGCCATCTCCAAGGCTATAAAGCCCCCCCCTAGTGGGCGGGTTTTCAAGTTTTTCCACCTTGGCCTAGCCGACCTTGGCGAGCCACCTCTCAGCTGAATCCTCCACCTTCCTCCACCTGCGCCACCACTGCCCCCCCCGACCAAGCTCTACCTGCACCACCACTTCCATCCGACCAGCTCCCCGTCGCCAACACCTCCCAGCCGAATCCCATCCACCCGAAGCACCCGGCTGCCCCTCTTCCATCCGCCAGCTTCTTCACCAGCCGGTTAGAAACCTACACTTAGCTCCACCTCTTCTTCACTCCCCCTCCACTCTCAACCACCCATACCACCATAACCTCTCGCCAACACCACCTACCCATCATCCCTACCCACTCGACCAGACCTCCACCTTACATCACCCGCCTTGAACCACTTCCCCTAGTGATACCCGGCCACCCCACTTGGTTCCCTAGGACCTGCCCAAACCCCTTTCCACCAGCCCTTAGCTCTACCTTACACCACACCCTAGCTAGCTCCCTTCCCATCCTTGCCATTCCTTAGCTACCCTAGCAGCCGGCCACCACTAAACCACCCCTTAGTCGGCCATCCCTAGCCGACTGCACCCAAGTCCTCCCGGCAAGCCACCCCGTTTCCCATAGGCATTCCCTTAGGCTCCCCTTAGCGCCACCTTTCCTAACACTACACCATCCCTTAGTGACCCTCCTTAGTCATCTTAGCCCAAAACACCAAGGCAGCACACTCCTAGCAGCCAGCCAGCTTCAAGTTGCCCTTCCCGCGCACCCAAGTCACCCAGCCAGCATCTCCCCTTGCAATTCCATTTCGAGGAGCTCCCTCTTGCAGCCCAAGGCGAAGCCAAGCCTACGCTCAAGCAAGTCACCTCCAGACCAACTATAAGTAAGTGCCTAACTCGGTCCTTAGTTGTAGACTTGCTTAAATTAAATTTGATACGGGGTTGTAATAACGGAGCATAGTCTCCCCCCGCTTGTAATAACGTGGCTTGGCACACCCACACACACGTGCACTTGAGCCTACCTCGCTCTTAGTCGTGCACGATTTTGAACACACACGGGCCTAATCAGCCTCTAAGATATAAATTTATTTATATAGTTTATGTTGCGTAGGGTTTTTGCTTGAGTTGTGTGTGTTGTTTTTCAATTCTCGCACTCACACACATTGAGCCTTCGCTCTTATTTATAAGACCCAAGTAAGGGCCGTGTGTAGACGCGCGAAAAAATCCCCGCCTCTTCGCCTCTTTCGGGGCTTGGAGTGGATCTTATCGTGTGTCTAAGGCCTATGTATACAAATAGGGCGTAACATCTAGCTTACTTAAGCTAGCGAAGATATATTTAACACTGACTTCTAAACGTGGCGACTGTGAGCAAGTAAGCTCTTGTCGTCGCAGACCTTCTTGCACCGATGCGCAAGGGTCAGTCTGTACGCTTTTGCAAAAATCGAGTTTTGGGGAGAAAGTCCACGAAGCGGTTCAAGGTGTCTATTTCGGGTCTTTAAGATGCGATTGCATATTTTAGATCACGTGGATTTGTACGTGCCTAAGTCTTTTCTTTTATCCCTTTTCGGGCCACCTAGTTTGTGTGTTATGAACACTCCACTACATGGGCGAATTCGAGCGGGGCTTGCTTCGATGCAATATGCATCCTACCTCGTGGTATGGCGTAGATGCAATGCAAACTCACGCTACTCCAAAGGGAAAACCCGAAATGTAAAGACAATACTGAAGGGAAATAATAGAAGGGAAATAACCGAAAGGAAATAAACAAAGGGAAATAACCGAAGGGAAATAACCGAAGGGAGATATGTATATACCTTATGTATATGAGCCCTTACTCGGGTCTTGCAAATAAGAGCGAAGGCTCAATGTGGGTGCGTGCTTGAATTGAAAGACTTACACACACGACATAAAATTAAACCCAAATATAAATTGCAGTATGGCCTTGACTAAGGTCTTGGGAGTAAGAGCGAAGGCTTAATGTGTGTGAGAGTGCTTGAATTGAAGTACTACACACACGACATGAATGAAACCCAAATATAACTGCAATAAGGCCTTTACTAAGGTCTTGGGAGTAAGAGCGAAGGCTCAATGTGTGTGAAAGTGCTTGAATTGAAAGACTTACTCACACGACATGAAATTAAACCCAAATAGTATAGGTCGGCCCTTACTTGGGTCTTTCAACTAAGAGCGAAAGCTCAATGTGTGTGAGTGTGCTTGAATTGAAAGACTTACTCACACGACAAGAAATGAAACCCAAATAGTATAGGTCGGCCCTTACTTGGGTCTTTCAACTAAGAGCGAAAGCTCAATGTGTGTGAGTGTGTGAATTGAAAGACAACGCACCCAACTTAAACAAAACCCTTCGAAAATGAAAGTATATATATCCACTTATATATTAGGGGCTGATTAGGCCCGTGTGTGTTAAAAATCGTGCACGACTAAGAGGGTGCACGTGTGTGGTTGTGCCAAGCCACGTTATTACAAGCGGGGGGAGACTACGCTCCGTTATTACAACCCCGTATCAAATTGAATCTCAAGCAAGTATACAACTAAGGACCGAGTTTAGACACTTACGAGTAGCTGGTCCGTAGAGGTCTTGCTTGAGCGTGGGCTTGGCCTTGGGCTGCAAGTGGGAGCTCCGCGAAGGTAGGTGATCAAGGGTGCTGGCCGGCTGCAAGTGGGGCGCAGGATAGACGCCTCGAAGAGGACCGGTGGCAGGTAGATGGCGCCTCCAAGTAGGGGGGGTTTAAAATGGTTGAATAAGTGGGTATTAGGATCACTAGGGGAGTTGGGTACTTAGGGAAACTGGACCCAAAAGGTGAGCTAGTGGGAAGGCCGAATAGGACACCTAGGGGAGTTGGCCGAATGGGAGATGATGGCTAGGTAGTGGCCAGCAACTTGGGTTATACTAGGTTCGGCTAGGTTTAGGTGGTGGCGGCAAAAGGGCTGAGATGAAGGTAGGATGGGTGGCTAAGAATGGAGAGGTGGTAGAGAGGGGCTTTGAGGGAGTTTGGGGTACTTACCGAATGGGGAGAGGTGGCAGATGAAGTGGGAAGGTGGCGGGCAGGTGGCTGTCGGCTGGTTCGGTTGGTTGGAGGTGATGGCGTCCGGCTGAGGGGTGGTGGTAGTGGATGGAAGAGGGAAGGTGGCGGCTGGTGGAGCAGGCAGAGGTGGGGAGTGGTCCCGGCTGGGTGAGAGAAGGGAGAAGGAGAGGGCCCGGCTGGGTGAGAGGGTGGTTCCCCCTTGGAAAACCAGCCCACAAGGAGGGGGGTTTAAATAGGGGATGGGTAGGTCGGTTAGGGCTGGGCTGTGGGTAGTGGTTAGGTGGTTTAGGTAGGGTGGTATGTAGATAAGGTGGGCTGGAAGGGGTTGGGCCAGATATTTTAAAACTAGGGGTTTGGGTAAATCGTGGGCTAGGGGTGGTTTAGGGGTTTAGGGCTAGGTTAGGTGGTTGGGTTTTAGGGTGAGGTTTAGTGAGCTAGGTTAGGTGATTAGGCTAGGTTTAGGCTAGGATTAGGGAAATTAATCTAGGTTTAGGGAAGGATTAGGGAAGTGGGTTAGGTGATTAGGTTGGGATTAGGACGGGATTAGGGAAGTGGGTTAGGTGATTAGGTTCAGATTAGGGGTGGATTAGGGGTTTAGGCTAGGTTTAGGCATTTTGGGCTAGGTTTAGGTGAAGGAGCTCCCTTAGCATGGCCCATAGACCTTGATCACCCCATGTTGGTGCAGCCCTAGGTTAGGTTTTAGCTAATTACAAGCTTAAACCCACTCAATTAGGCTAACCCACATGATTAAACCCAAACTTGACACACAAGTCAAGCTTAATACAACACTCTTCATATTTTTCAACCCCACTCTCTCTCATGCCCAATATCTCACGTGAAACTCAAGTGGGCCCCACCTCCATTTATGAGAAGGTGATGTGGGCCATGGATATGGATATTGGATTGGATCTTTGGATCCAAATCCAAATCCAAGTCCACATATGGGTTTGGATTGGAATCTGGATATATATGGTCCAGATCCCATCCAAACTGAACTCTGACTCCTTCGAGCTGGGTTCGAAACGGACGATTCGTGCGGGGCCTGACAGCATCAGTACTCCGTTTGCGTTGGGTCTTCACCAACATGGTCGTCCGCCTCCGTTTCTGCCTTCCGGAGATGACTTCAAATGCTATTTTGATAAGAACAAGGTCTTGGACGTTCGAGATCCTGGGGTGTGAATCAGATACAAGAGTTGCTGCGCCGGGCTCGACAGGTGCTCCGGTTCCGGGCTCTTCTTGGTCCTCCTGGTCCTGTCTTGATCGGGCCAAGCCACTTCGGGGTTTCAAAACGTGTTTTAAAAAGGGTTTTCAAAAGCTATATTTTATGTTTTAAAAAGATAAAGTTTAAAACATATGTATAGGGTTGTTTGGAAGGCTCCTGGGTTTCCAAACTCAAAATGGCCCTTTGGGGCTGCTTGTATAAAACCAGATGGATTTTGAGAAATTCGTGGGATTTCGGGGTGTTTACATTGTGTTATACTATCCTTGGGTTTATTTCATGTTGTGTGCGTAGTACTTCAATTCAAGCACTCACACACATTGAGCTTTCGCTCTTATTCCCAAGACCTTAGTTAAGGCCATACTGCAATTTATATTTGGGTTTAATTTCATGTTGTGTGCATAGTACTTCAATTCAAGCACTCACACACATTGAGCTTTCGCTCTTATTCCCAACACCTTAGTTAAGGCCATACTGCAATTTATATTTGGGTTTAATTTCATGTTGTGTGCATAGTACTTCAATTCTCGCACTCACACACATTGAGCTTTCGCTCTTATTCCCAAGACCTTAGTTAAGGCCATATTGCAAGTTATATTTGGGTTTCATTTCAGGTCATGGGTGTAGTACTTCAATTCTCGCACGCACCCACATTGAGCCTTCGCTCTTATTTGCAAGACCCAAGTAAGGGCTCAAATATCATTGTGGTTCGAAAAACCAATGGTAAAATTCGAATATGCATCAATTTCAGAAACCTGAACAAAGCCACTCCAAAGGATAACTATCCTTTACCAAACATATATTTGATAGTCGATAGTACTGCAAATCATGAAATGTTTTCGTTTATGGATTGGCTATTCAGGCTATAATCAAATCAAACTAAGTCCACGAGATCAGGGTAAGACCGCCTTCACAACCCCATGGGGCACGTACTGCTATACAGTCATGCCCTTTGGTTTGAAAAATGCCGGCGCGACATACCAGAGAGCCATGACCACGATCTTCCATGATCAGATTCATGAGCTCGTAGAAGTGTATGTAGATGATCTCTTGGCGAAATCCAAAACCCGATGCACTCATATCGAATGTTTGCAAAAGATTTTCGAAAGGCTTAGGCTTTACAAAGTAAAGCTAAACCCTCAAAAATGTGTATTCGGGGTAGAGTCAGGGAAGCTTCTGGGCTTTATGGTGAGCCAAAGGGGTATAGAAGTCGACCCCTCTAAGTGTCGAGCCATCATAGACATGGCTCCACCCTCCAATCTCACTCAAATTCGTAGCTTCCAGGGTCGATTACAATTCGTTCGCCGATTCATGTCAAATCTGGCGACTAGATGCGAACCCTTCAACAAACTGTTGAGGAAGGGAACGAAATTCTTATGGGATGACGAATGCCAGAAGTCCTTCGAGAGACTAAAGGCATACTTGGTTAATCCCCCCGTTTTGAATCCTTCGAAGCAAGGAAAACCACTTTTACTCTACATCTCCATGCATGCGAATGCTTTAGGAGCCCTATTGGCTCAATACGAGGATGACACCCATAAGGAGTATGCCATCTACTATATTTCGAAAACTCTCTTGGCTTATGAACGAAATTATCAAGCCATGGAGAAGACGTGCTTGGCCCTAGTTTGGGCCTGCCAAAAATTCAGACACTATTTCCTAGATCATGAGATCTAGATAGTGTCCAAGCTTGATCCAATCAAGCACTTGTTCAAAAAACCCATTCTCACGGGTAGATTGGGCAAATGGCAACTCCTTCTAATGGAGTATGATTGTAAACACCCCGAAATCCTACAAATTTCTCAAATAAAATCTGGTTTTGTAAAAGCAGCCCCAAAGGGCTATTTTGAGTCTGGAAACCCAGGAGCCTTCCAGACAACCCTGTACATATGTTTTGAACTTTGTATTTCAAAAATGTATAATATGACTTTAAAAACCTTTTTAAACATGTTTTTGAAACACCGAAGCAGTTTGGCCCGATCAAGACAGGACCAGAAAAGCTAAGGAGAGCCCGGAACCGAAGCACATGTAGAGCCCGACACAACAACTCTCATATCAACTCTCAGAAAAGCTAAGGAGAGCCCGGAACCGAAGCACATGTTGGCGAAGACCCAACGCAGACGGAGTACTAATGCTGTCAAACCCCGCACAAACCGTTCGTTTCGAACATAGCCCGAAGGAGCCAGAATTCAGTTTGGATTGGATCTGGACCATATATATCCAGATCCCAATCCAAACCCATGTGTGGACTTAGATTTGGATTTGGATCCAGAGATCCAATCCAATGTCCATATCCATGGCCCACATCACCTTCTCATAAATGGAGGTGGGGCCCACTTGAATTTCACGTGGGATTATGGGCATGAGAGAGAGTGGGGGAGGATAAGATCAAGTGTGTGTTGTAATTAAGCTTGACTTGTGTGTCAAGTTTGGGGTTAATCATGTGGGTTAGCCTAATTAAGTGGGTTTAAGTTTGTAATTAGCCAAAACCTAACCTAGGGCTGCACCAACATGAGGTGATTAAGGTCCATGGGTGTCGACGCGCGAAAAATCCCCGCCTCTCACCTTTTCAGGGCTTGGAGCGGATCCTCTCGTGCGTCTAAGGCCTTATTTATGCAAACAGGGCGTTCCAGCTAGCTTACCTAAGCTAGCGAAGATATATTTAACACTGACTTCTAATCGTGGCGACTGTGAGCAAGTGAGCTCTTGTCGTCGCAGACCTTCTTGCACCGATGCGCAAGGGTTAGTCTGTACGCTTTGCAAAAATCGAGTTTTGGGAGAGAAAGTCTACGAAGCGGTTCGAGGTGTCTAATTTGGGTCTTTTAGATGCGATTTCTTGTTTTAGATCACATGGATTTGCACGTGCCTAAGTCTTTTCTTTTATCCCTTTTCGGGCCACCTAGTTTGTGTGTTATGAACACTCCACTACATGGGCGAATTCGAGCGGGGCTTGCTTTGATGCAATATGTGTCCTACCTCGTGGTATGGCATAGATGCAATGCAAACTCACGCTACTCCAAACTGAAAACCCGAATGTAAAGACAATACTGAAGGGAAATAACCGAAGGGAAATGACTTGAAATATAAATGTCGAAGGGAGATATGTATATAGAGTAAGTATATGGGCCCTTACTTGGGTCTTGCAAATAAGAGCGAAGGCTCAATGTGGGTGCGTGCTTGAATGGAAAAGACTTACACACACGACATGAAATTAAACCCAAATATAAATTGCAGTATGGCCTTAACTAAGGTCTTGGGAATAAGAGCGAAAGCTCAATGTGTGTGAGTGCTTGAATTGAAGTACTACGCACACGACATAAATGAAACCCAAATATAACTGCAATAAGGCCTTTACTAAGGTCTTGGGAGTAAGAGCGAAGGCTCAATGTGTGTGAGAGTGCTTGAATTGAAAGACTTACACACACGACATGAAATGAAACCCAAATAGTATAGGTCGGCCCTTACTTGGGTCTTTCAAATAAGAGCGAAAGCTCAATGTGTGTGAGAGTGCTTGAATTAAAAGACTTACCCACACGACATGAAATAAAACCCAAATAGTATAGGTCGGCCCTTACTTGGGTCTTTCAAATAAGAGCGAAAGCTCAATGTGTGTGAGAGTGCTTGAATTGAAAGACAACGCACCCAACTTAAGCAAAACCCTTCAAAATGAAAGTATATGTATATACCTATGTATTAGGGGCTGATTAGGCCCGTGTGTGTTCAAAATCGTGCACAACTAAGAGAGTGCACGTGTGTGGGTGTGCCAAGCCACGTTATTACAAGCGGGGGGAGACTATGCTCCGTTATTACAACCCCGTATCAAATTTAATCTCAAGCAAGTATACAACTAAAGACCGAGTTAGGCACTTACTAGTAGCTGGTCCGTAGAGGCCTTGCTTGAGTGGGGGCTTGGCCTTCGCCTTGGGCTGCAAAAGGGAGCTCCGCGAGGTTGAGCGATAAGGGGTGCTGGCCGGCTGCAAATGGGGCGCGGGAGAGGCGCCTTGAAGGTGGCCGGATGCTAGCAAGGGTGTCGCCTTGATGTGGGGGATTAAAGGGGCTAAGGTGAGTATCTAGGGTCACTAAGAGAGGATATAATGTTAGGGAGTATGGCCCTAAGGGGAGCCTAAGGGAAGATCTAATGGAGCACCTAGGGGAAAGGAGGTGGCTGGCCGAATGGAAGGGACAGTCGGTTGGAGTGGTCGACTAGGGGAATTTGGTGGTGGCGGGCTGCTAGGATGGCTATGGGTCGAGTATGGGAAGGAAGCTAACTAGGTGATGGGGCTAGATGGTAGTGGGTGTAGTGGGTGTAAGGGAGTGCTATGGGCAGGCCTTAGGAAGTCGGATAGGGTGGCCGGGTGTAGCTAGGGTGGTTAGGTAGTGGTGGGTAGTTAGGGTGACTAAGGCTTGGCCAAGTGGGAGTGGTGGCGGCAAGTGGAAGGGCTGGTGTTAGTGGGGATATGGGAGTGGACTGGTTGGTTGAGAATGGAGAGGGAGTGAAGAGGGAGTAAGGTGGAAGGTAGGGCACTTACCAAGTGAAGAGAAGGTGGCGCTCGGCTGGAAGGGAGTTGGGCAGGTGGTGATGTTCGGCCGGGAGGTGGTGGTGTAGGTGGCGGTGCAAGTGGTGGTGGGATGGAGAGCAGGTGGTGGTGCAGGCGGAGCAGGT
Organism: Brasenia schreberi; assembly: GCA_036023115.1. Classification (NCBI taxonomy): domain Eukaryota; kingdom Viridiplantae; phylum Streptophyta; class Magnoliopsida; order Nymphaeales; family Cabombaceae; genus Brasenia; species Brasenia schreberi. The sequence continues at coordinate 11,968,021 of JAYKKT010000088.1, forward strand.
GGAGCAGGTGGAGCAGGTGGAGCAGGTGTGGAAGTGGAGGACCCAGCCAGGAAATGGATGGGCTTGGGGAAGACTTCTAGATAGGAAAACCCGCCCCAAAAGGGGGGGGTTTATATAGGGATGGGTAGGTCGGTTAGGGCTGGGTTTGGGGTAGTGGTTAGGTGGTTTAGGTATGGTGGTATGTGTAAACACCCCGAAATCCCACGAATTTCTTAAGACAAACCTGGTTTTATACAAGCAGCCCCAAAGGGCCATTTTTGAGTCTGGAAACCCAAGAGCCTTCCAAACAACCCTGTATATATGTTTTAAACTTTGTATTTCAAAAATATATATAATATAGCTTTTGAAAACCTTTTAAAACACATTTTTGAAACCCCAAAGCAGCTTGGCCTAATCAAGATAGGACCAGCGAAGTCAAAGAGAGCCCGGAACCGGAGCACATGTCGAACCCGGCACAGCAACTCTTGTATCACATCCATACCCCCAGGATCTCGAACGTCCAAGACCCTGTTCTTATCAAAATGTCATTTGAAGTCATCTCCGAAAGGCAGAAACGGAGGCGGATGACCATGTTGGCGAAGACCCAACGCAGACGGAGTACTGATGCTGTCAGACCCCACACAAATCGTCCGTTTCGAACCCAGCTTGAAGGAGTCAGAGTTCAGTTTGGATTGGATCTGGACCATATATATCCAGATCTCAATCCAAACCCATGTGTGGACTTAAATTTGGATTTGGATCCAGAGATCCAATCCAATATCCATATCCATGGCCCACATCACCTTCTCATAAATGGAGGTGGGGCCCACTTGAATTTCACGTGGGATTATGGGCATGAGAGAGAGTGGGGATGGATAATATCAAGAGTGTTGTAATTAAGCTTGACTTGTGTGTCAAGTTTGGGGTTAATCATGTGGGTTAGCCTAATTGAGTGGGTTTAAGCTTGTAATTAGCCAAAACCTAACCTAGGGCTGCACCAACATGATGTGGTTAAGGTCTATGGGCCATGCAAAGGGAGCTCCTTCACCTAAACCTAACCCAAAATACCTAATCCTAGCCTACCACCCTAATCCACCCCTAATCTGAGCCTAATCACCTAACCCACTTCCCTAATCCCGGCCTAATCCCAACCTAATCACCTAACCCACTTCCCTAATCCTTCCCTAAACCTAGGTTAATTTCCCTAAACCTAGCCTAATCACCTAACCTAGCTCACTAAACCTCACCCTAAAACCCAACCACCTAACCTAGCCCTAAACCCCTAAACCACCCCTAGCCCACAATCTACCCAAACCACTAGTATTTAAAATATCTGGCCCAACCCTTTCAAGCCCACCTTATCTTCATACCACCCTACCTAAACCACTTAACCACTACCCCAAACCCAGCCCTAACCGACCTACCCATCCCTATATAAACCCCCCCTCTTGGGGGCGGGTTTTCCTATCTAATCGCCTTCCACAAGCCCAGCCGGGACCCCACTTCCCAGCCCAGCCGAACCCAGCCACTTGCTCCACCTGCTCCCCCTGCTCCATCTGCATCACCACCTGCACCGCCACCTACACCACCACCTGTCACCACCCCTGCCCTCGGCCGAACCGTTTGCTCCACCACACCCGGCTGCTTCCTTCCATCCACCGCCTCTCTTCAAGCACGGTTAGTACCCCCTCCTTCGTCTCACCTTCTTCACTCCCTCTCCACTCTCAACCACCTAAACCCTACCATAACACCCTACCATCAGCCACTCACCGCTACCTCTCTCACTCGGCCAAACCTTAGTCGCCCCAGCCATTTGCCACTACCTAACTCCCCTAACTACACCCGACCACCCTATTAGACTCCCATTCGGCCTTCCCTCAAGCTCCCCTTAGGTCCATACTCCCTAATACTCTATACTCTCTTAGTGACCCTATATACTCACTTGGCCCAGCCCCTTTAATTCCCCACATCAAGGCGACACCCGCTTGCAGCCGGCCATCTTCAAGACGCCTATCCCGCGCCCCATTTGCAGCCGGCCAGCACCCTTTGTCGTTCACCCTCGCGGAGCTCCCGTTTGCAGCCCAAGGCGAAGGCCAAGCCCACGCTCAAGCAAGGCCTCTACGGACCAGCTACTCGTAAGTGCCTAACTCGGTCTTCAGTTGTATACTTGCTTGAGATTCAATTTGATACGGGGTTGTAATAACGGAGCATAGTCTCCCCCCGCTTGTAATAACGTGGCTTGGCACTCCCACACACGTGCACTCTCTTGGTTGTGCACGATTTTGAACACACACGGGCCTAATCAGCCCCTAATACATAAGTATATACATATACTTTCATTTTTGTAGGGTTTTGCTTAAGTTGGGTGTGTTGTCTTTCAATTCAAACACTCACACACATTGAGCCTTCACTCTTATTTGAAAGACCCAAGTAAGGGCCGACCTATACTATTTGGGTTTCATTTCATGTCGTGTGAGTAAGTCTTTCAATTCAAGCACTCTCACACACATTGAGCTTTCACTCTTATTTGAAAGACCCAAGTAAGGGCCGACCTATACTATTTGGGTTTCATTTGATGTCGTGTGTGTAAGTCTTTCAATTCAAGCACTCTCACACACATTGAGCCTTCGCTCTTATTCCCAAGACCTTAGTAAAGGCCTTATTGCAATTATATTTGGGTTTCATTTATGTCGTGTGTGTAGTACTTCAATTCAAGCACTCACACACATTGAGCCTTCGCTCTTACTCCCAAGACCTTAGTCAAGGCCATACTGCAATTTATATTTGGGTTTAATTTCATGTCGTCTGTGTAAGTCTTTCAATTCAAGCACGCACCCACATTGAGCCTTCGCTCTTATTTGTAAGACCCGAGTAAGGGCTCATATACATACTCTATATACATATCTCCGTTCGGCAATTACTTTACAAGTCATTTCCCTTCGGTTATTTCCCTTCAGTATTGTCTTTACATTTCAGGTTTTCCCTTTGGAGTAGCGTGAGTTTGCATTGCATCTACGCCATACCACGAGGTAGGACGCATATTGCATCAAAGCAAGCCCCGCTCGAAATTCGCCCATGTAGTGGAGTGTTCATAACACACAAACTAGGTGGCCCGAAAAGGGATAAAAGAAAAGACTTAGGCACGTGCAAATCCATGTGATCTAAAACATGCAATCGCATTTAAAAGACCCGAAATAGACACCTCGAACCGCTTCATAGACTTTCTCTCCAAAACTCGATTTTTGCAAAGCGTACAGACTGACCCTTGCGCATCGGTGCAAGAAGGTCTGCGACGACAAGAGCTTACTTGCTCACAGTCGCCACGTTTAGAAGTCAGTGTTAAATATATCTTCGCTAGCTTAGGTAAGCTAGCTGGCACGCCTTGTTTGCATACATAGGCCTTAGACACACGACAGGATCCGCTCCGAGCCTTGAAAAGGCGAGAGGCGGGGATTTTCGCGCGTCTACAGAGATTGGCATGCCTGGTGGGACATGAGCCTTTCAAAAATCGAGTTTTAAGTAGAAGTCTTGCAATTTTTTTTTGTAAAAGGTGTCATTTTAACTTGTTTTCTTTGCTTGTACTTAGGACATTTTGAAAAAGCTTGAAAAGCATGTCAAAATCCAATCCAAGTGAAGTGTCGAGCCAAGGCTCATGCGCATCAAGTTCTCACTCTAGGAGGATTTTCAAAAACAAAATAAAACTAGATGAAATCGAGGACTTGAGAAGGGAGTTTGAGGCCAAAATCGATGCTCTCAGCCAAGAGGCTGAAGTAGGCGATTCATGTTCATTGAACGGTGAATAAAGGCCTAAAAAGAAATCTGAAAAACCTCGCAAGCACAAAGAGGCCTCCGTAGTGGAAGGCAACCAATACCACGAGTCCTTCACACAAAAGGACCGTAAAGCCCTACAGCAGTTGCTGAAAGGGCAGAATAAAGAGAAAAGAAACTACGCCCTGTCTGATTTCCTTCCTATGGATTACGAAACAGACAGTGACGATGAAATACCGAACTTCCATCGGTATGATGGCATGAGAGACCCTAGGTCTCACTTGAAGCTTTTCTCACGTCGAGCCCATAAGAAGAAAAAGGACTCGATGAAATGGGTGTATTGGTTCCCTTTATCCCTTAAAGGCACACCTGCCAAATGGCTGGCTTCCTACGACTTAAGCCAGTTCACTACTTTTGAAGAGTTAGCGAACTGCTTCATGCAAAGATTTGCACACAATGTAGAAGTCACGCCGACTCTGAATACCTTAAGGGATACAAAGCAAGGCATGAACGAAGACGTACATGCCTTCATTATAAGATGGAGGTCGCTTTTGGGCCAAGTGCGAGAGCCCATATCCGAAGGATGCGCAGTAATGCTCATCCTGGATAATTTTAAAAGCGAGTTAAAAACCCTTCTCTCGCTCCATGAGATTTCAACTTTCCATAAGTTGATCAAAAAGGCCTCCCTTTTCGAAACCAACTTGCGAAAAGGGACATACGATCACTTATGGAAAGGAAGTGCCGTATCCAAAACCCGTTTGGAAAAGCCCATCGCATATGGGCTACCCACGACGGACAAAGGGGCAAAGCCCCATAAAATCGCCAATGTCCAGGTGGATCCTAGCATGGCGGGCACTTCCAAAAATTTTGAAAAATTAGAAAATAAGAGGGAACGCAATTTTCAAAAACCGGTTGAAAAACGGGAGTATACTCCACTGGGGCAACCTGTGTCGGAGGTCCTAGACCTCCTACTTGCCCAGGGCATGATAGAACTCCCTGAAATCCCCGAAGGAGTCACTTCCAAAGGGAGATATTTAAATCGATTTTGTAAGTATCATCGGATCAAAGGCCATGATACCAAACGTTGCTTCTCTCTCTTAAATAAAATTGAGAACTTGATAGCAGAAGGCCGGCTCCAGGTCACTGCGGAACCTGAGCCACCTCAAGCTATCTTCAAGGAACCCTTTCCCAAACACGCCAGTGGCAGTGGGAAAGGAAAGGAGGTATGTACCCTCACCATTTCCAAGGAACTAGCGCGAAAGCCAGAACCTGGTTGACCTACTTGTGCGCCCATTCTTGTACTATACAAGAAGCCCGCCCAAGTCGTCATTCGGGGACCACCAAAGGTGGAATCCCCGGTAAAACCAGTTTTGAGAATCCAAGGTTCTCCTCAGCTCAACCTTAGAGCCAAGTTTAGCGCGAACTCTAGGCTGGTCGTGGGGGAAGTCACTAGATCCGGGAGGATCTATCAACCCCCACACCTTCAAGGTGCTCAAAAGGTGGTAAGTGTGCCTGGCCCCTCAAAAGCATGTATCCCTAGTGTTCTGTCAAAAGCAGATAAGGACAAAGTTATCCTAAATCCTTATGACTTCGAAAACCACCTTTCAAAGATTCCTATTCACATGTTTATCCTAGAACTTATAAAAACCTTGCCTAGGCATAGACTTGTATTAGGGAAAATTCTAGAAAGGGCCAAGGTTGATTCGAACATAAGTCCGGAATCCTTGTCTGCCCAAGTGGCTTTATTAGGAGCAAAATCGCCCATCACTGTTGAACATGGGCTACACGCCCTACAAGAGTCTAGGGGCGCAGAACCAGGGTCTCCTAGAGCCCATCCTTCCTAGGGCCAATCCAAGCCGATATGGGATCGGCTATACTCCCCGAATACCGCCGGAGCCACCCCTTGTGACCACCTGGGTCAAGGGTGCCCCGGAACCTACCTTAGAAGAGACCTACGATTTAGATCTCCTATTCCAAGTCTAACCCGTAGTGTTTTCCCTTTGTAGGTATGACAGAAGATCCCTTTTCTAAAAATACAAAAACATTTGAAAAACTTAAAATCAAAAAAATCGAAAAACAAGAAAAACCAAAAACAATGGAAAAACAAAAACTCAAAAAAAGAGTGCTTTGTATAGTTCCCAAAGTTCTTGTATTACAAAAACCCAAAAAAATCGAAAATTTGGAAAATACCAAAAAGATTTTGTACATAGCTGCTCATGGTAGGACTTTGGCAAAAGAAAAGGATTTCGAAAGAAACGTCGTCTGCATAGCCAGACCAAAGATTTCGAAATCACTTGAAAATCCAAGTACAAAACCAGGTCATTTTGAAAACCACGCATCAAATTCCCTCGGGTCTACAGCCCACGAGAATGATCAAAGCCCAGAAGTGGATCCCCTTGAGGAAGATCCCACTTCTGAGCTCCCAGAATTTCATAGAATTCTCGATTTTGAAAGACCTTCCCAATCAATAGGAGGAGATTTCATAGAGGTGAACCTAGGGGATGATTCCAATCCCAAAACCATCAAAATAGGCGCATGCTTGCATGAAACTGAAAAGTTAGCATTCATTGCATTTCTACGAACCTATTTAGATGTGTTTGCATGGACGTATGAAGACATGCCGGGCATAGATCCCAGCATTGTCGAGCATCGTCTTCCCTTAGATACAAGTGTAAAACCCATAAAGCAGAAGCTTAGGAAAATACACCCGAATGTACACACGCAAGTCAAAGAGGGTTTAGAAGATCTGCTAAAAGCCGGATTTATAAAACCCATTGCGTATTCTGATTGGTTGTCAAATATCGTTGTGGTTCGAAAAACCAATGGGAAAATTCGAATATGCATCGATTTCAGAAACCTGAATAAAGCCACTCCAAAGGATAATTATCCTTTACCAAACATAGATTTGATAGTCGATAGTACTTGTAAACACCCCAAAATCCCACGAATTTCTTAAACAAATCTGGTTTTGTAAAAGCAGCCCCAAAGGGCCATTTTAAGTCTAGAAACCCAGGAGCCTTCCAGACAACCCTGTATATATGTTTTAAACTTTATCTTTCAAAAACATATGATATGGCTGTAGACGCACGAAAATCCCCGCCTCTTCGCCTCTTTCGGGGCTTGGAGTGGATCTTCTCGTGTGTCTAAGGCCTATATATGCAAATAGGGCGTGCCAGCTAGCTTACTTAAGCTAGCGAAGATATTTTTAATACTGACTTCTAAATGTGGCGACTGTGAGCAAGTAAGCTCTTGTCGTCGCAGACCTTCTTGCACCGATGCGCAAGGGTCAGTCTGTACGCTTTGCAAAAATCGAGTTTTTGGAGGAAAAGTCTACGAAGCGGTTCGAGGTGTCTATTTCGGGTCTTTAAGATGCGGTTGCATGTTTTAGATCACGTGGATTTGCACGTGCCTAAGTCTTTTCTTTTATCCCTCTTCGGGCCACCTAGTTTGTGTGTTATGAACACTCCACTACATGGGCGAATTCGAGCGGGGCTTGCTTTGATGCAATATGCGTCCTACCTCGTGGTATGGCGTAGATGCAATGCAAACTCACGCTACTCCAAAGGGAAAACCCGAAATGTAAAGACAATACTGAAGGGAAATAACAGAAGGGAAATAACCGAAGGGAAATAACCGAAGGGAGATATGTATATAGATTATGTATATGAGCCCTTACTCGAGTCTTCCAAATAAGAGCGAAGGCTCAATGTGGGTGCGTGCTTGAATTGAAAGACTTACACACACGACATGAAATTAAACCCAAATATAAATTGCAGTATGGCCTTGACTAAGGTCTTGGGAGTAAGAGCGAAGGCTCAATGTGTGTGAAAGTGCTTGAATTGAAAGACTTACTCACACGACATGAAATGAAACCCAAATAGTATAGGTCGGCCCTTACTTGGGTATTTCAACTAAGAGCGAAAGCTCAATGTGTGTGAGAGTGCTTGAATTGAAAGACTTACTCACACGACATGAAATGAAACCCAAATAGTATAGGTCGGCCCTTACTTGGGTCTTTCAACTAAGAGCGAAAGCTCAATGTGTGTGAGAGTGCTTGAATTGAAATACTTACTCACACGACATGAAATGAAACCCAAATAGTATAGGTCGGCCCTTACTTGGGTCTTTCAACTAAGAGCGAAAGCTCAATGTGTGTGAGTGCTTGAATTGAAAGACAACGCACCCAACCTTCGAAAATGAAAGTATATATATACACTTATGTATTAGGGGCTGATTAGGCCCGTGTGTGTTCAAAATCGTGCACGACTAAGAGAGTGCACGTGTGTGGTTGTGCCAAGCCACGTTATTACAAGCGGGGGGAGACTATGCTCCGTTATTACAACCCCGTATCAAATTGAATCTCAAGCAAGTATACAACTAAGGACCGAGTTTAGGTACTTACGAGTAGCTGGTCCGTAGAGGCCTTGCTTGAGCGTGGGCTTGGTCTTCGCCTTGGGCTGCAAACGGGAGCTCCGCGAGGATAGGTGATCAAAGGTGCTAGCCGGCTGCTAGTGGGGCACGGGATGGGCGCCTCAAAGGTGGCCGATTGCAAGTGGATGTCGCCTCGATGTGGGGGGTTAAAGGGGCTGAACAAGGGAGTTTTTAGGGTCACTAGGGGAGTTGGGTGTTTAGGGAAAACTGGACCTAAAGGAGAGTTTGTGGGAAGGCCGAATGGGACACCTAGGGGGAGGTAGTGGCCTGCAGTTTGGGTTGTGCTAGGTTCGGCTAAGTTAAAGTGGTGGTGGTGGGGTTCTAGGGTGGCTAAGGCTGGAATATGGGAAGGTAGCTAGTTAGGGGATGGGGCTAGGTGATAGTGAGAATAGTAGGTTTAAGGGAGTGTCACGGGCAAGTCTTAGGAAATCTAATAGGGTGGCCGGGTATAGTTGAGGTGATTTAGGTAGGAGGCAAACGGTTGGGGCGGCTAAGGTTTGGCCGAGTGGGAGTGGTGGCGGCGAAGGGCTGTTGGGTAGGTAAGGTGATGGTATGGTGGGTGGCTGGTGTAGACGCGCGAAAATCCCCGCCTCTTCGTCCTTTTCAGGGCTTGGAGTGGATCTTCTCGTGTGTCTAAGGCCTATGTATACAAATAGTGCGTGCCAGCTAGCTTACTTAAGCTAGCGAAGATATTTTTAACACTGACTTCTAAACGTGGCGACTGTGAGCAAGTAAGCTCTTGTCGTCGCAAACCTTCTTGCACCGATGCGCAAGGGTCAATCTGTACGCTTTTGCAAAAATCGAGTTTTGGAGAGAAAGTCTACGAAGCGGTTCGAGGTGTCTATTTCGGGTCTTTAAGATGCGGTTGCATGTTTTAGATCACGTGGATTTGCACGTGCCTAAGTCTTTTCTTTTATCCCTTTTCGGGCCACCTAGTTTGTGTGTTATGAACACTCCACTACATGGGCGAATTCGAGCGGGGCTTGCTTTGATGCAATATGCGTCCTACCTCGTGGTATGGCGTAGATGCAATGCAAACTCACGCTACTCCAAAGGGAAAACCCGAAATGTAAAGACAATACTGAAGGGAAATAACAGAAGGGAAATAACCGAAGGGAGATATGTATATAGATTATGTATATGAGCCCTTACTCGGGTCTTGCAAATAAGAGCGAAGGCTCAATGTGGGTGCGTGCTTGAATTGAAAGACTTACACACACGACATGAAATTAAACCCAAATATAACTGCAATAAGGCCTTTACTAAGGTCTTGGGAGTAAGAGCGAAGGCTCAATGTGTGTGAAAGTGCTTGAATTGAAAGACTTACTCACACGACATGAAATGAAACCCAAATAGTATAGGTCGGCCCTTACTTGGGTCTTTCAAATAAGAGCGAAAGCTCAATGTGTGTGAGAGTGCTTGAATTGAAAGACTTACTCACACGACATGAAATGAAACCCAAATAGTATAGGTCGGCCCTTACTTGGGTCTTTCAAATAAGAGCGAAAGCTCAATGTGTGTGAGAGTGCTTGAATTGAAAGACTTACTCACACGACCTGAAATGAAACCCAAATAGTATAGGTTGGCCCTTACTTGGGTCTTTCAAATAAGAGCGAAAGCTCAATGTGTGTGAGAGTGCTTGAATTGAAAGACTACGCACCCAACTTAAACAAAACCCTTCGAAAATGAAAGTATATATATACACTTATGTATTAGAGGCTGATTAGGCCCGTGTGTGTTCAAAATCGTGCACGACTAAGAGAGTGCACGTGTGTGGTTGTGCCAAGCCACGTTATTACAAGCGGGGGGAGACTATGCTCCGTTATTACAACCCCGTATCAAATTGAATCTCAAGCAAGTATACAACTAAGGACCGAGTTTAGGCACTTACGAGTAGCTGGTTCGTAGAGGCCTTGCTTGAGCGTGGGCTTGACCTTCGCCTTGGGCTGCAAACGGGAGCTCCGCGAGGATAGGTGACCAAAGGTGCTGGCCGGCTGCAAGTGGGGCGCGGGATTGGCGCCTCGAAGGTGGCCGGTGGCAAGTAGATGTCGCCTCGAGGTGGGTGTTTAAAGGGGCTGAACAAGTGAGTTCTTAGGGTCACTAGGGGAGTTGAGTGTTTAGGGAAAACTGGACCTAAAGGAGAGCTGGTGGGAAGGCCGAATGGGACACCTAGGGGATGGCCGAATGGGATATGATGGCTAGGTAGTGGCCGGCAGTTTGGGTTATGCTAGGTTCGGCTAGGTGAAAAGGGTGGTGGCAAAGGCTGAGATGATGATAGGGTGGGTGGCTAGGAGTGGAGAGGTAGTAGAGAAAGGTTTAGGTAGAGTTAGAGAAGGCTTACCGAATGGGGAGAAGTGGTGGATGAAGTGAGAAGCCGGGTGTGGATTGGAGCTCGGCTGGTTCGGTTGGATGAAGGTGGTGGCGTCCGGCTGGGTGAGATGATGGAGAGAAGAGGGAAGGTGGCGGTGCAGGTAGTGCTGGTGGAGAGTGGTCCCGGCTGGCAGGTGGAGAGTGGAGCAGGCGGGCAGGTTGAGAGTGGAGCCGGTTGGGCTGAGGTGAGGGCCTTCTTTCTTGAAAACCCGCCCCCAAAGGGGAGGGGTTTAAATAGGGGATGGGTAGGTCGGTTAGGGCTGGGCTTGGGGTAGTGGTTAGGTGGTTTAGGTAGGGTGGTATGTAGATAAGGTGGGCTGGAAAGAGTTGGGCCAGATATTTTAAAACTAGGGGTTTGGGTAGATTGTGGGCTAAGGGTGGTTTAGGGGTTTAGGGCTAGGTTAGGTGGTTGGGTTTTAGGGTGAGGTTTAGTGAGCTAGGTTAGGTGATTAGGCTAGGTTTAGGCTAGGATTAGGGAAATTAGTCTAGGTTTAGGGAAGGATTAGGGAAGTGGGTTAGGTGATTAGGTTGGGATTAGGCCGGGATTAGGGAAGTGGGTTAGGTGATTAGGTTGGGATTAGGGGTGGATTAGGGGTTTAGGCTAGGATTAGTCATTTTGGGTTAGGTCTAGGTGAAGGAGCTCCCTTAGCATGGCCCATAGACCTTGATCACCCCATGTTGATGCAGCCCTAGGTTAGGTTTTAGCTAATTACAAGCTTAAACCCACTCAATTAGGCTAACTCACATGATTAAACCCAAACTTGACACACAAGTCAAGCTTAATACAACACTCTTGATAGTTTTTTATCCCCACTCTCTCTCATGCCCAATATCCCACGTGAATTTCAAGTGGGCCCCACCTCCATTTATGAGAAGGTGATGTGGGCCATGGATATGGATATTGGATTGGATCTCTGGATCCAAATCCAAATCCAAGTCCACATATGGGTTTGGATTGGAATCTGGATATATATGGTCCAGATCCAATCCAAACTGAACTCTGACTCCTTCGAGCTGGGTTCGAAATGGATGATTCGTGCGGGGCCTGACAGCATCAGTACTCCGTCTGCGTTGGGTCTTCGCCAACATAGTCGTCCGCCTCCGTTTCTGCCTTCCGGAGATGACTTCAAAGGATATTTTGATAAGAACAGGGCCTTGGACGTTCGAGATCCTGGGGGTGTGGATGTGATACAAGAGTTGCTGTGCCGGGCTCGACATGTGCTCCGGTTCCGGGCTTTTCTTAGCTCTCCTGGTCCTGTCTTGATCGGGCCAAGCCGCTTCGGGGTTTCAAAACCTGTTTTAAAAGGTTTTCAAAAGCTATATCATATGTTTTTGAAAGATAAAGTTTAAAACATATATACAGGGTTGTCTGGAAGGCTCCTGGGTTTCCAGACTCAAAAATGGCCCTTTGGGGCTGCTTTTACAAAACCAGGTTTGTTTAAGAAATTCGTGGGATTTCGGGGTGTTTACAGCAGGGTGTGGAGAGGGAGTAGAGAAGGAGCTAGGTGAGGTGCAGGGTACTTACCGAATGGGGAGAGGCGGTGGAAGGCAAGGAGAAGCCGGGTGTGGATGGGAGTTCGGCTGGTTCGATTGGGTGAAGGTGGTGGCGTCCGGCTGGGGAATGGTGGTGGATGGAAGAGGGAAGGTGGCGGTGCAGGTAGAGCTGGTGGAGAGTGGAGCAGGCGGGCAGGTGGAGAGTGGAGCAGGCGGGCAGGTGGAGAGTGGGGCCGGCTGGGCTGAGGTGAGGGCCTTTTTCTGTTTTTAAAACCCGCCCCAAAGGGGGGGGGGTTTAAATAGGGGATGGGTAGGTCGGTTAGGGCTGGGCTTGGGGTAGTGGTTAGGTGGTTTAGGTAGGGTGGTATGTAGATAAGGTGGGCTAGAAAGGGTTGGGCCAGATATTTTGAAACTAGGGGTTTGGGTAGATTGTGGGCTAGGAGTGGTTTAGGGGTTTAGGGCTAGGTTAGGTGGTTAGGTTTTAGGGTGAGGTTTAGTGAGCTAGGTTAGGTGATTAGGCTAGGTTTAGGCTAGGATTAGGGAAATTAATCTAGGTTTAGGGAAGGATTAGGGAAGTGGCTTAAGTGATTAGGTTGGGATTAGGCCGGGATTAGGGAAGTGGGTTAGGTGATTAGGTTCAGATTAGGGGTGGATTAGGGGTTTAGGCTGAGATTAGGCATTTTGGGTTAGGTTTAGGTGAAGGAGCTCCCTTAGCATGGCCCATAGACCTTGATCACCTCATGTTGGTGCAGCCCTAGGTTAGGTTTTAGCTAATTACAAGCTTAAACCCACTCAATTAGGCTAACCCACATGATTAAACCCAAACTTGACACACAAGTCAAGCTTAATACAATACTCTTTTCCATCCCCACTCTCTCTCATGCCCAATATCCCACGTGAATTTCAAGTGGGCCCCACCTCCATTTATGAGAAGGTGATGTGGGCCATGGATATGGATATTGGATTGGATCTCTGGATCCAAATCCAAATCCAAGTCCACATATGGGTTTGGATTGGAATCTGGATATATATGGTCCAGATCCAATCCAAACTGAACTCTGACTCCTTCGAGCTGGGTTCGAAATGGATGATTCGTGCGGGGCCTGACAGCATCAGTACTCCGTCTGCGTTGGGTCTTCGCCAACATAGTCGTCCGCCTCCGTTTCTGCCTTCCGGAGATGACTTCAAAGGATATTTTGATAAGAACAGGGCCTTGGACGTTCGAGATCCTGGGGGTGTGGATGTGATACAAGAGTTGCTGTGCCGGGCTCGACATGTGCTCCGGTTCCGGGCTTTTCTTAGCTCTCCTGGTCCTGTCTTGATCGGGCCAAGCCGCTTCGGGGTTTCAAAACCTGTTTTAAAAGGTTTTCAAAAGCTATATCATATGTTTTTGAAAGATAAAGTTTAAAACATATATACAGGGTTGTCTGGAAGGCCCTTTGGGGCTGCTTTTACAAAACCAGGTTTGTTTTAAGGAATTCGTGGGATTTCGGGGTGTTTACAATGGCTTTTGAAAACCTTTTAAAACACGTTTTTGAAACCCCGAAGTGGCTTGGCCCGATCAAGACAGGACCTAAGAGCTAAGAAGAGCCCTGTAGACGCGCGAAAATCCCCGCCTCTTTGCCTTTTTCAGGGCTTGGAGCGGATCCTCTCGTGTGTCTAAGGCCTATGTATGCAAACAGGGCGTGCCAGCTAGCTTACCTAAGCTAGCGAAGATATTTTTAACACTGACTTCTAAACGTGGTGACTGTGAGCAAGTAAGCTCTTGTCGTCGCAGACCTTCTTGCACCGATGCACAAGGGTCAGTCTGTACGCTTTGCAAAAATCGAGTTTTTTGGAGAGAAAGTCTACGAAGCGGTTCGAGGTGTCTATTTCGGGTCTTTAAAATGCGATTGCATGTTTTAGATCACGTGGATTTGCACGTGCCTAAGTCTTTTCTTTTATCCCTTTTCGGGCCACCTAGTTTGTGTGTTATGAACACTCCACTACGTGGGCGAAATTCGAGCGGGGCTTGCTTTGATGCAATATGCGTCCTACCTCGTGGTATGGCGTAGATGCAATGCAAACTCACGCTACTCCAAAGGGAAAACCCGAAATGTAAAGACAATACTGAAGGGAAATAACAGAAGGGAAATAACCGAAGGGAAATAACCGAAGGGAGATATGTATATAGATTATGTATATGAGCCCTTACTCGGGTCTTGCAAATAAGAGCGAAGGCTCAATGTGGGTGCGTGCTTGAATTGAAAGACTTACACACACGACATGAAATTAAACCCAAATATAACTGCAATAAGGCCTTTACTAAGGTCTTGGGAGTAAGAGCGAAGGCTCAATGTGTGTGAAAGTGCTTGAATTGAAAGACTTACTCACACGACATGAAATGAAACCCAAATAGTATAGGTCGGCCCTTACTTGGGTCTTTCAAATAAGAGCGAAAGCTCAATGTGTGTGAGAGTGCTTGAATTGAAAGACTTACTCACATGACATGAAATGAAACCCAAATAGTATAGGTCGGCCCTTACTTGGGTCTTTCAAATAAGAGCGAAAGCTCAATGTGTGTGAGTGCTTGAATTGAAAGACAACGCACCCAACTTAAGCAAATCCCTTCGAAAATGAAAATATATATATATATATATTTATGTATTAGGGGCTGATTAGACCCGTGTGTGTTCAAAATCGTGCACGACTAAGAGAGTGCACGTGTGTGGGTGTGCCAAGCCACGTTATTACAGGCGGGGGGAGACTATGCTCCGTTATTACAACCCCGTATCAAATTGAATCTCAAGCAAGTATACAACTAAGGACCGAGTTTAGGCACTTACGAGTAGCTGGTCCGTAGAGGCCTTGCTTGAGTGTGGGCTTGGGCTTCGCCTTGGGCTGCAAACGGGAGCTCTGCGAGGATAGGTGACCAAGGGTGCTGGCCGGCTGCAAGTGGGGTGCGGGATAGGCGCCTCGAAGGTGGCCGACTGCAAATGGGTGTCGCCTCGATGTGGGGGGTTAAAGGGGCTGGACCAAGTGAGTGTTTAGGGTCACTAGGAGAGTCGAGGGTTTAGGGAAGGTGGACCTAAAAGGGGAGTTTATGGGAAGGCCGAATGGGAGTCCTATAGGGTGGAAGAAATGGTTGGCCGGGTGCAAATGGGATGGTTAGGTAGTGGCCGGTAGTTTAGGTTGTGTTAGGTTCGGCTAAGTGAAAAGGGTGGTGACAAAGGCTGAGATGAAGATAGGGTGGGTGGCTAGGAGTGGAGAGGTAGTAGAGAAGGGTTTAGGTAGAGTTAGAGAAGGCTTACCGAATGGGGAGAGGCGATGGATGAAGAGAGAAGCAGCCGGATGTGGGAGCTCAGCTGGTTCGGTTGGGTGAAGGTGGTGGCGTCCGGCTGGGTGAGGTGGTGGTGGATGGATGAGAGAAGGTGGCGGTGCAGGTAGAGCTGGTGGAGCAGGTGGAGAGTGGTCCCGACTGGGCTGGTGAGGGATGGTCTCGGTTGGGTGAGGTGAGGGCCTCTAGCTAGGAAAACCCGCCCCCAAGGGGGGGGGTTTAAATAGGGGATGGGTAGGTCGGTTAGGGCTGGGCTTGGGGTAGTGGTTAGGTGGTTTAGGTAGGGTGGTATGTAGATAAGGTGGGCTGGAAAGGGTTGGGCCAGATATTTTGAAAACTAGGGGTTTGGGTAGATTGTGGGCTAGGGGTGGTTTAGGGGTTTAGGGCTAGGTTAGGTGGTTGGGTTTTAGGGTGACGTTTAGTAAGCTAGGTTAGGTGATTAGGCTAGGTTTAGGCTAGGATTAGGGAAATTAATCTAGGTTTAGGGAAGGATTAGGGAAGTGGGTTAGGTGATTAGGTTGGGATTAGGACGGGATTAGGAAAGTGGGTTAGGTGATTAGGTTCAGATTAGGGGTGGATTAGGGGGTAGGCTTGGATTAGGTGTTTTGGGTTAGGTTTAGGTGAAGGAGCTCCCTTTGCATGGCCCATAGACCTTGTCCACCTCATGTTGGTGCAGCCCTAGGTTAGGTCTTAGCTAATTACAAGCTTAATCCCACTCAATTAGGCTAACCCACATGATTAACCCCAAACTTGACACACAAGTCAAGCTTAATTACAACACTCTTGATATTTTTCATCCCCACTCTCTCTCATGCCCAATATCCCACGTGAATTTCAAGTGGGCCCCACCTCCATTTATGAGAAGGTGATGTGGGCCATGGATATGGATATTGGATTGGATCTCTGGATCCAAATCCAAATCCAAATCCACAGATGGGTTTGGATTGGGATCTGGATATATATGGTCTAGATCCAATCCAAACTGAACTTTGACTCCTTCGAGCTGGGTTCGAAATGGACGATTTGTGCGGGGCCTGACAGCATCAGTACTCCGTCTGCGTTGGGTCTTCGCCAACATGGTCGTCCGCCTCCGTTTCTGCCTTTCGGAGATGACTTCAAATGCTATTTTGATAAGAACAGGGTTTTGGACGTTCGAGATCCTGGGGGTGTGAATCAGATACAAGAGTTGCTGTGCCGGGCTCGACGTGTGCTCCGGTTCCGGGCTCTTCTTAGCTCTCCTGGTCCTGTCTTGATCGGGCCAAGCCACTTCGGGGTTTCAAAACATGTTTTAAAAGGTTTTCAAAAGCCATATCATATGTTTTTGAAAGATAAAGTTTAAAACATATATACAGGGGTGTCTGGAAGGCTCCTGGGTTTCCAGACTCAAAATGGCCCTTTGGGGCTGCTTGTATAAAACCAGATGAATTTGAGAAATTCGTGGGATTTCGGGGTGTTTACAAGCCCGGAACCGGAGCACATGTCGAGCCCGGCACAGCAACTCTTGTATCACATCCATACCCCCAGGATCTCGAACGTCCAAGACCCTGTTCTTATCAAAATATCATTTGAAGTCATCTCCGGAAGGCAGAAACGGAGGCGGACGACCATGTTGGCGAAGACCCAACGCAGACGGAGTACTGATGCTGTCAGGCCCCGCACAAATCATCCTTTTCGAACCCAGGTCGAAGGAGTCAGAGTTTAGTTTGGATTGGATCTTGACCATATATATCCAGATCCCAATCCAAACCCATGTGTGGACTTGGATTTGGATTTGGATCCAGAGATCCAATCCAATATCCATATCCATGGCCCATATCACCTTCTCATAAATGGAGGTGGGGCCCACTTGAAATTCACGTGGGATTATGGGCATGAGAGAGAGTGGGGATGGATAATATCAAGAGTGTTGTAATTAAGCTTGACTTGTGTGTCAAGTTTGGGGTTAATCATGTGGGTTAGCCTAATTGAGTGGGTTTAAGCTTGTAATTAGCCAAAACCTAACCTAGGGCTGCACCAACATGAGGTGGTTAAGGTCTATGGGCCATGCAAAGGGAGCTCCTTCACCTAAACCTAACCCAAAACACCTAATCCTAGCCTACCACCCTAATCCACCCCTAATTTGAGCCTAATCACCTAACCCACTTCCCTAATCCCGGCCTAATCTTCCCTAAACCTAGGTTAATTTCAATAAACCTTACCTAAACCTAGCCTAATCACCTAACCTAGCTCACTGAACCTCACCCTAGAAACCAACCACCTAACCTAGCCCTAAACCCCCAAACCACCCCTAGCCCACAATCTACCCAAACCACTAGTTTTTAAAATATCTGGCCCTACCCTTTCCAGCCCACCTTATCTTCATACCACCCTACCTAAACCACCTAACCACTACCCCAAACCTAGCCCTAACCGACCTACCCAACTCCCTATATAAACCCCCCCTCTTGGGGCGGGTTTTCCTAGCTAGAACCCCTCACCAATCCCAGCCGGGCCCTCTCTTTCCTCCACTTCTCCAATTGCTCCACCTGCTCCACCTGCTCTGCCTGCACCACCACCATCCCTCCATCCCACCACCACTTGCACCGCCATCTCCACCACCTCCCGGCTGAGCCTCACAACCTGCCCATCTTCCTTCCAGCCGAGTACCACCGCCTCTTCCCATTCGGTAAGTACCCCACACTCTACCTAGCTCCTTCTCTACTCCCTCTCCACTCCTAGCCACCCACCATACCACCACCTTACCTACACATCAGCCCTTTGCTGCCACCATTCTCACTCAGCCGAACCTATCACAACCTAAACCACCGGCCACTACTTAACTACCCTAACTACACCCGGCCAGCCATCTCTTCTCCCCTAGGACTCCCATTCGGCCTTCCCTTAAACTCCCCTTAGGTACATATTCCCTAACACTCTATACTCTCCATTCGTGACCCTACATACTCACTTGGCCCAGCCACTTTAATCACCCACATCTAGGCGACACCCACTTGCAGCCGGCCACCTTCGAGGTGCCTATCCCGTGCCCCACTTGCAGCCGCCAGCACCCTTTGTCATCCACCCTCGCGGAGCTCCCGTTTGCAGCCCAAGGCGAAGACCAAGCCCACGCTCAAGCAAGGCCTCTACGGACCAGCTACTCGTAAGTGCCTAAACTCGGTCTTTAGTTGTATACTTGCTTGAGATTCAATTTGATACGGGGTTGTAATAACGGAGCATAGTCTCCCCCCGCTTGTAATAACGTGGCTTGGCACACCCACACACGTGCACTCTCTTAGTTGTGCACGATTTTGAACACACACGGGCCTAATCAGCCCATAATATACAAGTATATACCTATACTTTCATTTTCGAAGGATTTTTGCTTAAGTTGGGTGCGTTGTCTTTCAATTCAAGCACTCACACACATTGAGCTTTCGCTCTTATTTGAAAGACCCAAGTAAGGGCCGACCTATACTATTTGGGTTTCATTTCATGTCGTGTGAGTAAGTCTTTCAATTCAAGCACTTTCACACACATTGAGCTTTTGCTCTTATTTGAAAGACCCAAGTAAGGGTCGACCTATACTATTTGGGTTTCATTTCATGTCGTGTGTGTAAGTCTTTCAATTCAAGCACTTTCACACACATTGAGCTTTCACTCCTATTTGAAAGACCCAAGTAAGGGCCGACCTATACTATTTGGGTTTAATTTCATGTCGTGTGTGTAAGTCTTTCAATTCAAGCACTCTCACACACATTGAGCCTTCGCTCTTACTCCCAAGACCTTAGTCAAGGCCATACTGCAATTTATATTTGGGTTTAATTTCATGTCGTGTGTGTAAGTCTTTCAATTCAAGCACGCACCCACATTGAGCCTTCACTCTTATTTGCAAGACCCGAGTTAGGGCTCATATACATACTCTATATACATATCTCCCTTCGGTTATTTCCCTTCAGTATTGTCTTTACATTTCGGGTTTTCCCTTTGGAGTAGCGTGAGTTTGCATTGCATCTACGCCATACCACGAGGTAGGACGCATATTGCATCAAAGCACGCCCCGCTCGAATTCGCCTATGTAGTGGAGTGTTGATAACATACAAACTAGGTGGCCCGAAAAGGGATAAAAGAAAAGACTTAGGCACATGCAAATCCACGTGATCTAAAATATGCAATCGCATTTTAAAGACCCGAAATAGACACCTCGAACCGCTTCGTAGACATTCTCTCCAAAACTCGATTTTTGCAAAACCCTTGCGCATCGGTGCAAGAAGGTCTGCGACGACAAGAGCTTACTTGCTCACAATCGCCACGTTTAGAAGTCAGTGTTAAAAATATCTTTGCTAGCTTAGGTAAGCTAGCTGGCACGCCCTGTTTGCATACATAGGCCTTAGACACACGAGAGGATCCGCTCCGAGCCCTGAAAAAGGTGAGAGGCGGGGATTTTCGCGCGTCTACAGTACTGCAAATCATGAAATGTTTTCATTCATGGACGGCTATTCAGGCTATAATCAAATCAAACTAAGTCCACGAGATCAGGGTAAGACCGCCTTCACAACCCCATGGGGCACGTACTGCTATACAGTCATGCCCTTTGGTTTGAAAAATGCCGGTGCAACATACCAACGAGCCATGACCACGATCTTCCATGATCAAATTCATGAGCTTGTAGAAGTGTATGTAGATGATCTCTTGGCGAAATCCAAAACCCGATGCACCCATATTGAATGTTTACAAAAGATTTTCGAAAGGCTTAGGCTTTACAAAGTAAAGCTAAACCCTCAAAAATGTGTGTTCAGAGTAGAATCAAGGAAGCTTCTAGGCTTTATGGTGAGCCAAAGGGGAATAGAAGTTGACCCCTCTAAGTGTTGAGCCATCATAGACATGGCTCCACCCTCCAATCTTACCCAAATCCGTAGCCTCCAGGGTCGCTTACAATCCGTTTGCCGATTCATATCGAATCTGGCAACTAGATGCGAACCCTTCAACAAACTGTTGAGGAAGGGTACGAAATTCTTATGGGATGACGAATGCCAAAAGTCCTTCGAGAGACTGAAGGCATACTTGGTTAATCCCCCCATTTTGAATCCTCCAAAGCAAGGAAAACCGCTTTTATTATACATCTCCGTGCATGCAAATGCTTTAGGAGCCCTGTTGGCTCAATACAAGGATGACACCCATAAGGAGTATGCCATCTACTATATTTAGAACACTCTCTTGGCTTATGAACGAAATTATCAAGCCATGGAGAAGACGTGCTTGGCCCTAGTCTGGGCCTGCCAGAAATTCAGACACTATTTCCTAGATCATGAGATCTGGATAGTGTCCAAGCTTGATCCAATCAAGCACTTGTTCGAAAAACCCATTCTCACGGGTAGATTGGGCAAATGGCAACTCCTTCTAATGGAGTATGATCTGAAATACCATCACCAAATCTCCATTAAGGGGCAAGCCCTAGCAGATTACGTGGCTGAATTCCCCTTAGAGGATGCATATCCCACTCTTGTCAAAATGCCTGATGAAGGTATATTGCAAAACCATTTTCAAAACCACATTTTGGCAAACTCTTTCGAACACCAAGTGTGGAAGATGCACTTCGATGGGGCACGAAACCAACGAGGGGCTGGTGCCGGGATCATCCTAATCTCCCCTGAAAAGGGTGAGATTCCCATAGTAGTCCGCTTAGATTTCGAATGTTCCAACATCGTAGCTGAGTATGAAGTACTCATACAAGGCTTAAGGATTTCGAAAACTCTAGGGGCATCGTGCATTGAGGTCTTTGGAGATTCGCTCCTTGTCATAAACCAGGTTTTAAAAGTTTGGCAAGTACGTAATGAGAAACTACTTCCATATCATGAGTTGGCCACTCGACTGGTCCAATCCTTCCAGTCGTGTAAGCTCACACACGTAAGAAGAGAGGACAATGGCATCGCCGATGCCCTCTCCTCCTTGGGTTCAGCCCTGAAGGTTGATCCCATTTCAGGGACCAGATCTTTGGAAATATGGCATGCTCCCCACCCATCCACACATGACTTAGATATTTGCCAAAACAACCCAAAGTCTATTGAAAAACCCTGGTTTTATGACATAAAATAATTTTTAGAAAATGGGGGATTTATCGAGGATGCCACATCCAAAGATAAGGCATTCATTCGTAAGATTTCGACCCGATACACCATTCTGGGAGGGGTTTTATACAAAAAAAGTTTTACCGGCATTCTGCTTAGGTGTATCGACCTAGAGGAGGCTAGGATAGTGATGCATGAGTTCCACAATGGAGAATGTGGAGGTCATGTTAATGCCAACATGATGGCAATGAAAATACTTAGAGGGGGCTATTTTTGGTCCACCCTGAAAAAAGGATTGTCACGATCATGTTAGGAAGTGTCATCCATGTCAAGTGCATGGGCACGCCATTCATATCCCTTCATCTGCATTGCATTCCGTGGTCAGCCCCTGGCCATTTACCATGTGGGCGTTTGACATCGTAGGCCCAATATTTCCAAAGGCCTCGAATGGGCATCGATTTATTTTAGCAGCCACGGAGTATTTCTCCAAGTGGGTGGAAGCCATTTCCCTAACCAATGTAATGGGGCAACAAGTGGTGGCTTTCATCCGGAGGAATATCTTGGCTCGATTTGGGGTTTCACGAGACCTTGTGTCTGATAATGGTACCCCATTCAAGAACGAGCGGATGGTTAAGTTGTGCAACATGTATGGCATAACTCACCACTTCTCCTCGCCCTACTACCCTCAAGGCAACGGCCAAGCCGAAGCCACAAACAAGACTCTCATTAGTATTATTGAGAAAACCTTAGAGAAGGGGAGGACGTGGCACGAGAAGCTGAATGAAGCCTTATGGGCTTATAGGACTTCCATCCGGACTCCCACGAATGCCACACCATTCAAATTGGTCTATGGCACAAACGCCATTCTTCCCATTCATACCCAACTGCATTCATTCCATACATCCATAGCACTCGACCTCCCCCTAGAGACGCTTCAGCATGCTAGGATGGCTGAACTAGATTTGCTAGATGAGAGGCGACTCCTTACCATGGATCATGCTCGTGCATACCGGCAAAGGATAGCCCGACATTATAGCAAACACATGAGACCTCGCCACTTTGAAGTGGGAGATTTGGTCTTAAAAACCATCCACCATCGTGCCCCACACCCCCTAGGCAAGTGGCGCCCCAACTGGGATGGACCCTATGTTGTACGAGCAACCACTACGAACAATTCGTATTGGTTGATCGATGTAGAATGTAGGAATTTAGCAAATCCTATCAATATTCAATACTTAAAGAAGTATCATGTGTAGGATCTGGATTAAATTCCATTTTTTGAAAATTCTAGGGATAGCTGCCCTGAGACATGTGAATAAGGTGCAAAAGCAAACTCGTGTGACCCTGAGTGAGAGAATTCACACATGTGAAAGAGCGGAGTCTTCAAAATCGTGGTTACATTTCAAAATCCTTCTTCTTACAAAGAAAGGCCTAGTTCAACATAGCAAGATACTTGCAAGTGGTACGTGCTATTTCTAATAGGCTGATCTAGAATGGATCGAGTGTAGGCTTGGGATAAGTCCTCCCCTCTTCTCT
This sequence comes from Brasenia schreberi, assembly GCA_036023115.1. Classification (NCBI taxonomy): domain Eukaryota; kingdom Viridiplantae; phylum Streptophyta; class Magnoliopsida; order Nymphaeales; family Cabombaceae; genus Brasenia; species Brasenia schreberi. The sequence continues at coordinate 11,990,959 of JAYKKT010000088.1, forward strand.
TCTATTTCCAAAAGGAAAATAAAGGCCCAAAACAAAAGGGAATTCCCCATTCAAAGTCTCTTTCCAAAAGAAAGAAACCAGAATTTAAATCGAATCTCTTGTGAAAAAGAGGGATTAAAGAAAAAATACTCCCAAAGGGGGACCCTCTATGAAAAAAAGGAAAAAGAGGCCAAAAAGCTCAAAAAGAGCAGTTTTTCCGCCTTCTATGCCTCAAACCACTGGACGCTTTAGAAGGGACCGTGGTATCTCTTTCCCATCCCTGGCTTATCCCAAGCTAAAGCATGGTTCATTTCGAGGAATCCTAAAGTAAAAATAGGATTTACTTACTTGAATTTCATCTTGTTTGAGAATTCGACGTTTCGAGTAAGGCGTAGGAATTTGAAATATGCCTTGTTTTCTTATAAAACCTCCGCTAGATAAGCAAGTGTTAAGACTCAAACAAGGGCAAGCACGAAGAGCTCGAGATCCTTAGGATCGAGGCTCAAGACAGTTGTCCCTTTTGTAAATAGCTTTTGTAAATAAGTTTTGAAAACCGAACATCGAACAGCATAGGATTTGCTCACTTGGAGCAGTAGGCCTTGTAAGTCTTTAGAGTTCGACCACATCTGGTCCCTGGGAGGTCGCCACTCTTGGCACCACACCCATGTCATTTGCATTCCACGCATGGTACTTGCATGAACATGATCCCATTTTCGGACCAGATCCCATAAAAAACCCTTTGGCGTGATATCTCCTCCTACCAGAGTTTGTAAATTGAGATTTTTGCAAAAAATTGGGGCGATCCCATATTCTTCGTGGATAGATCTAGGGAGACATTAAAAGGGGTGTTTGTCATCTTTGCCCTTATCCAAATCAATTTGGACAAGGCCAAAGAGGGGCATCTGTAAACACCCCGAAATCCCACGAATTTCTTAAAACAAACCTGGTTTTATACAAGCAGCCCCAAAGGGCCATTTTTGAGTCTGGAAACCCAGGAGCCTTCCAGACAACCCTGTATATATGTTTTAAACTTTGTATTTCAAAAATATATATAATATAGCTTTTGAAAACCTTTTAAAACACGTTTTTGAAACCCCAAAGCAGCTTGGCCTAATCAAGACAGGACCAGCGAAGTCAAAGAGAGCCCGAAACCGGAGCACATGTCGAGCCCAGCACAACAACTCTTGTATCACATCCATACCCCCAGGATCTCGAACGTCCAAGACCCTGTTCTTATCAAAATGTCATTTGAAGTCATCTCCGGAAGGCAGAAATGGAGGCAGACGACCATGTTGGCGAAGACCCAACGCAGATGGAGTACTGATGCTGTCAGACCCGCACAAATCGTCCGTTTCGAACCCAACTTGAAGGAGTCAGAGTTCAGTTTGGATTGGATCTGGACCATATATATCCAGATCTCAATCCAAACCCATGTGTGGACTTAGATTTGGATTTGGATCCAGAGATCTAATCCAATATCCATATCCATGGCCCACATCACCTTCTCATAAATGGAGGTGGGGCCCACTTGAATTTCATGTGGGATTATGGGCATGAGAGAGAGTGGGGATGGATAATATCAAGAGTGTTGTAATTAAGCTTGACTTGTGTGTCAAGTTTGGGGTTAATCATGTGGGTTAGCCTAATTGAGTGGTTTAAGCTTGTAATTAGCCAAAACCTAACCTAGGGCTGCACCAACATGATGTGGTTAAGGTCTATGGGCCATGCAAAGGGAGCTCCTTCACCTAAACCTAACCCAAAATACCTAATCCTAGCCTACCACCCTAATCCACCCCTAATCTGAGCCTAATCACCTAACCCACTTCCCTAATCCTGACCTAATCCCAACCTAATCACTCAACCCACTTCCCTAATCCTTCCCTAAACCTAGGTTACTTTCCCTAAACCTAGCCTAATCACCTAACCTAGCTCACTAAACCTCACCCTAAAACCCAACCACCTAACCTAGCCCTAAACCCCTAAACCACCCCTAGCCCACAATCTACCCAAACTACTAGTATTTAAAATATCTGGCCCAACCCTTTCCAGCCCACCTTATCTTCATACCACCCTACCTAAACCACCTAACCACTACCCCAAACCCAGCCCTAACCGACCTACCCATCCCTATATAAACCCCCCCCCTTGGGGGCGGGTTTTCCTATCTAATCGCCTTCCAAAAGCCCAGCCGGGACCCCACTTCCCAGCCCAGCCGAACCCAGCCACTTGCTCCACCTGCTCCACCTCCTCCATCTGCATCACCACCTGCACCACCACCTACACCACCACCTATAACCACCCCTGCCCTTGGCCGAACCGTTTGCTCCACCACACCCGGCTGCTTCCTTCCATCCACTGCCTCTCTTCAAGCACGGTTAGTACCCCCTCCTTCGTCTCACCTTCTTCACTCCCTCTCCACTCTCAGCTACCTAAACCCTACCATAACACCCTACCATCAGCCACTCGCCGCCACCACTCCCACTCGGCCAAACCTTAGCCGCCCCAGCCATTTGCCACTACCTAACTCCCCTAACTACACCCGGCCACCGTATTAGACTCCCATTCGGCCTTCCCTCAAGCTCCCCTTAGGTCCATACTCCCTAACACTCTATACTCTCTTAGTGACCCTACATACTCACTTGGCCCAGCCCCTTTAATTCCCCACATCAAGGCGACACCCGCTTGCAGCCGGCCATCTTCAAGGCGCCTATCCCGCGCCCCATTTGCAGCCGGCCAGCACCCTTTGTCGTTCACCCTCGCGGAGCTCCCGTTTGCAGCCCAAGGCGAAGGCCAAGCCCACGCTCAAGCAAGGCCTCTACGGACCAGCTACTCGTAAGTGCCTAACTCGGTCTTTAGTTGTATACTTGCTTGAGATTCAATTTGATACGGGGTTGTAATAACGGAGCATAGTCTCCCCCGCTTGTAATAACGTGGCTTGGCACACCCACACACGTGCACTCTCTTAGTTGTGCACGATTTTGAACACACACGGGCCTAATCAGCCCATAATATATAAGTATGTACATATACTTTCATTTTCGAAGGGTTTTGCTTAAGTTGGGTGCGTTGTCTTTCAATTCAAGCACTCACACACATTGAGCTTTCGCTCTTATTTGAAAGACCCAAGTAAGGGCCGACCTATACTATTTGGGTTTCATTTCATGTCGTGTGAGTAAGTCTTTCAATTCAAGCACTCTCACACACATTGAGCTTTCGCTCTTATTTGAATGACCCAAGTAAGGGCCGACCTATACTATTTGGGTTTCATTTCCTGTCGTGTGTGTAAGTCTTTCAATTCAAGCACTCTCACACGCATTGAGCCTTCGCTCTTATTCCCAAGACCTTAGTAAAGGCCTTATTGCAGTTATATTTGGGTTTCATTTATGTCGTGTGTGTAGTACTTCAATTCAAGCACTCACACACATTGAGCCTTCGCTCTTACTCCCAAGACCTTAGTCAAGGCCATACTGCAATTTATATTTGGGTTTAATTTCATGTCGTGTGTGTAAGTCTTTCAATTCAAGCACGCACCCACATTGAGCCTTCGCTCTTATTTGTAAGACCCGAGTAAGGGCTCATATATATACTCTATATACATATCTCCCTTCGGCAAATACTTTAAAAGCCATATTGTATGTTTTCGAAATATAGAGTTCAAAACATATGTACAGGGTTGTCTGGAAGGCTCCTGGGTTTCCAGACTCAAAATAGCCCTTTGGGCTGCTTGTACAAAACCAGATGAATTTGAGAAATTCGTGGGATTTCGGGGTGTTTACAGATGCCCCTCTTTGGCCTTGTCCAAATAGATTTGGATAAGGGCAAAGATGACAAACACCCCTTTCAATGTCTCCCTAGATCTATCCACGAAGAACATGGGATCGTCCCCATTTTTAGCAAAAATCTCAATTTACAAACTCTGGTAGGAGGAGATATCACGCCAAAGGGTTCTATGGAATCTGGTCCTAAATGGGATCATGTTCATGCAAGTACCATGCGTGGAATGCAAATGACATGGGTGTGGTGCCAAAAGTGGCGACCTCCCAGCGACCAGATGTGGTCGAACTCTAGAGACTTACAAGGCCTACTGCTCCAAGTGAGCAAATCCTATGCTGTTCGATGTTTGGTTTTCAAAACTTATTTACAAAAGCTATTTACAAAACGGACAACTGTCTTGAGTCTCGATCCTAAGGATCTCGAGCTCTTCGTGTTTGCCCTTGTTTGAGTCTTAACACTCGCTTATCTAGTGGAGGTTTTATAAGAAAACAAGCTTCATTTCAAATTCCTACGTCTTACTCGAAACGTTGAATTCTCAAACAAAATGAAATTCAAGTAAGTAAATCCTATTTTTACTTTAGGATTCCTCAAAATGAACCATGTTTTAGCTTGAGATAAGCCAGGGATGGGAAAGAGATACCATGATCCCTTCTGAAGTATCCCGTGGTTTGAGGCACAGAAGGCGGAAAACTGCTCTTTTTGAGCTTTTTGGCCTCTTCTTCCTTTTTTTCATCGAGGGTCTCCCTTTGGGAGTATTTTTTTCTTTAATCCCTCTTTTTTATAAGAGAATCGATTTTTCTTTTAAATTCTGGTTTCTTTCTTTTGGAAAGAGACTTTGAATGGGAAATTCCCTTTTGTTTTGGGCCTTTGTTTTCCTTTTGGAAGGAGAAGAGAAGAGGGGAGGACTTATCCTAAGCCTACACTCGATCCATTCCAGATCAGCCTATTTAGAAATAACACGTACCACTTGCAAGTATCTTGCTATGTTGAACTAGGCCTTTCTTTGTAAGAAGAAGGATTTTGAAATGTAACCACGATTTTGAAGACTCCGCTCTTTCACTAGTGTGAATTCTCTCACTCAGGTTCACACGACTTTGCCTTTGCACCTTATTCACATGTCTCAAGGCAGCTATCCCTAAAATTTTTTGGAAACTGGAATTTAATCCAGATCCTACACATGATACTTCTTTAAGTATTGAATATTGATAGGATCTGCTAAATTCCTACCTTCTACATCGATCAACCAATACGAATTATTCGTAGTGGTTGCTCGTACAACATAGGGTCCATCCCAGTTGGAGCGCCACTTGCCTAGGGGGTGTGGGCCACGATGGTGGATGGTTTTTAAGACCAGATCTCCCACTTCAAAGTGGCGAGGTCTCATGTGTTTGCTATAATGTCGGGCTATCCTTTGCCGGTATGCACGAGCATGATCCATGGCAAGGAGTCGCCTCTCATCTAGCAAATCTAGTTCGGCCATCCTAGCATTCTGAAGCGTCTCTAGGGGGAGGTCGAGTGCTAGGGATGTATGGAATGAATGCAATTGAGTATGAATGAAAAGAATGACGTTTGTGCCATAGACCAATTCGAATGGCGTGGCATTTGTGGGAGTCCGGATGGAAGTCCTATAAGCCCATAAGGCTTCATCCAGCTTCTCGTGCCACGTCGTACCCTTTTCTAAGGTTTCCTCAATTATACTAATGAGAGTCTTGTTTGTGGCTTCGGCTTGGCCGTTGCCTTGAGGGTAGTAGGGCGAGGAGAAGTGGTGAGTTATGCCATACGTGTTGCACAACTTAACCATCCTCTCGTTCTTGAATGGGGTGCCATTATCAGACACAAGGTCTCGTGGAACCCCAAATCGAGCCAAGATATTCCTCCGGATGAAAGCCACCACATGTTGCCCCATTACATTGGTTAGGGAAATGGCTTCCACCCACTTGGAGAAATACTATGTGGCTGCTAAAATAAATCGATGCCCATTCGAGGCCTTTGGAAATATTGGGCCTACGATGTCAAACGCCCACATGGTAAATGGCCAGGGGCTGACCACGGAATGCAATGCAGATGATGGGATATGAATGGCGTGCCCATGCACTTGACATGGATGACACTTCCTAACATGATCGTGACAATCCTTTTTCAGGGTGGACCAAAAATAGCCCCCTCTATGTATTTTCATTGCCATCATGATGGCATTAACATGACCTCCACATTCTCCATCGTGGAACTCATGCATCACTATCCTAGCCTCCTCTAGGTCGATACACCTAAGCAGAATGCCGGTAAAACTTTTTTTGTATAAGACCCCACCTAGAATGGTGTATCGGGTTGAAATCTTATGAATGAATGCCTTATCTTTGGATGTGGCATCCTCGGTGAATCCCCCATTTTCTAAAAATTGTTTTATGTCATAAAACTAGGGTTTTTCAATAGACTCTGGGTTGTTTTGGCAAATATCTAAGTCGTGTGTGGATGGGTGGGGCGCATGCCATATTTCCAAAGATCTGGTCCCTAAAATGGGATCGACCTTCAGGGCTGAACCCAAGGAGGAGAGGGCATCGGCGATGTCATTGTCCTCTCTTCCTATGTGTGTGAGTTTACACGATTGGAAGGACTGGACCAATCGAGTGGCCAACTCGTGGTATGGAAGTAGTTTCTCATTACGTACTTGCCAAATTTTTAAAACCTGGTTTATGACAAGAAGTGAATCTCCAAAGACCTCGATGCATGATGCCCCTAGAGTTTTCGAAATTCTTAAGCCTTGTATGAGTGCTTCATACTCAGCTACGTTGTTGGAACATTCGAAATCTAAACGGACTGCTATGGGAATCTCGCCCTTTTCAGGGGAGATTAGGATGACCCCGGCACCAGCCCCTTGTTGGTTTCGTGCCCCATCGAAGTGCATCTTCCACCCTTGGTTTTCGAAAGAGTTTGCCAAAATGTGGTTTTGAAAATGGTTTTGCAATATGCCTTCATCAGGCATTTCAACAAGAGTGGGATATGCGTCCTCTAAGGGGAATTCAGCCACGTAATCTGCTAGGGCTTGCCCCTTAATGGAGATCTGGTGATGGTATTTCAGATCATACTCCATTAGAAGGAGTTGCCATTTGCCCAATCTACCCGTGAGAATGGGTTTTTCGAACAAGTGCTTGATTGGATCAAGCTTGGACACTATCCAGATCTCATGATCTAGGAAATAGTGTCTGAACTTCTGGCAGGCCCAAACTAGGGCCAAGCACGTCTTCTCCATGGCTTGATAATTTCATTCATAAGCCAAGAGAGTTTTCGAAATATAGTAGATGGCATACTCCTTATGGGTGTCATCCTCGTATTGAGCCAACAGGGCTCCTAAAGCATTTGCATGCACGGAGATGTATAATAAAAGCGGTTTTCCTTGCTTTGGAGGATTCAAAACTGGGGGATTAACCAAGTATGCCTTCAGTCTCTCGAAGGACTTTTGGCATTCGTCATCCCATAAGAATTTCGTGCCCTTCCTCAACAGTTTGTTGAAGGGTTCGCATCTAGTTGCCAGATTCGAAATGAATCGGCGAACGGATTGTAAGCGACCCTGGAGGCTACGGATTTGGGTGAGATTGGAGGGTGGAGCCATGTCTATGATGGCTCGACACTTAGAGGGGTCGACTTCTATTCCCCTTTGGCTCACCATAAAGCCTAGAAGCATCCTTGATTCTACCCCGAACACACATTTTTGAGGGTTTAGCTTTACTTGGTAAAGCCTAAGCCTTTCAAAAATCTTTTGTAAACATTCGATATGGGTGCATCGGGTTTTGGATTTTGCCAAGAGATCATCTACATACACTTCTACAAGCTCATTAATTTGATCATGGAAGATCGTGGTCATGGCTCGTTGGTATGTTGCGCCGGCATTTTTCAAACCAAAGGGCATGACTGTATAGCAGTACGTGCCCCATGGGGTTGAGATGGTGGTCTTACCCTGATCTCGTGGACTTAGTTTGATTTGATTATAGCCTGAATAGCCATCCATGAATGAAAACATTTCATGATTTGCAGTACTATCGACTATCAAATCTATGTTTGGTAAAGGATAATTATCCTTAGGAGTGGCTTTATTCAGGTTTCTGAAATCGATGCATATTCGAATTTTCCCATTGGTTTTTCGAACTACAACGATATTTGATAACCAATCAGAATACGCAATGGGTTTTATAAATCCGGCTTTTAGCAGATCTTCTAAACCCTCTTTGACTTGCGTGTGTACATTCGGGTGTATTTTCCTAAGCTTCTGCTTTAGGGGTTTTACACCTGCATCTAAGGGAAGACGATGTTCGACAATGCTGGGATCTATGCCCGGCATGTCTTCATACGTCCATGCAAACACATCTAAATAGGTTCGTAGAAATGCAATGAATGCTAACTTTTCAGTTTCATGCAAGCATGCGCCTATTTTGATGGTTTTGGGATTGGAATCATCCCCTAGGTTCACCTCTATGAAATCTCCTCCTACTGATTGGGAAGGTTTTTCAAAATCGAGAACTCTATGAAATTCTGGGAGCTCAGAAGTGGGATCTTCCTCAAGGGGATCCACTTCCGGGCTTTGATCATTCTCGTGGGCTATAGACCCGAGGGAATTTGATGCGTGGTTTTCAAAATGACCTGGTTTTGTACTTGGATTTTCAAGTGATTTCGAAATTTTTGGTCTGGCTATGCAGACGACGTTTCTTTCGAAAGCCTTTTCTTTTGCCAAAGTCTTACCAGGAGCAGCTATGTACAAAATCTTTTTGATATTTTCCAAATTTTCGATTTTTTTGGGTTTTTGTAAAACAAGAACTTTGGGAACTATATAAAGCACTCTTTTTTCGAGTTTTTGTTTTTCCATTGTTTTTGGTTTTTCTTGTTTTTCGATTTTTTTTATTTTAAGCTTTTCAAATGTTTTTGTATTTTTTAGAAAAGGGATCTTCTGTCATACCTACAAAGGGAAAACACTACGGGTTAGACTCGGAATAGGAGATCTAAATCGTAGGTCTCTTCTAAGGCAGGCTCCGGGGCACCCTTGACCCAGGTGGTCACAAGGGGTGGCTCCGGCGGTATTCGGGGAGTATAGCCGATCCCATATCGGCTTGGATTGGCCCTAGGAAGGATGGGCTCTAGGAGACCCTGGTTCTGTGCCCCTAGACTTTTGTAGGGCGTGTAGCCCATGTTCAACAACATGTTCCACAATTTTTTGTTTTTTGAAAAGGTTGGATATAAATCGTGGTCCTAGAACATGCTATCATCCATATTGTGCTCGTATGGCCTCTTGTTCAGGGGCTTTGGAAATAGGGAACGTTTGGGTTTTCCTAGAAGGATTAAAGTCGGGAGGGGGCCTGCTTTGGGCGGCCCCTTCACACATACAACCTTCCTAGGGTTGTTTAACACGAGCTGAGGTGGCTCAACCATAATTTGCCCTAGGTTAGCCTCATGGGCCAAGGAGCTTGATAAACAAGGGGAGTTTATGATCCCCTGAAGCTGTGGGTGACTCTCACCTAGGATCACTATGACCTGGTCCCTAAAAGGGATCTTGACACACCTGTGGAAGGTGGATGGCACAGCGCACAAACTGTGTATCTAGGGCCTTCCCAGCAACAGGTTATAATGGGGGTGGATGTCCAAGACATGGAACACCCCCGTGTGTTCGATCCCTCTCGTTTCCATTGGGAGTTCGATGGATCCTAAAGGTCTAGACGCATTCCCATCGTATCCAGTGATAACGATGGGGCTTGGGTTTACTGAAATCAAGGTGACTCCGATTTTGTACGCCACATGAAGTGGAAGGATGTTGAGCCCTCCTCCACCATCGACTAGGCACCTGTCTAGAGAGTGGTTGTTTAGAACCACCTCGATATGCAGGGCCTGGTTATGGGTTTCGTAGGGTCTATCTACATCATCTTCCGAGAAAGTGATGGGCGATTTTACTCCTAATAAAGCCACTTGGGCAGACAAGGATTCCGGACTTATGTTTGAATCATCCTTGGCCCTTTCTAGAATTTTCTATAATACAAGTCTATGCCTAGGCGAAGTTTTTATAAGCTCTAAGATAGACATGTGAATAGGAATCTTTGATAGGTGGTTTTCGAAGTCATAAGGATTTAGGATGACTTTGTCCTTATCTGCTTTTGGCAGAACACTAGGGATACATGCTTTTGAGGTGCCAGGCACACTGACCACCTTTTGAGCACCTTGAAGGTGCGGGGGTTGATAGATCCTCCCGGATCTAGTGACTTCCCCCACGACCAGCCTAGGGTTCGCGCTAACTTTGGCTCTAAGGATGAGCTGAGGAGAACCTTGGATTTTAAAAACTGGTTTTACTGGGGTTTCCACTTTTGGTGGTCCCCGAATGACGACTTGGGCGGGCTTCTTGTATAGTACAAGAATGGGTGCACAAGTAGGTCGACCAGGTTCTGGTTTTCGCGCTAGTTCCTTGGAAATGGTGAGGGTACATACCTCCTTTCCTTTCCCACTGCCACTGGCATGTTTGGGAAAGGGTTCCTTGAAGATAGCTTGAGGTGGCTCAAGTTCCGCAGTGACCTGAAGCCGGCCTTCTGCTATCAAGTTCTCAATTTTATTTAAGAGGGAGAAGCAGTGTTTGGTATCATGGCCTTTGAGCCGATGATACTTACAAAATCGGTTTAAATACCCCCCTTTGGAAGTGACTCCTTCGGGGATTTCAGGGAGTTCTATCATGCCCTGGGCAAGTAAGAGGTCTAGGACCTCCGACACAGGTTGCCCCAGTGGAGTATACTCCCGTTTTTCAACCGATTTTTGAAAATTTCGCTCCCTCTTATTTTCTAACTTTTCAAAATTTTTGGAAGTGCCCGCCATTACTGGATCCACCCAGACATTGGCGATTTTATGGGGCTTTGCCCCTTTGTCCGTTGTGGGCAGCCCATATGCGATGGACTTTTCCAAGCGGGTTTTTGGAACAGCACTTCCTTTCCACAAGTGATCGTATGTCCCTTTTCGCAAGTTGGTTTCGAAATGGGAAGCCTTTTTGATTAACTTATGGAAAGTTGAAATCTCGTGGAGTGAGAGAAGGGTTTTTAACTCGCTTTTAAAATTATCCAGGATGAGCATTACTGTGCATCCTTCAGATATGGGCTCTCGCACTTGGCCCAAAAGCGACCTCCATCTTATAATGAAGGCATGTACGTCTTCGTTCATGCCTTGCTTTGTATCCCTTAAGGTATTCAGAGTCGGCGTGACTTCTACGTTGTGTGCAAATCTTTGCATGAAGCAATTCGCTAACTCTTCAAAAGTAGCGAACTGGCTTAAGTAGTAGGAAGCCAGCCATTTGGCAGCTGTGCCTTTAAGGGATAAAGTGAACCAATACACCCATTTTATCGAGTCCTTTTTCTTCTTATGGGCTCGACGTGAGAAAAGCTGCAAGTGAGACCTAGGGTCTCCCATGCCATCATACCGATGGAAGTTCGGTATTTCATCGTCACTGTCTGTTTCGTAATCCATAGGAAGAAAATTAGACAGGGCGTAGCTACTTTTCTCTTTATTCTGCCCTTTCAGCAACTGCTGTAGGGCTTTACGGTCCTTTTGTGTGAAGGACTCGTGGTATTGGTTGCCTTCCATTACGGAGGCCTCTTTGTGCTTGCGAGGTTTTTCAGATTTCTTTTTAGGCCTTTGTTCACCATTTGATGAACATGAATCGCCTACTTCAGCCTCTTGGCTGAGAGCATCGATTTTGGCCTCAAACTCCCTTCTCAAGTCCTCGATTTCATCTAGTTTTATTTTGTTTTTGAAAATCCTCCTAGAGTGAGAACTTGATGCGCATGAGCCTTGGCTCGACACTTCACTTGGATTGGATTTTGACATGCTTTTCAAGCTTTTTCAAAATGTCCTAAGTACAAGCAAAGAAAACAAGTTAAAATGACACCTTTTACAAAAAAAATTTGCAAGACTTCTACTTAAAACTCGATTTTTGAAAGGCTCACGTCCCACCGGGAGTGCCAATCTCTGTCGACGCACGAAAAATCCCCGCCTCTCGCCTTTTTTAGGGCTCGGAGCGGATCCTCTCGTGCGTCTAAGGCCTTATTTATGCAAATAGGGCGTGCCAGCTAGCTTACCTAAGCTAGCGAAGATATATTTAACACTGACTTCTAATCGTGGCGACTGTGAGCAAGTGAGCTCTTGTCGTCGCAGACCTTCTTGCACCGATGTGCAAGGGTTAGTCTATATTCTTTGCAAAAATCGAGTTTTGGGAGAGAAAGTCTACGAAGCTATTCGAGGTGTCTAATTCGGGTCTTTTAGATGCGATTGCATGTTTTAGATCACGTGGATTTGCACGTGCCTAAGTCTTTTCTTTTATCCCTTTTCGGGCCACCTAGTTTGTGTGTTATGAACACTCCACTACATGGGCGAATTCGAGCGGGGCTTGCTTTGATGCAATATGCGTCCTACCTCGTGGTATGGCGTAGATGCAATACAAACTCTCGCTACTCCAAAGGGAAAACCCGAATGTAAAGACAATACTGAAGGGAAATAACCGAAGGGAAATGACTTGAAATATAAATGCCGAAGGGAGATATGTATATAGAGTAAGTATATGGGCCCTTACTCGGGTCTTACAAATAAGAGCGAAGGCTCAATGTGGGTGCGTGCTTGAATGGAAAAGACTTACACACACGACATGAAATTAAACCCAAATATAAATTGCAGTATGGCCTTAACTAAGGTCTAGGGAATAAGAGCGAAAGCTCAATGTGTGTGAGTGCTTGAATTGAAGTACTACGCACACGACATAAATGAAACCCAAATATAACTGCAATAAGGCCTTTACTAAGGTCTTGGGAGTAAGAGCGAAGGCTCAATGTGTGTGAAAGTGTTTGAATTGAAAGACTTACTCACACGACATGAAATGAAACCCAAATAGTATAGGTCGGCCCTTACTTGGGTCTTTCAAATAAGAGCGAAAGCTCAATGTGTGTGAGAGTGCTTGAATTAAAAGACTTACCCACACGACATGAAATAAAACCCAAATAGTATAGGTCGGCCCTTACTTGGGTCTTTCAAATAAGAGCGAAAGCTCAATGTGTGTGAGAGTGCTTGAATTGAAAGACAACGCACCCAACTTAAGCAAAACCCTTCAAAATGAAAGTATATGTATATACCTATGTATTAGGGGCTGATTAGGCCCGTGTGTGTTCAAAATCGTGCACAACTAAGAGAGTGCACGTGTGTGGGTGTGCCAAGCCACGTTATTACAAGCGGGGGGAGACTATGCTTCGTTATTACAACCCCGTATCAAATTTAATCTCAAGCAAGTATATAACTAAAGACCGAGTTAGGCACTTACTAGTAGCTAGTCCGTAGAGGCCTTGCTTGAGCGGGGGCTTGGCCTTTGCCTTGGGCTGCAAAAGGGAGCTCCGCGAGGTTGAGTGACAAGGGGTGCTGGCCGGCTGCAAATGGGGTGCGAGAGAGGCGCCTTGAAGGTGGCCGGATGCTAGCAAGGGTGTCGCCTTGATGTGGGGGATTAAAGGGCTAAGGTGAGTATCTAGGGTCACTAAGAGAGGATATAATGTTAGGGAGTATGGCCCTAAGGGGAGCCTAAGGGAAGATCTAATGGAGCACCTAGGGGAAAGGAGGTGGCTGGCCGAATGGAAGGGACAGTCGGTTGGAGTGGCCGACTAGGGGAATTTGGTGGTGGCGGGCTGCTAGGATGGCTATGGGTCGAGTATGGGAAGGAAGCTAACTAGGTGATGGGGCTAGATGGTAGTGGGTGTAGTGGGTGTAAGGGAGTGCTATGGGCAGGCCTTAGGAAGTCGGATAGGGTGGCCGGGTGTAGCTAGAGTGGTTAGGTAGTGGCGGGTAGTTAGGGTGACTAAGGCTTGGCTGAGTGGGAGTGGTGGCGGCAAGTGGAAGGGCTGGTGTTAGTGGGGATATGGGAGTGGACTGGTTGGTTGACAATGGAGAGGGAGTGAAGAGGGAGTAAGGTGGAAGGTAGGGCACTTACCGAGTGAAGAGAAGGTGGCGCTTGGCTCGAAGGGAGTTGGGTAGGTGGTGATGTTCGGTCGGGAGGTGGTGTTGTAGGTGGCGGTGCAAGTGGTGGTGGGATGGAGAGCAGGTGGTGGTGCAGGCGGAGCAGGTGGAGCAGGTGGAGTAGGTGGGGAAGTGGAGGACCCGGCCAGGAAATGGATGGGCTTGGGGAAGGCTTCTAGATAGGAAAGCCCGCCCCAAAAGGGGGGGGGTTTATATAGGGATGGGTAGGTCAGTTAGGGCTGGGTTTGGGGTAGTAGTTAGGTGGTTTAGGTAGGGTGGTATGAAGATAAGGTGGGCTGGAAAGGGTAGGGCCAGATATTTTAAATACTAGTGGTTTGGGTAGATTGTGGGCTAGGGGTGGTTTAGGGGTTTAGGGTTTGGTTAGGTGGTTGGGTTCTAGGGTGAGGTTTAGTGAGCTAGGTTAGGTGATTAGGCTAGGATTAGGCTAGGTTTAGGGAAATTAACCTAGGTTTAGGGAAGGATTAGGGAAGTGGGTTAGGTGATTAGGTTGGGATTAGGCCGGGATTAGGGAAGTGGGTTAGGTGATTAGGCTTAGATTAGGGGTGGATTAGGGTGGAAGGCTAGGATTAGGTGTTTTGGGTTAGGTTTAGGTGAAGGAGCTCCCTTTGCACGACCCATGGACCTTAACCACATCATGTTGGTGCAGCCCTAGGTTAGGTTTTGGCTAATTACAAGCTTAAACCCACTTAACTAGGCTAACCCACATGATTAACCCCAAACTTGACACACAAGTCAAGCTTAATTACAACACACTTGATCTTATCCACCCCCACTCTCTCTCATGCCCATGATCCCACGTGAATTTCAAGTGGGCCCCACCTCCATTTATGAGAAGGTGATGTGGGCCATGGATATGGATATTGGATTGGATCTTTGGATCCAAATCCAAATCCAAGTCCACATATGGGTTTGGATTGGGATCTGGATATATATGGTCCAGATTCGATCCAAACTGAACTCTGACTCCTTCGAGCTGTGTTCGAAACGGACGATTTGTGCGGGGTCTGACAGCATCAGCACTCCGTCTGCGTTGGGTCTTCGCCAACATGATCGTCCGCCTCCGTTTCTACCTTCTGGAGATGACTTCAAATGACATTTTGATAATAACAGGGTCTTGGACGTTCGAGATCCTGGGGGTATGGATGTGATACAAGAGTTGCTGTGCCGGGCTCGACATGCGCTCCAGTTCCGGGCTCTTTTTGACTTCGCTGGTCTTGTCTTGATTAGGCCAAGCTGCTTTGGGGTTTCAAAAACGTGTTTTAAAAGGTTTTCAAAAGCCATATTATATATTTTTGAAATATGAAGTTTAAAATATATGTACAGAGTTGTCTGGAAGGCTCCTCAGTTTCCAGACTCAAAATGGCCCTTTGTGGCTGCTTGTACAAAACCAGATGAATTTGAGAAATTCGTGGTATTTCGGGGTGTTTACAATGGGTCATGCAAAGGGAGCTCCTAAACCTAAACCTAACCAAAAATGCCTAATCCTAACCTTTTACCCTAATCATGTCCTAATCTGAGCCTAATCACCTAACCCACTTCCCTAATCCCAACCTAATCACCTAACCCACTTCCCTAATCCTTCCCTAAACCTAGGTTAATTTCCCTAAACCTAACCTAATCCTAGCCTAATCACCTAACCCACCTCACTAAATCTCACCCCAAAACCAACCCACCTAGCTAAACCCTAAACCTCTAAACCACCCCACCTAAACCTAGCACACAACTTACCCAAAACCCCTTGTATCTAAAATATCTGGCCCTACCCTAATACCAGCCCACCTTACTACCTTACCACCACCCCTAGACCACCTAACCACTACCCCAAAACTAGCCCCACCGCCCTTCACAAAAGCTATAAACCCCCCCCCCTAGTGGGCAGGTTTTTCAGCTTTTGGTCCTCCAATTCCAGCCGACCTTCCATCAACTCTCTCACCCACCCTTTCCAGCCGGCTCTTCCACCTGCACCACCAGCCACCATCGTGCTCCACCTGCTCCACCACCCCCCAGCCACCCGTCGCCATCCTCTTCATCCGGCCGAATCAACCACTCCACCACACCCGGCTGCTCCTCCACCAC
Organism: Brasenia schreberi; assembly: GCA_036023115.1. NCBI lineage: Eukaryota > Viridiplantae > Streptophyta > Magnoliopsida > Nymphaeales > Cabombaceae > Brasenia > Brasenia schreberi. Next base: position 12,006,814 of record JAYKKT010000088.1, read on the forward strand.
CCGCCGCCTCCCATCACTCGGTTAGTACCCCATACTCCACCTCACCTCTTCTCCACTCCCCCTCCACTCTCAGCTACCTACACTACCACCACCTTACCCTAACACCAGCCACCTGCCACCACCACTCCCACTTGGCCCAACCTCAACCAACCTAACTACCCGCCAATACCTAGACACCCTAGCTATACCCGGCCATTCCATTGAATCCCCTAAGATCTGCCCCTATCACCTCACCACAACCACCACTACCTTACCTCATACCCTAGCTAGTTCCCTTCCCATCCACCATTACCTAGCCACCCTAGTAGCCCGCCACCACCAAGTTCCCCTAGTCAGCCACTCCAACCGACTGTCACCTCCATTCGGCCAACCACATCGTTCCCTTAGATGCTCCATTAGACATTCCCTTAGGCTCCCCCTTAGTGCCAAACTCCCTAACCTCAACCTCCCTTAGTGGCCCTACTTAGGCGCTTTAGCCCAACACGCCAAAACCAGCCCATCCCTAGCAGCCGGCCACCTTCAAGGCTCCCCTTTCGCGCGCCCAAGGCACCCGGTCAGCAGCCCCTTGCAATTCAACTCCGCAGAGCTCCCTCTTGCAGCCCAAGGCAAAGGCCAAGCCCATGCTCAAGCAAGGCTTCTTTGGACCAGCTATTAGTAAGTGCCTAACTTGGTCCTTGTAGACGCGTGAAAAATCCCCGCCTCTCGCCTTTTTCAAGGCTCGGAGCGGATCCTCCCGTGCGTCTAAGGCCTTATTTATGCAAACAGGGCATGCCAGCTAGCTTACCTAAGCTAGCGAAGATATATTTAACACTGACTTCTAATCGTGGCGACTGTGAGCAAGTGAGCTCTTGTCGTCGCAGACCTTCTTGCACCGATGCACAAGGGTCAGTCTGTACGCTTTGCAAAAATCGAGTTTTAGGAGAGAAAGTCTACGAAGCGGTTCGAGGTGTCTAATTCGGGTCTTTTAGATGTGATTGCATGTTTTAGATCACGTGGATTTGCACGTGCCTAAGTCTTTTCTTTTATCCCTTTTCGGGCCACCTAGTTTGTGTGTTATGAACACTCCACTACATGGGCGAATTCGAGCGGGGCTTGCTTTGATGCAATATGCGTCCTATCTCGTGGTATGGCGTAGATGCAATGCAAACTCACGCTACTTCAAAGGGAAACCCCGAATGTAAAGACAATACTGAAGGGAAATAACCGAAGGGAAATAACTGAAGGGAGATATGTATATAGAGTATGTATATGAGCCCTTACTCGGGTCTTGCAAATAAGAGCGAAGGCTCAATGTGGGTGCATGCTGGAATTGAAAGACTTACACACACGACATGAAATTAAACCCAAATATAAATTGCAGTATGGCCTTGACTAAGGTCTTGGGAGTAAGAGCAAAAGCTCAATCTATGTGAGTGCTTGAATTGAAGTACTACGCACACGACATAAATGAAACCCAAATATAACTGCAATAAGGCCTTTACTAAGGTCTTGGGAGTAAGAGCGAAGGCTCAATGTGTGTGAGTGCTTGAATTGAAAGACTTACACACACGACATGAAATGAAACCCAAATAGTATAGGTCGGCCCTTACTTGGGTCTTTCAAATAAGAGCGAAAGCTCAATGTGTGTGAGAGTGCTTGAATTGAAAGACTTACCCACACGACATGAAATGAAACCCAAATAGTATAGGTCGGCCCTTACTTGGGTCTTTCAAATAAGAGCGAAAGCTCAATGTGTGTGAGAGTGCTTGAATTGAAAGACAACGCACCCAACTTAAGCAAAACCCTTCAAAAATGAAAGTATATGTATATACTTATGTATTAGGGGCTAATTAGGCCCGTGTGTGTTCAAAATCGTGCACAACTAAGAGAGTGCACGTGTGTGGGTGTGCCAAGCCACGTTATTACAAGAGGGGGGAGACTATGCTCCGTTATTACAACCCCGTATCGAATTGAATCTCAAGCAAGTATACAACTAAAGACCGAGTTAGGCACTTACTAGTAGCTGGTCCGTAGAGGCCTTGCTTGAGCGTGGGCTTGGCCTTTGCCTTGGGCTACAAACGGGAGCTCCGCGAGGTTGAGCGACAAGGGGGTGCTGGCCGGGCTGCAAATGGGGCGCGGGATAGGCGCCTTATAGGTGGCCGGCTGCAAGCAAGGGTGTCGCCTTGATGTGGGGGATTAAAGGGACTAGGTAAGGTGACTAGGGGGAGTGTAGTGTTAGGGGAGTATGGCACTAAGGGAAGTTTAAGGGAAGACCGAATGGGACACCTAGGGGAAAAGAGATGGCTGGCCGAATGGAAGGGATAGTCGGTTGGAGTGGCCGACTAGGGGAATGTGGTGGTGGCGAGCTGCAAGCATAGCTATGGGTGGAGTATGGGAAGGAAACTAGCTAGGTGATGGGGCTAGGTGGTAGTGGGGGGTAGTGGGTGTAAGGGAGTGCTAGGGGCAGGTCTTAGGAAGTCGAATAGGGTGGCCGGGTGTAGCTAGTGTAGTTAGCTAGTGGCGGGTAGCTAGGGTGACTAAGTCTTGGCCGAGTGGGAGTGGTGGCGGCAAGTGGCTGATATTAGGGTAAGGTGGTGGTATGGTGGGTGGCTGGGAGTGGAGAGGAAGAGGAGAAGGAGCTAGGTAGAGTGTGGGGTACTTACCGAGTGAAGAGAAGGTGGCGCTCGGCTGGAAGGGAGTTGGGCAGGTAGTGATGTTCGGCCGGGAGGTGGTGGAGATGGCGGTGCAAGTGGTGGTGGGATGGAAAGTAGGTGGTGGTGCAGGCGGAGCAGCTGAGGAAGTGGAGGATTCGGCTGGACTTGGGGGAAGGAGAGGACCCGATTGGGATGGGTGAGGGGTTCTAGATAGAAAACCCGCCCCCAAGGGGGGGGGGTTTATATAGGGATGGGTAGGTCGGTTAGGGCTGGGTTTGGGGTAGTGGTTAGGTGGTTTAGGTAGGGTGGTATGAAGATAAGGTGGGCTGGAAAGGGTAGGGCCAGATATTTTAAATACTAGTGGTTTGGGTAGATTGTGGGCTAGAGGTGGTTTAGGGGTTTAGGGTTTGGTTAGGTGGTTGGGTTCTAGGGTGAGGTCTAGTGAACTAGGTTAGGTGATTAGGCTACGATTAGGCTAGGTTTAGGGAAATTAACTTAGGTTTAGGGAAGGATTAGGGAAGTGGGTTAGGTGATTAGGCTCAGATTAGGGGCGGATTAGGGTGGAAGGCTAGGATTAGGTATTTTGGGTTAGGTTTAGGTGAAGGAGCTCCCTTTGCATGGCCCATAGACCTTAACCACCTCATGTTGGTGCAGCCCTAGGTTAGGTTTTGGCTAATTACAAGCTTAAACCCACTTAACTAGGCTAACCCACATGATTAACCCCAAACTTGACACACAAGTCAAGCTTAATCACAACACACTTGATCTTATCCACCCCCACTCTCTCTCATGCCTATGATCCCACATGAAATTCAAGTGGGCCCCACCTCCATTTATGAGAAGGTGATGTGGGCCATGGATATGGATATTGGATTGGATTTTTGAATCCAAATCCAAATCCAAATCGAAGTCCATACATGGGTTTGGATTGGGATCTGGATATATATGGTCCAGATCCAATCCAAACTGAACTCTGACTCCTTCGAGCTGGGTTCGAAACGGACGATTTGTGCAGGGTCTGACAGCATCAGCACTCCGTCTGCGTTGGGTCTTCGCCAACATGATCGTCCGCCTCCGTTTCTGCCTTCCAGAGATGACTTCAAATGACATTTTGATAATAACAGGGTCTTGGACGTTCAAGATCCTGGGGGTATGGATTTGATACGAGAGTTGCTGTGCCAGGCTCGACATGTGCTCCGGTTCCAGGCTCTCTTTGACTTCGCTGGTCCTGTCTTGATTAGGCCAAGCTGCTTTGGGGTTTCAAAAATGTGTTTTAAAAGGTTTTCAAAAGCCATATTATATATTTTTGAAATACAAAGTTTAAAACATATATACAGGGTTGTTTGGAAGGCTCCTAGGTTTCCAGACTCAAAAATGGCCCTTTAGGGCTGCTTGTACAAAACCAGGTTTGTTTAAGAAATTCATGGGATTTCGGGGTGTTTACAGTCCTTAGTTGTATACTTGCTTAAAATTCAATTCGATACGGGGTTGTAATAATGGAGCATAGACTCCCCCCGCTTGTAATAACGTGGCTTGGCACACCCACACAAACGTGCACTCTCTTAGTTGTGCATGATTTTGAACACACACGGGCCTAATCAGCCCCTAATATATAAATATATATATATATATATACTTTTTTTAATTTACGTAGGGTTTTGCTTAAGTTGGGTGCGTTGTCTTTCAATTCAAGCACTCACACACATTGAGCCTTCGCTCTTATTTGAAAGACCCAAGTAAGAGCCGTGCTATACTATTTGGGTTTTCATTTCATGTCGTGTGTGTAAGTCTTTCAATTCAAGCACTCACACACATTGAGCCTTCGCTCTTATTTGAAAGACCCAAGTAAGGGCCGTGCTATACTATTTGGGTTTTCATTTCATGTCGTGTGTGTAAGTCTTTCAATTCAAGCACTCACACACATTGAGCCTTCGCTCTTATTTGAAAGACCCAAGTAAGGGCCAAGCTATACTATTTGGGTATTCATTTCATGTCGTGTGTGTAAGTCTTTCAATTCAAGCACTCACACACATTGAGCCTTCGCTCTTATTTGAAATACCCAAGTAAGGGCTGAGCTATACTATTTGGGTTTTCATTTCATGTCGTGTGTGTAAGTCTTTCAATTCAAGCACTCACACACATTGAGCCTTCGCTCTTATTTGAAAGACCCAAGTAAGGGCCGTGTTATACTATTTTGGTTTAATTTCATGTTGTGTGCGTAGTACTTCAATTCAAGCACTCACACACATTGAGCTTTCTTTCTTATTCCCAAGACCATAATCAGGGCCATACTGCAAGTTATATTTGGGTTTTATTTCATGTCGTGTGTGTAAGTCTTTCAATTCAAACACTCACACACATTGAGCCTTCGCTCTTATTTGCAAGACCCAAGTAAGGGCACGTATATACCTTATATACATATCTCCCTTCGGCATTTACATTACAAGTTATTTCCCTTCGGTTATTTCCCTTCGGCATTGTCTTTACATTCGGGTTTTCCCTTTGGAGTAGCGTGAGTTTGCATTGCATCTATGCCATACCACGAGGTAGGATGCATATTGCATCAAAGTAAGCCCCGCTCAAATTCGCCCATGTAGTGGAGTGTTCATAACACACAAACTAGGTGGCCCATAAAGGGATAAAAAGAAAGACTTAGGCACGTGCAAATCCACGTGATCTAAAAACTGTCATCGTATTAAAGACTCGAATTAAACACCTCGAACCGCTTCGTAAGCTCTTTTTTCTATCCCAAAACTCGATTTTTCAAAGCGTACAGACTGACCCTTGCGCATCGGTGCAAGAAGGTCTGTGACGACAAGAGCTCACTTGCTCACAGTCGCCACGTTAGAAGTCAGCTTAAAATATATCTTTGCTAGCTTAGGTAAGCTAGCTGACACGCCTTGTTTATACAAATAGGCCTTAGACGCACGAGAGGATCCGCTCCAGGCCCCGAGTGGCAAGAGGCATGGATTTTTGCGTGTCTACAGCGATTGGCACGCCCGGTGGGATGTGAGCCTTTCAAAAATTGAGTTTTAAGTTAGAAGCTTGCGAAAAATTTTGTTAAAAAGGTGTCGTTTTTAACTTGTTTTCTTTGCTTGTACTTAGGAAATTTTGAAAAAGCTTGAAAAGCATGTCAAAATCCAATCCAAGTGAAGTGTTGAGCCAAGGCTCATGCGTATCAAGTTCTCACTCTAGGAGGATTTTCAAAAACGAAATAAAACTAGATGAAATCGAGGACTTGAGAAGGGAGTTTGAGGCCAAAATCGATGCTCTCAGCCAAGAGGCTGAAGTAGGCGATTCGTGTTCATCAAACGATGAACAAAGGCCTAAGAAAAAATCTAAAAAACCTCGCAAGCACAAAGAGGCCTCCGTAATGGAAGGCAACCAATACCACGAGTCCTTCACACAAAAGGACCGTAAAGCCCTACAACAACTGCTGAAAGGGCAAAACAAAGAGAAAAGAAGCTACGCCCTGTCTAATTTCCTTCCTATGGATTACGAAACAGACAGTGACGATGAAATACCGAACTTCCATCGGTATGATGGCATGGGAGACCCTAGGTCTCACTTGTAGCTTTTCTCCCGTCGAGTCCATAAAAAGAGAAAGGACTCGATGAAATGGGTGTATTGGTTCCCTTTATCCCTTAAAGGCACAGCTGCCAAATGGCTGGCTTCCTACTACTTAAGCCAGTTTGCTACTTTTGAAGAGTTAGCGAACTGCTTCATGCAAAAGATTTGCACACAACGTAGAAGTCACGCCGACTCTGAATACCTTGAGGGATACAAAGCAAGGCATGAACGAAGACGTACATGCCTTCATTATAAGATGGAGGTCACTTTTGGGCCAAGTGCGAGAGCCCATATCCGAAGGATACGCAATCATGCTCATCCTGGATAACTTTAAAAGCGAGTTAAAAACCCTTCTCTCGCTCCATGAGATCTCAACTTTTCATAAGTTGATCAAAAAGGCATCCCTTTTCGAAACCAACTTGCGAAAAGGGACATACGATCACTTGTGGAAAGGGAGTGCCGTTTCTAAAACATGCTTAGAAAAGCCCATCACTTATGGGCTACCCACGATGGACAAAGGGGCAAAACCCCATAAAATCGCCAATGTCCAGGTGGATCTAGGTGTAGCAGGCACTTTCAAAAATTTTGAAAAATTAGAAAATAAAAGGGAGCGAACCTTTCAAAAACCGGTTGAAAAACGAGAGTATACACCACTGGGGCAACCTGTGTCGGAGGTTCTAGACCTCCTACTTGCCCAAGGCATGATAGAACTTCCCGGAATCCCCGAAGGAGTCACTTCTAAGGGGGGGAATTTAAACCGATTTTGTAAATATCATCGGCTCAAAGGCCATGATACCAAACGCTATTTCTCCCTTTTAAATAAAATTGAGAACTTGATAGCAGCGGGCCGGCTCCAGGTCACTGCGGAACCTGAGCCACCATAAGCTATCTTCAAAGAACCCTTTCCCGAACACGCCAGTGGCAGTGGGAAAGGAAAGGAGGTATGTACCCTCACCTTTTCTAAGGAACCAGTGCAAAAACCAGAGTCTGGTCTACCCACTTGTGCGCCCATTCTTGTACTATACAAGAAGCTCGCCCAAGTCATCATTTGGGGACCACCAAAAGTGGAATCCCCGGCAAAACCAGTTTTGAAAATCCAAGGTTCTCCTCAACTCATCCTTAGAGCCAAATTTAGCGCGAACCCTAAGCTGGTCGTGGGGGAAGTGACTAGATCCGGGAGGATCTATCAACCCCCACACCTTCAAGGTGCTAAAAAGGTGGTCAATGTGCCTGGCCCCTCAAAAGCATGTATCCCTAGTGTTCTGCTAAAAGCAGACAAGGACAAAGTCATCCTAAATCCTTATGACTTCGAAAACCACCTTTCAAAGATTCCTATTCACATGTCTATCTTAGAGCTTATACAAACCTCGCCTAGGCATAGACTTGTATTAGAGAAAAGTCTAGAAAGGGCCAAGGTTGATTCGAACATAAGTCCAGAATCCTTGTCTGCCCAAGTGGCCTTATTAAGAGCAAAATCGCCCATCACTTTCTCGGAAGATGATGAAGATAGACCCTACGAATCCCACAACCAGGCCCTGCATATCGAGGTAGTTCTAAATAACCACTCTCTGGATAGGTGCCTAGTCGATGGTGGAGGAGGGCTCAACATCCTTCCACTTCATGTGGCGTATAAAATCGGAGTCACCTTGACTTCAGTGAACCCAAGCCCCATCGTTATCACTGGATACGATGGGAATGCGTTTAGGCTGTTAGGATCCATCGAACTCCCAATGGAAACGGGAGGGATTGCACACACGAGGGTGTTCCATGTCTTGGACATCCACCCCCATTATAACCTGTTACTGGGAAGACCCTGGATACCCAGCTTGTGTGCTGTGCCATCCACCTTCCACAGGTGTGTCAAGATCCCTTTTAGGGACCAAGTCGTAGTGATCCTAGGTGAGAGTCACCCACAGCTTCAGGGGATCATAAACTCCCCTTATTTATCAAGCTCCCAGGCCCATGAGGCTAACCTGGGGCAAATTATGGTTGAGCCCCCCCGGCTCGTGTTGAACAACCCTAGGAAGGTTGTACGTGTGAAGGGGCCGCCCAAAGCAGGCCCCCTCCCGATTCTAATCCTTCTAGGAAAACCCAAGCGTTCCCTATTTCCAAAGCCCCTGGACAAGAGGCCATATGAGCATAATATGGATGACAGCATGTTCCAGGACTACGATTTGTACCACGCCTTTTCAAAAAATAGAAAATCGTGGAACATGTTAAACATGGGCTACATGCCCTACAAGAGTCTAGGGGCACAAAACCAGGGTCTCCTAGAGCCCATCCTTCCTATGGCCAATCCAAGCCGATATGGGATCGGCTATACTCCCCGAATACCGCCAGAGCCACCCCCTGTGACCACCTGGGTCAAGGGTGCCCTAGAACCTGCCTTAGAAGAGACCTACGATTTAGATCTCCTATTCCGAGTCTAACCCGTAGTGTTTTCCCTTTGTAGGTATGACGGAAGATCCCTTTTATAAAAATACAAAAACATTTGAAAAGCTTAAAATCAAAAAAATCGAAAAACAAGAAAAACCAAAAACAATGGAAAAACTCGAAAATAGAGTACTTTGTATAGTTCCCAAAGTTCTTGTTTTACAAAAACCCAAAAAAATCAAAAATTTGGAAAATACCAAAAAGATTTTGTATATAGCTGCTCCTGGTAGGACTTTGGCAAAAGAAAAGGATTTCGAAAGAAACGTCGTCTGCATAGCCAGACCAAAAATTTCAAAATCATTTGAGAATCCGAGTACAAAACCAGGTCATTTTGAAAACCATGCATCAAATTCCCTCGGGTCTATAGCCCACGAGAATGATCGAAGCCCAGAAGTGGATCCCCTTGAGGAAGATCCCACTTCTAAGCTCCTAGAATTTCATAGAATTCTCGATTTTGAAAGACCATCCCAATCAGTAGGAGGAGATTTCATAGAAGTGAACCTAGGGATGATTCCAATCCCAAATCCATCAAAATAGGCGCATGTCTGCATGAACCTGAAAAGTTAGCATTCATTGCATTTCTACGAACCTATTTAGATGTGTTTGCATGGACGTATGAAGACATGCTGGGCATAGATCCCAGCATTGTCGAGCGTCGTCTTCCCTTAGATGCGGATGTAAAACCCATAAAGCAGAAGCTTAGGAAAATACACCCGAATGTACACACGCAAGTCAAAGAGGGTTTAGAAGATCTGCTACAAGCCGAATTTATAAAACCCATTGCGTATTCTAATTGGTTATCAAACATCGTTGTAGTTCGAAAAACCAATGGAAAAATTCGAATATGCATCGATTTCAGAAACCTGAATAAAGCCACTCCAAAGGATAATTATCCTTTACCAAACATAGATTTGATAGTCGATAGTACTGCAAATCATGAAATGTTTTCGTTCATGGATGGCTATTCAGACTATAATCAAATTAAACTAAGTCCACGAGATCAGGGTAAGACCGCCTTCACAACCCCATGGGGCACGTACTGCTATACAGTCATGCCCTTTGGTTTGAAAAATGCCGGCGCAACATACCAACGGGCCATGACCACGATCTTCCATGATCAAATTCATGAGCTCGTAGAAGTGTATGTAGATGATCTCTTGGCAAAATCCAAAACCCGATACACTCATATCGAATGTTTGAAAAAGATTTTCGAAAGGCTTAGGCTTTACAAAGTAAAGCTAAACCCTCAAAAATGTGTATTTGGGGTAGAATCAGGGAAGCTTCTAGGCTTTATGGTGAGCCAAAGGGGTATAGAAGTCGACCCCTCTAAGTGTCGAGCCATCATAGACTTGGCTCCACCCTCCAATCTCACCCAAATCCATAGCCTCCAGGGTCGTTTACAATCCGTTCGCCGATTCATATCGAATCTGGCAACTAGATGCGAACCCTTCAACAAGCTGTTGAGGAAGGGCACGAAATTCTTATGGGATGACAAATGCCAGAAGTCCTTTGAGAGACTGAAGGCATACTTGGTTAATCCCCCCATTTTGAAACCTCCAAAGCAAGGAAAATCGCTTTTACTTTACATCTCCGTGCATACGAATGCTTTAGGAGTCCTGTTGGTTCAATACGAGGATGACACCCATAAGGAGTATGCCATCTACTACATTTCGAAAACTCTCTTAGCTTATGAACGAAATTATCAAGCCATGGAGAAGACGTGCTTGGCCCTAGTTTGGGCCTGCCAGAAATTCAGACACTATTTCCTAGATCATGAGATGTGGATAGTGTCCAAGCTTGATCCAATCAAGCACTTGTTCGAAAAACCCATTCTCACGGGTAGATTGGGCAAATGGCAACTCCTTCTAATGGAGTATGATCTGAAATACCATCACCAGATCTCCATTAAGGGGCAAGGCCTAGCAAATTAAGTGGCTGAGTTCCCCTTAGAGGACGCATATCCCACACTCGCTGAAATGCCTGATGAAGGCATATTACAAAATCATTTTCAAAACCACATTTTAGCAAACAATTTCGAAAACCAAGTGTGGAAAATGCACTTCGATGGGGCACGAAACCAACGAGGGGCTGGTGCTGGGGTCATCCTCATCTCCCCTGAAAAGGGCAAGATTCCTATAGCAGTCTGTTTAGATTTCGAATGTTCCAACAAACGTAGCTGAGTATGAAGCACTCATACAAGGCTTAAGAATTTCGAAAACTCTAGGGGCATCATGCATCGAGGTCTTTGGAGATTCACTCCTTGTCATAAACCAGGTTTTGAAAATTTGGCAAGTGCGTAATGAAAAACTACTTCCATATCACGAGTTGGCCACTCGATTGGTTCAGTCCTTCCAATCGTGTAAAACTCACACATGTAGGAAGAGAGGACAATGGCATTGCCGATGCCCTCTCCTCCTTGGGTTTAGCCCTAAAGGTCAATCCCATTTCAGGGATCCGATCTTTAGAAATATGGCATGCACCCAACCCATTCACACACGACTTGGATATTTGCCAAAATAACCCAGAGTCTATTGAAAAACCCTGGTTTTATGACATAAAACAATTTTTAGAAAATGGGGGATTCACTGAGGATGCCACATCCAAAGATAAGGCATTCATCCGTAAGATTTCGACCCGATACGCCATTCTGGGTGGGGTTTTATACAAAAAGAGTTTTACCGGCATTCTACTTCGGTGTATCGACCTAGAGGAGGCTAGGGGAGTGATGCATGAAATCCACGATGGAAAATGTGGAGGTCATGTTAATGCCAACATGATGGCAATGAAAATACTTAGAGGGGGCTATTTTTGGTCCACCCTGAAAAAGGATTGTCACGATCATGTTAGGAAGTGTCATCCATGTCGTGCATCTACATTCCACGCACGACACTTGCATAAACATAATCCCATTTAGGACCAGATTCCATAGCATATCCCTTTGGCGTGATATCTCCTCCTACCAGAGTTTGTGAATTGAGATTTTGCTAAAGATTGGGACGATCCCATATTCTTCGTGGTTAGATCTAGGGAGACATTAAAAGGGGTGTTTGTCATCTTTGCCCTTATCCAAATCGATTTGGACAAGGCCAAAGAGGGGCATCTGTAAACACCCCAAAATCCCACGAATTTTTCAAATAAAATATGGTTTTGTAAAATCAGCCCCAAAGGGCTATTTTGAGTCTGGAAACCCAGGAGCCTTCCAGACAACCCTGTACATATGTTTTGAACTTTGTATTTCAAAAATGTATAATATGACTTTAAAAACCTTTTTAAACATGTTTTTGAAACCCCGAAGCAGTTTGGCTCGATCAAGACAGGACCAGAAAGGCTAAGGAGAGCCCGGAACCGGAGCACATGTCGAGCCCGACACAGCAACTCTCATATCAAATCCACCCCCAGGATCTCGAACGTCCAAGACCCTGTTATCATCAAAACATCATTTAAAGTCATCTCCGGAAAGCGAAAACAGAGGCAGACGATCATGTTGGCGAAGACCCAACGCAGACGGAGTATTGATGCTGTCTGACCTCGCACAAACTGTTCGTTTCGAACACAGCCCGAAGGAGCTAGAATTCAGTTTGGATTGGATCTGGACCATATATATCCAGATCCCAATCCAAACCCATGTGTTGACTTAGATTTGGATTTGGATCCAGAGATCCAATCCAATATCCATATCCATGGCCCACATCACCTTCTCATAAATGGAGGTGGGGCCCACTTGAATTTCACGTGAGTTTATGGTCATGAGAGAGAGTGGGGGAGGATAAGATCAAGTGTGTGTTGTAATTAAGCTTGACTTGTGTGTCAAGTTTGGGGTTAATCATGTGGGTTAGCCTAATTAAGTGGGTTTAAGCTTGTAATTAGCCAAAACCTAACCTAGGGCTGCACCAACATGAGGTGATTAAGGTCCATGGGTCATGCAAAGGGAGCTCCTCAACCTAAACCTAACCAAAAATGCCTAATCCTAACCTTTTACCCTAATCCTGTCCTAATCTGAGCCTAATCACCTAACCCACTTCCCTAATCCCGGCCTAATCCCAACCTAATCACCTAACCCACTTCCCTAATCCTTCCCTAAACCTAACCTAATCCTAGCCTAATCACCTAACCCACCTCACTAAACCTCACCCCAAAACCAACCCACCTAGCTAAACCCTAAACCTCTAAACCACCCCACCTAAACCTAGCACACAACTTACCCAAAACCCCTTGTATCTAAAATATCTGGCCCTACCCTAATACCAGCCCACCTTACTACCTTACCACCACCCCTAGACCACCTAACCACTACCCCAAAACCAGACCCACCGCCCTTCACAAAAGCTATAAACAGTGGGCGGGTTTTTTAGCTTTTGGTCCTCCAATTCCAGCCGACCTTCCATCAACTCTCTCACCCACCCTTTCCAGCTGGCTCTTCCACCTGCACCACCAGCCACCATCGTGCTCCACCTGCTCCACTACCCCCCAGCCACCCGTCGCCATCCTCTTCATCCGGCCGAATCAACCACTCCACCACACCCGTCTGCTCCACCACCACCCGCCGCCTCCCATCACTCGGTTAGTACCCCATACTCCACCTCACCTCTTCTCCACTCCCCCTCCACTCTCAGCCACCTACACTAACACCACCTTACCCTAACACCATCCACCTACCGCCACCACTCCCACTCGGCCCAGCCTCAACCAACCTAACTACCCGCCAATACCTAGACACCCTAGCTATACCCAGCCATTCCATTGAACCCCCTAAGATCTACCCCTATCACCTCACCATAACCACCACTACCTTACCCCATACCCTAGCTAGTTCTCTTCCCATCCACCATTACCTAGCCACCCTAGCAGCCCGCCACCACCAAGTTCCCCTAGTCGGCCACTCCAACCGACTGTCACCTCCATTCGGCCAACCACATCCTTCCCTTAGATGCTCCATTAGACATTCCCTTAGGCTCCCCCTTAGTGCCATACTCCCTAACCTGAACCTCCCTTAGTGGCCCTACTTAGGCGCTTTAGCCCAACACGCCAAAACCAGCCCATCCCTAGCAGCCGGCCACCTTCAAGGCTCCCCTTTCGCGTGCCCAAGGCACCCGGCCAGCAGCCCCTTGCCATTCAACTCTGCGGAGCTCCCTCTTGCAGCCCAAGGCAAAGTCCAAGCCCACGCTCGAGCAAGGCTTCTTCGGACCAACTATTAGTAAGTGCCCAACTTGGTCCTTAGTTGTATACTTGCTTAAAATTCAATTCGATACGGGGTTGTAATAACGGAGCATAGTCTCCCCCCGCTTGTAATAACGTGGCTTGGCACACCCACACACACGTGCACTCTCTTAGTTGTGCACGATTTTGAACACACACGGGCCTAATCAGCCCCTAATATATAAATATATATATATATATTTTTTTTAATTTACGTAGGGTTTTGCTTAAGTTGGGTGCGTTGTCTTTCAATTCAAGCACTCACACACATTGAGCCTTCGCTCTTATTTGAAAGACCCAAGTAAGGGCCGTGCTATACTATTTGGGTTTTCATTTCATGTCGTGTGTGTAAGTCTTTCAATTCAAGCACTCACACACCTTGAGCCTTCGCTCTTATTTGAAAGACCCAAGTAAGGGCCGAGCTATACTATTTGGGTTTTCATTTCATGTCATGTGTGTAAGTCTTTCAATTCAAGCACTCACACACATTGAGCCTTCGCTCTTATTTGAAAGACCCAAGTAAGGGCCGAGCTCTACTATTTGGGTTTTCATTTCATGTCGTGTGTGTAAGTCTTTCAATTCAAGCACTCACACACATTGAGCCTTCGCTCTTATTTGAAAGACCCAAGTAAGGGCCGTGTTATACTATTTGGGTTTAATTTCATGTTGTGTGCGTAGTACTTCAATTCAAGCACTCACACACATTGAGCTTTCTTTCTTATTCCCAAGACCCTAATCAGGGCCATACTGCAAGTTATATTTGGGTTTTATTTCATGTCGTGTGTGTAAGTCTTTCAATTCAAACACTCACACACATTGAGCCTTCGCTCTTATTTGCAAGACCCAAGTAAGGGCACGTATATACCTTATATACATATCTCCCTTCGGCATTTACATTACAAGTCATTTCCCTTCGGTTATTTCCCTTCGGCATTGAAGGGGCAAGCCCTGGCAGATTACGTGGCTGAGTTCCCCTTGGAGGACGCATATTCCACGCTTGATGAAATGCCTGATGAAGGCATATTACAAAACCATTTCCAAAACCACATTTTGGCAAACAATTTTGAAAACCAAGTGTGGAAGATGCACTTCGACGAGGCATGAAACCAACGAGGGGCTCGTGTTGGGGTCATCCTCATCTCCCCTGAAAAAGGGCGAGATTCCTATAGCAGTCCGCCTAGATTTCGAATGTTCCAACAACGTAGCTGAGTATGAAGCACTCATACAAGGCTTAAGAATTTCGAAAACTCTAGGGGCATCATGCATTGAGTTCTTTGGAGATTCGCTCATTGTCATAAACCAGGTTTTGAAAATTTGGCAAGTACGTAACGAGAAACTACTTCCATATCACGAGTTGGCCACTCAATTGGTTGAGTCCTTCCAATCGTGTAAACTCACACACGTAGGAAGAGAGGACAATGGCATTGTTGATGCCCTCTCCTCCTTGGGTTCAGCCCTGAAGGTCGATCCCATTTCAGGGACCCGGTCTTTAGAAATATGGCATGCGCCCAACCCATCCACACACGATTTGGATATTTGCCAAAATAACCCAGTGTCTATTGAAAAGCCCTGGTTTTATGATATCAAATAATTTCTAGAACATGGGGGATTCACCGAGGATGCCACATCCAAAGATAAGGCATTCATCCATAAGATTCCAACCCGATACACCATTCTGGGTGGGGTTCTATACAAAAAGAGTTTTACCGGCATTCTACTTAGGTGTATCGATCTAGAGGAGGCTAGGATAGGGAGGCTAGGATAGTGATGCATGAATTCCATGATGGAGAATGTGGAGGTCATTGTAAACACCCCGAAATCCCACGAATTTCTCAAATTCATCTGGTTTTGTAAAAGCAGCCCCAAAGGGCTATTTTGAGTCTGGAAACCCAAGAGCCTTCCAGACAACCCTGTACATATGTTTTGAACTCTATATTTCGAAAACATACAATATGGCTTTTAAAACCTTTTTAAAACATGTTTTGAAACCCCGAAGCGGCTTGGCCCGATCAAGACAGGACCAGGAAAGCTAAGAAGAGCCCAGAACCGGAGCACATGTCAAGCCCGGCACAACAACTCTTGTATCAAATTCACACCCCCAGGATCTCGAACGTCCAAGACCCTGTTATCATCAAAACATCCTTTGAAGTCATCTCCGGAAGGCAAAAACAGAGGCGGACGATCATGTTGGCAAAGACCCAACGCAGACGGAGCACTGATGCTGTCAGGCCCCACACAAACCGTTCGTTTCGAATACAGCTCGAAGGAGTCAGAGTTCAGTTTGGATTGGATCTGGACCATATATATCCAGATCCCAATCCAAACCCATGTATGGACTTGGATTTGGATTTGGATTCAAAAATCCAATCCAATATCCATATCCATGGCCCACATCACCTTCTCATAAATGGAGGTGGGGCCCACTTGAATTTCACATGGGATTATGGGCATGAGAGAGAGTGGGGGAGGATAAGATCAAGTGTGTGTTGTAATTAAGCTTGACTTGTGTGTCGAGTTTGGGGTTAATCATGTGGGTTAGCCTAATTAAGTGGGTTTAAGCTTGTAATTAGCCAAAACATAACCTAGGGCTGTACCAACATGAGGTGATTAAGGTCCATGGGTCATGCAAAGGGAGCTCCTCAACCTAAACCTAACCAAAAATGCCTAATCCGAACCTTTTAACCTAATCCTGTCCTAATCTGAGCCTAATCACCTAACCCACTTCCCTAATCCCGGCCTAATCCCAACCTAATCACCTAACCCACTTCCCTAATCCTTCCCTAAACCTAACCTAATCCTAGCCTAATCACCTAACCCACCTCACTAAACCTCACCCCAAAACCAACCCACCTAGCTAAACCCTAAACCTCTAAACCACCCCACCTAAACCTAGCACACAACTTACCCAAAACCGAGTTTTACAACCTAGCACCGATGCGCAAGGGTCAGTCTGTACGCTTTGCAAAAAATCGAGTTTTGGGATAGAAAGCCTACGAAGCGGTTCGAGGTGTCTAATTCGGGTCTTTTAGATGCGGTTGCATATTTTAGATCACGTGGATTTGCACGTGCCTAAGTCTTTCCTTTTATCCCTTTTCGGGCCACCTAGTTTGTGTGTTATGAACACTCCACTACATGGGCGAATTCGAGCGGGGCTTGCTTTGATGCAATATGCATCCTACCTCGTGGTATGGCGTAGATGCAATGCAAACGCACTCTACTCTAAAGGGAAAACCCGAATGTAAAGACAATACTGAAGGGAAATAACCGAAGGAAAATAACCGAAGGGAAATAACCGAAGGGAAATGACTTGAAATATAAATGCCGAAGGGAGATATGTATATAGAGTATGTATATGAGCCCTTATTCGGGTCTTGCAAATAAGAGCGAAGGCTCAATGTGGGTGCGTGCTTGAATCAAAAGACTTACACACACGACATGAAATTAAACCCAAATATAAATTGTAGTATGGCCTTGACTAAGGTCTTGGGAGTAAGAGCGAAAGCTCAATGTGTGTGAGAGTGCTTGAATTGAAGTACAACGCACACGACATGAAATTAAACCCAAATATAACTGCAATAGGCCTTGACTAAGGTCTTGGGAGTAAGAGCGAAAGCTTAATGTGTGTGAGAGTGCTTGAATTGAAAGACTTACACACACGACATGAAATGAAACCCAAATATAAATTGCAGTATGGCCTTGACTACGGTCTTGGGAGTAAGAGCGAAAGCTCAATGTGTGTGAGAGTGCTTGAATTGAAAGACTTACAAACACGACATGAAATGAAACCCAAATAGTATAGGTCGGCCTTACTTGGGTCTTTCAAATAAGAGTGAAGGCTCAATGTGTGTGAGAGTGCTTGAATTGAAAGACTTACACACACGACATGAAATGAAACCCAAATAGTATAGGTCGGCCCTTACTTGGGTCTTTCAAATAAGAGCGAAGGCTCAATGTGTGTGAGAGTGCTTGAATTGAAAGACAACACACCCAACTTAAGCAAAACCCTACAAGCAAGGGTGTCGCCTTGACGTGTGGGGTTAAAGGGGCTAGGTAAGGTCACTCGGGGGAGTGTAGTGTTGGGGGAGTATGGCACTAAGGTAGAGCTTAAGGGAGTGTCTAAGGGAGAGCCTAGGGGAAGTATGGGACTGGCGGATGGAAGGGCCGAATGAGTATGAGGCAGTCGGTTGGAGTGGCCGACTACTAGGGAGACTTGGTGTGGCGGGCAGTTAGGGTGCTATAGGTTCGGCTGAGTGAGAATGGTGGCAACAAAGGGGAATGGCTGGTGTTAGGGTGCTATGGTAGGGGGTTAGGTGGCTGAGAGTGGAGAGGGAGTGGAGAAGGTGAGATGAAGGATGGGGTACTAACCGTGTTTGAAGAGAGGCGGTGGATGGAAGAGAGCAGCCGGATGTGGTGGAGCAACTGGTTCGGCCGGAGGCAGGGGTGGCGACAGGTGGTGGGCCGGCTGGGGTGTGGTGGAGCACAGTGGTGGTGGGTGGTGGTGCAGGTGGAAGGCCTGGCTGGACGTGGATGAAGTGGCTGGGCTCGGTTGGGCTGGACCAAGGTGAGAGAGGATGGGAAGGGAGAGAGGTTCTAGATAGGAAAACCCGCCCCCAAGGGGGGGGGTTTATATAGGGATGGGTAGGTCGGTTAGGACTGGGTTTGGGGTAGTGGTTAGGTGGTTTAGGTAGGGTGGTATGATGATAAGGTGGGCTGGAAAGGGTAGGGCCAGATATTTTAAATACAAGTGGTTTGGGTAGGTTGTGGGCTAGGGGTGGTTTAGGGGTTTAGGGTTTGGTTAGGTGGGTGGGTTCTAGGGTGAGGTTTAGTGAGCTAGGTTAGGTGATTAGGCTAGGATTAGGCTAGGTTTAGGAAAATTAACCTAGGTTTAGGGAAGGATTAGGGAAGTGGGTGTAGACGCGCGAAAATCCCCGCCTCTTTGCCCCTTTCGTGGCTTGGAGTGGATCTTATCGTGCGTCTAAGGCCTAGATATACAAACAGGGCGTGCCAGCTAGCTTACTTAAGCTAGCGAAGATATATTTAACACTGACTTCTAAACGTGGCGACTGTGAGCAAGTGAGCTCTTGTCGTCGCAGACCTTCTTGCACCGATGCGCAAGGGTCAGTCTGTACGCTTTTGCAAAAATCGAATTTTAGGGAGAAAGTCTACGAAACGATTCGAGGTGTCTATTTCGGGTTTTTAAGATGCGATTGCATGTTTTAGATCACGTGGATTTGCACGTGCCTAAGTCCTTTCTTTTATCCCTTTTTGGGTCGCCTAGTTTGTGTGTTATGAACACTCCACTACATGGGCGAATTCGAGCGGGGGTTGCTTCGATGCAATATGCGTCCTACCTCGTGGTATGGCGTAGATGCAATGCAAACTCACGCTACTCCAAAGGGAAAACCCGAAATGTAAAGACAATGCTGAAGGGAAATAACAGAAGGGAAATAACCGAAGGGAAATAACCGAAGGGAAATAACCGAAGGGAAATAACCGAAGGGAGATATGTATATATCTTATGTATATGAGCCCTTACTCGGGTCTTGCAAATAAGAGCGAAGGCTCAATGTGGGTGTGTGTTTGAATTGAAAGACTTACACACACGACATGAAATTAAACCCAAATATAAATTGCAGTATGGCCTTGACTAAGGTCTTGGGAGTAAGAGCGAAGGCTCAATGTGTGTGAGAGTGCTTGAATTGAAGTACTACACACACGACATAAATGAAACCCAAATATAACTGCAATATGGCCTTGACTAAGGTCTTGGGAGTAAGAGCGAAGGCTCAATGTGTGTGAAAGTGCTTGAATTGAAAGACTTACTCACACGACAAGAAATGAAACCCAAATAGTATAGGTCGGCCCTTACTTGGGTCTTTCAAATAAGAGCGAAAGCTCAATGTGTGTGAGAGTGTTTAAATTGAAAGACTTACTCACACGACATGAAATGAAACCCAAATAGTATAGGTCGGCCCTTACTTGGGTCTTTCAAATAAGAGCGAAAGCTCAATGTGTGTGAGAGTGTTTAAATTGAAAGACAACACACCCAACTTAAACAAAACCCTTCGGAAATGAAATATATATGTACACTTATATATTAGGGGCTGATTAGGCCCGTGTGTGTTTGAAATTGTGCACGACTAAGAGAGTGCACGTGTGTGGTTGTGCCAAGCCACGTTATTACAAGCGGGGGGAGACTATGCTCCGTTATTACAACCCCGTATCAAATTGAATTTCAAGCAAGTGTATGATTAAAGACCGAGTTTAGAAACTTACAAGTAGCTGGTCCGTAGAGGTCTTGCTTGAGCGTGGCCTTGGCTTTGGGCTGCAAACGGGAGCTCCGCGAAGGTATGTGACCAAGAGTGCTGGCCGGCTGCCAATGGGGCGCGGGATGGACGCCTCGAAGGGGACCGGTGGCAAGTGGGCGGCGCCTCCAAGTAGGGAGTTTAGAGTGGCTGACTAAGTGGATCTTAGGGTCACTAGGGAAGTTAGGGACTTAGGGAAACTGGACCTAAAAGGTGAGCTAGTGGGAAGGCCAAAGAGGACACCTAGGGGGGGGTTGGCCGAATGGGAAATGGTGGCTAAGCAGTGGCCAGCCACTTGGGTTATCCTAGGTTCGGCTAGGCTTAGATGGTGGCGGCAAAGAGGTGGAGCTAAGGGGAAGATGGGTGGCTAAGAGTGGAGGGGTGGTAGAGAGTGGCTGTGAGGGAGTTAGGGGGACTTACCGAATGGGAAAGAGTGGCGGATGGAGCGGGAGAGTGGCGGGCAGGTAGCTGTCGGCTGGTGGAGTTGGTGGAAGATAGTGGCGTCCGGCTGGGAGGCAGTGGTGGTGGACGGAAGAGGGAAGGTGGCGGAGCAGGTGGCGGCTGGTGGAGGAGCTGGAGCTGCTGGGAAGACGGATGAGAGATGGGAGAATGAGAGGGCCCGGCTGGGAGTGGAGAGTGGTTCCCCCTTTTTAAAAACCCGCCCACAATGAGGGGGGTTTAAATAGGGGATGGGTAGGTCGGTTAGGGCTGGGTTGTGGGTAGTGGTTAGGTGGTTTAGGTAGGGTAGTATGTAGATAAGGTGGGCTGGATGGGGTTGGGCCAGATATTTTAAAACTAGGTGTTTGGGAAAATCGTGGGCTAAGGGTGGTTTAGGGCTAGGTTAGGTGGTTGGGTTTTAGGGTGAGGTTTAGTGAGCTAGGTTAGGTGGTTTAGGCTAGGTTTAGGCTAGGATTAGGGAAATTAATCTAGGTTTAGGGAAGGATTAGGGGAGTGGGTTAGGTGATTAGGTCGGGATTAGGCCGGGATTAGGGAAGTGGGTTAGGTGATTAGGTTCAGATTAGGGGTGGATTAGGGTGGAAGGCTAGGATTAGGTGTTTTGGGTTAGGTTTAGGTGAGGGAGCTCCCTTAGCATGGCCCATAGACCTTGATCACCCCATGTTGGTGCAGCCCTAGGTTAGGTTTTAGCTAATTACAAGCTTAAACCCACTCAATTAGGCTAACCCACAAGATTAAACCCAAACTTGACACACAAGTCAAGCTTAATACAACACTCTTGATATTTTTCACCCCCACTCTCTCTCATGCCCAATATCCCACGTGAATTTCAAGTGGGCCCCACCTCCATTTATGAGAAGGTGATGTGGGCCATGGATATGGATATTGGATTGGATCTCTGGATCCAAATCCAAATCCAAGTCCACATATGGGTTTGGGTTGGAATCTGGATATATATGGTCCAGATCCAATCCAAACTGAACTCTGACTCCTTCGAGCTGGGTTCGAAACGGACGATTCGTGCGGGGCCTGACAGCATCAGTACTCCGTCTGCGTTGGGTCTTCGCCAACATAGTCGTCCGCCTCCGTTTCTGCCTTCCGGAGATGACTTCAAATGCTATTTTGATAAGAACAGGGTCTTGGACGTTCGAGATCCTGGGGTGTGAATCAGATACAAGAGTTGCTGCGCCGGGCTTGACAGGTGCTCCGGTTCCGGGCTCTTCTTGGCTCTCCTGGTCCTGTCTTGACCGGGCCAAGCCACTTCGGGGTTTCAAAACATGTTTTAAAAGGGTTTTCAAAAGCTATATCATATGTTTTTGAAAGATAAAGTTTAAAACATATATACAGGGTTGTTTGGAAGGCTCCTGGGTTTCCAAACTCAAAAATGGCCCTTTGGGGCTGCTTGTATCAAAACCAGATTTGTTTAAGAAATTCGTGGGATTTCGGGGTGTTTACAGATGCCCCTCTTTGGCCTTGTCCAAATAGATTTGGATAAGGGCAAAGATGACAAACACCCCTTTTAATGTCTCCCTAGATCTAGCCACGAAGAATATGGGATCGTCCCATTTTAACAAAATCTCAATTTTACAAACTCTGGTAGGAGGAGATATCACGCCAAAGGGTTCACTTATGGAATCTGGTCCTAAATGGGATCATGTTCATGCAAGTACCATGCGTGGAATGCAGATGACATGGGTGTGGTGCCCAGAGTGGCGACCTCCCAGAGACCAGGTGTGGTCGAACTCTAGAGACTTACAAGGCCTACTGCTCCAAGTGAGCAAAAACCCTATGCTGTTCGATGTTCGGTTTTCAAAACTTATTTACAAAAGCTATTTACAAAAGGGACAACTGTCTTGAGTCTCGATCCTAAGGATCTCGAGCTCTTCGCGCTTGCCCTTGTTTGAGTCTTAACACTCGCTTATCTAGCGGAGGTTTTATAAGAAAACAAGCCTCATTTCAAATTCCTACGCCTTACTCGAAAGGTCGAATTCTCAAACAAGATGAAATTCAAGTAAGTAAATCCTATTTTTACTTTAGGATTCCTCGAAATGAACCATGCTTTAGCTTGGGATAAGCCAGGGATGGGAAAGAGATACCACGGTCCTTTCTGAAGTGTCCCGTGGTTTAAGGTATAGAAGGCGGAAAACTGCTCTTTTTGAGCTTTTTGGCCTCTTTTTCCTTCCTTTTTTTTTTTTCACAGAGGGTCTCCCTTTGGGAGTATTTTTTCTTTAATCCCTCTTTTTCATAAGATAATCGATTTTTCTTTTAAATTCTGGTTTCTTTCTTTTGGAAAGAGACTTTGAATGGGAAATTCCCTTTTGTTTTGGGCCTTTGTTTTCCTTTTGGAAGGAGAAGAGAAGAGGGGAGGACTTATCCCAAGCCTACACTCGATCCATTCCAGATCAACCTATTTAGAAATAGCACGTACTACTTGCAAGTATCTTGCTATGTTGAACTAGGCCTTTCTTTGTAAGAAAAGGATTTTGAAATGTAACCACGATTTTGAAAACTCCACTCTTTCACAAGTGCGAATTCTCTCACTCAGGGTCACACGAGTTGCCTTTTGCACCTTATTCACATGTCTCAGGGCAGCTATCCCTATTAAATTTTTGAAAACTGGAATTTAATCCAGATCCTACACATGATACTTCTTTAAGTATTGAATATTGATAGGATCTGCTAAATTCCTACCTTCTACATCGATCAACCAATACGAATTGTTCGTAGTGGTTGCTCGTACAACATAGGGTCCATCCCAGTTGGGGCGCCACTTGCCTAAGGGGTGTGGGCCACGATGGTGGATGGTTTTCAAGACCAGATCTCCCACTTCAAAGTGGCGAGGTCTCATGTGTTTGCTATAATGTCGGGCTATCCTTTGCCGGTATGCACGAGCATGATCCATAGCAAGGAGTCGCTTCTCATCTAGCAAATCTAGTTCGGCCATCCTAGCATGCTGAAGCGTCTCTAGGGGGAGGTCGAGTGCAATGGATGTATGGAATGAATGTAGTTGGGTATGAATGGGAAGAATGGCGTTTGTGCCATAGACCAATTCGAATGGTGTGGCATTCGTGGGAGCCCGGATGGAAGTCCTATAAGCCCATAAGGCTTCATCCAGCTTCTCATGCCACCTCCTACCCTTCTCTAAGGTTTTCTCAATGATACCAATGAGAGTCTTGTTTGTGGCTTCGGCTTGGCCGTTGCCTTGAGGGTAGTAGGGCGAGGAGAAGTGGTGAGTTATGCCATACGTGTTGCACAACTTAACCATCCGCTCGTTCTTGAATGGGGTACCATTATCAGACACCAGGTCTCGTGGAACCCCAAATCGAGCCAAGATATTCCTCCGGATGAAAGCCACCACATGTTGCCCCATTACATTCGTTAGGGAAATGGCTTCGACCCACTTGGAGAAATACTCCGTGGCTGCTAAGATAAAACGATGCCCATTCGAGGCCTTTGGGAATATGGGGCCTACAATGTCAAACGCCCACATGGTAAATGGCCAGGGGCTGACCACGGAATGCAATGCAGATGAAGGGATATGAATGGCGTGCCCATGCACTTGACATGGATGACACTTCCTAACATGATCGTGACAATCCTTTTTCAGGGTGGACCAAAAATAACCCCCTCTAAGTATTTTCATCGCCATCATGTTGGCATTAACATGACCTCCACATTCTCCATCATGGAACTCGTGCATTACTATCCTAGCCTCCTCTAGGTCGATACACCTAAGCAGAATGCCGGTAAAACTCTTTTTGTATAAGACCCCACCCAGAATGGTGTATCGGGTCGAAATCTTACGGATGAATGCCCTATCTTTGGATGTGGCATCCTCGGTGAATCCCCCATTTTCTAAAAATTGTTTTATGTCATAGAACCAGGGTTTTTCAATAGACTCTGGGTTGTTTTGGCAAATATCCAAGTCGTGTGTGGATGGATGGGGCGCATGCCATATTTCCAAAGATCTGGTCCCTGAAATGGGATCGACCTTCAGGGCTGAACCCAAGGAGGAGAGGGCATCGGCGATGCCATTGTCCTCTCTTCCCACGTGTGTGAGCTTACACGACTGGAAGGATTGGACCAATCGAGTGGCCAACTCGTGATATGGAAGTAGTTTCTCATTACGTACTTGCCAAATTTTTAAAACCTGGTTTATGACAAGGAGCGAATCTCCAAAGACCTCGATGCATGATGCCCCTAGAGTTTTTGAAATCCTTAAGCCTTGTATGAGTGCTTCATACTCAGCTACGTTGTTGGAACATTCGAAATCTAAGCGGACCGCTATGGGAATCTCGCCCTTTTCAGGGGAGATTAGGATGATCCCGGCACCAGCCCCTCGTTGGTTTCGTGCCCCGTCGAAGTGCATCTTCCACACTTGGTTTTCAAAAGAATTTGCCAAAATGTGGTTTTGAAAATGGTTTTGCAATATGCCTTCATCAGGCATTTCGACAAGAGTGGGATATGCGTCCTCCAAGGGGAAGTCAGCCACGTAATCTGCTAGGGCTTGCCCCTTAACGGAGATCTGGTGATGGTATTTTAGATCATACTCCATTAGAAGGAGTTGCCATTTGCCCAATCTACCTGTGAGAATGGGTTTTTCGAACAAGTGCTTGATTGGATCAAGCTTGGACACTATCCAGATCTCATGATCTAGGAAGTAGTGTCTGAATTTCTGGCAGGCCCAGACTAGGGCCAAGCACGTCTTCTCCATGGCTTGATAATTTCGTTCATAAGCCAAGAGAGTTTTCGAAATATAGTAGATGGCATACTCCTTATGGGTATCATCCTCGTATTAAGCCAACAGGGCTCCTAAAGCGTTTACATGCACGGAGATGTATAATAAAAGCGGTTTTCCTTGCTTTGGAGGATTCAAAACGGGGGGATTAACCAAGTATGCCTTTAGTCTCTCGAAGGACTTTTGGCATTCGTCATCCCATAAGAATTTCGTACCCTTCCTCAACAGTTTGTTGAAGGGTTCGCATCTAGTTGCTAGATTCGATATGAATCGGCGCACAGATTGTAATCGACCCTGGAGGCTACGGACTTGGGTGAGATTGGAGGGTGGAGCCATGTCTATGATGGCTCGACACTTAGAGGGGTCGACTTATATTCCCCTTTGGCTCACCATAAAGCCTAGAAGCTTTCCTGATTCTACCCCGAACACACATTTTTGAGGGTTTAGCTTTACTTTGTAAAGCCTAAGCCTTTCGAAAATCTTTTGTAAACATTCGATATGGGTGCATCGGGTTTTGGATTTTGCCAAGAGATCATCTACATACACTTCTATAAGCTCGTGAATTTGATCATGGAAGATCGTGTTCATGGCTCGTTGGTATGTTGCGCCGGCATTTTTCAAACCAAAGGGCATGACTGTATAGCAGTACGTGCCCCATGGGGTTGTGAAGGCGGTCTTACCCTGATCTCGTGGACTTAGTTTGATTTGATTATAGCCTGAATAGCCATCCATAAATGAAAACATTTCATGATTTGCAGTACTATCGACTATCAAATCTATGTTTGGTAAAGGATAATTATCCTTTGGAGTGGCTTTATTCAGGTTTCTGAAATCGATGCATATTCGAATTTTCCCATTGGTTTTTCGAACTACAACGATATTTGACAACCAATCAGAATACGCAATGGGTTTTATAAATCCGGCTTTTAGCAGATCTTCTAAACCCTCTTTGACTTGCGTGTGTACATTCGGGTGTATTTTCCTAAGCTTCTGCTTTATTGGTTTTACACCTATATCTAAGGGAAGACGATGCTCGACTATGCTGGGATCTATGCCCGGCATGTCTTCATACGTCCATGCAAACACATCTAAATAGGTTCGTAGAAATGCAATGAATGCTGACTTTTCAGTTTCATGCAAGCATGCGCCTATTTTGATGGTTTTGGGATTGGAATCATCCCCTAGGTTCACCTCTACGAAATCTCCTCCTACTGATTGGGAAGGTCTTTCAAAATCGAGAATTCTATGAAATTCTGGGAGCTCAGAAGTGGGATCTTCCTCAAGGGGATCCACTTCTGGGCTTCGATCATTCTCGTGGGCTATAGACCCGAGGGAACTTGATGCGTGGTTTTCAAAATAACCTGGTCTTGTACTTGGATTTTCAAGTGATTTCGAAATTTTTGGTCTGGCTATGCAGACAATGTTTCTTTCGAAATCCTTTTCTTTCGCCAAAGTCATACCAGGAGCAGCTATGTACAAAATCTTTTTGGTATTTTCCAAATTTTCGATTTTTTTGGGTTTTTGCAAAACAAGAACTTTGGGAACTATACAAAGCACACTTTTTTCGAGTTTTTGCTTTTCCATTGTTTTTGGTTTTTCTTGTTTTTCGATTTTTTTGGATTTTAAGTTTTCAAATGTTTTTGGTATTTTTAGAAAAAGGGATCTTCCGTCATACCTACAAAGAGAAAACACTATGGGTTAGACTCGGAATAGGAGGTCTAAACCATAGGTCTCTTCTAAGACAGGCTCCGGGGCACCCTTGACCCAGGTGGTCACAGGGGGTGGCTCCGGCGGTATTCGGGGAGTATAGCCGATCCCGTATCGGCTTGGGTTGGCCCTAGGAAGGATGGGCTCTAGGAGACCCTGGTTTTGTGCCCCTAGACTCTTGTAGGGCGTGTAGCCCATGTTCAATAACATGTTCCACGACCTTTTGTTTTTTGAAAAGATGGGATATAAGTCGTGGTCCTGGAACATGCTATCGTCCATATTAGGCTCGTAGGGCCTTTTGTCCAGGGGTTTTGGAAATAGGGAACGCTTGGGTTTTCCTAGGAGGATTAGAGTCGGGAGGGGGCCTGCTTTGGGCGACCCCTTCACACATACAACCTTCCTAGGGTTGTTTAACACGAGCCGAGGTGGCTCAACCATGATTTGCCCCAGGTTAGCCTCATGGGCCTGGGAGCTCGATAAACAAGGGCAGTTTATGATCCCCTGAAGCTGTGGGTGACTCTCACCTAGGATCACTATGACCTGGTCCCTAAAAGGGATCTTGACACACTTGTGGAAGGTGGATGGCACAGCGCACAAACTGTGTATCCAGGGTCTTCCCAGCAACAGGTTATAATGGGGGTGGATGTCTAAGACATGGAACACCCCCGTGTGTTCGATTCCTCCCGTTTCCATTGGGAGTTCGATGGATCCTAAAGGCCTAGACGCATTCCCATCGTATCCAGTGATAACGATGGGGCTTGGGTTCACTGAAGTCAAGGTGACTCCGATTTTGTACGCCACGTGAAGTGGAAGGATGTTGAGCCCTCCTCCACCATCGACTAGGCACCTGTCCAGAGAGTGGTTGTTTAGAACCACCTCGATATGCAGGGCCTGGTTATGGGTTTCGTAGGGTCTATCTACATCATCTTCCGAAAAGGTGATGGGCGATTTTGCTCCTAATAAAGCCACTTGGGCAGACAAGGATTTCGGACTTATGTTCGAATCAACCTTGGCCCTTTCTAGAATTTTCTCTAAGACAAGTCTATGCCTAGGCGAGGTTTTGATAAGCTCTAGGATAGACATGTGAATAGGAATCTTTGAAAGGTGGTTTTCGAAATCATAAGGATTTAGGATGATTTTGTCCTTATCTGCTTTTGGCAGACCACTAGGGATACATGCTTTTGAGGGGCCAGGCACACTGACCACCTTTTGAGCACCTTGAAGGTGCGGGGGTTGGTAGATCCTCCCGGACCTAGTGACTTCCCCCACGACCAGCCTAGGGTTCGCGCTAAACTTGGCTCTAAGGATGAGTTGAGGAGGACCTTGGATTTTTAAAACTGGTTTTGCCGGGGTTTCCACTTTTGATGGTCCCCGAATGACGACTTGGGCGGGCCTCTTGTATAGTACAAGGATGGGCGCACAAGCAGGTCGACCAGGTTCGGGCTTTTGCGCTAGTTCCTTGGAAATGGTGAGGGTACATACCTCCTTTCCTTTCCCACTGCCACTGGCGTGTTTGGGAAAGGGTTCCTTGAAGATAGCTTGAGGTGGCTCAGGTTCCGCAGTGACCTGGAGCCGGCCCTCCGCTATCAAGTTCTCAATTTTATTTAGAAGAGAGAAGCACCGTTTGGTATCATGGCCTTTGAGTCGATGATACTTGCAAAATCGGTTTAAATACCCCCCTTTGGACGTGACTCCTTCGGGGATTTCAGGGAGTTCGATCATGCCCTGGGCAAGTAGGAGGTCTAGGACCTCCGACACAGGTTGCCCCAGCGGAGTGTACTCCCGTTTTTCAATTGGTTTTGAAAAGTTGCGTTCTCTCTTATTTTCTATTTTTTCAAAATTTTTAGAAGTGCCCGCCATGCCTGGATCCACCCGGACATTGGCGATTTTATGGGGTTTTGCCCCTTTGTCCGTTGTGGGCAGCCCATATGCGATGGGCTTTTCCACACGTGTTTTGGGAATGGCACTTCCTTTCCATAAGTGGTCGTATGTCCCTTTTCGCAAGTTGGTTTCGAAAAGGGAGGCCTTTTTGATCAACTTATCGAAAGTTGAAATCTCATGGAGCGAGAGAAGGGTTTTTAACTCGCTTTTGAAATTATCCAGGATGAGCATTACTGCGCATCCTTCGGATATAGGCTCTCGCACTTGGCCTAAAAGAGACCTCCATCTTATAATGAAGGCATGCACGTCTTCGTTCATGCCTTGCTTTGTATCCCTTAGGGTATTCAGGGTTGGCGTGACTTCCACATTGTGTGCAAATCTTTGCATGAAGCAGTTCGCTAACTCCTCAAAAGTAGCGAACTGGCTTAAGTCGTAGGAAGCCAGCCATTTGGCCGTTGTGCCCTTAAGGGATAGAGGGAACCAATACACCCATTTCATCGAGTCCTTTTTCTTCTTATGGGCTCGACGTGAGAAAAGCTGCAAGTGAGACCTAGGGTCTCCCATGCCATCATACCGATGGAAGTTTGGTATTTCATCGTCACTGTCTGTTTCGTAATCCATAGGAAGGAAATCAGACAGGGCGTAGCTTCTTTTCTCTTTATTTTGCCCTTTCAGCAGTTGCTGTAGGGCTTTACGGTCCTTTTGTGTGAAGGACTCGTGGTATTGGTTGCCTTACATTACGGAGGCTTCTTTTTGCTTGCGAGGTTTTTCAATTTTCTTTTTAGGCCTTTGTTCACCGTTTGATGAACACGAATCGCCTACTTCAGCCTCTTGGCTGAGAGCATCGATTTTGGCCTCAAATTCCCTTCTCAAGTCCTCGATTTCATCTAGTTTTATTTTGTTTTTGAAAATCCTCCTAGAGTGAGAACTTGATGCGCATGAGCCTTGGCTCGACACTTCACTTGGATTGGATTTTGACATGCTTTTCAAGCTTTTTCAAAATTTCCTAAGTAAAAGCAAAGAAAACAAGTTAAAACGACACCTTTATAAAATTTTCGCAAAACTCCTACAAGTAAACTCGATTTTTGAAAAGGCTCACCTCCCACCGGGCGTGCCAATCTCTGTAGACGCGCGAAAATCCCCGCCTCTTTGCCCCTTTCGTGGCTTGGAGTGGATCTTATCGTGCGTCTAAGGCCTAGATATACAAACAGGGCGTGCCAGCTAGCTTACTTAAGCTAGCGAAGATATATTTAACACTGACTTCTAAACGTGGCGACTGTGAGCAAGTGAGCTCTTGTCGTCGCAGACCTTCTTGCACCGATGCGCAAGGGTCAGTCTGTACGCTTTTGCAAAAATCGAGTTTTAGGGAGAAAGTCTACGAAACGATTCGAGGTGTCTATTTCGGGTTTTTAAGATGCGATTGCATGTTTTAGATCACGTGGATTTGCACGTGCCTAAGTCCTTTCTTTTATCCCTTTTTGGGTCGCCTAGTTTGTGTGTTATGAACACTCCACAATATGGGCGAATTCGAGCGGGGGTTGCTTCGATGCAATATGCGTCCTACCTCGTGGTATGGCGTAGATGCAATGCAAACTCACGCTACTCCAAAGGGAAAACCCGAAATGTAAAGACAATGCTGAAGGGAAATAACAGAAGGGAAATAACCGAAGGGAAATAACCGAAGGGAAATAACCGAAGGGAGATATGTATATATCTTATGTATATGAGCCCTTACTCGGGTCTTGCAAATAAGAGCGAAGGCTCAATGTGGGTGCGTGTTTGAATTGAAAGACTTACACACACGACATGAAATTAAACCCAAATATAAATTGCAGTATGGCCTTGACTAAGGTCTTGGGAGTAAGAGCGAAGGCTCAATGTGTGTGAGAGTGCTTGAATTGAAGTACTACACACACGACATAAATGAAACCCAAATATAACTGCAATATGGCCTTGACTAAGGTCTTGGGAGTAAGAGCGAAGGCTCAATGTGTGTGAAAGTGCTTGAATTGAAAGACTTACTCACACGACAAGAAATGAAACCCAAATAGTATAGGTCGGCCCTTACTTGGGTCTTTCAAATAAGAGCGAAAGCTCAATGTGTGTGAGAGTGTTTAAATTGAAAGACTTACTCACACGACATGAAATGAAACCCAAATAGTATAGGTCGGCCCTTACTTGGGTCTTTCAAATAAGAGCGAAAGCTCAATGTGTGTGAGAGTGTTTAAATTGAAAGACAACACACCCAACTTAAACAAAACCCTTCGGAAATGAAATATATACGTACACTTATATATTAGGGGCTGATTAGGCCCGTGTGTGTTTGAAATTGTGCACGACTAAGAGAGTGCACGTGTGTGGTTGTGCCAAGCCACGTTATTACAAGCGGGGGGAGACTATGCTCCGTTATTACAACCCCGTATCAAATTGAATTTCAAGCAAGTGTATGATTAAAGACCGAGTTTAGAAACTTACAAGTAGCTGGTCCGTAGAGGTCTTGCTTGAGCGTGGCCTTGGCTTTGGGCTGCAAACGGGAGCTCCGCGAAGGTATGTGACCAAGAGTGCTGGCCGGCTGCCAATGAGGCGCGGGATGGACGCCTCGAAGGGGACCGGTGGCAAGTGGGCGGCGCCTCCAAGTAGGGAGTTTAGAGTGGCTGACTAAGTGGGTCTTAGGGTCACTAGGGAAGTTAGGGACTTAGGGAAACTGGACCTAAAAGGTGAGCTAGTGGGAAGGCCAAAGAGGACACCTAGGGGGGGGGTTGGCCGAATGGGAAATGGTGGCTAAGCAGTGGCCAGCCACTTGGGTTATCCTAGGTTCGGCTAGGCTTAGATGGTGGCGGCAAAGAGGTGGAGCTAAGGGGAAGATGGGTGGCTAAGAGTGGAGGGGTGGTAGAGAGTGGCTGTGAGGGAGTTAGGGGGACTTACCGAATGGGAAAGAGTGGCGGATGGAGCGGGAGAGTGGCGGGCAGGTAGCTGTCGGCTGGTGGAGTTGGTGGAAGATAGTGGCGTCCGGCTGGGAGGCAGTGGTGGTGGACGGAAGAGGGAAGGTGGCGGAGCAGGTGGCGGCTGGTGGAGGAGCTGGAGCTGCTGGGAAGACGGATGAGAGATGGGAGAATGAGAGGGCCCGGCTGGGAGTGGAGAGTGGTTCCCCCTTTTTTAAAAAACCCGCCCACAATGAGGGGGGTTTAAATAGGGGATGGGTAGGTCGGTTAGGGCTGGGTTGTGGGTAGTGGTTAGGTGGTTTAGGTAGGGTAGTATGTAGATAAGGTGGGCTGGATGGGGTTGGGCCAGATATTTTAAAACTAGGTGTTTGGGAAAATCGTGGGCTAAGGGTGGTTTAGGGCTAGGTTAGGTGGTTGGGTTTTAGGGTGAGGTTTAGTGAGCTAGGTTAGGTGGTTTAGGCTAGGTTTAGGCTAGGATTAGGGAAATTAATCTAGGTTTAGGGAAGGATTAGGGGAGTGGGTTAGGTGATTAGGTCGGGATTAGGCCGGGATTAGGGAAGTGGGTTAGGTGATTAGGTTCAGATTAGGGGTGGATTAGGGTGGAAGGCTAGGATTAGGTGTTTTGGGTTAGGTTTAGGTGAGGGAGCTCCCTTAGCATGGCCCATAGACCTTGATCACCCCATGTTGGTGCAGCCCTAGGTTAGGTTTTAGCTAATTACAAGCTTAAACCCACTCAATTAGGCTAACCCACAAGATTAAACCCAAACTTGACACACAAGTCAAGCTTAATACAACACTCTTGATATTTTTCACCCCCACTCTCTCTCATGCCCAATATCCCACGTGAATTTCAAGTGGGCCCCACCTCCATTTATGAGAAGGTGATGTGGGCCATGGATATGGATATTGGATTGGATCTCTGGATCCAAATCCAAATCCAAGTCCACATATGGGTTTGGGTTGGAATCTGGATATATATGGTCCAGATCCAATCCAAACTGAACTCTGACTCCTTCGAGCTGGGTTCGAAACGGACGATTCGTGCGGGGCCTGACAGCATCAGTACTCCGTCTGCGTTGGGTCTTCGCCAACATAGTCGTCCGCCTCCGTTTCTGCCTTCCGGAGATGACTTCAAATGCTATTTTGATAAGAACAGGGTCTTGGACGTTCGAGATCCTGGGGTGTGAATCAGATACAAGAGTTGCTGCACCGGGCTTGACAGGTGCTCCGGTTCCGGGCTCTTCTTGGCTCTCCTGGTCCTGTCTTGATCGGGCCAAGCCACTTCGGGGTTTCAAAACATGTTTTAAAAGGGTTTTCAAAAGCTATATCATATGTTTTTGAAAGATAAAGTTTAAAACATATATACAGGGTTGTTTGGAAGGCTCCTGGGTTTCCAAACTCAAAAATGGCCCTTTGGGGCTGCTTGTATCAAAACCAGATTTGTTTAAGAAATTCGTGGGATTTCGGGGTGTTTACAGTGGGTTAGGTGATTAGGTTGGGATTAGGCCGGGATTAGGGAAGTAGGTTAGGTGATTAGGCTGAGATTAGGGGCGGATTAGGGTGGAAGGCTAGGATTAGGTATTTTGGGTTAGGTTTAGGTGAAGGAGCTCCCTTTGCATGGCCCATAGACCTTAACCATATCATGTTGGTGCAGCCCTAGGTTAGGTTTTGGCTAATTACAAGCTTAAACCCACTCATTAGGCTAAGCCACATGATTAACCCCAAACTTGACACACAAGTCAAGCTTAATTACAACACACTTGATCTTATCCATCCCCACTCTCTCTCTTGCCCATAATCCCACGTGAAATTCAAGTGGGCCCCACCTCCATTTATGAGAAGGTGATGTGGGCCATGGATATGGATATTGGATTGGATTTTTGAATCCAAATCCAAATCCAAGTCCATACATGGGTTTGGATTGGGATCTGGATATATATGGTCCAGATCCAATCCAAACTGAACTCTAACTCCTTCGAGCTGTATTCAAAACGAACGGTTTGTGCGGGGCCTGACAGCATCAGTGCTCCGTCTGCGTTGGGTCTTCGCCAACATGATCGTTCGCCTCTGTTTTCGCCTTCCGAAGATGACTTCAAATAGCCCTTTGGGGCTGCTTTTACAAAACCAGATGAATTTGAGAAATTCGTGGGATTTTGGGGTGTTTACAGTCATGTTAATGCCAACATGATGGCAATGAAAATACTTAGAGGGGGCTATTTTTGGTCCACCCTGAAAAAGGATTGTCACGATCATGTTAGAAAGTGTCATCCATGTCAAGTGCATGGGCACGCCATTCATATCCCATCATCCGCATTGCATTCCGTGGTCAGCCCTGGCCATTCGCCATGTGGGCGTTTGACATCGTAGGCCCCATCTTTCCAAAAGCCTCGAATGGGCATCGATTCATTTTAGCAGCCACGGAGTATTTCTCCAAGTGGGTGGAAGCCATTTCCCTGACCAACATGCTGGGGCAACATGTGGTGGCTTTCATTCGGAGGAATATCTTGGCTCGATTTGGGGTTCCACGAGACCTTGTGTCTAATAATGGCACCCCATTCAAGAACGAGCGGATGGTTAAGTTGTGCAACACGTATGGCATAACTCACCACTTCTCTTCGCCCTACTACCCTCAAGGCAACGGCCAAGCCGAGGCCACAAACAAGACTCTCATTAGTATAATTGAGAAGACTTTAGAGAAGGGTAGGACGTGGCATGAGAAGCTGGATGAAGCCTTATGGGCTTATAGGACTTCTATCCGGACTCCCACGAATGCCACACCATTCGAATTGGTCTATGGCACAAACGCCATTCTTCCCATTCATACTCAACTGCATTCATTCCACACATCCATAGCACTCGACCTCCCCCTAGAGACGCTTCAGCATGCTAGGATGGCCGAACTAGATTTGCTAGATGAGAGGCGACTCCTTGCTATGGATCATGCTCGTGCATACCGGCAAAGGATAGCCCGACACTATGGCAAACACATGAGACCTCGCCACTTTGAAGTGGGGGATCTGGTTTTGAAAATCATTCACTATCGTGGCCCACATCCCTCGGAAAGTGGCGCCCCAAGTAGGATGGACCCTATGTTGTACGGGCAACCACTACGAACAACTCGTATTGGTTGATTGATGTAGAAGGTAGGAATTTAGCAGATCCTATCAATATTCAATACTTAAAGAAGTATTATGTGTAGGATTTGGATTAAATTCCCCATTTTCAAAAATTTTAGGGATAGCTGCCCTGAGACCTGAAAATAAGGTGCAAAGGCAAAGTCATGTGACCCTGAGTAACAGAATTCGCACTTGTGAAAGAGTGGAGTCTTCAAAATCGTGGTTACATTTCAAAATCCTTTTTCTTACAAAGAAAAGCCTAGTTCAACATAGCAAGATACTTGCAAGTAGTACATGCTATTTCTAAATAGGCTGATCTGGAATGGATCGAGTGTAAGCTTGGGATAAGTCCTCCCCTGTTCTCTTCTCCTTCAAAAAGGAAAAACAAGGCCCAAACAAAGGGAATTTCCTATTCAAAGTCTCTTTCCAAAAGAAAGAAACCAAAATTCAAAAGAAAAATCGATTCTCTTGTGAAAAAGAGGGATTAAAAAAAAAATACTCCCAAAGGGAGATCCTCTATGAAAAAAAGGAAAAAGAGTCCAAAAAGCTCAAAAAGAGCAGTTTTCCGCCTTCTATGCCTTAAACCACGGGACGCTTCAGAAGGGACTGTGGTATCTCTTTCCCATCCCCGGCTTATCCCAAGCTAAAACATGGTTCATTTCGAGGAATCCTAAAGTAAAAATAGGATTTACTTACTTGAATTTCATCTTGTTTGAGAATTCGATGTTTCGAGTAAGACGTAGGAATTTGAAGTATAGCTTGTTTTCTTATAAAACCTCCGCTAGATAAGCAAGTGTTAAGACTCAAACAAGGGCAAACACGAAGAGCTCGAGATCCTTAGGATCGAGACTCAAGACAGTTGTCCCTTTTGTAAATAGTTTTTGTAAATAAATGTTGAAAATCGAACATCGAACAGCATAGGATTTGCTAACTTGGAGCAGTAGGCCTTGTAGGTCTCTAGAGTTCGACCACATTTGGTCTCTAGGAGGTCTCCACTCTTGGCACCACACCCATGTCATGCATCTGCATTAAACGCATGAACATTTGCATAAACATGATCCCATTTAGGACCAGATTCCATGTATATCCCTTTGGCGTGATATCTCCTCCTACCAGGGTTTTAAAACTGAGATTTTTGCTAAAGACTAGGACAATCCCATATTCTTCGTGGCTAGATCTTGGGAGACATTGAAAGGGGTGTTTGTCGTCTTTGCCCTTATCCAAATCGATTTGGACAAGGTCAAAGAGGGGCATCTGTAAACACCCCGAAATCCCACGAATTTCTCAAATCAACCTGGTTTTTGTAAAAGCAGCCCCAAAGGGCCATTTTGAGTCTGGAAACCCAAGAGCCTTCCAGGCAACCCTGTACAGATGTTTTAAACTCTTATATGTTTTAAATATGTATAATATGTTTTAAAAACTGTTAAAATATGTTTTGAAACCCCACAAAGCAAGCTTGGCCTGATTAAAGCAGGACTAGAAGAGCTAAAGAGAGCCCAGAACCGGAGCACAAGTCGAGCCCGGCACAGCAACTCTCGTGCTGAATCCACCCCCAGGATCTCGAACG
The DNA here is from genome assembly GCA_036023115.1 of Brasenia schreberi. Taxonomy (NCBI): domain Eukaryota; kingdom Viridiplantae; phylum Streptophyta; class Magnoliopsida; order Nymphaeales; family Cabombaceae; genus Brasenia; species Brasenia schreberi. The sequence goes on from JAYKKT010000088.1 coordinate 12,043,358, forward strand.
TCCAAGACCCTGTTATAATCAGACATCACTTGAAATCATCTCCAGAAGGTGAAAACAGAAGCGGACGATCATGTTGGCGAAGACCCAACGTAGACGGAGTACTGATGCTATTAGACCCCGCACAAACCGTTCATTTCGAACACAGCCTGAAGGAGTTAGAATTCAGTTTGGATTGGATCTGGACCATATATATCCAGATCCCAATCCAAACCTATGTGTGGACTTGGATTTGGATTTGGATCTAGAGATCCAATCCAATATCCACGTCCATGGCCCACATCACCTTCTCATAAATGGAGGTGGGGCCCACTTGAAATTCACGTGGGATTATGGGCATGAGAGAGACTGGGGGAGGATAAGATTTGGGAGTGATTGTAATTAAGCTTGACTTGTGTGTCAAGTTTGGGGTTAATCATGTGGGTTAGCCTAATTAGCATGGGTTTAAGCTTGTATTAGCCAAAACCTAACCTAGGGCTGCACCAACATGATGCAACAAGGTCTATGGGTTATGCAAAGGGAGCTCCCTAACCCAATCCTAATCAAAAACCCCTAATCCTAGCCTTTTACCCTAATCCCATCCTAAACCTAACCTAATCACCTAACCCACTTCCCTAATCCCAGCCTAATCCCAACCTAATCACCTAACCCACTTCCCTAATCCTCCCCTAAACCTAGCTTAATTTCCTTAAACCTAACCTAATCCTAGCCTAATCACCTAACCCACCTCACTAAACCTCACCCCAAAACCAACCCTTCAAGCTAAGCCCTAAACCACCCCAACTAAACCTAGCACACCATATACCTAAAACCCCTTTAAGTAAAATATCTGGCCCCTCCTCAAAACCAGGCCACCTTATCACCACACCACCACCACCTAGACCACCTTACCACCCTCCAAATACCAGTCCCAACCGCCATCTCCAAGGCTATAAAACCCCCCCCTAGTGGGCGGGTTTTCAAGTTTTTCCACCTTGGCCCAGCTGACCTTGGCCAGCCACCTCTCAGCTGAATCCTCCACCTTCCTCCACCTGCACCACCACTGCCCCCCCTGGCCAAGCTCTACCTGCACCACCACTTCCATTCGGCTAGCTCCCCGTCGCCAACACCTCCCGGCCGAATCCCATCCACCCGAAGCACCCGGCTGCCCCTCTTCCATCCGCCAGCTTCTTCACCAGCCGGTTAGTACCCTACACTTAGCTCCACCTCTTCTTCACTCCCCCTCCACTCTCAACCACCCATACCACCATAACCTCTCGCCAACACCACCTACCCATCATCCCTACCCACTCGGCCAAACCTCCACCTTACATCACCCGCCTTCAATCACTTCCCCTAGTGATACCCGGCCACCCCACTTGGTTCCCTAGGACTTGCCCATACCCCTTTCCACCAACCCTTAGCTCTACCTTACACCGCACCCTAGCTAGCTCCCTTCCCATCCTTGCCATTCCTTAGCCACCCTAGCAGCCGGCCACCACTAAACCACCCCTTAGTCGGCCATCCCTAGCCGACTGCACCCAAGTCCTCCCGGCCAGCCACCCCGTTTCCCATAGGCATTCCCTTAGGCTCCCCTTAGTGCCACCTTTCCTAACACTACACCATCCCTTAGTGACCCTCCTTAGTCATCTTAGCCCAAAACACCAAGGCAGCACACTCCTAGCAACCGGCCAGCTTCAAGGCGCTCTTCCCGCACACCCAAGTCACCCGGCCAACATCTCCCCTTGCCGTTCCATTTCGAGGAGCTCCCTCTTGTAGCCCAAGGCGAAGCCAAGCCTACGCTCAAGCAAGTCACTTCCGGACCAGCTATAAGTAAGTGCCTAACACAGTCCTTAGTTGTAGACTTGCTTAAATTAAATTTGATACGGGGTTGTAATAACGGAGCATAGTCTCCCCCTGCTTGTAATAACGTGGCTTGGCACACCCACACACACGTGCACTTGAGCCTACCTCACTCTTAGTCGTGCATGATTTTGAACACACACGGGCCTAATCAGCCCCTAAGATATAAATTTATTTATATAGTTTATGTTACGTAGGGTTTTTGCTTGAGTTGTGTGTGTTGTTTTTCAATTCTCGCACTCACACACATTGAGCCTTCGCTCTTATTTGTAAGACCCAAGTAAGGGCCGTGTTATACTATCCTTGGGTTTATTTCATGTTGTGTGCATAGTACTTCAATTCAAGCACTCACACACATTGAGCTTTCACTCTTATTCCCAAGATCTTAGTTAAGGCCATACTGCAATTTATATTTGGGTTTAATTTCATGTTGTGTGCGTAGTACTTCAATTCAAGCACTCACACACATTGAGCTTTCGCTCTTATTCCCAAGACCTTAGTTAAGGCCATACTGCAATTTATATTTGGGTTTAATTTCATGTTGTGTGCGTAGTACTTCAATTCAAGCACTCACACACATTGAGCTTTCGCTCTTATTCCCAAGACCTTAATTAAGGCCATACTGCAATTTATATTTGGGTTTAATTTCATGTTGTGTGCGTAGTACTTCAATTCTCGCACTCACACACATTGAGCTTTCGCTCTTATTCCCAAGACCTTAGTTAAGGCCATATTGCAAGTTATATTTGGGTTTCATTTCAGGTCGTGGGTGTAGTACTTCAATTCTCGCACGCACCCACATTGAGCCTTCACTCTTATTTGCAAGACCCAAGTAAGGGCCCATATATACATTATATACTTATTTCCCTTTCGGCAATTTCCCTTCGGCAATTTCCATTACAAGTCATTTCCCTTCGGCATTGTCTTTAAATTTAGGTTTTTCCTTTGGAGTAGCGTGAGTTTGCATTGCATATACGCCATACCACGAGTTAGGACGCATTTTGCATCAAAGCAAACCCCATACTCCCGCTCAAAGTCGCCACATTTAGTGGAGTGTTCATAACACACACCTAGGTGGCCCGTAAAGGGATAAAAAGAAAGACTTAGGCACGTGCAAATCCACGTGATCTAAAATCTGGAAATCATACTAAAAAGACCCGAATCAAATACCTCGAACCGCTTTCGTAGGTTTTTTCCACTCAAACACTCGATTTTAAAAGCGTACAGACTGACCCTTGCGCATTGGTGCAAGAAGGTCTGCGACGATAAGAGCTTGCTTGCTCACAGTCGCCACGTTAGAAGTCAGGTTTTAGAATACATCTTCGCTAGCTTAAGTAAGCTAGTTGGCATGCCCTGTTTATTTAAATAGGACTTAGACACACGAAAAGGTTCGCTTCAGGCCTAAGAACCAGGAAAGCAGAGATTTTCTACATCTACAGCACGTGCAGCCGATGGCGTGGAGTGGAATTGGCCGGAGGATGGAGGTGGCGTGGAGTGGAGCTAGCCGGGTTCCAAGGTGGAGCAGGTGAGAGAAGAGAGAAAGGGATGAGAGAGGAGAGGAAGGGCTGAATTGCCCAAAGATTCATCCAAAAACTCGCCCACTAGGGGGGGGTTTATAGGGTTTTGGTGGGGTCGGTTGGGGCTGGTATTGGGGGGCTGGTTTTGGGGTGTGGTGGTGGTGGTTTGGGGATATAGTGGGCTGGGTTTTTAGGTGGGTCAGATATTTGTCTTAGGTATAGGTGGGCTGGGTTTTTAGGTGGGTCAGATATAGTGGGCTGGGTTTTTAGGTGGTTTTAGGGATATGGTGTGCTGGGGATTTAGGTGGGCTGGTTTAGTGGTTTAGGCTTAGCTAGGTGGGTTGGGCTTAGAGTGAGGTTTAGTGAAGTGGGTGAGGTGTTTAGGCTAGGATTAGGTCAAGATTAGGGGAATTAGGCTAGGTTTAAGGGAGGATTAGGGAAGTGGGTTAGGTGATTAGGTTAGGTTTAGGGAAGGATTAGGGAAGTGGGTTAGGTGATTAGGCTAGGATTAGGTCGGGATTAGGGGGAAATGGCTAGGTAAAGGGGATTAGGCTGATGATTAGGGTAAGGAGCATCCCTTTGCATGGCCTATGGACCTAGTTGCATCAAGTTGGTGCAGCCCTAGGTTAGGTGTAGGTGCATACAAGCTTAAACCCACACTCATTAGGCTAACCCACATGATTAACCCAAAACTTGACACACAAGTCAAGCTTAACACATTTCACTCATATCTTATCCTCCCCATTATCTCTCATACCCAAGATTCCATGTGAATTTCTTGTGGGCCCCACCTCCATTTATGAGAAGGTGATGTGGGCCATGGATGTGGATATTGGATTGGATCTTTGGATCCAAATCCAAATCCAAATCCACATACATGTTTGGATTGGGATCTGGATATATATGGTCCAGATCTGATCCAAATCTGATTTCTGACTCCTTCAGGGTATGCTTGAAACGAACGATTTGTGTGGGGCCTGACAGCATCAGTACTTCATCTTGCATTGGGTCTTCGCCAACATTGTCGTCCGCTTCTGTTTTCACCTTCCGGAGATGATTCTAAATAGTTTTGTTGATAAGAGGGGGCTTGGATGTTCGTGATTCTGGGGATGAATCTAACACGAGAGTTGATGTGCCGGGCTCGACATGTGCTCCGATTTCAGGCATCCTGGATAACTTTAAAAGCGAGTTAAAGACCCTTCTCTCGCTCCATGAGATCTCAACTTTCCATAAGTTGATCAAAAAAGCATCCATTTTCGAAACAAACTTGAGAAAAGGGACATACGATCACCTATGGAAAGGAAGTGTCATTTCTAAAACCCGCTTGGAAAAGCTCATCACTTATGGGCTACCCATGATGGATAAAGGGGCAAAACCCCATAAAATCGCCAATGTTCAGGTGGATCCAGGTGTAGCAGGCACTTCCAAAAATTTTGAAAAACTAGAAAACAAAAGGGAGCGAACCTTTCAAAAACCGTTTGAAAAACGGGAGTACACTCTGTTGGGGCAACCTGTGTCGGAGGTCCTAGACCTCCTACTTGCCCAAGGCATGATAGAACTTCCCGAAATCCCCGAAGGAGTCACTTCCAAAGGGGGGTATTTAAATCAATTTTGCAAGTATCATCGGCTCAAAGGCCATGATACCAAATGTTGTTTTTCCCTTTTGAATAAAATCGAGAACTTAATAGCGGAGGGTCGGCTCCAGGTCACTGCGGAACCTGAGCCACCTCAAGCTATCTTCAAAGAACCCTTTCCCAAGCACGCCAGTAGTAGTGGGAAAGGAAAGGAGGTATGTACCCTCACCTTTTCAAAGGAACTAGCACAAAATTCTGAGTCTGGTCGACCCACTTGTGAGCCCACTCTTGTACTGCACAAGAAGCCCGCCCAAGTCGTCATCCGGGGACCACCAAGGGTCGAATCCCCAGCTAAACCAGTTTTAAAACCTCAAGGTGCTCCTCGACTCATACTTAGAGTAAATTTTAGTGCGAACCCTAGGCCGGTCGTGGGGAAAGTGACTAGATCCAGGAGGATCTATCAACCCCCGCACCTACAAAGTGCTAAAAAGGTGGTCAATGTGCCTGGCCCCTCAAAAGCATGCATTCTTGGAGTTCTGCCAAAAGCAGACAAGGGAAAAGTCGTCCTGAATTCTTATGATTTCGAAAACCACCTTTCAAAGATTCCTATCCACATGTCTATCCTAGAGCTTATACAAACTTCGCTTAGGCATAGACTCGTGCTAGAGAAAATTCTAGAAAGAGTCAAGGTTGATTCGAACATAAGTCCAGAATCCCTATCTACCCAAGTGGCTTTAATAGGAGCAAAATTGCCCATCACTTTCTCGGAAGATGATGTAGATAGACCCTACAAGTCCCACAACCAGGCCCTGCATATCGAGGTGGTTCTGAATAACCACTCTCTAGATAGGTGCCTAGTCGATGGGGGAGGAGGGCTCAACATCCTTCCACTTCATGTGGCGTACCAAATCGGAGTCACCTTGACTTATGTGAACCCAAGCCCCATCGTTATCACTGGATACGATGGGAATGCGTCTAGGCCATTAGGATCGATCGAACTCCCAATGGAAACGGGAGGGATCACACACACGGGGGTGTTCCATGTCTTGGACATCCACCCCCATTATAACCTGTTGCTGGGAAGGCTTTGGATACACAGTTTGTGCACTGTGCCATCCACCTTCCACAGGTGTGTCAAGATCCCTTTCAGGGACCAGGTCGTGGTGATCCTAGGTGAGAGTCACCCACAGCTTCAGGAGATCATAAACTCCCCTTGTTTGTCGAGCTCCCAGGCCCATGAGGCTAACTTGGGGCAGACCATGGTCGAGCCACCAAGGCTCGTGTTAAACAATTCATGGCCCACATCACCTTCTCATAAATGGAGGTGGGGCCCACTTGAAATTCACGTGGGATTATGGGCATGAGAGAGAATGGGGAGGATAAGCATGAGGGGAATTGTATTAAGCTTGACTTGTGTGTCAAGTTTGGGGTTAATCATGTGGGTTAGCCTAATTAATGTGGGTTTAAGCTTGTATTAGCCAAAACCTAACCTAGTGCTACACCAACATGATGCAATGAAGTCTATGGGTTATGCAAAGGGAGCTCCCTAACCCAATCCAAAGCCAAAACCCCTAATCCTAGCCTTTTACCCTAATCTCGGCCTAATCCTAGCCTAATCACCTAACCCACTTCCCTAATCCCGGCCTAATCCCAACCTAATCACCTAACCCACCTCCCTAATCCTTCCCTAAACCTAGCCTAATTCCCTTAATCCTAACCTAATCCTAGCCTAATCACCTAACCCACCTCACTAAACCTCACCCCAAAACCAACCCACCTAACTAAACCCTAAACCCCTAAACCACCCCACCTAAACCTAGCACACCATATCCCTAAAACCCCTTTAAGCAAAATATCTGGCCCCTCCTCAAAACCAGCCCACCTTATCACCATACCACCACCACCTAACCACCTTACCACCCTCTCAAAACCACCCCCAACCGACCCTTCAAAAATCTATATAAACCCCCCCTAGTGGCCAGGTTTTTCATCTTCTCCCAGCCAGCTCTTGGGCTAGCCGAGCCCTCTCACCTTGCTCTCTTCTTCCACCTACACCACCACTAACCCCGGCCAGCTCCACCTCGCGCCACGACTGCCTCCCGGCCTACTCCACTACACGCTGCCACCAACTACCCGGCCAACTCCATCCACCTTCATCACCCGGCTGCCCTTCTTCCACACACCAACTTCCTTCACCCATCCGGTTAGTATCTCAACCCAAGCTCCACCTCCTCTTCACTCCCCCTCCACTCTCAACCACCCATACCACCACAACACCTCGCCAACACAGCCTTCCCGCCACCCTTCCACATTCTGCCAGACCTAACCCCTTACACCACCCGATCCTCTACCTTTCACTTTAGTGATACCCGGCCACCCTACCTTGCTCCCTAGGACCTGCCCCTTCCACTCATAACCAAACCTTAACTCCACCTTCCCCTAACACCCTACCTTCCTATTCGTGACCTCCCCTAGCTGCCCCAGCCAGCCACCACTTAAAACACCCCTAGTCGGCCAATCATAGCTGACTGCCCCCAAGTCACCCCGCCAGCCACACCCGCTTCCTTAAACCATTCCCTTTAGGCTTCCTTTAGCGCCACCTTCCACAGAGCCTTCCCTACGCCTTAGTGACCTTCCTTAAACACTTCAGCCCTAGACATCATAGCAGCACCCTCCTAGCAGTCGGCCAGCTTCAAGGCGCCACACCCGCGCTTACTTGTCACCCGGCCAGCACACCCCCTTGCCGTGCCATTCTGAGGAGCTCCCTCTTGCAGCCCAAGATGAAGCCCAAGCCCACGCTCAAGCAAGTCACCTCCGGACCAGCTATAAGTAAGTGCCTAACTTGGTCCTTTGTTGTAGACTTGCTTAAGTTAAATTAAATTTGATACGGGGTTGTAATAACGGAGCATTGTCTCCCCCCGCTTGTAATAACGTGGCTTAGCACACCGACACACACGTGCACTTGAGCCTACCTCGCTCTTAGTTGTGCACAATTTTGAACACACACGGGCCTAATCAGCCCTTAAGATATAAGTTTATTTATATACTTTAAGTTGCGTAGAGTTTTGCTTGAGTTGTGTGTGTTGTCTTTCAATTCTCGCACTCACACACATTGAGCCTTCGCTCTTATTTGCAAGACCCAAGTAAGGGCCGTGTTATACTTTCCTTGGGTTTAATTTCATCTTGTGTGCGTAGTACTTCAATTCTAGCACTCACACACATTGAGCATTCGCTCTTACTGTAGACACCGAAAATTTTCACTTACGGGTTCTTAGGCCTGAAGTGAACCTTTTCGCAATCTACTTCGCTTTATGGGCGTGCCAACTAGTTTACTTTAACTAGCAAAGTATGTTTTGAAAATAATCGGACTTTTTGAAAGGCGATTGTAGGCAAGCGGGATTTTTACGTCGCAGACCTTCTTGCACCGATGCGCAAGGGTCAGTCTGTACGCTTAGATACTTTGTTTTGAAACAAGTTTAACTCAAAATATATTTTGAATGAAGAAGTGTTTTAAAACCTTTTGAAAACCATGCATTTGGGCGATTTTGACTTTGTAAGGGTTGGACGACCCTAAGTCTTTCAAATTTTAATCTACTTAGGCACGATGTGCATGCATCGAAATAGCCCAAGTCTTGGCATATTTGCACGATTGATTCGGGTTGTTTTTGTATGATTTTCAGATTTTAGGTCACGTGGATTTGCACATGCCTAAGTCTTTCTTTTAATCCCTTTATGGGCCACCTAGGTGTGTGTTATGAACACTCCACTACATGGGGCGAATTTTGAGCGGGAGTATGAGGCTTGTTTTGATGCAATATGCATCCTACCTCGTGGTATGGCGTAGATGCAATGCAAACTCACGCAATTCCAAAGGGAAAACCCGAATTTAAAAGACAATGCCGAAGGGAAATAACCGAAGGGAAATGTCTTGTAAAGTAAATAGCCGAAGGGAAATGACTTGTAAAGTAAATAGCGAAAGGGGAAATATGGCTATATCTTAAGAGCGGAAAGGCTCAATTGTGTAAGTGTGTGTCGTGTATATATTGAAAGACAATGCACACGACTTGAACCTTAAAACCCGAATCTTAAAGACATAGCCGAAAGAAATACTTTATATAGAGTATATGAAGGGGCCCTTACTTGCGTCTTGTAAATAAGAGCGAAGGCTCAATGTGTGTGCGTGCTTGAATTGAAAGACTTACACACACGACATGAAATGAAACCCAAATATAAATTGCAGTATGCCTTGACTAAGGTCTTGGGAGTAAGAGCGAAGGCTCAATGTGTGTGCGTGTGGGAATGTAAAGACAACTCACACGACATAAATGAAACCCAAATATAACTGCAATAAGGCCTTTACTAAGGTCTTGGGAGTAAGAGCGAAGGCTCAATGTGTGTGCATGTGGAAAATGGAAAGACAACACACACGACTTAATTAAAAACCCCCTTGACATAAAATATATAAATATAACTATATATTAAGGGCTTGTTAGGCCCGTGTGTGTGCAAGAAGTGTACGACTAAGAGTGGAAAGGCTCAAGTGCGCGTGTGTGGGTGTGTCAAACCACGTTATTACAATCGGGGGGAGACGAAGCTCCTTTACTACAACCCCGTATCAAAATTTAATTGAATATAAAGCAAGTTAATGTAATAGACCAAGTTTAGACACTTACAAATAGCTGGTCCATGTTCAACTTGCTTGCACGTGGGCTCACGGTTCACCTTGGGCAGCCAAGAGGGGGTTATCCTAGGTGGCTTTGAGGGAGGTTCTATGGGGCACGGTTAGGGCCTTAGGGAAGCTTAGGTTCGGCCAAGACAGGGGCTGTTTGGGGTCTGTCCTAGGGTCTGTCCTAGGGTGCCAGTCACGGCCAGGGTGCAGGTTAGGTCGGCAGGAAGGTGGTCAAGTCAGCAGGGAGGTGGTCGGGTCGGCAGGAAGCAGTCGGGTGGCTGGCGCGGCAGATGGGCGCCTGGCGCGGCTGCAGTGGCGCAGGGCGTGCTGTGGCGCGGGGCGTGCAGGCAATAGAGGGGCGCGGCAGCGTCAGGTGAGGCGCGTGGCAGGGCACAGCAGCGTCAAGGCTGCGCGGCAGGAAGCAGGGCGCGCGGTAGGCATCCAGGGGTTGAACCACTTGGTCCAGCCCACCTTGGTTGCAGCCCCTTGGTCTAGACCCACTTAGCCCACATGGCTTGAACCCACCTCACCCAATGAGCCCACATGGCTAGGTCAATCACTCCCTCTCTCTCCTCCCAAATATTTGCATGAACCCTTTACATGGACCCCCTCACCTCTATTTATAGAGATTTGAGGTGGGTCTTGGATTTGGGTTTGGGTTTGGATCCATACCCAAATCCAAACACTATTTGGATCTGGATATTGGATCTTGGATATTTTGAGATCCGTATCCGATCCAAACCCAATATTTGTATGGATACGGATCTGGATATTTTGGTCCAGATTCGATCCAATCCAAACACTATTTGGATCCAATCCAACTCCAAACACTATTTGGATCGACCCAAACACTACGTGGATTGGCCCAAATCCAAACACTATTCATTACATGGATTTGGATATGGATATTTATGGTCCAGATCCAAATCAAAATTTCTTCGGACAGTCCTTCTTGGCTTCTCGGGGTGAACGATCTATGCGGGCACTGGCTTCATCAGCGCTCCGTCTGGTGCTGGGTTTTCCCCAACTTTGTCGTCCGGACTCTGTCTCGCCGTTTTGGACTCCGTTGAGCTTTTTATCAAACGGGCTTAGCTTTCTTTTGTTTTTTTATCAAGGAGTGGCTTCTGAAGCTCTGGGCTTGAATCCTCTTCAGGCCTAGGGTCTTCTTTTGCCTTCTGTACCTGTTTTCACATTTCAAAACAGGTCGTCATTTTGGCTCAAACGAGCTTTTTGGTGTTTTGAGAGTTTTTGAAATATAGAAGATTTGGGGTATTTACAGATGCCCCTCTTTGGCATTATCCAAATGTATTTGCATAATGGCAAAGAAGAAACACCCCATTTTGGTTTTTCTCTCAAATTTTCTCGAGAATACACCATTTATTTCGCAAAAAGCCCTGTTTTCTTTTCCATAGGTAGGGATTTTTAGCAAAAGGGGGCTTTTCCTAGCTATTTCCCTATATGTATGATCATGCACGAATGACTCTTTGAATGCATGCATGAGAAAAATTTTATTTTTGGTTTTTGAGCCCGAAGAGAGCCTTTTGAGGCTGGTTGCTCCGAGCAAGTTTTTACCCATGACTTTTTGACATTCGTGGGTTTTTCGAAAATTTCTTTTTGAAAAGGAACTCCTTTTAACTTGTATCGAAAAGGACTTCCATTTTTCATATTTTCCTTCATTCGGGTTTCAATACCTGCTACTCAGTAGAGGTTTTTGGGTAGAAAAACTTGGAAAACATTTCAAAGTTCCATTTCCTACAAAACAGAGTCGAGTTCTCAAACAAAATGAAATCCAAATAAGCCGATTTTATTCATACTTTAGGATTTTCACAAATTTGAATCTTTTTCCTCGGGGATAAGCCGTAGGGATATGGGAAAGAGATACCACGGTCCCTTCTGAAGCATCCCGTGGTTTTAGGCAAAGAATCGGAAAATCGCTCTTTGGAGCTTTGGCTTTTTGTTTCTTTTTTTCATAGAGGGTCTCCCTTTGGGAGTATTTTTTCATTAATCCCTCTTTTCTTTAAGGGAGAGCAGCTCTTTGGAGGAGTTTTTGTATTCCCTGTTTATGAAGGGAAGACCTCTTTGGGAGGAGTGTTTTTATATCTCCTTTTTCTTTTGAAACGAGAAGACCTCTTTCGGAGGAGTTTTTGTATTCCCTGTTTATGAAGGGAAGACCACTTTCGGAGGAGTTTTTGCATTCTCGTTTTTTTGTTTTTCTTTTGAACACAGCCAATTTTCCTTTTCGGAGAGAAAGTAGGATGGGGGAAGGCTTATCCCTTTAGTTACTCAATTCAAACGAGATCGTCCTATTTCTTAATAGCATCTGCTATTCGAAAATATTTTGATATTTTGAACAAGGCTTAATCGTGTAAGCCAGGGTTCTTTGAAATATCGCCAATTCATTTTTGGAAGACTCTACTTTTCGAAAAGTATAGATTCCTCCATTCGGGGTTATACAATCTACTTCGATCCTTCTTTCAAGAAGTTTCAAAGGAGTTCGATTTTTTTCAAAATCTTTTTGAAAAAGAATTCAACATAAACCCTTTTGAATATTCGGGCATTTTCGGGGTTTTGCTAATTTCTACTCACAATATCAACAAATTTCTAATTTTTGTTGCCCTTTTGAAGACATGGGGACATTCCTACTCGAGTTTGCCACCCTTTTGGGCTTTCTTCGGGGTGATATGATGCATGCTATGCACTCCATGTGATTTTAAAATGGAAATACATGTTTTTATGCAACGATGAACACATGAAATGTATCTCACAAATCATGAAGGAGATGCATTTGCTTATCCATGGAAAGTGTCTAGGGGCTGTATTTAAAAATGCCCCTAGCTTGATGGGAATTTCGCATGGCCATATGGTGAAGGGCCATGGCTTTTCAAAGGGATTTTGGATGGACAATGGTATGTTCATGTCCATGCACTTCCATGGTTTTTCTAACATGATCATGATACTTTTTGCTCAAGGATGGGAAACATAACCAGCCCTAAGTGATCGTCATGGCCATCAGGTTTTAGTTTTGACATGGTCTCCATATTTCATCGTGAGATTCATGTTCTTTATCCTAACATAATCAAGGTTTTCATATAAACCAGAAGTTGAAGAAAATCTTCCTTTTCAAAGCCATGAAAGGTTTTTGTGAAATGCTAACCTTTTTTCGAGATTCTCATTTCCTTTTAAAATTTGCCTCGAAGGTGTTGGTTTTGATTTGTATGGAGACATGCCTATGAAGGCTCGATACTTAGGGGGTCGACTCTTATTGCCCCTTTGGTTTTGCAAAAACCTTGAATTCGATTTCTAGAATGATGTCTAGACTCGATGCATATGAATGATTTCAAAGTGTAATGCATGATGCTTATGCACACACTATGGGTTAACTTATTTCTAAAAATCCCCAATTTTCCATAAGTTAAGGATTTCGCGAAGTTCAGAAAGCTTGGAGGTGTTTCTTCCTCCTTGCTTTGGTGATTCTCGAGCTTTTCATTTTTGAAAAAGCTCTAGGCAAAAGGGTAGATAGGACCAGCTTTTTGGATACTTGGTTTCAAGGAGTATATATAATTTTCGAAAGCATTTTTACAATTTTTTGAAAATGGGCTTTGTACATGGCCAAAGGCTTTTGAAACAAAATTTCTTTTGGAATTTTTATTTTTCCAAATGTTTTTGAGATTTTGAGAGTTTTCAAAATTTTTTGTCTTTTTCAAAAGTAGGGATCTTCCATTGAATCTTCAAAGAAAACATTCATGAATCAGACTCTAATCAGATAGGTCTAAGACATGGGTTTCGGTTTTAGAGGTTCTACAGGGCACCCTTGACCCAGATGGTCTTAGGTGGCGGCTCTGGTGGTATGGGTGGGTTGTAGCCCAGTCCATATCGTTCCCTATTGGTTCTAGGTAGGACAGGCTCAAGCCTTCCTTGGTTTCGGGTTCCTAGGCCCGCATAGGGTTTATATCCCATATTCAAAATCATGTTCCAAGACTTTTTGCTTTTCGAAAAGTTTTGGTATAAATCATGGTCTTGGAACATGGAATCGTCCATGTTGGGGATATATACCCTTTTGGATATCGGGAGTTTGGATTCCGGGGTGATGGAAGACTTGGGCTTCCATACAAACCTGGTTTGGGAGACTTTGCCCTCAAGGAAAGCCAAGCTTGGTTCCTTGAGGAGTTTTGGAGATAGCAGGGTTATGGAAAACTTATGGTTCCATACCCCATTTTGGGAGAAATTTACTTCAAGGGGAGCCATGCAAGGTCCCTTGAAGTTTTTGACTTGGTCCTTAGGTTCAACTCGTGGTGCCCCTAGGGATTGATTTTTTTGTTTCAAAGCCATAGCCTTGGTTCCAGGGCACAAGACTAGGCTCGAAGAAGTGGGTTTTTCTATGGTAGGGTTATGAGCTCCTAAGATGTCGATGCATGCATTAGGGGTCTCTATGTCTACCATTTTCGGAACTTCTTTTTGTTTTTGAAATTCCTTTGAATGGTGCACGACAGTTGGCGCACCTTGAAAATCCTCAAGTTTTGGCACAGTTTGTGGGTTTGTGTGTGCATAGGGGTTATCCAATGCATCTGATGACCCTATATGAAGAAGAGAGTCTTGAGAAGGATGGGTTTCAGGCATACCTCTTTGTGGCTTGTCTACCTTTTCAGGGTGAGAGCAAGCCGATTTCCCGAGTAACTCTGTTTTGAGCCCCCGGGGTTTAACGAGGCGTTTCCTTTCGAAACCTTCCTGTTTTTCACTCTCGTTCCTTTGTAGGGTGTGGACTTCATGTCCCACTGTATGTGTGTGCCTAGGCTTAGGACTTTTACTTGAAGTTTTCGAAATTCTAAAATTTTGTTTTTCAATTTTTTGGTCTTTTTCCAAATTTTCAAGATTTTTTTGGTTTTTTGAAATAGAAAAATCTTTTTTTGGTTTTTCTATGGATTTTGAAAAGCTTGAAGCTGTAGGAGTGGATGACTTATCCCTTTGCCGGGATTTGTCTCTAATCTCCAATCCTTCGTTGAGTTTGAGATCGGTTTTCAATTCACGATCTGTATGTGCCCTCGAAGAGCTGCTATGTGTTCGATGGGCTTTAAGCTCCTTGCTTAAACCATCCATCTTTTGAAATATTTTTTCAATCTCATGGAGCTCTCTTTGGGCTTTATCTGATTTGAAAACCTCTTTTAGTTTACTCAACGAAGATTTTTGTAGCTTTCTATCCATTTTCATGTAATTTTCCTAAGTATGCACGATTTTTAAAAAAAACACTCTTTTTTTTCGAAAATTTGAGTATAACTCGTTTGTTTGAAGACTGCTTAAGTCCCGGGTCCCACCGGGCGTGCCAATTTGTAGACACCGAAAATTTTTACTTACGGGTTCTTAGGCCTGAAGTGAACCTTTTCGCAATCTACTTCGCTTTATGGGCGTGCCAGCTAGTTTACTTTAACTAGCAAAGTATGTTTTGAAAATAATCGGACTTTTTGAAAGGCGATTATAGGCAAGCGGGATTTTTACGTCGCAGACCTTCTTGCACCGATGCGCAAGGGTCAGTCTGTACGCTTAGAGACTTCGTTTTGAAACAAGTTTAACTCAAAATATATTTTGAATGAAGAAGTGTTTTAAAACCTTTTGAAAACCATGCATTTGGGCGATTTTGACTTTGTAAGGGTTGGACGACCCTAAGTCTTTCAAATTTTAATCTACTTAGGTACGATGTGCATGGATCGAAATAGCCTAAGTCTTGGCATATTTGCACGATTGATTCGGGTTGTTTTTGTATGATTTTCAGATTTTAGGTCACGTGGATTTGCACATGCCTAAGTCTTTCTTTTTATCCCTTTATGGGACACCTAAGTTTGTGTTATGAACACTCCACTACATGGGGTGAATTTTGAGCGGGAGTACGAGGCTTGCTTTGATGCAATATGCGTCCTACCTCGTGGTATGGCGTAGATGCAATGCAAACTCACGCAACTCCAAAGGGAAAACCCGAATTTAAAAGACAATGCCGAAGGGAAATAACCGAAGGGAAATGACTTGTAAAGTAAATAGCCGAAGGGAAATGACTTGTAAAGTAAATAGCGAAAGGGGAAATATGGCTATATCTTAAGAGCGGAAAGGCTCAATTGTGTAAGTGTGTGTCGTGTATATATTGCAAGACAACGCACACGACTTGAACCTTAAAACCCGAATCTTAAAGACATAGCCGAAAGAAATACTTTATATAGAGTATATGTAGGGGCCCTTACTTGGGTCTTGTAAATAAGAGCGAAGGCTCAATGTGTGTGCGTGCTTGAATTGAAAGACTTACACACACGACATGAAATGAAACCCAAATATAAATTGCAGTATGCCTTGACTAAGGTCTTGGGAGTAAGAGCGAAGGCTCAATGTGTGTGCGTGTGGGAATGTAAAGACAACTCACACGACATAAATGAAACCCAAATATAACTGCAATAAGGCCTTTACTAAGGTCTTGGGAGTAAGAGCGAAGGCTCAATGTGTGTGCGTGTGGAAAATGGAAAGACAACACACACGACTTAATTAAAAAACCCCTTGACTTAAAATATATAAATATAACTATATATTAAGGGCTTGTTAGGCCCGTGTGTGTGCAAGAAGTGTACGACTAAGAGCGGAAAGGCTCAAGTGCGCGTGTGTGTGGGTGTGTCAAACCACGTTATTACAATCGGGGGGAGACGAAGCTCCTTTACTACAACCTCGTATCAAAATTTAATTGAATATAAAGCAAGTTAATGTAATAGACCAAGTTTAGACACTTACAAATAGCTGGTCCATGTTCAACTTGCTTGCACGTGGGCACACGGTTAACCTTGGGCAGCCAAGAGGGGGTTATCCTAGGTGGCTTTAAGGGAGGTTCTATGGGGCACGGTTAGGGCCTTAGGGAAGCTTAGGTTCGGCCAAGACAGGGGTTGTTTAGGGTCTGTCCTAGGGTGCAAGTCACGGCCAGGGTGCAGGCAGCAGAGGGGCGCGGCAGCGTCAGGGCTGCGCGGCAGGAAGTAGGGCGCGCGGTAGGCGTCCGGGGGTTTCAGTTCGTGGTTTGGGGGATGTTTTGAGGCGGTTGGGGTTAGGTTGGGTCTAGTTAGGGTTCAGTTAGGGTTAGGTTGGTTCAGTTAGGGTTAGGTTCAGTTGGGGTTAGGTAGGTTCGAACCTAGGCTAGGTTGGGGGTTCGGTTTAGAGGGGTGTAGAGAGAATGGCTAGGTTAGGTTAGGCTTACCTCTTGGAGCCAGTCCTTCATGGCTTGAGCCCACGTCTCCACGGTTGCAGCCACTTGGTCCAGCCCACCTTGGTTGCAGCCACTTGGTCCAGCCCACCTTGGTTGCAGCCCCTTGGTCTAGACCCACTTAGCCCACATGGCTTGAACCCACCTCACCCAATGAGCCCACATGACTAGGTCTATCACTCCCTCTCTCTCCTCCCAAATATTTGCATGAACCCTTTACATGGGCCCCCTCACCTCTATTTATAGAGATTTGAGGTGGGTCTTGGATTTGGGTTTGGGTTTGGATCCATACCCAAATCCAAACATTGTTTGGATCTGGATATTAGATCTTGGATATTTTGAGATCCGTATTCGATCCAAACCCAATATTTTTATGGATACGGATCTGGATATTTTGGTTTAGATCTGATCCAATCCAAACACTATTTGGATCCAATCCAAATCCAAACACTATTTGGATCGACCCAAACACTATTTGGATTGGCCCAAATCCAAACACTACTCATTACATGGATTTGGATCTGGATATTTATGGTCCAGATCCAAATCAAAATTTCTTCGGACAGTCCTTCTTGGCTTCTCGAGGCGAATGATCTGTGTGGGCACTGGCTTCATCAGCACTCCATCTGGTGCTGGGTTTTCCCCAACTTTGTCGTCCGGACTCCGTCTCGCCGTTCTGGACTCCGTTGAGCTTTTCATCAAACGGGCTCAGCTTTCTTTTGTTTTTTTATCAGGGAGTGGCTTCTGAAGCTCTGGGCTTGAATCCTCTTCAGGCCTAGGGTCTTCTTTTGCCTTCTGTACCCGTTTTCACATTTCAAAACAGGTCGTCGTTTTGGCTCAAACGAGCTTTTTTGGTGTTTTGAGAGTTTTTAAAATATAGAAGATTTGGGGTGTTTACACTTACTCCCAAGACCTTAGTTAAGGCCATATTGCAATTTATATTTGGGTTTAATTTCATGTTGTGTGCGTAGTATTTCAATTCTAGCACTTACACACATTGAGCTTTCGCTCTTATTCCCAAGACCTTAGTAAAGGCCATATTGCAATTTATACTTGGGTTTCATTTAAAGTCGTGTGTGTTGTCTTTACATTTTCACACGCACCCACATTGAGCCTTCGCTCTTATTTGCAAGACCCAAGGGCCCATATATAGTATATACGTATTTCCCTTTTGGCTATGTCTTTTCCATTTGGGTTTTAAGGTTCAGCAGTGTGCGTAGTCTTTACATATATACACGGCACACACTTGCA
Organism: Brasenia schreberi; assembly: GCA_036023115.1. Classification (NCBI taxonomy): domain Eukaryota; kingdom Viridiplantae; phylum Streptophyta; class Magnoliopsida; order Nymphaeales; family Cabombaceae; genus Brasenia; species Brasenia schreberi. Next base: position 12,061,427 of record JAYKKT010000088.1, read on the forward strand.
CTATTGAGCCTTTCCGCTCTTAAGATATAGCCATATTTCCCTTTTGCAATTTCCCTTCGGCAATTTACATTTACAAGTCATTTCCCTTCGGCAATTTCCATTACAAGTCATTTCCCTTCGGCATTGTCGTTTAAATTCGGGTTTTCCCTTTGGAGTTGCGTGAGTTTGCATTGCATATACGCCAAACCACGAGTTAGGATGCATATTGCATCAAAGCAAACCCCATACTCCCGCTCAAAGTCGCCACATTTTAGTTGAGTGTTCATAACACACACCTAGTTGGCCCAAAAAGGGATAAAAAGAAAGACTTAGGCACGTGCAAATCCACGTGAAATAAAATCTGAAAGTCTTACAAAACAACCTGAATCAAATACCTCAAACCGCTTTCGTAGGTTCTTACACTCAAAAACTCGATTTTAAAAGCGTACAAACTAACCCTTGCGCATCGGTGCAAGAAGGTCTACGACGACAAGAGCTTGCTTGCTCACAGTCGCCACATTAGAAGTTAGGTTTAAAATATATCTTCGCTAGCTTAAACAAGCTAGCTGGCACGCCCTTTTGCTTAAATAGGACTTAGGCACACGAAAAGGTTCGCTTCAGGCCTAAGAACCAGGAGCGGGAATTTTCTGTGTCTACAGTTGTCTTTACATATACACACAACACCCACGCACACGTTGGTGACCTTCGGGCCCATATATATTATAAGTATTTCCCTTCCGCTATGTCTTTGAGATTTGGGTTTTAAGGTTTAGCTGTGTGAGTTGCATTTCAATTTATACACGGCTTACACTTACACAATTGAGCCTTTCTGCTCTTAAGATATAGCCATATTTCCCTTTTGCAATTTACATTAAGTCATTTCCCTTCCGCATTGTCTTTCAATTCGAGTTTTCCCTTTGGAGGTGTGTGAGTTTGCATTGCATATTCGCCATACCACGAGTTAGGACGCATATTGCATCAAAGCAAGCCCCACACTCCTGTGCAAAAATTGCCCAACCTAGGTCACTTGCGCACACACCTAGTTGGCCTTAAAAAGCATAAAAAGAAAGACATAGGCATGTGCAAAATCCCATGTGAAATAAAACTTGCAATCATACAAACAAAGCCCAAACACTTTGGGTATTTTTCAAAGAGGTTTGTTTTAAAAGACTTTGCCAAGCGTACAGACTGACCCTTGCGCATCGGTGCAAGAAGGTTTGCGACGAAAAGAGCTCACTTGCTCATAGTTGCCCCGATAGAGTCAGATTTCAAAACTTACTTCGCTAGCTTGAGTAAGCTAGCTGGCACGCCCTTTTGTTATAAAAATGACTTAGACACACGAAAAGGTTCACTTCGGGCCTAAGAACCAGAAGTGGGAATTTTTCGTGTCTACAAAGGTTAAAACAACTTTTCCTTTGTCCGCTTTTGGCGAGACTCTAGGGATACATGCTTTGGAGGGGCCAGGTATACTGACCACCTTTTTTAGCATTTTGTAGATGTGGGGGTTGATAGATCCTTTCGGACCTAGTCACCTCCCCCACGATCAACCTAGGGCTCGCGTCTATCGTGGCTCTATTCGTGTGCTTTGGAGCACCTTGGATTTTTAAAACAGGTTTAACTAGGGATGGAACTCTGGGTGGTCCCCGGATCACTACTTGGGCGAGTTTCCTATGAAGGATGAGAGTAGATGCACAAGTAGCAAACCAGAATGACATGCATGTGCTAGACTCTTCGAAAATGTGAGAGCACATACCTCTTTGCCCTTCCCACTAGTACTTGCGTGGTTGGACAAGGGTTCTTTAAAGATAGCTTTGGCAGGCTCTAGTTCCTCAATGACCTGGAGCCGGCCCTCTACTATCAAGTTCTCAATCTTATTAAGTAGGGAAAAACACTTCTTTGTATCATGGCCTTTGAGCCGATGATACTTGCAGAATCGGCTTAAAAATCTCCCTCTGGAAGTGATTCCCTCAGGAATTTTGGGGAGTTCGATCATTCCTTGGGATGTAGGAGGTCTAGGACCTTTGACAAAGGTTGCCCCAGCGGAGTATACTCTCGTTTTTCAAAGGGTTTTTATAAATTTTTCTCCCTTTTATTTTCAATTTTCTCAAAATTTTTAGAAGTGATCTCCAGGCTTGGATCTACCCGGACATTGGCGACTTTGTGGGGTTTTGCCCCTTTGTCCATGGTAGGTAGCCCATAAGTGGCGGGTTTATCCAAGCGAGTTTTTGAAACTACATTCCCTTTCCATAAATGATCGTAGATGCCTTTCTTCAAATTTGTTTCAAAAAGGGATACCTTTTTAATAAACTTATAGAAAGTTGAGATTTCATGAAGGGAGAGAAGGGTTTTCAACTCATTTTTGAAATTATCTAAGATGAGCATTACTGCACACCCTTCTGATATGGGTTCTCGTACTTGCCCAAGGAGGGACCTCCATCGAACAATAAAGGCATGAACATCCTCATTCATACCTTGCTTCGTATCCCTCAATGTGTTTAAAGTGGGCATGACTTTCACGTTATGCGAGAATCTTTGCATAAAGCAGTTCGCTAACTCTTCAAAAGTAGCGAACTGACTAAGATCGTAGGAAGCCAGCCATTTGGAAGTTGTGCCTTTGAGGGATAAAGGGAACTGTAAACACCCCGAAATCCCACGAACTTCTCAAATGAACCTGGTTTTTGTAAAAGCAACCCCAAAGGGCAATTTTGAGTCTGAAACGCAGGAGCCTTCCAGGCAACCCTGTACATATGTTTTAAACTTTATATGTTTTAAATATGTATAATATAGTTTTGAAAACCTTTTAAAATATGTTTTGAAACCCCACGAAGTGGCTTGGCCTGATCAAAGCAGGACCAGAAGAGCTAAAGAGAGCCCGGAACCGGAGCACATGTCGAGCCCGGCACAACAACTCTCGTGTTGAATCCCCCCCCAGGATCTCGAACGTCCAAGACCCTGTTATGATAAAAAATCCTTTGAAATCATCTCCGGAAGGTGAAAACAGAAGCGGACGACCATGTTAGCGAAGACCCAACGCAGACGGAGTACTGATGCTGTCAGACCCCACACAAACCGTTCGTTTCGAACATACCCTGAAGGAGTCAGAATTCAGTTTGAATTGGATCTGGACCATATATATCCAGATCCCAATCCAAACCTATGTGTGGATTTGGATTTGGATTTGGATCCAAAGATCCAATCCAATATCCACATCCATGGCCCACATCACCTTCTCATAAATGGAGGTGGGGCCCACTTGAAATTCACGTGGGATTATGGGCATGAGAGAGAATGGGGAAGATAAGCATGAGGGGAATTGTATTAAGCTTGACTTGTGTGTCAAGTTTGGGGTTAATCATGTGGGTTAGCCTAATTAGTATGGGTTTAAGCTTGTATTAGCCAAAACCTAACCTAGGGCTGCACCAACATGATACAATGAAGTCTATGGGTTATGCAAAGGGAGCTCCCTAACCCAATCCTAAGCCAAAACCCCTAATCATAGCCTTTTTACCCAAATCCCGGCCTAATCCTAGCCTAATCACCTAACCCACTTCCCTAATCCTGGCCTAATCCTAGCCTAATCACCTAACCCACTTCCCTAATCCTTTCCTAAACCTAGCCTAATTCCCTTAATCCTAACCTAATCCTAGCCTAATCACCTAACCCACCTCACTAAACCTTACCCCAAAACCAACCCACCTAGCTAAGCCCTAAACCACCCCACCTAAACCTAGCACACCATATCCCTAAAACCCCTTAAAGCAAAATATCTGGTGTAGATGCAGAAAATTTCCGCTCCTAGTTCTTAGGCCTGAAGCGAACCTTTTCGTGGGCCTAAGTCCTATTTAAACAAACAGGGCGTGCCAGCTAGCTTACCTAAGCTAGCGAAGATATACTTTAAACCTGACTTCTAACGTGGCGACTGTGAGCAAGCAGGCTCTTGTCGTCGCATACCTTCTTGCACCGATGCGCAAGGGTCGGTCTGTATGCTTTTAAAATCGAGTGTTTGAGTGGAAAAAACCTATGAAAGCGGTTCGAGGTGTTTGATTCGGGTCTTTTTGGTATGATTTCAGACTTTTAGATCACGTGGATTTGCACGTGCCTAAGTCTTTCTTTTTATCCCTTTTCGGGCCACCTAGGTGTGTGTTATGAACACTCCACTAAGATGTGGCGATTTTGAGCGGGAGTATGGGGTTTGCTTTGATGCAATATGCGTCCTAACTCGTGGTATGGCATATATGCAATGCAAACTCATGCTACTCCAAAGGGAAAACCCGAATTTAAAAGACAATCCCGAAGGGAAATGACTTGTAATGTAAATGTCGAAGGGAAATGACTTGTAATGTAAATGCCGAAGGGAAATGACTTGTAATGTAAATTGCCGAAGGGAAATACGTATATAATGTATATATGGGCCCTTACTTGGGTCTTGCAAATAAGAGTGAAGGCTCAATGTGGCTGCGTGCGAGAATTGAAGTACTACACACACGACATGACATGAAACCCAAATATAATTTGCAATATGGCCTTAACTAAGGTCTTGGGAATAAGAGCGAAAGCTCAATGTGTGTGAGTGCTTGAATTGAAGTACTACGCACACAACATGAAATTAAACACAAATATAAATTGCAGAATGGCCTTAACTAAGGTCTTGGGAATAAGAGTGAAAGATCAATGTGTGTGAGTGCTTGAATTGAAGTACTACGCACACAACATGAAATTAAACCCAAATATAAATTGCAGTATGGCCTTAACTAAGGTCTTGGGAATAAGAGCGAAAGCTCAATGTGTGTGAGTGCTTGAATTGAAGTACTACGCACACAACATGAAATGAAACCCAAATATAACTTGCAATATGGCCTTAACTAAGGTCTTGGGAATAAGAGTGAAAGCTCAATGTGTGTGAGTGCTTGAATTGAAGTACTACGCACACAACATGAAATTATACCCAAATATAAATTGCAGTATGGCCTTAACTAAGGTCTTGGGAATAAGAGCGAAAGCTCAATGTGTGTGAGTGCTTGAATTGAAGTACTACGCACACAACATGAAATTAAACCCAAATATAAATTGCAGTATGGCCTTAACTAAGGTCCTGGGAATAAGAGCGAAAGCTCAATGTGTGTGAGTGCTTCAATTGAAGTACTACGCACAAAACATGAAATTAAACCCAAGGATAGTATAACACGGCCCTTACTTGGGTCTTACAAATAAGAGCGAAGGCTCAATGTGTGTGAGTGCGAGAATTGAGAGACAACACACACAACTGAAGCAAAAACCCTCTGCGACATAAACTATATAAATAAATTTATATCTTAGGGGCTGATTAGGCTCGTGTGTGTTCAAAATCGTGCACAACTAAGAGCGAGGTAGGCTCAAGTGCACATGTGTGTGGGTGTGCCAAGCCACGTTATTACAAGCGGGGGGAGACTATGCTCCGTTATTACAACCCTGTATCAAATTTAATTTAAGCAAGTCCACAACTAAGGACCGAGTTAGGCACTTACTTATAGCTGGTCCGAAGATGAATTGCTTGAGCGTAGGCTTGGCTTCGCCTTGGGCTGCAAGAGGGAGCTCCTCGGAATGGAACGGCAAGGGGAGATGCTGGTCGGGTGACTTGGGTGCGCGGAAAGGGCACCTTGAAGCTGGCCGGCTGCTAGGAGTGTGCTGCCTTGGTGCTTTGGGCTAAGGTGACTAAGGAAGGTTACTAAGGGATAGTGTGGTGTTAGGAAAGGTGGCACTAAGGGGAGCCTAAGGGAATGCCTAAGGGAAATGGGGTGGCTGCCGAATGGGTTTGGTACAGTCGGCTGGGGTGGCCGACTAGGGGTAATTAAGTTGTGGCCGGGTGCTAGGGTAGCTAGGGATGTTATGAATGGGAAGGGAGCTAGCTAGGGTGTCGTATAAGGTGGAGCTAAGGGCTGGTGGAAAGTGGTATGGGCAGGTCTTATGGAGCCAAGTGGGGTGGCCGGGTATCACTAGGGAAAGTGGTTCAAGGTGGGTGATGTAAAGGTTGAGGTTTGGCCGAATGTGTAGGGGTGGCAGGTGGTTGAGGAGGATGCTAAGTGGTGGTGGTATAGGTGGTTGAGAGTGGAGGGGGAGTGAAGAAGAGTTGGAGCTAAGTGTAGGGTACTAACCGAATGGTGAAGGAGTTGGCGGATGGAAGAAGGGCAGCCGGGTGCTTTGGGTGGATGGGATTCGGCCGGGAGGTGGTGGCGACGGGGAGCTGGCCGGATGGAAGTGGTGGTGTAGGTGGAGCTTGGCCGGGGGGGCAGTGGTGGCGCAGGTGGAGGATTCGGCTGAGAGGTGCCTGGCCAAGGTCGGCTGGGCCAAGGTGGAGAAGATTCATGGAAAATGTAGACGCGCGAAAATCCCCGCCTCTCACCTTTTCAGGGCTCGGAGCGGATCCTCTCGTGGGTCTAAGGCCTATGTATGCAAACAGGGCATGCCAGCTAGCTTACCTAAGCTAGCGAAGATATATTTAACACTGACTTCTAAACGTGGCGACTGTGAGCAAGTAAGCTCTTGTCGTCGCAGACCTTCTTGCACCGATGCGCAAGGGTCAGTCTGTACGCTTTGCAAAAATCAAGTTTTGGAGAGAAAGTCTACGAAGCGGTTCGAGGTGTCTAATTCGGGTCTTTTAGATGCGATTGCATGTTTTAGATCACGTGGATTTGCACGTGCCTAAGTCTTTCCTTTTATCCCTTTTCGGGCCACCTAGTTTGTGTGTTATGAACACTCCACTACATGGGCGAATTCGAGCGGGGCTTGCTTTGATGCAAATATGCGTCCTACCTCGTGGTATGGCGTAGATGCAATGCAAACTCACACTACTCCAAAGGGAAAACCCGAATGTAAAGACAATGCTGAAGGGAAATAACCGAAGGGAAATAACCGAAGGGAAATGACTTGTAAAGTAAGTGCCGAAGGGAGATATGTATATAGAGTATGTATATGAGCCCTTACTCGGGTCTTGCAAATAAGAGCGAAGGCTCAATGTGGGTGCGTGCTTGAATTGAAAAGACTTACACACACGACATGAAATTAAACCCAAATATAAATTGCAGTATGGCCTTAACTAAGGTCTTGGGAATAAGAGCGAAAGCTCAATGTGTGTGAGAGTGCTTGAATTTGAAGTACTACGCACACGACATAAATGAAACCCAAATATAACTGCAATAAGGCCTTTACTAAGGTCTTGGGAGTAAGAGCGAAGGCTCAATGTGTGTGAGAGTGCTTGAATTGAAAGACTTACACACACGACAGGAAATGAAACCCAAATAGTATAGGTCGGCCCTTACTTGGGTCTTTCAAATAAGAGCGAAGGCTCAATGTGTGTGAGAGTGCTTGAATTGAAAGACTTACACACACGACATGAAATGAAACCCAAATAGTATAGGTCGGCCCTTACTTGGGTCTTTCAAAATAAGAGCGAAGGCTCAATGTGTGTGAGTGCTTGAATTGAAAGACAATGCACCCAACTTAAGCAAAAACCCTACAAAAATGAAAGTATATGTATATACTTATGTATTAGGGGCTGATTAGGCCCGTGTGTGTTCAAAATCGTGCACAACTAGGAGAGTGCACGTGTGTGGATGTGCCAAGCCACATTATTACAAGCGGGGGGAGACTATGCTTCGTTATTACAACCCCGAATTGAATTGAATCTCAAGCAAGTATACCACTAAAGACCGAGTTAGGCACTTACTAGTAGCTGGTCCGTAGAGGCCTTGCTTGAGCGTGGACTTGGCCTTCGCCTTGGGCTGCAAACGGGAGCTCCGCGAGGGTGAACGACAAAGGGTGTTGGCCGGCTGCAAATGGGGCACGGGATAGGCGCCTTGAAGATGGCCGGCTGCAAGTGGGTGTCGCCTTGGTGTGGGGGATTAAAGGGGCTGGGCCATGTGAGTATGTAGGGTCACTAAGAGAGTATAGAGTGTTAAGGAGTATGGACCTAAGGGGAGCTTAAGGGAAGGTCGAATGGGAGTCTAATAGGGTGGTCGGGTGTAGCTAGGGTAGTTAGATAGTGGTAGGTAGTTTAGGGTGTGATAGGTTCGGCTGAGTGAGAATGGTGGCAGCAAAGGGGAATGGCTGGTGGTAGGGTGTTATGGTAGGGTTTAGGTGGCTGAGAGTGGAGTGGGAGTGAAGAAGGTGAGACGAAGGAGGGGGTACTAACCGTGCTTGAAGAGAGGCGTGGATGGAAGAAAGCAGCCGGGTGTGGTGGAGCAAATGGTTCGGCCGAGGGCAGGGGTGGTGACAGGTGGTGGTGTAGGTGGCAGTGCAGGTGGTGTTGCAGATGGAGCAGGTGGAGCAGGTGGCTGGGTTCGGCTGGGCTGGGAAGTGGGGTCCCGGCTGGGCTTGGGGAAGGCGACTGGATAGGAGAACCCGCCCCCAAGGGGGGGGGTTTATATAGGGATGGGTAGGTCGGTTAGGGCTGGGTTTGGGGTAGTGGTTAGGTGGTTTAGGTAGGGTGGTATGAAGATAAGGTGGGCTGGAAAGGGTAGGGCCAGATATTTTAAATACTAGTGGTTTGGGTAGATTGTGGGCTAGGGGTGGTTTAGGGGTTTAGGGCTAGGTTAGGTGGTTGGGTTTTAGGGTGAGGTTTAGTGAGCTAGGTTAGGTGATTAGGCTAGGTTTAGGCTAGGTTTAGGGAAATTAACCTAGGTTTAGGGAAGGATTAGGGAAGTGGGTTAGGTGATTAGGCTCAGATTAGGGGTGGATTAGGGTGGAAGGCTAGGATTAGGTGTTTAGGGTTAGGTTTAGCTGAAGGAGCTCCCTTTGCATGGCCCATAGACTTTAACCACCTCATGTTGGTGCAACCCTAGGTTAGGTTTTGGCTAATTACAAGCTTAAACCCGCTCAATTAGGCTAACCCACATGATTAACCCCAAACTTGACACACAAGTTAAGCTTAATTACAACACTCTTGATATTATCCATCCCCACTCTCTCTCATGCCCATGATCCCACGTGAATTTCAAGTGGGCCCCACCTCCATTTATGAGAAGGTGATGTGGGCCATGGATACGGATATTGGATTGGATTTTTGAATCCAAATCCAAATCCAAGTCCATACATGGGTTTGGATTGGGATCTGGATATATATGGTCCAGATCCAATCCAAACTGAACTCTGACTCCTTCGAGCTAGGTTTGAAACGAACGGTTTGTGCGGGGTCTGACAGCATCAGTACTCCGTCTGCGTTGGGTCTTCGCCAACATGATCGTCCGCCTCCGTTTCTGCCTTCTGGAGATGACCTCAAATGACATTTTGATAATAATAGGGTCTTGGACGTTCGAGATCCTGGGGGTATGGATTTGATACGAGAGTTGCTGTGCCGGGCTTGACGTGTGCTCCGGTTCCGGCGTTTTCTTAGCTCTCCTAGTTCTGTCTTGATTAGGCCAAGATGCTTTGGGGTTTCAAAAATGTGTTTTAAAAGGTTTTCAAAAGCCATATTATATATTTTTGAAATATGAAGTTTAAAACGTATGTACAGGGTTGTCTGGAAGGCTCCTGGGTTTTCAGACTCAAAATGGCCCTTTGGGGCTGCTTGTATAAAACCAGATGAATTTGAGAAATTCGTGGGATTTCGGGGTGTTTACAGAAAACCCGCCCACTAGGGGGGGGTTTATATAGGTTTGGAGATGGCGGTTGGGGCTGGTATTTGGAGGGTGGTAAGGTAGTTTAGGGGGTGGTGGTGTGGTGATAAGGTGAGCTGGTTTTGAGGAGGGGCCAGATATTTTAATACAAGGGGTTTTAGGTATATGGTGTGCTAGGTTTAGGTGGGGTGGTTTAGGGGTTTAGGGCTTATCTAGGTGGGTTGGTTTTGGGGTGAGGTTTAGTGAGGTGGGTTAGGTAATTAGGCTAGGAATAGGTTAGATTTAAAGAAATTAGGCTAGGTTTAGGGGAGGATTAGGGAAGTGGGTTAGGTGATTAGGTTGGGATTAGGCCGGGATTAGGGAAGTGGGTTAGGTGATTAGGCTAGGTTTTGGCTAATACAAGCTTAAACCCATGCTAATTAGGCTAACCCACATGATTAACCCCAAACTTGACACACAAGTCAAGCTTAATTACAATTACCCTCAAATCTTATCCTCCCCTACTCTCTCTCATGCCCATAATCCCACGTAAATTTCAAGTGGGCCCCACCTCCATTTATGAGAAGGTGAGGTGGGTCATGGATGTGGATATTGGATTGGATCTCTGGATCCAAATCCAAGTCAAAGTCCACACATAGGTTTGGATTGGGATCTGGATATATATGGTCCAGATCCAATCCAAACTGAATTCTGACTCCTTCAGGCTGTGTTCGAAATGAACGGTTTGTGCGAGGTCTGACAGCATCAGTACTCCGTCTGCATTGGGTCTTCGCCAACATGATCGTCCACTTCTGTTTTCACCTTCTGGAGATGACTTCAAAAGATGTCTGCTGATAACAGGGTCTTGGACGTTCGAGATCCTGGGGATGGATTCAATACGAGGGTCGCTGTGCCGGGCTCGACATGTGCTCCGGTTCCGGGCTCTTTTTAGCTCCTCTGGTCCTGCTTTGATCAGGCCAAGCTTGCTTTGTGGGGTTTCAAAACATACTTTAACAGTTTTTAAAACATATTATACATATTTAAAATATATAAGAGTTTAAAACATCTATACAGGGTTGCCTGGAAGGCTCCTGGGTTTCCAGACTCAAAATGGCCCTTTGGGGATGCTTTTACAAAACCAGGTTTGTTTTGAGAAATTTGTGGGATTTCAGGGTGTTCACAGATGCCCCTCTTTGGCCTTGTCCAAATCGATTTGGATAAGGGCAAAGATGACAAACACCCCTTTCAATGTCTCCCTAGATCTAACCATGAAAAATATGGGATCGTCCCAATCTTTAGCAAAAATCTTAGTTTTAAAACCCTGGTAGGAGGAGATATCACGCCAAAGGGTATGTATGGAATCTGGTCCTAAATGGGATCATGTTTATGCAAGTACCATGCGTGGAATGCAGATGCATGACATGGGTGTGGTGCCAAGAGTGGCGACCTCCCACAGACCAGATGTGGTCGAACTCTAGAGACTTACAAGGCCTACTGCTCCAAGTGAGCAAATCCTATGTTGTTCGATGTTCGATTTTCAAAACTTATTTACAAAAACTATTTACAAAAGGGACAACTGTCTTGAGTCTCGATCCTAAGGATCTCGAGCTCTTCGTGTTTGCCCTTGTTTGAGTCTTAACACTCGCTTATCTAAAGGAGGTTTTGTAAGAAAACAAGCTATATTTCAAATTCCTATGTCTTACTCGAAGCGTCGAATTCTCAAACAAGATGAAATTCAAGTAAGTAAATCCTATTTTTACTTTAGGATTCCTCTAAATGAACCATGCTTTAGCTTGAGATAAGCCAGGGATGGGAAAGAGATACCACGGTCCCTTCGGAAGCGTCCTGTGGTTTAAGGCATAGAAGGCGGAAAACTGCTCTTTTTGAGCTTTTTGGCCTCTTTTTCCTTTTCTTCATAGAGGGTCTCCCTTTGGGAGTATTTTTCTTTAATCCCTCTTTTTCACAAGAGAATCAATTTTTCTTTTGAATTCTGGTTTCTTTCTTTTGGAAAGAGACTTTGAATGGGAAATTCCCTTTGTTTGGGCTGTGTTTTTCCTTTTGGAAGGAGAAGAGAAGAGGGGAGGACTTATCCCAAGCTCACACTCGATCCATTGCAGATCAGCCTATTTAGAAATAACACGTACTACTTGCAAGTATCTTGCTATGTTGAACTAGGCCTTTCTTTGTAAGAAAAAGGATTTTGAAATGTAACCACGATTTTGAAGACTCCACTCTTTCACAAGTGCGAATTCTCTTACTCAGGGTCACACGATTTTGCCTTTGCACCTTATTTTCAGGTCTCAGGGCAGCTATCCCTAAAATTTTCGAAAATGGTGAATTTAATCCAAATCCTACACATAATACTTCTTTAAGTATTGAATATTGATAGGATCTACTAAATTCCTACCTTCTACATCGATCAACCAATACGAGTTATTCGTAGTGGTTGCCCGTACAATATAGGGTCCATCCCACTTGGGGCACCACTTTCCGAGTGGATGTGGGCCACGATAGTGAATGATTTTCAAAACTAGATCCCCCACTTCAAAGTGGCTAGGTCTCATGTGTTTGCCATAATATCGGGCTATCCTTTGCTGGTATGCACGAGCATGATCCATAGCAAGGAGTCGCCTCTCATCTAGCAAATCTAGTTCGGCCATCCTAGCATGCTGAGGCGTCTCTAGGGGGAGATCGAGTGCTATGGATGTATGGAATGAATGCAGTTGAGTATGAATGGGAAGAATGGCGTTTGTGCCATAGACCAATTTGAATGGTATGGCATTCGTGCGAGTCCGGATGGAAGTCCTATAAGTTCATAAGGCTTCATCCAGCTTCTCGTGCCACGTCCTACCCTTCTCTAAAGTCTTCTCAATTATGCTAATGAGAGTCTTGTTTGTGGCTTCGGCTTGGCCGTTGCCTTGAGGGTAGTAGGGCGAAGAGAATTGGTGAGTTATGCCATACGTGTTGCACAACTTAACCATCCGCTCGTTCTTGAATGGGGTGCCATTATCAAACACAAGGTCTCGTGGAACCCCAAATCGAGCCAGGATATTCCTCCGGATGAAAGCCACCACATGTTGCCCCAGCACATTGGTTAGAGAAATGGCTTCCACCCACTTGGAGAAATACTCTATGGCTGCTAAAATGAATCGATGCCCATTCGAGGCTTTTGGAAATATTGGGCCTATGATGTCAAACGCCCACATGGTGAATGGCCAGGGGCTGACCACGGAATGCAATGCAGATGATGGGATATGAATGGTGTGCCCATGCACTTGACATGGATGACACTTCCTAACATGATCGTGATAATCCTTTTTCAAGGTGGACCAAAAATAGCCCCCCCTAAGTATTTTCATTGCCATCATGTTGGCATTAACATGACCTCCACATTCTCCATTGTGGAATTCATGCATCACTATCCTAGCCTCCTCTCGATCGATACACCTAAGCAGGATGCTGGTAAAACTCTTTTTGTATAGAACCCCACCCAGAATGGTGTATCAGGTCGAAATCTTACGGATGAATGCCTTATCTTTGGATGTGGCATCCTCGGTGAATCCCCCATTTTCTAGAAATTGTTTGATGTCATAAAACCAGGGTTTTTTTAATAGACTCTGGGTTATTTTGGCAAATATCCAAATCGTGTGTGGATGGGTGTAAACACCCCAAAATCTCACGAATTCCTCAAAACAAACCTGGTTTTGTAAAGCAGCCCCAAAGGGCCATTTTGAGTCTGGAAACCCAAGAGCCTTCCAGGCAACCTTGTACATATGTTTTGAACTTTATATTTCAAAAAATGTATAATATGGCTTTAAAAGCCTTTTAAAACACGTTTTTGAATCCCCGAAGCAGCTTGGCCTAATCCAGACATGACTAGGAAAGCTAAGGAGAGCCCGGAACCGGAGCACATGTCAAGCCCGGCACAACAACTCTTACATTGAACCCACCCCCAGGATCTTGAACGTCCAAGACCCTGTTATCATCAAAACATCATTTGAAGTCATCTCCGGAAGGCGAAAACAGAGGTGGACGATCATGTTGGCGAAGACCCAACACAGACGGAGTACTGATGCTGTCAGACCCCGCACAAACCGTTCGTTTTGAACACAGCCCGAAGGAGTCAAAATTCAGTTTGGGTTGTGTAGACACGGAAAATCCTCGACTCCGGGTTTCTTAGGCCTGGAGCGAATCTTTTCGCAATCTACGTTCGCTTTTAGGGCATGCCAGCTAGCTTACTCAAACTAGCGAAGTAAGTTTTGAAAATATCTGACTTTTGAAAGGCGATTGTAGGCAAGCGGGATCTTTTCGTCGCAGACCTTCTTGCACCAACGCGCGAGGGTCAGTCTGTACGCTTAGAGACTTCTTTTGAAACAAGTTAAACTCAAAAATTGATTTTTGAATAAACAGGTGTTTTGAAAATCTTGGAAATCATGCACTTGGCGAGTTTTTGCTTTTACTGGGTTTGGGTGACCCTAAGTCTTCCTATTTTAATCACTTGGGCATGTTTTGCACGCTTTGTTCGGGTTTGTTCGATGCAGGTATGCACTCTAGCTCGAGTATGGCGAGTATGCGATGCAACTCGCACAACTTGAATGTAAAACCCGAAATTTAAAGACTTAGCAGAAGGGAAAACCCAAATTGAATGCAACTCACACGACTTGAATGTAAATTGCAGAAATTTAAATATATCTATATCTTAAGAGCGAAAAGGCTCAATGTGTGCGTGGGTGTTGTGTATAAATTGAAATGCAACACACGCAACTGAACCGTAAAACGCAGCAGAAGGGAGATATAGATATATATAAGAGCGAGAAGGCTCAATGTGAGTGAGTGCTTTGAGTGTATAAATTGAAAGGCAACTCACGCAACTTAAATTTAAAACCCAACTGAAAGGGAAATACGTATATATACGTAAGAGCGGAAAGGCTCAATGTGAGTGAGTGCTTTGAGTGTATAAAATGAAAAACAACTCACACGACTTGAACCTTAAAACCCAGCTGAATGTATATAAATAGGGCTATATCCTATGGGCTGTTGAGGCCCGTTTGTGTGCAAAAGTGTGCAGATAAGAGCGGAAAGGCTCGAGTGTGTTTTGCACATATATTACATCCGGGGGGAGACGATGCTCCGTTATTACAACCCCATATGACGAATTGAATTGAATAGAAAGGGATTTGATATATATCGAAATCAACTTACACTTTCCAGCCTTTTGAGTTAGGATCGTACAAGGGGCGAATCCGCCTTCTTCTTATGGAGTCCGGGGCACGTGGGAGCGAAGCCGGAGAGCTTGAGAGCTTGGAGAGACTTGGAGTTCCGGGAGCTGCAAGCTACAATGGGTTTGGGGCTAGTTGGGGCTGGTTTGGGCAAGGTAAGACTCGAGTCACCTTGGCTCGAGTGATTGGGTTTTTGTATGGGATTTGGCCAACGCTTGGTCTTGGTTTAGGTATAGTTTAGGCTTGGTATTAGGCCAGCATTTGGCCTTGGTTTAGGTACAGGATAGAGTTGGCTGGTCCTAGGTCAGGTGTTGGCTAAAGTTTTGAGATTTCGGCCAAGGTTCATGACCTTTGTTTGGTCTTGTGAGACTAGAGCCAAGGTGGCTCGAGTGGCATGGTTTTAGTATGGAATACGGCCAGCACTTGGCTGGTTTGGTGGTGGTTTTAGGGGCAAGTTTGGCTAGGATGGGTGGTCTAGAGAGGTTAGGGAAGAGGGGTTAGGTTAGGGCTTAGGGGACCTACCTTGGTTGCAACACGGCTCCAAGCCACCGCTCAAGCCGCCAAGCTCCACCATGCCATGCTCCCAGCCAATGTAGGGGACGTTCTTTGGTTGGTGCAGCTTCCTCAAGTCCCTTGGCCAACAAGGTTTCACGTAAAAAAAAAAAAACTTGAAAAGGGGAAAGTCAAGCCACTATTCTTGACTTGCTTCCCTCTCTCTCTCTTTCTCTCTCCACCCACCAAAACTTCACGTGAAAGGCTTCTCCCATTTGAGCCTCACGTCCTTTTATAGGTTTCTTATGTGGATATTGGATCTTGGGTCTTGGATTTGGGTCTGGCTATCCGGATCCAATCCAAACTCAATGTGGATCTGGATCGCGGATCTCGGATATTTTGAGATCCATATCCAGTCCAAATATTTATTTGGGTTTGGATCTCGGATCTCGGATCTTGGATTTTTGAGATCCATATCCGATCCAAACACAATTTGGATCTGGATCTGGATATTTTTGGGTCTAGACCCAATCCAGACTTTTCTTCTGCTCCTTGGTTTTCTGGTCCTTTCTGGTGCTTTTCACCGTCAGTTTCGAGCGGGCTTCGACTCATCGGACGCCCAACTCTGGCCTGGGTCTTCCCCAAGTCTTTCTTCCAACCGGTGTTCTGCTTTTCAAGACTTTTTCGGCGTTTGTTTCGGCCCACCGTTTTGGTTTTTGGCCGGTTCCTGTTGATATCGAACTCAGATTGCCGCACGGATTCCGTTCTTCATTCTGACGGGACATGTCTTGAACTTCTGTCGACTTCCTCAGGTACTGGGCTTCTTTCTGCATTTTGGAGCTGCTTTGTGCTTTTCTTTGACCCAAATTACATTTTTACCCTTCTATCGGGCTTTTCTCCAAACGGGCTCTTTTTTCTTTCGTTTTTGAACAGGGGGTGGCTTCTGAAATTCTGAGCTCGAATCCTCTTCTTGCCTGGGCTTTTCTTTTGCCTTTTGTACCTATTTTCACATTTTAAAACAGGTTGTCGTTTTGGCTCAAACGAGCTTTTTTTGTATTTTTAAGAGTTTTTGATTTTTGGAAAATTCGGGGTGTTTACAGGTTGGATCTGGACCATATATATCCAGATCCCAATCCAAACCCATGTGTGGACTTGGATTTGGATCTAGAGATCCAATCCAATATCCATATCCATGGCCCACATCACCTTCTCATAAATGGAGGTGGGGCCCACTTGAATTTCACGTGGGATTGTGGGCATGAGAGAGAGTGGGGGAGGATAAGATCAAGTGTGTGTTGTAATTAAGCTTGACTTGTGTGTCAAGTTTGGGGTTAATCATGTGGGTTAGCCTAATTAAGTGGGTTTAAGCTTGTAATTAGCCAAAACCTAACCTAGGGCTGCACCAACATGATGTGATTAGGGTCTATGGGTCATGCAAAGGGAGCTCCTTCACCTAATCCAAACCAAAAACACCTAATCCTAGCCTTCTACCCTAATCCGGACCTAATCCTAGCCTAATCACCTAACCCACTTCCCTAATACCAACCTAATCACCTAACCCACTTCCCTAATCCTTCCCTAAACCTAGGTTAATTTCCCTAAACCTAACCTAATCCTAGCATAATCACCTAACCCACCTCACTAAACCTCACCCCAAAACCAACCCACCTAGCTAAACCCTAAACCTCTAAACCACCCCACCTCAACCTAGCACACAACTTACCTAAAACCCCTTGTATCTAAAAAATCTGGCCCAACCCTAATACCAGCCCACCTTACTACCTTACCACCACCCCTAGACCATCTAACCACTACCCCAAAACCAGCCCCACCGCCCTTCACAAAGGCTATAAACCCCCCCCCCCTAGTGGGCGGGTTTTTCAAGCCTTGGGTCCTCCATTTCCAGCCGACCTTCCACCTCTTCTCCACTTCCACCTGCCCCACTCCCAGCCGGCCCTTCCACCTGCACCACCACCAGCCACCACCTCGCTCCACCTGCTCCACCACATCCCGGCCACCCGTCGCCATCCTCTTCATCCAGCCGAACCAGCCACTCCACCACACCCGGCTGCTTCTCAACCAACCGCCGCCTCCCATCATTCGGTTAGTACCCCATACTCCACCTTACTTCTTCTCCACTCCCTCTCCACTCTCAGCCACCCACCATACCACCACCTTACCCTAATACCAGCCACTTGCCTCCACCACTTCCATTCGGCCAGGCCTTTGCCACCCCAACTACCTGCCACTACCTAGACACCCTAGCTAGACCCGGCCACTCCGCCCAACTCCCTAAGATCTGCCCATATCACCTCACCACATCCACCACCACCTTACCCCATACCCTAGCTAGTTCCCTTCCCATCCACCATTGCCTAGCCACCCTAGCAGCCCGCCACTACCAAGCCTCGCTAGCAGTCGGCCACTCCAACCGACTGTCACCTATCCCTTCGGCCAGCCACCCGCCAGCCATATCCTTTCCCTAGACACTCCCTTAGGCTCCCTTAGTGCCATACTCCCTAACCTTATCCTCCCTTAGTGACCCTACATAGTCACCTTAGCCCCACACACAAAACCAGCCCATCCCAAGTAGCCGGCCACCTTCAAGGCGTCTCTTCTGCGCACCTAAGGCACCCGGCCAGCAGCCCCTTGCCGTTCAACTTCGTGGAGCTCCCTCTTGCAGCCCAAGGCAAAGGCCAAGCCCATGCCCAAGCAAGGCATCTTCGGACCAGCTATTAGTATGTGCCTAACTCGGTCCTTAGTTGTATACTTGCTTAAAATTCAATTCGATACGGGGTTGTAATAACGGAGCATAGTTTCCCCCCGCTTGTAATAACGTGGCTTGTCACACCCACACACACGTGCACTCTCTTAGTTGTGCACGATTTTGAACACACATGGGCCTAATCAGCCTCTAATATATAATTATATATACATATTTTAACTTACATAGGGTTTTGCTTAAGTTGGGTGTGTTGTCTTTCAATTCAAGCACTCACACACATTGAGCTTTCGCTCTTATTTGAAAGACCCAAGTAAGGGCCGTGCTATACTATTTGGGTTTTCATTTCATGTCGTGTGTGTAAGTCTTTCAATTCAAGCACTCACACACATTGAGCCTTCGCTCTTATTTGAAAGACCCAAGTAAGGGCCGTGCTATACTATTTGGGTTTTCATTTCATGTCGTGTGTGTAAGTCTTTCAATTCAAGCACTCACTCACATTGAGCCTTCCCTCTTATTTGAAAGACCGAAGTAAGGGCCGTGCTATGCTATTTCGGTTTTCATTTCATGTCGTGTGTGTAAGTCTTTCAATTCAAGCACTCACACACATTGAGCCTTCGCTCTTATTTGAAAGACCCAAGTAAGGGCCGTGATATACTATTTGGGTTTAATTTCATGTTGTGTGTGTAGTACTTCAATTCAAGCACTCACACACATTGAGCTTTCGCTCTTATTCCCAAGACCTTAATCAAGGCCATACTGCAAGTTATATTTGGGTTTTATTTCATGTCGTGTGTGTAAGTCTTTCAATTCAAGCACGCACCCACATTGAGCCTTCGCTCTTATTTGCAAGACCCAAGTAAGGGCCCATATATACCCTATATACATATCTCTCTTCAGCATTTACATTACAAGTCATTTCCCTTCGGTTATTTCCCTTTGGCATTGTCTTTACATTCGGGTTTTCCCTTTGGAGTAGCGTGAGTTTGCATTGCATCTACGCCATACCACGAGGTAGGACGCATATTGCATCAAAGCGAGCCCCGCTCAAATTCGCCCATGTAGTGGAGTGTTCATAACACACAAACTAGGTTGCCCATCAAGGGATAAAAAGAAAGACTTAGGCACGTGCAAATCCACGTGATCTAAAATCTGCCATCGTATTAAAGGCCCGAATCAAAAACACCTCAAACCTCTTCATAAGGTTTTTCTATCCCAAAACTCGATTTTTCAAAGCGTACAGACTGACCCTTGCGCATCGGTGCAAGAAGGTCTTCGACGACAAGAGCTCACTTGCTCACAGTCGCCACGTTAGAAGTCAAAATTAAAATATATCTTCGCTAGCTTAGGTAAGCTAGCTGGCACGCCCTATTTATATAAATAGGCCTTAGACACATGAGAGGATCCGCTCCAGGCCCTGAGAAAGCCAGAGGCGGGGATTTTCCTGCGTCTATAGAGATTGGCACGCCCGATGGGACGTGAGCCTTTCAAAAATCGAGTTTTAAGTTAGAAGCTTGCGAAAAATTTTGTTAAAAAGGTGTTGTTTTAACTTGTTTTCTTTGCTTGTACTTAGGAAATTTTGAAAAAGCTTGAAAAGCATGTCAAAATCCAATCCAAGTGAAGTGTCGAGCCAAGGCTCATGCGCGTCAAGTTCTCACTCTAGGAGGATTTTCAAAAACAAAATAAAACTAGATGAGATCGAGGACCTGAGAAGGGAGTTTGAGGCCAAAATCGATGCTCTCAGCCAAGAGGCTGAAGTAGGCGATTCGTGTTCATCAAATGGTGAACAAAGGCCTAAGAAAAAATCTGAAAAACCTCGCAAGCACAAAGAGGCCTCCGTAATGGAAGGCAACTAATACCACGAGTCCTTCACACAAAAGGACCATAAAGCCCTACAGCAGCTGCTAAAAGGGCAAAATAAAGAGAAAAGAAGCTACGCCCTGTCTGATTTCCTTCCTATGGATTATGAAACAGACAGTGACGATGAAATACCGAACTTCCATCGGTATGATGGCATGGGAGACCCTAGGTCTCACTTGCAACTTTTCTCGCTTCGAGCTCATAAGAAGAAAAAGGACTCGATGAAATGGGTGTATTGGTTCCCTTTATCCCTTAAAGGCACAGCTGCCAAATGGCTGGCTTCCTACGACTTAAGCCAGTTTGCTACTTTTGAAGAGTTAGTGAACTGCTTCATGCAAAGATTTGCACACAACGTACAAGTCACGCCGACTCTGAATACCTTAAGGGATACAAAGCAAGTCATGAACGAAGACGTACATGCCTTCATTATAAGATGGAGGTCACTTTTGGGCCAAGTGCGAGAGCCCATATCCGAAGGATGTGCAGTCATGCTCATCCTGGATAACTTTAAAAGCGAGTTAAAAACCCTTCTCTCGCTCCATGAGATCTCAACTTTCTATAAGTTGATCAAAAAGACATCCCTTTTCGAAACCAACTTGCGAAAATGGACATACGATCACTTATGGAAAGGAAGTGCCGTTTCTAAAACCCGTTTGGAAAAACCCATCACTTATGGGCTACCCACGATGGACAAAGGGGCAAAGCCCCATAAAATCGCCAATGTCCGGGTGGATCCAGGCATAGCAGGCACTTCTAAAATTTTTGAAAAACTAGAAAATAAAAGGGAGCGAACCTTTCAAAAATCGATTGAAAAACAGGAGTATACACCGCTGGGGCAACCTGTGTCGGAGGTCCTAGACCTCCTACTTGCCCAAGGCATGATAGAACTCTCCGAAATCCCCGAAGGAGTCACTTCAAAGGGGGGTATTTAAACCGATTTTGTAAGTATCATCGGCTCAAAGGCCATGATACCAAACGCTGCTTCTCCCTTTTAAATAAAATTGAGAACTTGATAGCGGAGGGCTAGCTCCAGGTCACTGTGGAACTTGAGCCACCTTAAGCTATCTTCAAAGAACCCTTTCCTAAATACGCCAGTGGCAGTGGAAAAGGAAAGGAGGTATGTACCCTCACCTTTTCTAAGGAACTAGCGCAAAAACCAGAGTCTGGTCGACCCACTTGGGCGCCCACTCTTGTATTATACAAGAAGCCTGCCCAAGTCATCATTCGGGGACCACCAAAAGTAGAATCCCCGACAAAACCAGTTTTAAAAATCCAAGGTTCTCCTCAACTCATCCTTAGAGCCAAATTTAGCGCGAACCCTAGGCTGGTCGTGGGGGAAGTGACTAGATCCGGGATGATCTATCAACCCCCGCACCTACAAGGTGCTAAAAAGGTGGTTAGTGTGCCTGGCCCCTCAAAAGCATGTATCCCTGGTGTTCTGCCAAAAGCAGACAAGGACAAAGTCATCCTAAATCCTTATGACTTCGAAAACCACCTTTCAAAGATTCCTATCCACATGTCTATCCTAAAGCTTATACAAACCTCGCTTAGGCATAGACTCGTGCTAGAGAAAATTCTAGAAAGGGCCATGGTTGATTCGAACATAAGTCCGGAATCCTAGTCTGCCCAAGTGGCTTTATTAGGAGCAAAATCGCCCATCACTTTCTCGGAAGATGATGTAGATAGACCCTACGAATCCCACAACTAGGCCCTGCATATCGAGGTGGTTCTGAATAACTACTCTCTGGACAGGTGCATAGTCGATGGTGGAGGAGGGCTCAACATCCTTCCACTTCATGTAGCGTACAAAATCGGAGTCACCTTGACTTCAGTGAACCCAAGCCCCATCGTTATCACTGGATACGATGGGAATGCGTCTAGGCTGTTAGGATCAATCGAACTCCCAATGGAAACGGGAGGGATCGAACACACGAGGGTGTTCCATGTCTTGGACATCCACCCCCATTATAACCTGTTGCTGGGAAGATCCTAGATACACAGCTTGTGCACTGTGCCATCCACCTTCCACAGGTGTGTCAAGATCCCTTTTAGGGACCAGGTCGTAGTGATCCTAGGTGAGAGTCACCCACAGCTTCAGGGGATCATAAACCCCCTTGTTTATCAAGCTCCCAGGCCCATGAGGCTAACCTGGGGCAAATTATGGTCGAGCCACCTCGGCTCATGTTGAACAACCCTAGGAAGGTTGTATGTGTGAAGGGGCCGCCCAAAGCAGGCCCCCTCCCGATTCTAACCCTTCTAGGAAAACCCAAGCGTTCCCTATTTCCAAAGCCCCTGGACAAGAGGCCATATGAGCACAATATAGACGATAGCATGTTCCAGGACCACGACTTGTATCAAACTTTTTCAAAAAACAAAAAGTCGTGGAACATGTTGTTGAACATGGGCTACACGCCCTACAAAAGTCTAGGGGCACAAAACCAGGGTCTCCTAGAGCCCATCCTTCCTAGGGCCAACCCAAGTACAAAACCAGGTCTTTTTGAAAATCACACATCAACTTCCCTCAGGTCTATAGCCCATGAGAATGATCGAAGCCCAGAAGTGGATCCCCTTGAGGAAGATCCCACTTCTGAGCTCCCAAAATTTCATAAAATTCTTGATTTTGAAAGACCTTCCCAATCAGTAGGAGGAGATTTCATAGAGGTGAACCTAGGGGATGATTCCAATCCCAAATCCATCAAAATAGGCGCATGTCTGCATGAAACTGAAAGATTAGCATTCATTGCATTTCTACGAACCTATTTAGATGTATTTGCATGGACGTATGAAGACATGCCGGGCATAGATCCCAGCATTGTCGAGCATCGTCTTCCCTTAGATGTAGGTGTAAAACCCATAAAGCAAAAGCTTAGGAAAATACACCCGAATGTACACACGCAAGTCAAAGAGGGTTTAGAAGATCTGTTAAAAGCCGGATTTATCAAACCCATTGCGTATTTTGATTGGTTGTCAAACATCGTTGTAGTTCGAAAAACCAATGGGAAAATTCGAATATGCATCGATTTCAGAAACCTAAATAAAGCCACTCCAAAGGATAATTATCCTTTACCAAACATAGATTTGATAGTCGATAGTACTGCAAATCATGAAATGTTTTCATTTATGGATGGCTATTCAGGCTATAATCAAATCAAACTAAGTCCACGAGATCAGGGTAAGACCGCCTTCACAACCCCATGGGGCACGTACTGCTATACAGTCATGCCCTTTGGTTTGAAAAATGTCGGCGCAACATACCAACAAGTCATGACCACGATCTTCCATGATCAGATTCATGAGCTCGTAGAAGTGTATGTAGATGATCTCTTTGTAAAATCCAAAACTCGATGCACCCATATCGAATGTTTACAAAAGATTTTTGAAAGGCTTAGGCTTTACAAAGTAAAGCTAAACCCTCAAAAATGTGTATTCGGGGTAGAATCAGGGAAGCTTATGGGCTTTATGGTGAGCCAAAGGGGTATAGAAGTCGACCCCTCTAAGTGTCGAGCCATCATAGACATGGCTCCACCCTCCAATCTTACCCAAATCCGTAGCCTCCAAGGTCGTTTACAATCCGTTCGCCGATTCATATCGAATCTGGCCACTAGATGTGAACCCTTCAACAAATTGTTGAGGAAGGGCACGAAATTCTTATGGGATGACAAATGCCAGAAGTCCTTCGAGAGACTGAAGGCATACTTGGTTAATCCCCCCGTTTTGAACCCTCCAAAGCAAGGAAAACCGCTTTTACTTTACATCTCCGTGCATGCGAATGCTTTAGGAGCCCTGTTGGCTCAATACGAGGATGACACCCATAAGGAGTATGCCATCTACTACATTTTGAAAACTCTCTTGGCTTATGAACGAAATTATCAAGCCATGGAGAAGACGTGCTTGGCCCTAGTCTGGGCCTGCCAAAAATTCAGACACTATTTCCTAGATCATGAGATCTGGATAGTGTCCAAGCTTGATCCAATCAAGCACTTGTTCGAAAAACCCATTCTCACGGGTAGATTGGGCAAATGGCAACTCCTTCTAATGGAGTATGATCTGAAATACCATCACCAGATCTCCATTAAGGGGCAAGCCCTAGCAGATTACGTGGCTGAGTTCCCCTTAGAGGACGCGTATCCCACGCTTGATGAAATGCCTGATGAAGGCATATTACAAAACAATTTTCAAAGCCATATTTTGGCAAATTCTTTCGAAAACCAAGTGTGGAAGATGCACTTCGATGGGGCATGAAACCAATGAGGGGCTGGTGCTGGGGAGATGAGGATGACCCCAGCACCAACCCACTTAGATTTCGAATGTTCCAACAACGTAGCTGAGTATGAAGCACTCATACAAGGCTTAAGGATTTCGAAAACTCTAGGGGCATCATGCATCGAGGTTTGTGGAGATTCGCTCCTTGTTATAAACCAGGTTTTGAAAATTTGGTAAGTACGTAATGAGAAACTACTTCCATATCACGAGTTGGCCACTCGATTGGTCCAATCCTTCCAATCGTGCAAACTCACACACATAGGAAGAGAGGACAATGGCATCGCCGATGCCCTCTCCTCCTTGGGTTCAGCCCTAAAGGTTGATCCCATTTCAGGGACCCGATCTCTAGAAATATGGCATGCGCCCAACCCATCCACACACGACTTGGATATTTGCCAAAATAACCCAGACTCTATTGAAAAACCCTGGTTTTATGACATAAAACAATTTCTAGAAAATGGGGGAGTCGCCGAGGATGCCACATCCAAAGATAAGGCATTCATCCATAAGATCTCGACCCGATACACCATTCTGGGTGGGGTTTTATACAAAAAAAGTTTCACCGGCATTCTGCTTAGGTGTATCCACCTAGAGGAGGCTAGGATAGTGATGCATGAATTCCACGATGGAGAATGTGGAGGTCATGTTAATGCCAACATGATGGCAATGAAAATACTTAGAGGGGGCTATTTTTGGTCCACCCTGAGAAAGGATTGTCACGATCATGTTAGGAAGTGTCATCCATGTCAAGTGCATGGGCATGCCATTCATATCCCCTCATCTGCATTGCATTCCGTGGTCAGCCCCTGGCCATTCACCATGTGGGCGTTTGACATCATAGGCCCAATCTTTCCAAAAGCCTCGAATGGGCATCGATTCATTTTAGCAGCCACGGAGTATTTCTCCAAGTGGGTGGAAGTCATTTCCCTAACCAACGTGTTGGGGCAACATGTGGTGGCTTTCATCCGGAGGAATATCTTGGCTCGATTTGGGGTTCCACGAGACCTTGTGTCTGATAATGGCACCCCATTCAAGAACGAACGGATGGTTAAGTTGTGCAACACGTATGGCATAACTCACCACTTCTCTTCGCCCTACTACCCTCAAGGCAACAGCCAAGCCGAAGCCTCAAACAAGACTCTCATTAGTATAATTGAGAAAACCTTAGAGAAGGGTAGGACGTGGCATGAGAAGCTGGATGAAGCCTTATGGGCTTATAGGACTTCCATCCGGACTCCCACGAATGCTACACCATTCGAATTGGTCTATGGCACAAACGCCATTCTTCCCATTCATACCCAACTACATTCATTCCATACGTCCATAGCACTCGACCTCCCCCTAGAGACACTTCAGCGTGCTAGGATGGCCGAACTAGATTTGCTAGATGAGAGGCGACTCCTTGCCATGGATCATGCTCGTGCATACCGGCAAAGGATAGCCCGACATTATGGCAAACACATGAGACCTCGCCACTTTGAAGTGGGAGATCTGGTCTTAAAAATCATCCATTATCGTGGCCCACATCCACTCGGAAAGTGGCGCCCCAAGTGGGATGGACCCTATGTTGTACGAGCAACCACCACGAACAATTCGTATTGGTTGATCGATGTAGAAGGTAGGAATTTAGCAGATCCTATCAATATTCAATACCTAAAGAAGTATCATGTGTAGGATTTGGATTAAATTCCCGTTTTCAAAAATTTTAGGGATAGCTGCCCTGAGACATGAGAATAAGGTGCAAAGGCAAAATCGTGTGACCCTGAGTGAGAGAATTCGCACTTGTGAAAGAGTGGAGTCTTCAAAAATTGTGGTTACATTTCAAAATCCTTCTTTTTACAAAGAAAGGCCTAGTTCAACATAGCAAGATACTTGCAAGTAGTACGTGCTATTTCTAAATAGGCTAATCTGGAATGGATCGAGTGTGAGCTTGGGATAAGTCCTCCCCTCTTCTCTTCTCCTTCCAAAAGGAAAACAAAGGCCCAAATAAAGGGAATTTCCCATTCAAAGTCTCTTTCCAAAAGATAGAAACCAAAATTCAAAAGAAAAATCGATTCTCTTGTGAAAAAGAGGGATTAAAGAAAAAATACTCCCAAAGGGAGACCCTCTGTGAAAAAAAGGAAAAAGAGGCCAAAAAGCTCAAAAAGAGCAGTTTTCCGCCTTCTATGCCTTAAACCACGGGATGCTTCAGAAGGGACCGTGGTATCTCTTTCCCATCCCTGGCTTATCCCAAGCTAAAGCATAGTTCATTTTGAGGAATCCTAAAGTAAAAATAGGATTTACTTACTTGAATTTCATCTTGTTTGAGAATTTGATGTTTCGAGTAAGACGTAGGAATTTGAAATATAGCTTGTTTTCTTACAAAATCTCCGCTAGATAAGCGAGTGTTAAGACTCAAACAAGGGCAAACACAAAGAGCTCGAGATCCTTAGGATCGAGACTCAAGACAGTTGTCCCTTTTGTAAATAGTTTTGTAAATAAATTTTGAAAAATCGAACATCGAACAGCATAGGATCTGCTCACTTGGAGCAACAGGCCTTATAAGTCTCTAGAGTTCGACCACATCTAGTCTCTGGGAGGTCGCCACTCTTGGCATGTAGACGCGTGAAAATCCCCGCCTCTTTACCTTTTCAGGGCTCGGAGCGGATCCTCTCGTGTGTCTAAGGCCTATGTATGTAAACAGGGCGTGCCAGCTAGCTTACTTAAGCTAGCGAAGATATTTTTAACACTGACTTCTAAACGTGGCGACTGTGAGCAAGTAAGCTCTTGTCGTCGCAGACCTTCTTGCACCAATGCGCAAGGGTCAGTCTGTACGCTTTGCAAAAATCGAGTTTTGGAGAGAAAGTCTACGAAGTGGTTCGAGGTGTCTATTTCGGGTCTTTAAAATGCGATTGCATGTTTTAGATCACGTGCATTTGCACGTGCCTAAGTCTTTTCTTTTATCCCTTTTCGGGCCACCTAGTTTGTGTGTTATGAACACTCCACTACATGGGCGAATTCAAGCGGGGCTTGCTTCGATGCAATATGCGTCCTACCTCGTGGTATGGCATAGATGCAATGCAAACTCACGCTACTCCAAAGGGAAAACCCGAAATGTAAACACAATACTGAAGGGAAATAACCGAAGGGAAATAACTGAAGGGAAATAACTGAAGGGAGATATGTATATAGAGTATGTATATGAGCCCTTACTCGAGTCTTGCAAATAAGAGCGAAGGCTCAATGTGGGTGCGTGCTTGAATTGAAAGACTTACACACACGACATGAAATTAAACCCAAATATAAATTGCAGTATGGCCTTGACTAAGGTCTTGGGAATAAGAGCGAAGGCTCAATGTGGGTGCGTGCTTGAATTGAAAGACTTACACACACGACATGAAATTAAACCCAAATATAAATTGCAGTATGACCTTGACTAAGGTCTTGGGAGTAAGAGCGAAGGCTCTATGTGTGTGAGAGTGCTTGAATTGAAGTACTACACACACGACCTAAATGAAACCCAAATAGTATAGGTCGGCCCTTACTTGGGTCTTTCAAATAAGAGCGAAAGCTCAATGTGTGTGAGTGCTTGAATTGAAAGACAACGCACCCAACTTAAGCAAAACCCTTCGAAAATGAAAGTATAGGTATATACTTGTATATTATGGGCTGATTAGGCCCGTGGGTGTTCAAAATCGTGCACAACTAAGAGAGTGCACGTGTGTGGGTGTGCCAAGCCACGTTATTACAAGCGGGGGGAGACTATGCTCCGTTATTACAACCCCGTATCAAATTGAATCTCAAGCAAGCATACAACTAAAGACCGAGTTTAGGCACTTACGAGTAGCTGGTCCGTAGAGGCCTTGCTTGAGCGTGGGCTTGGCCTTCGCCTTGGGCTGCAAACGGGAGCTCCACGAGGGGGAATGACAAAGGGTGCTGGCCGGCTGCAAGTGGGGCGCAGGATAGGCGCCTCGAAGGTGGCCGGCTGCAAGTGGGTGTTGCCTTGATGTGGGGGATTAAAGGGGCTGGGCCAAGTGAGTGTGTAGGGTCACTAGGAGAGTATAGAGTGTTAGGGAATATGGACCTAAGGGGAGTTTAAGGGAAGGCTGAATGGGAGTCTTAGGGGAAAAGAGATGGCTGGCTGGGTGTAGTTAGGGTAGTTAGGTAGTGGCCGGTGGTTTAGGTTGTGATAGGTTCGGCTAAGTGAGAATGGTGGCAGCAAAGGGCTGATGTGTAGGTAAGGTGGTGGTATGGTGGGTGGCTAGCAGTGGAGAGGGAGTAGAGAAGGGGCTAGGTAGAGTGAGGGGGGTACTTACTGAATGGGGAGAAGGTGGTGCTTGGCTGGGCTTGGGGAAGGCAGTGAGGCTTGGCCGGGAGGTGGTGGAGATGGCGGTGCAAGCTGTGGTGGGATGGAAGGATGTCGGTGGTGCAGGCGGCGCAGGTGGAGCAGCTGGGGCAGGTTCGGCTGGGCTGGGAAGTGGGGGAAAGAGAGGGCCCAGCTGGGATTGGTGAGCCTCTAGCTTAGGAAAACCTGCCCCCAAGGGGGGGGTTTATCTAGGGATGGGTAGGTCGGTTAGGGCTGGGTTTGGGGTAGTGGTTAGGTGGTTTAGGTGGGGTGGTATGAAGATAAGCTGGGCTGGAAAGGGTTGGGCCAGATATTTTAAATACTAGTGGTTTGGGTAGATTGTAGGCTAGGGGTGGTTTAGGGGTTTAGGGCTAGGTTAGGTGGTTGGGTTTTAGGGTGAGGTTTAGTGAGCTAGGTTAGGTGATTAGGCTAGGTTTAGGCTAGGTTTAGGGCAATTAACCTAGGTTTAGGGAAGGATTAGGGAGGTGGGTTAGGTGATTAGGTTGGGATTAGGCCGGCATTAGGGAAGTGGGTTAGGTGATTAGGCTCAGATTAGGGGTGGATTAGGGTGGTAGGCTAGGATTAGGCATTTTGGGTTAGGTTTAGGTGAAGGAGCTCCCTTAGCATGACCCATAGACCTTAACCACCTCATGTTGGTGCAGCCCTAGGTTGGGTTTTGGCTAATTACAAGCTTAAACCCATTCAATTAGGCTAACCCACATGATTAACCCCAAACTTGACACACAAGTCAAGCTTAATTACAACACTCTTGATATTTTCCATCCCCACTCTCTCTCATGCCCATAATCCCACGTGAATTTCAAGTGGGCCCCACCTCCATTTATGAGAAGGTGATGTGGGCCATGGATATGGATATTGGATTGGATCTTTGGATCCAAATCCAAATCCAAGTCCACACATGGGTTTGGATTGGGATCTGGATATATATGGTCCAGATCCAATCCAGACTGAACTCTAACTCCTTCAAGCTGGGTTCGAAACGGACGATTTGTGCGGGGCCTGACAGCATCAGTACTCCGTCTGCGTTGGGTCTTCGCCAACATGGTCGTCCGCCTCCGTTTCTGCCTTCCGGAGATGACTTCAAATGATATTTTCATAAGAACAGGACGTTCGAGATCCTGGGGGTGTGAATCAAATACAAGAGTTGTTGTGCCGGGCTCGACGTGTGCTCCGGTTCCGGGTTCTTCTTAGCTCTCCTGGTCCTGTCTTGATTGGGCCAAGCCACTTCGGGGTTTCAAAAACGTGTTTTAACAGGTTTTCAAAAGCTATATTACATATTTTTGAAATATGAAGTTTAAAACATATATACAGGGTTGTTTGGAAGGCTCCTGGGTTTTCAGACTCAAAATGGCCCTATGGGGCTGCTTTTACAAAACTAGGTTTGTTTAAGAAATTCGTGGGATTTCGGGGTGTTTACAGATGCCCCTCTTTGGCCTTGTCCAAATCGATTTGGATAAGGGCAAAGATGACAAACACCCCTTTTAATGTCTCCCTAGATCTATCCACGAAGAATATGGGATCGCCCCAATTTTAGCAAAATCTCAATTTACAAACTCTGGTAGGAGGAGATATCACGCCAAAGGGTTGTACATGGAATCTGGTCCTAAAATGGGATCATGTTTATGCAAGTACCATGCATGGAATGCAAATGACATGGGTGTGGTGCCAAAAAGTGGCGACCTCCTAGGGACCAGATGTGGTCGAACTCTAGAGACTTACAAGGCCTACTGCTCCAAGTGAACAAGTCCTATGCTGTTCGATGTTCGGTTTTCAAAACTTATTTACAAAAGCTATTTACAAAAGGGACAACTGTCTTGAGCCTCGATCCTAAGGATCTCGAGCTCTTCGTGCTTGCCCTTGTTTGAGTCTTAACACTCGCTTATCTAGCGGAGGTTTTATAAGAAAACAAGCTTCATTTCAAATTCCTACGTCTTACTCGAAACGTCAAATTCTCAAACAAGATGAAATTCAAGTAAGTAAATCCTATTTTTACTTTAGGATTCCTCGAAATGAACCATGCTTTAGCTTGGGATAAGCCAGGGATGGGAAAGAGATACCACGGTCCCTTCTGAAGCGTCCCGTGGTTTGAGGCACAGAAGGAGGAAAACTGCTCTTTTTGAGCTTTTTGGCCTCTTTTTCCTTTTTTTCATAGAGGGTCTCCCTTTGGGAGTATTTTTTCTTTAATCCCTCTTTTTCATAAGAGAATCGATTTTTCTTTTTGAAGTCTGGTTTCTTTCTTTTGGAAAGAGACTTTGAATGGGAAATTCCCTTTTGTTTTGGGCCTTTGTTTTCCTTTTGGAAATAGAAGAAAAGAGGGGAGGACTTATCCCAAGCCTACACTCGATCCATTCCAGATCAGCCTATTTAGAAATAGCACGTACCACTTGCAAGTATCTTGCTATGTTGAACTAGGCCTTTCTTTGTAAGGAGAAGGATTTTGAAATGTAACCACGATTTTGAAAACTCCACTCTTTCACAAGTGCGAATTCTCTCACTCAGGGTCACACGAGTTTGCTTTTGCACCTTATTCACATGTCTCAAGGCAGCTATCCCTTTTTTAAATTTTTGAAAACTGGAACTTAATCCAGATCCTACACATGATACTTCTTCAAGTATTGAATATTGATAGGATCTGCTAAGTTCCTACCTTCTACATCGATCAACCAATACGAATTGTTCGTAGTGGTTGCTCGTACAACATAGGGTCCATCCCAGTTGGGGCGCCACTTGCCTAAGGGGTGTGGGCCACGATGGTGGATGGTTTTTAAGACTAGATCTCCCACTTCAAAGTGGCGAGGTCTCATGTGTTTGCTATAATGTCGGGCTATCCTTTGCCGGTATGCACGAGCATGATCCATGGCAAGGAGTCGCCTCTCATCTAGCAAATCTAGTTCGGCCATCCTAGCATGCTGAAGCGTCTCTAGGGGGAGGTCGAGTGCTATGGATGTATGAAATGAATGCAGTTGAGTATGAATGGGAAGAATGGCGTTTGTGCCATAGACCAACTCGAATGGTGTGCCATTCGTGGGAGTCCGGATGGAAGTCCTATAAGCCCATAAGGTTTCATCCAGCTTCTCGTGCAACGTCCTACCCTTTTCTAAGGTTTTCTCAATAATACTAATGAGAGTCTTGTTTGTGGCTTCGGCTTGGCTGTTGCCTTGAGGGTAGTAGGGCGAGGAGAAGTGGTGAGTTATGCCATACGTGTTGCACAACTTAACCATCCGCTCGTTCTTGAATGGGGTACCATTATCAGACACAAGGTCTCGTGGAACCCCAAATCGAGCCAAGATATTCCTCCAGATGAAAGCCACCACATGTTGCCCCATTACATTAGTTAGGGAAATGGCTTCCACCCACTTGGAGAAATACTCTGTGGCTGCTAAAATAAATCAATGCCCATTCGAGGCCTTTGGAAATATTGGGCCTACGATGTCAAACGCCCACATGGTAAATGGCCAGGGGCTGACCACGGAATGCAATGCAGATGAAGGGATATGGATGGCATGCCCATGCACTTGACATGGATGACACTTTCTAACATGATCGTGATAATCCTTTTTCAGGGTGGACCAAAAATAGCCCTCTCTAAGTATTTTCATCGCCTCCACATTCTCCATCGTGGAACTCATGCATCACTATCCTAGCCTCCTCTAGGTCGATACACCTAAGCAGAATGCCGGTAAAACTCTTTTTGTATAAGACCCCACCCAGAATGGTGTATCGGGTTGAAATCTTACGAATGAATGCCTTATCTTTGGATGTGGCATCCTCGGTGAATCCCCCATTTTCTAAAAATTGTTTTATGTCATAGAACCAGGGTTTTTCAATAGATTCTGGGTTGTTTTGGCAAATATCCAAGTCGTGTGTGGATGGGTGGGGCGCATGCCATATTTCTAAAGATCTGGTCCCTGAAATGGGATCGACCTTCAAGGCTGAACCCAAGGAGGAGAGGGCATCGGCAATGCCATTGTCCTCTCTTCCTATGTGTGTGAGTTTACACGACTGGAAGGATTGGACCAATCGAGTGGCCAACTCATGATATGGAAGTAGTTTCTCATTACGTACTTGCCAAATTTTTAAAACCTGGTTTATGACAAGGAGTGAATCTCCAAAGACCTCGATGCATGATGCCCCTAGAGTTTTCGAAATCCTTAAGCCTTGTATGAGTGCTTCATACTCAGCTACGTTGTTGGAATATTCGAAATCTAAGCGGACTGCTATGGGAATCTCGCCCTTTTCAGGGGAGATTAGGATGACCCCGGCACCAGCCCCTTGTTGGTTTCGTGCCCCATCGAAGTGCATCTTCCACACTTGGTTTTTGAAAGAATTTGCCAAAATGTGGTTTTGAAAATGGTTTTGCAATATGCCTTCATCAGGCATTTTGACAAGAGTGGGATATGCATCCCCTAAGGGGAATTCAGCCACGTAATCTGCTAGGGCTTGCCCCTTAATGGAGATCTGGTGATGGTATTTTAGATCATACTCCATTAGAAGGAGTTGCCATTTGCCCAATCTACCCATGAGAATGGGTTTTTCGAACAAGTGCTTGATTGGATCAAGCTTGGACACTATCCAGATCTCATGATCTAGGAAATAGTGTCTGAACTTCTGGCAGGCCCAGACTAGGGCCAAGCACGTCTTCTCCATGGCTTGATAATTTCGTTCATAAGCCAAGAGAGTTTTCGAAATATAGTAGATGGCATACCCCTTATGGGTGTCATCCTCGTATTGAGCCAACAGGGCTCCTAAAGCATTTGCATGCACGGAGATGTATAATAAAAGCGGTTTTCCTTGCTTTGGAGGATTCAAAACAGGGGGATTAACCAAGTATGCCTTCAATCTTTCGAAGGACTTTTGGCATTCGTCATCCCATAAGAATTTCGTACCCTTCCTCAACAGTTTGTTAAAGGGTTCGCATCTAGTTGCCAGATTCGATATGAATCGACGAACGGATTGTAATCGACCCTGGAGGCTACGGATTTGGGTGAGATTGGAGGGTGGAGCCATGAATATGATGGCTCGACACTTAGAGGGGTCGACTTCTATTCCCCTTTGGCTCACCATAAAGCCTAGAAGCTTCCCTGATTCTACCCCGAACACACATTTTTGAGGGTTTAGCTTTACTTTGTAAAGCCTAAGCCTTTCGAAAATCTTTTGTAAACATTCGATATGGGTGCATCGGGTTTTGGATTTTGCCAAGAGATCATCTACATACACTTCTACAAGCTCATGAATTTGATCATGGAAGATCGTGTTCATGGCTCGTTGGTATGTTGCGCCGGCATTTTTCAAACCAAAGGGCATGACTGTTGTAAACACCCCGAAATCCCACGAATTTCTTAAACAAATCTGGTTTTATACAAGCAGCCCCAAAGGGCCATTTTGAGTTTGGAAACCCAGGAGCCTTCCAAACAAAACCCTGTATATATGTTTTAAACTTTATCTT
This sequence comes from Brasenia schreberi, assembly GCA_036023115.1. Taxonomy (NCBI): domain Eukaryota; kingdom Viridiplantae; phylum Streptophyta; class Magnoliopsida; order Nymphaeales; family Cabombaceae; genus Brasenia; species Brasenia schreberi. Next base: position 12,095,322 of record JAYKKT010000088.1, read on the forward strand.
TCAAAAACATATAATATAGCTTTTGAAAACCCTTTTAAAACATGTTTTGAAACCCCGAAGTGGCTTGGCCTGATCAAGACAGGACCAGGAGAGCCAAGAAGAGCCCGGAACCGGAGCACCTGTCAAGCCCGGCACAGCATCTCTTGCATCTAATTCACATCCCAGGATCTCGAACGTCCAAGACCCTGTTCTTACCAAAATATCATTTGAAGTCATCTCCGGAAGGCAGAAACGGAGGCGGGCGACCATGTTGGCGAAGACCCAACGCAGACGGAGCACTGATGCTGTCAGGCCCCGCACGAATCGTCCGTCTCGAACCCGGCCCGAAGGAGTCAGAGTTCAGTTTGGATTGGATCTGGACCATATATATCCAGATTCCAATCCAAACCCATATGTGGATTTGGATTTGGATTTGGATCCAGAAATCCAATCCAATATCCATATCCATGGCCCACATCACCTTCTCATAAATGGAGGTGGGGCCCACTTGAAATTCACGTGGGATATTGGGCATGAGAGAGAGTGGGGGTGATAAATATCAAGAGTGTTGTATTAAGCTTGACTTGTGTGTCAAGTTTGGGTTTAATTGTGGTTTAGCCTAATTGAGTGGGTTTAAGCTTGTAATTAGCTAAAACCTAACCTAGGGCTGCACCAACATGGGGTGATCAAGGTCTATGGGCCATGCTAAGGGAGCTCCTTCACCTAAACCTAGCCAAAAATGCCTAAACCTAGCCTAAACCCCTAATCCACCCCTAATCTGAACCTAATCACCTAACCCACTTCCCTAATCCCGGCCTAATCCCAACCTAATCACCTAACCCACTCCCCTAATCCTTCCCTAAACCTAGATTAATTTCCCTAATCCTAGCCTAAACCTAGCCTAAACCACCTAACCTAGCTCACTAAACCTCACCCTAAAACCCAACCACCTAACCTAGCCCTAAACCACCCTTAGCCCACGATTTTCCCAAACACCTAGTTTTAAAATATCTGGCCCAACCCCATCCAGCCCACCTTATCTACATACCACCCTACCTAAACCACCTAACCACTACCCACAACCCAGCCCTAACCGACCTACCCATCCCCTATTTAAACCCCCCTCATTGTGGGCGGGTTTTCCAGGTGGGAACCACACTCCACCACCCAGCCGGGCCCTCTCCTTCTCCCATCTCTCACCCGTCTTCCCAACAGCTCCAGCTCCACCAGCCGCCACCTGCTCCGCCACTCTCCCTCTTCCGTCCACCATCACTGCCCCCCCAGCCGGACACCACCACCTCACTCAGCCGGGCCCTCTCCTTCTCCCATCTTCCACCAGCCGACCGCCACCTTTGCCGCCACTCCTTCCCATTCGGTAAGTCCCCCTAACTCCCTCAAAACCACTCTCTACCACCTCTCCACTCTTAGCCACCCATCTTCCCCTTAGTTCCACCTCTTTGCCGCCACCATCTAAGCCTAGCCGAACCTAGGATAACCCAAGTGGCTGGCCACTGCTCAGCCACCATCTCCCATTCGGCCGACCCCCCTAGGTGCCCTATTTGGCCTTCCCACTAACTCACCTTTTAGGGCCAGTTTCCCCTAAGTCCCTAACTTCCCTAGTGACCCTAAGACCCACTTAGTCAGCCACTCTAAACTCCCTACTTGGAGGCGCCGCCCACTTGCCACCGGTCCCCTTCGAGGCGTCCATCCCGCGCCCCCTTTTGCAGCCGGCCAGCACTCTTGGTCACACACCTTCGCGGAGCTCCCATTTGCAGCCCAAAGCCAAGGCCACGCTCAAGCAAGACCTCTACGGACCAGCTACTCGTAAGTGTCTAAACTCGGTCTTTAGTTATACACTTGCTTGAAATTCAATTTGATACGGGGTTGTAATAACGGAGCATAGTCTCCCCCCGCTTGTAATAACGTGGCTTGGCACAACCACACACGTGCACCCTCTTAGTCGTGCACAATTTCAAACACACACGGGCCTAATCAGCCCCTAATATATAAGTGTACGTATATATTTCATTTCCGAAAGGTTTTGTTTAAGTTGGGTGTGTTGTCTTTCAATTTAAACACTCTCACACACATTGAGCTTTCGCTCTTATTTGAAAGACCCAAGTAAGGGCCGACCTATACTATTTGGGTTTCATTTCATGTCGTGTGAATAAGTCTTTCAATTTAAACACTCTCACACACATTGAGCTTTCGCTCTTATTTGAAAGACCCAAGTAAGGGCCGACCTATACTATTTGGGTTTCCTTTCTTGTCGTGTGAGTAGTCTTTCAATTCAAGCACTTTCACACACATTGAGCCTTCGCTCTTACTCCCAAGACCTTAGTCAAGGCCATATTGCAGTTATATTTGGGTTTCATTTATGTCGTGTGTGTAGTACTTCAATTCAAGCACTCTCACACACATTGAGCCTTCGCTCTTACTCCCAAGACCTTAGTCAAGGCCATATTGCAGTTATATTTGGGTTTCATTTATGTCGTGTGTGTAGTACTTCAATTCAAGCACTCTCACACACATTGAGCCTTCGCTCTTACTCCCAAGACCTTAGTCAAGGCCATACTGCAATTTATATTTGGGTTTAATTTCATGTCGTGTGTGTAAGTCTTTCAATTCAAACACGCACTCACATTGAGCCTTCGCTCTTATTTGCAAGACCCGAGTAAGGGCTCATATACATAAGATATATACATATCTCCCTTCGGTTATTTCCCTTCGGTTATTTCCCTTCGGTTATTTCCCTTCGGTTATTTCCCTTCTGTTATTTCCCTTCAGCATTGTCTTTACATTTCGGGTTTTCCCTTTGGAGTAGCGTGAGTTTGCATTGCATCTACGCCATACCATGAGGTAGGACGCATATTGCATCGAAGCAACCCCCGCTCGAATTCGCCCATGTAGTGGAGTGTTCATAACACACAAACTAGGCGACCCAAAAAGGGATAAAAGAAAAGACTTAGGCACGTGCAAATCCACGTGATCTAAAACATGCAATCGCATCTTAAAGACCCGAAATAGACACCTCGAACCGTTTCGTAGACTTTCTCCCTAAAAACTCGATTTTTGCAAAAGCGTACAGACTGACCCTTGCGCATCGGTGCAAGAAGGTCTGCGACGACAAGAGCTCACTTGCTCACAGTCGCCACGTTTAGAAGTCAGTGTTGATATATCTTCGCTAGCTTAAGTAAGCTAGCTGGCACGCCCTGTTTGTATACATAGGCCTTAGACGCACGATAAGATCCACTCCAAGCCGCGAAAGGGGCAAAGAGGCGGGGATTTTCGCGCGTCTACAGAGATTGGCACGCCCGGTGGGACGTGAGCCTTTTCAAAAAGTCGAGTTTACTTGTAGAAGTCTTGCGAAAATTTTATAAAGGTGTCGTTTTAACTTATTTTCTTTGCTTTTACTTAGGAAATTTTGAAAAGGCTTGAAAAGCATGTCAAAATCCAATCCAAGTGAAGTGTCGAGCCAAGGCTCATGCGCATCAAGTTCTCACTCTAGGAGGATTTTCAAAAACAAAATAAAACTAGATGAAATCGAGGACTTGAGAAGGGAATTTGAGGCCAAAATCGATGCTCTCAGCCAAGAGGCTGAAGTAGGCGATTCGTGTTCATCAAACGGTGAACAAAGGCCTAAAAAGAAAATTGAAAAACCTCGCAAGCAAAAAGAGGCCTCCATAATGGAAGGCAACCAATACCACGAGTCCTTCACACAAAAGGACCGTAAAGCCCTACAGCAACTGCTGAAAGGGCAAAATAAAGAGAAAAGAAGCTACGCCCTGTCTGATTTCCTTCCTATGGATTACGAAACAGACAGTGACGATGAAATACCGAACTTCCATCGGTATGATGGCATGGGAGACCCTAGGTCTCACTTGCAGCTTTTCTCACGTCGAGCCCATAAGAAGAAAAAGGACTCGATGAAATGGGTGTATTGGTTCCCCCTATCCCTTAAAGGCACAGCTGCCAAATGGCTGGCTTCCTACGACTTAAGCCAGTTCGCTACTTTTGAAGAGTTAGCGAACTGCTTTATGCAAAGATTTGCACACAACGTGGAAGTCACGCCAACCTTGAATACCTTAAGGGATACAAAGCAAGGCATGAACGAAGACGTGCATGCCTTCATTATAAGATGGAGGTCTCTTTTAGGCCAAGTGCGAGAGCCTATATCCGAAGGATGCGCAGTAATGCTCATCCTAGATAATTTCAAAAGCGAGTTAAAAACCCTTCTCTCGCTCCATGAGATTTCAACTTTCCATAAGTTGATCAAAAAGGCCTCCCTTTTCGAAACCAACTTGCGAAAAGGGACATACGACCACTTATGGAAAGGAAGTGCCGTTCCCAAAACACGTGTGGAAAAGCCCATCGCATATGGGCTGCCCACAACGGACAAAGGGGCAAAGCCCCATAAAATCGCCAATGTCCGGGTGGATCCAGGCATGGCGGGCACTTCTAAAAATTTTGAAAAAATAGAAAATAAGAGAGAACGCAACTTTTCAAAACCAATTGAAAAACGGGAGTACACTCCGCTGGGGCAACCTGTGTCGGAGGTCCTAGACCTCTTACTTGCCCAGGGCATGATCGAACTCCCTGAAATCCCCGAAGGAGTCACGTCCAAAGGGGGGTATTTAAACCGGTTTTGCAAGTATCATCGGCTCAAAGGCCATGATACCAAACGGTGCTTCTCTCTTCTAAATAAAATTGAGAACTTGATAGCGGAGGGCCGGCTCCAGGTCACTGCGGAACCTGAGCCACCTCAAGCTATCTTCAAGGAACCCTTTCCCAAACACGCCAGTAGCAGTGGGAAAGGAAAGGAGGTATGTACCCTCACCATTTCCAAAGAACTAGCGCGAAAGCCCGAACCTGGTCGACCTACTTGTGCGCCCATCCTTTTACTATACAAGAGGCCCGCCCAAGTCGTCATTCGGGGACCATCAAAAGTGGAAACCCCGGCAAAACCAGTTTTGAAAATCCAAGGTTCTCCTCAGCTCATCCTTAGAGCCAAGTTTAGCACGAACCCTAGGCTGGTCGTGGGGGAAGTCACTAGATCCGGGAGGATCTACCAACCCCCGCACCTTCAAGGTGCTCAAAAGGTGGTCAGTGTGCCTGGCCCCTCAAAAGCATGTATCCCTAGTGGTCTGCCAAAAGCAGATAAGGACAAAATCATCCTAAATCCTTATGATTTCGAAAACCACCTTTCAAAGATTCCTATTCACATGTCTATCCTAGAGCTTATCAAAACCTCGCCTAGGCATAGACTTGTCTTAGAGAAAATTCTAGAAAGGGCCAAGGTTGATTCGAACATAAGTCCGGAGTCCTTGTCTGCCCAAGTGGCTTTATTAGGAGCAAAATCGCCCATCACCTTTTCGGAAGATGATGTAGATAGACCCTACGAAACCCATAACCAGGCCCTGCATATAGAGGTGGTTCTAAACAACCACTCTCTGGACAGGTGCCTAGTTGATGGTGGAGGAGGGCTCAACATCCTTCCACTTCACGTGGCGTACAAAATCGGAGTCACCTTGACTTCAGTAAACCCAAGCCCCATCGTTATCACTGGATACGATGGGAATGCGTCTAGGCCTTTAGGATCCATCGAACTCCCAATGGAAACGGGAGGGATCGAACACACGGGGGTGTTCCATGTCTTGGACATCCACCCCCATTATAACCTGTTGCTGGGAAGACCCTGGATACACAGTTTGTGCGCTGTGCCATCCACCTTCCACAAGTGTGTCAAGATCCCTTTTAGGGACCAAGTCGTAGTGATCCTAGGTGAGAGTCACCCACAGCTTCAGGGGATCATAAACTCCCCTTGTTTATCGAGCTCCCAGGCCCGTGAGGCTAACCTGGGGCAAATTATGGTTGAGCCACCTCGGCTCGTGTTGAACAACCCTAGGAAGGTTGTATGTGTGAAGGGGCCGCCCAAAGCAGGCCCCCTCCCGACTCTAATCCTCCTAGGAAAACCCAAGCGTTCCCTATTTCCAAAACCCCTGGACAAAAGGCCCTACGAGCCTAATATGGACGATAGCATGTTCCAGGACCACGACTTATATCCCATCTTTTCAAAAAACAAAAGGTTGTGGAACATGTTATTGAACATGGGCTACACGCCCTACAAGAGTCTAGGGGCACAAAACCAGGGTCTCCTAGAGCCCATCCTTCCTAGGGCCAACCCAAGCCGATATGGGATCGGCTATACTCCCCGAATACCGCCGGAGCCACCCCCTGTGACCACCTGGGTCAAGGGTGCCCCGGAGCCTGTCTTAGAAGAGACCTATGGTTTAGACCTCCTATTCCGAGTCTAACCCATAGTGTTTTCCCTTTGTAGGTATGACGGAAGATCCCTTTTTCTAAAAATACCAAAAACATTTGAAAACTTAAAATCGAAAAAAATCGAAAAACAAGAAAAACCAAAACAATGGAAAAACAAAAACTCGAAAAAAGTGTGCTTTGTATAGTTCCCAAAGTTCTTGTTTTACAAAAACCCAAAAAAATCGAAAATTTGGAAAATACCAAAAAGATTTTGTACATAGCTGCTCCTGGTTTAACTTTGGCGAAAGAAAAGAATTTCGAAAGAAACGTCGTCTGCATAGCCAGACCAAAAATTTCAAAATCACTTGAAAATCCAAGTACAAAACCAGGTTATTTTGAAAACCACGCATCAAGTTCCCTCGGGTCTATAGCCCACGAGAATGATCGAAGCCCAGAAGTGGATCCCCTTGAGGAAGATCCCACTTCTGAGCTCCCAGAATTTCATAGAATTCTCGATTTTGAAAGACCTTCCCAATCAGTAGGAGGAGATTTCGTAGAGGTGAACCTAGGGGATGATTCCAATCCCAAAATCATCAAAATAGGCGCATGCTTGCATGAAACTGAAAAGTTAGCATTCATTGCATTTCTACGGACCTATTTAGATGTGTTTGCATGGACGTATGAAGACATGCCGGGCATAGATCCCAGCATAGTCGAGCATCGTCTTCCCTTAGATGTAGGTGTAAAACCCATAAAGCAGAAGCTTAGGAAAATACACCCGAATATACACACGCAAGTCAAAGAGGGTTTAGAAGATCTGCTAAAAGCCGGATTTATAAAACCCATTGCGTATTCTGATTGGTTGTCAAATATCGTTGTAGTTCGAAAAACCAATGGGAAAATTCGAATATGCATCGATTTCAGAAACCTGAATAAAGCCACTCCAAAGGATAATTATCCTTTACCAAACATAGATTTGATAGTCGATAGTACTGCAAATCATGAAATGTTTTCATTCATGGATGGCTATTCAGGCTATAATCAAATCAAACTAAGTCCACGAGATCAGGGTAAGACCGCCTTCACAACCCCATGGGGCACGTACTGCTATACAGTCATGCCCTTTGGTTTGAAAAATGCCGGCGCAACATACCAACGAGCCATGAACACGATCTTCCATGATCAAATTCACGAGCTTGTAGAAGTGTATGTAGATGATCTCTTGGCGAAATCCAAAACCCGATGCACCCATATCGAATGTTTACAAAAGATTTTCGAAAGGCTTAGGCTTTACAAAGTAAAGCTAAACCCTCAGAAATGTGTGTTCGGGGTAGAATCAGGAAAGCTTCTAGGCTTTATGGTGAGCCAAAGGGGAATAGAAGTCGACCCCTCTAAGTGTCGAGCCATCATAAACATGGCTCCACCCTCCAATCTCACCCAAGTCCGTAGCCTCCAGGGTCGATTACAATCTGTGCGCCGATTCATATCGAATCTGGCAACTCGATGCGAACCCTTCAGCAAACTGTTGAGGAAGGGTACGAAATTCTTATGGGATGACGAATGCCAAAAGTCCTTCGAGAGACTAAAGGCATACTTGGTTAATCCCCCCGTTTTGAATCCTCCAAAGCAAGGAAAACCGCTTTTATTATACATCTCCGTGCATGTAAACGCTTTAGGAGCCCTGTTGGCTCAATACGAGGATGATACCCATAAGGAATATGCCATCTACTATATTTCGAAAACTCTCTTGGCTTATGAACGAAATTATCAAGCCATGGAGAAGACGTGCTTGGCCCTAGTCTGGGCCTGCCAGAAATTCAGACACTACTTCCTAGATCATGAGATCTGGATAGTGTCCAAGCTTGATCCAATCAAGCACTTGTTCGAAAAACCCATTCTCACGGGTAGATTGGGCAAATGGCAACTCCTTCTAATGGAGTATGATCTAAAATATCATCACCAGATCTCCGTTAAAGGGCAAGCCCTAGCAGATTACGTGGCTGACTTCCCCTTGGAGGACGCATATCCCACTCTTGTCGAAATGCCTGATGAAGGCATATTGCAAAACCATTTTCAAAACCACATTTTGGCAAATTCTTTTGAAAACCAAGTGTGGAAGATGCACTTCGACGGGGCACGAAACCAACGAGGGGCTGGTGCCGGGATCATCCTAATCTCCCCTGAAAAGAGGGCGAGATTCCCATAGCGGTCCGCTTAGATTTTGAATGTTCCAACAACGTAGCTGAGTATGAAGCACTCATACAAGGCTTAAGGATTTCGAAAACTCTAGGGGCATCATGCATCGAGGTCTTTGGAGATTCGCTCCTTGTCATAAACCAGGTTTTAAAAATTTGGCAAGTACGTAATGAGAAACTACTTCCATATCACGAGTTGGCCACTCGATTGGTCCACTCCTTCCAGTCGTGTAAGCTCACACACGTGGGAAGAGAGGACAATGGCATCGCCGATGCCCTCTCTTCCTTGGGTTCAGCCCTGAAGGTCGATCCCATTTCAGGGACCAGATCTTTGGAAATATGGCATGCGCCCCATCCATCCACACACGACTTGGATATTTGCCAAAACAACCCAGAGTCTATTGAAAAACCCTGGTTCTATGACATAAAACAATTTTTAGAAAATGGGGGATTCACCGAGGATGCCACGTCCAAAGATAAGGCATTCATTCGTAAAATTTCGACCCGATACACCATTCTGGGTGGGGTCTTATACAAAAAGAGTTTTACTGGCATTCTGCTTAGGTGTATCGACCTAGAGGAGGCTAGGATAGTGATGCACGAGTTCCACGATGGAGAATGTGGAGGTCATGTTAATGCCAACATGATGGCGATGAAAATACTTAGAGGGGGTTATTTTTGGTCCACCCTGAAAAAGGATTGTCACGATCATGTTAGAAAGTGTCATCCATGTCAAGTGCATGGGCACGCCATTCATATCCCTTCATCAGCATTGCATTCCGTGGTCAGCCCCTGGCCATTTACCATGTGGGCGTTTGACATTGTAGGCCCCATATTTCCAAAGGCCTCGAATGGGCATCGTTTTATTTTAGCAGCCACGGAGTATTTCTCCAAGTGGGTGGAAGCCATTTCCCTAACGAATGTAATGGGGCAACATGTGGTGGCTTTCATCCGGAGGAATATCTTGGCTCGATTTGGGGTTCCACGAGACCTTGTGTCTGATAATGGTACCCCATTCAAGAACGAGCGGATGGTTAAGTTGTGCAACACGTATGGCATAACTCACCACTTCTCCTCGCCCTACTACCCGCAAGGCAACGGCCAAGCCGAAGCCACAAACAAGACTCTCATTGGTATCATTGAGAAAACCTTAGAGAAGGGTAGGAGGTGGCATGAGAAGCTGGATGAAGCCTTATGGGCTTATAGGACTTCCATCCGGACTCCCACGAATGCCACACCATTCGAATTGGTCTATGGCACAAACGCCATTCTTCCCATTCATACCCAACTGCATTCATTCCATACATCCATTGCACTCGACCTCCCCCTAGAGACGCTTCAGCATGCTAGGATGGCCGAACTAGATTTGCTAGATGAAAGGCGACTCCTTGCCATGGATCATGCTCGTGCATACCGGCAAAGGATAGCCCGACATTATAGCAAACACATGAGAACTCGCCACTTTGAAGTGGGAGATCTGGTCTTGAAAACCATCCACCATCGTGGCCCACACCCCTTAGGCAAGTGGCGCCCCAACTGGGATGGACCCTATGTTGTGCGAGCAACCACTACGAACAATTCGTATTGGTTGATCGATGTAGAAGGTAGGAATTTAGCAGATCCTATCAATATTCAATACTTAAAGAAGTATCATGTGTAGGATCTGGATTAAATTCCAGTTTTCGAAAATTTTATAGGGATAGCTGCCCTGAGACATGTGAATAAGGTGCAAAGGCGAACTCGTGTGACCCTAAGTGAGAAAATTCGCACTTGTCAAAGAGTGGAGTTTTCAAAATCATGGTTACATTTCAAAATCCTTCTTCTTACAAAGAAAGGCCTAGTTCAACATAGCAAGATACTTGCAAGTAGTACGTGCTATTTCTAAATAGGCTGATCTGGAATGGATCGAGTGTAGGCTTGGGATAAGTCCTCCCCTCTTCTTTTCTCCTTCCAAAAGGAAAACAAAGGCCCAAATCAAAAGGGAATTTCCCATTTAAAGTCTCTTTCCAAAAGAAAGAAACCAGACTTGAAAAAGAAAAATCGATTCTCTTATAAAAAGAGGGATTAAAGAAAAAATACTCCCAAAGGGAGACCCTCTATAAAAAAAGGAAAAAGAGGCCAAAAAGCTCAAAAAGAGCAGTTTTCCGCCTTCTATGCCTTAAACCACGGGACGCTTCAGAAGGGACCGTGGTATCTCTTTCCCATCCCTGGCTTATCCCAAGCTAAACATGGTTCATTTCGAGGAATCCTAAAGTAAAAATAGGATTTACTTACTTGAATTTCATCTTGTTTGAGAATTCGACCTTTCGAGTAAGGCGTAGGGATTTGAAATGAAGCTTGTTTTCTTATAAAACCTCCGCTAGATAAGCGAGTGTTAAGACTCAAACAAGGGCAAGCACGAAGAGCTCGAGATCCTTAGGATCGAGACTCAAGACAGTTGTCCCTTTTGTAAATAGCTTTTGTAAATAAGTTTTAAAAACCGAACATCGAGCAGCATAGGGTTTTTGCTCACTTGGAGCAGTAGGCCTTGTAAGTCTCTAGAGTTCGACCACACCTGGTCTCTGGGAGGTCGCCACTTTTGGCACCACACCCATGTCATCTGCATTCCACGCATGGTACTTGCATGAACATGATCCCATTTAGGACCAGATTCCATAAGTCAAACCCTTTGGCGTGATATCTCCTCCTACCAGAGTTTGTAAAATTGAGATTTTGCTAAAATGGGACGATCCCATATTCTTCGTGGCTAGATCTAGGGAGACATTAAAAGGGGTGTTTGTCATCTTTGCCCTTATCCAAATCTATTTGGACAAGGCCAAAGAGGGGCATCTGTAAACACCCCGAAATCCCACGAATTTCTTAAACAAATCTGGTTTTATACAAGCAGCCCCAAAGGGCCATTTTGAGTTTGGAAACCCAGGAGCCTTCCAAACAAAACCCTGTATATATGTTTTAAACTTTATCTTTCAAAAACATATAATATAGCTTTTGAAAACCCTTTTAAAACATGTTTTGAAACCCCGAAGTGGCTTGGCCTGATCAAGACAGGACCAGGAGAGCCAAGAAGAGCCCGGAACCGGAGCACCTGTCAAGCCCGACACAGCATCTCTTGCATCTAATTCACATCCTAGGATCTCGAACGTCCAAGACCCTGTTCTTACCAAAATATCATTTGAAGTCATCTCCGGAAGGCAGAAACGGAGGCGGGCGACCATGTTGGCGAAGACCCAACGCAGACGGAGCACTGATGCTGTCAGGCCCCGCACGAATCGTCCGTCTCAAACCCGGCCCGAAGGAGTCAGAGTTCAGTTTGGATTGGATCTGGACCATATATATCCAGATTCCAATCCAAACCCATATGTGGATTTGGATTTGGATTTGGATCCAAAAATCCAATCCAATATCCATATCCATGGCCCACATCACCTTCTCATAAATGGAGGTGGGGCCCACTTGAAATTCACGTGGGATATTGGGCATGAGAGAGAGTGGGGGTGATAAATATCAAGAGTGTTGTATTAAGCTTGACTTGTGTGTCAAGTTTGGGTTTAATTGTGGTTTAGCCTAATTGAGTGGGTTTAAGCTTGTAATTAGCTAAAACCTAACCTAGGGCTGCACCAACATGGGGTGATCAAGGTCTATGGGCCATGCTAAGGGAGCTCCTTCACCTAAACCTAGCCAAAAATGCCTAAACCTAGCCTAAACCCCTAATCCACCCCTAATCTGAACCTAATCACCTAACCCACTTCCCTAATCCCGGCCTAATCCCAACCTAATCACCTAACCCACTCCCCTAATCCTTCCCTAAACCTAGATTAATTTCCCTAATCCTAGCCTAAACCTAGCCTAAACCACCTAACCTAGCTCACTAAACCTCACCCTAAAACCCAACCACCTAACCTAGCCCTAAACCACCCTTAGCCCACGATTTTCCCAAACACCTAGTTTTAAAATATCTGGCCCAACCCCATCCAGCCCACCTTATCTACATACCACCCTACCTAAACCACCTAACCACTACCCACAACCCAGCCCTAACCGACCTACCCATCCCCTATTTAAACCCCCCTCATTGTGGGCGGGTTTTCCAGGTGGGAACCACACTCCACCACCCAGTCGGGCCCTCTCCTTCTCCCATCTCTCACCCGTCTTCCCAGCAGCTCCAGCTCCACCAGCCGCCACCTGCTCCGCCACTCTCCCTCTTCCGTCCACCATCACTGCCCCCCCAGCCGGACACCACCACCTCACTCAGCCGGGCCCTCTCCTTCTCCCATCTTCCACCAGCCGACCGCCACCTTTGCCGCCACTCCTTCCCATTCGGTAAGTCCCCCTAACTCCCTCAAAACCACTCTCTACCACCTCTCCACTCTTAGCCACCCATCTTCCCCTTAGTTCCACCTCTTTGCCGCCACCATCTAAGCCTAGCCGAACCTAGGATAACCCAAGTGGCTGGCCACTGCTCAGCCACCATCTCCCATTCGGCCGACCCCCCTAGGTGCCCTATTTGGCCTTCCCACTAACTCACCTTTTAGGGCCAGTTTCCCCTAAGTCCCTAACTTCCCTAGTGACCCTAAGACCCACTTAGTCAGCCACTCCAAACTCCCTACTTGGAGGCGCCGCCCACTTGCCACCGGTCCCCTTCGAGGCGTCCATCCCGCGCCCCCTTTTGCAGCCGGCCAGCACTCTTGGTCACACACCTTCGCGGAGCTCCCATTTGCAGCCCAAAGCCAAGGCCACGCTCAAGCAAGACCTCTACGGACCAGCTACTCGTAAGTGTCTAAACTCGGTCTTTAGTTATACACTTGCTTGAAATTCAATTTGATACGGGGTTGTAATAACGGAGCATAGTCTCCCCCCGCTTGTAATAACGTGGCTTGGCACAACCACACACGTGCACCCTCTTAGTCGTGCACAATTTCAAACACACACGGGCCTAATCAGCCCCTAATATATAAGTGTACGTATATATTTCATTTCCGAAAGGTTTTGTTTAAGTTGGGTGTGTTGTCTTTCAATTTAAACACTCTCACACACATTGAGCTTTCGCTCTTATTTGAAAGACCCAAGTAAGGGCCGACCTATACTATTTGGGTTTCATTTCATGTCGTGTGAATAAGTCTTTCAATTTAAACACTCTCACACACATTGAGCTTTCGCTCTTATTTGAAAGACCCAAGTAAGGGCCGACCTATACTATTTGGGTTTCCTTTCTTGTCGTGTGAGTAGTCTTTCAATTCAAGCACTTTCACACACATTGAGCCTTCGCTCTTACTCCCAAGACCTTAGTCAAGGCCATATTGCAGTTATATTTGGGTTTCATTTATGTCGTGTGTGTAGTACTTCAATTCAAGCACTCTCACACACATTGAGCCTTCGCTCTTACTCCCAAGACCTTAGTCAAGGCCATATTGCAGTTATATTTGGGTTTCATTTATGTCGTGTGTGTAGTACTTCAATTCAAGCACTCTCACACACATTGAGCCTTCGCTCTTACTCCCAAGACCTTAGTCAAGGCCATACTGCAATTTATATTTGGGTTTAATTTCATGTCGTGTGTGTAAGTCTTTCAATTCAAACACGCACCCACATTGAGCCTTCGCTCTTATTTGCAAGACCCGAGTAAGGGCTCATATACATAAGATATATACATATCTCCCTTCGGTTATTTCCCTTCGGTTATTTCCCTTCGGTTATTTCCCTTCTGTTATTTCCCTTCAGCATTGTCTTTACATTTCGGGTTTTCCCTTTGGAGTAGCGTGAGTTTGCATTGCATCTACGCCATACCACGAGGTAGGACGCATATTGCATCGAAGCAACCCCCGCTCGAATTCGCCCATGTAGTGGAGTGTTCATAACACACAAACTAGGCGACCCAAAAAGGGATAAAAGAAAAGACTTAGGCACGTGCAAATCCACGTGATCTAAAACATGCAATCGCATCTTAAAGACCCGAAATAGACACCTCGAACCGTTTCGTAGACTTTCTCCCTAAAAACTCGATTTTTGCAAAAGCGTACAGACTGACCCTTGCGCATCGGTGCAAGAAGGTCTACGACGACAAGAGCTCACTTGCTCACAGTCGCCACATTTAGAAGTCAGTGTTGATATATCTTCGCTAGCTTAAGTAAGCTAGCTGGCACGCCCTGTTTGTATACATAGGCCTTAGACGCACGATAAGATCCACTCCAAGCCGCGAAAGGGGCAAAGAGGCGGGGATTTTCGCGCGTCTACAACTGTATAGCAGTACGTGCCCCATGGGGTTGTGAAGGCGGTCTTACCCTGATCTCGTGGACTTAGCTTGATTTGATTATAGCCTGAATAGCCGTCCATGAATGAAAACATTTCATGATTTGCAGTACTATCGACTATCAAATCTATGTTTGGTAAAGGATAATTATCCTTTGGAGTGGCTTTATTCAGGTTTCTGAAATCGATGCATATTCAAATTTTCCCATTGGTTTTTCGAACCACAACGATATTTGACAACCAATCAGAATACGCAATGGGTTTTATAAATCCGGCTTTTAGCAGATCTTCTAAACCCTCTTTAACTTGCGTGTGTACATTCGGGTGTATTTTCCTAAGCTTCTGCTTTATGGGTTTTACAACTGCATCTAAGGGAAGACGATGCTCGACAATGCTGGGATCTATGCCCGGCATGTCTTCATACGTCCATGCAAACACATCTAAATAGGTTCGTAGAAATGCAATGAATGCTAACTTTTCAGTTTTATGCAAGCATGCGCCTATTTTGATGGTTTTGGGATTGGAATCACCCCCTAGGTTCACCTCTATGAAATCTCCTCCTACTGATTGGGAAGGTCTTTCAAAATCGAGAATTCTATGAAATTCTGGGAGCTCAGAAGTGGGATCTTCCTCAAGGGGATCCACTTCTGGGCTTTGATCATTCTCGTGGGCTATAGACCCGAGGGAATTTGATGCGTGGTTTTCAAAATGACCTGGTTTTGTACTTGGATTTTCAAGTGATTTCGAAATTTTTGGTCTGGCTATGTAGACGACGTTTCTTTCAAAATCCTTTTCTTTTGCCAAAGTCCTACCAGGAGCAACTATGTACAAAATCTTTTTGGTATTTTCCAAATTTTCGATTTTTTTCGGTTTTTGCAAAACAAGAACCTTGGGAACTATACAAAGCACTCTTTTTTTGAGTTTTTGTTTTTCCATTGTTTTTGGTTTTTCTTGTTTTTCAATTTTTTCGATTTTAAGTTTTTCAAATGTTTTTGTATTTTTTAGAAAAGGGATCTTCCGTCATACCTACAAAGGGAGATCTAAATCGTAGGTTTCTTCTAAGGCAGGCTCCGGGGCACCCTTGACCCAGGTGGTCACAGGGGGTGGCTCCGGCGGTATTCGGGGAGTATAGCCGATCCCATATCGGCTTGGGTTGGCCCTAGGAAGGATGGGCTCTAGGAGACCTTGGTTATGTGCCCCTAGACTTTTGTAGGGCGTGTAGCCCATGTTCAACAACATGTTCCACGACTTTTTGTTTTTTGAAAAAGTTGGATACAAGTCGTGGTCCTGGAACATGCTATCGTCCATATTAGGCTCGTATGGCCTCTTGTCCAGGGGCTTTGGAAATAGGGAATGCTTGGGTTTTCCTAGGAGAATTAAAGTCGGGAGGGGGCCTACTTTGGGCGGCCCCTTCACACATACAACCTTCCTAGGGTTGTTCAACATGAGCCGAGGTGGCTCAACCATAATTCGCCCCAGGTTAGCCTCATGGGCCTAGGAGCTTGATAAACAAGGGGAGTTTATGATCCCCTGAAGCTGTGGGGGACTCTCACCTAGGATCACTACGACCTGTTCCCTAAAAGGGATCTTGACACACCTGTGGAAGGTGGATGGCACAGCGCACAAACTGTGTATCCAAGGCCTTCCCAACAACAGGTTATGATGGGGGTGGATGTCCAAGACATGGAACACCCCCGTGTGTTCGATCCCTCCCGTTTCCATTGGGAGTTCGATGGATCCTAAAGGTCTAGACGCATTCCCATCGTATCCAGTGATAACGATGGGGCTTGGGTTCACTGAAGTCAAGGTGACTCCGATTTTGTACGCCACGTGAAGTGGAAGGATGTTGAGCCCTCCTCTACCATCGACTAGGCACCTGTCCAGAGAGTGGTTGTTTAGAACCACCTCGATATGCAGGGCCTAGTTATGGGTTTCGTAGGGCCTATCTACATCATCTTCCGAAAAAGTGATGGGCGATTTTGCTCCTAATAAAGCCACTTGGGCAAACAAGGATTCCGGACTTATGTTCGAATCAACCTTGGCCCTTTCTAGAATTTTCTCTAATACAAGTCTATGCCTAGGAGAGGTTTTTATAAGCTCTAGGATAGACATGTGAATAGGAATCTTTGAAAGGTGGTTTTCGAAGTCATAAGGATTTAGGATGACTTTGTCCTTATCTGCTTTTGGCAGACCACTAGGGATACATGCTTTTGAGGGGCCAGGCACACTGACCACCTTTTGAGCACCTTGAAGGTGCGGGGGTTGGTAGATCCTCCCGGATCTAGTGACTTCCCCCACGACCAGCCTAGGGTTCGCGCTAAACTTGGCTCTAAGGATGAGCTGAGGAGAACCTTGGATTTTTAAAACTGGTTTTACCGGGGTTTCCACTTTTGGTGGTCCCCGAATGACGACTTGGGCGGGCATCTTGTATAGTACAAGGATGGGCGCACAAGTAGGTCGACCAGGTCCTGGCTTTCGCGCTAGTTCCTTGGAAATGGTGAGGGTACATACCTCCTTTCCTTTCCCACTGCCACTGGCGTGTTTGGGAAAGGGTTCCTTGAAGATAGCTTGAGGTGGCTCAGGTTCCGCAGTGACTTGGAGCCGGCCTCTGCTATCAAGTTCTCAATTTTATTTAAGAGAGAGAAGCAGTGTTTGGTATCATGGCCTTTGAGCCGATGATACTTACAAAATCGGTTTAAATACCCCCCTTTGGAAGTGACTCCTTCGGGGATTTCAGGGAGTTCTATCATGCCCTGGGCAAGTAGGAGGTCTAGGGTCTCCCATGCCATCATACCGATGGAAGTTCGGTATTTCATCGTCACTGTCTGTTTCATAATCCATAGGAAGGAAATCAGACAGGGTGTAGTTTCTTTTCTCTTTATTCTGCCTTTTCAGCAACTGCTGTAGGGCTTTACGGTCCTTTTGTGTGAAGGACTCGTGGTATTGGTTGTCTTCCATTACGGAGGCCTCTTTTTGCTTGCGAGGTTTTTTAGATTTCTTTTTAGGCCTTTGTTCACCGTTCGATGAACATGAATCGCCTACTTCAGCCTCTTGGCTGAGAGCATCGATTTTGGCCTCAAACTCCCTTCTCAAGTCCTCGATTTCATCTAGTTTTATTTTGTTTTTGAAAATCCTCCTAGAGTGAGAACTTGATGCGCATGAGCCTTGGCTCGACACTTCACTTGGATTGGATTTTGACATGCTTTTCAAGCTTTTTCAAAATATCCTAAGTACAAGTAAAAAAAAAAGTTAAAATGACACCTTTTACAAAATTTTCGCAAGACTCCTACTTAAAAACTTGATTTTTGAAAGGCTCACGTCCCACCGGGCGTGCCAATCTCGGTAGACGCGTGAAAATCCCCACCTCTTTACCTTTTCAAGGCTCGGAGCGGATCCTCTCGTGTGTCTAAGGCCTATGTATGCAAACAGGGCGTGCCAGCTAGCTTACTTAAGCTAGCGAAGATATTTTTAACACTGACTTCTAAACGTGGCGACTGTGAGCAAGTAAGTTCTTGTCATCGCAGACCTTCTTGCACCGATGCGCAAGGGTCAGTCTGTACGCTTTGCAAAAATCGAGTTTTGGAGAGAAAGTCTACGAAGCAGTTCGAGTTGTCTATTTCGGGTCTTTAAAATGCGATTGCATGTTTTAGATCACATGGATTTGCACGTGCCTAAGTCTTTTCTTTTATCCCTTTTCGGGCCACCTAGTTTGTGTGTTATGAACACTCCACTACATGGGCGAATTCGAGCGGGGCTTGCTTCGATGCAATATGCGTCCTACCTCGTGGTATGGCGTAGATGCAATGCAAACTCACGCTACTCCAAAGGGAAAACCCGAAATGTAAAGACAATACTGAAGGGAAATAACCGAAGAGAAATAACCGAAGGGAAATAACCGAAGGGAGATATGTATATAGAGTATGTATATGAGCCCTTACTCGGGTCTTGCAAATAAGAGCGAAGGCTCAATGTGGGTGCGTGCTTGAATTGAAAGACTTACACACACGACATGAAATTAAACCCAAATATAAATTGCAGTATGGCCTTGACTAAGGTCTTGGGAATAAGAGCGAAGGCTCAATGTGGGTGCGTGCTTGAATTGAAAGACTTACACACACGACATGAAATTAAACCCAAATATAAATTGCAGTATGGCCTTGACTAAGGTCTTGGGAGTAAGAGCGAACGCTCAATGTGTGTGAGAGTGCTTGAATTGAAGTACTACACACACGACATAAATGAAACCCAAATAGTATAGGTCGGCCCTTACTTGGGTCTTTCAAATAAGAGCGAAAGCTCAATGTGTGTGAGTGCTTGAATTGAAAGACAACGCACCCAGCTTAAGCAAAACCCTTCAAAAATGAAAGTATAGGTATATACTTGTATATTATGGGCTGATTAGGCCCGTGGGTGTTCAAAATCGTGCACAACTAAGAGAGTGCACGTGTGTGGGTGTGCCAAGCCACGTTATTACAAGCGGGGGGAGACTATGCTCCGTTATTACAACCCCGTATCAAATTGAATGTCAAGCAAGTATACAACTAAAGACCGAGTTTAGGCACTTACGAGTAGCTGGTCCGTAGAGGCCTTGCTTGAGCGTGGGCTTGGCCTTCGCCTTGGGCTACAAACGGGAGCTCTGCGAGGGGGAATGACAAAGGGTGCTGGCCGGCTGCAAGTGGGGCGCGGGATAGGCGCCTCAAAGGTGGCCGGCTGCAAGTGGGTGTCGCCTTGATGTGGGGGATTAAAGGGGCTGGGCCAAGTGAGTGTGTAGAGTCACTAGGAGAGTATAGAGTGTTAGGGAATATGGACCTAAGGGGAGTTTAAGGGAAGGCCGAATGGGAGTCTTAGGGGAAAAGAGATGGCTGGTCGGGTGTAGTTATGGTAGTTAGGTAGTGGCCGGTGGTTTAGGTTGTGATAGGTTCGGCTAAGTGAGAATGGTGGCAGCAAAGGGCTGATGTGTAGGTAAGGTGGTGGTATGGTGGGTGGCTAGGAGTGGAGAGGGAGTAGAGAAGGGGCTAGGTAGAGTGAGGGGGGTACTTACCGAATGGGGAGAAGGTGGTGCTCAGCTGGGCTTGGGGAAGGCAGTGAGGCTTGGCCGGGAGGTGGTGGAGATGGCGGTGCAAGCTGTGGTGGGATGGAAGGATGGTGGTGGTGCAGGCGGCGCAGGTGGAGCAGCTGGGGCAGGTTCGGCTGGGCTGGGAAGTGGGGAAGAGAGGGCCCAGCTGGGATTGGTGAGCCTCTAGCTTAGGAAAACCCGCCCCCAAGGGGGGGGGTTTATATAGGGATGGGTAGGTCGGTTAGGGCTGGGTTTGGGGTAGTGGTTAGGTGGTTTAGGTAGGGTGGTATGAAGATAAGGTGGGCTGGAAAGGGTTGGGCCAGATATTTTAAATACTAGTGGTTTGGGTAGATTGTGGGCTAGGGGTGGTTTAGGGGTTTAGGGCTAGGTTAGGTGGTTGGGTTTTAGGGTGAGGTTTAGTGAGCTAGGTTAGGTGATTAGGCTAGGTTTAGGCTAGGTTTAGGGAAATTAACCTAGGTTTAGGGAAGGATTAGGGAGGTGGGTTAGGTGATTAGGTTGGGATTAGGCCGGGATTAGGGAAGTGGGTTAGGTGATTAGGCTCAGATTAGGGGTGGATTAGGGTGGTAGGCTAGGATTAGGCGTTTTGGGTTAGGTTTAGGTGAAGGAGCTCCCTTAGGATGGCCCATAGACCTTAACCACCTCATGTTGGTGCAGCCCTAGGTTGGGTTTTGGCTAATTACAAGCTTAAACCCACTCAATTAGGCTAACCCACATGATTAACCCCAAACTTGACACACAAGTCAAGCTTAATTACAACACTCTTGATATTTTCCATCCCCACTCTCTCTCATGCCCATAATCCCATGTGAATTTCAAGTGGGCCCCACCTCCATTTATGAGAAGGTGATGTGGGCCATGGATATGGATATTGGATTGGATCTCTAGATCCAAATCCAAATCCAAGTCCACACATGGGTTTGGATTGGGATCTGAATATATGTGGTCCAGATCCAATCCAAATGAACTCTAACTCCTTCGAGCTGGGTTCGAAACGGACGATTTGTGCGGGGCCTGACAGCATCAGTACTCCGTCTGCGTTGGGTCTTCGCCAACATGGTCGTCCGCCTTCGTTTCTGCCTTCCGGAGATGACTTCAAATGATATTTTCATAAGAACAGGGTCTTGGACGTTCGAGATCCTGGGGGTGTGAATCAAATACAAGAGTTGTTGTGCCGGGCTCAACGTGTGCTCTGGTTCCGGGTTCTTCTTAGCTCTCCTGGTCCTGTCTTGATCGGGCCAAGCCGCTTCGGGGTTTCAAAAACGTGTTTTAACAGGTTTTCAAAAGCTATATTACATATTTTTGAAATATGAAGTTTAAAACGTATATACAGGGTTGTCTGGAAGGCTCTTGGGTTTCTAGACTCAAAATGGCCCTTTGGGGCTGCTTTTACAAAACCAGGTTTGTTTAAGAAATTTGTGGGATTTCGGGGTGTTTACACACACCCATGTCATCTGCATTCAATGCATGGCACTTACATAAACATGATCCCATTTAGGACCAGAAACCTTTTTGTATATCCCTTTGGCGTGATATCTCCTCCTACCAGGATTTTAAAAGTGAGATTTTGCTAAAGATTGGGACGATCCCATATTCTTCATGGATAGATCTAGGGGGACATTGAAAGGGGTGTTTGTCATCTTTGCCCTTATCCAAATCGATTTGGACAAGGCCAAAGAGGAGCATCTGTAAACACCCCGAAATCCCATGAATTTCTCAAATCAACCTGGTTTTATAAAAGCAGCCCCAAAGGGCCATTTTGAGTCTAGAAACCCAGGAGCCTTCCAGGCAACCCTGTACATATGTTTTGAACTTTGTATTTCAAAAATGTATAATATAGCTTTAAAAACCCTTTTAAAACATGTTTTTGAAACCTCGAAGCAGCTTAGCCTAATCCAGACAGGACCAGAAAAGCTAAGGAGAGCCCGGAACCGGAGCACATGTCAAGCTCGGCACAACAACTCTCGTATTGAATCCACCCCCAGGATCTCGAATGTCCAAGACCCTGTTATCATCAAAACATTCTTTGAAGTCATCTCTGGAAGGCGAAAACAGAGGCAGACGATCATATTGGCGAAGACCCAACGCAGACGGAGTACTGATGCTGTCAGACCCCGCACAAACCATTCGTTTCGAACACAACCCGAAGGAGTTAGAATTCAATTTTGATTGGATCTGGACCATATATATCCAGATCCAAATCCAAACCCATGTGTGGACTTGAATTTGGATTTGGATCCGGAGATCCAATCCAATATCCATATCCATGGCCCACATCACCTTCTCATAAATGGAGGTGGGGCCCACTTGAATTTCACGTGGGATTATGGGCATGAGAGAGAGTGGGAGAGGATAAGATCAAGTGTGTGTTGTAATTAAGCTTGACTTGTGTGTCAAGTTTGGGGTTAATCATGTGGGTTAGCCTAATTATGTGGGTTTAAGCTTGTAATTAGCCAAAACCTAACCTAGGGTTGCACCAACATGATATGATTAGGGTCCATGGGTCATGTAAAGGGAGCTCCTTCATCTAATCCTAACCAAAAATACCTAATCCTAGCCTTCTACCCTAATCCGGTCCTAATCCTAGCCTAATCACCTAACCCACTTCCCTAATCCCGGCCTAATCCCAACCTAATCACCTAACCCACTTCCCTAATCCTTTCCTAAACCTAGGTTAATTTCCCTAAACCTAACCTAATCCTAGCCTAATCACCTAACCCACCTCACTAAACCTCACCCCAAAACCAACCCACCTAGCTAAACCCTAAACCTCTAAACCACCCTACCTAAACCTAGCACACAATCTACCCAAAACCCCTTGTATTTAAAATATCTGGCCCTACCCTAATACCAGCCCACCTTACTACCTTACCACCATTCCTAGACCACCTAACCACTACCCCAAAACCAGCCCCACCGCCCTTCACAAAAGCTATAAACCCCCCCCCCCGTAGTGGGCGGGTTTTCAAATTTTGGTCCTCCATTTTCCAACCGACCTTCCCTCAACTCTCTCACCCACTCTTTCCAGCCCAACCAGCTCTTCCACCTACACCACCACCTGCACAACCATCGTGCTCCACCTGCTCCACCACTCCCCAGCCACCCATCGCCATCCTCTTCATCCAGCCGAACCAGCCACTCCACCACACCCGGCTGCTTCTCAACCAACCGCCGCCTCCCATCATTCGGTTAGTACCCCATACTCCACCTTACTTCTTCTCCACTCCCTCTCCACTCTCATCCACCCACCATACCACCACCTTACCCTAATACCAGCCACTTGCCGCCACCACTTCCATTCGGCCAGGCCTTAGCCACCCCAACTACCCGCCACTACCTAGACACCCTAGCTACACCCGGCCACTCCACCCAACTCCCTAAGATCTGCTCATATCACCTCACCACATCCACTACCACCTTACCCCATACCCTAGCTAGTTCCCTTCCCATCCACCATTGCTTAATTAAGTGGGTTTAAGCTTGTAATTAGCCAAAACCTAACCTAGGGTTGCACCAACATGATATGATTAGGGTCCTAGGTCATGCAAAGGGAGCTCCTTCATCTAGTCCTAACCAAAAACACCTAATCCTAGCCTTCTACCCTAATCCGGTCCTAATCCTAGCCTAATCACCTAACCCACTTCCCTAATCCCGGCCTAATCCCAACCTAATCACCTAACCCACTTCCCTAATCCTTCCCTAAACCTAGGTTAATTTCCCTAAACCTAACCTAATCCTAGCCTAATCACCTAACCCACCTCACTAAACCTCACCCGAAAACCAACCCACCTAGCTAAACCCTAAACCTCTAAACCACCCTACCTAAACCTAGCACACAATCTACCCAAAACCCCTTGTATTTAAAATATCTGGCCCTACCCTAATACCAGCCCACCTTACTACCTTACCACCATCCCTAGACCACCTAACCACTACCCCAAAACCAGGCCCACGCCCTTCACAAAAGCTATAAACCCCCCCCCTAGTGGGCGGGTTTTTCAGCTTTTGGTCCTCCATTTTCCAGCCGACCTTCCCTCAACTCTCTCACCCACTCTTTCCAGCCCAGCCGACTCTTCCACCTGCACAACCACCGTGCTCCAGCTGCTCCACCACTCCCTAGCCACCCGTCGCCATCCTCTTCATCCAGCCGAACCAGCCATTCCACCACACCCAGCTGCTTCTCAACCAATCGCCGCCTCCCATTATTTGGTTAGTACCCCATACTCCACCTTACTTCTTCTCCACTCCCTCTCCACTCTCAGCCACCCACCATACCACCACCTTACCCTAATACCAGCCACTTGCCGCCACCACTTCCATTCGGCCAGGCCTTAGCCACCCCAACTACCCGCCACTACCTAGACACCCTAGCTACACCTCACCACATCCACCACAACCTTACCCCATACCCTAGCTAGTTCCCTTCCCATCCACCATTGCCTAGCCACCCTAGCAGCCCGCCACCACCAAGCCTCCCTAGCAGTCGGCCACTCCAACCGACTGTCACCTATCCCTTCGGCCAGCCACCCGCCAGCCATATCCTTTTCCTAGACACTCCCTTAGGCTCCCTTAGTGCCATACTCCCTAACCTTGGCCTCCCTTAGTGACCCTACATAGTCACCTTAGCCCCACACACAAAACCAACCATCCCAAGTAGCCGGCCACCTTCAAGGTGTCTCTTCCGCGCACATAAGGCACCCGGCCAGCAGCCCCTTGCCGTTCAACTTCGTGGAGCTCCCTCTTGCAGCCCAAGGCAAAGGCCAAGCCCACGCCCAAGCAAGGCATCTTCGGACCAGCTATTAGTAAGTGCCTAACTCGGTCCTTAGTTGTATACTTGCTTAAAATTCAATTTGATACGGGGTTGTAATAACGGAGCATAGTCTCCCCTCGCTTGTAATAACGTGGCTTGGCACGCCCACACACACGTGCACTCTCTTAGTTGTGCACGATTTTGAACACACACGGGCCTAATCAGCCTCTAATATATAATTATATATACATATTTTAACTTACGTAGGGTTTTGCTTAAGTTGGGTGTGTTGTCTTTCAATTCAAGCACTCACACACATTGAGCTTTCGCTCTTATTTGAAAGACCCAAGTAAGGGCCGTGCTATACTATTTGGGTTTTCATTTCATGTCGTGTGTGTAAGTCTTTCAATTCAAGCACTCACACACATTGAGCCTTCGCTCTTATTTGCAAGACCCAAGTAAGGGCCCATATATACCCTATATACATATCTCCCTTCAGCATTTACATTACAAGTCATTTCCCTTTGGTTATTTCCCATTGGCATTGTCTTTACATTCGGGCTTTCCCTTTGGAGTAGCGTGAGTTTGCATTGCATCTACGCCATACCACGAGGTAGGACGCATATTGCATCAAAGCGAGCCCCGCTCAAATTTGCCCATGTAGTGGAGTGTTCATAACACACAAACTAGGTGGCCCATCAAGGGATAAAAAGAAAGACTTAGGCACGTGCAAATCCACATGATCTAAAATCTGCCATCGTATTAAAGACCTGAATCAAAAACACCTCGAATCGCTTTGTAAGCTTTTTCTATCCCAAAACTCGATTTTTCAAAGCGTACAGACTGACCCTTGCGCATCGGTGCAAGAAGGTCTGCGACGACAAGAGCTCACTTGCTAACAGTCGCCATGTTAGAAGTCAGAATTAAAATATATCTTCGCTAGCTTAGGTAAGCTAGTTGGCATGCCCTGTTTATATAAATAGGCCTTAGACACACGAGAGGATCCGCTCCTGGCCTTGAGAAAGCCAGAGGCGGGGATTTTCCTGCGTCTAAAGGTCTCCCATGCCATCATACCGATGAAAGTTCGGTATTTCGTTGTCACTGTCTATTTCGTAATCCATAGGAAGGAAATCAAAAGGGCGTAACTCCTTTTCTCTTTGTTTTGCCCTTTTAGTAGCTGCTGTAGGGCTTTACGGTCCTTTTGTGTAAAGGACTCATGGTATTGGTTGCCTTCTATTACAGAGGCCCCTTTGTGCTTGCGAGGTTTTTCAGTTTTTCTTTTGGCCTATTGTTCACCATTCGATGAACACAAATCGCCTACTTCAGCCTCTTGGCTGAGAGCATCGATTTTGGCCTCGAATTCCCTTCTCAGGTCCTCTATCTCGTCTAGTTTGATCTTGTTTTTCAAAAACCTCCTAGAGTGAGAACTTGATGCGCATGAGCCTTGGCTCGACACTTCACTTGGGTTGGATTTTGACATGCTTTCAAGCCTTTTTTCAAAATTTCCTAAGTACAAGTAAAGGAAAAAGAGTTAAAACAACACCTCTTTGAAAATCTTTTCACAAGTTTCCTAGAGTGACTCGACTTTAAAAGACTCAAGTCCCACCGGGCATGCCAAACTGCTATAGATGCAGAAAATTTCCGCTCTTGGTTCTTAGGCCTGAAGCGAACCTTTTCGTGTGCCTAAGTCCTATTTAAACAAATAGGGCGTGCTAGCTAGCTTACCTAAGCTAGCGAAGATATACTTTAAACCTGACTTCTAACATGGCGACTATGAGCAAGCAAGCTCTTGTCGTCATAGACCTTCTTGCACCGATGCGCAAGGGTCAGTCTGTACACTTTTAAAATCGAGTGTTTGAGTGGAAAAAACCTACGAAAGCGGTTCGAGGTGTTTGATTCGGGTCTTTTTGGTATGATTTCAGATTTTTAGATCACGTGAATTTGCACGTGCCTAAGTCTTTCTTTTTATCCCTTTTCGGGCCACCTAGGTGTGTGTTATGAACACTCCACTAAGATGTGGCGATTTTGAGCGGGAGTATGGGGTTTGCTTTGATGCAATATGCGTCCTAACTCATGGTATAGCGTATATGCAATGCAAACTCATGCTACTCCAAAGGGAAAACCCGAATTTAAAAGACAATGCCGAAGGGAAATGACTTGTAATGTAAATGCCGAAGGGAAATGACTTGTAATGTAAATGCCGAAGGGAAATGACTTGTAATGTAAATTGCCGAAGGGAAATACGTATATAATGTATATATGGGCCCTTACTTGGGTCTTGCAAATAAGAGCGAAGGCTCAATGTGGGTGTGTGCGAGAATTGAAGTACTACACACACGACATGAAATGAAACCCAAATATAACTTGCAATATGGCCTTAACTAAGGTCTTGGGAATAAGAGCGAAAGCTCAATGTGTGTGAGTGCTTGAATTGAAGTACTACACACACAACATGAAATTAAACCCAAATATAAATTGCAGTATGGCCTTAACTAAGGTCCTGAGAATAAGAGCGAAAGCTCAATGTGTGTGAGTGCTTGAATTGAAGTACTACGCACACAACATGAAATGAAACCCAAATATAAATTGTAGTATGGCCTTAACTAAGGTCTTGGGAATAAGAGCGAAAGCTCAATGTGTGTGAGTGCTTGAATTGAAGTACTACGCACACAACATGAAATTAAACCCAAATATAAATTGCAGTATGGCCTTAACTAAGGTCTTGGGAATAAGAGCAAAAGCTCAATGTGTGTGAGTGCTTGAATTGAAGTACTATGCACACAACATGAAATTAAACCCAAATATAAATTGCAGTATGGCCTTAACTAAGGTCCTGGGAATAAGAGCGAAAGCTCAATGTGTGTGAGTGCTTGAATTGAAGTACTACACACACAACATGAAATTAAACCCAAGGATAGTATAACACGGCCCTTACTTGGGTCTTACAAATAAGAGCGAAGGCTCAATGTGTGTGAGTGCGAGAATTGAGAGACAACACACACAACTCAAGCAAAAACCCTACGCGACATAAACTATATAAATAAATTTATATCTTAGGGGCTGATTAGGCCCGTATGTGTTCAAAATCGTGCACAACTAAGAGCGAGGTAGGCTCAAGTGCACATGTGTGTGGGTGTGCCAAGCCACGTTATTACAAGCGGGGGGAGACTATGCTCCGTTATTACAACCCCGTATCAAATTTAATTTAAGCAAGTCCACAACTAAGGACCGAGTTAGGCACTTACTTATAGCTGGTCCGAAGATGACTTGCTTGAGCGTAGGCTTGGCTTGGACTTGGGCTGCAAGAGGGAGCTCCTCGGAATGGAACGGCAAGGGGAGATGCTGGCCGGGTGACTTGGGTGCGCGGAAAGGGCGCCTTGAAGCTGGCCGGCTGCTAGGAGTGTGCTGCCTTGGTGCTTTGGGCTAAGGTGACTAAGGAAGGTTACTAAGGGATAGTGTGGTGTTAGGAAAGGTGGCGCTAAGGGGAGCCTAAGGGAATGCCTAAGGGAAATGGGGTGGCTGCCGAATGGGTTTGGTACAGTCGGCTGGGGTGGCCGACTAGGTGTAATTAAGTGGTGGCTGGGTGCTAGGGTAGCTAGGGATATTATGAATGGGAAGGGAGCTAGCTAGGGTGTCGTGTAAGGTGGAGCTAAGGGCTGGTGGAAAGTGGTATGGGCAGGTCTTAGGGAGCCAAGTGGGGTGGCCGGGTATCACTAGGGGAAGTGGTTCAAGGTGGGTGATGTAAAGGTTGAGGTCTGGCCGAATGGGTAGGGGTGGTAGGTGGCTGAGGAGGATGCTAAGTGGTGGTGGTATAGGTGGTTGAGAGTGGAGGGGGAGTGAAGAAGAGGTGGAGCTAAGTGTAGGGTACTAACCGAATGGTGAAGGAGTTGGCGGATGGAAGAAGGGCAGTCGGGTGCTTTGGGTGGATGGGATTCGGTTGGGAGGTGGTGGTGACGTGGAGCTGGCCGGATGGAAGTGGTGGTGCAGGTGGAGCTTGGCCGGGGGGGCAGTGGTGGCGCAGGTGGAAGAAGGTGGAGGATTCGGTTGAGAGGTGGCTGGCCAAGGTCGGCTGGGCCAAGGTGGAGAAGATTCATGGAAAACCCGCCCGCTAGGGGGGGGGGTTATATAGGTTTGGAGATGGCGGTTGGGGATGGAATTTGGAGGGTGGTAAGGTAGTTTAGGGGGTGGTGGTGTGGTGATAAGGTGGGCTGGTTTTGAGGAGGGGCCAGATATTTTAATACAAGGGGTTTTAGGTATATGGTGTGCTAGGTTTAGGTGGGGTGGTTTAGGGGTTTAGGGCTTATCTAGGTGGGTTGGTTTTGGGGTGAGGTTTAGTGAGGTGGGTTAGGTAATTAGGCTAGGATTAGGTTAGGTTTAAGGAAATTAGGCTAGGTTTAGGGGAGGATTAGGGAAGTGGGTTAGGTGATTAGGTTGGGATTAGGCCAGGATTAGGGAAGTGGGTTAGGTGATTAGGCTAGGTTTAGGACGGGATTAGGGTAAAGGGCTGGGATTAGGGTTTTTTTATTAGGATTGGGTTAGGAAGCTCCCTTTGCATAACCCATAGTCTCAATTGTATCATGTTGGTGCAGCCCTAGGTTAGGTTTTGGCTAATACAAGCTTAAACCCATGCTAATTAGGCTAACCCACATGATTAACCCCAAACTTGACACACAAGTCAAGCTTAATTACAATTACCCTCAAATCTTATCCTCCCCCACTCTCTCTCATGCCCATAATCCCACGTGAATTTCAAGTGGGCCCCACCTCCATTTATGAGAAGGTGATGTGGGCCATGGATGTGGATATTGGATTGGATCTCTGGATCCAAATCCAAGTCCAAGTCCACACATAGGTTTGGATTGGGATCTGGATATATATGGTCCAGATCCAATCCAAACTGAATTCTGACTCCTTCAGGCTGTGTTCGAAACGAACGGTTTATGCAGGGTCTGACTCCGTCCGCTTCTGTTTTCACCTTTCGGAGATGACTTCAAAAGATGTTTGCTGATAATAGGGTCTTGGACGTTCGAGATCCTGGGGATGGATTTAATACGAGGGTCACTGTGCTGGGCTCGACATGTGCTCCGGTTCCGGGCTCTTTTTAGCTCCTCTGGTCCTGCTTTGATCAGGCCAAGCTTGCTTTGTGGGGTTTCAAAACATATTTTAACAGTTTTTAAAACATATTATACATATTTAAAACATATAAGAGTTTAAAATATCTGTACAGGGTTGCCTGGAAGGCTCCTGGGTTTCCAGACTCAAAATGGCCCTTTGGGGCTGCTTTTATAAAACCAGGTTTGTTTTGAGAAATTCGTGGGATTTCGGGGTGTTTACATCTGGCCCCTCCTCAAAACCAGCCCACCTTATCACCACACCACCACCACCTAACCACCTTACCACCCTCTAAAAACCAGCCCCAACCGCCCTTTGAAAATCTATATAAACCCCCCCCCTAGTGGGCGAGTTTTTCATCTTCTCCCATCCAGCCCTTGGGCCAGCCGAGCCCTCTCACCTTGCTCCCTTCTTCCACCTGCACCACCACAACCCCCGGCCAGCTCCACCTTGTGCCACCACTTCCATCCGGCCTCCTCCACTCCACGTCGCCACCACCTCCCAGCCAAGCTCCATCCACCTTCACCACCCGGCTGCCCTTCTTCCACACACCGACCTCCTTCACCCATCCGGTTAGTACCTCAACCCAACTCCACCTCCTCTTCACTCCCCCTCCACTCTCAACCACCCATACCACCACAACACCCCGCCAACACAGCCTTCCCGCTACCCTTCCCCATTCGGCCAGACATAACCCCCTTTACATCACCCGATCCTATACTTTCCCCTAGTGACATCCCGGCCACCCTACCTTGCTCCCTAGGACTTGCCCCTTCCACTTTCAACCAACCTATACCTCCACCTTCCACAGCACCCTAGCTAGCTCCCTTCCCATCCGTGACATCCCCTAGCTACCCTAGCCGGCCACCATTTAAACCACCCCTAGTCGGCCACCCCCAGCCGACTGCACCCAAGTCACCCGACCAACCACTCTCTTCCTTAGGCACCCCCCTAGTCACCCCTTAGCACCACCTTCCCTAGCACTAGCCTATCCCTTAGTGACCCTCCTTAATCACTTTAGCCCTAGGCATCACGGCAGCACCCCCCTAGCAGCCGGCAAGCTCCAAGGCGCCACACCCGCACTCCATTGTCACCCGGCCAGCACACCCCTTTGCCGTGCCATTTCGAGGAGCTCCCTCTTGCAGCCCAAGGCGAAGCCCAAGGCGAAGCCCAAGCCCACGCTCAAGCAAGTCACCTCCGGACCAGCTATAAGTAAGTGCCTAACTCGGTCCTTAGTTGTAGACTTGCTTAAGCAAAATTAAATTTGATACGGGGTTGTAATAACGGAGCATTGTCTCCCCCCGCTTGAAATAACATGGCTTGGCACACCCACACACACGTGCACTTGAGCCTACCTCGCTCTTAGTTGTGCACGATTTTGAACACACACGGGCCTAATCAGCCCTTAAGATATAAGTTTATTTATATACTTTAAGTTGTGTAGGGTTTTGCTTAAGTTGTGTGTTGTCTTTCAATTCTCGCACTCACACACATTGAGCTTTCGCTCTTATTTGCAAGACCCAAGTAAGGGCCGTGTTATACTTTCCTTGGGTTTAATTTCATGTCGTGTGTGTAGTATTTCAATTATACACTCACACACATTGAGCTTTCGCTCTTACTCCCAAGACCTTAGTTAAGGCCATATTGCAATTTATATTTGGGTTTAATTTCATGTTGTGTGCGTAGTACTTCAATTCTAGCACTCACACACATTGAGCTTTCGCTCTTACTCCCAAGACCTTAGTTAAGGCCATATTGCAATTTATACTTGGGTTTCATTTAAAGTCGTGTGTGTTGTCTTTACATTTTCACATGCACCCACATTGAGACTTCGCTCTTATTTGCAAGACCCAAGTAAGGGCCCATATATATTATATACGTATTTCCCTTTCGACTATGTCTTTAAGATTTGGGTTTTAAGGTTCAGCAGTGTGCGTAGTCTTTACATATATACACGGCACACACTTGCACTATTGAGCCTTTCCGCTCTGTAAACACCCCGAAATCCCATGAATTCCTCAAAACAAACCTGGTTTTGTAAAAGCAGCCCCAAAGGGCCATTTTGAGTCTGGAAACCCAGGAGCCTTTCAGACAACCCTGTACATATGTTTTGAACTTTATATTTCAAAAACATACAATATGGCTTTTGAAAACTTTTAAAAACATGTTTTGAAACCCCAAAGCAGCTTGGCCTAATCCAGACAAGATTAGAAAAGCAAAGGAGAGCCCGGAACCGGAGCACATGTCGAGCCCGGCACAACAACTCTCGTATCAAATCCACACCCCCAGGATCTCGAACGTCCAAGACCCTGTTATCATCAAAACATCCTTTGAAGTCATCTCCAGAAGGCAGAAACAGAGGCAGACGATCATGTTGGCGAAGACCCAACGTAGACGGAGTACTGATGCTGTCAGACCCCGCACAAACCGTTCATTTCGAACACAGCCCGAAGGAGTCAGAATTCAGTTTGGATCGGATCTGGACCATATATATCCAGATCCCAATCCAAACCCATGTATGGACTTAGATTTGGATTTGGATTCAAAAATCCAATCCAATATCCATATCCATGGCCCACATCACCTTCTCGTAAATGGAGGTGGGGCCCACTTGAATTTCACGTGGGATTATGGGCATGAGAGAGAGTTGGGGAGGATAAGATCAAGTGTGTGTTGTAATTAAGCTTGACTTGTGTGTCAATATAAACACCCTAAATCTTCTATATTTCAAAAAACTCTCGAAAAAGCTCGTTTGAGCCAAAATGACAACCTGTTTTGAAATGTGAAAACAGGTACAGAAGGCAAAAGAAGACCCAACACCAGACGGATTCAAGCCCAGAGCTTCAGAAGCCACTCCCTGATAAAAAAACAAAAGAAAGTAGAGCCCGTTTGATGAAAAGCTCAACGGAGTCCAAAACGGCGAGACGGAGTCCAGACGACAAAGTTGGGGAAAACCCAACACCAGACGGAGCGCTGATGAAGTCAGTGCCCGCACAGATCGTTCACCTCGAGAAGCCAAGAAGGACTGTCCGAAGAAATTTTGATTTGGATCTGGACCATATACATCCAGATCCAAATCCATGTAATGAATAGTGTTTGGATTTGGGTCAATCCAAATAGTGTTTGGGTCGATCCAAATAGTGTTTGGATTTGGATTGGATCCAAATAGTGTTTGGATTGGATCGAATCTGGATCAAAATATCCAGATCCAGATCCATAAAAATGTTGGGTTTGGATCGAATACGGATCTCAAAATATCTGAGATCCAATATCCAGATCCAAATGGTATTTGGATTTGGATACGAATCCAAACCCAAATCCAAGACCCACCTCAAATCTCTATAAATAGAGGTGAGGGGGTCCACGTAAAGGGTTCATGCAAATATTTGGGAGGAGAGAGAGGGAGTGATAGACCTAGCCATGTGGGCTCATTGGGTGAGGTGGGTTCAAGCCATGTGGGCTAAGTGGGTCTAGACCTAGGGGCTGCAACTAAGGTGGGTTGGACCAAGTGGCTGCAACCGTGTAGACGTGGGCTCAAGCCATGAAGGACCGGCTCCAAGAGGTAAGCCTAACCTAACCTAGCCATTCTCTCTACACCCCTCTAAACCTAACCCCCAACCTAGCCTAGGTTCGAACCTACCTAACCCCAACTGAACCTAACCCTAACTGAACCAACCTAACCCTAACTAAACCCTAACTAGACCTAACCTAACCCCAACCGCCTCAAAAGATCCCCCAAACCAAGAACCGAAACCCCCGAATGCCTACTGCGCGCCCTGCTTCCTGTCGCGCAGCCCTGACGCTGCCGCACCCTGTCGCGCAGCCCTGACGCTGCCGCGCGCCTCACTTGACGCTGCCGCGCCCCTCTACTGCCTGCACGCCCCGCGCCGCAGTGCGTCCTGTGCCACAGCGCGCCCCGCGCCACTGCAGCCGCGTCAGGCACCCGTCTGCTGCGCCAGGCGCCCAACGGCCGCGCCAGCCACCCGACTGCTTCCTGCCGACCAGACCACCTCCCTGCTGACTTGACCACCTTCCTGCCGACCTAACCTGCACCTTGGCCGTGACCTGCACCCTAGGACAGACCCTAGGACAGACCCTAAACAGCCCCCGTCTTGGCCGAACCTAAGCTTCCCTAAGGCCCTAACCGTGCCCCATAGAACCTCCCTCAAAGCCACCTAGGATAACCCCCTCTTGGCTGCCCAAGGTGAACCGTGAGCCCACGTGCAAGCAAGTTGAACATGGACCAGCTATTTGTAAGTGTCTAAACTTGGTCTATTACATTAACTTGCTTTATATTCAATTAAATTTTGATACGGGGTTGTAGTAAAGGAGCTTCGTCTCCCCCCGATTGTAATAACGTGGTTTGACACACCCACACACACGCGCACTTGAGCCTTTCCGCTCTTAATCGTACACTTCTTGCACACACACGGGCCTAACAAGCCCTCAATATATAGTTATATTTATATATTTTAAGTCAAGGGGGGTTTTAATTAAGTCGTGTGTGTTGTCTTTCCATTTTCCACACGCACACACATTGAGCCTTCGCTCTTACTCCCAAGACCTTAGTAAAGGCCTTATTGCAGTTATATTTGGGTTTCATTTATGTCGTGTGAGTTGTCTTTACATTCCCACACGCACATACATTGAGCCTTCGCTCTTACTCTCAAGACCTTAGTCAAGGCATACTGCAATTTATATTTGGGTTTCATTTCATGTCGTGTGTGTAAGTCTTTTAATTCAAGCACGCACACACATTGAGCCTTCGCTCTTATTTGCAAGACCCAAGTAAGGGCCCCTACATATACTCTATATAAAGTATTTCTTTTGGCTATGTCTTTAAGATTCGGGTTTTAAGGTTCAAGTCATGTGCGTTGTCTTTCAAATATATACATGACACACACTTACACAATTGAGCCTTTCCGCTCTTAAGATATAGCCATATTTCCCCTTCCGCTATTTACTTTACAAGTCATTTCCCTTCGGTTATTTCCCTTCGGCATTTGTCTTTACATTCGGGTTTTCCCTTTGGAGTAGCGTGAGTT
The DNA here is from genome assembly GCA_036023115.1 of Brasenia schreberi. Lineage (NCBI taxonomy): Eukaryota > Viridiplantae > Streptophyta > Magnoliopsida > Nymphaeales > Cabombaceae > Brasenia > Brasenia schreberi. The sequence goes on from JAYKKT010000088.1 coordinate 12,129,984, forward strand.
TGCATTGCATCTACGCCATATCACGAGGTAGGACGCATATTGCATCGAAGCAAGCCCCGTACTCCCGCTCAAATTCGCCCCATGTAGTGGAGTGTTCATAACACACACCTAGGTGGCCCATAAAGGGATAAAAAGAAAGACTTAGGCATGTGCAAATCCACGTGATCTAAAATCTAAAAATCATACAGAAACAACCCGAATCAATCGTGCAAACATGCCAAGATTTAGGCTATTTCGATGCACGCCCATCGTACCTAAGCAGATTAAAATTTGAAAGACTTAGGGTCGTCCAACCCTTACAAAATCAAAATCGCCCAAATGCATAGTTTTCAAAAGGTTTTAAAACACTTCTTCATTCAAAATATATTTTGAGTTAAACTTGTTTCAAAAACGAAGTCTCTAAGCATACAGACTGACCCATGCGCATCGGTGCAAGAAGGTCTGCGACGTAAAAATCCTGCTTGCCTACAATCACCTTTCAAAAGTCAGATTATTTTCAAAACATACTTTGCTAGTTAAAGTAAACTAGCTGGTACGCCCATAAAGCGAAGTAGATTGCGAAAAGGTTCACTTCAGGCCTAAGAACCCGTAAGTGAAAATTTTCGGTGTCTACAGAATTGGCACGCCCGATGGGACCCGGGACTTAAGCAGACTTCAAACAAACGAGTTATACTCAAATTTTCGAAAAAAAGAGTGTTTTTTTCAAAAATCTTGCATACTTAGGAAAATTGCATGAAAATGGATAGAAAGCTACAAAAATCTTCGTTGAGTAAACTAAAAGAGGTTTTCAAAACAGATAAAGCCCAAAAAGAGCTCGATGACATTTCAAAAATATTTCAAAAGATGGATGCTTTAAGCAAGGAGCTTAAAGCCCATCGAACACATAGCAGCTCTTCTAGGGCACATACAGATCGTGAATTGAAAACCGATCTCAAACTCAACGAAGGATTGGAGATTAGAGACAAATCCCGACAAAGGGATAAGTCATCCACTCCTACAGCTTCAAGCTTTTCAAAATCCATTGAAAAACCAAAAAAAGATTTTTCTATTTCAAAAAACCAAAAAAATCTTGAAAATTTGGAAAAAGACCAACAAATTGAAAAACAAAATTTTGGAATTTCGAAAACTTCAAGTAAAAGTCCTAAGTCTAGGCACACACATACAGTGGGACATGAAGTCCACACCCTACAAAGGAACGAGAGTGAAAAACAGGAAGGTTTCGAAAGGAAACGCCTCGTTAAACCCCGGGGGCTCAAAATAGAGTTACCCGGGAAATCGGCCTGCTCTCACCCTGAAAAGGTAGACAAGCCACAAAGAGGTATGCCTGAAACCCATCCTTCTCAAGACTCTCTTCTTCATATAGGGTCATTGTAGACGCGCGAAAAATCCCCACCTCTCACCTTTTTCAGGGCTCGGAGCGGATCTTCTCGTGCGTCTAAGGCCTTATTTATGCAAACAGGGCGTGCCAGCTAGCTTACCTAAGCTAGCGAAGATATATTTAACACTGACTTCTAATCGTGGCGACTGTGAGCAAGTGAGCTCTTGTCGTCGCAGACCTTCTTGCACCGATGCGCAAGGGTCAGTCTGTACGCTTTACAAAAATCGAGTTTTGGGAGAGAAAGTCTACGAAGCGGTTCGAGGTGTCTAATTCGGGTCTTTTAGATGCGATTGCATGTTTTAGATCACGTGGATTTGCACGTGCCTAAGTCTTTTCTTTTATCCCTTTTCGGGCCACCTAGTTTGTGTGTTATGAACACTCCACTACATGGGCGAATTTGAGCGGGGCTTGCTTTGATGCAAATATGCGTCCTACCTCGTGGTATGGCGTAGATGCAATGCAAACTCACGCTACTCCAAAGGGAAAACCCGAATGTAAAGACAATGCTGAAGGGAAATAACCGAAGGGAAATAACCGAAGGGAAATGACTTGTAAAGTAAGTGCCGAAGGGAGATATGTATATAGAGTAGGTATATGAGCCCTTACTCGGGTCTTGAAAATAAGAGCGAAGGCTCAATGTGGGTGCGTGCTTGAATTGAAAGACTTACACACACGACATGAAATTAAACCCAAATATAAATTGCAGTATGGCCTTGACTAAGGTCTTGGGAGTAAGAGCGAAAGCTCAATGTGTGTGAGTGCTTGAATTGAAGTACTACGCACACGACATAAATGAAACCCAAATATAACTGCAATAAGGCCTTTACTAAGGTCTTGGGAGTAAGAGCGAAGGCTCAATGTGTGTGAGAGTGCTTGAATTGAAAGACTTACCTACACGACATGAAATTAAACCCAAATAGTATAGGTCGGCCATTACTTGGGTCTTTCAAATAAGAGCAAAAGCTCAATGTGTGTGAGAGTGCTTGAATTGAAAGACTTACTCACACGACATGAAATGAAACCCAAATAGTATACGTCGGCCCTTACTTGGGTCTTTCAAATAAGAGCGAAAGCTCAATGTGTGTGAGAGTGCTTGAATTGAAAGACTTACCCACACGACATGAAATGAAACCCAAATAGTATAGGTCGGCCCTTACTTGGGTCTTTCAAATAAGTGCGAAAGCTCAATGTGTGTGAGAGTGCTTGAATTGAAGGACAACGCTCCCAACTTAAGCAAAACCGTTCAAAAATGAAAGTATATGTATATACTTATGTATTAGGGGCTGATTAGGCCCGTGTGTGTTCAAAATCGTGCACAACTAGGAGAGTGCACGTGTGTGGGTGTGCCAAGCCACGTTATTACAAGCGGGGGGAGACTATGCTCCGTTATTACAACCCCGAATCAAATTGAATCTCAAGCAAGTATACAACTAAAGACCGAGTTAGGCACTTACTAGTAGCTGGTCCGTAGAGGCCTTGCTTGAGCGTGGGCTTGGCCTTCGCCTTGTGCTGCAAACAGGAGCTCCGCGAGGTTGAGCGACAAGGGGTGCTGGCCTGCTGCAAATGGGGCGCGGGATAGGCGCCTTGATGGTGGCCGGCTGCAAGCAAGGGTGTCGCCTTGGTGTGGGGGATTAAAGGGGCTAGGTAAGGTCACTAGGGGGAGTGTAGTGTTAGGGGAGTATGGCACTAAGGGAAGTTTAAGGGAAGACCGAATGCGACACCTAGGGGAAAAGAGATGGCTGGCCGAATGGAAGGGATAGTCGGTTGGAGTGGCCGACTAGGGGAATGTGGTGGTGGCGGGCTGCTAGGATAGCTATGGGTGGAGTATGGGAAGGAAGCTAGCTAGGTGATGGGGCTAGGTGGTAGTGGGGGTAGTGGGTGTAAGGGATTGCTAGGGGAAGGTCTTAGGAAGTCGAATAGGGTGGCCGGGTGTAGCTAGTGTAGTTAGGTAGTGGCGGGTAGCTAGGGTGACTAAGGCTTGGCCGAGTGGGAGTGGTGGCGGCAAGTGGTTGATATTAGGGTAAGGCGGTGGTATGGTGGGTGGCTGGGAGTGGAGAGGAAGAGGAGAAGGAGCTAGGTAGAGTGTGGGGTACTTACCGAGTGAAGAGAAGGTGGCGCTCGGCTGGAAGGGAGTTGGGCAGGTAGTGATGTTCGGCCAGGAGGTGGTGGAGATGGCGGTGCAAGTGGTGGTGGGATGGAAAGTAGGTGGTGGTGCAGGCGGAGCAGGTGGAGCAGCTGAGGAAGTGGAGGATTCGGCTGGACTTGGGGGAAGGAGAGGACCCGGCTGGGATGGGTGAGGGGTTCTAGATGGGAAACCCGCCCCCAAGGGGGGGGGGTTTATATAGGGATGGGTAGGTCGGTTAGGGCTGGGTTTGGGGTAGTGGTTAGGTGGTTTAGGTAGGGTGGTATGAAGATAAGGTGGGCTGGAAAGGGGTAGGGCCAGATATTTTAAATACTAGTGGTTTGGGTAGATTGTGGGCTAGGGGTGGTTTAGGGGTTTAGGGTTTGGTTAGGTGGTTGGGTTCTACGGTGAGGTTTAGTGAACTAAGTTAGGTGATTAGGCTAGGATTAGGCTAGGTTTAGGGAAATTAACCTAGGTTTAGGGAAGGATTAGGGAAGTGGGTTAGGTGATTAGGTTGGGATTAGGCCGGGATTAGGGAAGTGGGTTAGGTGATTAGGCTCAGATTAGGGGTGGATTAGGGTGGAAGGCTAGGATTAGGTGTTTTGGGTTAGCTTTAGGTGAAGGAGCTCCCTTTGCATGGCCCATAGACCTTAACCACCTCATGTTGGTGCAGCCCTAGGTTAGGTTTTGGCTAATTACAAGCTTAAACCCACTCAATTAGGCTAACCCACATGATTAACCCCAAACTTGACACACAAGTCAAGCTTAATTACAACACTCTTGATCTTATCCACCCCCACTCTCTCTCATGCCCATGATCCCACGTGAATTTCAAGTGGGCCCCACCTCCATTTATGAGAAGGTGATGTGGGCCATGGATATGGATATTGGATTGGATTTTTGAATCCAAATCCAAATCCAAGTCCATACATGGGTTTGGATTGGGATCTGGATATATATGGTCCAGATCCAATCCAAACTAAACTCTGACTCCTTCGAGCTGTGTTCGAAACGGACGATTTGTGCGGGGTCTGACAGCATCAGTACTCCGTCTGCGTTGGGTCTTCGCCAACATGATCGTCCGCCTCCGTTTCTGCCTTCTAGAGATGACTTCAAATGACATTTTGATAATAACAGGGTCTTGGACGTTCGAGATCTTGGGGGTATGGATTTGATACAAGAGTTGCTGTGCCGGGCTCGACATGTGCTCCGGTTCCGGGCTCTTCTTAGCTTTCTTGGTCCTGTCTGGATTAGGCCAAGCTGCTTCGGGGTTTCAAAAACGTGTTTTAAAAGGTTTTCAAAAGCTATATTATATATTTTTGAAATATGAAGTTTAAAACATATATACAGGGTTGTCTGGAAGGCTCCTGGGTTTCCAGACTCAAAATAGCCCTTTGGGGCTGCTTTTACAAAACCAGATGAATTTGAGAAATTCGTGGGATTTTGGGGTGTTTAAAGTCATCAGATGCATTGGATAACCCCTATGCACACACAAACCCACAAATTGTGCCAAAACTTGAGGATTTTCAAGGTGCGCCAACTGTCGCGCACCATTCAAAGGAATTTCAAAAACAAAAAGAAGTTCCGAAAATGGTAGACATGGAGACCCCTAATGCATGCATCAACATCTTAGGAGCTCATAACCCTACCATAGAAAAACCCACTTCTTCGAGCCTAGTCTTGTGCCCTGGAACCAAGGCTATAGCTTTGAAACAAAATCAATCCCTAGGGGCACCACGAGTTGAACCTAGGGACCAAGTCAAAAACTTCAAGGGACCTTGCATGGCTCCCCTTGAAGTAAATTTTTCCCAAAATGGGGTATGGAACCATAAGTTTTCCATAACCCTGTTATGTCCAAAACTCCTCAAGGAACCAAGCTTGGCTTTCCTTGAGGGCAAAGTCTCCCAAACCAGGTTTGTATGGAAGCCCAAGTCTTCCATCACCCCGGAATCCAAACTCCCGATATCCAAAAGGGTATATATCCCTGACATGGACGATTCCATGTTCCAAGACCATGATTTATACCAAAACTTTTCGAAAAGCAAAAATTCTTGAAACATGATTCTGAATATGGGATATAAACCCTACGCAGGCCTAGGAACCCGAAACCAAGGTAGGCTTGAGCCTGTCCTACCTAGAACCAATAGGGAACGATATGGACTGGGCTACAGCCCACCCATACCCCTAGAGCCGCCACCTAAGACCATTTGGGTCAAGGGTGCCCTATAGAACCTCTAAAAACCGAAACCCATGTCTTAGACCTATCTGATTAGAGTCTGATTCATGAATGTTTTCTTTGAAGGTTCAATGGAAGATCCCTACTTTTGAAAAAGACCAAAAAAATTGAAAACTCTCAAAATCTCAAAAACATTTGGAAAAACGAAAATTCCAAAAAGAAATTTTGTTTCAAAAGCCTTTGGCCATGTATAAAGCCCATTTTCGAAAAATTGTAAAAATACTTTCGAAAATTGTATATACTCCCTGAAACCATGTATCCAAAAAGCTGGTCCTATCCACCCTTTTGCCTAGAGCTTTTTCAAAAATGAAAAGCTCGAGAATCACCAAAGCAAGGAGGAATAAACACCTCCAAGCTTCCTGAACTTCGCAAAACTCCTTAACTTATGGAAAATTGGGGATTTTTAGAAATAAGTTAACCCATAGTGTGTGCATAAGCATCATGCATTACACTTTGAAATCATTCATATGCATTGAGTCTAGACATCATTCTAGAAATCGAATTCAGGGTTTTGTAAAACCAGAGGGGCAATAAGAGTCGACCCCCTAAGTATCGAGCCTTCATAGGCATGTCTCCATACAAATCAAAACCAACACCTTTGAGGCAAATTCTAAAAGGAAATGAGAATCTAGAAAAAGAGTTAGCATTTCACAAAACCTTCCATGGCTTTGAAAAGAAAGATTTTCTTCAACTTCTGGTTTATATGAAAACCTTGATTGTGTTAGGATAAAGATCATGAATCTCACGATGAAATATGGAGACCATGTCAAAACTAAAACCTGATGGCCATGACGATCACTTAGGGTTGGTTATTGTAGACGCGCGAAAATCCCCGCTTCTCACCTTTTCAGGGCTTGGAGCGGATCCTCTCGTGTGTCAAAGGCCTATTTATGCAAACAGGGCGTGCCAGCTAGCTTACCTAAGCTAGCGAAGATATATTTAAAATTGACTTCTAATCGTGGCGACTGTGAGCAAGTGAGCTCTTATCGTCGCAGACCTTCTTGCACCGATGTGCAAGGGTCAGTCTGTACGCTTTGCAAAAATCGAGTTTTTTGGGAGAAAAAGTCTACGAAGCGGTTCGAGGTGTCTAATTCGGGTCTTTTAGATGCGATTGCATATTTTAGATCACGTGGATTTGCACGTGCCTAAGTCTTTCCTTTTATTCCTTTTCGGGCCACCTAGTTTGTGTGTTATGAACACTTCACTACATGGGCGAATTCGAGCGGGGCTTGCTTTGATGCAATATGCGTCCTACCTCGTGGTATGGCGTAGATGCAATGCAAACTCAAGCTACTCCAAAGGGAAAACCTAAATGTAAAGACAATACTGAAGGGAAATAACCGAAGGGAAATAACCGAAGGGAAATGACTTGTAAAGTAAGTGCCGAAGGGAGATATGTATATAGAGTAGGTATATGGGCCCTTACTCGGGTCTTGCAAATAAGAGCGAAGGCTCAATGTGGGTGCGTGCTTGAATTGAAAGACTTACACACACGACATGAAATTAAACCCAAATATAAATTGCAGTATGGCCTTAACTAAGGTCTTGGGAATAAGAGCGAAAGCTCAATGTGTGTGAGAGTGCTTGAATTGAAAGACTTACACACACGACATGAAATGAAACCCAAATAGTATAGGTCGGCCCTTACTTGGGTCTTTCAAATAAGAGCGAAAGCTCAATGTGTGTGAGAGTGCTTGAATTGAAAGACTTACACACACGACATGAAATGAAACCCGAATAGTATAGGTCGGCCCTTACTTGGGTCTTTCAAATAAGAGCGAAAGCTCAATGTGTGTGAGAGTGCTTGAATTGAAAGACTTACACACACGACATGAAATGAAACCCAAATAGTATAGGTCGGCCCTTACTTGGGTCTTTCAACTAAGAGCGAAGGCTCAATGTGTGTGAGTGTTTGAATTGAAAGACAACACACCCAACTTAAGCAAAACCCTACAAAAATGAAAGTATATGTATATACTTATGTATTAGGGGCTGATTAGGCCCGTGTGTGTTCAAAATCGTGCACAACTAGGAGAGTGCACATGTGTGGGTGTGCCAAGCCACGTTATTACAAGCGGGGGGAGACTATGCTCCGTTATTACAACCCCGTATCGAACTGAATCTCAAGCAAGTATACAACTAAAGACCGAGTTAGGCACTTACTAGTAGCTGGTCCGTAGATGCCTTGCTTGAGCGTGGGCTTGGCCTTCGCCTTGGGCTGCAAAAGGGAGCTCCGCGAGGTTGAACGGCAAGAGGAGCTGGCCGAATGCCCTTGGTGCGCGGAAGAGGCACTTCGAAGGTGGCCGGTGGCTAGCAAAGGGTTGTCTTTGGTGGGTTGGGTTAAAGGACCTAAGGAGGGTCACTAGGGGGAGTGTAGTGTTGGGGAATATGGCACTAAGGGAAGGGAACTAGATAGGGGAAGCTCTTAGGGAGTTGGATGGGGTGGCCGGATGTAGCTAGGTTGGTTAGGTAGTGGCGGGTAGTTAGGATACTATGGGTTCGGCTGAGGGGAAGGGTGGCAGCAAGTGGCTGGTTGTGGGGGCAGGTGGTGGTAGTGAAGGTGGCTGAGAGTGGAGAGGGAGTGGAGAAGAAGTAGAGTGGAGTATGGGGTACTAACCGGATGATGGGAGGCAGTGGGTGGTTGGAGAGCAGCCGGGTGTGGTGGAGCAACTGGTTCGGCCGAAGGCAGGGGTGGCGACAGGTGGTGGGCCGGCTGGGGTGTGGTGGAGCAGGTGGAGCACGGTGGTGGCTGGTGGTGGTGCAGGTGGAAGGCCTGGCTGGACTGGATGAAGTGGCTGGGCTCGGTTGGGTTGGACCAAGGTGAGAGAGGATGGGAAGGGAGAGAGCTTCTAGATAGGAAAACCCGCCCCCAAGGGGGGGGGGTTATATAGGGATGGGTAGGTCGGTTAGGGCTGGGTTTGGGTTAGTGGTTAGGTGGTTTAGGTAGGGTGGTATGATGATAAGGTGGGCTGGAAAGGGTAGGGCCAGATATTTTAGATACTAGTGGTTTGGGTAGGTTGTGGGCTAGGGGTGGTTTAGGGGTTTAGGGTTTGGTTAGGTGGGTGGGTTCTAGGGTGAGGTTTAGTGAGCTAGGTTAGGTGATTAGGCTAGGATTAGGCTAGGTTTAGGGAAATTAACCTAGGTTTAGGGAAGGATTAGGGAAGTGGGTTAGGTGATTAGGTTAGGATTAGGCCGGGATTAGGGAAGTAGGTTAGGTGATTAGGTTCAGATTAGGGGCGGATTAGGGTGGGAGGCTAGGATTAGGTATTTTGGGTTAGGTTTAGGTGAAAGAGCTCCCTTTGCATGGCCCATGGACCTTAACCACATCATGTTGGTGCAGCCCTAGGTTAGGTTTTGGCTAATTACAAGCTTAAACCCACTCAATTAGGCTAACCCACATGATTAACCCCAAACTTGACACACAAGTCAAGCTTAATTACAACACACTTGATCTTATCCATCCCCACTCTCTCTCATAACCATAATCCCACGTGAAATTCAAGTGGGCCCCACCTCCATTTATGAGAAGGTGATGTGGGCCATGGATATGGATATTGGATTGGATTTTTGAATCCAAATCCAAATCCAAGTCCATACATGGGTTTGGATTGGGATCTGGATATATATGGTCCAGATCCAATCCATACTGAACTCTGACTCCTTCGAGCTGTATTCGAAACGAACGGTTTGTGCGGGGCCTTACAGCATCAGTGCTCCATCTGCATTGGGTCTTCGCCAACATGATCGTCCGCCTCTGTTTTCGCCTTCCGGAGATGACTTCAAAGGATGTTTTGATGATAACAGGGTCTTGGACGTTCGAGATCCTGGGGGTGTGAATTTGATACAAGAGTTGCTATGCCGGGCCCGACAGGTGCTCCGGTTCCGGGCTCTTCTTAGCTTTCCTGGTCCTGTCTAGATTAGGCCAAGCTGCTTTGGGATTTCAAAACATGTTTTTAAAAGGGTTTTAAAAGCCATATTGTATGTTTTTGAAATACAGAGTTCAAAACATATGTACAGGGTTGTTTGGAAGGCTCCTGGGTTTTCAGACTCAAAATAGCCCTTTGGGGTTGCTTTTGCAAAACCAGATGAAATTGAGAAATTCGAGGGATTTCGGGGTGTTTACAGATGCCCCTCTTTGGCCTTGTCCAAATCGATTTGGATAAGGGCAAAGATGACAAACACCCCTTTCAATGTCTCCCTAGATCTATCCACGAAGAACATGGGATCGTCCCAATTTTTAGCAAAAATCTCAATTTACAAACTCTGGTAGGAGGAGATATCACGCCAAAGGGTTCTATGGAATCTGGTCTTAAATGGGATCATGTTCATGCAAGTACCATGCGTGGAATGCAAATGACATGGGTGTGGTGCCAAAAGTGGCGACCTCCCAGGGACCAGATGTGGTCGAACTCTAGAGACTTACAAGGCCTACTGCTCCAAGTGATTAAATCCTATGCTGTTCGATGTTCGGTTTTCAAAACTTATTTACAAAAGCTATTTACAAAAGGGACAACTGTCTTGAGTCTCGATCCTAAGGATCTCGGGCTCTTCGTGCTTGCCCTTGTTTGAGTCTTAACACTCGCTTATCTAGTGGAGGTTTTATAAGAAAACAAGGCATATTCCAAATTCCTACGCCTTACTCGAAACGTCGAATTCTCAAACAAGACGAAATTCAAGTAAGTAAATCCTATTTTTACTTTAGGATTCCTCGAAATGAACCATGCTTTAGCTTGGGATAAGCTGCTCTTTTTTGAGCTTTTTGGCCTCTTTTTCCTTTTTTTATTGAGGGTCTCCCTTTGGGAGTATTTTTTCTTTAATCCCTCTTTTTCATAAGAGAATCGATTTTCTTTTGAATTCTGGTTTCTTTCTTTTGGAAAGATACTTTGAATGGGAAATTCCCTTTTGTTTGGGCCTTTGTTTTCCTTTTGGAAATAGAAGAGAAGAGGGGAGGACTTATCCCAAGCCTACACTCGATCCATTCTAGATCAGCCTATTTAGAAATAGCACGTACTACTTGCAAGTATCTTGCTATATTGAACTAGGCCTTTCTTTGTAAGAAGAAGGATTTTGAAATGTAACCACGATTTTGAAGACTCCGCTCTTTCACAAGTGCGAATTCTCTCACTCAGGGTCACATGACTTTGCCTTTGCACCTTATTCACATGTCTCAGGGCAGCTATCCCTTGAAAATTTTCGAAAAATGGAATTTAATCCAAATCCTACACATGATACTTCTTTAAGTATTGAATATTGATAGGATCTGCTAAATTCCTACCTTTTACATCGATCAACCAATACGAATTGTTCGTAGTGGTTGCTCGTACAACATAGGGTCCATCCCAGTTGGGGCGCCACTTGCCTAGGGGGTGTGGGCCACGATGGTGGATGGTTTTTAAGACCAGATCTCCCACTTCAAAGTGGTGAGGCCTCATGTGTTTGCTATAATGTCGGGCTATCCTTTACCGGTATGCATGAGCATGATCCATGGCAAGGAGTCGCCTCTCATCTAGCAAATCTAGTTCGGCCATCCTAGCATGCTGAAGCGTCTCTAGGGGGAGGTCGAGTGCTATGGATGTATGGAATGAATGCAGTTGAGTATGAATGGGAAGAATGGCGTTTGTGCCATAGACCAATTCGAATGGTGTGGCATTCGTGGGAGTCCGGATGGAAGTCCTATAAACCCATAAGGCTTCATCCAGCTTCTCGTGCCACGTCCTACCCTTCTCTAAGGTTTTCTCAATAATACTAATGAGAGTCTTGTTTGTGGCTTCGGCTTGGCCGTTGCCTTGAGGGTAGTAGGGCGAGGAGAAGTGGTGAGTTATGCCATACGTGTTGCACAACTTAACCATCCGCTCGTTCTTGAATGGGGTGCCATTATCAGACACAAGGTCTCGTGGAACCCCAAATCGAGCCAAGATATTCCTCCGGATGAAAGCCACCACATGTTGCCCCATTACATTGGTTAGGGAAATGGCTTCCACCCACTTGGAGAAATACTCCATGGCTGCCAAAATAAATCGATGCCCATTCGAGGCCTTTGGAAATATTGGGCCTACGATGTCAAACGCCCACATGGTAAATGGCCAGGGGTTGACCACGGAATGCAATGCAGATGAAGGGATATGAATGGCGTGCCCATGCACTTGACATGGATGACACTTCCTAACATGATCGTGACAATCCTTTTTCAGGGTGGACCAAAAATAGCCCCCTCTAAGTATTTTCATTGCCATCATGTTGGCATTAACATGACCTCCACATTCTCCATCGTGGAACTCATGCATCACTATCCTAGCCTCCTCTATGTCGATACACCTAAGCAGAATGCCGGTAAAACTTTTTTTGTATAAGACCCCACCCAAAATGGTGTATCGGGTCAAAATCTTACGAATGAATGCCTTATCTTTGGATGTGGCATCCTCGGTGAATCCCCCATTTTCTAAAAATTGTTTTATGTCATAAAACCAGGGTTTTTCAATAGACTCTGGGTTGTTTTGGCAAATATCCAAGTCGTGTGTGGATGGGTGGGGCGCATGCCATATTTATAAAGATCTGGTCCCTGAAATGGGATCGACCTTCAGGGCTGAACCCAAGGAGGAGAGGGCATCGGTGATGCCATTGTCCTCTCTTCCTATGTGTGTGAGTTTACACGACTGGAAGGATTGGACCAATCGAGTGGCCAACTCGTGATATGGAAGTAGTTTCTCATTACGTACTTGCCAAATTTTTAAAACCTGGTTTATGACAAGGAGCGAATCTCCAAAGACTTCGATGCATGATGCCCCTAGAGTTTTCGAAATTCTTAAGCCTTGTATGAGTGCTTCATACTCAGCTACGTTGTTGGAACATTCGAAATCTAAGCAAACTGCTATGGGAATCTCGCCCTTTTCAGGGGAGATTATGATGACCCCGACACCAGCCCCTCGTTGGTTTCGTGCCCCATCGAAGTGCATCTTCCACACTTGGTTTTCGAAAGAATTTGCCAAAATGTGGTTTTGAAAATGGTTTTGCAATATGCCTTCATCAGGCATTTTGACAAGAGTGGGATATGCGTCCTCTAAGGGGAATTCAGCCACGTAATCTGCTAGGGCTTGCCCCTTAATGGAGATCTGGTGATGGTATTTCAGATCATACTCCATTAGAAGGAGTTGCCATTTTCCCAATCTACCCGTGAGAATGGGTTTTTTGAACAAGTGCTTGATTGGATCAAGCTTGGACACTATCCATATCGGCTTGGATTGGCCCTAGGAAGGATGGGCTCTAGGAAACCCTGGTTCTGTGCCCCTAGACTCTTGTAGGGCGTGTAGCCCATGTTTAACAACATGTTCCACAACTTTTTGTTTTTTGAAAGAGTTGGATACAAGTCGTGGTCCTGGAACATGCTATCGTCCATATTATGCTCGTATGGCTTCTTGTCCAGGGGCTTTGGAAATAGGGAACGCTTGGGTTTTCCTAGAAGGATTAGAGTCGGAAGGGGGCCTACTTTAGGCGGCCCCTTCACACATACAACCTTCCTAGGGTTGTTTAACACGAGCCGAGGTGGCTCAACCATAATTTGCCCCAGGTTAGCCTCATGGGCCTGGGAGCTTGATAAACAAGGGGAGTTTTTGATCCCCTGAAGCTGTGGGTGACTCTCACCTAGGATCACTACGACCTGGTCCCTAAAAGGGATCTTGACACACCTGTGGAAGGTGGATGGCACAGCGCATAAACTGTGTATCCAGGGCCTTCCCAGCAACAGCTTATAATGGGGGTGGATGTCGAAGACATGGAACACCCCCGTGTGTTCGATCCCTCCCGTTTCCATTGGGAGTTCGATGGATCCTAAAGGTCTAGACGCATTCCCATCGTATCCAGTGATAAGGATGGGGCTTGGGTTCACTGAAGTCAAAGTGACTCCGATTTTGTACGCCACATGAAGTGGAAGGATGTTGAGCCCTCCTCCACCATCGACTAGGCACCTGTTCAGAGAGTGGTTGTTTAGAACCACCTCGATATGCAGGGCCTAGTTATGGGTTTCGTAGGGTCTATCTACATCATCTTCCGAGAAAGTGATGGGCGATTTTGCTCCTAATAAAGCCACTTGGGCTGACAAGGATTCCGGACTTATGTTCGAATCAACCTTGGCCCTTTCTAGAATTTTCTCTAATACAAGTCTATGCCTAGGCGAAGTTTTTATAAGCTCTAAGATAGACATGTGAATAGTGTAAACACCCGAAATCCTACGAATTTCTTAAAACAAATCTGGTTTTGTAAAAGCAGCCCCAAAGGGGCATTTTGAGTCTGGAAACCCAGGAGCCTTCCAAACAACCCTGTACATACGTTTTGAACTCTATATTTCGAAAATATACATTATAGCTTTTAAAACCTTTTAAAACATGTTTTGAAACCCCGAAGTGGCTTGGCCCGATCAAGACAGGACCAGGAGAGCTAAGAGGAGCCCGGAACCGGAGCACATATCGAGTTCGGCGCAGCAACTCTTGTATCTGATTCACACCCCAGGATCTCGAACGTCCAAGACCCTGTTCTTATCAAAATAGCATTTGAAGTCATCTCCGGAAGGCAGAAACGGAGGCGGACGACTATGTTGGCGAAGACCCAATGCAGACGGAGTACTGATGTTGTCAGGCCCCACACGAATCGTCCGTTTTGAACCCAGCTCGAAGGAGTCAGAGTTCAGTTTGGGTTGGATCTGGACCATATATATCCAGATTCCAATCCAAACCCATATGTGGACTTGGATTTGGATTTGGATCCAGAGATCCAATCCAATATCCATATCCATGGCCCACATCACCTTCTCATAAATGGAGGTGGGGCCCACTTGAAATTCACGTGGGATATTGGGCATGAGAGAGAGTGGGGGTGAAAAATATCAAGAGTGTTGTATTAAGCTTGACTTGTGTGTCAAGTTTGGGTTTAATCATGTGGGTTAGCCTAATTGAGTGGGTTTAAGCTTGTAATTAGCTAAAACCTAACCTAGGGCTGCACCAACATGGGGTGATCAAGGTCTATGGGCCATGCTAAGGGAGCTCCTTCACCTAAACCTAGCCCAAAATGCCTAAACCTAGCCTAAACCCCTAATCCACCCCTAATCTGAACCTAATCACCTAACCCACTTCCCTAATCCCGTCCTAATCCCAACCTAATCACCTAACCCACTTCCCTAATCCTTCCCTAAACCTAGATTAATTTCCCTAATCCTAGCCTAAACCTAGCCTAATCACCTAACCTAGCTCACTAAACCTCACCCTAAAACCCAACCACCTAACCTAGCCCTAAACCCCTAAACCACCCTTAGCCCACAATCTACCCAAACCCCTAGTTTTAAAATATCTGGCCCAACCCTTTCCAGCCCACCTTATCTACATACCACCCTACCTAAACCACCTAACCACTACCCTCAGCCCAGCCCTAACCGACCTACCCATTCCCTATTTAAACCCCTCCCCTTTGTGGGCGGGTTTTTCAAGTGGGAACCACCATCTCACCCAGCCGGGCCCTCTCCATCTCCCATATCTCACCCAGCCGGGACCACTCTCCATCACCTTCGCCTGCTCCACCTGCTCCATTAGCTCCACCTGCACCGCCACCTTCCCTCTCCCATCCACCACCACCTCACCCAGCCGGACGCCACCACCTTCATCCAGCCGAACCAGCCGAACTCCCATCAACACCCGGCTTCTCTCTTCATCCACTCGCCACTTCTCCCCATCCGGTAAGCCTTCTTTAACCCTACCTAAACCCTTCTCTACTACCTCTCCACTCCCAGCCACCCACCATACCATCACCTTACTCACCCAACAGCCCCTCACCGCCACCACTCCCACTCGGCCAAACCTTAGCCGCCTCAACCATTTGCTTCCTACCTGACTCACATCAACTATACCCGGCCACTACCTTCCCCTAGGTGTCCCATTCGGCCTTCTCACAAACTCTCCCTTAGGGCCAGTTTTCCATAAGTACTCAACTCCCCTAGTGATCCTAAGACCTCACTCGTTCAGCCCATTTAAACCCCCTACCTTGAGGCGACATCTACTTGCCACCGGCCACCTTTGAGGCGCCTATCCCGCGCCCCACTTGCAGCCGGCCAGCACCCTTGATCATCCATCTTTGAGGAGCTCCCGTTTGCAGCCCAAGGCCAAGTCCACGCTCAAGCAAGACCTCTACGGACCAGCTACTCGTAAGTGTCTAAACTCGGTCTTTAGTTGTACACTTGCTTGAGATTCAATTTGATACGGGGTTGTAATAACGGAGCATAGTCTCCCCCCGCTTGTAATAACGTGGCTTGGCACAACCACACACATGCACTCTCTTAGTCGTGCACGATTTTGAACACACACGGGCCTAATCAGCCCCTAATATATAAGTGTACATATACTTTCATTTTCGAAGGGTTTTTGTTTAAGTTGGGTGCGTTGTCTTTCAATTCAAGCACTCACACACATTGAGCTTTCGCTCTTAGTTGAAAGACCCAAGTAAGGGCCGACCTATACTATTTGGGTTTCATTTCATGTCGTGTGAGTAAGTCTTTCAATTCAAGCACTCTCACACACATTGAGCTTTCGCTCTTAGTTGAAAGACCCAAGTAAGGGCCGACCTATACTATTTGGGTTTCATTTCATGTCGCGTGAGGAAGTCTTTCAATTCAAGCACTCTCACACACATTGAGCTTTCGCTCTTATTTGAAAGACCCAAGTAAGGGCCGACCTATACTATTTGGGTTTCATTTCATGTCGTGTGAGTAAGTCTTTCAATTCAAGCACTTTCACACACATTGAGCCTTCGCTCTTACTCCCAAGACCTTAGTAAAGGCCTTATTGCAGTTATATTTGGGTTTCATTTATGTCGTGTGTGTAGTACTTCAATTCAAGCACTCTCACACACATTGAGCTTTCGCTCTTACTCCCAAGACCTTAGTCAAGGCCATACTGCAATTTATATTTGGGTTTTATTTCATGTCGTGTGTGTAAGTCTTTTAATTCAAGCACGCACCCACATTGAGCCTTCGCTCTTATTTGCAAGACCCGAGTAAGGGCTCATATACATAAGATATATACATATCTCCCTTCGGTTATTTCCCTTCGGTTATTTCCCTTCGATTATTTCCCTTCTGTTATTTCCCCTTCAGTATTGTCTTTACATTTCGGGTTTTCCCTTTGGAGTAGCGTGAGTTTGCATTGCATCTACGCCATACCACGAGGTAGGACGCATATTGCATCAAAGCAAGCCCGCTCGAATTCGCCCATGTAGTGGAGTGTTCATAACACACAAACTAGGTGGCCCGAAAAGGGATAAAAGAAAAGACTTAGGCACGTGCAAATCCACGTGATCTAAAACATGCAACCGCATCTTAAAGACCCGAAATAGACACCTCAAACCGCTTCGTAGACTTTCTCTCCAAAACTCGATTTTTGCAAAAGCGTACAGACTGACCCTTGCGCATCGGTGCAAGAAGGTCTGCGACGACAAGAGCTTACTTGCTCACAGTCGCCACGTTTAGAAGTCAGTGATAAAAATATCTTCGCTAGCTTAAGTAAGCTAGCTGGCACGCCCTATTTGTATACATAGGCCTTAGACACACGAGAAGATCCACTCCAAGCCCCGAAAGAGGCGAAGAGGCGGGGATTTTCGCGCGTCTACAAATAGGAATCTTTGAAAGGTGGTTTTCGAAGTCATAAGGATTTAGGATGACTTTGTCCTTATCTGCTTTTGGCAGAACACTAGGGATACATGCTTTTGAGGGGCCAGGCACACTGACCACCTTTTGAGCACCTTGAAGGTGCGGGGGTTGATAGATCCTCCTGGATCTAGTGACTTCCCCCACGACTAGCCTAGGGTTCACGCTAAACTTGGCTCTAAGGATGAGCTGAGGAGAACCTTGGATTTTTAAAACTGGTTTTACCGGTGTTTCCACTTTTGGTGGTCCCCGAATGACGACTTGGGCGGGCTTCTTGTATAGTACAAGAATGGGCGCACAAGTGGGTCGACCAGGTTCTGGTTTTTGCGCTAGTTCCTTGGAAATGGTGAGGGTACATACCTCTTTTCCTTTCCCATTGCCACTGGCGTGTTTGGGTGAGGGTACATATCAAGTTCTCAATTTTATTTAAGAGGGAGAAGCAGTGTTTATTATCATGGCCTTTGAGCTGATGATACTTACAAAATCGGTTTAAATACCCCCCTTTGGAAGTGAATCCTTCGGGGATTTCAGGGAGTTCTATCATGCCCTGGGCAAGTAGGAGGTCTAGGACCTCCGACACAGGTTGCCCCAGCGGAGTATACTCCCGTTTTTCAACCGATTTTTGAAAATTTCGTTCCCTCTTATTTTCTAATTTTTCAAACTTTTTGGAAGTGCCCGCCACGCCTGGATCCACCCGGACATTGGCGATTTTATGGGGCTTTGCCCCTTTGTCTGTCGTGGGCAGCCCATATGCGATGGGCTTTTCCAAGCGGGTTTTTGGAACGGCACTTCCTTTCCACAAGTGATCGTATGTCCCTTTTCACAAGTTGGTGTCAAAAAGGGAGGCCTTTTTGATCAACTTATGGAAAGTTGAAATCTCATGGAGCGAGAGAAGGGTTTTTAACTCGCTTTTAAAGTTATCCAGGATGAGCATTACTGCGCATCCTTTGGATATGGGCTCTCGCACTTGGCCCAAAAATGACCTCCATCTTATAATGAAGGCATGTACGTCTTCGTTCATGCCTTGCTTTGTATCCTTTAAGGTATTCAGAGTCGGCGTGACTTCTATGTTGTGTGCAAATCTTTGCATGAAGCAGTTCGCTAACTCTTCAAAAGTAGCGAACTGGCTTAAGTCGTAGGAAGCCAGCCATTTGGCAGTTGTGCCTTTAAGGGATAAAGGGAACCAATACACCCATTTCATCGAGTCCTTTTTCTTCTTATGGGCTCGACGTGAGAAAAGCTGCAAGTGAGACCTAGGGTCTCCCATGCCATCATACCGATGGAAGTTCGGTATTTCATCGTCACTGTCTGTTTCGTAATCCATAGGAAGGAAATCAGACAGGGTGTAGTTTCTTTTCTCTTTATTCTGCCCTTTCAGCAACTGCTGTAGGGCTTTACGGTCCTTTTATGTGAAGGACTCATGGTATTGGTTGCCTTCCATTACGGAGGCCTCTTTGTGCTTGCGAGGTTTTTCAGATTTCTTTTTAGGCCTTTGTTCACCGTTTGATGAACATGAATCGCCTACTTCAGCCTCTTGGCTGAGAGCATCGATTTTGGCCTCAAACTCCCTTCTCAAGTCCTCAATTTCATCTAGTTTTATTTTGTTTTTGAAAATCCTCCTAGAGTGAGAACTTGATGCGCATGAGCCTTGGCTCGACACTTCACTTGGATTGGATTTTGACATGCTTTTCAAGCTTTTTTTCAAAATGTCCTAAGTACAAGCAAAGAAAACAAGTTAAAATGACACCTTTTACAAAAATTTTTGCAAGACTTCTACTTAAAAACTCGATTTTTGAACGGCTCACGTCCCACCGGGCGTGCCAATCTCTGTAGACACGCGAAAAATCCCCGCCTCTCACCTTTTTCAGGGCTCGGAGCGGATCCTAAGTGAGAAATCTCTTATGTCAATAAGGTGCAAAAGGCGAACTCGTGTGACCCTAAGTGAGAGAATTTGCACTTGTGAAAGAGTGGAGTTTTCTAAATCGTGGTTACATTTCAAAATCCTTCATCTTACAAAGAAAGGCCTAGTTCAACATAGCAAGATACTTGCAAGTAGTACGTGCTATTTCTAAATAGGCTGATCTGGAATGGATCGAGTGTAGGCTTGGGATAAGTCATCCCCTCTTCTCTTCTATTTCCAAAATGAAAACAAAGGCCCAAAACAAAAGGGAATTCCCCATTCAAAGTCTTTTTCCAAAAGAAAGAAACCAGACTTCAAAAAGAAAAATCGATTCTCTTATGAAAAAGAGGGATTAAAGAAAAAATACTCCCAAAGGGAGACCCTCTATGAAAAAAAGAAAAAAGAGGCCAAAAAGCTCAAAAAGAGCAGTTTTCCGCCTTCTGTGCCTTAAACTACGGGACGCTTCAGAAGGGACCGTGGTATCTCTTTCCCATCCCTGGCTTATCCCAAGCTAAAGCATGGTCATTTCGAGGAATCCTAAAGTAAAAATAGGATTTACTTACTTGAATTTCATCTTGTTTGAGAATTCGACGTTTCGAGTAAGGCGTAGGAATTTGAAATGAAGCTTGTTTTCTTATAAAATCTCCGCTAGATAAGCGAGTGTTAAGACTCAAACAAGGGCAAGCACGAAGAGCTCGAGATCCTTAGGATCAAGGCTCAAGACAGTTGTCCCTTTTGTAAATAGTTTTTGTAAATAAGTTTTGAAAACCAAACATCGAACAACATAGGATTTGCTCACTTGGAGCAATAGACCTTGTAAGTCTCTAGAGTTCGACCACATCTGGTCTCTGGGAGGTCGCCACTCTTGGCACCACACCCATGTCATCTGCATTCCACGCATGATACTTGCATGAACATGATCCCATTTAGGACCAGATTCCATAAGTAAACCCTTTGGCGTGATATCTCCTCCTACCAGAGTTTGAAAATTGAGATTTTGCTAAAATGGGACGATCCCATATTCTTCGTGGCTAGATCTAGGGAGACATTAAAAGGGGTGTTTGTCATCTTTGCCCTTATCTAAATCAATTTGGACAAGGCCAAAGAGGGGCATCTGTAAACACCCCGAAATCCCACGAATTCCTTAAACAAGCCTGGTTTTGTAAAAGCAGCCCCAAAGGGCCATTTTTGAGTTTCGAAACCCAGGAGCCATCCAGACAACCCTGTATATATGCTTTAAACTATATCCTTCAAAAACATACGATATGGCTTTTGAAAACCCTTTTAAAACATGTTTTGAAACCCCAAAGTGGCTTGGCCTGATCAAGACAGGACCAGGAGAGCTAAGAAGAGCCCGGAACCGGAGCACACGTCAAGCCCGGCGTAGCAACTCTTGTATCTGATTCACACCCCAGGATCTCGAACGTCCAAGACCCTGTTCTTACCAAAATAGCATTTGAAGTCATCTCCGGAAGGCAGAAACGGAGGCGGACGACCATGTTGGCGAAGACCCAACGCAAACGGAGTACTGATGCTGTCAGGCCCCGCACGAATCGTCCGTTTCAAACCCAGCTCGAAGGAGTCAGAGTTCAGTTTGGATTGGATCTGGACCATATATATCCAGATTCCAATCCAAACCCATATGTGGACTTGGATTTGGATTTGGATCCAGAGATCCAATCCAATATCCATAGCCATGGCCCACATCACCTTCTCATAAATGGAGGTGGGGCCCACTTGAAATTCACGTGGGATATTGGGCATGAGAGAGAGTGGGGGTGAAAAATATCAAGAGTGTTGTATTAAGCTTGACTTGTGTGTCAAGTTTGGGTTTAATCATGTGGGTTAGCCTAATTGAGTGGGTGTAAGCTTGTAATTAGCTAAAACCTAACCTAGGGCTGCACCAACATGGGGTGATCAAGGTCTATGGGCCATGCTAAGGGAGCTCCCTCACCTAAACCTAACCCAAAATGACTAATCCTAGCCTAAACCCCTAATCCACCCCTAATCCCGACCTAATCACCTAACCCACTTCCCTAATCCCGTCCTAATCCCAACCTAATCACCTAACCCACTTCCCTAATCCTTCCCTAAACCTAGATTAATTTCCCTAATCCTAGCCTAAACCTAGCCTAATCACCTAACCTAGCTCACTAAACCTCACCCTAAAACCCAACCACCTAACCTAGCCCTAAACCCCTAAACCACCCTTAGCCCACAATCTACCCAAACCCCTAGTTTTAAAATATCTGG
Source organism: Brasenia schreberi (assembly GCA_036023115.1). Lineage (NCBI taxonomy): Eukaryota > Viridiplantae > Streptophyta > Magnoliopsida > Nymphaeales > Cabombaceae > Brasenia > Brasenia schreberi. The sequence continues at coordinate 12,151,553 of JAYKKT010000088.1, forward strand.
CCCAACCCTTTCCAGCCCACCTTATCTATATACCAGCCTACCTAAACCACCTAACCACTACCCTCAGCCCAACCCTAACCGACCTACCCATCCCCTATTTAAACCCCCCCCCCTTGGGGGCGGGTTTTGCAAGTGGGAACCCTCACCTCACCCAGCCGGGACCACTCTCCATCACCTCCGCCTGCTCCACCAGCCACCACCTGCACCGCCACCTTCCCTCTTCCATCCACCACCATTCCCCAGCCGGACGCCACCACCTTCATCCAACCGAACCAGCCAAGAGCCCACCTGCCCGCCTACTTCTCCTTGCCTTCCACCGCCTCTCCCCATTCGGTAAGTACCCAATCTCCATCAAAGCCCCTTCTCTTCCACCTCTCCACTCTTAGCCACCTACCCTATCCTCATCTCAGCCCCTTTGCCACCACCCTTTGCACCTAGCCGAACCTAGTATAACCTAAACTATCGTCCACTACCTAGCCATCATACTCCATTCGGCCTTCCCCTAGGTGTTCCATTCGGCCTTCCCCTAGGTGTCCGATTCGGCCTTCCCACAAACCCTCCTTTAGGTCCAGCTTTCCCTAAACTCTCAACTCCCCTAGTGACCCTAAGAACCCACTTATTTAGCCCCTTTGAACCCCCTACCTTGAGGCGACACCTACTTGCCACCGGCTACCTTCGAGGCGCCTATCCCACGCCCCACTTGCAGCCGGCCAGCACTTTGGTTCACCTATCTTCGCGGAGCTCCCGTTTGCAGCCCAAGGCCAAGCCCACGCTCAAGCAAGACCTCTACGGACCAGCTACTCGTAAGTGTCTAAACTCGGTCTTTAGTTGTACACTTGCTTGAGATTCAATTTGATACGGGGTTGTAATAACGGAGCATAGTCTCCCCCCGCTTGTAATAACGTGGCTTGACACAACCACACACGTGCACTCTCTTAGTCGTGCACGATTTTGAACACACACGGGCCTAATCAGCCCCTAATACATAAGTGTATATATATACGTTCATTTTCGAAGGGTTTTGTTTAAGTTGGGTGCGTTGTCTTTCAATTCAAGCACTCACACACATTGAGCCTTCGCTCTTAGTTGAAAGACCCAAGTAAGGGCCGACCTATACTATTTGGGTTTCATTTCATGTCGTGTGAGTAAGTCTTTCAATTCAAGCACTCTCACACACATTGAGCTTTCGCTCTTATTTGAAAGACCCAAGTAAGGGCCGACCTATACTATTTGGGTTTCATTTCATGTTGTGTGAGTAAGTCTTTTAATTCAAGCACTTTCACACACATTGAGCCATCGCTCTTACTCCCAAGACCTTAGTAAAGGCCTTATTGCAGTTATATTTGGGTTTCATTTATGTCGTGTGGATAGTCTTTCAATTCAAGCACTCTCACACACATTGAGCCTTCGCTCTTATTCCCAAGACCTTAGTCAAGGCCATACTGCAATTTATATTTGGGTTTAATTTCATGTCGTGTGTGTAAGTCTTTCAATTCAAGCACGCACCCACATTGAGCCTTCGCTCTTATTTGCAAGACCCGAGTAAGGGCTCATATACATAAGCTATATACATATCTCCCTTCGGTTATTTCCCTTCGGTTATTTCCCTTCCGTTATTTCCCTTCAGTGTTGTCTTTACATTTCGGGTTTTCCCTTTGGAGTAGTGTGAGTTTGCATTGCATCTATGCCATACCACGAGGTAGGACGCATGTTGCATCAAAGCAAGCCCCGCTCGAATTCGCCCATGTAGTGGAGTGTTCATAACACACAAACTAGGTGGCCCGAAAAGGGATAAAAGAAAAGACTTAGGCACGTGCAAATCCACGTGATCTAAAATATGCAATCGCATCCTAAAGACCCGAAATAGACACCTCGAACCGCTTCATAGACTTTCCCTCCAAAACTCGATTTTTGCAAAAGCGTACAAACTGACCCTTGCGCATCGGTGCAAGAAGGTCTGCGACGACAAGAGCTTACTTGCTCACAGTCGCCACGTTTAGAAGTCAGTGATAAAAATATCTTCGCTAGCTTAAGTAAGCTAGCTGGCACGCCCTATTTGTATACATAGGCCTTAGACACTCGAGAAGATCCACTCCAAGCCCCGAAAGAGGCGAAGAGGCGGGGATTTTCGTGCGTCTACATGGACCTAAGGAGGGTCACTAGGGGGAGTGTAGTGTTGGGGAATATGGCACTAAGGGAAGGGAACTAGATAGGGGAAGCTCTTAGGGAGTTGGATGGGGTAGATGGGTGTAGCTAGGTTGGTTAGGTAGTGGTGGGTAGTTAGGATACTATGGGTTCGGCTGAGGGGGAAGGGTGGCAGCAAGTGGCTGGTTGTGGGGGCAGGTGGCTGAGAGTGGAGAAGAAGTAGAGTGGAGTATGGGGTACTAACAGGATGATGGGAGGCGGCGGGTGGTTGGAGAGCAGCCGGGTGTGGTGGAGCAACTGGTTCGGCCAAAGGCAGGGGTGGCAACAGGTGGTGGGCCGGCTGGGGTGTGGTGGAGCAGGTGGAGCACGGTGGTGGCTGGTGGTGGTGCAGGTGGAAGGCCTGGCTGGACGTGGATGAAGTGGCTGGGCTCGGTTGGGCTGGACCAAGGTGAGAGAGGATGGGAAGGGAGAGAGCTTCTAGATAGGAAACCCGCCCCCAAGGGGGGGGGTTTATATAGGGATGGGTAGGTCGGTTAGGGCTGGGTTTGGGTTAGTGGTTAGGTGGTTTAGGTAGGTGGTATGATGATAAGGTGGGCTGGAAAGGGTAGGGCCAGATATTTTAGATACTAGTGGTTTGGGTAGGTTGTGGGCTAGGGGTGGTTTAGGGGTTTAGGGTTTGGTTAGGTGGGTGGGTTCTAGGGTGAGGTTTAGTGAGCTAGGTTAGGTGATTAGGCTAGGATTAGGCTAGGTTTAGGGAAATTAACCTAGGTTTAGGGAAGGATTAGGGAAGTGGGTTATGTGATTAGGTTAGGATTAGGCCGGGATTAGAGAAGTAGGTTAGGTGATTAGGTTCAGATTAGGGGCGGATTAGGGTGGAAGGCTAGGATTAGGTATTTTGGGTTAGGTTTAGGTGAAAGAGCTCCCTTTGCATGGCCCATGGACCTTAACCACATCATGTTGGTGCAGCCCTAGGTTAGGTTTTGGCTAATTACAAGCTTAAACCCACTCAATTAGGCTAACCCACATGATTAACCCCAAACTTGACACACAAGTCAAGCTTAATTACAACACACTTGATCTTATCCATCCCCACTCTCTCTCATGCCCATAATCCCACGTGAAATTCAAGTGGGCCCCACCTCCATTTATGAGAAGGTGATGTGGGCCATGGATATGGATATTGGATTGGATTTTTGAATCCAAATCCAAATCCAAGTCCATACATGGGTTTGGATTGGGATCTGGATATATATGGTCCAGATCCAATCCAAACTGAACTGTGACTCCTTCGAGCTGTATTCGAAACGAACGGTTTGTGCGGGGCCTGACAGCATCAGTGCTCCGTCTGCGTTGGGTCTTCGCCAACATGATCGTCCGCCTCTGTTTTCGCCTTCCAGAGATGACTTCAAAGGATGTTTTGATGATAATAGGGTCTTGGACGTTCGAGATCCTGGGGGTGTGAATTTGATACAAGAGTTGTTGTGTCAGGCTCGACAGGTGCTCCGGTTCCGGGTTCTTCTTAGCTGCTTCGGGGTTTCAAAACATGTTTTTAAAAGGGTTTTAAAAGTCATATTGTATGTTTTTGAAATACAGAGTTGAAAACATATGTACAGGGTTGTCTGGAAGGCTCCTGGGTTTCCAGACTCAAAATAGCCCTTTGGGGCTGCTTTTGCAAAACCAGATGAAATTGAGAAATTCGTGAGATTTCGGGGTGTTTACAGTTATGTTTCCCATCCTTGAGCAAAAAGTATCATGATCATGTTAGAAAAAACCATGGAAGTGCATGGACATGAACATACCATTGTCCATCCAAAATCCTTTTGAAAAGCCATGGCCCTTCACTATATGGCCATGCGAAATTCCCATCAAGCTAGGGGCATTTTTAAATACAGCCCCTAGACACTTTCCATGGATAAGCGAATGCATCTCCTTCATGATTTGTGAGATACATTTCATGTGTTCATCGTTGCATAAAAACATGTATTTCCATTTTAAATCACATGGAGTGCATAGCATGCATCATATCACCTTGAAGAAAGCCCAAAAGGGTGGCAAACTTGAGTAGGAATGTCCCCATGTCTTCAAAAGGGCAACAAAAATTAGAAATTTGTTGATATTGTGGGTAGAAATTAGCAAAACCCCGAAAATGCCCGAATATTCAAAAGGGTTTATGTTAAATTCTTTTTCAAAAAGATTTTGAAAAATCGAACTCCTTTGAAACTTCTAGAAAGAAGGATCGAAGTAGATTGTATAATCCCGAATGGAGGAATCGATACTTTTCGAAAAGTAGAGTCTTCCAAAAATGAATTGGCGATATTTCAAAGAACCTTGGCTTACAAGATTTAGCCTTGTTGAAAATATCAAAATATTTTTGAATAGCAGATGCTATTAAGAAATAGGACGATCTCGTTTTAATTGAGTAACTAAAGGGATAAGCCTTCCCCCATCCTACTTTCTCTTCGAAAAGGAAAATTGGCTGTGTTCAAAAGAAAAACAAAAAAACAAGAATGCAAAAACTCCTCCGAAAGTGGTCTTCCCTTCATAAACAGGGAATACAAAAACTCCTCCGAAAGAGGTCTTCTCGTTTCAAAAGAAAAAGGAGATATAAAAACACTCCTCCCAAAGAGGTCTTCCCTTCATAAACAGGGAATACAAAAACTCCTCCAAAGAGCTGCTCTCCCTTAAAGAAAAGAGGGATTAATGAAAAAAATACTCCCAAAGGGAGACCCTATATGAAAAAAAGAAACAAAAAGCCAAAGCTCCATAGAGCGATTTTCTGATTCTTTGCCTAAAACCACGGGACGCTTCAGAAGGGACCGTGGTATCTCTTTCCCATATCCCTACGGCTTATCCCCGAGGAAAAAGATTCAAATTTGCGAAAATCCTAAAGTACGAATAAAATCAGCTTATTTGGATTTCATTTTGTTTGAGAACTCGACTCTGTTTTGTAGGAAATGGAACTTTGAAATGTTTTCCAAGTTTTCCTACCCAAAAACCTCTACTGAGTAGCGGGTATTGAAACCCGAATGAAGGGAAGTATGAAAAATGGAAGTCCTTTTCGATACAAGTTAAAAGGAGTTCCTTTTGAAAAAGAAATTTTCGAAAAACCCACGAATGTCAAAAAGACAAGGGTACAACCTGCTTAGAGCAGACAGCCTCAAAAGGCTCTCTCTAAAGCTCGAAAACCCGAAAAATGTCGAGAAGACATGGGTAAAAACCTGCTCGGAGCAGCCAGCCACAAAAGGCTCTCTTCGGGCTCAAAAACAAAAAATATATTTTTTCTCATGCATGCATTTAGAGAGTCGTTCGTGCATGATCATACATATAGGGAAATAGCTAGGAAAAGCCCCCTTTTGCTAAAAATCCCCACCTTTGGAAAAAGAAAACAGGGTTTTGCGAAATAAATGGTGTATTCTCGAGAAAATTTGAGAGAAAAACCAAAACGGGGTGTTTCTTCTTTGCCATTATCCAAATACATTTGGATAATGCCAAAGAGGGGCATCTGTAAACACCCTAAATCTTCTATATTTCAAAAAACTCTCGAAAAAGCTCGTTTGAGCCAAAACGACAACCTGTTTTGAAATGTGAAAATAGGTATAGAAGGCAAAAGAAGACCCTAGGCCCGAAGAGGATTCAAGCCTAGAGCTTCAGAAGCCACTCCCTGATAAAAAAACAAAAGAAAGCAGAGCCCGTTTGATGAAAAGCTCAACGGAGTCCAGAACGGCGAGACGGAGTCCGGACGACAAAGTTGGGGAAAAACCAGCACCAGACGGAGCGCTGATGAAGCCAATGCCCGCACAGATCATTCGCCTCGAGAAGCCAAGAAGGATTGTCTGAAGAAATTTTGATTTGGATCTGGACCATATATATCTAGATCCAAATCCATGTAGTGAATAGTGTTTGGATTTGGGTCAATCCAAATAGTGTTTGGATTTGGATTGGATCCAAATAGTGTTTGGATTGGATCGGATCTGGATCAAAATATCCAGATCCATATCCATAAAAATGTTGGGTTTGGATCGGATACGGATCTCAAAATATCCAAGATCCAATATCCAGATCAAAATGGTATTTGGATTTGGGTATGGATCCAAACCCAAACCCAAACCCAAATCCAAGACCCACCTCAAATCTCTATAAATAGAGGTGAGGGGGTCCATGTAAAGGGTTCATGCGAATATTTGGGAGGAGAGAGAGGGAGTGATAGACCTAGCCATGAGGGCTCATTGGGTGAGGTGGGTTCAAGCCATGTGGGCTGTAGACACGCGAAAATCCCCGCCTCTCGCCTTTTCAGGGCTCGGAGCGAATCCTCTCGTGTGTCTAAGGCCTATGTATGCAAACAGGGCGTGCCAGCTAGCTTACCTAAGCTAGCGAAGATATTTTTAATACTGACTTCTAAACGTGGCGACTGTGAGCAAGTAAGCTCTTGTCGTCGTAGACCTTCTTGCACTGATGCGCAAGGGTCAATCTGTACGCTTTGCAAAAATTGAGTTTTGGGATAGAAAGCCTACGAAGCGGTTCGAGGTGTCTATTTCGGGTCTTTTAAATGCGATTGCATGTTTTAGATCACGTGGATTTGCACGTGCCTAAGTCTTTTCTTTTATCCCTTTTCGGGCCACCTAGTTTGTGTGTTATGAACACTCCACTACATGGGCGAATTCGAGCGGGGCTTGCTTTGATGCAATATGCGTCCTACCTCGTGGTATAGCGTAGATGCAATGCAAACTCACACTACTCCAAAGGAAAAACCCAAAATGTAAAGACAATACTGAAGGGAAATAACCGAAGGGAAATGACTTGTAAAGTAATTGCCGAAGGGAGATATGTATATAGAGTATGTATATGAGCCCTTACTCGGGTCTTGCAAATAAGAGCGAAGGCTCAATGTGGGTGCGTGCTTGAATTGAAAGACTTACACACACGACATGAAATTAAACCCAAATATAAATTGCAGTATGGCCTTTACTAAGGTCTTGGGAGTAAGAGCGAAGGCTCAATGTGTGTGAGAGTTGTAAACACCTCGAAATCCCACGAACTTCTCAAAATTCATCTGGTTTTATACAAGCAGCCACCAAAGGGCCATTTTTGAGTCTGGAAACCCAGGAGCCTTCCAGACAACCCTGTATATATGTTTTAAACTTTATCTTTCAAAAACGTATGATATGGCTTTTGAAAACTTTTTAAAACATGTTTTGAAACCCCAAAGCGGCTTAGCCCGATCAAGACAAGACCAGGAGAGCTAAGAAGAGCCCGGAACCGGAGCACATGTCGAGCCCGGCACAGCAACTCTTGTATTTGATTCACACCCCAGGATCTCGAACATCCAAGACCCTGTTCTTATCGAAATATCATTTGAAGTCATCTCCGGAAGGCAGAAACGGAGGCGGACGACCATGTTGGCGAAGACCCAACGCAGACGGAGTACTGATGCTGTCAGGCCCCGCACAAATCGTCCGTTTCGAACCCAGCTCGAAGGAGTCAGAGTTCAGTTTGGATTGGATCTGGACCATATATATCCAGATTCCAATCCAAACCCATATGTGGACTTGGATTTGGATTTGGATCCAGAGATCCAATCCAATATCCATATCCATGGCCCACATCACCTTCTCATAAATGGAGGTGGGGCCTGTAAACACCCCGAAATCCCACGAATTTCTTAGACAAATCTGGTTTTGTAAAAGCAGCCCCAAAGGGCCATTTTGAGTCTGGAAACCCAGGAGCCTTCCAGACAACCCTGTATATATTTTTAAACTATATCTTTCAAAAACATAGGATATAGCTTTTAAAAAACCTTTTAAAACACGTTTTTGAAACACCAAAGTGGCTTGGCCTGATCAAGACAGGACCAGGAGAGCTAAGAAGAGCCCGGAACCGGAGCACACGTCAAGCCCGGCGCAGCAACTCTTGTATCTGATTCACACCCCAGGATCTCGAACGTCCAAGACCCTGTTCTTACCAAAATAGCATTTGAAGTTATCTCCGGAAGGCAGAAACGGAGGCGGACGACCATGTTGGCGAAGACCCAACGTAGAGGAGTACTGATGCTGTCAGGCCCCGCACGAATCGTCCGTTTCGAACCCAGCTCGAAGGAGTCAGAGTTCAGTTTGGAGTGGATCTGGACCATATATATCCAGATCCCAATCCAAACCCATATGTGGACTTGGATTTGGATTTGGATCCAGAGATCCAATCCAATATCCATATCCATGGCCCACAGCACCTTCTCATAAATGGAGGTGGGGCCCACTTGAAATTCACGTGGGATATTGGGCATGAGAGAGAGTGGGGGTGAAAAATATCAAGAGTGTTGTATTAAGCTTGACTTGTGTGTCAAGTTTGGGTTTAATCATGTGGGTTAGCCTAATTGAGTGGGTTTAAGCTTGTAATTAGCTAAAACCTAACCTAGGGCTGCACCAACATGGGGTGATCAAGGTCTATGGGCCATGCTAAGGGAGCTCCTTCACCTAAACCTAACCCAAAATGCCTAAACCTAGCCTAAACCCCTAATCCACCCCTAATCTGAACCTAATCACCTAACCCACTTCCCTAATCCCGTCCTAATCCCAACCTAATCACCTAACCCACTTCCCTAATCCTTCCCTAAACCTAGATTAATTTCCCTAATCCTAGCCTAAACCTAGCCTAATCACCTAACCTAGCTCACTAAACCTCACCCTAAAACCCAACCACCTAACCTAGCCCTAAACCCCTAAACCACCCTTAGCCCACAATCTACCCAAACCCCTAGTTTTAAAATATCTGGCCCAACCCTTTCCAGCCCACCTTATCTACATACCACCCTACCTAAACCACCTAACCACTACCCTCAGCCCAGCCCTAACCGACCTACCCATCCCCTATTTAAACCCCCCCCCTTGGGGGCGGGTTTTCCAAGTGGAAACCCTCACCTCACCCAGCCGGGCCCTCTCCTTCTCCCACTTTCTCACCTAACCGGGACCACTCTCCATCACCTCCGCCTGCTCCACCGGCTCCACCAGCCCCACCTGCACCGCCACCTTCCCTCTTCCATCCATCACCACCTCACCCAGCCGGACGCCACCACCTTCATCCAACCGAACCAGCCGAGCTCCCATCAACACCCGGCTTCTCTCTTCATCCACCCGCCACTTCTCCCCATCCGGTAAGCCTTCTCTAATCCTACCTAAACCCTTCTCTACTACCTCTCCACTCCTAGCCACCCACCCTATCATCATCTCAGCCTTTGCCACCACCCTTTTCACCTAGCCGAACCTAGTATAACCTAAACTATTGGCCACTACCTAACCATCCTATCCCATTCGGCCTTCCCCAAGGTGTCCCATTCGGCCTTCCCATAAATTCTCCTTTAGGTCCAGCTTTCCCTAAACTCTCAACTCCCCTAGTGACCCTAAAAACCCACTTATTTACCCCTTTAACCCCCACATCGAGGCTACGCCCATTTGCAGCCAGACACCTTCGAGGCGCCTATCCCGCGCCCCACTTGCAGCCGGCCAGCACTTTGGTTCACCCATCCTCGCGGAGCTCCCATTTGCAGCCCAAGGCCAAGCCCACGCTCCAGCAAGACCTCTACGGACCAGCTACTCGTAAGTGTCTAAACTCAGTCTTTAGTTGTACACTTGCTTGAGATTCAATTCGATACAGGGTTGTAATAACGGAGCATAGTCTCCCCCCGCTTGTAATAACGTGGCTTGGCACAACCACACACGTGCACTCTCTTACTCGTGCACGATTTTGAACACACACGGGCCTAATCAGCCCCTAATATATAAGTGTACATATACTTTCATTTTTCGAAGGGTTTTTGTTTAAGTTGGGTGCGTTGCCTTTCAATTCAAGCACTCACACATATTGAGCTTTCGCTCTTATTTGAAAGACCCAAGTAAGGGCCGACCTATACTATTTGGGTTTCATTTCATGTCGTGTGAGTAAGTCTTTTAGTTCAAGCACTTTCACACACATTGAGCCTTCGCTCTTACTCCCAAGACCTTAGTAAAGGCCTTATTGAAATTATATTTGGGTTTCATTTATGTCGTGTGGGTAGTCTTTCAATTCAAGCACTCTCACACACATTGAGCCTTCGCTCTTATTCCCAAGACCTTAGTCAAGGCCATACTGCAATTTATATTTGGGTTTAATTTCATGTCGTGTGTGTAAGTCTTTCAATTCAAGCACGCACCCACATTGAGCCTTCGCTCTTATTTGCAAGACCCGAGTAAGGGCTCATATACATAAGCTATATACATATTTCCCTTCGGTTATTTCCCTTCGGTTATTTCCCTTTGGTTATTTCCCTTCAGTTATTTCCCTTTGGTTATTTCCCTTCGGTTATTTCCCTTCTGTTATTTCCCTTCAGTATTGTCTTTACATTTCGGGTTTTCCCTTTGGAGTAGCGTGAGTTTGCATTGCATCTACGCCATACCACGAGGTAGGACGCATATTGCATCAAAGCAAGCCCCGCTCGAATTCGCCCATGTAGTGGAGTGTTCATAACACACAAACTAGGTGGCCCGAAAAGGGATAAAAGAAAAGACTTAGGCACGTGCAAATCCACGTGATCTAAAATATGCAATCGCATCCTAAAGACCCGAAATAGACACCTCGAACCGCTTCGTAGACTTTCTATCCAAAACTCGATTTTTGCAAAGCGTACAGACTGACCCTTGCGCATCGGTGCAAGAAGGTCTGCGACGACAAGAGCTTACTTGCTCAAAGTCGCCACGTTAGAAGTCAGTGTTAAAAATATCTTCTCTAGCTTAAGTAAGCTAGCTGGCACGCCCTACTTGTATACATAGGCCTTAGACACTCGAGAAGATCCACTCCAAGCCCCGAAAGAGGCGAAGAGGCGGGGATTTTCGCGCGTCTACAGGGCCCACTTGAGTTTCACGTGGGATATTGGGCATGAGAGAGAGTGGGGGTGAAAAATATCAAGAGTGTTGTATTAAGCTTGACTTGTGTGTCAAGTTTGGGTTTAATCATGTGGGTTAGCCTAATTGAGTGGGTTTAAGCTTGTAATTAGCTAAAACCTAACCTAGGGCTGCACCAACATGAGGTGATCAAGGTCTATGGGCCATGCTAAGGGAGCTCCTTCACCTAAACCTAACCCAAAATGCCTAATCCTAGCCTAAACCCCTAATCCACCCCTAATCTGAGCCTAATCACCTAACCCACTTCCCTAATCCCGGCCTAATCCCAACCTAATCACCTAACCCACTTCCCTAATCCTTCCCTAAACCTAGATTAATTTCCCTAATCCTAGCCTAAACCTAGCCTAATCACCTAACCTAGCCCACTAAACCTCACCCTAAAACCCAACCACCTAACCTAGCCCTAAACCCCTAAACCACCCTTAGCCCACAATCTACCCAAACCCCTAGTTTCAAAATATCTGGCCCAACCCTTTCTAGCCCACCTTATCTACATACCACCCTACCTAAACCACCTAACCACTACCCCAAGCCCAGCCCTAACCGACCTACCCATCCCCTATTTAAACCCCTCCCCTTTGGGGGCGGGTTTGAAAAGAAGAAGGCCCTCACCTCAGCCCAGCCGACTCCACTCTCCACCTGCCCGCCTGCTCCACTCTCCACCTTCTCCACTAGCTCTACCTGCACCGCCACATTCCCTCTTCCATCCACCACCATTCCCCAGCCGGACGCCACCACCTTCACCCAACCGAACCAGCCAAGAGCCCACCTGCCCGCCTGCTTCTCATTGCCTTCCACCGCCTCTCCCCCCTTCGGTAAGTACCCTAACTCTATCAAAGCCCTTCTCTACCACCTCTCCACTCCTAGCCACCCACCCTATTATCATCTTAGCCCTCTTGCCATCACCCTTTTCACTTGGCCGAACCTAGCAAAACCCAAACTGCCGGCCACTACCTAGCCATCATATCCCATTCGGCCTTCCCCTAGGCGTCCCATTCGGCCTTCCCACAAACTCTCCTTTAGGTCCAGTTTTCCCTAAACACTCGACTCCCCTAGTGACCCTAAAAACCCACTTATTCAGGCCCTTTAAACCCCCTATCTTGAGGCGACATCTACTTGCCACCGGCCACCTTCGAGGCGCCTATCCCGCGCCCCACTTGCAGCCAGCCAGCACCTTTGATCACCTATCTTCGCGGAGCTCCCGTTTGCAGCCCAAGGAGAAGGTCAAGCCCACGCTCAAGCAAGGCCTCTACGGACCAGCTACTCGTAAGTGCCTAAACTCGGTCCTTAGTTGTATACTTGCTTGAGATTCAATTTGATACGGGGTTGTAATAACGGAGCATAGTCTACCCCCGCTTGTAATAACGTGGCTTGGCACAACCACACACGTGCACTCTCTTAGTCATGCACGATTTTGAACACACACGGGCCTAATCAGCCCCTAATACATAAGTGTATATATATACTTTCATTTTCGAAGGGTTTTGTTTAAGTTGGGTGTGTTGTCTTTCAATTCAAGCACTCACACACATTGAGCTTTCGCTCTTATTTGAAAGACACAAGTAAGGGCCGACCTATACTATTTGGGTTTCATTTCATGTCGTGTGAGTAAGTCTTTCAATTCAAGCACTTTCACACACATTGAGCCTTCGCTCTTACTCCCAAGACCTTAATAAAGGCCTTATTGCAGTTATATTTGGGTTTCATTTATGTCGTGTGTGTAGTACTTCAATTCAAGCACTCTCACACACATTGAGCCTTCGCTCTTACTCCCAAGACCTTAGTCAAGGCCATACTGCAATTTATATTTGGGTTTAATTTCATGTCGTGTGTGTAAGTCTTTCAATTCAAGCACGCACCCACATTGAGCCTTCGCTCTTATTTGCAAGACCCGAGTAAGGGCTCATATACATAAGCTATATACATATCTCCCTTCGGTTATTTCCCTTCGGTTATTTCCCTTCTGTTATTTCCCTTCAGTATTGTCTTTACATTTCGGGTTTTCCCTTTGGAGTAGCGTGAGTTTGCATTGCATCTAAGCCATACCACGAGGTAGGACGCATATTGCATCGAAGCAAGCCCCGCTCGAATTCGCCCATGTAGTGGAGTGTTCATAACACACAAACTAGGTGGCCCGAAAAGGGATAAAAGAAAAGACTTAGGCACGTGCAAATCCACGTGATCTAAAATATGCAATCGCATCTTAAAGACCCGAAATAGACACCTCGAACCGCTTCGTAGACTTTCTCTCCAAAACTCGATTTTTGCAAAGCGTACAGACTGACCCTTGCGCATCGGTGCAAGAAGGTCTGCGACGACAAGAGCTTACTTGCTCACAGTCGCCACGTTTAGAAGTCAGTGTTAAAAATATCTTCGCTAGCTTAAGTAAGCTAGCTGGCACGCCCTATTTGTATACATAGGCCTTAGACACACGAGAAGATCCACTCCAAGCCCCGAAAAGGGACGAAGAGGCGGGGATTTTCGCGCGTCTACAGAGATTGGCACGCCCGGTGGGACGTGAGCGTTTTCAAAAATCGAGTTTGCTTGTAGAAGTCTTGCGAAAATTTTGTAAAAAGGTGTCGTTTTAACTTTTTTCTTTGCTTGTACTTAGGACATTTTGAAAAAAAAGCTTGAAAAGCTTGTCAAAATCCAATCCAAGTGAAGTGTCGAGCCAAGGCTCATGTGCATCAAGTTCTCACTCTAGGAGGATTTTCAAAAACAAAATAAAACTAGATGAAATCGAGGACTTGAGAAGGGAGTTTGTGGCCAAAATCGATGCTCTCAGCCAAGAGGCTAAAGTAGGCGATTCATGTTCATCGAACGGTGAACAAAGGCCAAAAAAGAAATCTGAAAAACCTCGCAAACAAAAAGAGGCCTCCGTAATGGAAGGCAACCAATACCACGATTCCTTCACACAAAAGGACCGTAAAGCCCTACAGCAGCTGCTGAAAGGGCAGAATAAAGAGAAAAGAAGCTACGCCCTGTCTGATTTCCTTCCTATGGATTACGAAACAGACAGTGACGATGAAATACCGAACTTCCATCGGTATGATAGCATGGGAGACCCTAGGTCTCACTTGCAGCTTTTCTCACATCGAGCCCATAAGAAGAAAAAGGACTCGATGAAATGGGTGTATTGGTTCCCTCTATCCCTTAAAGGCACAGCTGCCAAATGGCTGGCTTCCTACGACTTAAGCCAGTTCGCTACTTTTGAAGAGTTAGCGAACTGCTTCATGCAAAGATTTGCACACAACGTGGAAGTCACGCCAACCCTGAATACCTTAAGGGATACAAAGCAAGGCATGAACGAAGACGTGCATGCCTTCATTATAAGATGGAGGTCGCTTTTGGGCCAAGTGCAAGAGCCCATATCCGAAGGATGCGCAGTAATGCTCATCTTGGATAATTTTAAAAGCGAGTTAAAAACCCTTCTCTCGCTCCATGAGATTTCAACTTTCCATAAGTTGATCAAAAAGGCCTCCCTTTTCGAAACCAACTTACGAAAAGGGACATACGACCACTTATGGAAAGGAAGTGCCATTCCAAAAACCTGTTTGGAAAAGCCCGTCGCATATGGGCTGCCCACGACGGACAAAGGGGCAAAGCCCCATAAAATCGCCAATGTCCGGGTGGATCCAGGCATGGCGGGCACTTCTAAAAATTTTGAAAAATTAGAAAATAAGAGAGAACGTAATTTTCAAAAACCGGTTGAAAAACGGGAGTATACTCCACTGGGGCAACCTGTGTCGGAGGTCCTAGACCTCTTACTTGCCCAGGGCATGATCGAACTCCCTGAAATCCCCGAAGGAGTCACATCCAAAGGGGGGTATTTAAACCGATTTTGTAAGTATCATCGTCTCAAAGGCCATGATACTAAACGCTGCTTCTCACTTTTAAATAAAATTGAGAACTTGATAGCAGAAGGCCGACTCCAGGTCACTGCGGAACCTGAGCCACCTCAAGCTATCTTCAAGGAACCCTTTCCCAAACACGCCAGTGGTAGTGGGAAAGGAAAGGAGGTATGTACCCTCACCATTTCCAAGGAACTAGCTCAAAAGACAGAACCTGGTCGACCCACTTGTGCGCCCATCCTTGTATTATACAAGAGGCCCGCCCAAGTCGTCATTCGGGGACCACCAAAAGTGGAAACCCCGGTAAAACCAGTGTTGAAAATCCAAGGTTCTCCTCAGCTCATCCTTAGAGCCAAGTTTAGCGCGAACCCTAGGCTGGTCGTGGGGGAAGTCACTAGATACGGGAGGATCTATCAATCCCCGCACCTTCAAGGTGCTCAAAAGGTGGTCAGTGTGCCTGGCCCCTTAAAAGCATGTATCCCTAGTGGTTTGCCAAAAGCAGATAAGGACAAAGTCATCCTAAATCCTTATGATTTCGAAAACCACCTTTCAAAGATTCCTATTCACATGTCTATCCTAAAGCTTATCAAAACCTCGCCTAGGCATAGACTTGTCTTAGAGAAAATTCTAGAAAGGGCCAAGGTTGATTCGAACATAAGTCCGGAATCCTTGTCTACCCAAGTAGCTTTATTAGGAGCAAAATCGCCCATCACCTTTTCGGAAGATGATGTAGATAGACCCTACAAAACCCATAACCAGGCCCTGCATATCGAGGTGGTTCTAAACAACCACTCTCTGGACAAGTGCCTAGTCGATGGTGGAGGAGGGCTCAACATCCTTCCACTTCATGTGGCGTACAAAATCGGAGTCACCTTGACTTCAGTGAACCCAAGCCCCATCGTTATCACTGGATACGATGGGAATGCGTCTAGACCTTTAGGATCCATCGAACTCCCAATGGAAACGGGAGGGATCGAACACACGAGGGTGTTCCATGTCTTGGACATCCACCCCCATTATAACCTGTTGCTGGGAAGACCCTGGATACACAGTTTGTGCGCTGTGCCATGCACCTTCCACAGGTGTGTCAAGATCCCTTTTAGGGACCAGGTCGTAGTGATCCTAGGTGAGAGTCACCCACAGCTTCAAGGGATCATAAACTCCCCTTGTTTATCAAGCTCCCAGGCCCATGAGGCTAACCTGGGGCAAATCATGGTTGTGCCACCTCGGCTCGTGTTGAACAACCCTAGGAAGGTTGTATGTGTGAAGGGGCCGCCCAAAGCAGGCCCCCTCCCGACTCTAATCCTCCTAGGAAAGCCCAAGCGTTCCCTATTTCCAAAACCCCTAGACAAAAGGCCATACGAGCCAAATATGGACGATAGCATGTTCCAGGACCACGACTTGTATCCCATCTTTTCAAAAAACAAAAGGTCGTGGAACATGTTATTGAACATGGGCTACACGCCCTACAAGAGTCTAGGGGCACAAAACGAGGGTCTCCTAGAGCCCATCCTGCCTAGGGCCAACCCAAGCCGATATGGGATCGGCAATACTCCCCAAATACCGTCGGAGCCACCCCCTGTGACCACCTGGGTCAAGGGTGCCCCGGAGCCTGTCTTAGAAGAAACCTACGATTTAGACCTCCTATTCCGAGTCTAACCCGTAGTGTTTTCCCTTTGTAGGTATGACGGAAGATCCCTCTTTCTAAAAATACCAAAAACATTTGTGTAAACACCCCGAAATCCCACGAATTCCTTAAACAAACCTAGTTTTGTAAAAGCAGCCCCAAAGGGCCATTTTGAGTCTGGAAATCCAGGAGCCTTCCAGACAACCCTGTATATATGTTTTAAACTTTATCTTTCAAAAACATATGATATGGCTTTTGAAAACTTTTAAAACATGTTTTGAAACCCCGAAGTGGCTTGGCCCGATCAAGACAGGACCAAGAGAGCTAAGAAGAGCCCGGAACTGGAGCACATTGCGAGCCCGGCACAACAACTCTTGTATCTGATTCACACCCCAGGATCTCGAACGTCCAAGACCCTGTTCTTATCAAAATAGCATTTGAAGTCATCTCTGGAAGGCAGAAACGGAGGCGGACGACTATGTTGGCGAAGACCCAACGCAGACGGAGTACTGATGCTGTCAGGCCCCGCACGAATCGTCCGTTTCGAACCCAGCTCGAAGGAGTCAGAGTTTAGTTTGGATTGGATCTGGACCATATGTATCCAGATTCCAATCCAAACCCATATGTGGACTTGGATTTGGATTTGGATCCAGAGATCCAATCCAATATCCAAATCCATGGCCCACATCACCTTCTCATAAATGGAGGTGGGGCCCACTTGAGTTTCACGTGGGATATTGGGCATGAGAGAGAGTGGGGGTGAAAAATATCAAGAGTGTTGTATTAAGCTTGACTTGTGTGTCAAGTTTGGGTTTAAACATGTGGGTTAGCCTAATTGAGTGGGTTTAAGCTTGTAGTTAGCTAAAACCTAACCTAGGGCTACACCAACATGGGGTGATCAAGGTCTATGGGCCATGCTAAGGGAGCTCCCTCACCTAAACCTAACCCAAAATGACTAATCCTAGCCTAAACCCCTAATCCACCCCTAATCCCAACCTAATCACCTAACCCACTTCCCTAATACCGGCCTAATCCCAACCTAATCACCTAACCCACTTCCCAAATCCTTCCCTAAACCTAGATTAATTTCCCAAATCCTAGCCTAAACCTAGCCTAATCACCTAACCTAGCTCACTAAACCTCACCCTAAAACCCAACCACCTAACCTAGCCCTAAACCCCTAAACCACCCTTAGCCCACAATCTACCCAAACCCCTAGTTTTAAAATATCTGGCCCAACCCTTTCCAGCCCACCTTATCTACATACCACCCTACCTAAACCACCTAACCACTACCCTCAGCCCAGCCCTAACCGACCTACCCATCCCCTATTTAAACCCCTCCCCTTTGGGGGCGGGTTTTCAAAAGAAAGGGAGCCCTCACCTCAGCCCAGCCGACTCCACTCTCCAACCTGTCTGCCTGCTCCATTCCCCAACTGCTCTACTCTCCACCGGCACCACCTGCACCGCCACCTTCCCTCTTCCATCCACCACCATTACCCAGCCGGACGCCACCACCTTCACCCAACCTAACCAGCCAAGAGCCCACCTACCCGCCTGCTTCTCATTGCCTTCCACCGCCTCTCCCCATTCGGTAAGTGCCCTAACTCCATCAAAGCCCTTCTCTTCCACCTCTCCACTCCTAGCCACCTACCCTATCCTCATCTCAGCCCTTTTGCCACCACCCTTCTCACTTAGCCGAACCTAACATAGCCCAAACTGCCGGCCATTACCTAGCCATCATATCCCATTCGGCCTTCCCCTAGGTGTCCCATTCGGCCTTCCCACAAACCCTCCCTTAGGTCCAGTTTCCCTAAACTCTCAACTCCCCTAGTGACCCTAAGAATTCACTTGTTCAGCCCCTTTAACCCCCAACCTCGAGGCGACATCCACTTGCCACCGGCCACCTTTGAGGCGCCCATCCCGCGCCCCACTTGCAGCCGGCCAGCACCTTTGGTCACCTATCCTCGCGGAGCTCCCGTTTGCAGCCCAAGGCCAAGCCCACGCTCAAGCAAGACCTCTACGGACCAGCTGCTCGTAAGTGTCTAAACTCGGTCTTTAGCTATACACTTGCTTGAGATTCAATTTGATACGGGGTTGTAATAACGGAGCATAGTCTCCCCCCGCTTGTAATAACGTGGCTTGGCACAACCACACACGTGCACTCTCTTAGTCATGCACGATTTTGAACACACACGGGCCTAATCAGCCCCTAATACATAAGTGTATATATATACTTTCATTTTCGAAGGGTTTTGTTTAAGTTGGGTGCGTTGTCTTTCAATTCAAGCACTCACACACATTGAGCCTTCGCTCTTAGTTGAAAGACCCAAGTAAGGGCCGACCTATACTATTTGGGTTTCATTTCATGTCGTGTGAGTAAGTCTTTCAATTCAAGCACTCTCACACACATTGAGCTTTCACTCTTATTTGAAAGACCCAAGTAAGGGCCGACCTATACTATTTGGGTTTCATTTCATGTCGTGTGAGTAAGTCTTTTCATTCAAGCACTTTCATACACATTGAGCCTTCACTCTTACTCCCAAGACCTTAGTAAAGGCCTTATTGCAGTTATATTTGGGTTTCATTTATGTCGTGTGGGTAGTCTTTCAATTCAAGCACTCTCACACACATTGAGCCTTCGCTCTTATTCCCAAGACCTTAGTCAAGGCCATACTGCAATTTATATTTGGGTTTAATTTCATGTCGTGTGTGTAAGTCTTTCAATTCAAGCACGCACCCACATTGAGCCTTCGCTCTTATTTGCAAGACCCAAGTAAGGGCTCATATACATAAGCTATATACATATCTCCCTTCGGTTATTTCCCTTCGGTCATTTCCCTTCGGTTATTTCCCTTTGGTTATTTCCCTTCTGTTATTTCCCCTTCAGTATTGTCTTTACATTTCGGGTTTTCCCTTTGGAGTAGCGTGAGTTTGCATTGCATCTACGCCATACCACGAGGTAGGACGCATATTGCATCAAAGCAAGCCCCGCTCGAATTCGCCCATGTAGTGGAGTGTTCATAACACACAAACTAGGTGGCCCGAAAAGGGATAAAAGAAAAGACTTAGGCACGTGCAAATCCACGTGATCTAAAACATGCAACCGCATCTTAAAGACCCGAAATAGACACCTCGAACCGCTTCGTATACTTTCTCTCCAAAAACTCGATTTTTGCAAAGCGTACAGACTGACCCTTGCGCATCGGTGCAAGAAGGTCTGCGACGACAAGAGCTCACTTGCTCACAGTCGCCACGTTTAGAAGTCAGTGTTAAAAATATCTTCGCTAGCTTAGGTAAGCTAGCTGGCACGCCCTATTTGTATACATAGGCCTTAGATACACGAGAAGATCCACTCCAAGCCCCGAAAGAGGTGAAGAGGCGGGGATTTTCGCGCGTCTACAGAGATTGGCATGCCCGGTGGGACGTGAGCGTTTTCAAAAATCGAGTTTTGCTTAAATCTTGCGAAAATTTTGTAAAAAGGTGTCGTTTTAACTTATTTTCTTTGCTTGTACTTAGGAAATTTTGAAAAAGCTTGAAAAGCATGTCAAAATCCAATCCAAGTGAAGTGTCGAGCCAAGGCTCATGCGCATCAAGTTCTCACTCTAGGAGGATTTTCAAAAACAAAATAAAACTAGATGAAATCGAGGACTTGAGAAGGGAGTTTGAGGCCAAAATCGATGCTCTCAGCCAAGAGGCTGAAGTAGGCGATTCATGTTCATCAAACGGTGAACAAAGGCCTAAAAAGAAATCTGAAAAACCTCGCAAGCAAAAAGAGGCCTCCGTAATGGAAGGCAACCAATACCACGAGTCCTTCACACAAAAGGACCATAAAGCCCTACAGCAGCTGCTGAAAGGGCAGAATAAAGAGAAAAGAAGCTACGCCCTGTCTGATTTCCTTCCTATGGACTACGAAACAGACAGTGACGATGAAATACCGAACTTCCATCGGTATGATGGCATAGGAGACCCTAGGTCTCACTTGCAGCTTTTCTCACGTCGAGCCCATAAGAAGAAAAAGGACTCGATGAAATGGGTGTATTGGTTCCCTCTATCCCTTAAAGGCACAGCTGCCAAATGGCTGGCTTCCTACGACTTAAGCCAGTTCGCTACTTTTGAAGAGTTAGCGAACTGCTTCATGCAAAGATTTGCACACAACGTGGAAGTCACGCCAACCCTGAATACCTTAAGGGATACAAAGCAAGGCATGAATGAAGACGTGCATGCCTTCATTATAAGCTGGAGGTCGCTTTTGGGCCAAGTGCGAGAGCCCATATCCGAAGGATGCGCAGTAATGCTCATCCTGGATAATTTCAAAAGCGAGTTAAAAACCCTTCTCTCACTCAATGAGATTTCAACTTTCCATAAGTTGATCAAAAAGGCCTCCCTTTTCGAAACCAACTTACGAAAAGGGACATACGACCACTTATGGAAAGGAAGTGCCGTTCCAAAAACCCGTTTGGAAAAGCCCATCGCATATGAGCTGCCCACGACGGACAAAGGGGCAAAGCCCCATAAAATCGCCAATGTCCGGGTGGATCCAGGCATGGCGGGCACTTCTAAAAATTTTGAAAAATTAGAAAATAAGAGAGAACTTAATTTTCAAAAACCGGTTGAAAAACGGGAGTATACTCCGCTGGGGCAACCTGTGTCGGAGGTCCTAGACCTCTTACTTGCCCAGGGCATGCTCGAACTCCCTGAAATCCCCGAAGGAGTCACTTCCAAAGGGGGGTATTTAAACCGATTTTGTAAGTATCATCGGCTCAAAGGCCATGATACCAAACGCTGCTTCTCTCTTTTAAATAAAATTGTGAACTTGATAGCAAAAGGCCGGCTCCAGGTCACTGCAGAACCTGAGCCACCTCAAGCTATCTTCAAGGAACCCTTTCCCAAACACGCCAGTGGCAGTGGGAAAGGAAATGAGGTATGTACCCTCACCATTTCCAAGGAACTAGCGCAAAAGCCAGAACCTGGTCGACCCACTTGTGCGCCCATCCTTGTATTATACAAGAGACCCGCCCAAGTCGTCATTCGGGGACCACCAAAAGTGGAAACCCCAGTAAAACTAGTTTTGAAAATCCAAGGTTCTCCTCAGCTCATCCTTAGAGCCAAGTTTAGCACGAACCCTAGGCTGGTCGTGGGGGAAGTCACTAGATCCGGGAGGATCTATCAACCCCCGCACCTTCAAGGTGCTCAAAAGGTGGTCAGTGTGCCTGGCCCCTTAAAAGCATGTATCCCTAGTGGTCTGCCAAAAGCAGATAAGGACAAAGTCATCCTAAATCCTTATGATTTCGAAAACCACCTTTCAAAGATTCCTATTCATATGTCTATCCTAGAGCTTATCAAAACCTCGCCTAGGCATAGACTTGTCTTAGAGAAAATTCTAGAAAGGGCCAAGGTTGATTCGAACATAAGTCCGGAATCCTTGTCTGCCCAAGTGGCTTTATTAGGAGCAAAATCGCCCATCACCTTTTCGGAAGATGATGTAGATAGACCCTACGAAACCCATAACCAGGCCCTGCATATCGAGGTGGTTCTAAACAACCACTCTCTGGACAGGTGCCTAGTCGATGGTGGAGGAGGGCTCAACATCCTTCCACTTCACGTGGCGTACAAAATCGGAGTCACCTTGACTTCAGTAAACCCAAGCCCCATCGTTATCACTGGATACGATGGGAACGCGTCTAGACCTTTAGGATCCATCGAACTCCCAATAGAAACGGGAGGGATCGAACACACGGGGGTGTTCCATGTCTTGGACATCCACCCATATTATAACCTGTTGCTAGGAAGACCCTGGATACACAGTTTGTGCGCTGTGCCATCCACCTTCCACAGGTGTGTCAAGATCCCTTTTAGGGACCAGGTCGTAGTGATCCTAGGTGAGAGTCACCCACAGCTTCAGGGGATCATAAACTCTCCTTGTTTATCAAGCTCCCAGGCCCATGAGGCTAACCTGGGGCAAATTATGGTTGAGCCACCTCGGCTCGTGTTGAACAACCCTAGGAAGGTTGTATGTGTGAAGGGGCCGCCCAAAGCAGGCCCCCTCCCAACTCTAATCCTCCTAGGAAAACCCAAGCGTTCCCTATTTCCAAAACCCCAGGACAAAAGGCCATACGAGCCTAATATGGACGATAGCATGTTCCAGGACCACGACTTGTATCCCATCTTTTCAAAAAACAAAAGGTCGTGGAACATGTTATTGAACATGGGCTACACGCCCTACAAGAGTCTAGGGGCACAAAACTATGGTCTCCTAGAGCCCATCCTTCCTAGGGCCAACCCAAGCCGATATGGGATCGGCTATACTCCTCGAATACCGCCGGAGCCACCCCCTGTGACCACCTTGGTCAAGGGTGCCCCGGAGCCTGTCTTAGAAGAAACCTATGGTTTAGACCTCCTATTCCGAGTCTAACCCATAGTGTTTTCCCTTTGTAGGTATGACGGAAGATCCCTTTGTCTAAAAAAATACCAAAAACATTTGAAAACTTAAAATCGAAAAAAATCGAAAAACAAGAAAAACCAAAAACAATGGAAAAACAAAAACTCGAAAAAAGAGTGCTTTGTATAGTTCCCAAAGTTCTTGTTTTACAAAAGCCCAAAAAAATCTAAAATTTGGAAAATACCAAAAAGATTTTGTACATAGCTGCTCCTGGTAAGACTTTGGCAAAATAAAAGGATTTCGAAAGAAGCGTCGTCTGCATAGCCAGACCAAAAATTTCGAAATCACTTGAAAATCTAAGTACAAAACCAGGTTATTTTGAAAACCACGCATCAAGTTCCCTCGGGTCTATAGCCCACGAGAATGATCAAAGCCTAGAAGTGGATCCCCTCGAGGAACATCCCACTTCTGAGCTCCCAGAATTTCATAGAATTCTCGATTTTGAAAGACCTTCCCAATCAGTAGGAGGAGATTTCGTAGAGGTGAACCTAGGGGATGATTCCAATCCCAAAACCATTAAAACAGGTGCATGCTTGCATGAAACTGAAAAGTTAGCATTCATTGCATTTCTACAAACCTATTTAGATGTGTTTGCATGGACGTATGAAGACATGCCGGGCATAGATCCCAGCATAGTCGAGCATCGTCTTCCCTTAGATATAGGTGTAAAACCAATAAAGCAGAAGCTTAAGAAAATACACCCGAATGTACACACGCAAGTCAAAGAGGGTTTAGAAGATCTGCTAAAAGCCGGATTTATAAAACCCATTGCGTATTCTGATTGGTTGTCAAATATCGTTGTGGTTCGAAAAACCAATGGGAAAATTCGAATATGCATCGATTTTAGAAACCTGAATAAAGCCACTCCAAAGGATAATTATCCTTTACCAAACATAGATTTGATAGTCGATAGTACTACAAATCATGAAATGTTTTCATTCATGGATGGCTATTCAGGCTATAATCAAATCAAACTAAGTCCACGAGATCAGGGTAAGACCGCCTTCACAACCCCATGGGGCACATACTGCTATACAGTCATGCCCTTTGGTTTGAAAAATGCCGGCGCAACATACCAACGAGCCATGAACACGATCTTCCATGATCAAATTCATGAGCTTGTAGAAGTATATGTAGATGATCTCTTGGCGAAATCCAAAACCCGATGCACCCATATCGAATGTTTACAAAAGATTTTTGAAAGGCTTAGGCTTTACAAAGTAAAGCTAAACCCTCAAAAATGTGTGTTCGGGGTAGAATCAGGGAAGCTTCTAGGCTTTATGGTGAGCCAAAGGGGAATAGAAGTCGACCCCTCTAAGTGTCGAGCCATCATAGACATGGCTCCACCCTCCAATCTCACCCAAGTCCGTAGCCTCCAGGGTCGATTACAATCTGTGCGCCGATTCATATCGAATCTGGCAACTAGATGCGAACCCTTCAACAAACTGTTGAGGAAGGGTACGAAATTCTTATGGGATGACGAATGCCAAAAGTCCTTCGAGAGACTGAAGGCATACTTGGTTAATCCCCCCGTTTTGAATCCTCCAAAACAAGGAAAACCGCTTTTATTATACATCTCCGTGCATGTAAACGCTTTAGGAGCCCTATTGGCTCAATACGAGGATGACACCCATAAGGAGTATGCCATCTACTATATTTCGAAAACTCTCTTGGCTTATGAATGAAATTATCAAGCCATGGAGAAGACGTGCTTGGCCCTAGTCTGGGCCTGCCAGAAGTTCAGACACTATTTCCTAGATCATGAGATCTGGATAGTGTCCAAGCTTGATCCAATCAAGCACTTGTTCGAAAAACCCATTCTCACGGGTAGATTGGGCAAATGGCAACTCCTTCTAATGGAGTATGATCTGAAATACCATCACCAGATCTCCATTAAGGGGCAAGCCCTAGCAGATTATGTGGCTGAATTCCCCTTAGAGGACGCATATCCCACTCTTGTCGAAATGCCTGATGAAGGCATATTGCAAAACCATTTTCAAAACCACATTTTGGCAAATTCTTTCGAAAACCAAGTGTGGAAGATGCACTTCGACGGGGCACGAAACTAACGAGGGGCTGGTGCCGGGATCATCCTAATCTCCCCTGAAAAGGGCGAGATTCCCATAGCAGTCCGCTTAGATTTCGAATGTTCCAACAACGTAGCTGAGTATGAAGCACTCATACAAGGCTTAAGGATTTCGAAAACTCTAGGGGCATCATGCATCGAGGTCTTTGGAGATTCGCTCCTTGTCATAAACCAGGTTTCAAAAATTTGGCAAGTACGTAATGAGAAACTACTTCCATATCACGAGTTGGCCACTCGATTGGTCCAATCCTTCCAGTCGTGTAAGCTCACACACGTGGGAAGAGAGGACAATGGCATCGCCGATGCCCTCTCCTCCTTGGGTTCAGCCCTGAAGGTCGATCCCGTTTCAGGGACCAGATCTTTGGAAATATGGCATGCGCCCCATCCATCCACACACGACTTGGATATTTGCCAAAACAACCCAGAGTCTATTGAAAAACCCTGGTTTTATGACATAAAACAATTTTTAGAAAATGGGGGATTCACCGAGGATGCCACGTCCAAAGATAAGGCATTCATTCGTAAGATTTCGACCCGATACACTATTCTAGGTGGGGTCTTATACAAAAAGAGTTTTACCGGCATTCTGCTTAGGTGTATCGACCTAGAGGAGGCTAGGATAGTGATGCACGAGTTCCACGATGGAGAATGTGGAGGTCATGTTAATGCCAACATGATGGCGATGAAAATACTTAGAGGGGGCTATTTTTGGTCCACCCTGAAAAAGGATTGTCACGATCATGTTAGGAAGTGTCATCCATGTCAAGTGCATGGGCACGCCATTCATATCCCTTCATCTGCATTGCATTCCGTGGTCAGCCCCTGGCCATTTACCATGTGGGCGTTTGACATTGTAGGCCCAATATTTCCAAAGGCCTTGAATGGGCATCGTTTTATTCTAGCAGCCACGGAGTATTTCTCCAAGTGGGTGGAAGCCATTTCCCTAACGAATGTAATGGGGCAACATGTGGTGGCTTTCATCCGGAGGAATATCTTGGCTCGATTTGGGGTTCCACGAGACCTTGTGTCTGATAATGGTACCCCATTCAAGAATGAGCGGATGGTTAAGTTGTGCAACACGTATGGCATAACTCACCACTTCTCCTCGCCCTACTACCCTCAAGGCAACGGCCAAGCCGAAGCCACAAACAAGACTCTCATTAGTATTATTGAGAAAACCTTAGAGAAGGGTAGGACGTGGCACGAGAAGCTAGATGAAGCCTTATGGGCTTATAGGACTTCCATCCGGACTCCCACAAATGCCACACCATTCGAATTGGTCTATGGCACAAACGCCATTCTTCCCATTCATACTCAACTGCATTCATTTCATACATCCATAGCACTCGACCTCCCCCTAGAGACGCTTCAGCATGCTAGGATGGCCGAACTAGATTTGCTAGATGAGAGGTGACTCCTTGCCATGGATCATGCTCGCGCATACCGGCAAAGGATAGCCCGAAATTATAGCAAACACATGAGACCTCGCCACTTTGAAGTGGGAGATCTGGTCTTGAAAACCATCCACCATCGTGGCCCACACCCCCTAGGCAAGTGGCGCCCCAACTGGGATGGGCCCTATGTTGTACGAGCAACCACTACGAACAATTCGTATTGGTTGATCGATGTAGAAGGTAGGAATTTAGCAGATCCTATCAATATTCAATACTTAAAGAAGTATCATGTGTAGGATCCGGATTAAATTCCAGTTTTCAAAAATTTGAGAGGGATAGCTGCCCTGAGACATGTGAATAAGGTGCAAAGGCAACTCGTGTGACCCTAAGTAAGAGAATTCGCACTTGTGAAAGAGTGGAGTTTTCAAAATCGCAGTTACATTTCAAAATCCTTCATCTTACAAAGAAAGGCCTAGTTCAACATAGCAAGATACTTGCAAGTAGTACGTGCTATTTCTAAATAGGCTGATCTGGAATGGATCGAGTGTAGGCTTGGGATAAGTCCTCCCCTCTTCTCTCCTATTTCCAAAAGGAAAACAAAGGCCCAAATCAAAAGGGAATTTCCCATTTAAAGTCTCTTTCCAAAAGAAAGAAACCAGACTTCAAAAAGAAAAATCCATTCTCTTATGAAAAAGAGGGATTAAAGAAAAAATACTCCCAAAGGGAGACCCTCTATGAAAAAAAGGAAAAAGAGGCCAAAAAGCTCAAAAAGAGCAGTTTTCCGCCTTCTATGCCTTAAGCCACGGGACGCTTCAGAAGGGACCGTGGTATCTCTTTCCCATCCCTGACTTATCCCAAGCTAAAGCATGGTTCATTTCGAGGAATCCTAAAGTAAAAATAGGATTTACTTACTTGAATTTCGTCTTGTTTGAGAATTCGACGTTTCGAGTAAGGCGTAGGAATTTGAAATGAAGCTTGTTTTCTTATAAAACCTCCGCTAAATAAGCGAGTGTTAAGACTCAAACAAGGGCAAGCACGAAGAGCTCGAGATCCTTAGGATCGAGACTCAAGACAGTTGTCCCTTTTGTAAATAGCTCTTGTAAATAAGTTTTGAAAACCAAACATCGAACAGCATAGGATTTGCTCACTGGAGCAATAGACCTTGTAAGTCTCTAGAGTTCGACCACATCTGGTCTCTGGGAGGTCGCCACTCTTGGCACCACACCCATGTCATCTGCATTCCACGCATGGTACTTGCATGAACATGATCCCATTTAGGACCAGATTCCATAAGTAAACCCTTTGGTGTGATATCTCCTCCTACCAGAGTTTGTAAATTGAGATTTTGCTAAAAATGGGACGATCCCATATTCTTCGTGGCTAGATCTAGGGAGACATTAAAAGGGGTGTTTGTCATCTTTGCCCTTATCCAAATCTATTTGGACAAGGCCAAAGACGGGCATCTGTAAACACCCCGAAATCCCACGAATTCCTTAAACAAACCTGGTTTTGTAAAAGCAGCCCCAAAGGGTCATTTTGAGTCTGGAAACCCAGGAGCCTTCCAGACAACCCTGTATATATGTTTTAAACTTTATCTTTCAAAAACATATGATATGGCTTTTGAAAACTTTTAAAACATGTTTTGAAACCCCGAAGTGGCTTGGCCCGATCAAGACAGGATCAGGAGAGCTAAGAAGAGCCCGGAACCGGAGCACATGTCGAGCCCGGCACAGCAATTCTTGTATCTGATTCACACCCCAGGATCTCAAAGGTCCAAGACCCTGTTCTTATCAAAATAGCATTTCAAGTCATCTCCGGAAGGCAGAAACAGAGGCGGACGACTATGTTGGCGAAGACCCAACACAGACGGAGTACTGATGCTGTCAGGCCCCGCACGAATCGTCCGTTTCGAACCCAGCTCGAAGGAGTCAGAGTTCAGTTTGGATTGGATTTGGACCATATGTATCCAGATTCCAACCCAAACCCATATGTGGACTTGGATTTGGATCCAGAGATCCAATCCAATATCCATATCCATGGCCCACATCACCTTCTCATAAATGGAGGTGGGGCCCACTTGAGTTTCACGTGGGATATTGGGCATGAGAGAGAGTGGGGGTGAAAAATATCAAGAGTGTTGTATTAAGCTTGACTTGTGTGTCAAGTTTGGGTTTAAACATGTGGGTTAGCCTAATTGAGTGGGTTTAAGCTTGTAGTTAGCTAAAACCTAACCTAGGGCTGCACCAACATGGGGTGATCAAGGTCTATGGGCCATGCTAAGGGAGCTCCCTCACCTAAACCTAACCCAAAATGACTAATCCTAGCCTAAACCCCTAATCCACCCCTAATCCCAACCTAATCACCTAACCCACTTCCCTAATCCCGGCCTAATCCCAACCTAATCACCTAACCCACTTCCCTAATCCTTCCCTAAACCTAGACTAATTTCCCTAATCCTAGCCTAAACCTAGCCTAATCACCTAACCTAGCTCACTAAACCTCACCCTAAAACCCAACCACCTAACCTAGCCCTAAACCCCTAAACCACCCTTAGCCCACAATCTACCCAAACCCCTAGTTTTAAAATATCTGGCCCAACCCTTTCCAGCCCACCTTATCTACATACCACCCTACCTAAACCACCTAACCACTACCCTCAGCCCAGCCCTAACCGACCTACCCATCCCCTATTTAAACCCCTCCCCTTTGGGGGTGGGTTTTCAAAAGAAAGGGAGCCCTCACCTCAGCCCAGCCGACTCCACTCTCCAACCTGTCCGCCTGCTCCACTCCCCAACTGCTCCACTCTCCACCGGCACCACCTGCACCGCCACCTTCCCTCTTCCATCCACCACCATTACCCAGCCGGACGCCACCACCTTCACCCAACCTAACCAGCCAAGAGCCCACCTGCCCGCCTGCTTCTCATTGCCTTCCACCGCCTCTCCCCATTCGGTAAGTACCCTAACTCCATCAAAGCCCTTCTCTTCCACCTCTCCACTCCTAGCCACCTACCCTACCCTCATCTCAGCCCTTTTGCCACCACCCTTCTCACTTAGCCGAACCTAACATAGCCCAAACTGCCGGCCATTACCTAGCCATCATATCCCATTCGGCCTTCCCCTAAGTGTCCCATTCGGCCTTCCCACAAACCCTCCCTTAGGTCCAGTTTCCCTAAACTCTCAACTCCCCTAGTGACCCTAAGAATTCACTTGTTCAGCCCCTTTAACCCCCAACCTCGAGGCGACATCCACTTGCCACCGGCCACCTTTGAGGCGCCCATCCCGCGCCCCACTTGCAGCCGGCCAGCACCTTTGGTCACCTATCCTCGCGGAGCTCCCGTTTGCAGCCCAAGGCCAAGCCCACGCTCAAGCAAGACCTCTACGAACCAGCTGCTCGTAAGTGTCTAAACTCGGTCTTTAGTTATACACTTGCTTGAGATTGAATTTGATACGGGATTGTAATAACGGAGCATAGTCTCCCCCCGCTTGTAATAACGTGGCTTGGCACAACCACACACGTGCACTCTCTTAGTCGTGCACGATTTTGAACACACACGGGCCTAATCAGCCCCTAATACATAAGTGTATATATATACTTTCATTTTCGAAGGGTTTTGTTTAAGTTGGGTGCGTTGTCTTTCAATTCAAGCACTCACACACATTGAGCCTTCGCTCTTAGTTGAAAGACCCAAGTAAGGGCCGACCTATACTATTTGGGTTTCATTTCATGTCGTGTGAGTAAGTCTTTCAATTCAAGCACTCTCACACACATTGTGCTTTCGCTCTTATTTGAAAGACCCAAGTAAGGGCCGACCTATACTATTTGGGTTTCATTTCATGTCGTGTGAGTAAGTCTTTTAATTCAAGCACTTTCATACACATTGAGCCTTCGCTCTTACTCCCAAGACCTTAGTAAAGGCCTTATTGCAGTTATATTTGGGTTTCATTTATGTCGTGTGGGTAGTCTTTCAATTCAAGCACTCTCACACACATTGAGCCTTCGCTCTTATTCCCAAGACCTTAGTCAAGGCCATACTGCAATTTATATTTGGGTTTAATTTCATGTCGTGTG
Source organism: Brasenia schreberi (assembly GCA_036023115.1). Taxonomy (NCBI): domain Eukaryota; kingdom Viridiplantae; phylum Streptophyta; class Magnoliopsida; order Nymphaeales; family Cabombaceae; genus Brasenia; species Brasenia schreberi. The sequence continues at coordinate 12,182,095 of JAYKKT010000088.1, forward strand.
TGTAAGTCTTTCAATTCAAGCACGCACCCACATTGAGCCTTCGCTCTTATTTGCAAGACCCAAGTAAGGGCTCATATACATAAGCTATATACATATCTCCCTTCGGTTATTTCCCTTCGGTCATTTCCCTTCGGTTATTTCCCTTCGGTTATTTCCCTTCTGTTATTTCCCCTTCAGTATTGTCTTTACATTTCGGGTTTTCCCTTTGGAGTAGCGTGAGTTTGCATTGCATCTACGCCATACCACGAGGTAGGACGCATATTGCATCAAAGCACGCCCCGCTCGAATTCGCCCATGTAGTGGAGTGTTCATAACACACAAACTAGGTGGCCCGAAAAGGGATAAAAGAAAAGACTTAGGCACGTGCAAATCCACGTGATCTAAAACATGCAACCGCATCTTAAAGACCCGAAATAGACACCTCGAACCGCTTCGTAGACTTTCTCTCTAAAAACTCGATTTTTGCAAAGCGTACAGACTGACCCTTGCGCATCGGTGCAAGAAGGTCTGCGACGACAAGAGCTCACTTTCTCACAGTCGCCACGTTTAGAAGTCAGTGTTAAAAATATCTTCGCTAGCTTAGGTAAGCTAGCTGGCACGCCCTATTTGTATACATAGGCCTTAGATACACGAGAAGATCCACTCCAAGCCCCGAAAGAGGCGAAGAGGCGGGGATTTTCGTGCGTCTACAATTTGAAAACTTAAAATCGAAAAAAATGGAAAAACAAGAAAAACCAAAAACAATGGAAAAACAAAAACTTAAAAAAAGAGTGCTTTGTATAGTTCCCAAAGTTCTTGTTTTACAAAAACCCAAAAAAATCGAAAATTTGGAAAATACCAAAAAGATTTTGTACATAGCTGCTCCTGGTAAGACTTTGGCAAAAGAAAAGGATTTCGAAAGAAGCGTCGTCTGCATAGCCAGACCAAACATTTCGAAATCACTTGAAAATCCAAGTACAAAACCAGGTCATTTTGAAAACCACGCATCAAGTTCCCTCGGGTCTATAGCCCACGAGAATGATCAAAGCCTAGAAGTGGATCCCCTTGAGGAAGATCCCACTTCTGAGCTCCTAGAATTTCATAGAATTCTCGATTTTGAAAGACCTTCCCAATCAGTAGGGGGAGATTTCGTAGAGGTGAACCTAGGGGATGATTCCAATCCCAAAACCATCAAAATAGGCGCATGCTTGCATGAAACTGAAAAGTTAGCATTCATTGCATTTCTACAAACCTATTTAGATGTGTTTGCATGGACGTATGAAGACATGCCGGGCATAGATCCCAGCATAGTCGAGCATCGTCTTCCCTTAGATGCAGGGGTAAAACCCATAAAGCAGAAGCTTAGGAAAATACACCCGAATGTACACACGCAAGTCAAAGAGGGTTTAGAAGATCTGCTAAAAGCCGGATTTATAAAACCCATTGCGTATTCTGATTGGTTGTCAAATATCGTTGTGGTTCGAAAAACCAATGGGAAAATTCGAATATGCATCGATTTCAGAAACCTGCACACGCACTTTAAGGTTATAGTAAATCAAAATTTCACCTATGATACATAATATATATATATATATATATATATATATATATATATATATATATATATGTATGTATATATGTATATATATACTTTGACCTGGACCCAATAAAACACGCACTTTAAGGTTATAGTAAATCAAAATTTAACGTATGATAAGATGGTAATAAGGAGGAGAGGGTAAGATTTTCTTTTAGTTATGTACACGTACATATATAGAGCATACTCCAGGCACGTATTCATTAAGTTGAAATCTTTAAACAAAAATCAAAATAGTATCAAGTGCAATAAATATATTTTATAAAAAGTACTATAGTACCTTTTTTTTGTTTTTTTAATTTAAAACTCAACCACGTTGATTGAATGACTGAGATTTTGCAGAATGGTTGATCACAAATGGGTATTTGCGTCTACAATATTCTCTCGTTATATATATATATATATATATATATATATATATATATATATATATATATAAAATTTTTATTCATACACCCTTTTACTAAACATACATCCCTTTTAAAAAAATCAAAATTTCACCTATGATAAGTAATATATATATATATATGTATATGTATATGTATATGTATATATATGTATATGTATATGTATATGTATATATATATATATATGTATGTATATGTATATGTATATATATATATATATGTATAAGTATATATATTGTATATATATATATATACTTTGACCTGGACCCAATAAACACACGCACTTTAAGGTTATAGTAAATCAAAATTTCTATGTATGTATATATGTATATATATACTTTGACCTGGACCCAATTTAACACGCACTTTAAGGTTATAGTAAATCAAAATTTAACGTATGATAAGATGGTAATAAGGAGGAGAGGGTAAGATTTTCTTTTAGTTATGTACACGTACATATATAGAGAATACTCCAGGCACGTATTCATTAAGTTGAAATCTTTAAACAAAAATCAAAATAGTATCAAGTGCAATAAATATATTTTATAAAAAGTACTATAGTACCTTTTTTTTTGTTTTTTTAATTTAAAACTCAACCACATTGATTGAATGACTGAGATTTTGAAGAATGGTTGAGCACAAATGGGTGTTTGCGTCTACAATATTCTCTCGTTATATATGTATATAATTTTTATTCATACATCCTTTTACTAAACATACATCCCTTTTAGAAAAAACACAAAAATACCCTCATTTAATTTCTCTCTCATCCCATGCCCATTTCACGTAACTCTTCACTGTATCAATTCCACCACTGCTGAAGTCACCAGAGCCCCACCATTTTTTCTAGACCACCATTGATAGTGTCTTCTTTCTATCATAGTAGGAAATCTATTTTCATCGATTTCGATATATTTCCAACCTTGCTCAATTCCCCCACAACTGTAATGCATATATTCTTAAAAACCCTCCATCAATCTAGCAATCAATTGCACAAAAATAGATAAAAAATATCAAGTTTTTGGGTAGGTGTGTCGACAGTTAGGAAAGAGGTACATCCCAGACACGTGAGTCTTTAGAAAGTGATGTGCTTGAGGTGCATCACTTCTTTACAAGTTGTCACACCCCAGGTACGTTTGGTTTCTCCAAAAGATACTCTTGAGGCGCAACTCTATGGTAATAAAAACACACTTGACGTGCACCCCTCTTTTAAGAGATTAATGGCTGGAGTGCATCACTATAAGATTTCTAGACACATGCAAGATGCACTAGTATGTATTTTTGTTATGTAAACTGCATTATTCTCAATGTATAGGATGACAAAGAAATTAAGTGATAGTATTTATTATCGTATAGTAGACTCTAGATATACTACACATGACGATACTAGGATTGATCAAAGTGGAACAAATGATCTACTTTTTTGTTAGTTAGGTGATGATACATGTGACAATGCATTTTTTACCTATGAGGATGATGGACTTATTATGTATTAGTATTTATCATAGATGCAATATTTTGCAGCTAGGATGATATGGTAGAGTGGGTAAGAGATGTTGGGATGAAGTACAATAATGTTATCGTCATTTTTTGATTGAAAAGTAAATGTATAAAAAGCAAAGTATGACTTGAGTGTAAAAAGAGTAACGAATATAAAAGAAAAAGTTGATATTGAAAGTTGTTGGATTGATACAAAAAAGGTGAAATACCCATTCTTACTAATAGGAGAGAGTGAAACTTATAGTTTATAGAGATTGAATGCTAACAACTAAACTATAAAAACTGAGTCTCTATCCCTCGACTTATCTTTGTACATTGTACACCTTATGTGATACAACAAGAATAACAATACCTTTTGCTCAAGCATAATCTCCCTCTCTTAGGACGTATCTAAATCATCTTGAACTTTCTGTCTCTAGACTTTATCAACAATTTCACTTCATCATAACCAATGCCTATCAATTTACTTATAATATCTATCTTATCCATCATATACATTGCATGTGTGAAGGCTACAAGATTATCATCCATTGAAAGGCCTAAATTCTTATGAATATTATGGAGAGTGATAATCATCTCACTCACAATATATAAAAGTTGTTAGTGAGCAACAACTAATCCAAAGTTTGGAACATCAACCCTCTCTACTTACATAATATCCTATCAACTACATGGTACTATAAGTTCTCACAAAAATGATCATTCAACCAAAGCATTGTATCTCGTATAGCATGCGACTAGTTTCAAGAATCTCTACATATAAAAAATACAATAATTTTTACTAACATATCTAAGATACTTTACATATAATTGGTAAAATGAATTACTCACTCCTACCAAATTATATATGCAATATGCCCTAGAAAGCTAATGGGAGGAATGATATCATCGTCACCTTCTTCATAACAAAGATCTGAAGGTTTGACTTCATTATAGTATCTTGAAAGAGCTATCAGATAATCAATCTGAAATTATGGCTGCCTTGCTGGATAATTCATAATGTGATGACTCGACGTGTCCCTCTTCATGTTATTGTCATGATCATCTACTATATGCTAACATGAAAATGGTTTACCTTCTCAATAATACCATAACAATACGGCTTTATGCTCGTGTGCCTCCATAAGGTATATCATCACCTCTATCACCTATTTTTATTACAAAATAAGAAACTTGTGGTTTAGTTTGAATATGTAAAAAAAACTAAATATATAGCATAAACAGCATAGTAAGAGACATGACCAATGCATTCACTAGAGCATAGGGTCATGGTCGAGGCATGCTAGTGCATGTAAAGAAACATGCCCAGGTCGCATTCGTAGAGGTACAAAAACGTGATTGGGGCTCATTAATAGAGTTTCAAGTAATGTGCTTCATGTGCATGAAATCGAAACTACACGACATATCTCCTTCTCAATGTTGACCTTATGGTGTCACATCTTAGGTACGTCTATTTTTCGATGACTCGCACCCCTGCTTCACTAGTGAAACGAAAAAATACCCTTTTTAAATACATAATACTTATCAATCTTGGTTTTAAACAAAAAAATTATGAATGAATGCCGATCCGAGCATAATCCTTGAAAAAATATTGAAAGCACGATGAAAAAGAAATAAAATGTTGATTTTGAAGAATGATACAATCCCTTGCCCGCACATGAAATCATAACGGAGAATCTTCAATGAAGAAGATAGATGCAACTAGGAGAAAATGAGAACGAACCATTAAAAAAGAATATTGTAAAGGGTATTTCTGAAAAAATCTGTGTAGTGAAAACGGATATATGAATAGTAATACCGCTCTTCCCCCCTCCTCTCTCTACTTTTTCTTTCCCTCTCATTACCATTTTGATATGCAGAATCTTTAAGACTTCAAACCACGCATCGTAAGATCTACAGGGACCACTTTCACCACACATTCCACGAAATCAAGGCATCCGATAAAATCTCATTTGCCTCCTCCAATCAGAGTCACCCAACTCGCACACCCCTTATCCACCCTCATCCTCACTCCCTACAAACCTCGCCACGGGTGCACACACAGATACACGCTCTCACCGCACCAGCATCTTCAATGGCGCTTGCGACCGTCCCTTCTGGGCTTGTCATCACTCCCAAGCTCAACAACGCTACCGCCGACAACTCCTCCCAAAGGCTCCCCTGCATCTCTTCCAGGTTCAGAGCGTCATGTTCTTCCACCAACCCAAATAACTATGCGGCTCTTGCTCTTGCCCTGGCCGTCGCTGCCTCTCCTTTAGCCGCTCCCGCCGACGCCTTCGCTGATATCTCCGGCCTCACCCCTTGCAAAGAATCCAAGGCCTTTGCCAAGCGTGAGAAGAACTCAATCAAGAAGCTTGAGTCGAGTCTCAAGCTCTATGCTGAGGACTCTTCTCCTGCTTTGGCTATCAAGGCTTCCATTGAGAAGACGAAACGCCGGTTCGACAACTACGGCAAGCAGGGACTTCTATGTGGCGCTGACGGCCTCCCTCACCTGATTGTGAGTGGGGATCAGAGGCACTGGGGAGAGTTTATCACTCCTGGAATCCTGTTTCTGTACATAGCTGGTTGGATCGGGTGGGTTGGCAGGAGCTACTTGATTGCTATCAGGGATGAGAAGAAGCCCACCATGAAGGAGATCATCATTGATGTACCTCTGGCTACGAGGCTGCTATGGAGAGGCTTCATCTGGCCAGTGGCTGCATACAGAGAGTACTTGAATAGAGAGTTGGTTGTTGATGATGCTGATGTTGGTATTGGTGCTTAAGCTGCAAATCTTTGTGTTTGTGCGTTCTGTGTAATGTGCAGATGGGTCTTGGGGGTGGGTTTTGTGGGGGTAAGTGGCGGGTATCTCCTGTAATTTAACTGTACTTGCTTTTGAATACAATGAATGAACGGAAGATCAAATTCTGTTTTCACAGGGATTTCTGAAGAAGTGTTGATTTCTTTGTGCCAGTGGTTTATATCATTAACCTTTTCTGAAAATCCTCAAACCTTTTGTTTGCTTGGATGGGATTGATGGTGATCCCAAGCAACAGTAACGAGAGAATCTGAACAGAAGAAGAGCGCAGAAATGAGTTCCCTAAGGTCACCAGCGGTCTGCTTCTTTATATGTTCAGCTTGAATGAAAAATGTAACCTTGGACTATGCAAAGACTCAAATGATTCAAATTCTTCAATGAAAAATGCACCATAATCATGGAAGAATAAATATCGGTGAACCACTCTAGTCGAAGAATGAATCTTTTAGCATGTTGGGCTCCTACTCATGATGTTTCAAGGCGAACAGCCTGTGTTTCACCACAACTCTTTCTAATGGATGTGATGTTTATCACCAACTCAAGGTTTTTTGAAATATTAGTGCACAACAACCATTACCGTTTATAAACTAAGTAATATAAAAGATGCCAATAGGCTTACAGCTTGTGAAAAATGTAAAATATTGAAATAAAATGCAAGAAATGAGAATGGGAGAAAACTTTGTACGTGGTTCTTCTATATGGCTACTACTTCATGATAAGAATCGTCACGGTCCTTTCTTCCTCTCATCTTATTCAAGCCCTCACGTCACTTTTTAAAACCTTTTAAATGCGTTTTGAAACCCTACGAAGCGGCCTGGCCTGAGGAAAGCAGGACCAGAAGAGCTAAAGAGAGCCCGAAACCGGAGCACATGTCGAGCCCGACACAACAACTCTCGTGTTGAATCCACCCCCAAGATCTCGAACGTCCAAGACCCTGTTATCATAAAAAATCCTTTGAAGTCATCTCCGAAAGGTGAAAACAGAAGCGGACGACCATGTTGGCGAAGACCCAACGCAGACGGAGTACTGATGCTGTCAGACCCCGCACAAACCGTTCATTTCGAACATAGCCTGAAGGAGTCAGAATTCAGTTTGGATTGGATCTGGATCATATATATCCAGATCCCAATCCAAACCTATGTGTGGATTTGGATCCAGAGATCCAATCCAATATCCACATCCATGGCCCACATCACCTTCTCATAAATGGAGGTGGGGCCCACTTGAAATTCACGTGGGATTATGGGCATGAGAGAGAATGGGGAGGATAAGAATGAGGGGAATTGTAATTAAGCTTGACTTGTGTGTCAAGTTTGGGGTTAATCATGTGGGTTAGCTTAATTAGTATGGGTTTAAGCTTGTATTAGCCAAAACCTAACCTAGGGTTGCACCAACATGATGCAATAAGGTCTACGGGTTATGCAAAGGGAGCTCCCTAACCCAATCCTAAGCCAAAACCCCTAATCCTAGCCTTTTACCCTAATCCCGGCCTAATTCTAACCTAATCACCTAACCCACTTCCCTAATCCCGGCCTAATCCCAACCTAATCACCTAACCCACTTCCCTAATCCCGACCTAATCCCAACCTAATCACCTAACCCACTTCCGTAATCCTTCCCTAAACCTAGCCTAATTCCCTTAATACTAACCTAATCCTAGCCTAATCACCTAACCCACCTCACTAAACCTCACCCCAAAACCAACCCACCTAGCTAAGCCCTAAACCACTAAACCACCCCACCTAAACCTAGCACACCATATCCCTAAAACCCCTTAAAGCAAAATATCTTGCCCCTCCTCAAAACCAGCCCACCTTATCACCACACCACCACCACCTAAACCACCTTACCACCCTCTAAAAACCAGCCCCAATTGCCCTTTGAAAATCTATATAACCCCCTCCCCCTAGTGGGCGGGTTTTTCATCTTCTCCCATCCAGCCCTTGGGCCAACCGAGCCCTCTCACCTCGCTCCCTTCTTCCACCTGCACCACCACAACCCCCGACCAGCTCCACCTTGCGCTACCACTTCCATCCGGCCTGCTCCATTCCACGTCGCCACCACAGTCGCCCGGCCAGCTCCCTACCTTCATCATCCGGCTGCCCTTCTTCCACACACCAACCTCCTTCACCCATCCGGTTAGTACTTCAACTCAACTCCACCTCCTCTTCACTCCCCCTCCACTTTCAACCACCCATATCACCACAACACCTCGCCAACACAGCCTTCCCGCCACCCTTATCCATTCGGCCAGACCTAACCCCCATCCACCACCCGATCCTCTACCTTCCCCTTAGTGACAACCATACACCACCCTACCTTGCTCCCTAGAACCTGCCCCCTCCCGACTGCACCCAAGTCATCCGCGGCCTTACTCCTTTCTCCTTAGACATCTCTCTTTAATCACCCCTTAGCGCCACCTTCCCTAGCACCAACCCTACCCCTTAGTGACCTTCCTTAACCACTTCAGCCCAAAGCATCACGGCAGCACCCCCCTAGCAGCCGGCAAGCTCCAAGGCCCCACATCCGCGCTCCCTTGTCACCCGGCCAGCACACCCCTTTGCCGTGCCATTCCGAGGAGCTCCCTCTTACAGCCCAAGGCGAAGCCAAGCCCAAGCTCAAGCAAGTCACCTCCGGGCCAGCTATAAGTAAGTGCCTAACTCGGTCCTCATTTGTAGACTTGCTTAAGTTAAATTAAATTTGATACGGGGTTGTAATAACGGAGCATTGTCTCCCCCCGCTTGTAATAACGTGGTTTGGCACACCTACACACACGTGCACTTGAGCCTACCTCGCTCTTAGTTGTGCATGATTTTGAACACACACGGGTCTAATCAGCCCTTAAGATATAATTTTATTTATATACTTTAAGTAGCGTAGGGTTTTGCTTTGAGTTGTGTGTGTTGTCTTTAAATTCTCGCACTCACACACATTGAGCTTTCGCTCTTATTTGCAAGACCCAAGTAAGGGTCGTATTATACTATCCTTGGGTTTAATTTCATGTCGTGTGTGTAGTATTTCAATTATATACTCACACACATTGAGCTTTCGCTCTTACTCCCAAGACCTTAGTTAAGGCCATATTGCAATTTATATTTGGGTTTAATTTCATGTTGTGTGCGTAGTACTTCAATTCTAGCACTCACACACATTGAGCTTTCGCTCTTACTCCCAAGACCTTAGTTAAGGCCATATTGTAATTTATATTTGGGTTTAATTTCATGTTGTGTGCGTAGTACTTCAATTCTAGCACTCACACACATTGAGCTTTCGCTCTTACTCCCAAGACCTTAGTTAAGGCCATATTGCAATTTATACTTGGGTTTCATTTGAAGTCGTGTGTGTTGTCTTTACATTTTCACACGCACCCACATTGAGCCTTCGCTCTTATTTGCAAGACCCAAGTAAGGGCCCATATATATTATATATGTATTTCCCTTTCGGCTATGTCTTTAAGATTTGGGTTTTAAGGTTCAGCAGTGTGCGTAGTCTTTACATATATACACGGCACACACTTGCACTATTGAGCCTTTCCGCTCTTAAGATATAGCCATATTTCCCTTCGGCAATTTACGTTTACAAGTCATTTCCCTTCGGCAATTTCCATTACAAGTCATTTCCCTTCGGCATTGTCTTTTAAATTTGGGTTTTTCCTTTGGAGTTGCGTGAGTTTGCATTGCATATACGTCATACTACGAGTTAGGACGCATATTGCATCAAAGCAAACCCCATAGTCCCACTCAAAGTCGCCACACTTGAGTCGAGTGTTCATAACACACACCTAGTTGGCCCAAAAAGGGATACAAAGAAAGACTTAGGCACGTGCAAATCCACGTGAAATAAAATCTAAAAAGTCATACAAAACAACCCGAATCAAACACCTCAAACCGCTTTCATTGGTTCTTACACTCAACTCGATTTTAAAAGCGTACAGACTGACCCTTGCGTATCGGTGCAAGAAGGTTTGCGATGACAAGAGCTTGCTTGCTCACAGTCGCCATGTTAGGAGTCAGGTTTAAAATATATCTTCGCTAGCTTAAGTAAGCTAGCTGGCACGCCCTGTTTGTTTAAATAGGACTTAGGCACACGAAAAGGTTTGCTTCAGGCCTAAGAACCAGGAGCGGGAATTTTCTGCGTTTATAGAGGTCTAGGACCTCCGACACAGGTTGCCCCAGTTGAGTGTACTCCCGTTTTTCAAAGGGCTTTTGGAAGTTTTTCTCCCTTTTGTTTTCTATTTTTTCAAATTTTTTTGAAGTGTTCGATGGGCTTGGATCCACCCGGACATTGGCAATTTTGTGCGGTTTTGCCCCTTTGTCCATCGTGGGTAGCCCATAAGTGATGGGCTTCTCTAAGCGGGTTTTTGAAATGACACTTCCTTTCCATAAGTGATCGTATATCCCTTTCTTCAAATTGGTTTCAAAAAGGAATGCTTTTTTAATCAACTTATGGAAAGTTGAGATTTCGTGAAGAGAGAGAAGGGTTTTTAACTCATTTTTAAAATTATCCAGGATGAGCATGACTGTGCATCCTTCGGATATTGGCTCTCACACTTACCCTAAAAGGGACCTCCATCGAATAATGAAGGCATGCATGTCTTCGTTCATGCCTTGCTTTGTATCCCTTAAAGTGTTTAAAGTCGGCGTGACTTCTATGTTATGTGCAAATCTTTGCATAAAGCAGTTCGCTAACTCTTCAAAAGTAGCGAACTGGCTTAGATCATAGGAAGCCAGTCATTTGGCAGCTGTGCCTTTAAGGGATAGAGGGAACCAATACACCCATTTCATCGAGTCCTTTTTCTTCTTATGGGCTCGACGTGAGAAAAGTTACAGGTGAGACCTAGGGTCTCCCATGCTATCATACCGATGGAAGTTCGGTATTTCATCATCACTGTCTGTTTCATAATCCATAGGTAGGAAATCAGACAAGGCGTAACTCATTTTCTCTTTACTTTACCCTTTTAGCAGCTGCTGTAGGGCTTTACGGTCCTTTTGTGTGAAGGACTCGTGGTATTGGTTGCCTTCCATTACGGAAGCCTCTTTATGTTTGCGAGGTTTTTCAGGTCTTTTCTTAGCCTTTTGTTCACCATTCGATGAACATGAATCGCCTGCTTCAGCCTCTTGGCTAAGAGCATCGATTTTGGCCTCGAATTCCCTTCTCAAATCTTCTATCTCTTCTAGTTTGTTTTTATTTTTCAAAACCCTCCTGGAGTGAGAACTTGATACGCATGAGCCCTGGCTCGACACTTCACTTGAATTGGATTTCGACATGCTTTCAAGCTTTCAAAATCCTACGTATGAAGTACAACAAGTAAAAGAGTTAAAATGACACCTTTGGAAAAATTTTCGCAAGGTTTCTAATATGACTCGATTTTTCAAAAGACTCACGTCCCACCGGGCGTGCCAAATCTATAGACACTAAAAAATCCCTCGCCTCTGGTTCTTAGGCTTGAAGCGAATCTTTTCATGTGTCTAAGTCGTATTTTAGCAAAAGGGCGTGCCAGCTAGCTTGCTTAATCTAGCGTAGAAATGTTTTGAAATCTGACTTCTATCGGGGCGACTGTGAGCAAGCAAGCTCTTTTCGTCGCAGACCTTCTTGCACCGACGTGCAAGGGTCAGTCTGTATGCCTAGAAAATCGAGTTTTAAACATGATAACCTAGGGAAAATGTTTGATGTGTTCGATTGGGCTGATTTGTATGGTTTTCAAGTTTTATTTTCACGTGGATTTGCATGTGCCTATGTCTTTCTTTTTATCCCTTTTCGGGCCAACTAGGTGTGTGTATGCACAAGTGACCTAAGTTGGGCAATTTTGAGCGGGAGTGTGGGGCTTGCTTTGATGCAATATGCGTCCTAACTCATAGTATGGCGTATATGCAATGCAAACTCATGCAACTCCAAAGGGAAAACCCAAATTGAAAGACAATGCGGAAGGAAAATGACTTAAGGTAAATTTGCAAAAGGGAAATTGCAAAAGGGAAATATGGCTATATCTTAAGAGCGGAAAGGCTCAATTGTGCAAGTGTGTGTCGTGTATATATGTAAAGACTACGCACACTACTGAACCTTAAAACCCAAATCTTAAAGATATAGCCGAAGGGAAATACTTATAATATATATGGGCCCGGAGGTCGCCAACGTGTGCGTGGGTGTTGTGTGTATATTGAAAGACAACTCACATGACTTGTAAATGAAACCCAAATATAATTGCAATATGGCCTTGACTAAGGTCTTGGGAGTAAGTGCGAAAGCTCAATGTGTGTGAGTGTAGAATTGAAATACTACGCACACGACATGTAATGAAACCCAAATATAATTGCAATAGGCCTTGACTAAGGTCTTGGGAGTAAGAGCGAAAGCTCATTGTGTGTGAATGTAGAATTGAAATACTACGCACACAACTTGAAGTAAAACACCCCAAAATGAAATTGCAATAGGCCCTTACTAGGGTCTTGGAAATAAGAGCGAAAGCTCAATGTGTGTGAGTGTGGAAATTGAAAGACAACACACACAACTTAATGAAAACCCACGCAACTTAAATTATATAGGTATAGCTATATCTTAAGGGTTGATTAGGCCCATGTGTGTGTCAAAATCGTGTGCGGCTAAGAGCGGAATAGGCTCAAGTGCACGTGTGTGTGGGTGTGCCAAACCACATTATTACAAGCGGGGGGAGACAACGCTCCATTATTACAACCCCGTATCAAATTTAATTAAGCATAAGCAAGTCTATAACAAGGACCGAGTTAGGCACTTATGTATAGCTGGTCCGGGTGTGACTTGCTTGCACTTGGGCCTAGTGGTGCAGCCAGGTGATGCTGGCCAAATGGTGGAAGGTGGCAGGTGCGTGGCTAGGAATGGAGGGGAGTGAAGAAGAGATGGTGTTGAGATGGGGTACTAACCAGGGTGAAGGGCTGGCCGAATGGATGAGGAAGAGGTGACAGTTGGAAGGTGATGGCAGGTGGGTGTAAAGGTGCAACCGAGTGGAAGGGGAGGTTGTAGCCGAGTGGCGGTGGCGTGGAGTGATGCTGGCCGAAGGGTGGAGGTGGTGGGTTCCAAGAGAGTGAGAGAGAGAGGGCAGGTGAGAGAGGAGAGAAAGGGTTGGGTTGCCCCAAAAATTCCTACAAAACCAACCCAAAAAGGGGGGGGTTTATAGGCTTAGTGGGGTCGGTTTGGGCAGGTATTGGGAGTTCGGTTGGGCTGGTTTGGTGGTGGTGGTTTGGGGATATGGTGGGCTAGGCATTTAGGTGGGCCAGATATTTGTCTTGGGTGGTTTGGGGATATGGTGTGCTAGGCATTTAGGTGGGCTGGTTTAGTGGTTTAAGGCTTAGCTAGGTGGGTTGGGCTTAGGGTAAGGTTTAGTGAAGTGGGTTAGATGTTTAGGCTAGGATTAGGGTGAGGTTAGGGGGATTAGGCTAGGTTTAGGGAAGGATTAAGGAAGTGGGTTAGGTGATTAGGTTAGGATTAGGGAAGGATTAAGGAAGTGGGTTAGGTGATTAGGCTAGGCTTAGGTCGGGTTTAAGGGGAAATGGCTAGGTAAGGTGATTAGGCTTAGGGTTAGGTTAGAAGTATCCCTTTGCATGACCCATGAACCTAGTTGCAGCAAATTGGTGCAGCCCTAGGTTAGGTGTAGGTGCATACAAGCTTAAACCCACACTCATTAGGCTAACCCACATAATTAACCCAAAACTTGACACAAAAGTCAAGCTTATCACATTTTCACTCATATTTCACCACCCATATTCTCTCATACCCAAGCTTTTCATGTGAATTTCTTGTGGGCCCCACCTCCATTTATGAGAAGGTGATGTGGGCCATGGATGTGGATATTGGATTTGATCTTTGGATCCCAATCCAAATCCAAATCCATATGCATGTTTGGATTTGGGTCTGGATATATATGGTCCAAATCCGATCCAAATCTGAATTTCTGGCTCCTTCATGGTATGTTCGAAACGAACAGTTTGTGTGGGGCCTTACAGCATCAGTACTCCGTCTTGCATTGGGTCTTCGCCAACATTGTCGTCCGCTCCTCTGTTCACCTTCCGGAGATCATTTCAATAGACTTGTTGATAAGAGGGGCTTGGATGTCCGAGATTTTGGGGATGAATCTGATACGAGAGTTGATGTGCTGGGCTCGACATGTGCTCTGGTTCTGGGCTCTCTTTCACTTCACTGGTCCTACTTTCATCAGGCCAAGTTGCTTTTCGGGGTTTCAAAACACCTTTTTAAAGGTTTTAAAACTATATTATACATATTTCAAAACATGTATAGTTTAAACATATGTACAGGGTTTGCCTGGAAGGCTCCTAGGTTTCCAGACTCAAAATAGCTCTTTGGGGCAGCTTTTCCAAAACCAGGTGATTTGAGAAAATCGTGGGATTTTGGGGTGTTTACAAAATGTAACCACGTATTTGGAAAACTCCACCCTTTCACAAGTGTGAATTCTCTCACTCAGGGTCACACGATTTGCCTTTGAACCTTACTTTCAAAGTTTCAAAGCAGCTATCCCTAAGGGTTTTTGAAAATGGGAATTTAACCCAAATCCTACACATAATACTTCTTTAAGTATTGAATATTGATAGGATCTGCTAAACTCCTACCTTCTACATCGATCAACCAATATGAGTTGTTCGTGGTGGTTGCACGTACAACATAGGGTCCATCCCACTTGGGGTGCCACTTTCCAAGTGGATGTGGGCCATGATAGTGGATGATTTTCAAAACTAGATCTCCCACTTCAAAGTGGCGAGGTCTTATGTGTTTGTCATAATGTCGGGCTATCCTTTGCCGGTATGCATGAGCATGATCCATAGCAAGGAGTCGCCTCTCATCTAACAAATCTAATTCGGCCATCCTAGCATGCTGAAGCGTCTCTAGGGGGAGGTCGAGTGCAATGGATGTATGGAATGAATGCAATTGTGTATGAATGGGAAGAATGACGTTTGTGCCATAGACCAATTCGAATGGCGTGGCATTCGTGGGAGACCGGATGGAAGTCCTATAAGCCCATAAGGCTTCATCTAGCTTCTCGTACCACGTCCTACCCTTCTCTAAAGTCTTCTCAATTATGCTAATGAGAGTCTTATTCGTGGCTTCGGCTTGGCCGTTGCCTTGATGGTAGTAGGGCGAGGAGAAGTGGTGAGTTATGCCATACGTGTTGCACAACTTAACCATCCGCTCGTTTTTGAATGGGGTGCCATTATCGGACACAAGGTCTCGTGGAACCCCAAATCGAGCCAAGATATTCCTCCTAATGAAAGCCACCACATGTTGCCCCTGTACGTTGGTCAGGGAGATGGCTTCCACCCACTTGGAGAAATACTCAGTGGTTGCTAAAATGAATCTATGCCCATTCGATGCCTTTAGAAAGATCGGGCCTACGATATCAAACGCCCACATGGTAAATGGCCAGGGGCTGACCACGGAATGCAATGAAGATGAGGGGATATGAATGGCATGCCCATGCACTTGACATGGATGACACTTTCTAACATGATTGTAGCAATCCTTTTTCAGGGTGGACTAAAAGTAGCCCGCTCTAAGTATTTTCATCGCCATCATGTTGGCATTAATATGACCTCCACATTCTCCATCGTGGAACTCATGCATAACAGTCCTAGCCTCCTCTAGATCGACACATCTTAGTAGGATGCCAGTAAAACTTTTCTTATATAGAACCCCACCCAGAATGGTGTACCGGGTTGAAATTTTACGGATGAATGCCTTATCTTTGGATGTGGCATCCTCGGCGAATCCCCCATTTTCTAGAAAACATTTGATGTCGTAAAACCAAGGTTTTTTAACAGAATCTGGGTTATTTTGGCAAATATCCAAATCGTGTGTGGATGGGTTGGGTGCATGCCATATCTCTAAAGATCAAGTTCCTAAAATGGGATCGACCTTTAGGGCTGAACCCAAGGACGAGAGGGCGTCGGCAATGCCATTATCCTCTATTCCTACGTGTGTGAGTCTACACGATTGGAATGACTCAACCAATCGAGTGGTCAACTTGTGATATGGAAGAAGTTTTTCATTTCGCACTTGCCAAATTTTCAAAACTTGGTTTATAACAAGGAGCGAATCTCCAAAGACCTCGATGCATGATGCCCCTAGAGTTTTCGAAACCCTTAAGCCTTGTATGAGTGCTTCATACTCAGCTATGTTGTTGGAACATTCGAAATCTAAGCGGATTGCTATGGAAATTTCGCCCTTTTTAGGGGATATGAGGATGACCCCAGCACCAGCCCCTCATTGGTTTCGTGCCCCATCGAAGTGCATTTTCCACACTTGGTTTTCAAAAGAGTTTGCCAAAATGTGGTTTTGAAAATGGTTTTGCAATATGCCTTCATCAGGCATTTCACTAAGTGTAGGATATGCATCCTCCAAGGGAAACTCAGCCACGTAGTCAGCTAGGGCTTGCCCCTTAATGGAGATCTGGTGGTGGTATTTTAGGTCATACTCCATTAGCAGGAGTTTTCATTTGCCCAATCTACCAATGAGAATGGGTTTTTCGAATAAGTGCTTGATTGGATCAAGCTTGGACACTATCCAGATCTCATGATCTAGGAAATAGTGTCAAAATTTCCAGTAGGCCCAGACTAGGGCCAAGCACATCTTCTCCATGGCTTGATAATTCCTTTCGTAAGCCAAGAGAGTTTTCGAAATATAGTAGATGGCATACTCCTTATGGGTGTCATCCTCATATTGAGCTAATAGAGCTCCCAAAGCATTCGCATGTACGGAAATGTAAAGCAAAAGTGGTTTTCCTTGCTTTGGAGGATTCAAAACAGGAGGATTAACCAGGTATGCCTTTAGTCTTTTAAAGGACTTCTGGTAGTCATCATCCCATGAAAATTTCGTGTCCTTCCTCAACAGTTTGTTGAAGGGTTCGCATCTAGTCGCTAGGTTTGATATAAACCTGTGAATGGATTGTAATCGACTGTGGAGGCTACGAATCTGTGTGAGATTGGAGGGTGGAGTCATGTCTATGATGGCTCGACACTTAGAGGGGTCGACTTCTATACCCCTTTGGCTCACTATAAAACCTAGAAGCTTTCCGGACTCTACTCCGAATATATATTTTTGAGGGTTTAGCTTTACTTTGTAAAGTCTAAGCCTTTCGAAAATCTTTTGCAAACATTCGATATGAGTGCATCGGGTTTTGGATTTTGCCAAGAGATCATCTACACACACTTCTACGAGCTCATGAATCTGATCATGGAAGATCGTGGTCATGGCTCTCTGGTATGTCGCGCCGACATTTTTCAAACCAAAGGGCATGACTGTATAGCAGTACGTGCCCCACGGGGTTGTGAATGCGGTCTTACCTGATCTCGTGGACTTAATTTAATTTGATTATACCCTGAATAGCCATCCATAAACGAAAACATTTCGTGATTTGCAGTACTATCGACTATCAAATCTATGTTTGGTAAAGGATAATTATCCTTTGGAGTGGCTTTATTCAGGTTTCTGAAATCGATGCATATTCGAATTTTCCCATTGGTTTTTTGAACCACAATGATGTTTGATAACCAATCAGAATACGCAATGGGTTTTATAAATCTGGTTTTTAACATATCTTCTAAACCCTCTTTAACTTGTGCGTGTACATTCTGTTGTATTTTCCTAAGCTTCTGCTTTATGGGTTTTACATCCGCATCTAAGGGAAGACGATGTTCGACAATGCTGGGTTCTATGCCCGGCATGTCTTCATACGTCCATGCAAACACATCTAAGTAAGTTCGTAAAAATGCAATGAATGTTGATCTTTCATGCTCATGCAAACATGTGCCTACTTTAATGAGTCTGGGATTGGAATCACTCCCTAGGTTCACCTCTATGAAATCTCCTCCTACTGAATTGGAAGGTCTTTCAAAATCGAGAATTTTATGGAATTTTGGGAGCTCAGAAGTGGGATCTTCCTCAAGGGGATCCACTTCTGGGCTTCGATCATTCTCGTGGGTTGTAGACCCGAGGGAATTTGATGCGTGGATTTTCAAAAGACCTGGTTTTACACTTGGAATTTCAATTGATTTCGAAGTGTTTGGTCTGGTTATGCAGACGATGTTCCTTTCGAAATTCTTTTCTTTTTCCAAAGCCTTACCAGGAGCAACTATGTACAAAGATTTTCGACTTTTTTGTGTTTTTGCAAAACAAGAACTTTAGGAACTATACAAACTACTTCTTTTTTGAGTTTTTGATTTTCTAATGTTTTTGGTTTTTGCAATTTTTCCATTTTTTTGATTTTGAATTTTTCAAATGTTTTTGTATTTTTTATAAAAGGAATCTTCCATCATACCTACAAAGAGAAAACACTACGGGTTAGACTCGGAATAAGAGGTCCAAATTATAGGTTTCTTCTAAGATAGGCTCCTGGGCACCCTTGACCCAGGTGGTCACAGGGGGTGGCTTTGGTGGTATTTTGGGAGTATAGCCGATCCCATATCAGCTTGGGTTGGCCCTAGGAAGTATGGGTTCTAGGAGACCTTAGTTTTGTGCCCCTACCCTCTTATAGGGCGTATAGCCCATGTTCAACAGCATGTTCCACGATTTCTTGTTTTTAGAAAAATTTGAATGCAAATCGTGGTCCTGAAACTTGCTGTCGTCCATATCGTGCACATATGGCTTCTTGTCCAGGGGTTTTGGAAATAAGGGATGTTTGGGTCTTCCTAGAAGGGTCAGAACTTTGAGGGGGCTAGCCTTGTGCGGCCCCTTAAAATATACGACCTTCCTAAGGTTGTTTAACACGAGCCTTGCTAGCTCAAGCATGGTTTGCCCTAGTTTTACCTCATGGGTCTAGGAGCTTGACAAGCAGGGGGAGTTTATGAGCCCCTGAAGTTGAGGGTGACTCTCACCTAGGATCACAACGACTTGGTCCCTAAAAGGGATCTTGACACACCTGTGGAAGGTGGATGGCACAGCGTACAAGCTGTGTATCCAGGGCCTTCCCAACAACAGGTTATAATGGGGGTGGATGTCCAAGACATGGAACACCCCCGTGTGTGCTATCCCTCCCGTTTCCATGGAGAGTTCGATAGATCCTATGGGTCTAGACGCATTCCCATCGTATCCAGTGATAACGATGGGACTGGAATGAATGGATGTCAAGGTGACTCCGATTTGATTCGCCACATGAAGTGGAAGGATGTTGAGCCCTCCTCCCCCATCGACAAGGCACCTGTCCAGAGAGTGGTTATTCAGAACCACCTCGATATGCAGGGCCTGGTTATGGGCTTCGTACGGTCTATCTACATCGTCTTCCGAGAATACGATGGGCATTTTCGCTCCTATAGAGGCCACATGTTTGGACAAAGACTCTGGGGTGATGTTCGAACTAACCCTTGCTCTTTCTAGAATTTTCTCTAACACTAGTCTATGCCTAGGTGAAGTTTGTATTAGCTCTAGGATGGACATATTGATAGGAATGTTTGAAAGATGGTTTTCGAAATCATACCCTTTCAAAATGACATTTTCTTTGTCCATTTTTTACGGAACTCTAGGAATACATGCTTTTGAGGGGCCAGGCACACTGACCACCTTTTTAGCACTTTGTAGATGTGGGGGTTGGTAGATCCTCCCGGATCTTGTTACCTCCCCCATGATCAACCTAGGTCTCATACTAATCATAGCTCTAATCGAGAGTTTAGGAACACCTTGAATGATTAAAACTGGTTTGACCGGGGATGGAACTCTTGGTGGTCCCCGGATAACTACTTGGGTGGGTTTCTTATACAATATAAGAGTAGACGCACAAGTAGGTGAACCAGACTCACATGCATGCGCTAGATTCTTTGAAATTGAAAGAGCACATACCTCTTTTCCCTTCCCACTAGTACTTGCGTGCTTGGGGAAGGGTTCTTTAAAGATAGCTTGGGCAGGCTCAGGTTCTTCAGCGACCTAGAGTCGTCCTTCTGCTATCAAGTTCTCAATTTTATTGAGGAGGGAGAAGCATCGTCTTGTATCATGGCCTTTGAGCCGATGATACTTGCAATACTTATTTAAAAATGCTCCCTTTGAAGTGATTCCCTCAGGAATCTTGGGGAGTTCGATCATGCCTTGGGCAAGGAGGAGGTCTAGGACCTCCGTCACAGGTTGCCCCAGCGGAGTATACTCCCGTCTTTCGAAGGGCTTTTAAAAACTCCTCTCCTTTTTATTTTCAGCTTTTTTAAAAGCTTTCGAAGCACTTGCCGGGCTTGGATCCACCCAGACATTGGTGATTTTATGGGGTTTTGCCCCTTTGTCCGCGGTGGATGGCCCATAGTTGATGGGCTTCTCCAAGCGAGTTTTCGCAATTGGATTTCCTTTCCATAAGTGGTCGTACACCCCCTTTTTCAAGTTTGTTTCGAAAAGGGATGCTTTCTTTATTAACTTATGTAAAGTAGAGATTTCATGAAGCGAGAGAAGGGTTTTCAGCTCGTTTCTAAAATTATCGAGGATGACCATGACTGCACATCCTTCTGATATGGGCTCTCGCACTTGGCCCAAGAGAGACCTCCAACGAACGATGAACGTATGTACGTCCTCGTTCACACCTTGTTTTGTATCCCTCAAGGTGTTTAAAGTTGGCGTGACTTCTACGTTATGCGAGAATCTCTGCATAAAGCAGTTCGCTAACTCTTCAAAAGTTGCGAACTGGCTAAGATCGTAGGAAGCCAGCCATTTGGCAGATGTGCCCTTGAGGGATAAAGGGAACCAATACACCCATTTCATCGATGTAAACACCCCGAAATCCCACAAACTTCTCAAAAATAACCTGGTTTTGTAAAAGCAGCCCCAAAGGGCTATTGAGTCTGGAAACCTAGGAGCCTTCCAGGCAACCCTGTACATATGTTTAAACTGTATATGCTTTAAAATATGTATAATATGCTTTTAAAAACCTTTTAAAATATGTTTTGAAACCACACGAAGCGGCTTGGCCTGATGCAAGCAGGACCAGAAGAGCTAAAGAGAGCCTGGAACTGGAGCACATGTCGAGCTCGGCATAGCAACTCTCGTGTTAGATCCACCCCCAGGATCTCGAACATCCAAGTCCCTGTTATCAACAAAAATCATGTGAAATCATCTCCGAAAGGTGAAAACAGAAGCGGACGACCATGTTGGCGAAGACCCAACGCACGACGGAGTACTGATGCTGTTAGACCCCACACAAACTGTTCGTTTCGAACATACCCTGAAGGAGTCAGAATTCAGTTTGGATTGGATCTGGACCATATATATCCAGATCCCAATCCAAACGTATGTGTGGATTTGGATTCAAAGATCCAATCTAATATCAACATCCATGGCCCACATCACCTTCTCATAAATGGAGGTGGGGCCCACTTGAAATTCACGTGGGATTATGGGCATGAGAGGGAATGGGGAGGATAAGCATGAGGAAAATGTATTAAGCTTGACTTGTGTGTCAAGTTTTGGGTTAATCATGTGGGTTAGCTTAATTAGTGTGGGTTTAAGCTTGTATGAGCCTACACCTAACCTAGGGCTGCACCAACATGATGCAATGAAGTCCATGGGCTATGCAAAGGGAGACTCCTAACCCAATCCTAAGCCAAAACCCCTAATCCTAGCCATTTACCCTAATCCCGGCCTAATCCTAGCCTAATCACCTAACCCACTTCCCTAATCCCGGCCTAATCCCAACCTAATCACCTAACCCACCTCCCTAATCCTTCCCTAAACCTAGCCTAATTCCCTTAATCCTAACCTAATCCTAGCCTAAACACCTAACCCACCTCACTAAACCTCACCCCAAAACCAACCCACCTAGCTAAGCCCTAAACCACTAAACCACCCCACCTAAAACCTAGCACACCATATCCCTAAAACCACCTAAACTAAATATCTGCCCCCCCTAAATATCTAGCCCACCTTATCACTAAACCACCACCACCTAACCACTAAACTACCCTTTCAAAACTAGCCCAAACCGACTTTTGAAAATCCTATAAACCCCCCCTAGTGGGCGGGTTTTTAGAAGTTTTTCCAGCATCTTAGGCCAGTCGAGCCCTCTCTCACCCCCTTGCTCTCTTCTCTCACCTGCTCCACCACCACCTCCCGGCCTGCTCCACTCCATGCCGCCACCACCTCCCGGCCTACACCATTCCACGCCACCATAACTGCCCGGCCTACACCATCCCACTCCACCACCAACTGCCCGGCCAGCTCCATCCACCTTCCACTCGGCTGCCCTCCTTGGATACCAACCTCCCTCTCCTATCCGGTTAGTGCACTACCCTAATTCCACCCTATCTTCACTCCCCCTCCACTCTCAGCCACCACACCACCTAACTACCCCAGCCACCTTACCACTTTCCCTAGGACCTGCCCTTCCTCCCCTTTAACCATCCCTTAGCCAACACCCTAGCTAGCTCCCCCTCGCCATTCCTAAACACCCCTAGCTACCCCAGCCGGCCACCACCTAACATGCCCCCTAGTTGGCCAGCCACAGCCGGTTGCACCTTGTCACACCTGTAGCCTTCCATCCTCTCCTTTAAACCAGCCCCTAGTTACCCCTTAGCTCCACCTTCCCTAGTACCTGCCCCACACCTTAGTGACACTCCCTAATTACCTCAACACCAAGACACCATAGCAGCACCCTCCTAGCAGCCGGCAACCCCCAAGGCGCCACATCCACCACCCTTGCTTCACCCGGCCAGTCACTCCCTTGCCGTGCCATTCCGAGGAGCTCCCTCTTGCAGGCCAAGGCGATGCTCAAGCCCAAGCTCAAGCAAGTCACCTTCGGACCAGTTATACGTAAGTGCCTAACTCGGTCCTCATTTATAGACTTGCTTAAGTTAAATTTAATTTGATACGGGGTTGTAATAACGGAGCATTGTCTCCCCCCGCTTGTAATAACGTGGCTTGGCACACCCACACACACGTGCACTTGAGCCTATCTCGCTCTTAGTCGTGCACGATTTTGAACACACACGGGCCTAATCAGCCCTTAAGATATAAATTTATTTATATAATTTAAGTTGCGTGGGGTTTTGCTTAAGTTGTGTGTGTTGTCTTTCAATTCTCGCACTCACACACATTCAGCTTTCGCTCTTATTTGCAAGACCCAAGTAAGGGCCGTGTTATATTTCCCTTGGGTTTAATTTCATGTCGTGTGTGTAGTATTTCAATTATACACTCACACACATTGAGCTTTCGCTCTTACTCCCAAGACCTGAGTTAAGGCCATATTGCAATTTATATTTGGGTTTAATTTCATGTTGTGTGCATAGTACTTCAATTCTCGCACTCACACACATTGAGCTTTCGCTCTTACTCCCAAGACCTTAGTTAAGGCCATATTGCAATTTATATTTGGGTTTCATTTAAGTCGTGTGAGTTGTCTTTCAATATATACACAACACCCACGCAACACGTTGGCGACCTTCGGGCCCATATATATTATAAGTATTTCCCTTTTGGCTATGTCTTTAAGATTTGGGTTTTAAGGTTCAGTAGTGTGCACAGTCTTTACATATATACACGGCACACACTTGCACTATTGAGCCTTTCCGCTCTTAAGATATAGCCATATTTCCCTTTTGCAATTTCCCTTCCGCAATTTCCCTTTTGCAATTTACATTTCAAGTCATTTCCCTTCGGCATTGTCTTTCAATTTCGGGTTTTCCCTTTGGAGTTGCGTGAGTTTGCAATGCATATACGTCATACCACGAGTTAGGACGCATATTGCATCAAAGCAAACCCCATACTCCCGTTCAAAATCGCCCCACTTAGGCTACGTGTTCATAACACACACCTAGTTGGCCCGAAAAGGGATAAAAAGAAAGACATAGGCACGTGAAAATCCACGTGAAATAAAAATCTGAAAATCATACAAAAACAACCCGAGTCAAACACCTCAAAACGTTTTCGTAGGTTCTCATATTTCAAAACTCGATTTTTAGGCGTACAGACTGACCCTTGTGCATCGGTGCAAGGTCTGCGACGAAAAGAGCTTTGTTGCTCACAGTCGCCACGTTAGGAGTCAGATTTAAAAATTTCTCTTTGCTAGCTTAAGTAAGCTAGCTGGCACGCCCTTTTGCTTAAATAGAACTTAGACACACGAAAAGATTCACTTAAGACCTAAGAACCAGAAGCGGGAACTTTTTACGTCTACAGGATTTGACACGCCCGGTGGGACGTGAGTCTTTTAAAATCGAGTTACCTTAGGAAACTTGTGAAAATATATTTTCCAAAAGGTGTTGTTTTTAACTCTTTTGTTAATTTGTACTTCATACGTAGGAATTTTGAAAAGCTTGAAAGCATGTCAAAATCCAACCCAAGTGAAGTGTCGAGCCAAGGCTCATGCGCATCAAGTTCTCAGTCTAGGAGGATTTTGAAAATTAAAATCAAACTAGACTAGATAGAAGACTTGAGAAGGGAATTCGAGGCCAAAATTGATGCTCTCAGCCAAGAGGCTGAAGTAGGCGATTCATGTTCATCGAATTGTGAACAAAGGGCCAAGAAAAAAACTGAAAAACCTCGCAAGCACAAAGAGGCCTCCGTAATGGAAGGCAACCAATACCACGAGTCCTTCACACAAAAGGACCATAAAGCCCTACAACAGCTATTGAAAGGGCAAAATAAAGAGAAAAGGAGTTATGCCCTATCTGATTTCCTTCCCATGGATTACGAAACAGACAGTGACGATGAAATACTGAACTTCCATCGGTATGACGGCATGGGAGACCCTAGGTCTCACTTGCAACTTTTCTCGCGTCGAGCCCATAAGAAGAAAAAGGACTCGATGAAATGGGTGTATTGGTTCCCTTTATCCCTTAAAGGCACAGCTGCCAAATGGCTGGCTTCCTACGATTTAAGCCAGTTCGCTACTTTTGAAGAGTTAGTGAACTGCTTCATGAAAGATTTGCACATAACGTAGAAGTCACGCCGACTTTAAACACTTTAAGGGATACGAAGCAAGGCATGAACGAAGATGTGCATGCCTTCATTATTCAATGGAGGTCCGTTTTGGGCCAAGTACGAGAGCCAATATCCGAAGGATGCGCAGTCATGCTCATCTTGGATAATTTTAAAAGTGAGCTAAAGACCCTTCTCTCGCTCCATGAAATCTCAACTTTCCATAAGTTGATAAAAAAAGCATCCCTTTTTCGAAACAAACTTGAAAAAAGGGATATACGATCATTTATGGAAAGGAAGTGCCATTTCCAAAACCCGCTTGGAAAAGCCCATCACTTATGGGCTGCCCACAATGGACAAAGGGACAAAGCCCCATAAAATCGCCAATGTCCGGGTGGATCCAGGTCTGGCGGGCACTTCAAAGAATTTTGAAAAATTAGAAAACAAAAGGGAGAGAAATTTTCAAAAACCTATTGAAAAACGGGAGTACACACCACTAGGACAACCTGTGTCGGAGGTCCTAGACCTCCTACTTGCCCAAGGCATGATTGAACTTCCCGAAATCCCCGAGGGAGTCACTTCCAAAGGGGGATATTTAAATCGTTTTTGCAAGTATCATCGGCTCAAAGGCCATGATACAAAGCGGTGTTTCTCCCTTTTAAACAAAATCGAGAACTTGATAGCGGAGGGCCGGCTTCAGGTCACTGCGGAACCTGAGCCAACTCAAGCTATCTTCAAAGAATCCTTTCCCAAGCACGCCAGTAGCAGTGGGAAAGGAAAGGAGGTATTGTAAACACCCCGAAATCCCACAAACTTCTCAAATCAACATGGTTTTGTAAAAGCAGCCCCAAAGGGCTATTTTGAGTCTAGAAACCCGAGAGCCTTCCAGGCAACCTTGTACATATGTTTAAACTATATATGCTTTAAAATATGTATAATATGTTTTAAAACCTTTTAAAATATGTTTTGAAACCCCACGAAGCGGCTTGGCCTGATCAAAGTAGGACCAGAAGAGCTAAAGAGAGCCCGAAACTGGAGCACATGTTGAACCCGGTACAGCAACTCTTGTGTTGAATCCACCCCCAGGATCTCGAATGTCCAAGACCCTGGTATCATAAAAAATCATATGAAGTCATCTTCGGAAGGTGAAAATAGAAGCGGACGACCATGTTGGTGAAGATCCAACGCAGACGGAGTACTGATGCTGTCAGACCCCGCACAAACCATTCATTTCGAACATACCCTGAGGGAGTCAGAATTTAGTTTGGATTGGATCTGGACCATATATATCTAGATCCCAATCCAAACGTATGTGTGGGTTTGGATTTGGATTTGGATTTGGATCTAGAGATCCAATCCAATATCCACATCCATGTCCCACATCACCTTCTCATAAATGGAGGTGGCTTCCACTTGAAATTCACGTGGGATTATGGGCATGAGAGAGAATGGGGAGGATAAGCATGAGGGGAATTGTATTAAGCTTGACTTGTGTGTCAAGTTTGGGGTTAATCATGTGGGTTAGCCTAATTAATGTGGGTTTAAGCTTGTATTAGCCAAAACCTAACCTAGGGCTGCACCAACATGATGCAATGAAGTCTATGGGTTATGCAAAGGGAGCTCCCTAACCCAATCTTAAGCCAAAACCCCTAATCCTAGCCTTTTACCCTAATCCCGGCCTAATCCTAGCCTAAACACCTAACCCACTTCCCTAATCCCGCCCTAATCCCAACCTAATCACCTAACCCACCTCCCTAATCTTTCCCTAAACCTAGCCTAATTCCCTTAATCCTAACCTAATCCTAGCCTTTTACCCTAATCCCGACCTAAACCTAGCCTAATCACCTAACCCACTTCCCTAATCCCTGCCTAATTCCAACCTAATCACCTAATCCACCTTCCTAATCCTTCCCTAAACCTAGCCTAATTCCCTTAAACCTAACC
Organism: Brasenia schreberi; assembly: GCA_036023115.1. Lineage (NCBI taxonomy): Eukaryota > Viridiplantae > Streptophyta > Magnoliopsida > Nymphaeales > Cabombaceae > Brasenia > Brasenia schreberi. Next base: position 12,209,174 of record JAYKKT010000088.1, read on the forward strand.
TAATCCTAGCCTAATCACCTAACCCACCTCAGTAAACCTCACCCCAAAACCAACCCACCTAGCTAAGCCCTAAACCCCTAAACCACCCCACCTAAACCCAGCACACCATATCCCTAAAACCCCTTTAAGCAAAATATCCGGCCCCTCCTCAAAACCAACCCACCTTATCACCACACCACCACCACCTAACCACCTTACCACCCTCTCAAAACCACCCCCAACCGACCCTTCAAAAATCTATATAAACCCCCCCCTAGTGGGCGGGTTTTTCATCTTCTCCCAGCCAGCTCTTGGGCCAACCGAGCCCTCTCACCTTGCTCCCTTCTTCCACCTGCACCACCACTAACCCCGGCCAGCTCCACCTCGTGCCACCATTGCCTCTCGGCCTGCTCCACTCCACGCTGCCACCAACCACCCGGCCAACTCCATCCACCTTCATCATCCGGCTGCCCTTCTTCCACACACCAACTTCCTTCACCCATCCGGTTAGTATCTCAACCCAAGCTCCACCTCCTCTTCACTATCCCTCCACTCTCAACCACCCATACCACCACAACACCTCGCCAACATAGCCTTCCCGCCACCCTTCCCCATTCGGCCAGACCTAATCCCTTACACCACCCGATCCTCTACCTTTCCCTTTAGTGATACCCGGCCACCCTACCTTGCTCCCTAGGACCTGCCCCTTCCACTCATAAACAAACCTTAACTCCACCTTCCCCTAACACCCTACCTTCCTATTCGTGACCTCATCTAGCTGCCCCAGCTGGCCACCACTTAAAACACCCCTAGTCAGCCAATCATAGCCGACTGCCCCCAAGTCACCTGGCCAGCCACACCCGCTTCCTTAAACCATTCCCTTTAGGCTTCCCTTAGCGCCACCTTCCATAGAGCCTTCCCTACGCCTTAGTGACCTTCCTTAAACACTTCAGCCCTAGACATCACAGCAGCACCCTCCTAGCAGCCGGCCAGCTTCAAGGCGCCACACCCGCACTTCCTTGTCACCCGACCAGCACACCCCCTTGCCGTGCCATTCCGAGGAGCTCCCTCTTGCAGTCCAAGGCGAAGCCCTAGCCCACGCTCAAGCAAGTCACCTCCAGACCAGCTATAAGTAAGTGCCTAACTCGGTCCTTAGTTGTAGACTTGCTTAAGTTAAACTAAATTTGATACGGGGTTGTAATAACGGAGCATTGTCTCCCCCCGCTTGTAATAACGTGGCTTGGCACACCCACACACACGTGCACTTGAGCCTACCTCGCTCTTAGTTGTGCACGATTTTGAACACACACGGGCCTAATCAGCCCTTAAGATATAAGTTTATTTATATACTTTAAGTTGCGTAGGGTTTTGCTTGAGTTGTGTGTGTTGTCTTTCAATACTCGCACTCACACACATTGAGCCTTCGCTCTTATTTGCAAGACCCAAGTAAGGGCCATGTTATACTTTCCTTGGGTTTAATTTCATGTTGTGTGCATAGTACTTCAATTCTAGCACTCACACACATTGAGCTTTCGCTCTTACTCCCAAGACTTGAGTTAAGGCCATATTGCAATTTATATTTGGGTTTAATTTCATGTTGTGTGCGTAGTACTTCAATTCTAGCACTCACACACATTGAGCTTTTGCTCTTATTCCCAAGACCTTAGTTAAGGCCATATTGCAATTTATACTTGGGTTTCATTTAAAGTCGTGTGTGTTGTCTTTACATTTTCACACGCACCCACATTGAGCCTTCGCTCTTATTTGCAAGACCCAAGTAAGGGCCCATATATAGTATATACGTATTTCCCTTTTGGCTATGTCTTTTCCATTTGGGTTTTAAGGTTTAGCAGTGTGCGTAGTCTTTACATATATACATGGCACACACTTGCACTATTGAGCCTTTCCGCTCTTAAGATATAGCCATATTTCCCTTGTGCAATTTCCCTTTGGCAATTTACATTTACAAGTCAATTCCCTTCGGCAGTTTCCATTACAAGTCATTTCCCTTCGGCATTGTCTTTTAAATTCGGGTTTTCCCTTTGGAGTTACGTGAGTTTGCATTGCATATACGCCATACCACGAGTTAGGATGCATATTGCATCAAAGCAAACCCCATACTCCCGCTCAAAGTCACCACATTTTAGTTGAGTGTTCATAACATACACCTAGTTGGCCCAAAAAGGGATAAAAAGAAAGACTTAGGCACGTGCAAATCCACGTGAAATAAAATCTAAAAGTCATACAAAACAACCCGAATCAAACACATCAAACCGCTTTCGTAGGTTCTTACACTCAAAAACTCGATTTTAAAAGCGTACAGACTGACCCTTGCGCATCTGTGCAAGAAGGTCTGCGACGACAAGAGCTTGCTTGCTCACTGTCGCCACGTTAGAAGTCAGGTTTAAAATATATCTTCGCTAGCTTAAGCAAGCTAGCTGGCTCGCCCTTTTGCATAAATAGGACTTAGGTACACGAAAAAGTTCGCTTCAGGCCTAAGAACCAGGAGCAGGAATTTTCTGCGTCTATAGTTATTTGGCACGCCCGGTGGGACGTGAGTCTTTTTAAAATCGAGTCACTCTAGGAAACCTGCGAAAATTTTTCAAAAAGGTGTTGTTTTAACTCTTTTCTTTACTTGTACTTAGGAATTTTGAAAAGCTTGAAAGCATGTCAAAATCCAACCCAAGTGAAGTGTCGAGCTAAGGCTCATGCGCATCAAGTTCTCACTCTAGGAGGGTTCTGAAAAATAAAATCAAACTAGACGAGATAGAGGACTTAAGAAGGGAATTCGAGGCCAAAATCGATGCTCTCAACCAAGAGGCTGAAGTAGGCGATTCATGTTCATCGAATGGTGAACAAAGGGCCAAGAAAAAAACTGAAAAACCTCGCAAGCACAAAGAGGCCTCCGTAATGGAAGGCAACCAATACCACGAGTCCTTCACACAAAAGGACCGTAAAGCCCTAAAGCAGCTGCTGAAAGGGCAAAATAAAGAGAAAAGGATTTATGCCCTGTCTGATTTCCTTCCCATGGATTACGAAATAGACAGTGATGATGAAATACCGAACTTCCATCGGTATGATGGCATGGGAGACCCTAGGTCTCACTTGCAACTTTTCTCGCGTCGAGCCCATAAGAAGAAAAAGGACTCGATGAAATGGGTGTATTGGTTCCCTTTATCCCTTAAAGGCACAGCTGCCAAATGGCTGGCTTCCTACAACTTAAGCCAATTCGCTACTTTTAAAGAGTTAGCGAACTGCTTCATGCAAAGATTTGCACACAACGTAGAAGTCACGCTAACTCTAAACACTTTAAGGGATACGAAGCAAGGCATGAATGAAGACGTACATGCCTTCATTATATGATGGAGGTCCGTTTTGGGCCAAGTACGAGAGCCCATATCCGAAGGATACGCAGTCATGCTCATCCTGGATAACTTTAAAAGCGAGTTAAAAACCCTTCTCTCGCTCCATGAGATCTCAACTTTCCATAAGTTGATAAAAAAAAGCATCCCTTTTCGAAACAAACTTGAGAAAAGGGACATACGATCACTTATGGAAAGGAAGTGCCGTTTCCAAAACCCGCTTGGAAAAACCCATCACTTATGGGCTACCCACGATGGACAAAGGGGCAAAGCCCCATAAAATCGCCAATGTCCGGGTGGATCTAGGTTTGGCGGGCACTTCCAAAAATTTTGAAAAGCTAGAAAATAAAAGGGAGAGAAATTTTCAAAAACCAATTGAAAAACGGGAGTACACACCGCTGGGGCAACCTGTGTCAGAGGTCCTAGACCTCCTACTTGCCCAAGGCATGATTGAACTTCCCGAAATTCCCGAGGGAGTCACTTCCAAAGGAGGATATTTAAACCATTTTTGTAAGTATCATCGCCTCAAAGGCCATGATACAAAGCGTTGTTTCTCCCTTTTAAACAAAATCGAGAACTTGATAGTAGAGGGTCGGCTCCAAGTCACTGCAGAACCTGAGCCAACTCAAGCTATCTTCAAAGAACCCTTTCCTAAGCACGCCAGTAGCAGTGGGAAAGGAAAGGAGGTATGTACCCTCACCTTTTCAAAAGAACTAGCGCATTCATCTGAGTCTGGTCGCCCACTTGTGTGTCTACTCTTGTACTTTACAAGAAGCCCGCCCAAGTCATCATTTGGGGACCACCAAGAGTTGAATCCCCGGCTAAACCAGTTTTGAAACTTCAAGGTGCTCCTCAACTCGTAATTAGAGCCAATTTTAGTGCGAACCCTAGGCTGGTCGTGGGGGAAGTGACTAGATCAGGGAGGATTTATCAACCCCCGCACCTACAAAGTGCTAAAATGGTGGTCAGTGTACCTGGCCCCTCAAAAGCATGTATTCCTAGAGTTCTGCCAAAAGCAGACAATGAGAAAGTCGTCCTAAACCCTTATGATTTCGAAAACTATCTTTCAAAAATTCCTATCCACATGTCCATCCTAGAGCTTATACAAACTTCGCCTAGGCATAGACTTGTGCTAGAGAAAATTCTAGAAAGAGCCAAGGTTAGCTCGAACATAAGTCTGGAATCCCTGTCTGACCAAGTGGAATTAATAGGAGCAAAACCACCCATCACTTTTTCGGAAGATGATGTAGATAGACCCTACGAGTCCCACAACCAGGCCCTGCATATCGAGGTGGTTCTGAATAACCACTCTTTGGACAGGTGCCTAGTCGATGGGGGAGGAGGGCTCAACATCCTTCCACTTCATATGTGTAGACGCGCGAAAAATCCCCGCCTCTCACCTTTTCAGGGCTCGGAGCGGATCCTCTCGTACGTCTAAGGCCTTATTTATGCAAACAGGGCGTGCCAGCTAGCTTACCTAAGCTAGCAAAGATATATTTAACACTGACTTCTAATCGTGGCGACTGTGAGCAAGTGAGCTCTTGTCGTCGCAGACCTTCTTGCACCGATGCGCAAGGGTCAGTCTGTACGCTTTGCAAAAATCGAGTTTTGGGAGAGAAAGTCTACAAAGCGGTTCGAGGTGTCTAATTCGGGTCTTTTAGATGCGATTGCATGTTTTAGATCACGTGGATTTGCACGTGCCTAAGTCTTTTCTTTTATCCCTTTCCGGGCCACCTAGTTTGTGTGTTATGAACACTCCACTACATGGGCGAATTCGAGCGGGGCTTGCTTTGATGCAATATGCGTCCTACCTCGTGGTATGGCGTAGATGCAATGCAAACTCACGCTACTCCAAAGGGAAAACCCGAATGTAAAGACAATACTGAAGGGAAATAACCGAAGGGAAATAACCAAAGGGAGATATGTATATAGAGTATGTATATGAGCCCTTACTCGGGTCTTGCAAATAAGAGCGAAGGCTCAATGTGGGTGCGTGCTGGAATTGAAAGACTTACACACACGACATGAAATTAAACCCAAATATAAATTGCAGTATGGCCTTGACTAAGTTCTTGGGAGTAAGAGCGAAAGCTCAATGTGTGTGAGTGCTTGAATTGAAGTACTACGCACACGACATAAATGAAACCCAAATATAACTGCAATAAGGCCTTTACTAAGGTCTTGGGAGTAAGAGCGAAGGCTCAATGTGTGTGTGAGTGCTTGAATTGAAAGACTTACCCACACGACATGAAATTTGTAGACACCCCGAAATCCCACGAATTCCTTAAACAAACCTGGTTTTGTAAAAGCAGCCCCAAAGGGCCATTTTGAGTCTGGAAACTCAGGAGCCTTCCAGACAACCCTGTATATATGTTTTAAACTTTATCTTTCAAAAACATATGATATGGCTTTTGAAAACCCTTTTAAAACATGTTTTGAAATCCCGAAGTGGCTTGGCCCGATCAAGACAGGACCAGGAGAGCCAAGAAGAGCCCGGAACCAGAGCACATGTCAAGCCCGGCACAGCAACTCTTGTATCTGATTCACACCCTCACGATCTCGAACGTCCAAGACCCTGTTCTTATCAAAATATCCTTTGAAGTCATCTCCGAAAGGCAGAAACGGAGGCGGACGACTATGTTGGCGAAGACCCAATGCAGACGGAGTACTGATGCTGTCAGGCCCCGCACAAATCGTCCGTTTCGAACCCAGCTCGAAGGAGTCAGAGTTCAGTTTGGATTGGATCTGGACCATATATATCCAGATTCCAATCCAAACCCATATGTGGACTTGGATTTGGATTTGGATCCAGAGATACAATCCAATATCCATATCCATGGCCCACATCACCTTCTCATAAATGGAGGTGGGGCCCACTTGAAATTCACGTGGGATATGGGGCATGAGAGAGAGTGGGGGTGAAAAATATCAAGAGTGTTGTATTAAGCTTGACTTGTGTGTCAAGTTTGGGTTAATCATGTGGGTTAGCCTAATTGAGTGGGTTTAAGCTTGTAATTAGCTAAAACCTAACCTAGGGCTGCACCAACATGGGGTGATCAAGGTCTATGGGCCATGCTAAGGGAGCTCCCTCACCTAAACCTAACCCAAAATGCCTAATCCTAGCCTAAACCCCTAATCCACCCCTAATCTGAGCCTAATCACCTAACCCACTTCCCTAATCCCGTCCTAATCCCAACCTAATCACCTAACCCACTTCCCTAATCCTTCCCTAAACCTAGATTAATTTCCCTAATCCTAGCCTAAACCTAGCCTAATCACCTAACCTAGCTCACTAAACCTCACCCTAAAACCCAACCACCTAACCTAGCCCTAAACCCCTAAACCACCCTTAGCCCACGATTTACCCAAACCCCTAGTTTTAAAATATCTGGCCCAACCCTTTCCAGCCCACCTTATCTACATACCACCCTACCTAAACCACCTAACCACTACCCTCAGCCCAGCCCTAACCGACCTACCCATCCCCTATTTAAACCCCCCTCCTTGGGGGCGGGTTTTCTAAGTGGGAGCCCTCACCTCAGCCCAGCCGACTCCACTCTCCAACCTGTCCGCCTGCTCCACTCCCCAACTGCTCCACCTGCTCCATCAGCTCCACCTGCACCGCCACCTTCCCTCTTCCATCCACCACCACCATCCCTCAGCCGGACGCCACCACCTCCACCCAACCGAACCAGCCAACAGCCCAGCCGACTCCACTCTCAAACCTGCCCGCCTGCTTCCCACTTCATCCGCCACCTCTCCCCATTCGGTAAGTACCCTGTGTAGACATGAAAATTCTCATTTCAAAGTTTATGAAACAAACTTGAAATGAAACTTTCCACCCCTACGCTTGCGCGAGCGTGCCAGCTAGTTCAAAACTAGCAAATGTTTGTAAGACTTCTAAGCGATTGTGTGCAAGCGGGATCTTTTCACTCACACCTTCTTGAGCCGATGCTCAAGGGTCAGCGTTGAGCGCTTAGGAATTTCATTTTACAGCAAATATGATTCCCTTTTACATAAACAAGTGTCTTTGAAAAATTTGTTGAACTTGTGCACTCGGATTCAATACTTGGAAAAACACAAGTTGCTGAAAACAGAGAATTCTGTTTTCAGAGCTATTTTCTAGGGGAGTTTTCAAGGCGTTACAGACTTTCAAAAATTATCAAAATTTTACCAGACAAAGCTGGTAGTGTGGACAGACTGTAGCCTTTTTCAAATCTGCATTTGGAGCAGTATTGAATCAGAAACAAATAATCTACTCAGACCACCTCACTGGCTCGGAACAGCTCTGTTTCAGAAATACAGAAACTCAAAGATGAGTCTGTATCTCTCTGCTCAGAACTCCGATTTTAATGATTTTGATATTGCTGGAAAGCTATGGATGTTAGCTTTCCAATGCATCAAAAATCAACCAATTTGGACTCCTGTGGACAGAGATATGGGACTTTTACCCAACCTCTGTTTCAGGAAATCCGACTGTGCAAACAGTGGTGCAGAAATCTGGTCGTTCTTAATATGCTTTTATTACGTGGCTGAGCGGCCCTAAAATCTTGCCAATTTTATACAGAGTGTCCCAATGTGTGTGGAATCAGTGTGCCAAATTTCAAGACAATCGGAGTAAGCATCACAAAATCAAAATTACAGAAACAGACATATGCAGAGATGCTGAAATCCGGTTTTCTGTTTTATAAATGTAATGATGCATAACCCACCCGAAATTAAAATGCAACCACCCTTAAAGCAAATTTGCTGGAATATAAATGAATGGGAAAGTACTTTATAGCTTAGACATAGAGGGGGTTAGAAGTATAGAGGGTATATAGCATATAGGAAGGGAGAAGCCTTAAAGCAAACACTTGGCGTGCATGTGGGTGTATAGTGTTTCATCCACGAAATTGAAATGGCAGCAAAGCTAGATTATTACAACTCGGGGGGAGATGAAACTCCATTAATACAACCCCATTTAATGAATTGAATGGAAGGGAATGAAACTTAGATTAAGTAAGAAAGGTCTTACACGAGTTTTGGATGCGAAGGACCGGATTTCAATGATGAAGCCGGTCTTCCTCTTGATGGCCTTCCTTCTTAACTCCTACAAGCTCTCACCTAGCTTCCCCTTCACTAGAAAACGTCCCCCCTTTGCTGAAATTTTCTGCACCTAGTCTAGCACACACCACCCAAGGTCTCTCTCTTCTCTCCCTTCTCTCTCTTCTCTCTCTTCTCCAAGTTATGCAAGTTATGGAACCCACCCCCCCCTCTTGGGCCTTTTTATAGGCCAAGGGGGGCTGGTTCTAGTGGCTTCTTGTGGGGCGGGTTGGAGCTTTAGCTTGGTGGATTTGATCCGCTCCAAACCGGCTTCTTGTAGTTCTTCATTGAGTCGATTCGGACCAGCCCGTATGGGCTGGTATAGGTGTCATGGCTTGGTGTAGCCCTAGAGCATGCGGTTGGTTTTAAACAACCTTACAATGTGCAACATGTTTTGTTTGGGCTGATTTCTTTAAACTTCGACCCACTTGAATTCGCTTCTTTCTTTAATTCGGCTCCCACCTCTTGCTTTTGAGCTACACTTGAAATCTTCTAGAATTGAATGAGCTTGTGACCATGGCCTCGAGTCTTGGTTCCAAGTTGGCCCCATCGGACAAACTTGGATTTGATCGGTCTTGACCTTCCATTTGGATAAGTTGTTGAATTTGAACTTGATATGCTTCAATCTTCTCCACTTTTGGGAATCAATCTGATTTAACTTGATCCGTATCTTGATACACTTTATCTTCTTTCCGAGAATCGAGGCCTGGATTGGGTCTCCGCCTGCTTCGAAACTCATGGGCTATTTGGATTTAAAACCTTTATTTTGAAATAATCTCCCAAAAGGTCTAAACTTTAAAATTTGGGGATTTTGAATTTAAAGGTTCATAAAGGCTTTAAATTGGCCTTCAAAATTTAGGAGTTTTTGAAAATACTTGAAAAAAAATTTCGGGTGTTTACACCCTGCACCTTACCTAGCCCCCTTCTCTACTACCTCTCCACTCCTAGCCACCCATCCTATCTTCATCTCAGCCCCTTTGCCACCACCACTTTAACCTAGCCGAACCTAGTATAACCCAAACGGCCGGCCACTACCTAGCCATCATTTCCCATTCGGCCTTCCCCTAGGTGTCCTATTCGGCCTTCCCACCAGCTCACCTTTTAGGTCCAGTTTCCCTAAACTCTCAACTCCCCTAGTGACCCTAAGAACCCACTCATTCAACCCCTTTAAACCCCCTACTTTGAGGCGACATCTACTTGCCACCGGCCACCTTCGAGGCACCTATCCCGCGCCCCACTTGCAGCCGGCCAGCACCTTTGATCACCTACCTTCGCGAAGCTCCCGTTTGCAGCCCAAGGCCAAGCCCACGCTCAAGCAAGACCTCTACGGACCAGCTACTCGTAAGTGTCTAAACTCGGTCCTTAGTTGTATACTTGCTTGAGATTCAATTTGATACGGGGTTGTAATAACGGAGCATAGTCTCCCCCCGCTTGTAATAACGTGGCTTGGCACAACCACACACGTGCACTCTCTTAGTCGTGCACGATTTTTAGCACACACGGGCCTAATCAGCCCCTAATATATAAGTGTACATATATACTTTCATTTTCGAAGGGTTTTGTTTAAGTTGGGTGCGTTGTCTTTCAATTCAAACACTCACACACATTGAGCTTTCGCTCTTAGTTGAAAGAGCCAAGTAAGGGCCGACCTATACTATTTGGGTTTCATTTCTTGTCGTGTGAGTAGCCGTAGGATCAGGTTTTAGTCTTTCAATTCAAGCACTCTCACACACATTGAGCTTTCGCTCTTATTTGAAAGACCCAAGTAAGGGCCGACCTATACTATTTGGGTTTCATTTCATGTCGTGTGAGTAAGTCTTTCAATTCAAGCACTCTCACACACATTGAGCTTTCGCTCTTATTTGAAAGACCCAAGTAAGGGCCGACCTATACTATTTGGGTTTCATTTCATGTCGTGTGAGTAAGTCTTTCAATTCAAGCACTTTCACACACATTGAGTCTTCGCTCTTACTCCCAAGACCTTAGTAAAGGCCTTATTGCAGTTATATTTGGGTTTCATTTATGTCGTGTGGGTAGTCTTTCAATTCAAGCACTCTCACACACATTGAGCCTTCGCTCTTACTCCCAAGACCTTAGTCAAGGCCCTACTGCAATTTATATTTGGGTTTAAATTCATGTCGTGTGTGTAAGTCTTTCAATTCAAGCACGCACCCACATTGAGCCTTCGCTCTTATTTGCAAGACCCGAGTAAGGGCTCATATACATAATCTATATACATATTTCCCTTCGGTTATTTCCCTTCAGTTATTTCCCTTCGGTTATTTTCCTTCGGTTATTTCCCTTCTGTTATTTCCCCTTTAGTATTGTCTTTACATTTCGGGTTTTTCCTTTGGAGTAGTGTGAGTTTGCATTGCATCTACGCCATACCACGAGGTAGGACGCATATTGCATCAAAGTAAGCCCCGCTCGAATTCACCCATGTAGTGGAGTGTTCATAACACACAAACTAGGTGGCCCGAAAAGGGATAAAAGAAAAGACTTAGGCACGTGCAAATCCACGTGATCTAAAACATGCAATCGCATCTTAAAGACCCGAAATAGACACCTCGAACCGCTTCGTAGACTTTCTCTCCAAAACTCGATTTTTGCAAAGCGTACAGACTGACCCTTGCGCATCGGTGCAAGAAGGTCTGCGACGACAAGAGCTTACTTGCTCACAGTCGCCACGTTTAGAAGTCAGTGTTAAAAATATCTTCGCTAGCTTAAGTAAGCTAGCTGGCACGCCCTATTTATATACATAGGCCTTAGACACACGAGAAGATCCACTCCAAGCCCCGAAAGAGGCGAAGAGGCGGGGATTTTCGCGCGTCTACAAAATTAAACCCAAATAGTATAGGTCGGCCCTTACTTGGGTCTTTCAAATAAGAGCGAAAGCTCAATGTGTGTGAGAGTGCTTGAATTGAAAGACTTACCCACACGACATGAAATGAAACCCAAATAGTATAGGTCGGCCCTTACTTGGGTCTTTCAAATAAGAGCGAAAGCTCAATGTGTGTGAGAGTGCTTGAATTGAAAGACAACGCACCCAACTTAAGCAAAACCCTTCAAAAATGAAAGTATATGTATATGCTTATGTATTAGGGGCTGATTAGGCCCGTGTGTGTTCAAAATCGTGCACAACTAAGAGAGTGCACGTGTGTGGGTATGCCAAGCCACGTTATTACAAGCGGGGGGAGACTATGCTCCGTTATTACAACCCCGAATCGAATTGAATCTGAAGCAAGTATACAACTAAAGACCGAGTTAGGCACTTACTAGTAGCTGGTCTGTAGAGGCCTTGCTTGAGCGTGGGCTTGGCCTTCGCCTTGGGCTGCAAACGGGAGCTCCGTGAGGTTGAGCGACAAGGGGGTGCTGGCCGAGCTGCAAATGGGGCGCGGGATAGGCACCTTGAAGGTGGCCGGCTGCAAGCAAGGGTGTCGCCTTGATGTGGGGGATTAAAGGGGCTAGGTAAGGTCACTAGGGGGAGTGTAGTGTTAGGGGAGTATGGCACTAAGGGAAGTTTAAGGGAAGACCGAATGGGACACCTAGGGGAAAAGAGATGGCTGGCCGAATGGAAGGGATAGTCGGTTGGAGTGGCCGACTAGGGGAATGTGGTGGCGGCGGGCTGCTAGGATAGCTATGAGTGGAGTATGGGAAGGAAGCTAGCTAGGTGATGGGGCTAGGTGGTAGTGGGGGTAGTGGGTGTAAGGGAGTGCTAGGGGCAGGTCTTAGGAAGTCGAATAGGGTGGCCGGGTGTAGCTAGTGTAGTTAGGTAGTGGCGGGTATCTAGGGTGACTAAGGCTTGCCCGAGTGGGAGTGGTGGCGGCAAGTGGCTGATATTAGGGTAAGGTGGTGGTATGGTGGGTGGATGGGAGTGGAGAGGGAGTGGAGAAGGAGCTGGGTAGAGTGTGGGGTACTAACCGGATGAAGAGGCGGCGGGTGGTTGAGGAGCAGCCGGATGTGGGGGCTCGGCTGGTTCGGTCGGGTGAAGAAGATGACGATGGAGGTGGCTTCGGCTGGAATGGTGGTGGCGGTGCTGGTGTGGTGAGATGTGGAGCAGGTGGAGCAGGTGGAGCTTGGGGAAGTGGAGGAAGGAGATGACCCGGCTGGCTTGGGTGAGGGGTTCTAGATCGGAAAACCCGCCCCCAAGGGGGGGGGTCTATATAGGGATGGGTAGGTCGGTTAGGGCTGGGTTTGGGGTAGTGGTTAGGTGGTTTAGGTAGGGTGGTATGAAGATAAGGTGGGCTAGAAAGGGTAGGGCCAGATATTTTAAATACTAGTGGTTTGGGTAGATTGTGGGCTAGGGGTGGTTTAGGGGTTTAGGGTTTGGTTAGGTGGTTGGGTTCTAGGGTGAGGTTTAGTGAACTAGGTTAGGTGATTAGGCTAGGATTAGGCTAGGTTTAGGGAAATTAACCTAGGTTTAGAGAAGGATTAGGGAAGTGGGTTAGGTGATTAGGTTGGGATTAGGTCGGGATTAGGGAAGTGGGTTAGGTGATTAGGCTCAGATTAGGGGTGGATTAGGGTGGAAGGCTAGGATTAGGTGTTTTGGGTTAGGTTTAGGTGAAGGAGCTCCCTTTGCATGGCCCATAGACCTTAACCACCTCATGTTGGTGAAGCCCTAGGTTAGGTTTTGGCTAATTACAAGCTTAAACCCACTCAATTAGGCTAACCCACATGATTAACCCCAAACTTGACACACAAGTCAAGCTTAATTACAACACTCTTGATCTTATCCACCCGCACTCTCTCCCATGCCCATGATCCCACGTGAAATTCAAGTGGGCCCCACCTCCATTTATGAGAAGGTGATGTGGGCCATGGAAATGGATATTGGATTGGATTTTTGAATCCAAATCCAAATCCAAGTCCATACATGGGTTTGGATTGGGATCTGGATATATATGGTCCAGATCCAATCCAAACTGAACTCTGACTCCTTCGAGCTGGGTTCGAAACGAACGGTTTGTGCGGGGCCTGACAGCATCAGCACTCCGTCTGCGTTGGGTCTTCGCCAACATGATCGTCCGCCTCCGTTTCTGCCTTCCGGAGATGACTTCAAATGACATTTTGATAATAACAGGGTCTTGGACGTTCGAGATCCTGGGGGTATGGATTTGATATGAGAGTTGTTGTGCTGGGCTCGACATGTGCTCTGGTTTCGGGCTCTCTTTGACTTCGCTGGTCCTGTCTTGATTAGGCCAAGCTGCTTTGGGGTTTCAAAAACTTGTTTTAAAAGGTTTTCAAAAGCCATATTATATATTTTTGAAATATGAAGTTTAAAACATATATACAGGGTTGTCTGGAAGGCTCCTGGGTTTCCAGACTCAAAATGGCCCTTTGGGGCTGCTTGTACAAAACCAGGTTTGTTTAAGAAATTCGTGGGATTTCGGGGTGTTTACAATATGGCATATCAAATAAGGGTCATCTTGACTTCTATGAACCCAAGCCCCATCGTCATCACTGGATATGATGGGAATGCGTCTAGGCCTTTAGGATCGATCGAACTCCCGATGGAGACGGGAGGGATCACACACACGAGGTGTTCCATGTCTTGGACATCCACCACCATTATAACCTATTGCTGGGAAGGCCCTAGATACACAGCTTGTGCGCTGTGCCATCCACCTTCCACAGGTGTGTCAAGATCCCTTTCAGGGACCAAGTCGTGGTGATCCTAGGTGAGAGTCACCCTCAGCTTCATGGGATCATAAACTCCCCTTGTTTGTCGAGCTCCCAAGCCCATGAGGCTAACCTTGGGCAGACCATGGTCGAGCCACCAAGGCTCGTGTTAAATGTAGACGTGATTTTATTTCAAATCATGGGATCCGAAATCAAACCCTCGAACTACGTCAGGTTGCGCGAGCGTGCCAGTTAGTTTATCAAAACTAACAAATTCTGATTTTCTGACTTCTAAGAACGATTGTGGACAAGTGAGATCTTTTCGACTTAGGCCTTCTTGAACCGGCGCTCAAGGGTTAGCCTAGACGCTTGAAATTTGTTTGAATCCGTTAATTCGAGAAAGGAAAAACCAGATTTTTCAATAGTTTCAGATTTGTGTTTAAGTTCTTGATTTCTGAAAATTTTCAGATTTTGAAAGTTGCAGAATCTGTTCAATTCCAAAGACCTGTTCTTCGAATTTTTAAAAATACTTCTGATTCTCCAAAAATTCTAAAACTTTTACAGAATAGAGACACGTGTGTTTAGAATCAGAATATATTTTTATTTTATAGTTTTGTTCTTTATTTTCCTGAGAATTAAATACAGAATCAGAAACTATTATAAAATTCGGAACAGCCCTGTTTCTGTGAATCAGAAGCTCAGAAAAACAGCAATATCTCAGCACTTAGTCATCCAATCTCGATAAAATTTGTTGTGTTAGAAATATAAGGATGTTAGGTTTCCGAAGAATCAAATTTCATCCAATTTCATTCAGTGGTTGAAGAGATATGGGCAAAAGAACAGAGGTCTGTTACTGAACATTCTGTTTCTGTAAAACGCAATCTGGATTTTGTATAAACTTCACGGATCTAATTGGCTAGGCAACAATTCATAAAAATTCCTCAAAATTTTATCTAAGAACGTCTGATATGTCTAGATTATTAATGAAAAATTTCGAAGCAATTGGCTTATCCGTTTGTCTATAAAAATTCCGTGATCAGACGCGTGTGCACAGACAGTTTCAGAAACCAAGTTTTGCAGAAAATTTCAGAAAGTTCCTAACGTGATTCTAGAATGAAAATTCAACCTGTATCAGTCCTAATGATGCATGGAAATCATCTAAACATGGATTTTAATTCCGTTCATGAAGGAATCATGCATGTTTGTATCGATATAAATGAAGAACATGGGCTCAAGGCCTTGATTCATGTACAAATTTCCAGAATCTGTGCTTTTTCGGATTCTCATGAATTAAAACCAATTTGTGCAAGAATTCCAACCTGTGTGAGTGAGAGGGGACGTAGGAGCACTTCGCCGGACGATCGTCGGACGTCGGAACCAGGCCGGACTTCCTTCTTCTCCTTCTTCTCTTCCTTTCTCTCTCTCTCTCTCTATTTCTCTGAATTTTCGGACTGAACCTCTTGATGCTTGTTGGTTGATGCCCGTTGATTGATGCCCTGTGCAGCACCTGGGAGAGCCTTTTTATAGGCTCTGGCTGTGATTTGGATAAGCCTGATGGTTGGGATTTGGATGAGTTCGGTTTTGATTGTGTTGATAAAATCTTATCTGGATTGGTTGGAACGTCATCTGCATTTGATAGGCATAATCCTTGTTTGATTGTTGAACGTTATCTACATTTGATAGGCATCTGAGTTGTTGAATCATTATCTGTATTTGATTTCATCTGCATTGGGCAATCTTGAACGTGATCTTCTGATCCTTCCTCAATCTGTTGCTGGATATGCGCTCAAAGAAAAAACACAGCTGGAACACAATCATTCATTAGGACAGGCGGAACAAAGTGAATGAACCCATCTTTCCGACATTGATCAATAGGAGTGACATATGGTTGGAAAACACCAGCGAGTATGGGCCCTTGACAACTCAGTATCTCGTCATTGTTGCCCTGACATGAATGGCTGTATGTCTTTGAGTAGGCGCTCCTTTAGTGCTTGTGGTATTTGGGAATTAAAGGTTTTCTTAGCCTCAGATATTAAAAATCGCTTTAGATCAGTGTGAGGAATGCTTGAGTCTCTCATACATAATCTTTTTTTGTTGCGCATCAAAGTACAGACTCCATGATACCAGCAGCTTGTCCTCAGGAAAGAACATGCTTCTTCGAAAAGCATTTCTTTTAACTCCAGCTCTCCGGCAAAATGTTCTTTTACGCTTGATGATTTGCACCGGTTCTCTTGTTCAAACAAACTGTGCAAGCCATTACTACTTGAATTAGCATTATCAGCACTGTGACTGTCACACACTTTCCGTTTGGTCCCCATGGCATTGGAGTTGCGGATTCCGTCCACAACCCTAACATGGGACACATTGTTCTCCATCTCTGCAAATGGCTTCATAGCATTCTTACTATCACTAACAAAAGAATGTTTGTCATTAGATGTGGTGTCATTGGCACGATATGGTAAAACAGAAGACCTATCTGTTATTGCATTCACATCCTTGTTGGAGAAATTTGTCCCACTAACAGTGTCACGACCGGGTAAGGGCACTTCCTTATGCATTTGACCAGGCAGACCTTCAGTGTTAACCATATCAGCAAAACTTGACTTCATCAACTTTGGATTTCCCTTTGTGTTCTTGAAGAATGATTGCTATGAGATACAGCTTCTGATTCTAAGGCTGGCCTATTTTACATCATGAACATTCATTATTGGTTCTAGGTGAGCATTGCCACTAGCCATAACTTTCTACCAGGTAGATTAAAAGGATGAGTGATATGAAAAGAACCATAAATGTTTCACAACCAGAACCTCTGCCCGATGTTACATTCAAGGCAATAAGAATCAGTGTAGGTTCAGAGATAATATGAACTTGGCTTGCAACATGGCGGGCTATTAAAGCGAGATTTCCAGCTATGAATGACTCAGATAAGACAACAGCACACTCTAATCCAATAAAACACTTGAAAACTTTTCATTGCTGTTGCTGATTATACTTTCGGGATGTATTTTGCTAAACTGGAAAAAAAATCCTTCTTTGTACCACAACAATTTCAACAGTATAGCTCAACACAGAATAAGCAGAAAAGTATTAACAAATAGCCACTTCTAAGGAAACATGATGAATCTCAATTGAATCTTTTACATGCATAAGAGTACTCAAGTAGTCTTCTGTTATCTGTATATGCCATGAACGTGGCTATGCAAATCCATATTACATACTTACCTATTATGAATGTATTCAAATAGGCCTATGTTACGTTTTTGAAAATCAACTTTCATGCTCATTCAATCCTTTCCACGAGTGTTGGGATATTAAAATTGCTCTTATCATAACATATCAATAGCATACCAGTAACAAATGACAATGCAAATTGATGTATATCAATACTAATTACCTCGATACCCAAACATAACGTAGACACGTTACGAGAGGCGTTCGATACCAAACCTTCACTTTCGGAGGCTTTCGTTCTTGCTTTCATCTTTCCTTTCCTTTGATAATACCGACCTTACCCTCTGGAAATTGATTTCTTTCCAAATGTGAGCTTTTCTTTCTAGGAAGCTCACTTTCCCTTTTTAATGCTCGTTTCCCTTTCTAGGCGTCCACCTTCTTTTTTTAGGTGTCAACTTGTCTTTTCAATGCCTTTTTCTTTTGAAGAGGCAAGCTTTCAACATACTTTTCATAATAAATCTTTTAAGGAAACGAAATCCTGTTTTTCCAGTACTAAGGGCAAAATCGTCATTTTTCCAAATTTTGTCAAAACTCAAAACTTTCAGAACAGAAATCATTCTTTCATCATTTTAAAGCTTCCAAGATGACACGGTTGCTGGCGTTGCCGTGTGACATTTCGACTTCTCTTCAGCTGCTTAGAATTTGATTATTTACTTTTTATTTAATGGTTTAGTAATTTTTTTTATTTTAATATTAAAAATATTTTTTAATATTAATTAAAAATAAATGATCCAAATTATTACTGACCTCTGGAAAGAAGCCGGATCGAAGTTGCTGTGGTGGGCGGGTAGGGCTTGGCCAGGTTTACACCTCAAACGCAAACTAGCGCTGATGATTCACTTTGCGACCACAACTTTTTTCATCAGTTATGACTCGTAACTAGTGTTAGTCTAGCAACGAAAAAGATGTCAAGGTTATCAAATTACAAACTGTATGAAGCTTTTAACCCAATAGTATGCAGATTAATTGTGATGGATTTACACATGATGTATGCAAGAGCAGTACCAAAAAAATGACTTACCATCACAACCATTTTATTTTTATTTTGAAATCATGAGATATTTGGATAAGTTCGGCCTATTATGGTATCATCAGGAAATTGCAATTTTTTTTTTTTTTTCTTCTTCTTCTTTTTTTTTTTCTTTTTTTTTTTTTTTTTTTTTTTTTTTCTTTTTTTTTTTTTTTTTTTTTTTTTTTTTTTTTTTTTTTTTTTTTTTTTTTTTTTTGTTTTTCAAAAAAAAATTTTCAATCAAGAACTTGAAATTTTTTTTTTTTTCTTGACAAAAAAAAAAGCAATTTTTCTTCAAATTTTTTTTTTTTTTTTTTTTTTTTTTTTTTTTTTTTTTTTTTTTTTTTTTTTTTTTTTTTTCTTTTTTTTTTTTTTTTTTTTTTTTTTTTTTTTTTTTTTTTTTTTTTTTTTTTTGATAACATGCACCCATATACATTAATAATGACATGCAGCGCATGTCGATCAAAAAAACGCAATACAAAATAAGTAAGAATGAATGCTAACAGAATGGGTAATCAAGCGTGGTATCACAGAAGTTTAAAAAAAGTCCATCTTCAGAGGTAAAATAAAAAATGGAATCAAAGAAGCTTTTTACATTTTTCAAGTCAAGTTATTTTTTTTTATTCCTTAATCAGTTCAAATGGTATCTGTTAGCATGGTTACATACATATTCAAGATAAAAATCTAAAGTGACACTACCACTCGTATATACACTTCAATCGAAGCCTTAGTAAGATCCATTGAGCCGTTGATTCAGGGCGCTTGTAACCATTGTTTACCACCTTGGCACTTTGAAATTCTAAAAGAGCCACAAATAAGCACACACTACACAACCGAGATCAATAGGGCACACGGAATTTGTCAAGGTGATATCATTCATGCAGATTTTCATCACACCATCAAAGAGAATCTTAAAATGGCAACCAAAAGTGATGCACAAAATGGCAATAGAAATCGATCGTCAAAGCATTATCATCAGAATATTAAATTCATGTTCATCAACAGAGGAACATGCTTCGCTGATAAGGTATGAATATCAAAATTGAGCCCATGAACGCTTCTATTCGAATGCCTCAATAAATACATAAGAAGAACAAGGGGCCAAATGTTTCACCGTGATTCTTCATCAAATCAACTTTTTAAGTTCTTTCAAACTAGTTTATAACTTTGAGATTCCAAATTGGTGTGAAAATCACAGGAAGGGAAGATATAAAATTTCCTGCTTAATTTTAATTTACTTTATATACATGCTTGCTGAAAGGCCATAGCATCTAAGTCCACATTCATCAACATGATCTCAAATATGGTTTCATGTTTCTAAAATTGTTTTTTAATGAATTCCATCAGAGGACTTCCAATTAAATGAGAAAGCAATGACTAAAAAACTTTAACTTTTGTGGCACTTCTCAAGAATCAATTAGACCTTAGAAACATCAAGAATGCAAATAAGTAAGGGACAAGAATTGTCACCTGCAATAGAAGAAGTAAATAGGCGTTAATGCAATAATGAACTTCTTCTTCGCATACATTTTAGGCGCTAGATCACCACTCCTTGATTATAAATTAACAACCACTTCAAGTCCAGGCTCCGGAAATCATGCAACATTCTACCATCATCCCGTGGTTTGCGCCATGTTCCCACGCATAGACGTATGCCAATTGGGCATCATGTATTCATTTACCAAATTCAACAGGCCATCAGAATAACCACATCCATGAGTTTAAAATCACCAGCATTGCCAAGCAATCCAATGACATCAAATGATAAACCAGCTTTCGCCTATAAGATCCGATTCATGGAAACAATCAGGCGCTATCGTGAATTCAAAGTTTCCACTATGCAATAAACTCATTTCAACATCTAGGTAAATAGTAGCTGCAGCACAATAATCAACTAATCATTTAACACAGGTGAAATGTTGGTGAAAATCAATTCCCGAACTCTTTGAGAAAGTCACTGGGAATATCATTAGGTCAGGAATTCTCATTGAGCGCTGATAATGGCACCAAAGAAATCAAAATTAGACAGGCAACACCATTCATCCTCACTTTCATCCAAGTAAGTTATTACTCTAATGAATTAAAGCTAGAATTTACTTCTATCATTTCAGATTAATGTCAGAATTACTCATTCTGGCAACGTTGTTCAATGAAATTCCTAGGTTTTGTTCATTCATTTTGACTTCAATCAAGTTATTATTTCATCAAGTCTTGTTTTTTAATATCCATAGGATTTGAAGTAGAATTTGGAGTGTTTTAATATGGTATCGAGTAGACAATAATATGAGGTGCCCAATTAACAATTCATAAGTCATCAATAGTTGATCTAATGGTAATAATGATTCATAACTCTTGGTAGCCCAAAGTATACCATTTCTTGAGCATAATCAATTAAATCTCAATGTTAGATTCCTCTTATGCTAACGTTTACGATATCATAAGGAACAATATCCAGGTCATCCTAGCCTAAGTTTCTGTGACAACCTTCTTCCAGAGGATGATCACCATAATAGTTTTTGCCTGGATATCAGCTAGAAATGCCTGCATCTGTAGTCCATTAGATCGTTTTCATTACATACGCATTAATCAACAATCAAATGATATATCATGACGACGCCTAGGCTTTTCAGCTTCTCATCTTCAAGTATTCTTTAAAATTTGATTCGTACGCTTGTTGTAACTCTATCTTATTTACGTTTCTCTTAGTATTAAATTATTTTAATTAACTAAATCTATTCTTCTTTCGCAATATTAGATCTCATAAAGTTGAATTTACGTTATGTGTTCTTTAAATTAATGTTCTTTTTGAATTATTCAAATAAGTATTTAGATGTTTATGCATACCAAACTTTATATTACTTGTTACGTAACAAAATCATTTACTTCAAAGTTCATGTTAACATTTATTAATTTCTTAACGATACTGTCAATCAAACAGCTTCATAGCCAGCAAACCTTTGATCAAAGTAAGATTTGCATGATTTCTATGCCACTCAATCAAGAAAAAGTAGCTTTCTTTTCTTTGAGTTCATTAATTTCATCATGTAAATGTTTAAAGGGTTGAGCAAGACGATTTCAAAAACATTTTGACAATGTTAATCAATGTACGTTATTGATATGCGCCATGACCCTGCGCCTTAGCATAGAATAAAGGGCGCCGATTTACGGCAAAAGTTTTGCCGCCGATAAATCATGTCAAATTTTTAAGTTACCCACTTACCGCTCATCGGATTCATAAGCCCTACAAGGCGAGAGGCATAGAACTACCTTTGTCGTAACACAAATTTAATTGCCGCAGTTATAAAAGTACATAAATTTTAGGTCTTAAATAACACCACACAGATGAAATTTGAGCATCATTGCCCTTCAAAGCGATTATCATTAATATCTTCTTGACGATGACAGACACTTGGATCAAAATCAAGTCTAACAAGCCGCTTTTAAGGAAGATCCAAGAAATGAGTCAAGTACACGATATGGACAAAAATTTGTGGACGATAAATTATAGTGAATTGTATTAAGTCATATTACTAAGTAATCGTAATTATAAGGTATTTTTTACCACTCGCAAGCATAAGAAAATAGTAATTTATTTTACCTATAATAATATAGGGATCACGTTATCCAATGTACACCAAGAGAAAAAATTACGTTAATAGCCATGTAATCAAATAATAGTATTATAGTTGGCACGAATTTTTTTTAATTTTGTTATAAACATAATACTTGAATAATAACGGCAAAAGCATGTGACAGCATAATGTTACACACCTACGTAATGATTAAGTAAGAATAAATGTCGATAGTATATGTACTTGGCAATAATAAACAGCCATCAAATAACTTCATGAGCACCACCAATTGTAACACAATTAACGTAATATTTAGCATTTCACCGCCAAGCGCCGTGAGAACCGCTGGGTTCAACACTAGCGTCGCCGCTTATCAAATGCACATTGTTAAAATACGCTGGTAAAGACGCATACGCGAAGTCATCAAGCAATGGGTATGTACAGTTGTCGCAAGCAACTTCTCAAATTTGTATTTTCGGCCTCAAGATGTTGCAGAGTTGCAGCTAACTCACTGTTTTTGTTCCATTAACCACACTATGACGCTTCTCAAGTTTAACCAGGACACAAATGATTTACTTCTTCCATTTAAGGGGGCAAGATAAACCCTACTAGGTTTCAAGGCAATAAATGACTGAAGCAGGAAGTGGGTATAAACACTTATCAATACTAATAGTAATATGACTCCAACCATATCATGACACGCGTGCTAAGATCAGATCACACATTTGAACGAGACCTTGGCCTCCACACAATACAATAATGGAAGTGCCAAAAATCAGGTACATTTTTCTTACCATTTTTTTATTTATCAACCAAATAAATCAAATCTTACATGAAAATTACTGTTTGGTTTCCTTCCAACGATCCTAGATTGCAGGTAAACCAAGGGCATGGGCCACAGGAGTATCAACGTAACTCCTTTTGTTGAATGCTAGTTTCAATTTCTTAAACTTATTTCTTCTGGACCAATATGGACGATTAATTTTCCCATTTCAGAGAGATTTAATTTTTGAAAACAAACTTGTTGGAAGAAAAATAGATTTTTTTGTTATATCTTTTGTCAACAACCACTATAGAATGGGTGTGTTGCTGTACCAGTACAGTGTGTAATGCACCATTGCCGCGTTTGTGTGTTTGTGTGTTTAGTTGAGCTTTGCCACCTAGGGTTTATGTTGGTCACCCATTTACAAAGGGAAGGCTGCGCTTACAGTGACCAGACCTCCGGAATGCACCACTTGATACAAGTTTATTTTGGTTTTGATTTGTGGTTTATCATTGGATGTCCTAATCTCTGACTACTACGGAATTGAGAATAGATTGTTTAACTGTGGAAGACTTTGGTGCATATTTGCAGTCAGGGCATTCAAACATCTAGGGAAGGGTTATGCCAGCTCAGTTTGCACCTGCGATTGGTACGCGCCAATATGACTGGGTCAGAAAGCAGGTGAGTTAAGCTTCTTCTGTAATTTGAGGCTTAATATCTATGCAAATATTATTTTGGAAAAATGAATCATCTATGGCAGGTTTACTTATCCTAATGGTTCTTTTGGGAAGATGGAGGGATTTGGAAAGTTTTGACTCGCCTAAAATATGAACTACTCTTGTTTTGGAAGGTTTAGCTATTTCAGGGAGGTTGGTTTTGGCAGTTTCCTGATTGGTCTTTACTTCCAGGTTTGGCTCCCACGATATACAAGGAAAGGTTTGTATTCCATTCAATTGGGGATGGTCTTCTCCAAAAACAACCACTACCCGATTTTTCCATGGGAGTTTTAGACATCTGTGGAAGGTGGATGGGACGGCTCTAAGAGAGTGTATCCATGGTCTTCCTAATAATAGGTTGTAATGGGGATTTATATCCAAGACGTGGAATAATCCCTCGTGAGGTATTTGTCCGACTTTCATGGGTAACTTTATGGAGCCTAAGGGGTTGGATGGGTTCCCATCATATCCTGTAATGGTTATGGGACTCGGTTCAAGCATAGAGGTAGAGATTCCTATTTGGAAAGCCACATGGAGGGGAAGGATATTAAGGCCTCCTCCTCCATCGACTAGGCATTTACTAATAGGGTAGCCGTTTAACATAACTTCTATATGTAGTGCTTGGTTATGGATCACATCATACTTTCCCAAATCATTCTCTGTGAATACAATGGAAGTTTTTGCAAAGACGGGAGAAACCAAGGTAGATAGGGATTCAGGGGATATCGTAGTGTCGACTCTAGTCTTCTCTAAAATCTCCTCTAGGACTCGTTTATGCTTGGGAGAAATTTTTATCAGTTCCAAGATAGACATGTTTATGGGGAGTTTAGAAAGATGCATTTCTAGGTCATAGGGGTTTATTACCACACCCCTTTTATCGACACCCTGGGATGAGTTTGGTATGCATGCTTGTGGGGGGCCTGGTAGAACGACCACTCCCTTGCTTGTTTGTTTTGCTAAGTGTGGGGGTTGGTAGATCCTCCCGGATCTAGTCACTTCCTCTACACTATCCCTAGGGCTCGTTCCTATTTTGGCTCTAACTTGGTGTCTCGGGACACCTCGAATCACTACAAAGGCTCTAGCCGGGGGCGGGTTTCTAAGTGCTCCTCGGATCACTATTGCTTGGGCATTTTTTATTTCGGGAAAGTGTGGTGTGTGAGGTGTGGGATGCACGATATGCACTGCATGATTAGAGTGTGATAGGGAGCATACCTCTTTTTCCTTCCCACTCGTACTGGCGTGGTTAGGGAAGGGTTCTTTAAAAATGGCCTGGGGTGACTCTGGCTCTTCAGACACGTGCAGCTTACCTTGCTCGATCAAATCCTCTATCCTATTCTTCAGGGTGTAGCAGTGTTGGGTATCATGGCCCTTGAGCCTATGATATTTACAAAACTTGTTTAAAAGCTTTCCTTGGGGTGGTACCCCTTCGGGAATCTCTGGGAGTGTTGTGAGACCTTGTGCCAATAGGATGTCTAGGACCTCCGTGAGTGGTTGTCCTAGGTTAGTGTACTCCCTTCTTTCAAATCTCTTTTTATTTTTTTGGTTCTTTTCGAAATCTTTTTGCCCTGAAGGTTTTGAGGGTCCTGCTAAACCTTGCTCTACTCGAACATTAGCCACTTTTGGTACTTTTATCCCTCCCTCTGGTGCATGTGGCCCATATGCCCCAGGTTTTTCAAATTTTTTTGGAAAACTTTTTCCTTTCCATAAATCTTCATAAGTTCCCTTTTTCAAATTGGTCTCGAAAAGGGAAGCTTTCTTGATCAATTTTTGGAAAGTAGAAATCTCATGTAAGGAAAGGAGGACTTTCAAATCAGTTTTGAAATTGTCTAGGATGAGCATCACTGCGCACCCTTCGGAGATAGGTTCTTTGACTTGCCCCAAGATTGATCTCCATCTAACGATAAACGCGTGGGCGTCTTCGTTAGGGCCTTGTTTGGTGTCCCTCAATGTATTTAAAGTGGGGGTAACTTCAACATTGTGCGAAAATCTTTGCATAAAACAATTGGCTAATTCTTCAAAATCGGCAAACTGGCTTAAGTCATAAGAGGCCAACCATTTTGCAGCACTCCCTTTTAAAGAATGAGGGAACCAATAGACCCACTTAGAGGAGTCTTTTTTCTTTTTATAGGCACTTCGGGAGAAAAGTTGGAAATGAGACCTAGGGTCTCCGTTTCCATCATAATGGTGGAAGCTGGGTATCTCATCATCACTATCGGTTTGGTAGTCGAAAGGTAGGAAATCTGATAAGGCATAGCATTTTTTCTCATGTTTTTGGTTTTTCAAAAGTTGATGTAGAGCCTTTCGATCTTTCATGGTGAAGGATTCGGGCTCAAGTTCTTCTTCAATTCTGGAAACGACCCTAGGCTTCCTACAGTGGTTTGATTTCCTATTCGTTTTGGTTTTCCTATCATGGGAAGAGCAGGATTCGACTGCTTCAGCTTCTTGGCTTAAAGCGTCGATTTCTTCTCTTAGTACCTTTATTCCCTCCCTTAGGGCAGCGAACCTGTCTCCTTTTGAAAAGCTTTTTGAAATTTTATTCGAGCAGCGGCTGGTAGAGCGGGAGACCCGGCTGGATACCTCACAAGATCCTTCTGAGCTCGACATGATCAACCTGTGTAAGCCAACTTATCACAAACCTGAAAATTGAATTAGTATAATGGATTCAAACAAAATTTCAAAGTCTCAAGTCCCACCGGGCGTGCCAAATCTGTAGACGTGATTTTATTTCAAATCATCGGATCCGAAATCAAACCCTCGAACTACGTCAGGTTGCGCGAGCGTGCCAGTTAGTTTATCGAAACTAACAAATTCTGATTTTCTGACTTCTAAGAACGATTGTGGACAAGTGAGATCTTTTCGACTTAGGCCTTCTTGAACCGGCGCTCAAGGGTCAGCCTAGACGCTTGAAATTTGTTTGAATCCGTTAATTCGAGAAAGGAAAAACCATATTTTTCAATAGTTTCAGATTTGTGTTTAAGTTCTTAATTTATGAAAATTTTCAGATTTTGAAAGTTGCAGAATCTGTTCAATTCCAAAGACCTGTTCTTCGAATTTTTAAAAATACTTCTGATTCTCCAAAAATTCTAAAACTTTTACAGAATAGAGACACGTGTGTTTAGAATCAGAATATATTTTTATTTTATAATTTTGTTCTTTATTTTCCTGAGAATTAAATACAGAATCAGAAACTGTTATAAAATTCGGAACAACCCTGTTTCTGTGAATCAGAAGCTCAGAAAAACAGCAATATCTCAGCACTTATTCATCCAATCTCGATAAAATTTGTTGTGTTAGAAAGATAAGGATGTTAGGTTTCCGAAGAATCAAATTTCATCCAATTTCATTCAGTGGTTGAAGAGATATGGGCAAAAGAACAGAGGTCTGTTACTGAACATTCTGTTTCTGTAAAACGCAATCTGGATTTTGTATAAACTTCACGGATCTAATTGGCTAGGCAACAATTCATAAAAATTCCTCAAAATTTTATCTAAGAACGTCTGATATGTCTAGATTATTAATGCAAAATTTCGAAGCAATTGGATTATCCGTTTGTCTATAAAAATTCCGTGATCAGACGCGTGTGCACAGACAGTTTCAGAAACCAAGTTTTGCAGAAAATTTCAGAAAGTTCCTAACGTGATTCTAGAATGAAAATTCAACCTGTATCAGTCCTAATGATGCATGGAAATCATCTAAACATGGATTTTAATTCCGTTCATGAAGGAATCATGCATGTTTGTATCGATATAAATGAAGAACATGGGCTCAAGGCCTTGATTCATGTACAAATTTCCAGAATCTGTGCTTTTTTGGATTCTCATGAATTAAAACCAATTTGTGCAAGAATTCCAACCTGTGTGAGTGAGAGGGGACGTAGGAGCACTTCGCCGGACGATCGTCGGACGTCGGAACCAGGCCGGACTTCCTTCTTCTCCTTCTTCTCTTCCTTTCTCTCTCTCTCTCTCTATTTCTCTGAATTTTCGGACTGAACCTCTTGATGCTCGTTGGTTGATGCCCGTTGATTGATGCCCTGTGCAGCACCTGGGAGAGCCTTTTTATAGGCTCTGGCTGTGATTTGGATAAGCCTGATGGTTGGGATTTGGATGAGTTCGGTTTTGATTGTGTTGATAAAATCTTATCTGGATTGGTTGAAACGTCATCTGCATTTGATAGGCATAATCCTTGTTTGATTGTTGAACGTTATCTACATTTGATAGGCATCTGAGTTGTTGAATCATTATCTGTATTTGATTTCATCTGCATTGGGCAATCTTGAACGTGATCTTCTGATCCTTCCTCAATCTGTTGCTGGATATGCGCTCAAAGAAAAAACACAGCTGGAACACAATCATTCATCAGGACAGGCGGAACAAAGTGAATGAACCCATCTTTCCGACATTGATCAATAGGAGTGACATATGGTTGGAAAACACCAGCGAGTATGGGCCCTTGACAACTCAGTATCTCGTCATTGTTGCCCTGACATGAATGGCTGTATGTCTTTGAGTAGGCGCTCCTTTAGTACTTGTGGTATTTGGGAATTAAAGGTTTTCTTAGCCTCAGATATTAAAAATCACTTTAGATCAGTGTGAGGAATGCTTGAGTCTCTCATACATAATCTTTTTTTGTTGCGCATCAAAGTACAGACTCCATGATACCAGCAGCTTGTCCTCAGGAAAGAACATGCTTCTTCGCAAAGCATTTCTTTTAACTCCAGCTCTCCGGCAAAATGTTCTTTTACGCTTGATGATTTGCACCGGTTCTCTTGTTCAGACAAACTGTGCAAGCCATTACTACTTGAATTAGCATTATCAGCACTGTGACTGTCACACACTTTCCGTTTGGTCCCCATGGCATTGGAGTTGCGGATTCCGTCCACAACCCTAACATGGGACACATTGTTCTCCATCTCTGCAAATGGCTTCATAGCATTCTTACTATCACTAACAAAAGAATGTTTGTCATTAGATGTGGTGTCATTGGCACGATATGGTAAAACAGAAGACCTATCTGTTATTGCATTCACATCCTTGTTGGAGAAATTTGTCCCACTAACAGTGTCACGACCGGGTAAGGGCACTTCCTTATGCATTTGACCAGGCAGACCTTCAGTGTTAACCATATCAGCAAAACTTGACTTCATCAACTTTGGATTTCCCTTTGTGTTCTTGAAGAATGATTGCTATGAGATACAGCTTCTGATTCTAAGGCTGGCCTATTTTACATCATGAACATTCATTATTGGTTCTAGGTGAGCATTGCCACTAGCCATAACTTTCTACCAGGTAGATTAAAAGGATGAGTGATATGAAAAGAACCATAAATGTTTCACAACCAGAACCTCTGCCCGATGTTACATTCAAGGCAATAAGAATCAGTGTAGGTTCAGAGATAATATGAACTTGGCTTGCAACATGGCGGGCTATTAAAGCGAGATTTCCAGCTATGAATGACTCAGATAAGACAACAGCACACTCTAATCCAATAAAACACTTGAAAACTTTTCATTGCTGTTGCTGATTATACTTTCGGGATGTATTTTGCTAAACTGGAAAAAAAATCCTTCTTTGTACCACAACAATTTCAACAGTATAGCTCAACACAGAATAAGCAGAAAAGTATTAACAAATAGCCACTTCTAAGGAAACATGATGAATCTCAATTGAATCTTTTACATGCATAAGAGTACTCAAGTAGTCTTCTGTTATCTGTATATGCCATGAACGTGGCTATGCAAATCCATATTACATACTTACCTATTATGAATGTATTCAAATAGGCCTATGTTACGTTTTTGAAAATAAACTTTCATGCTCATTCAATCCTTTCCACGAGTGTTGGGATATTAAAATTGCTCTTATCATAACATATCAATAGCATACCAGTAACAAATGACAATGCAAATTGATGTATATCAATACTAATTACCTCGATACCCAAACATAACGTAGACACGTTACGAGAGGCGTTCGATACCAAACCTTCACTTTCGGAGGCTTTCGTTCTTGCTTTCATCTTTCCTTTCCTTTGATAATACCGACCTTACCCTCTGGAAATTGATTTCTTTCCAAATGTGAGCTTTTCTTTCTAGGAAGCTCACTTTCCCTTTTTAATGCTCGTTTCCCTTTCTAGGCGTCCACCTTCTTTTTTTAGGTGTCAACTTGTCTTTTCAATGCCTTTTTCTTTTGAAGAGGCAAGCTTTCAACATACTTTTCATAATAAATCTTTTAAGGAAACGAAATCCTGTTTTTCCAGTACTAAGGGCAAAATCGTCATTTTTCCAAATTTTGTCAAAACTCAAAACTTTCAGAACAAAAATCATTCTTTCATCATTTTAAAGCTTCCATAAAATTTTGGTACGAAAACAAACTCGTTTAGTGCCTTTTTCCTTCAAAAACCCCAAAATTTGCCAAAATGGCCACATTCCTAAAAAGGTAAGAATTTTAAAAGAAAATTTTGGGTGTCTACATTAAACAACCCTAGGAAGGTTGTGTATGTGAAGGGGCCACCCAAAGCAGGCCCCCTCTCGATCCTAACCCTTCTAGGAAGACCCAAGCATCCCTTATTTCCAAAACCCCTGGACAAGAAGCCATACGAGCACAATATGGACGATAGCAAGTTCCAGGACCACGATTTGTACCATAAGTTTTCAAAAAATAAAAAATCGTCGAACATGCTGTTGAATATGGGCTATACGCCCTATAAAAGTCTAGGGGCACAAAACCAGGGTCTCCTAGAGCCCATCCTTCCTAGGGCCAACCCAAGCCGATACGGGATCGGCTACACTCCCAAAATACCGCCAGAGCCACCCCTGTGACCACCTAGGTCAAGGTTGCCCTAGAGCCTACCCTAGAAGAGACCTACGATTTAGACCTCTTATTCCGAGTCTAACCCGTAGTGTTTTCCCTTTGTAGGTATGATGGAAGATCCCTTTCATAAAAATACAAAAACATTTGGAAAACTTAAAATAAAAAAAATCGAAAAAGAGGAAAAACCAAAAATAATGAAAAATCAAAAACCCGAAAATAGGATAGTTTGTATAGTTCCTAAAGTTCTTGTTTTATAAAAACCCAAAAAAATAGAAAATCCACAAAATACCAAAAAGATTTTGTATATAGCTACTCCTGGTAGGACTTTGGAAAAAGATTTCGAAAGGAATGTCGTCTGCATAGCTAGACCAAAAATTTCGAAATCAATTGAAAATACGAGTACAAAACTAGGTCTTTTGAAAAATCACGCATCAAATTCCCTCGGGTCTATAACCCATGAGAATGATCGAAGCCCAGAAGTGGATCCCCTTGAGGAAGATCCCACTTTCGAGCTCCCAAAATTTCATAAAATTCTCGATTTTGAAAGGCCTTCCAATTCAGTAGGAGGAGATTTCATAGAGGTGAACCTAGGGAGTAATTCCAATCCCAAAACCATCAAGATAGGCGCATGTTTGCATGAACATGAAAGATCAGCATTCATTGCATTTCTACGAACCTATTTAGATGTATTTGCATGGACGTATGAAGACATGCCGGGCATAGACCCTAGCATTGTTGAACATCGTCTTCCCTTAGATGCGGATGTAAAACCCATAAAGCAGAAGCTTAGGAAAATACACCCGAATGTACACACGCAAGTCAAAGAGGGTTTAGAAGATCTGTTAAAAGCCGGATTTATAAAACCCATTGTGTATTCTGATTGGTTATCAAACATCGTTGTAGTTCGAAAAACCAATGGAAAAATTTGAATATGCATCGATTTCAGAAACCTGAATAAAGCCACTCCAAAGGATAATTATCCTTTACCAAACATAGATTTGATAGTTGATAGTAATGCAAATCACGAAATGTTTTCGTTTATGGATGGCTATTCTGGCTATAATCAAATTAAATTAAGTCCACGAGATCAGGGTAAGACCGCATTCACAACCCCATGGGGCACGTACTGCTATACAGTCATGCCCTTTGGATTGAAAAACGCCGACGCAACATACCAGAGAGCGATGACCACGATCTTCCATGATCAAATTCATGAGCTCGTAGAAGTGTATGTAGATGATCTCTTGGCAAAATCCAAAACCCGATGCACTCATATCAAATATTTGCAAAAGATTTTCTAAAGGCTTAGGCTTTACAAAGTAAAGCTAAACCCTCAAAAATGTGTATTCGGGGTAGAATCTGGGAAGCCTCTAGGCTTTATGGTAAGCCAAAGGGGTATAGAAGTCGACCCCTCTAAGTGTCGAGCCATCATAGACATGGCTCCACCCTCCAATCTCACCCAAATTCGTAGCCTTCAGGGTCGATTACAGTCCGTTTGCCGATTTATATCAAATTTGGCGACTAGATGCGAACCCTTCAACAAGCTATTGAGGAAGGGCACGAAATTCTTATGGGATGACAACTGCCAAAGGTCCTTTGAGAGACTAAAGGCATACCTGGTTAATCCCCCCGTTTTGAATCCTCCGAAGCAAGGAAAACCACTTTTACTTTACATTTCTGTGCATGCGAATGCTTTGGGAGCCCTATTGGCTCAATACGAGGATGACACCCACAAGGAGTATGCCATCTACTATATTTCGAAAACTATCTTGGCTTATGAACGAAATTATGAAGCCATGGAGAAGACGGGCTTGGCCCTAGTCTGGGCCTGCCAGAAATTAAGACACTATTTCCTAGATCATGAGATTTGGATAGTGTCCAAGCTTGATCCAATCAAGCACTTGTTCGAAAAACCCATTCTCACGGGTAGATTGGGCAAATGGCAACTCCTTCTAATGGAGTATGAGCTAAAATACCATCACCAGATCTCCATTAAGGGGCAAGCCCTAGCAGATTATGTGGCGGAGTTTCCCCTAGAGGATGCATATCCCACATTTGATCAAATGCCTGATGAAGGCATATTGCAAAACCATTTTCAAAACCACATTTTGGCAAACTCTTTCGAAAACCAAGTGTGGAAGATGCACTTCGATGGGGCACGAAACCAACGAGGGGCTGGTGCTGGGGTCATCCTCATCTCCCCTGAAAAGGGTGCGATTCCCATAGCAATCCGCCTAGATTTCGAATATTCCAACAACATAGCTGAGTATGAAGCACTCATACAAGGTTTAAGGATTTCGAAAACTCTAGGGGCATCATGCATCGAGGTCTTTGGAGATTCGCTCCTTGTTATAAACCAGGTTTTGAAAATTTGGCAAGTACGTAACGAAAAACTACTTCCATATCACGAGTTGGCCACTTGATTGGTTGAGTCATTCCAATCGTGTAAACTCACACACGTGGGAAGAGAGGACAATGGCATTGCCGATGCCCTCTCCTCCTTGAGTTCAGCCCTAAAGGTCGATTCGATTTCAGGGACCCGATCTTTAGAAATATGGCATGCGCCCAACCCATCCACACACGATTTGGATATTTGCCAAAATAACCCAGATTTTGTTGAAAAACCTTGGTTTTACGACATCAAACATTTTCTAGAAAATGGGGGATTCACCGAGGATGCCACATCCAAAGATAAGGCATTCATCCGTAAAATTTGGACCCGATACACCATTTTGGGTGGGGTTTTATATAAGAAAAGCTTTACCGGCCTCCTACTTAGGTGTATCGATCTAGAGGAGGCTAGGATAGTGATGCATGAATTCCACGATGGAGAATGTGGAGGTCATGTTAATGCCAACATGATAGCAATGAAAATACTTAGAGGGGGCTATTTTTGGTCCACCCTGAAAAAGGATTGTCACGATCATGTTAGGAAGTGTCATCCATGTCAAGTGCATGGGCACGCCATTCATATCCCCTCATCTGCATTACATTCCGTGGTTAGCCCCTGGCCATTTACCATGTGGGCGTTTGATATCGTAGGCCCGATATTCCCAAAAGCCTCGAATGGGCATCGATTCATTTTAGCAGCCACTGAGTCTTTCTCCAAGTGGGTGGAAGCCATTTCCCTAACCAACGTGCTGGGGCAACATGTGGTGGCTTTCATTAGGAGGAATATCTTGGCTCGATTTGGGGTTCCACGAGACCTTGTGTCTGATAATGGCACCCCATTCAAGAACGAGCGGATGGTTAAGTTGTGCAACACGTATGGCATAACTGACCACTTCTCTTCGCCCTACTACCCTCAAGGCAACGGCCAATCCGAAGCCACAAACAAGACTCTCATTAGTATAATTGAGAAGACCTTAGAGAAGGGTAGGATGTGGCACGAGAAGCTGGATGAAGCCTTATGGGCTTATAGGACTTCCATCCGGACTCCCACGAATGCCACACCATTCGAATTGTCTATGGCACAAACGCCATTCTTCCCATTCATACTCAATTGCATTCATTCCATACATCCATAGCACTCGACCTCCCCTAGAGACGCTCCAGCATGCTAGGATGGCCGAACTAGATTTGTTAGATGAAAGGCGACTCCTTGCTATGGATCATGCTCGTGCATACCGGCAAAGGATAGCCCGACACTATGGCAAACACATGAGACCTCGCCACTTTGAAGTGGGAGATCTGGTTTTGAAAATCATCCACTATCGTGGCCCACATCCCCTTGGAAAGTGGCGCCCCAAGTGGGATGGACCCTATGTTATACGTGCAACCACCATGAACAACTCATATTGGTTGATCGATGTAGAAGGTAGGAATTTAGCAGATCCTATCAATATTCAATACTTAAAGAAGTATTATGTGTAGGATTTGGGTTAAATTCTAGTTTTCCAAAAATTTTAGGGATAGCTGCCCTGAGACCTGAAAATAAGGTGCAAAGGCAAATCGTGTGACCCTGAGTAAAGAGAATTTGCACTTGTGAAAGAGTGGAGTCTTCAAAATCGTGGTTACATTTTAAAATCCTTCTTCTTACAAAGAAAGGCCTAGTTCAATATAGCAAGATACTTGCAAGTAGTACGCGCTATTTCTAAATAGGCTGATCTGGAATGGATCGAGTGTGACCTTGGGATAAGTCCTCCCCTCTTCTCTTCTCCTTCCAAAAGGAAAACGTGGCCCAAATAAAGGGAATTTCCCATCCAAAGTCTCTTTCCAAAAGAAAGAAACCAGAATTCAAAAGAAAAATCGATTCTCTTGTGAAAAAGAGGGATTAAAGAAAAAAAATACTCCCAAAGGGAGACCCTCTATGAAAAAAAAAAGGAAAAAGAGGCCAAAAGCTCAAAAAGAGCAGTTTTCTGCCTTCTATGCCTTAAACCACGGGATGCTTCAGAAGGGACCGTGGTATCTCTTTCCCATCCTTGGCTTATCCCAAGCTAAAACATGGTTCATTTCGGGGAATCCTAAAGTAAAAATAGGATTCACTTACTTGAATTTCATTTTGTTTGAGAATTCGACATTTCGAGTAAGACGTAGGAATTTGAAATATAGCTTGTTTTCTTATAACACCTCCGCTAGATAAGCGAGTGTCAAGACTCAAGCAAGGGCAAACACGAAGAGCTCGAGATCCTTAGAATTGAGACTCAAGACAGTTGTCCCTTTTGTAAATAGCTTTTGTAAATAGATTTTGAAAAATCGAACATCGAACAACATAGGATCCGCTCACTCGGAGCAGCAGGCCTTGTAAGTCTCAAGAGTTCGACCACATCTGGTCTCTAGGAGGTCGCCACTCTTGGCACCACACCCATGTCATGCATCTGCATTCTATGCATGGCACTTGCATAAACATGATCTCATTTTGGACCAGATTCCATAACAAATCCCTTTGGTGTGATATCTCCTCCTACTAGGGTTTTAAAACTGAGATTTTGTTAAAGATTGGGATGATCCCATATTTTCGTGGTTAGATCTAGGGAGACATTGAAAGGGGTGTTTGTCATCTTTGCCATTATCCAAATCGATTTGGACAATGCCAAAGAGGGGCATCCGTAAACACCCCGAAATCCCACAAAGTTCTCAAATCAACCTGGTTTTGTAAAAGCAGCCCCAAAGGGCTATTTTGAGTCTGGAAACCCGAGAGCCTTCTAAGCAACCCTGTACATATGTTTAAACTGTACATGCTTTAAAATATGTATAATATGTTTTAAAACCTTTTAAAATATGTTTTGAAACCCCACGAAGCGGCTTGGCCTGATCAAAGCAGGACCAGAAGAGCTAAAGAGAGCTTGAAACCGGAGCACATGTCGAGCCCGGTACAGCAATATAGACGCAGAAAATTCCCGCTCCTGGTTCTTAGGCCTGAAGCGAACCTTTTCGTGTGCCTAAGTCCTATTTAAACAAACAGGGCGTGCCAGCTAGCTTACTTAAGCTAGCGAAGATATATTTGAAACCTGACTTCTAACGTAGCGACTGTGAGCAAGCAAGCTCTTGTCGTCGCAGACCTTCTTGCACCGATGCGCAAGGGTCAGTCTGTACGCTTTTAAAAATCAAGTTTTGGGATGTAAGAACCTACGAAAGCGGTTTGAGGTGTTTGATTCGGGTCTTTTTGGTATGATTTTCAGATTTTAGATCATGTGGATTTGCACGTGCCTAAGTCTTTCTTTTTATCCCTTTTAGGGCCACCTAGGTGTGTGTTATGAACACTCCACTAAAATGTGGCGAATTTGAGCGAGAGTATGGGGTTTGCTTTGATGCAATATGCATCCTAACTCATGGTATGGTGTATATGCAATGCAAACTCACGCAACTCCAAAGGAAAAACCCGAATTTAAAAGACAATGCCGAAGGAAAATGACTTGTAATGTAAAATGCCGAAGGGAAATTGCAAAAGGGAAATATGGCTATATCTTAAGAGCGGAAAGGCTCAATTGTGCAAGTGTGTGCCATGTATATATTGAAAGACTACGCACACTACTGAACCTTAAAACCCAAATTGAAAAGACATAGCCAAAAGGGAAATACGTATATAGTATATATGAGCCCTTACTTGGGTCTTACAAATAAGAGCGAAGGCTCAATGTGGGTGCGTGTGAAAATGTAAAGACAACACACACGACTTCAAATGAAACCCAAATATAAATTGCAATATGGCCTTAACTAAGGTCTTGGGAATAAGAGCGAAAGCTCAATGTGTGTGAGTGCTAGAATTGAAGTACTACGCACACAACATGAAATTAAACCCAAATATAAATTGCAATATGGCCTTAACTAAGGTCTTGGGAATAAGAGCGAAAGCTCAATGTGTGTGAGTGCTAGAATTGAGGTACTACACACACGACATGAAATTAAACCCAAGGATAGTATAACACGACCCTTACTTGGGTCTTGCAAATAAGAGTGGAAGCTCAATGTGTGTGAGTGCGAGAATTTAAAGACAACACACCCAACTCAAGCAAAACCCTACGTAACTTAAAAGTATATACATAAACTTATATCTAAAGGGGCTGATTAGGCCCGTGTATGTTCAAAATCGTGCACAACTAAGAGTGAGGTAGGCTCAAGTGCACGTGTGTGTGGGTGTGCCAAGCCACGTTATTACAAGCGGGGGGAGACAATGCTCCGTTATTACAAACCCATATCAAATTTAATTTAATTTAAGCAAGTCTACAACTAAGGACCGAGTTAGGCACTTACTTATAGCTGGTCCGAAGGTGACTTGCTTGAGCGTGGGCTTGGCTTCGCCTTGGGCTGCAAGAGGGAGCTCGTCGGAATGGCATGGCAAGGGGAGGTGCTGGCCGGGTGACTTGGGTGCACGGGTGTGGCGCCTTGAAGCTGGCCGGCTGCTAGGGGGGTGCTGCTGTGGTGATTTGGGCTAAGGTGATTAAGGAGGGTCACTAAGGTAGGGAAGGTTCTATGGAAGGTGGCGCTAAGGGGAGCCTAAAGGGAATGTCTAAGAAAAAGGGTGTGGCTGGCCAAATGGGTTGGATGCAGTCGGCTAGGGGTGGTTTAGATGGTGGCCGGCTGGGGTGGCTAGGGAATGTCAAGGATGGGAAGGGAGCTAGCTAGGGTGCTGTGGAAGGTGGGGTTAATGGGTGACTAAGAGTGGAGGGGGCAGGTCCTAGGGAGTAAGGTAGGGTGGCCGGGTATCACTAGGGAAAAAGCTAGGATCGGGTGGTGTAAGGGGTTAGGTCTGGCCGAATGGGGAAGGGTGGTGGGAAGGCTATGATGGAGCTATGTGGGGGTGGTATGGGTGGCTGAGAGTGGAGGGGGAGCGAAGAGGAGATGAAATTGGGTTGAGATACTAACCGACTGGATGAAGGGAGTTGGTGTCCAAGGAGGGTAGCCGGGTGATTTGAGTGGATGGAGTTCGGCAGGATGGAAGTGGTGGCAGCGTGGAAGAAGGGCAAGGTGGAAGTTCGGTTGGCCCAAGGGTGGGCTGGAAGAGGATGGGAGAGGATCGGCTGGGAGAAGATGGGCTGGAAAAGGATGGAAAACCCGCCCATTAGGGGGGGGGGGTTATATAGGTTTTTGAAGGGCGGTTGGGGCTGGTATTTGGAGGGTGGTAAGGTGGTTTAGGTGGTGGTGGTGTGGTGATAAGGTGGGCTGGTTTTGAGGAGGGGCTAGATATTTTGCTTTAAGGGGTTTTAGGGATATGGTGTGCTAGGTTTAGGTGGGGTGGTTTAGGGGTTTAGGGCTTAGCTAGGTGGGTTGGTTTTGGGGTGAGGTTTAGTGAGGTGGGTTAGGTGATTAGGCTAGGATTAGGTTAGGTTTAAGGGAATTAGGCTAGGTTTAGGGAAGGATTAGGGAGGTGGGTTAGGTGATTAGGTTGGGATTAGGCCGGGATTAGGGAAGTGGGTTAGGTGATTAGGCTAGGTTTAGGTCGGGATTAGGGTAAAAGGCTAGGATTAGGAGTTTTGGCTTAGGATTGGGTTAGGGAGCTCCCTTTGCATAACCCTGTAAACACCCCGAAATCTCACGAATTTCTCAAATCAACCTGGTTTTATAAAAGCAGCCCCAAAGGGTCATTTTGAGTCTGAAAACCCAGGAGCCTTCTAGGCAACCCTGTACAGATGTTTTAAACTTTTATATGTTTTAAATATGTATAATATATTTAAAAAAACTGTTAAAATATGTTTTGAAACCCCACAAAGCAAGCTTGGCCTGATCAAAGCAGGACTAGAAGAACTAAAGAGAGCCCGTAACCGGAGCACATGTCGAGCCCAACACAACAACTCTCGTGTTGAATCCACCCCCAG
Source organism: Brasenia schreberi (assembly GCA_036023115.1). Taxonomy (NCBI): domain Eukaryota; kingdom Viridiplantae; phylum Streptophyta; class Magnoliopsida; order Nymphaeales; family Cabombaceae; genus Brasenia; species Brasenia schreberi. Next base: position 12,247,574 of record JAYKKT010000088.1, read on the forward strand.
GATCACGAACGTCCAAGACCCTGTTATGATCAGACATCACTTGAAATCATCTCCGGAAGGTGAAAACAGAAGCGGACGATCATGTTGGCGAAGACCCAACGCAGACAGAGTACTGATGCTGTCAGACCCCGCACAAACCGTTCATTTCGAACACAGCCTGAAGGAGTCAGAATTCAGTTTGGATTGGATCTGGACCATATATATCCAGATCCCAATCCAAACCTATGTGTGGACTTGGATTTGGAGTTGGATCCAGAGATCGAATCTAATATCCACATCCATGGCCCACATCACCTTCTCATAAAGGGAGGTGGGGCCCACTTGAAATTCACGTGGGATTATGAGCATGAGAGAGAGTGGGGGAGGATAAGATTTGGGAGTTAATTGTAATTAAGCTTGACTTGTGTGTCAAGTTTGGGATAATCATGTGGGTTAGCCTAATTAGCATGGGTTTAAGCTTGTATTAGCCAAAACCTAACCTAGGGTTGCACCAACATGATGCAACAAGGTCTATGGGTTATGCAAAGGGAGCTTCCTAACCCAATCCTAAGCCAAAACCCCTAATCCTATCCTTATACCCTAATCCCGGCCTAAACCTAGCCTAATCACCTAACCCACTTCCCTAATCCCGGCCTAATCCCAACCTAATCACCTAACCCACTTCCCTAATCCTCCCCTAAACCTAGCTTAATTTCCTTAAACCTAACCTAATCCTAGCCTAATCACCTAACCCACCTCACTAAACCTCACCCCAAAACCAACCCACCTAGCTAAGCCCTAAACCCCTAAACCACCCCACCTAAACCTAGCACACCATATCCCTAATACCCTCTAAACAAAATATCTGGCCCCTCCTCAAAACCAGCCACCTTATCACCACACCACCACCACCTAAACCACCTTACCACCATCCAAAAACCAGCCCCAACCGCCCTTCACCAACCTATATAAACCCCCCCCTAATGGGCGGGTTTTTCAATCACTTCCAGCCCACCTTGGCCCAGCCAACCTTGGCCAGCCTCCTCCCAACCGAGCCTTCCACCTTGATGCCCTCCTTCCACCTGCACCACCACTACTCCAGCCAAGCTCCACCTCGCGCCACCTTCATCCCCCCCGGCCGAACTCCACTCCATGCTGCAATCTTCACCACCCTGCTGCCCTTCTTCCATCCATCGCCAACTCTTCACCAGCCGGTTAGTACCCTACACTTAGCTCCACCCCTTCTTCACTCCCCCTCCACTCTCAACCACCCACACCACCACAACCTCTCGCCAACACCACCTACCCGTCATCCCTACCCATTCGGCCAGACCTCCACCTTTGCATCACCCGCCTTGAATCACTTCCCCTAGTGATACCCGACCACCCCACTTGGCTCCCTAAGACTTGCCCATACCACTTTCCACTAGCCCTTAGCCTTACCTTACACCACACCCTAGCTAGCTCCCTTCCCATCCTCGCCATTCCTTAGCTACCTTAGCACCCGACCACCACTAAACTCCCCTTAGTCGGCCACCGTAGCCGACTGCACCACTTCCCGGCCAGCCATACTTTTCCCTTAGGCATTCCCTTAGGTTCCCCTTAGCGCCACCTTTTCCTAACACTACACTATCCCTTAGTGACCCTCCTTAGTCATCTTAGCCCAAAGCACCAAGGCAGCACATTCCTAGCAGCCGGCTAGCTTCAAGGCGCCCTTCCCGCGCACCCAAGTCACCCGGCCAGCATCTCCCCTTGCCGTTCCATTCCGAGGAGCTCCCTCTTGCAGCCCAAGGCGAAGCCAAGCCTATGCTCAAGCAAGTCATCTTCGGACCAGCTATAAGTAAGTGCCTAACTCGGTCCTTAGTTGTAGACTTGCTTAAATTAAATTTGATACGGGGTTGTAATAACGGAGCATAGTCTCCCCCTGCTTGTAATAACGTGGCTTGGCACACCCACACACACGTGCACTCTCTTAGTTGTGCACGATTTTGAACACACACGGGCCTAATCAACCCTTTATATATAAGTTTATGTATATAGTTTATGTTGCGTAGGGTTTTTGCTTGAGTTGTGTGTGTTGTCTTTCAATTCTCGCACTCACACACATTGAGCCTTCGCTATTATTTGTAAGACCCAAGTAAGGGCCGTGTTATACTATCCTTGGGTTTATTTCATGTTGTGTGCGTAGTACTTCAATTCAAGCACTCACACACATTGAGCTTTCGCTCTTATTCCCAAGACCTTAGTTAAGGCCATACTACAATTTATATTTGGGTTTAATTTCATGTTGTGTGCGTAGTACTTCAATTCAAGCACTCACACACATTGAGCTTTCGCTCTTATTCCCAAGACCTTAGTTAAGGCCATACTGCAATTTATATTTGGGTTTAATTTCATGTTGTGTGCGTAGTACTTCAATTCAAGTACTCACACACATTGAGCTTTCGCTCTTATTCCCAAGACCTTAGTTAAGGTCATATTGTGAGTTATATTTGGGTTTCATTTCATGTCGTGTGTGTAGTATTTCAATTCTCGCATGCACCCACATTGAGCCTTCGCTCTTATTTGCAAGACCCAAGTAAGGGCCCATATATACAATATATACGTATTTCTCTTCGGCAATTTCCATTACAAGTCATTTCCCTTTGGCAATTTCCCTTCGGTATTGTCTTTAAATTCGGGTTTTCCCTTTGGAGTAGCGTGAGTTTGCATTGCATATACGGCATACCATGAGTTAGGACGCATATTGCATCAAAGCAAACCCCATACTCCTGCTCAAAATTGCCACATCTTAGTGGAGTGTTCATAACACACACCTAGGTGGCCCCAAAGAGGGATAAAAAGAAAGACTTAGGCACGTGCAAATCCACATGATCTAAAATCTGAAACCATACCAAAAGACCTGAATCAAACACCTCGAATCACTTTCATAGGTTTTTTCCACTCAAAACTCGATTTTTAAAAGCATACAGACTGACCCTTGCTCATCGGTGCAAGAAGGTCTGCGACGACAAGAGCTTGCTTGCTCACAGTTGCCACATTAGAAGTCAGGTTCTAGAATATATCTTCGCTAGCTTAGGTAAGCTAGCTGGCATGCCCTATTTATTTAAATAGGACTTAGACACACGAAAAGGTTCGCTCCAGGCCTAAGAACCAAGAAAGCAGAGATTTTTTTGTGTCTACAGCAATTTGGCACGCTCGGTGGGACGTGAGTCTTTTAAAAGTCAAGTCATTTTAGGAACTTGCGAAAAGATTTTCAAAATGGTGAACAAAAGGCGAAAAAAAAATTGAAAAACCTTGCAAGCACAAAGAGGCCTCCGTAATGGAAGGCAACCAATACCACGAGTCCTTCACACAAAAGGACCGTAAAGCCCTACAGCTGCTGTCTGATTTCCTTCCTATAGATTACGAAACAGATAGTGATGATGAAATACCAAACTTCCATCGGTATGATATAATGGGAGACCCTAGGTCTCACTTGAAACTTTTCTCGCGTCGAGCCCATAAGAAGAAAAAGGACTCGATGAAATGGGTGTATTGGTTCCCTTTATCCCTTAAAGGCATAGCTGCCAAATGGCTGGCTTCCTACTACTTAAGCCAATTCGCTACTTTTGAAGAGTTAGCGAACTGCTTCATGCAAAGATTTGCACACAACGTAGAAGTCACGCTGACTCTAAACACTTTAAGGGATACGAAGCAAGGCATGAATGAAGACGTACATGCCTTCATTATACGATGGAGGTCCGTTTTGGGCCAAGTGCGAGAGCCCATATCCGAAGGATGCGCAGTCATGCTCATCCTGGATAACTTTAAAAGTGAGTTAAAAACCCTTCTCTCGCTCCATGAGATCTCAACTTTCCATAAGTTGATAAAAAAAGCATCCCTTTTCGAAACAAACTTGAGAAAAGGTACATACGATCACTTATGGAAAGGAAGTGTCGTTTCTAAAACCCGCTTGGAAAAGATCATCACTTATGGGCTACCCACGATGAACCAAGGGGCAAAACCCCATAAAATCGCCAATGTCCGGGTAGATCCAAGTGTGGCAGGCACTTCCAAAAATTTTGAAAAACTAGAGAATAAAAGGGAGAGGAACTTTCAAAAACCGATTGAAAAACGGGAGTACACACCGCTGGGGCAACCTGTGTCGGAGGTCCTAGACCTCCTACTTGCCCAAGGCATGATAGAACTTCCCGAAATCCCCGAAGGAGTCACTTCCAAAGGGGGGTATTCAAATCGATTTTGCAAGTATCATCGGCTCAAAGGCCATGATACCAAACGTTGTTTCTCCCTTTTAAATAAAATCGAGAACTTGATAGCGGAGGGCTGGCTCCAGGTCACTGCGGAACCTAAGCCACCTCAAGCTATCTTCAAAGAACCCTTTCCCAAGCACGCCAGTAGCAGTGGGAAAGGAAAGGAGGTGTGTACCCTCAGCTTTTCAAAGGAACTAGCGCAAAATTCGGAGTGTGGTCGTCCCACTTGTGCGCCCATTCTTGTACTATACAAGAAGCCCGCCCAAGTCGTCATCCGGGGACCACCAAGAGTCGAATCCCCAGCTAAACCAGTTTTAAAACCTCAAGGTACTCCTCAACTCATACTTAGAGCCAATTTTAGTGCGAACCCTAGGATGGTCGTTGGGGAAGTGACTAGATCTGGGAGGATTTATCAACCCCAGCACATACAAAGTGCTAAAAAGGTGGTCAGTGTGCCTGGCCCCTCAAAAGCATGTATTCCTGGAGTTCTGCCAAATGCAAACAAGGAAAAAGTCATCCTAAATCCTTATGATTTCGAAAACCACCTTTCAAAGATTCCTATCCACATGTCTATCCTAGAGCTTATACAAACCTCGCCTAGGCATAGACTCATGCTAGAGAAAATTCTAGAAAGAGCCAAGGTTGATTCGAACATAAGTCCAGAATCCCTGTCTGCCCAAGTGGCTTTAATAGGAGCAAAATCGCCCATCACTTTTTCGGAAGATGATGTAGATAGACCCTACGAGTCCCATAACCAGGCCCTGCATATCGAGGTGGTTCTGAATAACTACTCTCTCGACAGGTGCCTAGTCGATGGGGGAGGAGGGCTCAACATCCTTCCACTTTATGTGGCGTATCAAATTGGAGTCACCTTGACTTCTGTGAACCCAAGCCCCATCGTTATCACTAGATACGATGGGAATGCGTCTAGGCCATTAGGATCCATCGAACTCCCAATGGAAACGGGAGGAATCGCACACACGGGGGTGTTCCATGTCTTGGACATCCACCCCCATTATAACCTGTTGCTGGGAAGACCCTGGATATACAGCTTGTGCACTGTGACATCCACCTTCCACAAGTGTGTCAAGATCCCTTTCAGGGACCAGGTCGTAGTGATCCTAGGTGAGAGTCACCCATAGCTTCAAGGGATCATAAACTCCCCTTGTTTATCAAGCTCCCAGGCCCATGAGGCTAACCTGGGGCAGATTGTGATTGAGCCGCCAAGGCTTGTGTTAAAAAACCCTAGGAAGGTTGTATGTGTGAAGGGGCCACCCAAAGCAGGCCCCCTCCCGATTCTAACCCTTCTAGGAAAACCCAAGCGCTCCCTATTTCCAAAGCCCTTGGACAAGAGGCCATATGAGCACAATATGGACAACAGCAAGTTCCAGGACCACGATTTATACTCAACCTTTTCAAAAAACAAGAAATCGTGGAACATGTTGTAGAACATGGGCTACGCGCCCTACAAGAGTCTAGGGGCACAGAACCAGGGTCTCCTAGAGCCCATCCTTCCTAGGGCCAACCCAAGCCGATATGGGATCGGCTATACTCCCAGAATACCGCCAGAGCCACCCCTTGTGACCACCAGGGTCAAGGGTACCCTGGAACCAGCCTTAGAAGAGACCTACGATTTAGATTTCCTATTCCGAGTCTAACCCATAGTGTTTTCCCTTTGTAGGTATGATGGAAGATCCCTTTCATAAAAATACAAAAACATTTGGAAAACTTTGTAAACACCTCGAAATCCCACGAATTCCTCAAAACAACCTGGTTTTATAAAAAGCAGCCCCAAAGGGCCATTTTGAGTCTGGAAACCCAGGAGCCTTCCAGACAACCCTGTACATATGTTTTGAACTTTATATTTCAAAAATGTATAATATGGCTTTAAAAACCTTTTAAAATATGTTTTTGAAACCCCGAAGCAGCTTGGCCTAATCAAGACAGGACCAGAAAAGCTAAAGAGAGCCCGGAACCGGAGCACATGTCGAGCCCGGCATAACAACTCTCATATTGAATCCACCCCCAGGATCTCGAACGTCCAAGACCCTGTTATCATCAAAACATTACTTGAAATCAGCTTCGGAAGGCGAAAACAGAGGCGAACGATCATGTTGGCGAAGACCCAACGCAAACGGAGTACTGATGCTGTCAGACCCCACACAAACCGTTCGTTTCAAACACAGCCCGAAGGAGTCAGAATTCAGTTTGGATCGGATCTGGACCATATATATCCAGATCCCAATCCAAACCTATGTATGGACTTGGATTTGGGTTTGGATCCAGAGATCCAATCCAATATCCACATCCATGGCCCACATCACCTTCTCATAAATGGAGGTGGGGCCCACTTGAATTTCACGTGGGATTATGGGCATGAGAGAGAGTGGGAGAGGATAAGATTGGAGTGTGTTGTAATTAAGCTTGACTTGTGTGTCAAGTTTGGGGATAATCATGTGGGTTAGCCTAATTAAAGTGGGTTTAAGCTTGTAATTAGCCAAAACCTAACCTAGGGCTGCACCAACATGATGTAATTAGGGTCTATGGGTCATGCAAAGGTAGCTCCTTAATCCAATCCTAACCAAAAACACCTAATCCTAGCCTTTTACCCTAATCCTGTCCTAATCCTAGCCTAATCACCTAACCCAGTTCCCTAATCCCAGTCTAATCCCAACCTAATCACCTAACCTACTTCCCTAATCCTTCCTAAACCTAGGTTAATTTTCCTAAACCTAACCTAATCCTAGCCTAATCACCTAACCCACCTCACTAAACCTCACCCCAAAACCAACCCACCTAGCTAAACCCTAAACCTCTAAACCACCCCACCTAAACCTAGCACACCATCTACCCAAAACCCCTTGTATGAAAATATCTGGCCCTACCCCAAAACCAGCCCACCTTATCACCACACCACCCCTACCTAAACCACCTAACCACCCCTACCTAAACCACCTAACCACCCTTCTAATACCAGCCCCAACCGCCCTTCAAAAAAACTATAAACCCTCCCCTAGTGGGCGGGTTTTCAAGGTTTTGCCCACCAAGCTCTCCACCGTGGCCTTCCTGCCCAGCCGACTCCAACCTTGCTCCACTTGCCCCATAGCCAGCCACCACCTCGCTCCACCTGCTCCACCACATCCCAGCCGGCCAACCATCCATCGCCACCCTTTCCATCCGGCCGAACTGCCCACCTTAACTACCCGGCTGGTCCTCTTCCATCCGCCGCCTCCCATCACCACCGGTTAGTATCTTCACTTCACTCCACCTCTTCTTCACTCCTCCTCCACTCTCCACCACCTACACCACCACCACATCACCCTAACACCAGCCACCCTCCATCCTACCCATTCGGTCAGACCTTAGCTACTTCAAACACCCGCCTTAAAACCATCTCCCCTAGCTACACCCGGCCACTCCACTTAACTCCCTAAGACCTACCCATATCACTTCCCCTCAGCCCCTAACTCCACCTTATGCCATACCCTAGCTAGCTCCCTTCCCATCCATGCCACCCATAGCCACACCACAGCCGGTCACCACCAAGTCTTCCTTAGTCGGCCACTCTAACCAACTGTCACATATCCATTCGGCCATCCACATACCTCCCCTAGGCACTCCCTTAGACACTCCCCTAGGCTCCCATTTAGTGCCACATTTCCTAACACTACACCCTCCCTTAGTGACCCTACTTAGTCACTTTAGCCCAACACACAAAGCCAGCCCATTCCTAGCAGCCAGCCATCTTCAAGGCGCACCTCCCACGCACCTAAGGCATCCAGCCAGTAGCCCCTCTTGCCGTTCAACTCCGCGGAGCTCCCTCTTGCAGCCCAAGGCGAAGGCCAAGCCCACGCTCAAGCAAGGCATCTTCGGACCAGTTATAAGTAGGTGCCTAACTTGGTCCATAGTTGTATACTTGCTTAAATTTAATTCGATACGGGGTTGTAATAACATAGCATAGTCTCCCCCTGCTTGTAATAACGTGGCTTGGCACACCCACACACACGTGCACTCTCTTAGTCGTGCACGATTTTGAACACACAGGCCTAATCAGCCCCTAAGATATAAATATATATATATATATACTTTAACTTACGTAGGGTTTTGCTTGAGTTGAGTGTGTTGTCTTTCCATTCAAGCACGCACACACATTGAGCCTTCGCTCTTATGTGTAAGACCCAAGTACGGGCCGTGCTATACTATTTGGGTTTAATTTCATGTTGTGTGCATAGTACTTCAATTCAAGCACTCACACACATTGAGCTTTCGCTCTTATTCCCAAGACCTTAGTTAAGGCCATACTGCAATTTATATTTGGGTTTTATTTCATATCGTGTGTGTAGTCTTTCAATTCAAGCACTTACACACATTGAGCCTTCGCTCTTATTTGTAAGACCCAAGTAAGGGCCGTGCTATAATGTTTGGGTTTAATTTCATGTTGTGTGCGTAGTACTTCAATTCAAGCACTCACACACATTGAGCTTTCGCTCTTATTCCCAAGACCTTAATCAAGGCCATATTGCAAGTTATATTTGGGTTTCATTTCATGTCGTGTGTGTAGTATTTCAATTCAAGCACGCACCCACACTGAGCCTGCGCTCTTATTTGCAAGACCACCGTAAAGGCCCACATTGAGCCTTCGCTCTCATTTCCCTTCGGTTATTTCCCTTCAGTTATTTCCCTTCGGTTATTTCCCTTCGGCATTGTCTTTACATTTTGGGTTTTCCCTTTGGAGTAGCATGAGTTTGCATTGCATCTACGCCATACCATGAGGTAGGACGCATATTGCATCGAAGCAAACCCCGTACTCCCGCTCAAATTCGCCCCATGTAGTGGAGTGTTCATAACACACACCTAGGTGGCCCATAAAGGGATAAAAAGAAAGACTTAGGCACGTGCAAATCCACGTGATCTAAAATCTGCAATCGCACTAAAAAGACCCAAATCAATCACCTCGAACCACTTTCGTAGGCTTTTTCCTACCCTAAACTCGATTTTTAAAGCATACAAACTAACCCTTGCGCATCGGTGCAAGAAGGTCTGCGACGACAAGAGCTCACTTGCTCACAGTCGCCACGTTAGAAGTCAGATTAAATATATATCTTCGCTAGCTTAGGTAAGCTAGCTGGCACGCCCTATTTATACAAATAGGACTTAGACACACAAAAGGATCCGCTCCAGGCCCTGAGAAGCTAAAGGGAGGCGGGGATTTTCCTGCGTCTATAAGGATTGGCACGCCCGGTGGGACGTGAGTCTTTAAAAAATAGAGTTAGCCTAGAAACTAAAGAAAGATTTTTCAAAGAGGTATCATTTTAACTTTGTTTTCTTTGCTTGTACTTAGGAAATTTTGAAAAAGCTTGAAAAGAATGTCAAAATCCAATCCAAGTGAAGTGTCGAGCCAAGGCTCATGCGCATCAAGTTCTCACTCTAGGAGGATTTTCAAAAACAAGATCAAACTAGATGAAATCGAGGACCTGAGAAGGGAATTTGAGGCCAAAATCGATGCTCTCAGCCAAGAGGCTGAAGTAGGCGATTCGTGTTCATCAAACGGTGAACAAAGGCCTAAGAAAAAATCTGAAAAACCTCGCTGTAGACGCGCGAAAATCCCCGCCTCTTTGCCTCTTTTGGGGCTTGGAGTGGATCTTCTCGTGTGTCTAAGGCCTATGTGTACAAATAGGGCGTGCCAGCTAGCTTACTTAAGCTAGCGAAGATATATTTAACACTGACTTCTAAACGTGGCGACTGTGAGCAAGTAAGCTCTTGTCGTCGCAGACCTTCTTGCACCGATGCGCAAGGGTCAGTCTGTACGCTTTTGCAAAAATCGAGTTTTGGGGAGAAAGTCTACGAAGCGGTTTGAGGTGTCTATTTCGGGTCTTTAAGATGCGATTGCATGTTTTAGATCACGTGGATTTGCACGTGCCTAAGTCTTTTCTTTTATCCCTTTTTGGGTCGCCTAGTTTGTGTGTTATGAACACTCCACTACATGGGCGAATTCGAGCGGGGCTTGCTTCGATGCAATATGCGTCCTACCTCGTGGTATGGTGTAGATGCAATGCAAACTCACGCTACTCCAAAGGGAAAACCCGAAATGTAAAGACAATACTGAAGGGAAATAACAGAAGGGAAATAACCGAAGGGAAATAACCGAAAGGAAATAACCGAAGGGAAATAACCGAAGGGAAATAACCGAAGGGAAATATGTATATATCTTATGTATATGAGCCCTTACTCGGGTCTTGCAAATAAGAGCGAAGGCTCAATGTGGGTGCGTGCTTGAATTGGAAGACTTACACACACGACATGAATTTAAACCCAAATATAAATTGCAGTATGGCCTTGACTAAGGTCTTGGGAATAAGAGCGAAGGCTCAATGTGTGTGAAAGTGCTTGAATTAAAAGACTACCCACACGACATAAATGAAACCCAAATATAACTGCAATAAGGCCTTTACTAAGGTCTTTCAACTAAGAGCGAAAGCTCAATGTGTGTGAGTGTGCTTGAATTGAAAGACTTACTCACACGACAAGAAATGAAACCCAAATAGTATAGGTCGGCCCTTACTTGGGTCTTTCAACTAAGAGCGAAAGCTCAATGTGTGTGAGTGTGTGAATTGAAAGACAACGCACCCAACTTAAACAAAACCCTTCGAAAATGAAAGTATATATATCCACTTATATATTAGGGGCTGATTAGGCCCGTGTGTGTTAAAAATCGTGCACGACTAAGAGGGTGCACGTGTGTGGTTGTGCCAAGCCACGTTATTACAAGCGGGGGGAGACTACGCTCCGTTATTACAACCCCGTATCAAATTGAATCTCAAGCAAGTATACAACTAAGGACCGAGTTTAGACACTTACGAGTAGCTGGTCCGTAGAGGTCTTGCTTGAGCGTGGGCTTGGCCTTGGGCTGCAAGTGGGAGCTCCGCGAAGGTAGGTGATCAAGGGTGCTGGCCGACTGCAAGTGGGGCGCGGGATAGACGCCTCGAAGGGGACCGGTGGCAGGTAGATGGCGCCTCCAAGTAGGGGGGGTTTAAAATGGCTGAATAAGTGGGTATTAGGATCACTAGGGGAGTTGGGTACTTAGGGAAACTGGACCCAACAGGTGAGCTAGTGGGAAGGCCGAATAGGACACCTAGGGGAGTTGGCCGGATGGGAGATGATGGCTAGGTAGTGGCCAGCAACTTGGGTTATACTAGGTTCTGCTAGGTTGAGGTGGTGGCGGCAAAAGGGTTGAGATGAAGGTAGGATGGGTGGCTAAGAGTGGAGAGGTGGTAGAGAGGGGCTTTGAGGGAGTTTGGGGTACTTACCGAATGGGGAGAGGTGGCGGATGAAGTGGGAAGGTGGCGGGCAGGTGGCTGTCGGCTGGTTCGGTTGGTTGGAGGTGATGGCGTCCGGCTGAGGGGTGGTGGTGGTGGATGGAAGAGGGAAGGTGGCGGAGCAGGTGGCGGCTGGTGGAGCAGATGGAGCAGGCGGAGGTGGGGAGTGGTCCCGGCTAGGTGAGAGAAGGGAGAAGGAGAGGGCCCGGCTGGGTGGAGATAGTGGTTCCCACCTGGAAAACCCGCCCACAAGGAGGGGGGTTTAAATAGGGGATGGGTAGGTCGGTTAGGGATGGGCTGTGGGTAGTGGTTAGGTGGTTTAGGTAGGGTGGTATGTAGATAAGGTGGGCTGGATGGGGTTGGGCCAGATATTTTAAAACTAGGGGTTTGGGTAAATCGTGGGCTAAGGGTGGTTTAGGGGTTTAGGGCTAGGTTAGGTGGTTGGGTTTTAGGGTGAGGTTTAGTGAGCTAGGTTAGGTGATTAGGCTAGGTTTAGGCTAGGATTAGGGAAATTAATCTAGGTTTAGGGAAGGATTAGGGAAGTGGGTTAGGTGATTAGGTTGGGATTAGGTCGGGATTAGGGAAGTGGGTTAGGTGATTAGGTTCAGATTAGGGGTGGATTAGGGGTTTAGGCTAGGTTTAGGCATTTTGGGTTAGGTTTAGGTGAAGGAGCTCCCTTAGCATGGTCCATAGACCTTGATCACCCAATGTTGGTGCAGCCCTAGGTTAGGTTTTAGCTAATTACAAGCTTAAACCCACTTAATTAGGCTAACCCACATGATTAACCCAAACTTGACACACAAGTCAAGCTTAATACAACACTCTTGATATTTTTCACCCCCACTCTCTCTCATGCCCAATATCCCACGTGAAACTCAAGTGGGCCCCACCTCCATTTATGAGAAGGTGATGTGGGCCATGGATATGGATATTGGATTGGATCTCTGGATCCGAATCCAAATCCAAGTCCACGTATGGGTTTGGATTGGAATCTGGATATATATGGTCCAGATCCCATCCAAACTGAACTCTGACTCCTTCGAGCTGGGTTCGAAACGGACGATTCGTGCGGGGCCTGACAGCATCAGTACTCCGTCTGCGTTGGGTCTTCGCCAACATGGTCGTCCGCCTTCGTTTCTGCCCTCCGGAGATGACTTTAAATGATATTTTGGTAAGAACAGGGTCTTGGACGTTCGAGATCCTGGGGTGTGAATCAGATACAAGAGTTGCTGCGCCGGGCTTGACAGGTGCTTCGGTTCCGGGCTCTTCTTGGCTCTCCTGGTCCTGTCTTGATCGGGCCAAGCCACTTCGGAGTTTCAAAACATGTTTTAAAAGGGTTTTCAAAAGCCATATCCTATGTTTTTGAAAGATAAAGTTTAAAACATATATACAGGGTTGTTTGGAAGGCTCCTGGGTTTCCAAACTCAAAATGGCCCTTTGGGGCTGCTTGTATAAAACCAGATGGATTTTGAGAAATTCGTGGGATTTCGGGGTGTTTACACTCGCAAGCACAAAGAGGCCTCCGTAATGGAAGGCAACCAATACCACGAGTTCGTCACACAAAAGGACCGTAAAGCCCTACAGCAGTTGTTGAAAGGGCAAAATAAAGAGAAAAGGAGTTACGCCCTGTCTGATTTCCTTCCTATGGATTACAAAATAGACAGTGATGATGAAATACCGAACTTCCATCGGTATGATGGCATGGGAGACTCTAGGTCTCACTTGCAACTTTTCTCGCGTCGAGCCCATAAGAAGAAAAAAGACTCGATGAAATGGGTGTATTGGTTCCCTTTGTCCCTTAAAGGCACAACTGCCAAATGGCTGGCTTCCTACGACTTAAGCCAGTTCGCTACTTTTGAAGAGTTAGCGAACTGCTTCATGCAAAGATTTGCACAAAACGTGGAAGTCACGCCGACTCTGAATACCTTAAGGGATACAAAGTAAGGCATGAACGAAGACATACATGCCTTCATTATAAGATGGAGGTCACTTTTGGGCCAAGTGCGAAAGCCCATATCCGAAGGATGCGCAGTCATGCTCATCATGGATAACTTTAAAAGCGAGTTAAAAACCCTTCTCTCGCTCCATGAGATCTCAACTTTCCATAAGTTGATCAAAAAGGTATCCCTTTTTGAAACCAACTTGAGAAAAGGGACATACGATCACTTATGGAAAGGAAGTGCCGTTTCTAAAACCCGCCTGGAGAAGCCCATCACTTACGGGCTACCCACGATGGACAAAGGGGCCAAGCCCCATAAAATTGCCAATGTCCAGGTGGATCTAGGCGTGGCACGCACTTCCAAAAATTTTGAAAAACTAGAAAATAAAAGGGAGCGAACCTTTTAAAAACCAGTTGAAAAAAGGGAGTACACTACGCTAGGGCAACATGTGTCGGAGGTCCTAGACCTCCTACTTGCCTAGGGCATGATAGAACTTCCCGAAATCCCCGAAGGAGTCACTTCCAAAGGGGGGTATTTAAATCGATTTTGTAACTGTCATCGGCTCAAAGGCCATGATACCAAACGCTGCTTCTCCCTTTTAAATAAAATTGAGAACTTGATAGAGGAGGGCCGACTCCAGGTCATTGCGAAATCTGAGCCACCTCAAGCTATCTTCAAAGAACCCTTTCCCAAACACGCCAATGGCAGTGGGAAAGGAAAGGAGGTATGTACCCTCACCTTTTCTAAGGAACTAGCGCAGAAACCAGAGTCTGGTCGACCCACTTGTGCACCCATTCTTGTACTGTACAAGAAGCCCGCCAAAGTCGTCATTCGGGGACCACCAAAAGTGGAATCCCCAGCAAAACCAGTTTTGAAACTCCAAGGTTCTCCTCAACTCATCCTTAGAGCCAAATTTAGCGCGAACCCTAGGCTGGTCGTAGGGGAAGTAACTAGATCCAGGAGAATCTATCAACCCCCGCACCTACAAGGTGCTAAAAAGGTGGTCAGTGTGCCTGGCCCCTTAAAAGCATGTATCCCTAGTGTTCTGCCAAAAGCAGACAAGGATAAAGTCATCCTAAATCCTTATGACTTTGAAAACCACCTTTCAAAGATTCCTATCCACATGTCTATCCTAGAGCTTATACAAACCTCGCCTAGGCATAGACTCGTGCTAGAGAAAATTCTAGAAAGGGCCAAGGTTGATTCGAACATAAGTCTAGAATCCCTGTTTGCCCAAGTGGCTTTATTAGGAGCAAAATCGCCCATCACTTTCTCGGAAGATGATGTAGATAGACCCTACGAGTCCCATAACCAGGCCCTGCATATCGAGGTGGTTCTGAATAACCACTCTCTGGACAGGTGCCTAGTCGATGGGGGAGGAGGGCTCAACATCCTTCCACTTTATGTGGCGTATCAAATTAGAGTCACCTTGACTTCTGTGAACCCAAGCCCCATCGTTATCACTAGATACGATGGGAATGCGTCTAGGCCATTAGGATCCATCGAACTCCTAATGGAAACGGGAGGGATCGCACACACGGGGGTGTTCCATGTCTTGGACATCCACCCCCATTATAACCTGTTGCTGGGAAGACCCTGGATACACAGCTTGTGCGCTGTGCCATCCACCTTCCACAGGTATGTCAAGATCCCTTTCAGGGACCAGGTCGTAGTGATCCTAGGTGAGAGTCACCCATAGCTTCAGGGGATCATAAACTACCCTTATTTATCAAGCTCCCAAGCCCATGAGGCTAACCTGGGGTAGATTGTGATTGAGCCGCCAAGGCTCGTGTTAAACAACCCTAGGAAGGTTGTATGTGTGAAGGGACCACCCAAAGCAGGCCCCCTCCCGATTCTAACCCTTCTAGGAAAACCCAAGCGCTCCCTATTTCCAAAGCTCCTGGACAAGAGGCCATATGAGCACAATATGGACAACAGCAAGTTCCAGGACAACGATTTGTACTCAACCTTTTCAAAAAACAAGAAATCATGGAACATGTTGTAGAACATGGGCTACACGCCCTACAAGAGTCTAGGGGCACAGAACCAGGGTCTCCTAGAGCCCATCCTTCCTAGGGCCAACCCAAGCCGATATGGGATCGGCTATACTCCCAGAATAACGCCAAAGCCACCCCCTGTGACCACCTGGGTCAAGGGTGCCCTTGAACCAGCCTTAGAAGAGACCTACGATTTAGATCTCCTATTCCGAGTCTAACCCATAGTGTTTTCCCTTTGTAGGTATGACGAAAGATCCCTTTTATAAAAATACAAAAACATTTGGAAATCTTAAAATCAAAAAAATCAAAAAGGAAGAAAAACCAAAAATAATGGAAAAACAAAAACTCAAAAATAGAGTGCTTTGTATTGTTCCCAAGGTTCTTGTTTTACAAAAACCCAAAAAAATCAAAAATTTGGAAAATACCAAAAAGATTTTGTATATAGCTGCTCCTGGTAGGACTTTGGCAAAAGGAAAGGATTTCGAAAGAAATGTCGTCTGCATAGCCAGACCAAAAATTTCGAAATCAATTGAAAATCTGTAGACGTGCGAAAAATCCCCGCCTCTCGCCTTTTTCAGGGCTCGGAGCGGATCCTCTCGTGCGTCTAAGGCCTTATTTATGCAAACAGGGCGTGCTAGCTAGCTTACCTAAGCTAGCGAAGATATATTTAACACTGACTTCTAAACGTGGCGACTGTGAGCAAGTGAGCTCTTGTCGTCGCAGACCTTCTTGCACCGATGCGCAAGGGTCAGTCTGTACGCTTTGCAAAAATCGAGTTTTGGGAGAGAAAGTCTACGAAGCGGTTCAAGGTGTCTAATTCGGGTCTTTTAGATGCGATTGCATGTTTTAGATCACGTGGATTTGCACGTGCCTAAGTCTTTTCTTTTATCCCTTTTCGGGCCACCTAGTTTGTGTGTTATGAACACTCCACTACATGGGCGAATTCGAAAGGGGCTTGCTTTGATGCAATATGCGTCCTACCTCGTGGTATGGCGTAGATGCAATGCAAACTCACGCTACTCCAAAGGGAAAACCCGAATGCAAAGACAATACTGAAGGGAAATAACCGAAGGAAAATAACCGAAGGGAAATAGCCGAAGGGAAATGACTTGAAATATAAATGCCGAAGGGAGATATGTACATAGAGTATGTATATGAGCCCTTACTCGGGTCTTTGCAAATAAGAGCAAAGCCTCAATGTGGGTGCATGCTTGAATTGAAAGACTTACACACACGACATGAAATTAAACCCAAATATAAATTGCAGTATGGCCTTGACTAAGGTCTTGGGAGTAAGAGCGAAAGCTCAATGTGTGTGAGTGCTTGAATTGAAGTACTACGCACACGACATAAATGAAACCCAAATATAACTGCAATAAGGCCTCTACTAAGGTCTTGGGAGTAAGAGCGAAGGCTCAATGTGTGTGAGAGTGCTTGAATTGAAAGACTTACCCACACGACATGAAATTAAACCCAAATAGTATAGGTCGGCCCTTACTTGGGTCTTTCAAATAAGAGCGAAAGCTCAATGTGTGTGAGAGTGCTTGAATTGAAAGACTTACACACACGACATGAAATGAAACCCAAATAGTATAGGTCGGCCCTTACTTGGGTCTTTCAAATAAGAGCAAAAGCTCAATGTGTGTGAGAGTACTTGAATTGAAAGACTTACACACACGACATGAAATGAAACCCAAATAGTATAGGTCGGCCCTTACTTGGGTCTTTCAAATAAGAGCGAAAGCTCAATGTGTGTGAGAGTGCTTGAATTGAAAGACAACACACCCAACTTAAGCAAAAACCCTACAAAAATGAAAGTATATGTATATACTTAATGTATTAGGGGCTGATTAGGCCCGTGTGTGTTCAAAATCATACACAACTAAGAGAGTGCACGTGTGTGGGTGTGCCAAGCCACGTTATTACAAGCGGGGGGAGACTATGCTCCGTTATTACAACCCCGTATCGAATTGAATCTAAAGCAAGTATACAACTAAAGACCGAGTTAGGCACTTACTAGTAGCTGGTCCGTAGAGGCCTTGCTTGAGCGTGGGCTTGGCCTTCGCCTTGGGTTGCAAACGGGAGCTCCGCGAGGTTGAGCGACAAGGGGGTGCTGGTCGGGCTGCAAATGGGGCGCGGGATAGGTGCCTTGTAGGTGGCCTGCTGCAAGCAAGGGTGTCGCCTTGATGTGGGGGATTAAAGGGGCTAGGTAAGGTCACTAGGGGGAGTGTAGTGTTAGGGGAGTATGGCACTAAGGGAAGTTTAAGGGAAGACCGAATGGGACACCTAGGGGAAAAGAGATGGCTGGCCGAATGGAAGGGATAGTCGGTTGGAGTGGCCGACTAGGGGAATGTGGTGGTGGCGAGCTACTAGGATGACTAAGGCTGGAGTATGGGAAGGAAGCTGGTTAGGTGATGGGGCTAGGTGGTAGTGGGGGTAGTGGGTGTAAGGGAGTGCTAGGGGCAGGTCTTAGGAAGTCGAATAGGGTGGCCGGGTGTAGCTAGTGTAGTTAGGTAGTGGCGGGTAGCTAGGGTGACTAAGGCTTGGCCGAGTGGGAGTGGTGGCGGCAAGTGGCTGATATCAAGGTAAGGTGGTGGTATGGTGGGTGGCTGGGAGTGGAGAGGAAGAGGAGAAAGAGCTAGGTAGAGTGTGGAGTACTTACCAAGTGAAGAGAAGGTGGCGCTTGGCTGGAAGGGAGTTGGGTAGGTAGTGATGTTCGGCTGGGAGGTGGTGGAGTTGGCGGTGCAAGTGGTGGTGGGATGGAAAGTAGGTGGTGGTGCAGGCGGAGCAGGTGGAGCAGGTGGAGCAGCTGAGGAAGTGGAGGATTCGGCTGGACTTGGGGGAAGGAGAGGACCCGGCTGGGATGGGTGACGGGTCTAGATAGGAAAACCCGCCCCCAAGGGGGGGGGGGGTTATATAGGGATGGGTAGGTCAGTTAGGGCTGGGTTTGGGGTAGTGGTTAGGTGGTTTAGGTAGGGTGGTATGAAGATAAGGTGGGTTGGAAAGGGTAGGGCCAGATATTTTAAATACTAGTGGTTTGGGTAGATTGTGGGCTAGGGGTGGTTTAGGGGTTTAGGGTTTGGTTAGGTAGTTGGGTTCTAGGGTGAGGTTTAGTGAGCTAGGTTAGGTGATTAGGCTAGGATTAGGCTAGGTTTAGGGAAATTAACCTAGGTTTAGGGAAGGATTAGGGAAGTTGGTTAGGTGATTAGGTTGGGATTTGGCCGGGATTAGGGAAGTGGGTTAGGTGATTAGGCTCAGATTAGGGGCGGATTAGGGTGGAAGGCTAGGATTAGGTATTTTGGGTTAGGTTTAGGTGAAGAAGCTCCCTTTGCATGGCCCATAGACCTTAACCACCTCATGTTGGTGCAGCCCTAGGTTAGGTTTTGGCTAATTACAAGCTTAAACCCACTTAACTAGGCTAACCCACATGATTAACCCCAAACTTGACACACAAGTCAAGCTTAATTACAACACACTTGATCTTATCCACCCCCACTCTCTCTCATGCCCATAATCCCACTTGAATTTCAAGTGGGCCCCACCTCCATTTATGAGAAGGTGATGTGGGCCATGGATATGGATATTGGATTGGATTTTTGAATCCAAATCCAAATCCAAGTCCATACATGGGTTTGGATTGGGATCTGGATATATATGGTCCAGATCTGATCCAAACTGAACTCTGACTCCTTCGAGCTGTATTCGAAACGAACGGTTTGTGCGGGGCCTGACAGCATCAATGCTCCGTCTGCGTTGGGTCTTTGCCAACATGATCGTCCGCCTCTGTTTTCGCCTTCTGGAGATGACTCCAAACAAGGTTTTGATGATAACAGGGTCTTGGACGTTCGAGATCCTAGGGGTGTGAATTTGATACAAGAGTTGCTGTGCCGGGCTCGACATGTGCTCCGGTTTTGGGCTCTTCTTAGCTCTCCTGGTCTTGTCTTGATCGGGCCAAGCCGCTTCGGGGTTTCAAAACATGTTTTTAAAAAGGTTTTAAAAGCCATATTGTATATTTTTGAAATACGGAGTTCAAAACGTATGTACAGGGTTGTCTAGAAGGCTCCTGGGTTTCCAGACTTAAAATAGCCCTTTGGGGCTGCTTTTACAAAACCAGATGAATTTGAGAAATTCTTGGGATTTCAGGGTGTTTACAAAATCCTAGTACGAAACCAGGTCTTTTTGAAAACCATGCATCAAATTCCCTCGGATCTATAGCCCACGAGAATGATCGAAGCCGAGAAGTGGATCCCCTTGAGGAAGATCCCACTTCTGAGCTCCTAGAATTTCATAAAATTCTCGATTTTGAAAGACCTTCCAATTCAGTAGGAGAAGATTTCATAGAGGTGAACTTAGGGGATGATTCCAGTCCCAAAACCATCAAAATAGGCGCATGCTTGCATGAAGATGAAAGATTAGCATTCATTGCATTTCTACGAACCTATTTAGATGTGTTTGCATGGACGTATGAAGACATGCCAGGCATACACCCCAGCATTGTCGAACATCATCTTCCCTTAGATGCGGATGTAAAACCCATAAAGCAGAAGCTTAGGAAAATACACCCGAATGTACACACGCAGGTCAAAGAGGGTTTAGAAGATCTGTTAAAAGCCGGATTTATAAAGCCCATTGCGTATTCTAATTGGTTGTCAAACATCGTTGTAGTTTGAAAAACCAATGGGAAAATTCGAATATGCATCGATTTCAGAAATCTGAATAAAGCCACTCCAAAGGATAATTATCCTTTACCAAACATAGATTTGATAGTCGATAGTACTGTAAATCATGAAATGTTTTCATTTATGGATGGCTATTCAGGCTATAATCAAATCAAACAAAGTCCACGAGATCAGGGTAAGACCGCCTTCACAACCCCATGGGGCACGTACTGCTATACAGTCATGCCCTTTGGTTTGAAAAATGCGAGCACAACATACCAACGAGCCATGACCACGATCTTCCATGATCAGATTCATGAGCTCGTAGAAGTGTATGTAGATGATCTCTTGGCGAAATCCAAAACCCGATGCACTCATATCGAATGTTTGCAAAAGATTTTCGAAAGGCTTAGGCTTTACAAAGTAAAGCTAAACCCTCAAAAATGTGTGTTCGGGGTAGAATCAAGGAAGCTTTTGGGCTTTATGGTAAGCCAAAGGGGTATAGAAGTCGACCCCTCTAAGTGTCGAGCCATCATAGACATGGCTCCACCCTCCAATCTCACCCAAATCCGTAGCCTCCAGGGTCGATTATAGTCCATTCGCCGATTCATATCAAATCTGGCGACTAGATGCGAACCCTTCAACAAACTGTTGAGGAAGGGCACGAAATTCTTGTGGGATGATGAATGCCAAAAGTCCTTCGAGAAACTAAAGGCATACTTGATTAATCCCCCTGTTTTGAATCCTCCAAAGCAAGGAAAACCACTTTTACTCTACATCTCTATGCATACGAATGCTTTAGGAGCCTTGTTGGCTCAATATGAGGATGACACCCACAAGGAGTATACCATCTACTACATTTCGAAAACTCTCTTGGCATATGAACAAAATTATCAAGCTATGGAGAAGACGTGCTTGGCCCTAGTCAAGGCCTGCCAGAAATTCAGACACTATTTCCTAGATCATGAGATCTGGATAGTGTCCAAGCTTGATCCAATCAAGCACTTGTTCGAAAAACCCATTCTCATGGGTAGATTGGGCAAATGGCAACTCCTTCTAATGGAGTATGACCTGAAATACCATCACCAGATCTCCATTAAGGGGCAAGCCCTGGCAGATTACGTGGCTGAGTTCCCCTTGGAGGACGCATATCCCACGCTTGATGAAATGCCTGATGAAGGCATATTACAAAACCATTTCCAAAACCACATTTTGGCAAACAATTTTGAAAACCAAGTGTGGAAGATGCACTTCGACGGGACACGAAACCAACGAGGGGCTCGTGCTGGGGTCATCCTCATCTCCCCTGAAAAGGGCGAGATTCCTATAGCAGTCCGCCTAGATTTCGAATGTTCCAACAACGTAGCTGAGTATGAAGCACTCATACAAGGCTTAAGGATTTCGAAAACTGTAGGGGCATCATCATCGAGGTCTTTGGAGATTCGCTCCTTGTCACAAACCAGGTTTTGAAAATTTGGCAAGTACGTAATGAAAAACTGCTTCCATATCACGAGTTGGCCACTCGATTGGTCCATTCGTTCCAATCGTGTAAACTCACACACGTGGGAAGAAAGGATAATGGCGTCGCTGATGCCCTCTCCTCCTTGGGTTCTGTAAACACCCCGAAATCCCACAAATTTCTTAAACGAATCTGGTTTTATACAAGCAGCCCCCAAAGGGCCATTTTGAGTTTGGAAACCCAGGAGCCTTCCAAACAACCCTGTATATATGTTTTAAACTTTATCTTTCAAAAACATATGATATAGCTTTTGAAAACCCTTTTAAAACACGTTTTGAAACCCCAAAGTGGCTTAGCCCGATCAAGACAGGACTAGGAGAGCCAAGAAGAGCCCGGAACCGGAGCACATGTCGAGCCCGGCACAGCAACTCTTGTATCTGATTCACACCCCAGGATCTCGAACGTCCAAGACCCTGTTCTTACCAAAATAGCATTTGAAGTCATCTCCGGAAGGCAGAAACGGAGGCGAACGACTATGTTGGCGAAGACCCAACGCAGACGGAGTACTGATGCTGTCAGGCCCCGCACAAATCGCCCGTCTCGAACCCAGCTCGAAGGAGTCAGAGTTCAGTTTGGATTGGATCTGGACCATATATATCCAGATTCCAACCCAAACCCATATGTGGACTTGGATTTGGATTTGGATCCAGAGATCCAATCCAATATCCATATCCATGGCCCACATCACCTTCTCATAAATGGAGGTGGGGCCCACTTGAAATTCACGTGGGATATTGGGCATGAGAGAGAGTGGGGGTGAAAAATATCAAGAGTGTTGTATTAAGCTTGACTTGTGTGTCAAGTTTGGGTTTAATCTTGTGGGTTAGCCTAATTGAGTGGGTTTAAGCTTGTAATTAGCTAAAACCTAACCTAGGGCTGCACCAACATGGGGTGATCAAGGTCTATGGGCCATGCTAAGGGAGCTCCTTCACCTAAACCTAACCCAAAATGCCTAAACCTAGCCTAAACCCCTAATCCACCCCTAATCTGAACCTAATCACCTAACCCACTTCCCTAATCCCGGCCTAATCCTAACCTAATCACCTAACCCACTTCCCTAATCCTTCCCTAAACCTAGCTAATCTCCCTAATCCTAGCCTAAACCTAGCCTAATCACCTAACCTAGCTCACTAAACCTCACCCTAAAACCCAACCACCTAACCTAGCCCTAAACCCCTAAACCACCCTAAGCCCACGATTTATCCAAACACCTAGTTTTAAAATATCTGGCCCAACCCCATCCAGCCCACCTTATCTACATACTACCCTACCTAAACCACCTAACCACTACCCACAACCCAACCCTAACCGACCTACCCATCCCCTATTTAAACCCCCCTCATTGTGGGCGGGTTTTCTAAGTGGGAACCACCCTTCCATCCAGCCGTGCCCTCTCCTTCTCCCATCTCCCATCCAGCCGTGACCACTCCCCAGCAGCTCCACCTGCTCCACCAGCCGCCACCTGCTCCGCCACCTTCCCTCTTCCGTCCACCACCACTGCCCCCCAGCCGGACGCCACCATCTTCCCCCAACTCCACCAGCCGACAGCCACCTGCCCGCCACTCTCCCACTCCATCCGCCACTTCTCCCCATTCGGTAAGTACCCCAAACTCCCTCGAAGCCCCTCTCTACCACCTCTCCACTCTTAGCCACCCATCTTCCCTTCAGCTCAGCCCCTTTGCCGCCACCACCTAAGCCTAGCCGAACCTAGGATAACCCAAGTTGCTGGCCACTACTCAGCCACCATCTCCCATTCGGCCAACCCCCCCCACTAGGTGTCCTATTTGGCCTTCCCACTAGCTCACCTTTTAGGTCCAGTTTCCCTAAGTACCTAACTTCCCTAGTGACCCTAAGACCCACTTATTCAGCCACTCTAAACTCCCTACTTGGAGGCGCCGCCTACTTGCCACCGGCCCCCTTCGAGGCGTCTATCCCGCGCCCCACTTGCAGCCGGCCAGCACCCTTGATCACCTACCTTCGCGGAGCTCCCACTTGCAGCCCAAGGCCAAGCCTACGCTCAAGCAAGACCTCTACGGACCAGCTACTCGTAAGTGTCTAAACTCGGTCTTTAGTCGTACACTTGCTTGAAATTCAATTTGATACGGGGTTGTAATAACGGAGCATAGTCTCCCCCCGCTTGTAATAACATGGCTTGGCACAACCACACACATGCACTCTCTTAGTCGTGCACAATTTTGAACACACACGGGCCTAACCAGCCCCTAATATATAAGTGTATATATATTTTCATTTTCGAAGGGTTTTGTTTAAGTTGGGTGCGTTGTCTTTCAATTCAAGCACTCTCACACACATTGAGCTTTCGCTCTTATTTGAAAGACCCAAGTAAGGGCCGACCTATACTATTTGGGTTTCATTTCTTGTCGTGTGAGTAAGTCTTTCAATTCAAGCACTCTCACACACATTGAGCTTTCGCTCTTATTTGAAAGACCCAAGTAAGGGCCGACCTATACTATTTGGGTTTCATTTCTTGTCGTGTGAGTAAGTCTTTCAATTCAAGCACTTTCACACACATTAAGCCTTCGCTCTTACTCCCAAGACCTTAGTAAAGGCCTTATTGCAGTTATATTTGGGTTTCATTTATGTCGTGTGCGTAGTACTTCAATTCAAGCACTCTCACACACATTGAGCCTTCGCTCTTACTCTCAAGACCTTAGTCAAGGCCATACTGCAATTTATATTTGGGTTTAATTTCATGTCGTGTGTGTAAGTCTTTCAATTCAAGCATGCACCCACATTGAGCCTTCGCTCTTATTTGCAAGACCCGAGTAAGGGCTCATATACATAAGATATATACATATCTCCCTTCGGTTATTTCCCTTCGGTTATTTCCCTTCTGTTATTTCCCTTCAGTATTGTCTTTACATTTCGGGTTTTCCCTTTGGAGTAGCGTGAGTTTGCATTGCATCTACGCCATACCACGAGGTAGGACGCATATTGCATCGAAGCAACCCCCGCTCAAATTCGCCCATGTAGTGGAGTGTTCATAACACACAAACTAGGCGACCCAAAAAGGGATAAAAGAAAAGACTTAGGCACGTGCAAATCCACGTGATCTAAAACATGCAATCACATCTTAAAGACCCGAAATAGACACCTCGAACCGTTTCGTAGACTTTTTCCCCAAAACTCGATTTTTTTCAAAAGCGTACAGACTGACCCTTGCGCATCGGTGCAAGAAGGTCTGCGACGACAAGAGCTCACTTGCTCACAGTCGCCACGTTTAGAAGTCAGTGTTAAATATATCTTCGCTAGCTTAAGTAAGCTAGCTGGCACGCCCTATTTGTATACATAGGCCTTAGACGCACGATAAGATCCACTCCAAGCCACGAAAGAGGCGAAGAGGCGGGGATTTTCGCGCGTCTACAGAGATTGGCACGCCCGGTGGGACGTGAGCCTTTTCAAAAAATCGAGTTTACTTGTAGAAGTCTTGCGAAAATTTTATAAAGGTGTCGTTTTAACTTGTTTTCTTTGCTTTTACTTAGGAAATTTTGAAAAAGCTTGAAAAGAATGTCAAAAACCAATCCAAGTGAAGTGTCGAGCCAAGGCTCATGCGCATCAAGTTCTCACTCTAGGAGGATTTTCAAAAACAAAATAAAACTAGATGAAATCGAGGACTTGAGAAGGGAATTTGAGGCCAAAATCGATGCTCTCAGCCAAGAGGCTGAAGTAGGCGATTCGTGTTCATCAAACGGTGAACAAAGGCCTAAAAAGAAAATTGAAAGACCTCGCAAGCAAAAAGAGGCCTCCGTAATGGAAGGCAACCAATACCACGAGTCCTTCACACAAAAGGACCGTAAAGCCCTACAGCAACTGCTGAAAGGGCAAAATAAAGAGAAAAGAAGCTACGCCCTGTCTGATTTCCTTCCTATGGATTACGAAACAGACAGTGACGATGAAATACCGAACTTCCATCGGTATGATGGCATGGGAGACCCTAGGTCTCACTAGCAGCTTTTCTCACGTCGAGCCCATAAGAAGAAAAAGGACTCGATGAAATGGGTGTATTGGTTCCTGTAAACACCCCGAAATCCCACGAATTTCTTAAACAAATCTGGTTTTATACAAGCAGCCCCAAAGGGCCATTTTTGAGTTTGGAAACCCAGGAGCCTTCCAAACAAACCCTGTATATGTGTTTTAAACTTTATCTTTCAAAAACATATAATATAGCTTTTGAAAACCCTTTTAAAACATGTTTTGAAACCCCAAAGTGGCTTGGCCCGATCAAGACAGGACCAGGAGAGCCAAGAAGAGCCCGGAACCGGAGCACCCGTCAAGCCCGGCACAGCAACTCTTGCATCTGATTCACACCCCAGGATCTCGAATGTCCAAGACCCTGTTCTTATCATAAAAGCATTTGAAGTCATCTCCGGAAGGCAGAAACGGAGGCGGACGACTATGTTGGCGAAGACCCAACGCAGACGGAGTACTGATGCTGTCAGGCCCCGCACAAATCGTCCGTCTCGAACCCAGCTCGAAGGAGTCAGAGTTCAGTTTGGATTGGATCTGGACCATATATATCCAGATTCCAATCCAAACCCATATGTGGACTTGGATTTGGATTTGGATCCAGAGATCCAATCCAATATCCATATCCATGGCCCACATCACCTTCTCATAAATGGAGGTGGGGCCCACTTGAAATTCACGTGGGATATTGGGCATGAGAGAGAGTGGGGGTGATAAATATCAAGAGTGTTGTATTAAGCTTGACTTGTGTGTCAAGTTTGGGTTAATCATGTGGGTTAGCCTAATTGAGTGGGTTTAAGCTTGTAATTAGCTAAAACCTAACCTAGGGCTGCACCAACATGGGGTGATCAAGGTCTATGGGCCATGCTAAGGGAGCTCCTTCACCTAAACCTAACCCAAAATGCCTAAACCTAGCCTAAACCCCTAATCCACCCCTAATCTGAACCTAATCACCTAACCCACTTCCCTAATCCCGGCCTAATCCCGACCTAATCACCTAACCCACTCCCCTAATCCTTCCCTAAACCTAGATTAATTTCCCTAATCCTAGCCTAAACCTAGCCTAAACCACCTAACCTAGCTCACTAAACCTCACCCTAAAACCCAACCACCTAACCTAGCCCTAAACCACCCTTAGCCCACGATTTTCCCAAACACCTAGTTTTAAAATATCTGGCCCAACCCCATCCAGCACACCTTATCTACATACAACCCTACCTAAACCACCTAACCACTACCCACAACCCAGCCCTAACCGACCTACCCATCCCCTATTTAAACCCCCCTCATTGTGGGCGGGTTTTCCAAGGTGGGAACCACTCCACCACCCAGCCGGGCCCTCTCCTTCTCCCATCTCTCATCCGTCTTCCCCAGCAGCTCCAGCTCCTCCACCAGCCGCCACCTGCTCCGCCACCTTCCCTCTCCCACGTCACCATCACTGCCCCCCCAGCTGGACGTCACCACCTTTCCCCCAACTCCACCAGCCGACAGCCACCTGCCCGCCACTCTCCCACTCCATCCGCCACTCCTACCCATTCGGTAAGTCCCCCTAACTCCCTCAAAGCCACTCTCTACTACCTCTCCACTCTCAGCCACCCATCTTCCCCTTAGCTCCACCTCTTTGCCGCCACCATCTAAGCCTAGCCGAACCTAAGATAACCCAAGTGGCTGGCCACTGCTTAGCCACCATCTCCCATTCGGCCGACCCCCCCTAGGTGCCCTATTTGGCCTTCCCACTAACTCACCTTTTAGGGCCAGTTCTCCCTTAGTACCTAACTTCCCTAGTGACCCTAAGACCCACTTAGTCAGCCACTCTAAACTCCCTTCTTGGAGGCGCCGCCCACTTGCCACCGGTCCCCTTTGAGGCGTCCATCCCGCGCCCCATTGGCAGCCGGCCAACACTCTTGGTCACATACCTTCGCGGAGCTCCCGTTTGCAGCCCAAAGCCAAGGCCACGCTCAAGCAAGACCTCTACGGACCAGCTACTTGTAAGTTTCTAAACTCGGTCTTTGATCATACACTTGCTTGAAATTCAATTTGATACGGGGTTGTAATAACGGAGCATAGTCTCCCCCCGCTTGTAATAACGTGGCTTGGCACAATCACACACGTGCACTCTCTTAGTCGTGCACAATTTTGAACACACACGGGCCTAATCAGCCCCTAATATATAAGTGTACGTATATATTTCATTTCCGAAGGGTTTTGTTTAAGTTGGGTGCGTTGTCTTTCAATTTAAACACTCTCACACACATTGAGCTTCCGCTCTTATTTGAAAGACCCAAGTAAGGGCCGACCTATACTATTTGGGTTTCATTTCATGTCGTGTGAGTAAGTCTTTCAATTTAAACACTCTCACACACATTGAGCTTCCGCTCTTATTTGAAAGACCCAAGTAAGGGCCGACCTATACTATTTGGGTTTCATTTCA
This sequence comes from Brasenia schreberi, assembly GCA_036023115.1. Taxonomy (NCBI): domain Eukaryota; kingdom Viridiplantae; phylum Streptophyta; class Magnoliopsida; order Nymphaeales; family Cabombaceae; genus Brasenia; species Brasenia schreberi. Next base: position 12,275,654 of record JAYKKT010000088.1, read on the forward strand.
TGTCGTGTGAGTAAGTCTTTCAATTTAAACACTCTCACACACATTGAGCTTCCGCTCTTATTTGAAAGACCCAAGTAAGGGCCGACCTATACTATTTGGGTTTCATTTCATGTCGTGTGAGTAAGTCTTTCAATTTAAACACTCTCACACACATTGAGCTTCCGCTCTTATTTGAAAGACCCAAGTAAGGGCCGACCTATACTATTTGGGTTTTATTTCTTGTCGTGTGAGTAAGTCTTTCAATTCAAGCACTTTCACACACATTGAGCCTTCGCTCTTACTCCCAAGACCTTAGTAAAGGCCTTATTGCAGTTATATTTGGGTTTCATTTATGTCGTGTGTGTAGTACTTCAATTCAAGCACTCTCACACACATTGAGCCTTCGCTCTTACTCCCAAGACCTTAGTCAAGGCCATACTGCAATTTATATTTGGGTTTAATTTCATGTCGTGTGTGTAAGTCTTTCAATTCAAGCACGCACCCACATTGAGCCTTCGCTCTTATTTGCAAGACCCGAGTAAGGGCTCATATACATAAGATATATACATATTTCCCTTCGGTTATTTCCCTTCGGTTATTTCCCTTCCGCTATTTCCCTTCAGCATTGTCTTTACATTTCGGGTTTTCCCTTTGGAGTAGCGTGAGTTTGCATTGCATCTACGCCATACCACGAGGTAGGACGCATATTGCATCGAAGCAACCCCCGCTCGAATTCGCCCATGTAGTGGAGTGTTCATAACACACAAACTAGGCGACCCAAAAAGGGATAAAAGAAAAGACTTAGGCACGTGCAAATCCACGTGATCTAAAACATGCAATCGCATCTTAAAGACCCGAAATAGACACCTCGAACCGTTTCGTAGACTTTCTCCCTAAAACTCGATTTTTTCAAAAGCGTACAGACTGACCCTTGCGCATCGGTGCAAGAAGGTCTGCGACGACAAGAGCTCACTTGCTCACAGTCGCCACGTTTAGAAGTCAGTATTGATATATCTTCGCTAGCTTAAGTAAGCTAGCTGGCACGCCCTATTTGTATACATAGGCCTTAGACGCACGATAAAGAGCCACTCCAAGCCACGAAAGAGGCGAAGAGGCGGGGATTTTCGCGCGTCTACAGTTCCCTCTATCCCTTAAAGGCACAGCTGCCAAATGGCTGGCTTCCTACGACTTAAGCCAGTTCGCTACTTTTGAAGAGTTAGCGAACTGCTTCATGCAAAGATTTGCACACAACGTGGAAGTCACGCCAACCCTGAATACCCTAAGGGATACAAAGCAAGGCATGAACGAAGACGTGCATGCCTTCATTATAAGATGGAGGTCTCTTTTAGGCCAAGTGCGAGAGCCTATATCCGAAGGATGCGCAGTAATGCTCATCCTGGATAATTTCAAAAGCGAGTTAAAAACCCTTCTCTCGCTCCATGAGATTTCAACTTTCCATAAGTTGATCAAAAAGGCCTCCCTTTTCGAAACCAACTTGCGAAAAGGGACATACGACCACTTATGGAAAGGAAGTGCCGTTCCCAAAACACGTGTGGAAAAACCCATCGCATATGGGCTGCCCACAACGGACAAAGGGGCAAAGCCCCATAAAATCGCCAATGTCCGGGTGGATCCAGGCATGGCGGGCACTTCTAAAAATTTTGAAAAAATAGAAAATAAGAGAGAACGCAATTTTTCAAAACCAATTGAAAAACGGGAGTACACTCCGCTGGGGCAACCTGTGTCGGAGGTCCTAGACCTCTTACTTGCCCAGGGCATGATCGAACTCCCTGAAATCCCCGAAGGAGTCACGTCCAAAGGGGGGTATTTAAACCGATTTTGCAAGTATCATCGGCTCAAAGGCCATGATACCAAACGGTGCTTCTCTCTTCTAAATAAAATTGAGAACTTGATAGCGGAGGGCCGGCTCCAGGTCACTGCGGAACCTGAGCCACCTCAAGCTATCTTCAAGGAACCCTTTCCCAAACACACCAGTGGCAGTGGGAAAGGAAAGGAGGTATGTACCCTCACCATTTCCAAGGAACTAGCGCGAAAGCCCGAACCTGGTCGACCTGCTTGTGCGCCCATCCTTGTATTATACAAGAGGCCCGCCCAAGTCGTCATCCGGGGACCACCAAAAGTGGAAACCCCGGCAAGACCAGTTTTGAAAATCCAAGGTTCTCCTCAGCTCATCCTTAGAGCCAAGTTTAGCGCAAACCCTAGGCTGGTCGTGGGGGAAGTCACTAGATCCGGGAGGATCTACCAACCCCCGCACCTTCAAGGTGCTCAAAAGGTGGTCAGTGTGCCTGGCCCCTCAAAAGCATGTATCCCTAGTGGTCTGCCAAAAGCAGATAAGGACAAAATCATCCTAAATCCTTATGATTTCGAAAACCACCTTTCAAAGATTCCTTTTCACATGTCTATCCTAGAGCTTATCAAAACCTCGCCTAGGCATAGACTTGTCTTAGAGAAAATTCTAGAAAGGGCCAAGGTTGATTCAAACATAAGTCCGGAATCCTTGTCTGCCCAAGTGGCTTTATTAGGAGCAAAATCGCCCATTACCTTTTCGGAAGATGATGTAGATAGACCCTACGAAACCCATAACCAGGCCCTGCATATCGAGGTGGTTCTAAACAACCACTCTCTGGACAGGTGCCTAGTCGATGGTGGAGGAGGGCTCAACATCCTTCCACTTCACGTGGCGTACAAAATCGGAGTCACCTTAACTTCAGTGAACCCAAGCCCCATCGTTATCACTGGATACGATGGGAATGCGTCTAGGCCTTTAGGATCCATCGAACTCCCAATGGAAACGGGAGGGATCGAACACACGGGGGTGTTCCATGTCTTGGACATCCACCCCCATTATAACCTGTTGCTGGGAAGACCCTGGATACACAGTTTGTGCGCTGTGCCATCCACCTTCCACAAGTGTGTCAAGATCCCTTTTAGGGACCAAGTCGTAGTGATCCTAGGTGAGAGTCACCCACAGCTTCAGGGGATCATAAACTCCCCTTGTTTATCGAGCTCCCAGGCCCATGAGGCTAACCTGGGGCAAATTATGGTTGAGCCACCTCAGCTCGTGTCGAACAACCCTAGGAAGGTTGTATGTGTGAAGGGGCCGCCCAAGGCAGGCCCCCTCCCGACTCTAATCCTCCTAGGAAAACCCAAACGTTCCCTATTTCCAAAACCCCTGGACAAAAGGCCATACGAGCCTAATATGGACGATTGCATGTTCCAGGACCACGACTTGTATCCCATCTTTTCAAAAAACAAAAGGTCGTGGAACATGTTATTGAACATGGGCTACACGCCCTACAAAAGTCTAGGGGCACAAAACCAGGGTCTCCTAGAGCCCATCCTTCCTAGGGCCAACCCAAGCCGATATGGGATCGGCTATACTCCCCAAATACCGCCGGAACCACCCCTTGTGACCACCTGGGTCAAGGGTGCCCCGGAGCCTGTCTTAGAAGAGACCTATGGTTTAGACCTCCTATTCCGAGTCTAACCCATAGTGTTTTCCCTTTGTAGGTATGACGGAAGATCCCTTTTTCTAAAAATACCAAAAACATTTGAAAACTTAAAATAAAAAAAAAATCGAAAAACAAGAAAACCAAAACAATGGAAAAACAAAAACTCGAAAAAAATGTGCTTTGTATAGTTCCCAAAGTTCTTGTTTTACAAAAACCCAAAAAAATCGAAAATTTGGAAAATACCAAAAAGATTTTGTACATAGCCGCTCCTGGTAGGACTTTGGCGAAAGAAAAGGATTTCGAAAGAAACGTCGTCTGCATAGCCAGACCAAGAATTTCGAAATCACTTGAAAATCCAAGTACAAAACCAGGTTATTTTGAAAACCACGCATCAAGTTCCCTCGGGTCTAAAGTCCACGAGAATGATCGAAGCCCAGAAGTGGATCCCCTTGAGGAAGATCCCACTTCTGAGCTCCCAGAATTTCATAGAATTCTCGATTTTGAAAGACCTTCCCAATCAGTAGGAGGAGATTTCGTAGAGGTGAACCTAGGGGATAATTCCAATCCCAAAACCATCAAAATAGGCGCATGCTTGCATGAAACTGAAAAGTTAGCATTCATTGCATTTCTACGAACCTATTTAGATGTGTTTGCATGGACGTATGAAGACATGCCGGGCATAGATCCCAGCATAGTCGAGCATCGTCTTCCCTTAGATATAGGTGTAAAACCAATAAAGCAGAAGCTTAGGAAAATACACCCGAATGTACACACGCAAGTCAAAGAGGGTTTAGAAGATCTGCTAAAAGCCGGATTTATAAAACCCATTGCGTATTCTGATTGGTTATCAAATATCGTTGTAGTTCGAAAAACCAATGGGAAAATTCGAATATGCATCGATTTTAGAAACCTGAATAAAGCCACTCCAAAGGATAATTATCCTTTACCAAACATAGATTTGATAGTCGATAGTACTGCAAATCATGAAATGTTTTCATTTATGGATGGTTATTCAGGCTAAAATCAAATCAAACTAAGCCCACGAGATCAGGGTAAGACCGCCTTCACAACCCCATGGGGCACGTACTGCTATACAGTCATGCCCTTTGGTTTGAAAAATGCCGGCGCAACATACCAACGAGCCATGAACACGATCTTCCATGATCAAATTCACGAGCTTGTAGAAGTGTATGTAGATGATCTCTTGGCAAAATCCAAAACCCGATGCACCCATATCGAATGTTTGCAAAAAAATTTCGAAAGGCTTAGGCTTTACAAAGTAAAGCTAAACCCTCAAAAATGTGTGTTCGGGGTAGAATCAGGAAAGCTTCTAGGCTTTATGGTGAGCCAAAGGGGAATAGAAGTCGACCCCTCTAAGTGTCGAGCCATCATAGACATGGCTCCACCCTCCAATCTCACCCAAGTCCGTAGCCTTCAAGGTCGATTACAATCTGTGCGCCGATTCATATCGAATCTGGCAACTAGATGCGAACCCTTCAACAAACTGTTGAGGAAGGGTACGAAATTCTTATGGGATGACGAATGCCAAAAGTCCTTCGAGAGACTAAAGGCATACTTGGTTAATCCCCCCGTTTTGAATCCTCCAAAACAAGGAAAACCGCTTTTATTATACATCTCCGTGCATATAAACGCTTTAGGAGCCCTGCTGGCTCAATATGAGGATGACACCCATAAGGAGTATGCCATCTACTATATTTCAAAAACTCTCTTGGCTTATGAACGAAATTATCAAGCCATGGAGAAGACGTGCTTGGCCCTAGTTTGGGCCTGCCAGAAATTCAGACACTACTTCCTAGATCATGAGATCTGGATAGTGTCCAAGCTTGATCCAATCAAGCACTTGTTCGAAAAACCCATTCTCACGGGTAGATTGGGCAAATGGCAACTCCTTCTAATGGAGTATGATCTGAAATACCATCACCAGATCTCCGTTAAGGGGCAAGCCCTAGCAGATTACGTGGCTGACTTCCCCTTGGAGGACGCATATCCCACTCTTGTCGAAATGCCTGATGAAGGCATATTGCAAAACCATTTTCAAAACCACATTTTGGCAAATTCTTTCGAAAACCAAGTGTGGAAGATGCACTTCGACGGGGCACGAAACCAACGAGGGGCTGGTGCCGGGATCATCCTAATCTCCCCTGAAAAGGGCGAGATTCCCATAGCAGTCCGCTTAGATTTCGAATGTTCCAACAACGTAGCTGAGTATGAAGCACTCATACAAGGCTTAAGGATTTCGAAAACTCTAGGGGCATCATGCATCGAGGTCTTTGGAGATTCGCTCCTTGTCATAAACCAGGTTTTAAAAATTTGGCAAGTACGTAATGAGAAACTGCTTCCATATCACGAGTTGGCCACTCGATTGGTCCAATCCTTCCAGTCGTGTAAGCTCACACACGTGGGAAGAGAGGACAATGGCATTGCCGATGCCCTCTCCTCCTTGGGTTCAGCCCTGAAGGTCGATCCCATTTCAGGGACCAGATCTTTGGAAATATGGCATGCGCCCCATCCATCCACACACGACTTGGATATTTGCCAAAACAATCCAGAGTCTATTGAAAAACCCTGGTTCTATGACATAAAACAATTTTTAGAAAATGGGGGATTCACCGAGGATGCCACATCCAAAGATAAGGCATTCATTCGTAAGATTTCGACCCGATACACCATTCTGGGTGGGGTCTTATACAAAAAGAGTTTTACCGGCATTCTGCTTAGGTGTATCGACCTAGAGGAGGCTAGGATAGTGATGCACGAGTTCCACGACGGAGAATGTGGAGGTCATGTTAATGCCAACATGATGGCAATGAAAATACTTAGAGGGGGTTATTTTTGGTCCACCCTGAAAAAGGATTGTCACGATCATGTTAGAAAGTGTCATCCATGTCAAGTGCATGGGCACGCCATTCATATCCCTTCATCTGCATTGCATTCTGTGGTCAGCCCCTGGCCATTTACCATGTGGGCGTTTGACATTGTAGGCCCCATATTTCCAAAGGCCTCGAATGGGCATCGTTTTATTTTAGCAGCCACGGAGTATTTCTCCAAGTGGGTGGAAGCCATTTCCCTAACGAATGTAATGGGGCAACATGTGGTGGCTTTCATCCGGAGGAATATCTTGGCTCGATTTGGGGTTCCACGAGACCTCGTGTCTGATAATGGTACCCCATTCAAGAACGAGCGGATGGTTAAGTTGTGCAACACGTATGGCATAACTCACCACTTCTCCTCGGCCTACTACCCTCAAGGCAACGGCCAAGCCGAAGCCACAAACAAGACTCTCATTGCTATCATTGAGAAGACCTTAGAGAAGGGTAGGAGGTGGCATGAGAAGCTGGATGAAGCCTTATGGGCTTATAGGACTTCCATCCGGACTCCCACAAATGCCACACCATTCGAATTGGTCTATGGCACAAACGCCATTCTGCCCATTCATACCCAACTGCATTCATTCCATACATCCATTGCACTCGACCTCCCCCTAGAGACGCTTCAGCATGCTAGGATGGCCGAACTAGATTTGCTAGATGAGAGGCGACTCCTTGCCATGGATCATGCTCGTGCATACCGGCAAAGGATAACCCGACATTATAGCAAACACATGAGACCTCGCCACTTTGAAGTAGGAGATCTGGTCTTGAAAACCATCCACCATCGTGGCCCACACCCCGTAGGCAAGTGGCGCCCCAACTGGGATGGACCCTATGTTGTACGAGCAACCACTACGAACAATTCGTATTGGTTGATCGATGTAGAAGGTAGGAATTTAGCAGATCCTATCAATATTCAATACTTAAAGAAGTATCATGTGTAGGATCTGGATTAAATTCCAGTTTTTGAAAATTTGATAGGGATAGCTGCCCTGAGACATGTGAATAAGGTGCAAAGGCAAACTCGTGTGATCCTAAGTGAGAGAATTCGCACTTGTGAAAGAGTGGAGTTTTCAAAATCGTGGTTGCATTTCAAAATCCTTCGTTTTACAAAGAAAGGCCTAGTTCAACATAGCAAGATACTTGCAAATAGTACGTGCTATTTCTAAATAGGCTGATCTGGAATGGATCGAGTGTAGGCTTGGGATAAGTCCTCCCCTCTTCTCTTCTCCTTCCAAAAGGAAAACAAAGGCCCAAATCAAAAGGGAATTTCCCATTTAAAGTCTCTTTCCAAAAGAAAGAAACCAGACTTCAAAAAGAAAAATCGAAAAAAGAGGGATTAAAGAAAAAATACTCCCAAAGGGAGACCCTCTATGAAAAAAGGAAAAAGAGGCCAAAAAGCTCAAAAAGAGCAGTTTTCCGCCTTCTATGCCTTAAACCACGGGACACTTCAGAAGGGACCGTGGTATCTGTTTCCCATCCCTGGCTTATCCCAAGCTAAAGCATGGTTCATTTCGAGGAATCCTAAAGTAAAAATAGGATTTACTTACTTGAATTTCATCTTGTTTGAGAATTCGACGTTTCGAGTAAGACGTAGGAATTTGAAATGAAGCTTGTTTTCTTATAAAACCTCCGCTAAATAAGTGAGTGTTAAGACTCAAACAAGGGCAAGCACGAAGAGCTCGAGATCCTTAGGATCGAGGCTCAAGACAGCTGTCCCTTTTGTAAATAGCTTTTGTAAATAAGTTTTAAAAAAACCGAACATCGAACAGCATAGGGTTTTTTGCTCACTTGGAGCAGTAGGCCTTGTAAGTCTCTAGAGTTCGACCACACCTGGTCTCTGGGAGGTCGCCACTCTTGGTACCACACCCATGTCATCTGCATTCCACGCATGGTACTTGCATGAACATGATCCCATTTAGGACCAGATTCCATGAGTGAACCCTTTGGCGTGATATCTCCTCCTACCAGAGTCTGTAAAATTGGGATTTTGCTAAAATGGGACGATCCCATATTCTTCGTGGCTAGATCTAGGGAGACATTAAAAGGGGTGTTTGTCATCTTTGCCCTTATCCAAATCTATTTGGACAACGCCAAAGAGGGGCATCTGTAAACACCCCGAAATCCCACGAATTTCTTAAACGAATCTGGTTTTATACAAGCAGCCCCCAAAGGGCCATTTTGAGTTTGGAAACCCAGGAGCCTTCCAAACAACCCTGTATATATGTTTTAAATTTTATCTTTCAAAAACATATGATATAGCTTTTGAAAACCCTTTTAAAACACGTTTTGAAACCCCAAAGTGGCTTAGCCCGATCAAGACAGGACCAGGAGAGCCAAGAAGAGCCCGGAACCGGAGCACATGTCGAGCCCGGCACAGCAACTCTTGTATCTGATTCACACCCCAGGATCTCGAACGTCCAAGACCCTGTTCTTACCAAAATAGCATTTGAAGTCATCTCCGGAAGGCAGAAACGGAGGCGGACGACTATGTTGGCGAAGACCCAACGCAGACGGAGTACTGATGCTGTCAGGCCCCGCACAAATCACCCGTCTCGAACCCAGCTCGAAGGAGTCAGAGTTCAGTTTGGATTGGATCTGGACCATATATATCCAGATTCCAACCCAAACCCATATGTGGACTTGGATTTGGATTTGGATCCAGAGATCCAATCCAATATCCATATCCATGGCCCACATCACCTTCTCATAAATGGAGGTGGGGCCCACTTGAAATTCACGTGGGATATTGGGCATGAGAGAGAGTGGGGGTGAAAAATATCAAGAGTGTTGTATTAAGCTTGACTTGTGTGTCAAGTTTGGGTTTAATCTTGTGGGTTAGCCTAATTGAGTGGGTTTAAGCTTGTAATTAGCTAAAACCTAACCTAGGGCTGCACCAACATGGGGTGATCAAGGTCTATGGGCCATGCTAAGGGAGCTCCTTCACCTAAACCTAACCCAAAATGCCTAAACCTAGCCTAAACCCCTAATCCACCCCTAATCTGAACCTAATCACCTAACCCACTTCCCTAATCCCGGCCTAATCCTAACCTAATCACCTAACCCACTTCCCCAATCCTTCCCTAAACCTAGACTAATCTCCCTAATCCTAGCCTAAACCTAGCCTAATCACCTAACCTAGCTCACTAAACCTCACCCTAAAACCCAACCACCTAACCTAGCCCTAAACCCCTAAACCACCCTTAGCCCACGATTTATCCAAACACCTAGTTTTAAAATATCTGGCCCAACCCCATCCAGCCCACCTTATCTACATACTACCCTACCTAAACCACCTAACCACTACCCACAACCCAGCCCTAACCGACCTACCCATCCCCTATTTAAACCCCCCTCATTGTGGGCGGGTTTTCTAAGTGGGAACCACCCTTCCATCCAGCCGGGCCCTCTCCTTCTCCCATCTCCCATCCAGCCGTGACCACTCCCCAGCAGCTCCACCTGCTCCACCAGCCGCCACCTGCTCCGCCACCTTCCCTCTTCCGTCCACCACCACTGCCCCCCAGCCGGACGCCACCATCTTCCCCCAACTCCACCAGCCGACAGCCACCTGCCCGCCACTCTCCCACTCCATCCGCCACTTCTCCCCATTCGGTAAGTACCCCAAACTCCCTCGAAGCCCCTCTCTACCACCTCTCCACTCTTAGCCACCCATCTTCCCTTCAGCTCAGCCCCTTTGCCGCCACCACCTAAGCCTAGCCGAACCTAGGATAACCCAAGTTGCTGGCCACTACTCAGCCACCATCTCCCATTCGGCCAACCCCCCCCACTAGGTGTCCTATTTGGCCTTCCCACTAGCTCACCTTTTAGGTCCAGTTTCCCTAAGTACCTAACTTCCCTAGTGACCCTAAGACCCACTTATTCAGCCACTCTAAACTCCCTACTTGGAGGCGCCGCCTACTTGCCACCGGCCCCCTTCGAGGCGTCTATCCCGCGCCCCACTTGCAGCCGGCCAGCACCCTTGATCACCTACCTTCGCGGAGCTCCCACTTGCAGCCCAAGGCCAAGCCTACGCTCAAGCAAGACCTCTACGGACCAGCTACTCGTAAGTGTCTAAACTCGGTCTTTAGTCGTACACTTGCTTGAAATTCAATTTGATACGGGGTTGTAATAACGGAGCATAGTCTCCCCCCGCTTGTAATAACATGGCTTGGCACAACCACACACGTGCACTCTCTTAGTCGTGCACAATTTTGAACACACACGGGCCTAACCAGCCCCTAATATATAAGTGTATATATATTTTCATTTTCGAAGGGTTTTGTTTAAGTTGGGTGCGTTGTCTTTCAATTCAAGCACTCTCACACACATTGAGCTTTCGCTCTTATTTGAAAGACCCAAGTAAGGGCCGACCTATACTATTTGGGTTTCATTTCTTGTCGTGTGAGTAAGTCTTTCAATTCAAGCACTCTCACACACATTGAGCTTTCGCTCTTATTTGAAAGACCCAAGTAAGGGCCGACCTATACTATTTGGGTTTCATTTCTTGTCGTGTGAGTAAGTCTTTCAATTCAAGCACTTTCACACACATTAAGCCTTCGCTCTTACTCCCAAGACCTTAGTAAAGGCCTTATTGCAGTTATATTTGGGTTTCATTTATGTCGTGTGCGTAGTACTTCAATTCAAGCACTCTCACACACATTGAGCCTTCGCTCTTACTCTCAAGACCTTAGTCAAGGCCATACTGCAATTTATATTTGGGTTTAATTTCATGTCGTGTGTGTAAGTCTTTCAATTCAAGCATGCACCCACATTGAGCCTTCGCTCTTATTTGCAAGACCCGAGTAAGGGCTCATATACATAAGATATATACATATCTCCCTTCGGTTATTTCCCTTCGGTTATTTCCCTTCTGTTATTTCCCTTCAGTATTGTCTTTACATTTCGGGTTTTCCCTTTGGAGTAGCGTGAGTTTGCATTGCATCTACGCCATACCACGAGGTAGGACGCATATTGCATCGAAGCAACCCCCGCTCAAATTCGCCCATGTAGTGGAGTGTTCATAACACACAAACTAGGCGACCCAAAAAGGGATAAAAGAAAAGACTTAGGCACGTGCAAATCCACGTGATCTAAAACATGCAATCACATCTTAAAGACCCGAAATAGACACCTCGAACCGTTTCGTAGACTTTTTCCCCAAAACTCGATTTTTTTCAAAAGCGTACAGACTGACCCTTGCGCATCGGTGCAAGAAGGTCTGCGACGACAAGAGCTCACTTGCTCACAGTCGCCACGTTTAGAAGTCAGTGTTAAATATATCTTCGCTAGCTTAAGTAAGCTAGCTGGCACGCCCTATTTGTATACATAGGCCTTAGACGCACGATAAGATCCACTCCAAGCCACGAAAGAGGCGAAGAGGCGGGGATTTTCGCGCGTCTACAGGTTCAACCCTGAAGGTCGATCCCATTTCAGGGACCCGGTCTTTAGAAATATGGCATGCGCCCAACCCATCCACACACGATTTGGATATTTGCCAAAATAACCCAGAGTCTATTGAAAAGCCCTGGTTTTATGACATCAAACAATTTCTAGAACATGGGGGATTCGCCGAGGATGCCACATCCAAAGATAAGGCATTCATCCGTAAGATTTTGACCCGATACACCATTCTGGGTGGGGTTTTATACAAAAAAAGTTTTCCCGGCATCCTACTTAGGTGTATCGATCCAGAGGAGGCTAGGATAGTGATGCATGAATTCCACGATGGAGAATGTGGAGGTCATGTTAATGCCAACATGATGGCAATGAAAATACTTAGAGGGGGCTATTTTTGGTCCACCCTAAAAAAGGATTGTCACGATCATGTTAGGAAGTGTCATCCATGTCAAGTGCATGGGCACGCCATTCATATTCCATCATCTGCATTACATTCCGTGGTCAGCCCCTGGCCATTCACCATGTGGGCGTTTGATATCATAGGCCCCATATTTCCAAAAGCCTCGAATGGGCATCGATTCATTTTAGCAGCCACGGAGTATTTCTCCAAGTGGGTGGAAGCCATTTCCCTAACCAATGTGCTGGGGCAACATGTGGTGGCTTTCATCCGGAGGAATATCTTGGCTCAATTTGAGGTTCCACAAGACCTTGTGTTTGATAATGGCACCCCATTCAAGAACGAGCGGATGTTAAGTTGTGCAACACGTATGGCATAACTCACCACTTCTCTTCGCCTTACTACCCTCAAGGCAACGGCCAAGCCGAAGCCACAAACAAGACTCTCATTAGTATAGTTGAGAAGACTTTAGAGAAGGGTAGGACGTGGCACGAGAAGCTGGATGAAGCCTTATGGGCTTATAGGACTTCCATCCGGACTCCCACGAATGCCACACCACTCGAATTGCTCTATGGCACAAACGCCATTCTTCCCATTCATACCCAACTGCATTCATTCCATACATCCCTAGCACTCGACCTCCCCCTAGAGACGCTTTAGCATGCTAGGATGGCCGAATTAGATTTGCTAGATGAGAGGCGACTCCTTGCTATGGATCATGCTCGTGCATACCGGCAAAGGATAGCCCGACACTATGGCAAACACATGAGACCTCGCCACTTTGAAGTGGGGGATCTGGTTTAGAAAATCATCCACTATCGTGGCCCACATCCCCTTGGAAAGTGGTGCCCCAAGTGGGATGGACCCTATGTTGTACGTGCAACCACCACGAACAACTCATATTGGTTGATCGATGTAGAAGGTAGGAATTTAGCAGATCCTATCAATATTCAATACTTAAAGAAGTATTATGTGTAGGATTTGGATTAAATTCCCCATTTTCGAAAATTTTAGGGATAGCTGCCCTGAGACATGAAAATAAGGTGCAAAGGCAAAGTCGTGTGACCCTGAGTGAGAGAATTCACACTTGTGAAAGAGTGAAGTTTTCAAAATCGTGGTTACATTTCAAAATCCTTCTTCTTACAAAGAAAGGCCTAGTTCAACAGAGCAAGATACTTGCAAGTAGTACGTGTTATTTCTAAATAGGCTGATCTGGAATGGATCGAGTGTAGGCTTGGGATAAGTCCTCCCCTTTTCTCTTCTCCTTCCAAAAAGGAAAACAAAAGCCCAAACAAAGGGAATTTCCCATTCAAGAAGGCTCTTTCCCAAAAGAAAGAAACCATAATACGAAAGAAAAATCGATTCTCTTCTGAAAAAGAGGGATTAAAGAAAAAATACTCCCAAAAGGAGACCCTCTATGGAAAAAAAGAAAAAAGAGGCTAAAAAGCTCAAAAAGAGCAGTTTTCCACCTTCTCTGCCTTAAACCACGGGACGCTTCAGAAGGGACCGTGGTATCTCTTTCCCATCCCTGGCTTATCCCAACCTAAAGCATGGTTCATTTCAAGGAATCCTAAAGTAAAAATAGGATTTACTTACTTGAATTTCATCTTGTTTGAGAATTCGACGTTTCAAGTAAGACGTACGAATTTGAAATATGGCTTGTTTTCTTACAAAACCTCCGCTAGATAAGCGAGTGTTAAGACTCAAACAAGGGCAAACACGAAGAGCTCGAGATCCTTAGGATCGAGACTCGAGACAGTTGTCCCTTTTGTAAATAGTTTTTGTAAATAAATTTTGAAAATCGAAATCGAACAGCATAGGATTTGCTCACTTGGAGCAGTAGACCTTGTAAGTCTCAAGAGTTCGACCACATCTGGTCTCTGGGAGGTCGCCACTTTTGGCACTACACCCATGCCATGCATCTGCATTCCACTCATGGTACTTGCATATGGCAAACACATGAGACCTTGCCACTTTGAAGTGGGGGATCTGGTTTTGAAAATCATGCACTATCGTGGCCCACATCCCCTTGAAAAGTGGCGCCCCAAGTGGGATGGACCCTATGTTGTACGTGCAACCACCACGAACAACTCATATTGGTTGATCGATGTAGAAGGTAAGAATTTAGCAGATCCTATCAATATTCAATACTTAAAGAAGTATTATGTGTAGGATTTGGATTAAATTCCCCATTTTCGAAAATTTTAGGGATAGCTGCCCTGAGACATGAAAATAAGGTGCAAAGGCAAAGTCGTGTGACCCTGAGTGAGAGAATTCGCACTTTTGAAAGAGTGGAGTTTTCAAAAATCGTGGTTACATTTCAAAATCCTTCTTCTTACAAAGAAAGGACTAGTTCAACATAGCAAGATACTTGCAAGTAGTATGTGCTATTTCTAAATAGGTTGATCTGGAATGGATCGAGTGTGAGCTTGGGATAAGTCCTCCCCTCTTCTCTTCTACTTCCAAAAGGAAAACAAAGGCCCAAACAAAGGGAATTTCCCATTCAAAGTCTCTTTCCAAAAGAAAGAAACCAGAATTCGAAAGAAAAATCGATTCTCTTGTGAAAAAGAGGGATTAAAGAAAAAATACTCCCAAAGGGAGACCCTCTACGAAAAAAAGGAAAAAGAGGCCAAAAAGCTCAAAAAGAGTAGTTTTCCGCCTTCTATGTCTTAAACCACGGGACGTTTCAGAAGGGACCGTGCTATCTCCTTCCCATCCCTGGCTTATCTCAAGCTAAAGCATGATTCATTTCGAGGAATACTAAAGTAAAAATAGGATTTACTTACTTGAATTTCATCTTGTTTGAGAATTCGACGTTTCGAGTAAGGCGTAGGAATTTGAAATATAACCTGTTTTCTTACAAAACCTCCGCTAGATAAGCGAGTGTTAAGACTCAAACATGGGCAAACACGAAGAGCTTGAGATCCTTAGGATCGAGACTCAAGACAATTGTCCCTTTTGTAAATAGTTTTGTAAATAAATTTTGAAAATCGAACATCGAACAGCATAGGATTTGCTCACTTGGAGCAGCAGGCCTAGTGAGTCTCTAGAGTTTGACCATATCTGGTCTCTAGGAGGTCGCCACTCTTGGCACCCCACCCATGTCATGCATCTGCATTTCCACGCATGGCACTCGCATAAACTTGATCCCATTTAGGACCAGATTCCATAACATATAACTTTGGCGTGATATCTCCTCCTACTAGGGTTTTAAAATTGAGATTTTGCTAAAGATTGGGATGATCCCATATCTTCGTGGTTAGATCTAGGGAGACATTGAAAGGGGTGTTTGTCATCTTTGCCCTTAGCCAAATCGATTTGGACAAGGCCAAAGAGGGGCATCTATAAACACCCCGAAATCCCACGAATTTCTTAAATCAACCTGGTTTTATAAAAGCAGTCCCAAAGGGCCATTTTGAGTCTGGAAACCCAGGAGCCTTCTAGGCAACCTTGTACAGATTTTTAAACTTTTATATGTTTTAAATATGTATAATATATTTTTAAAAACTGTTAAAATATGTTTTGAAACCCCACAAAGCAAGCTTGGCCTGATCAAAGGAGGACCAGAAGAACTAAAGAGAGCCCGGAACCGGAGCACATGTCGAGCCCGGCACAACAACTCTCGTGTTGAATCCACCCCCAGGATCTCGAACGTCCAAGACCCTGTTATAATCAGACATCACTTGAAATCATCTCCGGAAGGTGAAAACAGAAGCGAACGATCATGTTGGCGAAGACCCAACGCAGACGGAGTACTGATGCTGTCAGACCCCACACAAACCGTTCCTTTCGAACACAGCCTGAAGGAGTCAGAATTCAGTTTGGATTGGATCTAGACCATATATATCCAGATCCCAATCCAAACCTATGTGTGGACTTGGATTTGGATTTGGATCCAGAGATCCAATCCAATATCCACATCCATGGCCCACATCACCTTCTCATAAAGGGAGGTGGGGCCCACTTGAAATTCACGTGGGATTATGGGCATGAGAGAGAGTGGGGGAGGATAAGATTTGGGAGTTAATTGTAATTAAGCTTGACTTGTGTGTCAAGTTTGGGGTTAATCATGTGGGTTAGCCTAATTAGCATGGGTTTAAGCTTGTATTAGCCAAAACCTAACCTAGGGCTACACCAACATGATGCAACAAGGTCTATGGGTTATGCAAAGGGAGCTTCCTAACCCAATCCTAAGCCAAAACCCCTAATCCTAGCCTTTTACCCTAATCCCAGCCTAAACCTAGCCTAATCACCTAACCCACTTCCCTAATCCCGGCCTAATCCCAACCTAATCACCTAACCCACTTCCCTAATCCTCCTCTAAACCTAGCTTAATTTTCTTAAACCTAACCTAATCCTAGCCTAATCACCTAACTCACCTCACTAAACCTCACCCCAAAACCAACCCACCTAGCTAAGCCCTAAACCCCTAAACCACCCCACCTAAACCTAGCACACCATATCCCTAATACCCCCTAAACAAAATATCTGGCCCCTCCTCAAAACCAGCCCACCTTATCACCACACCACCACCACCTAAACCACCTTGGGGCACGGAACCAACGAGGGGCTGGTGCCGGGGTCATCCTAATCTCCCCTGAAAAGGGCGAGATTCCCATAGCAGTCCGCTTAGATTTCGAATGTTCCAACAACGTAGCTGAGTATGAAGCACTCATACAAGGCTTAAGAATTTCGAAAACTCTAGGGGCATCATGCATTGAGGTCTTTGGAGATTCGCTCCTTGTCATAAACCAGGTTTTAAAAATTTGGCAAGTACGTAATGAGAAACTACTTCCATATCACCAGTTGGCCACTCGATTGGTCCAATCCTTCCAGTCGTGTAAACTCACACACATAGGAAGAGAGGATAATGGCATCGCTGATGCCCTCTCCTCCTTGGGTTCAGCCTTGAAGGTCGATCCCATTTCAGGGACCAGATCTTTGGAAATATGGCATGCGCCCCACCCATCCACACACGACTTGGATATTTGCCAAACTAACCCAGAGTCTATTGAAAAACCCTGGTTTTATGACATCAAACAGTTTTTAGAAAATGGGGGATTCACCGAGGATGCCACATCCAAAGATAAGGCATTCATTCATAAGATTTCGACCCGATACACCATTCTGGGTGGGGTCCTATACAAAAAAAGTTTTACTGGTATTTTGCTTAGGTGTATCGACCTAGAGGAGGCTAGGATAGTGATGCACGAGTTCCACGACGGAGAATGTGGAGGTCATGTTAATGCCAACATGATGGCGATGAAAATACTTAGAGGGGGCTATTTTTGGTCCACCCTGAAAAAGGATTGTCACAATCATGTTAGGAAGTGTCATCCATGTCAAGTGCATGGGCACACCATTCATATCCCTTCATTTGCATTGCATTCCGTGGTCAGCCCCTGGCCATTTACCATGTGGGCGTTTGACATCATAGGCCCAATATTTCCAAAGGCCTCGAATGGGCATCGATTTATTTTAGCAGCCACGGAGTATTTCTCCAAGTGGGTGGAAGCCATTTCCCTAACCAATGTAATGGGGCAACATGTGGTGGCTTTCATCCGGAGGAATATCTTGGCTCGATTTGGGGTTCCACGAGACCTTGTGTCTGATAATGGCACCCCATTCAAGAACGAGCGGATGGTTAAGTTGTGCAACACATATGGCATAACTCACCACTTCTCCTCGCCCTACTACCCTCAAGGCAACGGCCAAGCCGAAGCCACAAACAAGACTCTCATTAGTATTATTGAGAAAACCTTAGAAAAGGGTAGGACGTGGCATGAGAAGCTGGATGAAGCCTTATGGGCTTATAGGACTTCCATCCGGACTCCCACGAATGCCACACCATTCGAATTGGTCTATGGTACAAACGGCATTCTTCCCATTCATACTCAACTGCATTCATTCCATACATCCCTAGCACTCGACCGCCCCCTAGAGACGCTTCAGCATGCTAGGATGGCCGAACTAGATTTGCTAGATGAGAGGCGACTCCTTGCCATGGATCATGCTCGTGCATACCGGCAAAGGATAGCCCGACATTATAGCAAACACATGAGACCTCGCCACTTTGAGGTGGGGGATCTGGTTTTAAAAACTATCCATCATCGTGGCCCACACCCCCTAGGCAAGTGGTGCCCCAACTAGGATGGGCCCTATGTTGTACGAGCAACCACTACGAACAACTCGTATTGGTTGATCGATGTAGAAGGTAGGAATTTAGCAGATCCTATCAATATTCAATACTTAAAGAAGTATCATGTGTAGGATCTGGATTAAATTCCATTTTTCGAAAAATTTAAGGGATAGCTGCCCTGAGACATTGTGAATAAGGTGCAAAAGCAAACTCGTGTGACCCTAAGTGAGAGAATTTGCACTTGTGAAAGAGTGGAGTTTTCAAAATAGTGGTTACATTTCAAAATCCTTCCTCTTACAAAGAAAGGCCTAGTTCAACATAGCAAGATACTTGCAAGTAGTACGTGCTATTTCTAAATAGGCTGATCTAGAATGAATCGAGTGTAGGCTTGGGATAAGTCCTCCCCTTCTTCTCTTCTCTTTCCAAAAGGAAAACAAAGGCCCAAAACAAAAGGGAATTTCCCATTCAAATTATCTTTCCAAAAGAAAGAAACCAGATTTCCAAAGGAAAATCGAATCTCTTGTGAAAAAGAGGGATTAAAGAAAAAATACTCTCAAAGGGAGACCCTCTATGAAAAAAGGAAAAAGAGGCCAAAAAGCTTAAAAAGAGCAGTTTTCCGCCTTCTATGCCTTAAACCACGAGACGCTTTAGAAGGGACCGTGGTATCTCTTTCCCATCCCTGGCTTATCCCAAGCTAAATCATGGTTCATTTTGAGGAATCCTAAAGTAAAAATAGGATTTACTTACTTGAATTTCATTTTGTTTGAGAATTCGACGTTTCGAGTAAGACGTAGGAATTTGAAATGAAGCTTGTTTTCTTATAAAACCTCCGCTAGATAAGCGAGTGTTAAGACTCAAACAAGGGCAAGCACGAAGAGCTCGAGATCCTTAGGATCGAGGCTCAAGACAGTTGTCCCTTTTGTAAATAGCTTTTGTAAATAAGTTTTGAAAACCAAAGCTCGAACAGCATAGGATTTGCTCACTTGGAGCAGTAGGCCTTGTAAGTCTCTGGAGTTCGACCACATCTGGTCCCTGGGAGGTCGCCACTTTTGGCACCACACCCATGTCATTTGCATTCCACGCATGGTACTTGCATGAACATGATCCCATTTAGGACCAGATTCCATGTAGAACCCTTTGGCGTGATATCTCCTCCTACCAGAGTTTGTAAATTGAGATTTTTGCTAAAAATTGGGATGATCCCATATTCTTTATGGATAGATCTAGGGAGACATTGAAAGGGGTGTTTGTCATCTTTGCCCTTATCCAAATTGATTTGGACAAGGCCAAAGAGGGGCATTTGTAAACACCCCGAAATCCCACGAATTTCTTAAAACAAACCTGGTTTTATACAAGCAGCCCCAAAGGGCCATTTTGAGTCTTGAAACCCAGGAGCCTTCCAGGCAACCCTGTATATATGTTTTAAACTTCATATTTCAAAAATATATAATATGGCTTTTAAAAACCTTTTAAAACATGTTTTTGAAACCCCAAAGCAGCTTGGCCTAATCAAGACAGGACCAGCGAAGTCAAAGAGAGCCCGGAACCGGAGCACATGTCGAGCCCGGCACAGCAACTCTCGTATCAAATCCATACCCCCAGGATCTCGAACGTCCAAGACCCTGTTATTATCAAAATGTCATTTGAAGTCATCTACGGAAGGCAGAAACGGAGGCGGACGATCATGTTGGCGAAGACCCAACGCAGACGGAGTGCTGATGCTGTCAGACCCCGCACAAATCGTTCGTTTCGAACACAGCTCGAAGGAGTCAGAGTTCAGTTTGGATCGGATCTGGACCATATATATCTAGATCCGAATCCAAACCCATATGTGGACTTGGATTTGGATTTGGATCCAGAGATCCAATCCAATATCCATATCCATGGCCCACATCACCTTCTCATAAATGGAGGTGGGGCCCACTTGAATTTCACGTGGGATCATGGGCATGAGAGAGAGTGGGGATGGATAAGATCAAGTGTGTTGTAATTAAGCTTGACTTGTGTGTCAAGTTTGGGGTTAGTCATGTGGGTTAGCCTAATTGAGTGGGTTTAAGCTTGTAATTAGCCAAAACCTAACCTAGGGCTGCACCAACATGATGTGGTTAAGGTCCATGGGCCATGCAAAGGGAGCTCCTTCACCTAAACCTAACCCAAAATACCTAATCCTAGCCTTCCACCCTAATCCGTACCTAATCTGAGCCTAATCACCTAACCCACTTCCCTAATCCCGGCCTAATCCCAACCTAATCACCTAACCCACTTCCCTAATCCTTCCCTAAACCTAGGTTAATTTCCCTAAACCTAGCCAAATCCTAGCCTAATCACCTAACCTAGTTCACTAAACCTCACCCTAGAACCCACCCACCTAACCAAACCCTAAACCCCTAAACCACCCCTAGCCCACAACCTACCCAAACCACTTGTATTTAAAATATCTAGCCCTACCCTTTCCAGCCCACCTTATCTTCATACCACCCTACCTAAACCACCTAACCACTACCCCAAACCCAGCCCTAACCGACCTACCCATCCCTATATAACCCCCCCCCCCCTTGGGGGCGGGTTTTCCTATCTAGAAGCCTTCCCCAAGCCCAGTCGGGTCCTCTCCTTCCTCCACCTGCTCCGCCTGCACCACCACCTACACTGCCACCTACACCACCACCTCCCAGCCGAACATCACCGCTTGCCCAGCTTCCTTCCAGCCGAGCGCCACCCTCTCTTCGCTCGGTAAGTGCCCTACCTTCCACCTTACTCCCTCTTCACTCCCTCTCCATTCTCAACCACCTAATCCACTCCCATATCCCCCTAACACCAGACCTTCCACTTGCCGCCACCACTCCCACTCAGCCAAGCCTTAGTCACCCTAACTACCCGCCACTACCTAACCACCCTAGCTACACCCGGCCACCCTATCCGACTTCCTAAGACCTGCCCATAGCACTCCCTTATACCCACTACACCCACTACCACCTAGCCCCATCACCTAGCTAGCTTCCTTCCCATACTCCACCCATAGCCATCCTAGCAGCCCGCCACCACCAAATTCCCCTAGTCGACCACTCCAACCGACTATCCCTTCCATTCGTCTAGCCACCTCCTTTCCCCTAGGTGTCCCATTCGATCTTCCCTTAGGCTCCCCTTAGGGCCATACTCCCTAACACTATATCCTCTCCTAGTGACCCTATATACTCACCTTGCCCAGCCCCTTTAATCTCACACGTCAAGGCGACACCATCCCTAGCATCCGGCCACCTTCAAGGCGCCTCTCCCGCGCCCCATTTGTAGCCGGCCAGCACCCCTTGTCGCTCAACCTCGCGGAGCTCCCATTTGCAGCCCAAGGCGAAGGCCAAGCCCACGCTTAAGCAAGGCCTCTACGGACCAGCTACTAGTAAGTGCCTAACTCGGTCTTTAGTTGTATACTTGCTTGAGATTCAATTCGATTCGGGGTTGTAATAACGGAGCATAGTCTCCCCCCGCTTGTAATAATGTGGCTTGGCACACCCACACACGTGCACTCTCTTAGTTGTGCACGATTTTGAACACACACGGGCCTAATCAGCCCCTAATACATAAGTATATACATATACTTTCATTTTTGAAGGGTTTTGCTTAAGTTGGGTGCGTTGTCTTTCAATTGAAGCACTCACACACATTGAGCTTTTGCTCTTATTTGAAAGACCCAAGTAAGGGCCGACCTATACTATTTGGGTTTCATTTCATGTCGTTTGGGTAAGTCTTTCAATTCAAGCACTCTCACACACATTGAGCTTTCGCTCTTATTTGAAAGACCCAAGTAAGGGCCGACCTATACTATTTGGGTTTCATTTCATGTCGTGTGTGTAAGTCTTTCAATTCAAGCACTCTCACACACATTGAGCCTTCGCTCTTACTCCCAAGACCTTAGTAAAGGCCTTATTGCAGTTATATTTGGGTTTCATTTATGTCGTGTGCTTAGTACTTCAATTCAAGCACTCACACACATTGAGCTTTCACTCTTATTCCCAAGACCTTAGTTAAGGCCATACTGCAATTTATAATTGGGTTTAATTTCATGTCGTGTGTGTAAGTCTTTTCAATTCAAGCACGCACCCACATTGAGCCTTCGCTCTTATTTGCAAGACCCGAGTAAGGGCTCATATACATACTCTATATACATATCTCCCTTCGACATTTATATTTCAAGTCATTTCCCTTCGGTTATTTCCCTTTAGTATTGTCTTTACATTCGGGTTTTTCCCTTTGGAGTAGCGTGAGTTTGCATTGCATCTATGCCATACCACGAGGTAGGACGCATATTGCATCAAAGCAAGCCCCGCTCGAATTCACCCATGTAGTGGAGTGTTCATAACACACAAACTAGGTGGCTCGAAAAGGGATAAAAGGAAAGACTTAGGCACGTGCAAATCCACGTGATCTAAAATATGCAATCGCATCTAAAAGACCCGAATTAGACACCTCGAACCGCTTCATAGACTTTCTCTCCCAAAACTCGATTTTTTGCAAAGTGTACAGACTGACCCTTGTGCATCGGTGCAAGAAGGTCTGCGACGACAAGAGCTCACTTGCTCACAGTCACCACGATTAGAAGTCAGTGTTAAATATATCTTCGCTAGCTTAGGTAAGCTAGCTGGCACGCCCTGTTTGCATAAATAGGCCTTAGACGCACGAGAGGATCCGCTCCGAGCCCTGAAAAGGTGAGAGGCGGGGATTTTCGCACGTCTACAAGGACCACGACTTATATCAGACTTTTTCAAAAAACAAAAAGTCATGGAACATGTTGTTGAACATGGGCTACACGCCCTACAAGAGTCTAGGGGCGCAGAACCAGGGTCTCCTAGAGCCCATCCTTCCTAGGGCCAATCCAAGCCGATATGGGATCGGCTATACTCCCCGAATACCGTCGGAGCCACCCCCTGTGACCACCTGGGTCAAGGGTGCCCCGGAACCTGCCTTAGAAGAGACCTACGATTTAGACCTCCTATTCCGAGTCTAACCCGTAGTGTTTTCCCTTTGTAGGTATGACAGAAGATCCCTTTTCTAAAAATACAAAAACATTTGAAAACCTTAAAATCAAAAAAATCGAAAAATAAGAAAAACCAAAAACAATGGAAAAACAAAAACTCGAAAATAGAGTGCTTTGTATAGTTCCCAAGGTTCTTGTTTTACAAAAAACCAAAAAAATCGAAAATTTGGAAAATACCAAAAAGATTTTGTACATAGCTGCTCCTGGTAGGACTTTGGCAAAAGAAAAGGATTTCGAAAGAAACGTCGTCTGCATAGCCAGACCAAAAGTTTCGAAATCACTTGAAAATCCAAGTACAAAACAAGGTCATTTTGAAAACCACGCATCAAATTCTCTCAGGTCTATAGCCCACGAGAATGATCAAAGCCCAGAAGTGGATCCCTTGGAGGAAGATCCAACTTTTGAGCTCCCAGAATTTCATAAAATTCTCGATTTTGAAAGACCTTCCCAGTCAGTAGGAGGAGATTTCATAGAAGTGAACCTAGGGGATAATTCCAATCCCAAATCCATCAAAATAGGCGCATGCTTGCATGAAACTGAAAGGTTAGCATTCATTGCATTTCTACGAACCTATTTAGATGTATTTGCATGGACGTATGAAGACATGCCGGGCATAGATCCCAGCATTGTCGAACATCGTCTTCCCTTAGATGCAGGTGTAAAACCCATAAAGCAGAAGCTTAGGAAAATACACCCGAATGTACACACGCAAGTCAAAGAGGGTTTAGAAGATCTGCTAAAAGCCGGATTTATAAAACCCAATGCATATTCTGATTGGTTGTCAAATATCGTTGTAGTTCGAAAAACCAATGGGAAAATTCGAATACGCATCGATTTCAGAAACCTGAATAAAGCCACTCCAAAGGATAATTATCCTTTACCAAAGATAGATTTGATAGTCGATAGTACTGCAAATCATGAAATGTTTTCATTCATGGATGGCTATTCAGGTTATAATCAAATCAAACTAAGCCCACGAGATCAGGGTAAGACCGCCTTCACAACCCCATGGGGCACGTACTGCTATACAGTCATGCCCTTTGGTTTGAAAAATGCCGGCGCAACATACCAACGAGCCATGACCATGATCTTCCATGATCAGATTCATGAGCTCATAGAAGTGTATGTAGATGATCTCTTGGCAAAATTCAAAACCCGATGCACCCATATCGAATGTTTACAAAAGATTTTTGAAAGGCTTAGGCTTTACAAAGTAAAGCTAAACCCTCAAAAATGTGTGTTCGGGGTAGAATCAGGGAAGCTTCTAGGCTTTTTGGTGAGCCAAAGAGGAATAGAAGTCGACCCCTCTAAGTGTCGAGCCATCATAGACATGGCTCCACCCTCCAATCTCACCCAAATCCGTAGCCTCCAAGGTCGTTTACAATCCGTTCGCCGATTCATATCGAATCTGGTAACTAGATGCGAACCCTTCAACAAACTGTTGAGGAAGGACACAAAATTCTTATGGGATGACGAATGCCAGAAGTCCTTCGAGAGACTGAAGGCATACTTGGTTAATCCCCCCGTTTTGAATCCTCCAAAGCAAGGAAAACCACTTTTATTATACATCTCCGTGCATGCAAATGCTTTAGGAGCCCTGTTGGCTCAATATGAGGATGACACCCATAAGGAGTATGCCATCTACTATATTTCAAAAACTCTCTTGGCTTATGAACGAAACTATCAAGCCATGGAGAAGACGTGCTTGGTCCTAGTCTGGGCCTGCCAGAAATTCAGACACTATTTCCTAGATCATGAGATCTGGATAGTGTCCAAGCTTGATCCAATCAAGCACTTGTTCGAAAAACCCATTCTCATGGGTAGATTGGGCAAATGGCAACTCCTTCTAATGGAGTATGATCTGAAATACCATCACCAGATCTCCATTAAGGGGCAAGCCCTAGCAGATTACGTGGCTGAGTTTCCCTTAGAGGACGCATATCCCACTCTTGTTGAAATGCCTGATGAAGGCATATTGCAAAACCATTTTCAAAACCACATTTTGGCAAATTCTTTCGAAAATCAAGTGTGGAAGATGCACTTCGATGGGGCACGAAACCAACGAGGGGCTGGTGCTGGGGTCATCCTAATCTCCCCTGAAAAGGGTGAGATTCCCATAGCAGTCCGCTTAGATTTCGAATGTTCCAACAACGTAGCTGAGTATGAAGCACTCATACAAGGCTTAAGAATTTCGAAAACTCTAGGGGCATCATGCATCGAGGTCTTTGGAGATTCGCTCCTTGTCATAAACCAGGTTTTGAAAATTTGGCAAGTACGTAATGAGAAACTACTTCCATATCACGAGTTGGCCACTCGATTGGTCCAGTCCTTCCAATCGTGTAAACTCACACACATAGGAAGAGAGGACAATGGCATCACTGATGCCCTCTCCTCCTTGGGCTCAGCCCTGAAGGTCGATCCCATTTCAGGGACTAGATCTTTGGAAATATGGCATGCGCCCTATCCATCCACATACGACTTGGATATTTGCCAAAACAACCCAGAGTCTATTGAAAAACCCTGGTTTTATGACATAAAACAATTTTTAGAAAGTGGGGGATTCACCGAGGATGCCACATCCAGGGATAAGGCATTCATTCGTAAGATTTTGACCCGATACACCATTCTGGGTGGGGTCTTATACAAAAAAAGTTTTACCAGCATTCTGCTTAGGTGTATTGACCTAGAGGAGGCTAGGATAGTGATGCACGAGTTCCACGATGGAGAATGTCGAGGTCATGTTAATGCCAACATGATGGCAATGAAAATACTTAGAGGGGGCTATTTTTGGTCCACCCTGAAAAGGGATTGCCACGACCATGTTAGGAAGTGTCATCCATGTCAAGTGCATGGGCACGCCATTCATATCCCATCATCTGCATTGCATTCCGTGGTCAGCCCCTGGCCATTTACCATGTGGGCGTTTGACATCGTAGGCCCAATATTTCCAAAGGCCTCGAATGGGCATCGATTTATTTTAGCAGCCACGGAGTATTTCTCCAAGTGGGTGGAAGCCATTTCCCTAACCAATGTGATGGGGCAACATGTGGTGGCTTTCATCCGGAGGAATATCTTGGCTCGATTTGGGGTTCCACGAGACCTTGTGTCTAATAATGGAACCCCATTCAAGAACGAGCGGATGGTTAAGTTGTGCAACACGTATGGCATAACTCACCACTTCTCCTCGCCCTACTACCCTCAAGGCAACGGCCAAGCCGAAGCCACAAACAAGACTCTCATTAGCATAATTGAGAAAACCTTAAAGGAGGGTAGGACGTGGCACGAGAAGTTGGATGAAGCCGTATGGGCTTATAGGACTTCCATCCGGACTCCCACGAATGCCACACCATTCGAATTGGTCTATGGCACAAACGCCATTCTTCCCATTCATACTCAACTGCATTCATTCCATACATCCATAGCACTCGACCTCCCCCTAGAGACACTTCAGCATGCTAGGATGGCCGAACTAGATTTGCTAGATGAGAGGCGACTCCTTGCCATGGATCATGCTCGTGCATACCGGCAAAGGATAGCCCGACATTATAGCAAACACATGAGACCTCACCACTTTGAAGTGGGAGATCTGGTTTTAAAAACCATCCATCATCGTGGCCCACACCCCCGAGGCAAGTGGCGCCCCAACTGGGATGGACCCTATGTTGTATGATCAACCACTACGAACAATTCGTATTGGTTGATCGATGTAGAAGGTAGGAATTTAGCAGATCCTATCAATGTTCAATACTTAAAGAAGTATCAGGTGTAGGATCTGGATTAAATTCCATTTTTCGAAAAATTTTAGGGATAGCTGCCTTGAGACATGTGAATAAGGTGCAAAGGCAAACTCGTGTGACCCTGAGTGAGAGAATTCGCACTTGTGAAAGAGCGGAGTCTTCAAAATCGTGGTTACATTTCAAAATCCTTCTTCTTACAATGAAAGGCCTAGTTCAACATAGCAAGATACTTGCAAGTGGTACATGCTATTTCTAAATAGGCTGATCTGTAATGGATCGAGTGTAGGCTTGGGATAAGTCCTCCCCTCTTCTCTTCTATTTCCAAAAGGAAAACAAAGGCCCAAACAAAAGGGAATTTCCCATTCAAAGTATCTTTCCAAAAGAAAGAAACCATAATTCAAAAGAAAAATCGATTCTCTTATGAAAAAGAGGGATTAAAGAAAAAATACTCCCAAAGGGAGACCCTCTACGAAAAAAAGGAAAAAGAGGCCAAAAAGCTTAAAAAAGAGCAGTTTTCCGCCTTCTGTGCCTCAAACCACGGGATGCTTCAGAAGGGACCGTGGTATCTCTTTCCCATCCCTGGCTTATCCCAAGCTAAAGCATGGTTCATTTCAAGGAATCCTAAAGTAAAAATAGGATTTACTTACTTGAATTTCATCTTGTTTGAGAATTCGACGTTTCGAGTAAGGCGTAGGAATTTGAAATATAGTTGGTTTTCTTATAAAACCTCCGCTAGATAAGCGAGTGTTAAGACTCAAACAAGGGCAAGCACGGAGAGCTCGAGATCCTTAGGATCGAGACTCAAGACAGTTGTCCCTTTTGTAAATAGTTTTCTAAATAAGTTTTGAAAATCGAACATCGAACAGCATAGGATCTGCTCACTTGGAGCAACAAGCCTTGTAAGTCTCTAGAGTTCGACCACATCTGGTCTTTGGGAGGTCGCCACTCTTGGCACCACACCCATGTCAATTTTATTCCACGCATGGCACTTCCATGAACATGATCCCATTTTAGGACCAGATTCCATAGAACCCTTTGGCGTAATATCTCCTCCTACCAGAGTTTTAAATTGAGATTTTGTTAAAAGATTGGGGCGATCCCATATTCTTCGTGGCTAGATCTAGGGAGACACTGAAAGAGGTGTTTGTCGTCTTTGCCCTTATCCAAATCGATTTGGACAAGGCCAAAGAGGGGCATCTGTAAACACCTTGAAATCCCACGAATTTCTCAAACCCATCTGGTTTTGCAAAAGCAGCCCCAAAGGGCTATTTTGAGTCTGGAAACCCAGGAGCCTTCCAAACAACCCTGTATATATGTTTTAAACTTTATATTTCAAAAATACATAATATGGCTTTTGAAAACCCTTTTAAAACATGTTTTGAAACCCCAAAGCAGCTTGGCCTAATCCAGACAGGACCAGGAGAGCTAAGGAGAGCCCGGAACCGGAGCACCTGTCGAGCCCGGCACAGCAGCTCTTGTATCAAATTCACACCCCCAGGATCTCGAACGTCCAAGACCTTGTTATCATCAAAACATCATTTGAAGTCATCTCTAGAAGGCAAAAACAGAGGCAGATGATCATGTTGGCGAAGACCCAACGCAGACGGAGCACTGATGCTGTCAGGCCCCGCACAAACCGTCCGTTTCGAACACAGCTTGAAGGAGTCAGAGTTCAGTTTGGATCGGATCTGGACCATATATATCCAGATCCCAATCCAAACCCATGTATGGACTTGGATTTGGATTTGGATTCAAAAATCCAATCCAATATCCATATCCATGGCCCACATCACCTTCTCATAAATGGAGGTGGGGCCCACTTGAATTTCACGTGGGATTATGGGCATGAGAGAGAGTGGGGGGTGGATAAGATCAAGTGTGTGTTGTAATTAAGCTTGACTTGTGTGTCAAGTTTGGGGTTAGTCATGTGGGTTAGCCTAATTAAGTGGGTTTAAGCTTGTAATTAGCCAAAACCTAACCTAGGGCTGCACCAACATGATGTGGTTAAGGTCTATGGGCCATGCAAAGGGAGCTCCTTCACCTAAACCTAACCAAAAATGCCTAATCCTAGCCTTCCACCCTAATCCGCCCCTAATCTGAACCTAATCACCTAACCTACTTCCCTAATATCAACCTAATCACCTAACCCACTTCCCTAATCCTTCCCTAAACCTAGGTTAATTTCCCTAAACCTAGCCTAATCCTAGCCTAATCACCTAACCTAGCTCACTAAACCTCACCCTAGAACCAACCCACCTAAACGAACCCTAAACCTCTAAATCGCCCCTAGCCCACAACCTACCCAAACCACTTGTATCTAAAATATCTGGCCCTACCCTTTCCAGCCCACCTTGTCATCATACCACCCTACCTAAACCACCTAACCACTACCCCAAACCCAGCCCTAACCGACCTAACCAAGCCCTATATAAACCACCCTCTTGGGGGCGGGTTTTCCCATCTAGAAGCCCACCCATTCCCAGCCGGGTCCTCCCCTTTCCCACTCAGCCGAATCCCCTTCTGCTCCACCTACTCCACGTCCAGCTACCACCTCTGCCACCACCTGCACCACTTCCTTCCAACCGAGCGCCACCCTCTCTTCGTCCGGTAAGTCCTCTACGCCCTACCTTACCACCTCTTCACTCCCTCTCCACTCTCAGCCACCTAATCCACTCCCATAGCAACCTAACACTAGCCCTTCCACTTGCTGCCACCAGCCCCACTCAGCCAAACCCATAGCACCCTAACTACCCGCCACCACCTAGACCTTCTAGCTCCACTAGGCCACCCTAACAACCCGCCAACCTTAAGTGTCCCATTCGATCTTCCCTTGAACTTCCCTTAGTGCCATACTCCCCCAACACTACACTTCCCCTAGTGACCTTACCTAGCCCCTTTAATCCCACACGTCAAGGCGACACCCTTGCTAGCAGCCGGCCACATTCAAGGCACCCGGCCAGCACCCCTTGTCGTTCAACCTCGCAGAGCTCCCTTTTGCAGCCCAAGGCGAAGGCCAAGCCCACGCTCAAGCAAGGCATCTTCGGACCAGCTATTAGTAAGTGGCTAACTCGGTCTTTAGTTGTATACTTGCTTGAGATTCAATTCGATACGGGGTTGTAATAACGGAGCATAGTCTCCCCCCGCTTGTAATAACGTGGCTTGACACACCCACACACGTGCACTCTCTTAGTTGTGCACGATTTTGAACACACACGGGCCTAATCAGCCCCTAATACATAAGTATATACATATAATTTAATTTTGTAGGGTTTTGCTTAAGTTGGGTGTGTTGTCTTTCAATTCAAGCACTCACACACATTGAGCCTTCGCTCTTATTTGAAAGACCCAAGTAAGGGCCGACCTATACTATTTGGGTTTCATTTCATGTCGTGTGTGTAAGTCTTTCAATTCAAGCACTCTCACACACATTGAGCTTTCGCTCTTATTTGAAAGACCCAAGTAAGGGCCGACCTATACTATTTGGGTTTCATTTCATGTCGTGTGTGTAAGTCTTTCAATTCAAGCACTCTCACACACATTGAGCTTTCGCTCTTATTTGAAAGACCCAAGTAAGGGCCGACCTATACTATTTGGGTTTCATTTCATGTCGTGTGTGTAAGTCTTTCAATTCAAGCACTCTCACACACATTGAGTTTTCGCTCTTATTTCAAAGACCCAAGTGTAGACGCGCGAAAAATCCCCGCCTCTTCGCCTCTTTCGTGGCTTGGAGTGGATCTTATCGTGCGTCTAAGGCCTATGTATACAAATAGGGCGTGCCAGCTAGCTTACTTAAGCTAGCGAAGATATATTTAATACTGACTTCTAAACGTGGCGACTGTGAGCAAGTAAGCTCTTGTCGTCGCAGACCTTCTTGCACCGATGCGCAAGGGTCAGTCTGTACGCTTTTGCAAAAAATCGAGTTTTGGGGAGAAAGTCCACGAAGCGGTTCGAGGTGTCTATTTCGGGTATTTAAGATGCGATGGCATGTTTTAGATCACGTGGATTTGCACGTGCCTAAGTCTTTTCTTTTATCCCTTTTTGGGTCGCCTAGTTTGTGTGTTATGAACACTCCACTATATGGGCGAATTCGAGCGGGGCTTGCTTCGATGCAATATGCGTCCTACCTCGTGGTATGGCGTAGATGCAATGCAAACTCACGCTACTCCAAAAGGAAAACCCGAAATGTAAAGACAATACTGAAGGGGAAATAACAGAAGGGAAATAACCGAAGGGAAATAACCGAAGGGAAATAACCGAAGGGAAATAACCGAAGGGAAATAACCGAAGGGAAATAACCGAAGGGAAATAACCGAAGGGAGATATGTATATATCTTATGTATATGAGCCCTTACTCGGGTCTTGCAAATAAGAGCGAAGGCTCAATGTGGGTGCGTGCTTGAATTGAAAGACTTACACACACGACATGAAATAAAACCCAAATATAAATTGCAGTATGGCCTTGACTAAGGTCTTGGGAGTAAGAGCGAAGGCTCAATGTGTGTGAGAGTGCTTGAATTGAAGTACTACACACACGACATAAATGAAACCCAAATATAACTGCAATAAGGCCTTTACTAAGGTCTTGGGAGTAAGAGCGAAGGCTCAATGTGTGTGAAAGTGCTTGAATTGAAAGACTTACTCACACGACAAGAAATGAAACCCAAATAGTATAGGTCGGCCCTTACTTGGGTCTTTCAAATAAGAGCGAAAGCTCAATGTGTGTGAGAGTGCTTGAATTGAAAGACAACGCACCCAACTTAAACAAAACCCTTCGAAAATGAAAGTATATATACACTTATATATTAGGGGCTGATTAGGCCCGTGTGTGTTCAAAATGGTGCACGACTAAGAGAGTGCACGTGTGTGGTTGTGCCAAGCCACGTTATTACAAGCGGGGGGAGACTATGCTCCGTTATTACAACCCCGTATCAAATTGAATTTCAAGCAAGTGTACGACTAAAGACCGAGTTTAGACACTTATGAGTAGCTGGTCCGTAGAGGTCTTGCTTGAGCGTGGCCTTGGCCTTGGGCTGCCAACGGGAGCTCCGCGAAGGTAGGTGATCAAGGGTGCTGGCCGGCTGCAAGTGGGGCGCGGGATAGGCGCCTCGGAGGTGGCCGGCGGCAAGTAGGTGGCGCCTCCAAGTAGGGAGTTTAGAGTGGCTGAATAAGTGGGTATTAGGGTCACTAGGGAAGTTGGGTACTTAGGGAAACTGGAACTAAAAGGTGAGCTAGTGGGAAGGCCAAATAGGACACCTAGGGGGCTTGGCCGAATGGGAGATGGTGGTTAAGTAGTGGCCAGCAACTTGGGTTATACTAGGTTCGGCTAGGTTTAGGTGGTGGCGGCAAAGGGGCTGAGCTGAAGGGAGGATGGGTGGCTAAGAGTGGAGAGGTGGTAGAGAAGGGGGCTAGGTAAGGTGGAGGGTACTTACCGAATGGGGAGAAGTGGCGGATGGAGTGGGAAAGTGATGGGCAGGTGGCTGTCGGCTGGTTCGGTTGGGGGAAGATGATGGCGTCCGGCTGAGGGGTGGTGGTGGTGGATGGAAGAGGGAAGGTGGCGGAGCAGGTGGCGGCTGGTGGAGCAGCTGGAGCAGGCCAAGGTGGGGAGTTGTCCCGGCTGGGTGAGAGAAGGGAGATGGAGAGGGCCCGGCTGGGTGAGGTAGAGTGGTTCCCACTTGGAAAACCCGCCCACAAGGAGGGGGGTTTAAATAGGGGATGGGTAGGTCGGTTAGGGCTGGGCTGTGGGTAGTGGTTAGGTGGTTTAGGTAGGGTGGTATGTAGATAAGGTGGGCTGGATGGGGTTGGGCCAGATATTTTAAAACTAGGGGTTTGGGTAAATCGTGGGCTAAGGGTGGTTTAGGGGTTTAGGGTGAGGTTAGGTGGTTGGGTTTTAGGGTGAGGTTTAGTGAGCTAGGTTAGGTGATTAGGCTAGGTTTAGGCTAGGATTAGGGAAATTAATCTAGGTTTAGGGAAGGATTAGGGAAGTGGGTTAGGTGATTAGGTTGGGATTAGGCCGGGATTAGGGAAGTGGGTTAGGTGATTAGGTTCAGATTAGGGGTGGATTAGGGGTTTAGGCTAGGTTTAGGCATTTTGGGTTAGGTTTAGGTGAAGGAGCTCCCTTAGCATGGCCCATAGACCTTGATCACCCCATGTTGGTGCAGCCCTAGGTTAGGTTTTAGCTAATTACAAGCTTAAACCCACTCAATTAGGCTAACCCACATGATTAACCCAAACTTGACACACAAGTCAAGCTTAATACAACACTCTTGATATTTTTCAACCCCACTCTCTCTCATGCCCATGATCCCACGTGAAACTCAAGTGGGCCCCACCTCCCTTTATGAGAAGGTGATGTGGGCCATGGATATGGATATTGGATTGGATCTCTGGATCCAAATCCAAATCCAAGTCCACATATGGGTTTGGATTGGAATATGGATATATATGGTCCAGATCCAATCCAAACTGAACTCTGACTCCTTCGAGCTGGGTTCGAAACGGACGATTCGTGCGAGGCCTGACAGCATCAGTACTCCGTCTGTGTTGGGTCTTCGCCAACATAGTCGTCCGCCTCCGTTTCTGCCTTCCGGAGATGACTTCAGATGCTATTTTGATAAGAACAGGGTCTTGGACGTTCGAGATCCTGGGGTGTGAATCAGATACAAGAGTTGCTGCGCCGGGCTCGACAGGTGCTCCGGTTCCGGGCTCTTCTTGGCTCTCTTGGTCCTATCTTGATCGGGCCAAGCCACTTCGGGGTTTCAAAACATGTTTTTAAAAGGGTTTTCAAAAGCCATATTATATGTTTTAGAAAGATAAAGTTTAAAACATATGTACAGAGTTGTTTGGAAGGCTCCTGGGTTTCCAAACTCAAAATGGCCCTTTGGGGGCTGCTTGTACAAAACCAGATTCATTTTGAGAAATTCGTGGGATTTCGGGGTGTTTACAGATGCCCCTCTTTGGCCTTGTCCAAATAGATTTGGATAAGGGCAAAGATGACAAACACCCCTTTTAATGTCTCCCTAGATCTAGCCACGAAGAATATGGGATCGTCCCATTTAGCAAAATCTCAATTTTACAAACTCTGGTAGGAGGAGATATCACACCAAAGGGTTTACTTATGGAATCTGGTCCTAAATGGGATCATGTTCATGCAAGTACCATGCGTGGAATGCAGATGACATGGGTGTGGTGCCAAGAGTGGCGACCTCCCAGAGACCAGGTGTGGTCGAACTCTAGAGACTTACAAGGCCTACTGCTCCAAGTGAGCAAAAACCCTATGTTGTTCGATGTTCGGTTTTTAAAACTTATTTACAAAAGCTATTTACAAAAGGGACAACTGTCTTGAGCCTCGATCCTAAGGATCT
Organism: Brasenia schreberi; assembly: GCA_036023115.1. Taxonomy (NCBI): domain Eukaryota; kingdom Viridiplantae; phylum Streptophyta; class Magnoliopsida; order Nymphaeales; family Cabombaceae; genus Brasenia; species Brasenia schreberi. Next base: position 12,310,054 of record JAYKKT010000088.1, read on the forward strand.
CGAGCTCTTCGTGCTTGCCCTTGTTTGAGTCTTAACACTCGCTTATCTAGCAGAGGTTTTATAAGAAAATAAGCTTCATTTCAAATTCCTACGCCTTACTCGAAACGTCGAATTCTCAAACAAGATGAAATTCAAGTAAATCCTATTTTTACTTTAGGATTCCTCGAACTGAACCATGCTTTGGCTTGGGATAAGCCAGGGATGGGAAAGAGATACCACGGTCCCTTCTGAAGCGTCCCGTGGTTTAAGGCATAGAAGGCAGAAAACTGCTCTTTTTGAGCTTTTTGGCCTCTTTTTCCTTTTTTTCATAGAGGGTCTCCCTTTAGGAGTATTTTTTCTTTAATCCCTCTTTTTCACAAGAGAATCGATTTTCTTTTTGATTCTGGTTTCTTTCTTTTGGAAAGATACTTCGAAATGGGAAATTCCCTTTATTTGGGCCTTTGTTTTCCTTTTAGAAGTAGAAGAGAAGAGGGGAGGACTTATCCCAAGCCTACACTCGATCCATGCCAGATCAGCCTATTTAGAAATAGCACGTACTACTTGCAAGTATCTTGCTATGTTGAACTAGGCCCTTCTTTGTAAGATGAAGGATTTTGAAATGCAACCACGATTTTGAAAACTCCACTCTTTCACAAGTGCGAATTCTCTTACTTAGGGTCACACGAGTTGCTTTTGCACCTTATTCACACGTCTCAGGGCAGCTATCCCTCTCAGATTTTCGAAAACTGGAATTTAATCCAGATCCTACACATGATACTTCTTTAAGTATTGAATATTGATAGGATCTGCTAAATTCCTACCTTCTACATTGATCAACCAATACGAATCGTTCGTAGTGGTTGCTCGTACAACATAGGGTCCATCCCAGTTGGGGCGCCACTTGCCTAGGGGGTGTGGGCCACGATAGTGGATGGTTTTCAAGACCAGATCTCCCACTTCAAAGTGGCGAGGTCTCATGTGTTTGCTATAATGTCGGGCTATCCTTTGCCGGTATGCACGAGCATGATCCATGGCAAGGAGTCGCCTCTCATCTAGCAAATCTAGCTCGGCCATCCTAGCATGCTGAAGCGTCTCTAGGGGGAGGTCGAGTGCAATGGATGTATGGAATGAATGCAGTTGGGTATGAATGGGAAGAATGGCGTTTGTGCCATAGACCAATTCGAATGGTGTGGCATTTGTGGGAGTCCGGATGGAAGTCCTATAAGCCCATAAGGCTTCATCCAGCTTCTCATGCCACCTCCTACCCTTCTCTAAGGTCTTCTCAATGATACCAATGAGAGTCTTGTTTGTGGCTTCGGCTTGGCCGTTGCCTTGAGGGTAGTAGGGCGAGGAGAAGTGGTGAGTTATGCCATACGTGTTGCACAACTTAACCATCCGCTCGTTCTTGAATGGGGTACCATTATCAGACACAAGGTCTCGTGGAACCCCAAATGGAGCCAAGATATTCCTCCGGATGAAAGCCACCACATGTTGCCCCATCACATTCGTTAGGGAAATGGCTTCCACCCACTTGGAGAAATACTCCGTGGCTGCTAAAATGAAACGATGCCCATTCGAGGCCTTTGGAAATATTGGGCCTACTATGTCAAACGCCCACATGGTAAATGGCCAGGGGCTGACCACGGAATGCAATGTAGATGAAGGGATATGAATGGCGTGCCCATGCATTTGACATGGATGACACTTCCTAACATGATCGTGACAATCCTTTTTCAGGGTGGACCAAAAATAGCCCCCTCTAAGTATTTTCATTGCCATCATGTTGGCATTAACATGACCTCCACATTCTCCATCGTGGAACTCGTGCATCACTATCCTAGCCTCCTCTAGGTCGATACACCTAAGCAGAATGCCGGTAAAACTCTTTTTGTATAAGACCCCAACCAGAATGGTGTATCGGGTCGAAATCTTACGAATGAATGCCCTATCTTTGGATGTGGCATCCTCGGTGAATCCCCCATTTTCTAAAAATTGTTTTATGTCATAAAACCAGGGTTTTTCAATAGACTCTGGGTTGTTTTGGCAAATATCCAAGTCGTGTGTGGATGGATGGGGCGCATGCCATATTTCCAAAGATCTGGTCCCTGAAATGGGATCGACCTTCAGGGTTGAACCCAAGGAAGAGAGGGCATCGGCGATGCCATTGTCCTCTCTTCCCACGTGTGTGAGCTTACACGACTGGAAGGATTGGACCAATTGAGTGGCCAACTCGTGATATGGAAGTAGTTTCTCATTACGTACTTGCCAAATTTTTAAAACCTGGTTTATGACAAGGAGCGAATCTCCAAAGACCTCGATGCATGATGCCCCTAGAGTTTTCGAAATCCTTAAGCCTTGTATGAGTGCTTCATACTCAGCTACGTTGTTGGAACATTCGAAATCTAAGCGGACTGCTATGGGAATCTCGCCCTTTTCAGGGGAGATTAGGATGATCCCGGCACCAGCCCCTCGTTGGTTTCGTGCCCCGTCGAAATGCATCTTCCACACTTGGTTTTCGAAAGAATTTGCCAAAATGTGGTTTTGAAAATGGTTTTGCAATATGCCTTCATCAGGCATTTCGACAAGAGTGGGATATGCATCCTCCAAGGGGAAGTCAGCCACGTAATCTGCTAGGGCTTGCCCCTTAACGGAGATCTGGTGATGGTATTTCAGATCATACTCCATTAGAAGGAGTTGCCATTTGCCCAATCTACCCGTGAGAATGGGTTTTTCGAACAAGTGCTTGATTGGATCATGCTTGGACACTATCCAGATCTCATGATCTAGGAAGTAGTGTCTGAATTTCTGGCAGGCCCAAACTAGGGCCAAGCACGTCTTCTCCATGGCTTGATAATTTCGTTCATAAGCCAAGAGAGTTTTCGAAATATAGTAGATGGCATACTCCTTATGGGTGTCATCCTCGTATTGAGCCAACAGGGCTCCTAAAGCGTTTACATGCACGGAGATGTATAATAAAAGCGGTTTTCCTTGTTTTGGAGGATTCAAAACGGGGGGATTAACCAAGTATGCCTTTAGTCTCTCGAAGGACTTTTGGCATTCGTCATCCCATAAGAATTTCGTACCCTTCCTTAACAGTTTGTTGAAGGGTGCGCATCTAGTTGCCAGATTCGATATGAATCGGCGCACAGATTGTAATCGACCCTGGAGGCTACGGACTTGGGTGAGATTGGAGGGTGGAGCCATGTCTATGATGGCTCGACACTTAGAGGGGTCGACTTCTATTCCCCTTTGGCTCACCATAAAGCCTAGAAGCTTCCCTGATTCTACCCCGAACACACATTTTTGAGGGTTTAGCTTTACTTTGTAAAGCCTAAGCCTTTCGAAAATCTTTTGTAAACATTCGATATGGGTGCATCGGGTTTTGGATTTTGCCAAGAGATCATCTACATACACTTCTACAAGCTCGTGAATTTGATCATGGAAGATCGTGTTCATGGCTCGTTGGTATGTTGCGCCGGCATTTTTCAAACCAAAGGGCATGACTGTATAGCAGTACGTGCCCCATGGGGTTGTGAAGGCGGTCTTACCCTGATCTCGTGGGCTTAGTTTGATTTGATTATAGCCTGAATAACCATCCATGAATGAAAACATTTCATGATTTGCAGTACTATCGACTATCAAATCTATGTTTGGTAAAGGATAATTATCCTTTGGAGTGGCTTTATTCAGGTTTCTAAAATCGATGCATATTCGAATTTTCCCATTGGTTTTTCGAACCACAACGATATTTGACAACCAATCAGAATACGCAATGGGTTTTATAAATCCGGCTTTTAGCAGATCTTCTAAACCCTCTTTGACTTGCGTTTGTACATTCGGGTGTATTTTCCTAAGCTTCTGCTTTATGGGTTTTACCCCTGCATCTAAGGGAAGACGATGCTCGACTATGCTGGGATCTATGCCCGGCATGTCTTCATACGTCCATGCAAACACATCTAAATAGGCTTGTAGAAATGCATTGAATGCTAACTTTTCAGTTTCATGCAAGCATGCGCCTATTTTAATGGTTTTGGGATTGGAATCATCCCCTAGGTTCACCTCTACGAAATCTCCTCCTACTGATTGGGAAGGTCTTTCAAAATCGAGAATTCTATGAAATTCTAGGAGCTCAGAAGTGGGATCTTCCTCAAGGGGATCCACTTCTGGGCTTTGATCATTCTCGTGGGCTATAGACCCGAGGGAACTTGATGCGTGGTTTTCAAAATGACCTGGTTTTGTACTTGGATTTTCAAGTGATTTCGAAATTTTTGGTCTGGCTATGCAGACGACGTTTCTTTCGAAATCCTTTTCTTTTGCCAAAGTCCTACCAGGAGCAGCTATGTACAAAATCTTTTTGGTATTTTCCAAATTTTCGATTTTTTTGGGTTTTTGTAAAACAAGAATTTTGGGAACTATACAAAGCACACTTTTTTCGAGTTTTTGTTTTTCCATTGTTTTTGGTTTTTCTTATTTTTCGATTTTTTTTTATTTTAAGTTTTCAAATGTTTTTGGTATTTTTAGAAAAAGGGATCTTCCGTCACACCTACAAAGGGAAAACACTATGGGTTAGACTTGGAACAAGAGGTCTAAACCATAGGTTTCTTCTAAGACAGGCTCCGGGGCACCCTTGACCCAGGTGGTCACAGGGGGTGGCTCCGGCGGTATTCGGGGAGTATAGCCGATCCCATATCGGCTTGGGTTGGCCCTAGGAAGGATGGGCTCTAGGAGACCCTGGTTTTGTGCCCTAGACTCTTGTAGGGCGTGTAGCCCATGTTCAATAACATGTTCCACGACCTTTTGTTTTTTGAAAAGATGGGATACAAGTCGTGGTCCTGGAATATGCTATCGTCCATATTAGGCTCGTATGGCCTTTTGTCCAGGGGTTTTGGAAATAGGGAACGTTTGGGTTTTCCTAGGAGGATTAGAGTCGGGAGGGGGCCTGCTTTGGGCGGCCCCTTCACACATACAACCTTCCTAGGGTTGTTCAACACGAGCCGAGGTGGCTCAACCATAATTTGCCCCAGGTTAGCCTCATGGGCCTGGGAGCTCGATAAACAAGGGGAGTTTATGATCCCCTGAAGCTGTGGGTGACTCTCACCTAGGATCACTACGACCTGGTCCCTAAAAGGGATCTTGACACACTTGTGGAAGGTGGATGGCACAGCGCACAAACTGTGTATCCAGGGTCTTCCCAGCAAAAGGTTATAATGGGGGTGAATGTCCAAGACATGGAACACCCCCGTGTGTTCGATCCCTCCCGTTTCCATTGGGAGTTCGATGGATCCTAAAGGCCTAGACGCATTCCCATCGTATCCAGTGATAACGATGGGGCTTGGGTTTACTGAAGTCAAGGTGACTCCGATTTTGTACGCCACGTGAAGTGGAAGGATGTTGAGCCCTCCTCCACCATCGACTAGGCACCTGTCCAGAGAGTGGTTGTTTAGAACCACCTCGATATGCAGGGCCTGGTTATGGGTTTCGTAGGGTCTATCTACATCATCTTCCGAAAAGGTGATGGGCGATTTTGCTCCTAATAAAGCCACTTGGGCAGACAAGGATTCCGGACTTATGTTTGAATCAACCTTGGCCCTTTCTAGAATTTTCTCTAAGACAAGTCTATGCCTAGGCGAGGTTTTGATAAGCTCTAGGATAGACATGTGAATAGGAATCTTTGAAAGGTGGTTTTCGAAATCATAAGGATTTAGGATGATTTTGTCTTTATCTGCTTTTGGCAGACCACTAGGGATACATGCTTTTGAGGGGCCAGGCACACTGACCACCTTTTGAGCACCTTGAAGGTGCGGGGGTTGGTAGATCCTCCCGGATCTAGTGACTTCCCCCACGACTAGCCTAGGGTTCGCGCTAAACTTGGCTCTAAGGATGAGCTGAGGAGAACCTTGGATTTTCAAAACTGGTCTTGTCGGGGTTTCCACTTTTGGTGGTCCCCGAATGACGACTTGGGCGGGCCTCTTGTATAGCACAAGGATGGGCGCACAAGCAGGTCGACCAGGTTCTGGCTTTTGCGCTAGTTCCTTGGAAATGGTGAGGGTACATACCTCCTTTCCTTTCCCATTGCCACTGGCGTGTTTGGGAAAGGGTTCCTTGAAGATAGCTTGAGGTGGCTCAGGTTCCGCAGTGACCTGGAGCCGGCCCTCCGCTATCAAGTTCTCAATTTTATTTAGAAGAGAGAAGCACCGTTTGGTATCATGGCCTTTGAGCCGATGATACTTGCAAAATCGGTTTAAATACCCCCCTTTGGACGTGACTCCTTCGGGGATTTCAGGGAGTTCGATCATGCCCTGGGCAAGTAAGAGGTCTAGGACCTCCGACACAGGTTGCCCCAGCGGAGTGTACTCCCGTTTTTCAATTGGTTTTGAAAAATTGCGTTCTCTCTTATTTTCTATTTTTTCAAAATTTTTAGAAGTGCCCGCCATGCCTGGATCCACCCGGACATTGGCGATTTTATGGGGCTTTGCCCCTTTGTCCGTTGTGGGCAGCCCATATGCGATGGGTTTTTCCACACGTGTTTTGGGAACGGCACTTCCTTTCCATAAGTGGTCGTATGTCCCTTTTCGCAAGTTGGTTTCGAAAAGGGAGGCCTTTTTGATCAACTTATGGAAAGTTGAAATCTCATGGAGCGAGAGAAGCGTTTTTAACTCGCTTTTGAAATTATCCAGGATGAGCATTACTGCGCATCCTTCGGATATAGGCTCTCGCACTTGGCCCAAAAGAGACCTCCATCTTATAATGAAGGCATGCACGTCTTCGTTCATGCCTTGCTTTGTATCCCTTAAGGTATTCAAGGTTGGCGTGACTTCCACGTTGTGTGCAAATCTTTGCATGAAGCAGTTCGCTAACTCTTCAAAAGTAGCGAACTGGCTTAAGTCGTAGGAAGCCAGCCATTTGGCAGCTGTGCCTTTAAGGGATAGAGGGAACCAATACACCCATTTCATCGAGTCCTTTTTCTTCTTATGGGCTCGACGTGAAAAAAGCTGCAAGTGAGACCTAGGGTCTCCCATGCCATCATACCGATGGAAGTTCGGTATTTCATCGTCACTGTCTGTTTCGTAATCCATAGGAAGGAAATCAGACAGGGCGTAGCTTCTTTTCTCTTTATTTTGCCCTTTCAGCAGCTGCTGTAGGGCTTTACGGTCCTTTTGTGTGAAGGACTCGTGGTATTGGTTGCCTTCCATTACGGAGGCCTCTTTTTGCTTGCGAGGTTTTTCAAATTTCTTTTTAGGCCTTTGTTCACCGTTTGATGAACATGAATCGCCTACTTCAGCCTCTTGGCTGAGAGCATCGATTTTGGCCTCAAATTCCCTTCTCAAGTCCTCGATTTCATCTAGTTTTATTTTGTTTTTGAAAACCCTCCTAGAGTGAGAACTTGATGCGCATGAGCCTTGGCTCGACACTTCACTTGGATTGGATTTTGACATGCTTTTCAAGCTTTTTTCAAAATTTCCTAAGTAAAAGCAAAGAAAACAAGTTAAAACGACACCTTTATAAAATTTTCGCAAGACTTCTACAAGCAAACTCGATTTCTGAAAAGGCTCACGTCCCACCGGGCGTGCCAATCTCTGTAGAAGCGCGAAAAATCCCCGCCTCTTCGCCTCTTTCGTGGCTTGGAGTGGATCTTATCGTGCGTCTAAGGCCTATGTATACAAATAGGGCGTGCCAGCTAGCTTACTTAAGCTAGCGAAGATATATTTAATACTGACTTCTAAACGTGGCGACTGTGAGCAAGTAAGCTCTTGTCGTCACAGACCTTCTTGCACCGATGCGCAAGGGTCAGTCTGTACGCTTTTGCAAAAAATCGAGTTTTGGGGAGAAAGTCCACGAAGCGGTTCGAGGTGTCTATTTCGGGTCTTTAAGATGCGATGGCATGTTTTAGATCACGTGGATTTGCACGTGCCTAAGTCTTTTCTTTTATCCCTTTTTGGGCCGCCTAGTTTGTGTGTTATGAACACTCCACTATATGGGCGAATTCGAGCGGGGCTTGCTTCGATGCAATATGCGTCCTACCTCGTGGTATGGCGTAGATGCAATGCAAACTCACGCTACTCCAAAAGGAAAACCCGAAATGTAAAGACAATACTGAAGGGGAAATAACAGAAGGGAAATAACCGAAGGGAAATAACCGAAGGGAAATAACCGAAGGGAGATATGTATATATCTTATGTATATGAGCCCTTACTCGGGTCTTGCAAATAAGAGCGAAGGCTCAATGTGGGTGCGTGCTTGAATTGAAAGACTTACACACACGACATGAAATAAAACCCAAATATAAATTGCAGTATGGCCTTGACTAAGGTCTTGGGAGTAAGAGCGAAGGCTCAATGTGTGTGAGAGTGCTTGAATTGAAGTACTACACACACGACATAAATGAAACCCAAATATAACTGCAATAAGGCCTTTACTAAGGTCTTGGGAGTAAGAGCGAAGGCTCAATGTGTGTGAAAGTGCTTGAATTGAAAGACTTACTCACACGACAAGAAATGAAACCCAAATAGTATAGGTCGGCCCTTACTTGGGTCTTTCAAATAAGAGCGAAAGCTCAATGTGTGTGAGAGTGCTTGAATTGAAAGACAACGCACCCAACTTAAACAAAACCCTTCGAAAATGAAAGTATATATACACTTATATATTAGGGGCTGATTAGGCCCGTGTGTGTTCAAAATGGTGCACGACTAAGAGAGTGCACGTGTGTGGTTGTGCCAAGCCACGTTATTACAAGCGGGGGGAGACTATGCTCCATTATTACAACCCCGTATCAAATTGAATTTCAAGCAAGTGTACGACTAAAGACCGAGTTTAGACACTTACGAGTAGCTGGTCCGTAGAGGTCTTGCTTGAGCGTGGCCTTGGCCTTGGGCTGCCAACGGGAGCTCCGCGAAGGTAGGTGATCAAGGGTGCTGGCCGGCTGCAAGTGGGGCGCGGGATAGGCGCCTCGGAGGTGGCCGGCGGCAAGTAGGTGGCGCCTCCAAGTAGGGAGTTTAGAGTGGCTGAATAAGTGGGTATTAGGGTCACTAGGGAAGTTGGGTACTTAGGGAAACTGGACCTAAAAGGTGAGCTAGTGGGAAGGCCAAATAGGACACCTAGGGGGGTTGGCCGAATGGGAGATGGTGGCTAAGTAGTGGCCAGCAACTTGGGTTATACTAGGTTCGGCTAGGTTTAGGTGGTGGCGGCAAAGGGGGTGAGCTGAAGGGAGGATGGGTGGCTAAGAGTGGAGAGGTGGTAGAGAAGGGGGCTAGGTAAGGTGGAGGGTACTTACCGAATGGGGAGAAGTGGCGGATGGAGTGGGAAAGTGACGGGCAGGTGGCTGTCGGCTGGTTCGGTTGGGGGAAGACGATGGCGTCCGGCTGAGGGGTGGTGGTGGTGGATGGAAGAGGGAAGGTGGCGGAGCAGGTGGCGGCTGGTGGAGCAGCTGGAGCAGGCCAAGGTGGGGAGTTGTCCCGGCTGGGTGAGAGAAGGGAGATGGAGAGGGCCCGGCTGGGTGAGGTAGAGTGGTTCCCACTTGGAAAACCCGCCCACAAGGAGGGGGGTTTAAATAGGGGATGGGTAGGTCGGTTAGGGCTGGGTTGTGGGTAGTGGTTAGGTGGTTTAGGTAGGGTGGTATGTAGATAAGGTGGGCTGGATGGGGTTGGGCCAGATATTTTAAAACTAGGGGTTTGGGTAAATCGTGGGCTAAGGGTGGTTTAGGGGTTTAGGGTGAGGTTAGGTGGTTGGGTTTTAGGGTGAGGTTTAGTGAGCTAGGTTAGGTGATTAGGCTAGGTTTAGGCTAGGATTAGGGAAATTAATCTAGGTTTAGGGAAGGATTAGGGAAGTGGGTTAGGTGATTAGGTTGGGATTAGGCCGGGATTAGGGAAGTGGGTTAGGTGATTAGGTTCAGATTAGGGGTGGATTAGGGGTTTAGGCTAGGTTTAGGCATTTTGGGTTAGGTTTAGGTGAAGGAGCTCCCTTAGCATGGCCCATAGACCTTGATCACCCCATGTTGGTGCAGCCCTAGGTTAGGTTTTAGCTAATTACAAGCTTAAACCCACTCAATTAGGCTAACCCACATGATTAACCCAAACTTGACACACAAGTCAAGCTTAATACAACACTCTTGATATTTTTCAACCCCACTCTCTCTCATGCCCATGATCCCACGTGAAACTCAAGTGGGCCCCACCTCCCTTTATGAGAAGGTGATGTGGGCCATGGATATGGATATTGGATTGGATCTCTGGATCCAAATCCAAATCCAAGTCCACATATGGGTTTGGATTGGAATCTGGATATATATGGTCCAGATCCAATCCAAACTGAACTCTGACTCCTTCGAGCTGGGTTCGAAACGGACGATTCGTGCGGGGCCTGACAGCATCAGTACTCCGTCTGTGTTGGGTCTTCGCCAACATAGTCGTCCGCCTCCGTTTCTGCCTTCCGGAGATGACTTCAGATGCTATTTTGATAAGAACAGGGTCTTGGACGTTCGAGATCCTGGGGTGTGAATCAGATACAAGAGTTGCTGCGCTGGGCTCGACAGGTGCTCCGGTTCCGGGCTCTTCTTGGCTCTCCTGGTCCTGTCTTGATCGGGCCAAGCCACTTCGGGGTTTCAAAACATGTTTTTAAAAGGGTTTTCAAAAGCCATATTATATGTTTTAGAAAGATAAAGTTTAAAACATATGTACAGAGTTGTTTGGAAGGCTCCTGGGTTTCCAAACTCAAAATGGCCCTTTGGGGGCTGCTTGTATAAAACCAGATTCATTTTGAGAAATTCGTGGGATTTCGGGGTGTTTACACCAAGTAAGGGTCGTGTTATACTATTTGGGTTTAATTTCATGTTGTGTGCATAGTACTTCAATTCAAGCACTCACACACATTGAGCTTTCGCTCTTACTCCTAAGACCTTAGTCAAGGCCATACTGCAAGTTATATTTGGGTTTAATTTCTTGTCGTGTGTGTAAGTCTTTCAATTCAAGCACGCACCCACATTGAGCCTTTGCTCTTATTTGCAAGACCCAAGTAAGGGCCCATATACATACTCTATATACGTATTTCCCTTCGGTTATTTCCCTTCAGTATTGTCTTTACATTTTGGGTTTTCCCTTTGGAGTAGCATGAGTTTGCATTGCATCTACGCCATACCACGAGGTAGGACGCATATTGCATCAAAGCAAGCCCCGCTCGAATTCGCCCATGTAGTGGAGTGTTCATAACACACAAACTAGGTGGCCCATAAAGGGATAAAAGGAAAGACTTAGGCACGTGCAAAACCACGTGATCTAAAATTTGCAATCGCATCTAAAAGACCCGAATTAGACACCTCGAACCGCTTCGTAGGCTTTCTATCCCAAAAACTCGATTTTTGCAAAGCGTACAGACTGACCCTTGCGCATCTGTGCAAGAAGGTCTGCGATGACAAGAGCTCACTTGCTCACAGTCGCCACGTTAGAAGTCAGTTTAGAATATATCTTCACTAGCTTAGGTAAGCTAGCTGGCACGCCCTGTTTACATAAATAGGCCTTAGACGCACGAGAGGATCCGCTCCAAGCCCTGAAAAGGTGAGAGGCGGGGATTTTTCGCCCGTCTACAATGTCGTGTGTGTAGTCTTTTAATTCAAGCATGCACCCACATTGAGCCTTCACTCTTATTTGCAAGACCCAAGTAAGGGCCCATATATACATTATATACATATCTCCCTTCGGCATTTACATTACAAGTCATTTCCCTTCGGTTATTTCCCTTAAGTCATTTCCCTTTAGTATTGTCTTTAAATTCGGGTTTTCCCTTTGGAGTAGCATGAGTTTGCATTGCATCTACACCATACCACGAGTTAGGACGCATATTGCATCAAAGCAAACTCTGTACTCCCTCTCAAATTCGCCCCATGTAGTGGAGTGTTCATAACACACACCTAGGTGGCCCATAAAGGGATAAAAAGAAAGACTTAGGCACGTGCAAATCCACGTGATCTAAAATCTGCAATCGCACTAAAAAGACCCGAATCAAACACCTCGAACCGCTCTCGTAGGCTTTTTCTACCCTAAACTCAATTTTTAAAGCATACAGACTGACCCTTGCGCATCGGTGCAAGAAGGTCTGCGACGGCAAGAGCTCACTTGCTCACAGTCGCCATGTTAGAAGTCAGATTAAAATATATCTTCGCTAGCTTAGGTAAGCTAGCTGGCACGCCCTGTTTATACAAATAGGACTTAGACACACGAAAGGATCCTCTCCAGGCCTAAGAAACCAGGGAGGCGGAGGTTTTCTGTGTCTACAGAGTTTGGCACGCCCTGTGGGACGTGAGTCTTTCAAAAGTTGAGTTAGTCTAGAAACTTGCAAAAAATTTTCAAAGAGGTGTCGTTTTTAACTTTGTTTTCTTTGCTTGTACTTAGTGTAAACACCCCGAAATCCCACGAATTTCTTAAACAAACCTGGTTTTGTAAAAGCAACCCCAAAGGGCCATTTTTGAGTCTGGAAACCCAGGAGCCTTCCAGACAACCCTGTATATATGTTTTAAACTTTATATTTCAAAAATACATAATATGGCTTTCGAAAACCCTTTTAAAACATGTTTCGGAAACCCCGAAGCGGCTTGGCCTAATCCAGACAAGACTAGGAGAGCTAAGAAGAGCCCGGAATCGGAGCGCATGTCGAGCCCGGCGCAGCAACTCTTGTATTTGATTCACACCCCCAGGATCTCGAACGTCCAAGACCCTGTTCTTATCAAAATATCATTTGAAGTCATCTCCGGAAGGCAGAAACGGAGGCGGACGACCATGTTGGTGAAGACCCAACGAAGACGGAGTACTGATGCTGTCAGGCCCCACACGAATCGTCCATTTCGAACCCAGCTCGAAGGAGTCAGAGTTCAGTTTGGATTGGATCTGGTCCATATATATCCAGATCTCAATCCAAACCCATATGTGGACTTGGATTTGGATTTGGATCCAGAGATCCAATCCAATATCCATATCCATGGCCCACATCACCTTCTCATAAATGGAGGTGGGGCCCACTTGAAATTCACGTGGGATCATGGGCATGAGAGAGAGTGGGGATGGATAAGATCAAGAGTGTTGTAATTAAGCTTGACTTGTGTGTCAAGTTTGGGGTTAATCATGTGGGTTAGCCTAATTGAGTGGGTTTAAGCTTGTAATTAGCCAAAACCTAACCTAGGGCTGCACCAACATGAGGTGGTTAAGGTCTATGGGCCATGCAAAGGGAGCTCCTTCACCTAAACCTAACCCAAAACACCTAATCCAAGCCCATTCCCCTAATCCACCCCTAATCTAAGCCTAATCACCTAACCCACTTCCTTAATCCCGACCTAATCCCAACCTAATCACCTAACCCACTTCCCTAATCCTTCCCTAAACTAGATTAATTTCCCTAATCCTAGCCTAATCACCTAACCTAGCTCACTAAACCTCACCCTAAAACCCAACCACCTAACCTAGCCCTAAACCCCTAAACCACCCCTAGCCCACAATCTACCCAAACCCCTAGTTTTCAAAATATCTGGCCCAACCCTTTCCAGCCCACCTTATCTACATACCACCCTACCTAAACCACCTAACCACTACCCCAAGCCCAGCCCTAACCGACCTACCCATCCCTATTTAAACCCCCCCCCTCTCCAAGCCAGCCGGGTCCTATCCTTCCTCTCTTTCCCCCAAGTCCAGCCGACTCCTCCACTTCCCCAGCTGCTCCACCTGCTCCGCCTGCACCGCCACCTATTCTCCATCCCACCACCACTTGCACCGCCATCTCCGCCACCTCCCGGCCGAGCATCACTACCTGCCCTTCTCCCTTCCAGCCGAGCGCCATCTCCTCTCCATTCGGTAAGTACCCCACACTTTACCTAGCTCCTTGTCTACTCCCTCTCCACTCCCAGCCACCCACCATACCCCCACCTTACCTACACATCAGCCCCTCGCCGCCACCACTCCCACTCGGCCAAACCTTAGCCGCCCCAGCCATTTGCCACTACCTAACTCCCCTTAACTACACCCGGCCCCCCTATTAGATTTCCTAAGACCTGCCCATAACACTCCCTTACACCCACTATCCCCACTATCACCTAGCCCCATCACCTAACTAGCTACCTTCCCATACTCCAACCTTAGTCATCCTAGCAGCCCGCCACCACCACATCTCCCTAGTCGGCCACTCCAACCGACTATCCCTTTCATTCGGCCAGTCATCTCCATTCCCCTAGGTGTCCCATTCGACCTTCCCTTAAGCTCCTCTTAGGTCCATATTCCCTAACACTCTATACTCTCTTCGTGACCCTACATACCCACCTTGCCCAGCCCCTTTAATTCCCATCATCAAGGCGACACCCACTTGCAGCCGGCCACCTTCGAGGCGCCTATCCCGCGCCCCACTTGCAGCCGGCCAGCACCCTTTGTCATTCACCCTCGCGGAGCTCCCGTTTGCAGCCCAAGGAGAAGGCCAAGCCCACGCTCAAGCAAGGCCTCTACGGACCAGCTACTCGTAAGTGCCTAAACTCGGTCTTTAGTTGTATACTTGCTTGAGATTCAATTTGATACGGGGTTGTAATAACGGAGCATAGTCTCCCCCCGCTTGTAATAACGTGGCTTGGCACACCCACACACGTGCACTCTCTTAGTCGTGCACGATTTTGAACACACACGGGCCTAATCAGCCCCTAATACATAAGTATATATATATATATTTTCATTTTCGAAGGGTTTTTGCTTAAGTTGGGTGCGTTGTCTTTCAATTCAAGCACTCTCACACACATTGAGCTTTTGCTCTTATTTGAAAGACCCAAGTAAGGGCCGACCTATACTATTTGGGTTTCATTTCATGTCGTGTGAGTAAGTCTTTCAATTCAAGCACTCTCACACACATTGAGCTTTCGCTCTTATTTGAAAGACCCAAGTAAGGGCCGACCTATACTATTTGGGTTTCATTTCATGTAGTGTGAGTAAGTCTTTCAATTCAAGCACTCTCACACACATTGAGCTTTCGCTCTTATTTGAAAGACCCAAGTAAGGGCCGACCTATACTATTTGGGTTTCATTTCATGTCGTGTGAGTAAGTCTTTCAATTCAAGCACTTTCACACACATTGAGCCTTCGCTCTTACTCCCAAGACCTTAGTGTAAACACCCCAAATCTTCTATTTTTCAAAAACTCTCAAAACACATAAAAGCTCATTTGAGCCAAAACGACGACCTGTTTTGAAATGTGAAAACAGGTACAGAAGGCAAAAGAAGACCCTAGGCCCGAAGAGGATTCAAGCCCAGAGCTTCAGAAGCCACTCCCTGATAAAAAAACAAAAGAAAGCTGAGCCCATTTGATGAAAAGCTCAACGGAGTCCAGAACGGCGAGACGGAGTCCGGACGACAAAGTTGGGGAAAACCCAGCACCAGACGGAGCGCTGATGAAGCCAGTGCCCGCACAGATCGTTCGCCTCGAGAAGCCAAGAAGGACTGTCCGAAGAAATTTTGATTTGGATCTGGACCATATATATCCAGATCCAAATCCATGTAATGAATAGTGTTTGGATTTGGGCCAATCCAAATAGTGTTTGGGTCGATCCAAATAGTGTTTGGATTTGGATTGGATCCAAATAGTGTTTGGATTGGATCGGATCTGGATCAAAATATCCAGATCCGTATCCATAAAAATATTGGGTTTGGATCGGATACAGATCTGAAAATATCCGAGATCCAATATCCAGATCCAAATAGTGTTTGGATTTGGGTATGGATCCAAACCCCAAACCCAAACCCAAATCCAAGACCCACCTCAAATCTCTATAAATAGAGGTGAGGGGGTCCATGTAAAGGGTTCATGCAAATATTTGGGAGGAGAGAGAGGGAGTGATAGACCTAGCCATGTGGGCTCATTGGGTGAGGTGGGTTCAAGCCATGTGGGCTAAGTGGGTCTAGACCAAGGGGCTGCAACCAAGGTGGGCTGGACCAAGTGGCTGCAACCGTGGAGACGTGGGCTCAAGCCAAGAAGGACCGGCTCCAAGAGGTAAGCCTAACCTAACCTAGCCATTCTCTCTACACCCCTCTAAACCTAACCCCAACCTAGCCTAGGTTCGAACCTACCTAACCCCAACTGAACCTAACCCTAACTAAGCCTAGCCCTAACCCAACCTAGGTTCGACCAAACCTAACCCTAGACTTGAACCAACCTAAACCTAACCGGACCGCGCCTGCCGTGCGCACCCTGACGCTGTCCGCGCGCCCTGACGCTATCCCGTGCCCTGACGCCACACCGCGCCCTGCTGCCTGCCGCGCGCCCCCTCGCCTGCTTGCACGCCCCGCGCCGCAGCGCGTCCTGCGCCACAGCACGCCACGCGCCACTGCAGCCGCGTCAGGCGCCCGTCTGCTGCGCCAGGCGCCCAACAGCCGCGCCAGCCACCCGACCACCTCCCTACTGATTTGATCACCCCCCTGCTGACCTAACCTGCACCCTGGCCGTGACCTGCACCCTAGGACAGACCCTACACAGCCCCATCTTTGCCGAACCTTAGTTCCCCTAAGACCCTAATCGTGCCCCATAGAACCTCCCTCAAAGCCACCTAGGATAACCCCCTCTTGGCTGCCCAAGGTGAACCGTGAGCCCACGTGCAAGCAAGTTGAACATGGACCAGCTATTTGTAAGTGTCTAAACTTGGTCTATTACATTAACTTGCTTTATATTCAATTAAATTTTGATACGGGGTTGTAGTAAAGGAGCTTCGTCTCCCCCCGATTGTAATAACGTGGTTTGACACACCCACACACACACGCACTTGAGCCTTTCCGCTCTTAGTCGTACACTTTTTGCACACACACGGGCCTAACAAGCCCTTAATATATAGTTATATTTATATATTTTAAGTCAAGGGGGTTTTTAATTAAGTCGTGTGTGTTGTCTTTCCATTTTCCACACGCACACACATTGAGCCTTCGCTCTTACTCCCAAGACCTTAGTAAAGGCCTTATTGCAGTTATATTTGGGTTTCATTTATGTCGTGTGCGTAGTACTTCAATTCTACACTCACACACATTGAGCTTTCGCTCTTACTCCCAAGACCTTAGTCAAGGCATACTGCAATTTATATTTGGGTTTCATTTCATGTCGTGTGTGTAAGTCTTTCAATTCAAGCACGCACACACATTGAGCCTTCGCTCTTATTTACAAGACCCAAGTAAGGGCCCCTACATATACTCTATATAAAGTATTTCTTTCGGCTACGTCTTTAAGATTCGGGTTTTAAGGTTCAAGTTGTGTGCGTTGTCTTTCAATATATACACGACACACACTTACACAATTGAGCCTTTCCGCTCTTAAGATATAGCCATATTTCCCCTTTCGCTATTTACTTTACAAGTCATTTCCCTTCGGCTATTTACTTTACAAGTCATTTCCCTTCGGCAATTTCCCTTCGGCATTGTCTTTTAATTTCGGGTTTTCCCTTTGGAGTAGCGTGAGTTTGTATTGCATCTACGCCATACCACGAGGTAGGACGCATATTGCATCGAAGCAAGCCCCGTACTCCCGCTCAAATTCGCCCCATGTAGTGGAGTGTTCATAACACACACCTAGGTGGCCCATAAAGGGATAAAAAGAAAGACTTAGGCACGTGCAAATCCACGTGATCTAAAATCTGAGAATCGTACAAACCCGAATCAAATCGTGCAAGACTTAGGGTCGTCCAACCCTTATAAAGTCAAAATCGCCCAAATGCATGGTTTTCAAAAGGTTTTAAAACACTTCTTCAATCAAAATATATTTTGAGTTAAACTTGTTTCAAAACGAAGTCTCTAAGCGTACAGACTGACCCTTGCGCATCGGTGCAAGAAGGTCTGCGACGTAAAAATCCCGCTTGCCTACAATCGCCTTTCAAAAGTCAGATTGTTTTCAAAACATACTTTGCTAGTTAAAGTAAACTAGCTGGCACGCCCATAAAGCGAAGTAGATTGCGAAAAGGTTCACTTCAGGCCTAAGAACCCGTAAGTGAAAATTTTCGGTGTCTACAATTTGGCACGCCCGGTGGGACCTGGGACTTAAGCAGACTTCAAACAAACGAGTTATACTCAAATTTTCGAAAAAAAAAAAGTGTTTTTCAAAAATCGTGCATACTTAGGAAAATTGCATGAAAATGGATAGAAAGCTACAAAAATCTTCGTTGAGTAAACTAAAAGAGGTTTTCAAATCAGATAAAGCCCAAAGAGAGCTCGATGAGATTGAAAAAATATTTCAAAAGATGGATGCTTTAAGCAAGGAGCTTAGAGCCCATCGAACACATAGCAGCTCTTCGAGGGCACATACAGATCGTGAATTGAAAACCGATCTCAAACTCAACGAAGGATTGGAGATTAGAGACAAATCCCGGCAAAGGGATAAGTCGTCCACTCCTACAACTTCAAGCTTTTCAAAATCCATAGAAAAACCAAAAAAAGATTTTTCTATTTCAAAAAACCAAAAAAATCTTGAAAATTTGGAAAAAGACCAAAAAATTGAAAAACAAAATTTTGGAATTTCGAAAACTTCAAGTCCTAAGTCTAGGCACACACATACAGTGGGACATGAAGTCCACACCCTACAAAGGAACGAGAGTGAAAAACAGGAAGGTTTCGAAAGGAAACGCCTCGTTAAACCCCGGGGGCTCAAAACAGAGTTACCCGGGAAATCGGCTTGCTCTCACCCTGAAAAGGTAGACAAGCCACAAAGAGGTATGCCTGAAACCCATCCTTCTCAAGACTCTCTTCTTCATGTAGGGTCATCAGATGCATTGGATAACCCCTTTGCACACACAAACCCACAAACTGTGCCAAAACTTGAGGATTTTCAAGGTGCGTCAACTGTTGTGCACCATTCAAAGGAATTTCAAAAACAAAAAGAAGTTCCGAAAATGGTAGACATGGAGACCCCTAATGCATGCATCGACATCTTAGGAGCTCATAACCCTACCATAGAAAAACCCACTTCTTCGAGCCTAGTCTTGTGCCCTGGAGCCAAGGCTATGGCTTTAAAACAAAAAAATCAATCCCTAGGGGCACCACGAGTTGAACCTAGGGACCAAGTCAAAAACTTCAAGGGACCTTGCATGGCTCCCCTTGAAGTAAATCTTTCCCAAAATAGGGTATGGAACCATAAGTTTTCCATAACCCTGCTATGTCCAAAACTCCTCAAGGAACCAAGCTTGGCTTTCCTTGAGGGCAAAGTCTCCCAAACCAGGTTTGTATGGAAGCCCAAGTCTTCCATCACCCCGGAATCCAAACTCCCGATATCCAAAAGGGTATATATCCCCAACATGGACGATTCCATGTTCCAAGACCATGATTTATACCAAAACTTTTCGAAAAGCAAAAAGTCTTGGAACATGATTCTGAATATGGGATATAAACCCTACGCGGGCCTGGGAACCCGAAACCAAGGTAGGCTTGAGCCTGTCCTACCTAAAACCAATAGGGAACGATATGGACTGGGCTACAGCCCACCCATACCACCAGAGCCGCCACCTAAGACCATCTGGGTCAAGGGTGCCTTGTAGAACCTCTAAAACCGAAACCCATGTCTTAGACCTATCTGATTAGAGTCTGATTCATGAATGTTTTCTTTGAAGGTTCAATGGAAGATCCCTACTTTTGAAAAAGACAAAAAAAGTTGAAAACTCTCAAAATCTCAAAAACATTTGGAAAAATGAAAATTACAAAAAGAAATTTATTTCCAAAAGCCTTTGGCCATGTACAAAGCCCATTTTCGAAAAATTGTAAAAATGCTTTCGAAAATTGTATATACTCCCTGAAACCAAGTGTGCAAAAAGCTAGTCCTATCTACCCTTTTGCCTAGAGCTTTTTCAAAAATGAAAAGCTCGAGAATCACCAAAGCAAGGAGGAATAAACACCTCCAAGCTTCCTGAACTTCGCAAAAATCCTTAACTTATGGAAAATTGGGGATTTTTAGAAATAAGTTAACCCATAGTGTGTGCATAAGCATCATGCATTACACTTTGAAATCATTCATATGCATCGAGTCTAGACATCATTCTAGAAATCGAATTCAGGGTTTTGCAAAATCAAAGGGGCAATAAGAGTCGACCCCCTAAGTATCGAGCCTTCATAGGCATGTCTCCATACAAATCAAAACCAACACCTTCGAGGCAAATTTTAAAAAAGGAAATGAGAATCTTGAAAAAGGGTTACACATTTCACAAAAACCTTTCATGGCTTTGAAAAGAAAGATTTTCTTCAACTTCTGGTTTATATAAAAACCTTGATTGTGTTAGGATAAAGAACATGAATCTCACGATGAAATATGGAGACCATGTCAAAACTAAAACCTGATGGCCATGACGATCACTTAGGGCTGGTTATGTTTCCCATCCTTGAGCAAAAAGTATCATGATCATGTTAGAAAAACCATGGAAGTGCATGGACATGAACATACCATTGTCCATCCAAAATCCCTTTGAAAAACCATGGCCCTTCACCATATGGCCATGCGAAATTCCCATCAAGCTAGGGGCATTTTTAAACACAACCCCTAGACACTTTCCATGGATAAGTGAACGCATCTCCTTCATGATTTGTGAGATACATTTCATGTGTTCATCGTTGCATAAAGACATGTATTTCCATTTTAAAACACATGGAGTGCATAGCATGCATCATATCACCCCGAAGAAAGCCCAAAAGGGTGGCAAACTCGAGTAGAAATATCCCCATGTCTTCAAAAGGGCAACAAAAATTAGAAATTTGTTGATATTGTGGATAGAAATTAGCAAAACCCCGAAAATGCCCGAATATTCAAAAGGGTTTATGCTGAATTCTTTTTCAAAAAGATTTTGAAAAATCGAACTCCTTTGAAACTTCTTGAAAGAAGGATCGAAGTAGATTGTATAACCCCGAATGGAGGAATCTATACTTTTCGAAAAGTAGAGTCTTCCAAAAATGAATTGGCTATATTTCAAAGAACCCTGGCTTACAAGATTAAGCCTTGTTCAAAATATCAAAATATTTTCGAATAGCAGATGCTATTAAGAAATAGGACGATCTCGTTTGAATCAAGTAACCAAAGGGATAAGCCCTCCCCCATCCTACTTTCTCTCCAAAAAGGAAAATTGGCTATTTTCAAAAGAAAGAAAAAAAATCGAGAATACAAAAACTCCTCCGAAAGTGGTCTTCCCTTCATAAACAGGGAATACAAAAACTCCTCCGAAAGAGGTCTTCTCGTTTCAAAAGAAAAAGGAGATATAAAAACACTCCTCCCAAAGAGGTCTTCCCTTCATAAACAGGGAATACAAAAACTCCTCCAAAGAGCTGCTCTCCTTTAAAGAAAAGAGGGATTAATGAAAAAATACTCCCAAAGGGAGACCCTCTATGAAAAAGAAACAAAAAGCCAAAGCTCCAAAGAGCGATTTTCCGATTCTTTGCCTAAAACCACGGGACACTTCAGAAGGGACCATGGTATCTCTTTCCCATATCCCTACGGCTTATCCCCGAGGAAAAAGATTCAAATTTGCGAAAATCCTAAAGTACGAATAAAATCGGCTTATTTGGATTTCATTTTGTTTGAGAACTCGACTCTGTTTTGTAGGAAATGGAACTTTGAAATGTTTTCCAAGTTTTCCTACCCAAAAAACCTCTACTGAGTAGCAGGTATTGAAACCCGAATGAAGGGAAGTATGAAAAATGGAAGTCCTTTTCGATACAAGTTAAAAGGAGTTCCTTTTCAAAAAGAAATTTTCGAAAAAAACCCACGAATGTCAAAAAGACATGGGTAAAAACGTGCTCGGAGCAGCCAGCCTCAAAAGGCTCTCTTCGGGCTCAAAAACCAAAAATAAAATTTTTCTCATGCATGCATTCAAAGAGTCGTTCGTGCATGATCATACATATAGGGAAATAGCTAGGAAAAGCCCCCTTTTGCTAAAAATCCCCACATGTGGAAAAAGAAAACAGGGTTTTTGCAAAATAAATGGTGTATTCTCGAGAAAATTTGAGGGAAAAACCAAAATGGGGTGTTTCTTCTTTGCCATTATCCAAATACATTTGGATAATGCCAAAGAGGGGCATCTGTAAACACCCCAAATCTTCTATTTTTCAAAAACTCTCAAAACACCAAAAAGCTCGTTTGAGCCAAAACGACGACCTGTTTTGAAATGTGAAAACAGGTACAGAAGGCAAAAGAAGACCCTAGGCCCGAAGAGGATTCAAGCCCAGAGCTTCAGAAGCCACTCCCTGATAAAAAAACAAAAGAAAGCTGAGCCCGTTTGATGAAAAGCTCAACGGAGTCCAGAACGGCGAGACGGAGTCCGGACGACAAAGTTGGGGAAAACCCAGCACCAGACGGAGCGCTGATGAAGCCAGTGCCCGCACAGATCGTTCGCCTCGAGAAGCCAAGAAGGACTGTCCGAAGAAATTTTGATTTGGATCTGGACCATATATATCCAGATCCAAATCCATGTAATGAATAGTGTTTGGATTTGGGCCAATCCAAATAGTGTTCGGGTCGATCCAAATAGTGTTTGGATTTGGATTGGATCCAAATAGTGTTTGGATTGGATCGGATCTGGATCAAAATATCCAGATCCGTATCCATAAAAATATTGGGTTTGGATCGGATACAGATCTGAAAATATCCGAGATCCAATATCCAGATCCAAATAGTGTTTGGATTTGGGTATGGATCCAAACCCCAAACCCAAACCCAAATCCAAGACCCACCTCAAATCTCTATAAATAGAGGTGAGGGGGTCCATGTAAAGGGTTCATGCAAATATTTGGGAGGAGAGAGAGGGAGTGATAGACCTAGCCATGTGGGCTCATTGGGTGAGGTGGGTTCAAGCCATGTGGGCTAAGTGGGTCTAGACCAAGGGGCTGCAACCAAGGTGGGCTGGACCAAGTGGCTGCAACCGTGGAGACGTGGGCTCAAGCCAAGAAGGACCGGCTCCAAGAGGTAAGCCTAACCTAACCTAGCCATTCTCTCTACACCCCTCTAAACCTAACCCCAACCTAGCCTAGGTTCGAACCTACCTAACCCCAACTGAACCTAACCCTAACTAAGCCTAGCCCTAACCCAACCTAGGTTCGACCAAACCTAACCCTAGACTTGAACCAACCTAAACCTAACCGGACCGCGCCTGCCGTGCGCACCCTGACGCTGTCCGCGCGCCCTGACGCTATCCCGTGCCCTGACGCCACACCGCGCCCTGCTGCCTGCCGCGCGCCCCCTCGCCTGCTTGCACGCCCCGCGCCGCAGCGCGTCCTGCGCCACAGCGCGCCACGCGCCACTGCAGCCGCGTCAGGCGCCCGTCTGCTGCGCCAGGCGCCCAACAGCCGCGCCAGCCACCCGACCACCTCCCTACTGATTTGATCACCCCCTGCTGACCTAACCTGCACCCTGGCCGTGACCTGCACCCTAGGACAGACCCTACACAGCCCCATCTTTGCCGAACCTTAGTTCCCCTAAGACCCTAATCGTGCCCCATAGAACCTCCCTCAAAGCCACCTAGGATAACCCCCTCTTGGCTGCCCAAGGTGAACCGTGAGCCCACGTGCAAGCAAGTTGAACATGGACCAGCTATTTGTAAGTGTCTAAACTTGGTCTATTACATTAACTTGCTTTATATTCAATTAAATTTTGATACGGGGTTGTAGTAAAGGAGCTTCGTCTCCCCCGATTGTAATAACGTGGTTTGACACACCCACACACACACGCACTTGAGCCTTTCCGCTCTTAGTCGTACACTTTTTGCACACACACGGGCCTAACAAGCCCTTAATATATAGTTATATTTATATATTTTAAGTCAAGGGGGTTTTTAATTAAGTCGTGTGTGTTGTCTTTCCATTTTCCACACGCACACACATTGAGCCTTCGCTCTTACTCCCAAGACCTTAGTAAAGGCCTTATTGCAGTTATATTTGGGTTTCATTTATGTCGTGTGCGTAGTACTTCAATTCTACACTCACACACATTGAGCTTTCGCTCTTACTCCCAAGACCTTAGTCAAGGCATACTGCAATTTATATTTGGGTTTCATTTCATGTCGTGTGTGTAAGTCTTTCAATTCAAGCACGCACACACATTGAGCCTTCGCTCTTATTTACAAGACCCAAGTAAGGGCCCCTACATATACTCTATATAAAGTATTTCTTTCGGCTACGTCTTTAAGATTCGGGTTTTAAGGTTCAAGTTGTGTGCGTTGTCTTTCAATATATACACGACACACACTTACACAATTGAGCCTTTCCGCTCTTAAGATATAGCCATATTTCCCCTTTCGCTATTTACTTTACAAGTCATTTCCCTTCGGCTATTTACTTTACAAGTCATTTCCCTTCGGCAATTTCCCTTCGGCATTGTCTTTTAATTTCGGGTTTTCCCTTTGGAGTAGCGTGAGTTTGCATTGCATCTACGCCATACCACGAGGTAGGACGCATATTGCATCGAAGCAAGCCCCGTACTCCCGCTCAAATTCGCCCCATGTAGTGGAGTGTTCATAACACACACCTAGGTGGCCCATAAAGGGATAAAAAGAAAGACTTAGGCACGTGCAAATCCACGTGATCTAAAATCTGAGAATCGTACAAACCCGAATCAAATCGTGCAAGACTTAGGGTCGTCCAACCCTTATAAAGTCAAAATCGCCCAAATGCATGGTTTTCAAAAGGTTTTAAAACACTTCTTCAATCAAAATATATTTTGAGTTAAACTTGTTTCAAAACGAAGTCTCTAAGCGTACAGACTGACCCTTGCGCATCGGTGCAAGAAGGTCTGCGACGTAAAAATCCCGCTTGCCTACAATCGCCTTTCAAAAGTCAGATTGTTTTCAAAACATACTTTGCTAGTTAAAGTAAACTAGCTGGCACGCCCATAAAGCGAAGTAGATTGCGAAAAGGTTCACTTCAGGCCTAAGAACCCGTAAGTGAAAATTTTCGGTGTCTACACTTAGTAAAGGCCTTATTGCAGTTATATTTGGGTTTCATTTATGTCGTGTGTGTAGTACTTCAATTCAAGCACTCTCACACACATTGAGCCTTCGCTCTTACTTTACAAGTCATTTCCCTTCGGTTATTTCCCTTTAGTATTGTCTTTACATTTCGGGTTTTCCCTTTGGAGTAGCGTGAGTTTGCATTGCATCTACGCCATACCACGAGGTAGGACGCATATTGCATCGAAGCAAGCCCCGCTCGAATTCGCCCATGTAGTGGAGTGTTCATAACACACAAACTAGGTGGCCCGAAAAGGGATAAAACCCGCCCGGCTGGGTGGCAGTGGTGGTGGACGGAAGAGGGAAGGTGGCGGAGCAGGTGGCGGCTGGTGGAGCAGGTGGAGCTGCTGGGGAGTGGTCACGGCTGGATGGAAGATGGGAGAAGGAGAGGGCCCGGTTGGATGGAAGAGTGGTTCCCACTTCTGAAAACCCGCCCACAATGAGGGGGGTTTAAATAGGGGATGGGTAGGTCGGTTAGGGCTGGGTTGTGGGTAGTGGTTAGGTGGTTTAGGTAGGGTAGTATGTAGATAAGGTGGGCTGGATGGGGTTGGGCCAGATATTTTAAAACTAGGGGTTTGGGAAAATCGTGGGCTAAGGGTGGTTTAGGGGTTTAGGGCTAGGTTAGGTGGTTGGGTTTTAGGGTGAGGTTTAGTGAGCTAGGTTAGGTGGTTTAGGCTAGGTTTAGGCTAGGATTAGGGAAATTAATCTAGGTTTAGGGAAGGATTAGGGGAGTGGGTTAGGTGATTAGGTTGGGATTAGGCCGGGATTAGGGAAGTGGGTTAGGTGATTAGGTTCAGATTAGGGGTGGATTAGGGGTTTAGGCTAGGTTTAGGCATTTTCGGCTAGGTTTAGGTGAAGGAGCTCCCTTAGCATGGCCCATAGACCTTGATCACCCCATGTTGGTGCAGCCCTAGGTTAGGTTTTAGCTAATTACAAGCTTAAACCCACTCAATTAGGCTAACCCACATGATTAACCCAAACTTGACACACAAGTCAAGCTTAATACAACACTCTTGATATTTTTCACCCCCACTCTCTCTCATGCCCAATATCCCACGTGAATCTCAAGTAGGCCCCACCTCCATTTATGAGAAGGTGATGTGGGCCATGGATATGGATATTGGATTGGATCTCTGGATCCAAATCCAAATCCAAGTCCACATATGGGTTTGGATTGGAATCTGGATATATATGGTCCAGATCCAATCCAAACTGAACTCTGACTCCTTCGAGCTGGGTTCGAAACGGACGATTCGTGCGGGGCTTGACAGCATCAGTACTCCGTCTGCGTTGGGTCTTCGCCAACATAGTCGTCCGCCTCCGTTTCTGCCTTCCGGAGATGACTTCAAATGCTATTTTGATAAGAACAGGGTCTTGGACGTTTGAGATCCTGGGGTGTGAATCAGATACAAGAGTTGCTGCGCCGGGCTCTTCTTGGCTCTCCTGGTCCTGTCTTGATCGGGCCAAGCCACTTTGGGGTTTCAAAACATGTTTTAAAAGGGTTTTCAAAAGCTATATTATATGTTTTTTGAAAGATAAAGTTTGAAACATATATACAGGGTTGTTTGGAAGGCTCCTGGGTTTCCAAACTCAAAAATGGCCCTTTGGGGCTGCTTGTATAAAACCAGATGGATTTTGAGAAATTCGTGGGATTTCGGGGTGTTTACAGATGCCCCTCTTTGGCCTTGTCCAAATCGATTTGGATAAGGGCAAAGATAACAAACACCCCTTTTAATGTCTCCCTAGATCTAGCCACGAAGAATATGGGATCGTCCCATTTTAACAAAATCTCAATTTTACAAACTCTGGTTGGAGGAGATATCACGCCAAAGGGTTCACTTATGAAATCTGGTCCTAAATGGGATCATGTTCATGCAAGTACCATGCGTGGAATGCAGATGACATGGGTGTGGTGCCAAAAGTGGCGACCTCCCAGAGACCAGGTGTGGTCGAACTCTAGAGACTTACAAGGCCTACTGCTCCAAGTGAGCAAAAACCCTATGCTGTTCGATGTTCGGTTTTTAAAACTTATTTACAAAAGCTATTTACAAAAGGGACAACTGTCTTGAGCCTCGATCCTAAGGATCTCGAGCTCTTCGTGCTTGCCCTTGTTTGAGTCTTAACACTCGCTTATCTAGCGGAGGTTTTATAAGAAAACAAGCTTCATTTCAAATTCCTACGTCTTACTCGAAACGTCGAATTCTCAAACAAGATGAAATTCAAGTAAGTAAATCCTATTTTTACTTTAGGATTCCTCGAAATGAACCATGCTTTGGCTTGGGATAAGCCAGGGATGGGAAAGAGATACCACGGTCCCTTCTGAAGTGTCCCGTGGTTTAAGGCATAGAAGGCGGAAAACTGCTCTTTTTGAGCTTTTTGGCCTCTTTTTCCTTTTTTCCATAGAGGGTCTCCCTTTGGGAGTATTTTTTCTTTAATCCCTCTTTTTTATAAGAGAATCGATTTTTCTTTTTCAAGTCTGGTTTCTTTCTTTTGGAAAGAGACTCTAAATGGGAAATTTCTTTTTGATTTGGGCCTTTGTTTTCCTTTTGGAAACAGAAGAGAAGAGGGGAGGACTTATCCCAAACCTACGCTCGATCCATTCCAGATCAGCCTATTTAGAAATAGCACGTACTACTTGCAAGTATCTTGCTATGTTGAACTAGGCCTTTCTTTGTAAGAAGAAGGATTTTAAAATGCAACCACGATTTTGAAAACTTCACTATTTCACAAGTGCGAATTCTCTCACTTAGGGTCACACGAGTTTGCCTTTGCACCTTATTCACACGTCTCAGGGCAGCTATCCCTATAAAATTTTCGAAAACTGGAATTTAATCCAGATCCTATACATGATACTTCTTTAAGTATTGAATATTGATAGGATCTGCTAAATTCCTACCTTCTACATCGATCAACCAATACGAATTGTTCGTAGTGGTTGCTCGTACAACATAGGGTCCATCCCAATTGGGGCGCCACTTGCCTAGGGGGTGTGGGCCACGATGATGGATGGTTTTCAAGACCAGATCCCCCACTTCAAAGTGGCGAGGTCTCATGTGTTTGCTATAATGTCGGGCTATCCTTTGCCGGTATGCACGAGCATGATCCATGGCAAGGAGTCGCCTTTCATCTAGCAAATCTAGTTCGGCCATCCTAGCATGCTGAAGTGTCTCTAGGGGGAGGTCGAGTGCAATGGATGTATGGAATGAATGCAGTTGGGTATGAATGGGAAGAATGGCGTTTGTGCCATAGACCAATTCGAATGGTGTGGCATTCGTGGGAGTCCGGATGGAAGTCCTATAAGCCCATAAGGCTTCATCCAGCTTCTCATGCCACCTCCTACCCTTCTCTAAGGTCTTCTCAATGATACCAATGAGAGTCTTGTTTGTGGCTTCGGCTTGGCCGTTGCCTTGAGGGTAGTAGGGCGAGGAGAAGTGGTGAGTTATGCCATACGTGTTGCACAACTTAACCATCCGCTCGTTCTTGAATGGGGTACCATTATCAGACACAAGGTCTCGTGGAACCCCAAATCGAGCCAAGATATTCCTCCGGATGAAAGCCACC
Organism: Brasenia schreberi; assembly: GCA_036023115.1. Taxonomy (NCBI): domain Eukaryota; kingdom Viridiplantae; phylum Streptophyta; class Magnoliopsida; order Nymphaeales; family Cabombaceae; genus Brasenia; species Brasenia schreberi. The sequence continues at coordinate 12,338,548 of JAYKKT010000088.1, forward strand.
ACATGTTGCCCCATTACATTTGTTAGGGAAATGGCTTCCACCCACTTCGAGAAATACTCCGTGGCTGCTAAAATAAAACGATGCCCATTCGAGGCCTTTGGAAATATGGGGCCTATAATGTCAAACGCCCACATGGTAAATGGCCAGGGGCTGACCACGGAATGCAATGCAGATGAAGGGATATGAATGGCGTGCCCATGCACTTGACATGGATGACACTTTCTAACATGATCGTGACAATCCTTTTTCAGGGTGGACCAAAAATAACCCCCTCTAAGTATTTTCATCGCCATCATGTTGGCATTAACATGACCTCCACATTCTCCGTCGTGGAACTCGTGCATCACTATCCTAGCCTCCTCTAGGTCGATACATCTAAGCAGAATGCCGGTAAAACTCTTTTTGTATAAGACCCCACCCAGAATGGTGTATCGGGTCGAAATCTTACGAATGAATGCCCTATCTTTGGATGTGGCATCCTCGGTGAATCCCCCATTTTCTAAAAATTGTTTTATGTCATAGAACCAGGGTTTTTCAATAGACTCTGGGTTGTTTTGGCAAATATCCAAGTCGTGTGTGGATGGATGGGGCGCATGCCATATTTCCAAAGATCTGGTCCCTGAAATGGGATCGACCTTCAGGGCTGAACCCAAGGAAGAGAGGGCATCGGCGATGCCATTGTCCTCTCTTCCCACGTGTGTGAGCTTACACGACTGGAAGGATTGGACCAATCGAGTGGCCAACTCGTAATATGGAAGTAGTTTCTCATTACGTACTTGCCAAATTTTTAAAACCTGGTTTATGACAAGGAGCGAATCTCCAAAGACCTCGATGCATGATGCCCCTAGAGTTTTCGAAATCCTCAAGCCTTGTATGAGTGCTTCATACTCAGCTACGTTGTTGGAACATTCGAAATCTAAGCGGATTGCTATGGGAATCTCGCCCTTTTCAGGGGAGATTAGGATGATCCCGGCACCAGCCCCTCGTTGGTTTCGTGCCCCGTCGAAGTGCATCTTCCACACTTGGTTTTCGAAAGAATTTGCCAAAATGTGGTTTTGAAAATGGTTTTGCAATATGCCTTCATCAGGCATTTCGACAAGAGTGGGATATGCGTCCTCCAAGGGGAAATCAGCCACGTAATCTGCTAGGGCTTGCCCCTTAACGGAGATCTGGTGATGGTATTTCAGATCATACTCCATTAGAAGGAGTTGCCATTTGCCCAATCTACCCGTGAGAATGGGTTTTTCGAATAAGTGCTTGATTGGATCAAGCTTGGACACTATCCAGATCTCATGATCTAGGAAGTAGTGTCTGAATTTCTGGCAGGCCCAGACTAGGGCCAAGCACGTCTTCTCCATGGCTTGATAATTTCGTTCATAAGCCAAGAGAGTTTTCGAAATATAGTAGATGGCATACTCCTTATGGGTGTCATCCTCTTATTGAGCCAACAGGGCTCCTAAAGCGTTTACATGCACGGAGACGTATAATAAAAGCGGTTTTCCTTGCTTTGGAGGATTCAAAACGGGGGGATTAACCAAGTATGCCTTCAGTCTCTCGAAGGACTTTTGGCATTCGTCATCCCATAAGAATTTCGTGCCCTTCCTCAACAGTTTGTTGAAGGGTTCGCATCTAGTTGCCAGATTCGATATGAATCGGCGCACAGATTGTAATCGACCTTGAAGGCTACGGACTTGGGTGAGATTGGAGGGTGGAGCCATGTCTATGATGGCTCGACACTTAGAGGGGTCGACTTCTATTCCCCTTTGGCTCACCATAAAGCCTAGAAGCTTCCCTGTTTCTACCCCGAACACACATTTTTGAGGGTTTAGCTTTACTTTGTAAAGCCTAAGCCTTTCGAAAATTTTTTGTAAACATTCGATATGGGTGCATCGGGTTTTGGATTTTGCCAAGAGATCATCTACATACACTTCTACAAGCTCGTGAATTTGATCATGGAAGATCGTGTTCATGGCTCGTTGGTATGTTGCGCCGGCATTTTTCAAACCAAAGGGCATGACTGTATAGCAGTACGTGCCCCATGGGGTTGTGAAGGCGGTCTTACCCTGATCTCGTGGGCTTAGTTTGATTTGATTATAGCCTGAATAACCATCCATGAATGAAAACATTTCATGATTTGCAGTACTATCGACTATCAAATCTATGTTTGGTAAAGGATAATTATCCTTTGGAGTGGCTTTATTCAGGTTTCTGAAATCGATGCATATTCGAATTTTCCCATTGGTTTTTCGAACCACAACGATATTTGACAACCAATCAGAATACGCAATGGGTTTTATAAATCCGGCTTTTAGTAGATCTTCTAAACCCTCTTTGACTTGCGTGTGTACATTCGGGTGTATTTTCCTAAGCTTCTGCTTTATTGGTTTTACACCTACATCTAAGGGAAGACGATGCTCGACTATGCTGGGATCTATGCCCGGCATGTCTTCATACGTCCATGCAAACACATCTAAATAGGTTCGTAGAAATGCAATGAATGCTAACTTTTCAGTTTCATGCAAGCATGCGCCTATCTTGATGGTTTTGGGATTGGAATCATCCCCTAGGTTCACCTCTACGAAATCTCCTCCTACTGATTGGGAAGGTCTTTCAAAATCGAGAATTCTATGAAACTCTGGGAGCTCAGAAGTGGGATCTTCCTCAAGGGGATCCACTTCTGGGCTTTGATCATTCTCGTGGGCTTTAGACCCGAGGGAACTTGACGCGTGATTTTCAAAATAACCTGGTTTTGTACTTGGATTTTCAAGTGATTTCGAAATTTTTGGTCTGGCTATGCAGATGACGTTTCTTTCGAAATCCTTTTCTTTCGCCAAAGTCCTACCAGGAGCGGCTATGTACAAAATCTTTTTGGTATTTTCCAAATTTTCGATTTTTTTGGGTTTTTGTAAAACAAGAACTTTGGGAACTATACAAAGCACACTTTTTTCGAGTTTTTGCTTTTCCATTGTTTTGGTTTTTCTTGTTTTTCGATTTTTTTGATTTTAAGTTTTCAAATGTTTTTGGTATTTTTAGAAAAAGGGATCTTCCGTCATACCTACAAAGGGAAAACACTATGGGTTAGACTCGGAATAGGAGGTCTAAACCATAGGTCTCTTCTAAGACAGGCTCCGGGGCACCCTTGACCCAGGTGGTCACAGGGGGTGGCTCCGGCGGTATTCGGGGAGTATAGCCGATCCCATATCGGCTTGGGTTGGCCCTAGGAAGGATGGGCTCTAGGAGACCCTGGTTTTGTGCCACTAGACTCTTGTAGGGCGTGTAACCCATGTTTAATAACATGTTCCACGACCTTTTGTTTTTTGAAAAGATGGGATACAAGTCGTGGTCCTGGAACATGCTATCGTCCATATTAGGCTCGTATGGCCTTTTGTCTAGGGGTTTTGGAAATAGGGAACGCTTGGGCTTTCCTAGGAGGATTAGAGTCGGGAGGGGGCCTGCTTTTGGCGGCCCCTTCACACATACAACCTTCCTAGGGTTGTTCAACACGAGCCGAGGTGGCTCAACCATAATTTGCCCCAGGTTAGCCTCATGGGCCTGGGAGCTCGATAAACAAGGGGAGTTTATGATCCCCTGAAGCTGTGGGTGACTCTCACCTAGGATCACTACGATTTGGTCCTTAAAAGGGATCTTGACACACTTGTGGAAGGTGGATGGCACAGCGCACAAACTGTGTATCCAGGGTCTTCCCAGCAACAGGTTATAATGGGGGTGGATGTCCAAGACATGGAACACCCCTGTGTGTTCGATCCCTCCCGTTTCCATTGGGAGTTCGATGGATCCTAAAGGCCTAGACGCATTCCCATCGTATCCAGTGATAACGATGGGGCTTGGGTTCACTGAAGTCAAGGTGACTCCGATTTTGTACGCCACGTGAAGTGGAAGGATGTTGAGCCCTCCTCCACCATCGACTAGGCACCTGTCCAGAGAGTGGTTGTTTAGAACCACCTCGATATGCAGGGCCTGGTTATGGGTTTCGTAGGGTCTATCTACATCATCTTCCGAAAAGGTGATGGGCGATTTTGCTCCTAACAGAGCCACTTGGGCAGACAAGGATTCCGGACTTATGTTCGAATCAACCTTGGCCCTTTCTAGAATTTTCTCTAAGACAAGTCTATGCCTAGGCGAGGTTTTGATAAGCTCTAGAATAGACATGTGAATAGGAATCTTTGAAAGGTGGTTTTCGAAATCATAAGGATTTAGGATGATTTTGTCCTTATCTGCTTTTGGCAGACCACTAGGGATACATGCTTTTGAGGGGCCAGGCACACTGACCACCTTTTGAGCACCTTGAAGGTGCGGGGGTTGGTAGATCCTCCCGGATCTAGTGACTTCCCCCACGACCAGCCTAGGGTTCGCGCTAAACTTGGCTCTAAGGATGAGCTGAGGAGAACCTTGGATTTTCAAAACTGGCTTTGCCGGGGTTTCCACTTTTGATGGTCCCCGAATGACGACTTGGGCGGGCCTCTTGTATAATACAAGGATGGGCGCACAAGCAGGTCGACCAGGTTCGGGCTTTCGCGCTAGTTCCTTGGAAATGGTGAGGGTACATACCTCCTTTCCTTTCCCACTGCCACTGGCGTGTTTAGGAAAGGGTTCCTTGAAGATAGCTTGAGGTGGCTCAGGTTCCGCAGTGACCTGGAGCCGGCCCTCCGCTATCAAGTTCTCAATTTTATTTAGAAGAGAGAAGCACCGTTTGGTATCATGGCCTTTGAGCCGATGATACTTGCAAAATCGGTTTAAATACCCCCCTTTGGACGTGACTCCTTCGGGGATTTCAGGGAGTTCGATCATGCCCTGGGCAAGTAAGAGGTCTAGGACCTCCGACACAGGTTGCCCCAGCGGAGTGTACTCCCGTTTTTCAATTGGTTTTGAAAAATTACGTTCTCTCTTATTTTCTATTTTTTCAAAATTTTTAGAAGTGCCCGCCATGCCTGGAGCCACCCGGACATTGGCGATTTTATGGGGCTTTGCCCCTTTGTCCGTTGTGGGCAGCCCATATGCGATGGGCTTTTCCACGCGTGTTTTGGGAACGGCACTTCCTTTCCATAAGTGGTCGTATGTCCCTTTTCGCAAGTTGGTTTCGAAAAGGGAGGCCTTTTTGATCAACTTATGGAAAGTTGAAATCTCATGGAGCGAGAGAAGGGTTTTTAACTCGCTTTTGAAATTATCCAGGATGAGCATTACTGCGCATCCTTCGGATATAGGCTCTCGCACTTGGCCCAAAAGAGACCTCCACCTTATAATGAAGGCATGCACGTCTTCGTTCATGCCTTGCTTTGTATCCCTTAAGGTATTTAGGGTTGGCGTGACTTCCACGTTGTGTGCAAATCTTTGCATGAAGCAGTTCGCTAATTCTTCAAAAGTAGCGAACTGGCTTAAGTCGTAGGAAGCCAGCCATTTGGCAGCTGTGCCTTTAAGGGATAGGGGGAACCAATACACCCATTTCATCGAGTCCTTTTTCTTCTTATGGGCTCGACGTGAGAAAAGCTGCAAGTGAGACCTAGGGTCTCCCATGCCATCATACCGATGGAAGTTCGGTATTTCATCGTCACTGTCTGTTTCGTAATCCATAGGAAGGAAATCAGACAGGGCGTAGCTTCTTTCTCTTTATTTTGCCCTTTCAGCAGTTGCTGTAGGGCTTTACGGTCCTTTTGTGTGAAGGACTCGTGGTATTGGTTGCCTTCCATTACGGAGGCCTCTTTTTGCTTGCGAGGTTTTTCAATTTTCTTTTTAGGCCTTTGTTCACCGTTTGATGAACATGAATCGCCTACTTCAGCCTCTTGGCTGAGAGCATCGATTTTGGCCTCAAATTCCCTTCTCAAATCCTCGATTTCATCTAGTTTTATTTTGTTTTTGAAAATCCTCCTAGAGTGAGAACTTGATGCGCATGAGCCTTGGCTCGACACTTCACTTGGATTGGATTTTGACATGCTTTTCAAGCTTTTTCAAAATTTCCTAAGTAAAAGCAAAGAAAACAAGTTAAAACGACACCTTTATAAAATTTTCGCAAGACTTCTACAAGTAAACTCGATTTTTGAAAAGGCTCACGTCCCACCGGGCGTGCCAATCTCTGTAGACGCGCGAAAATCCCCGCCTCTTCGCCTCTTTCGTGGCTTGTACTGGATCTTATCGTGCGTCTAAGGCCTATGTATACAAACAGGGAGTGCCAGCTAACTTACTTAAGCTAGCGAAGATATATTTAATACTGACTTCTAAACGTGGCGACTGTGAGCAAGTGAGCTCTTGTCGTCGCAGACCTTCTTGCACCGATGCGCAAGGGTCAGTCTGTACGCTTTTGCAAAAATCGAGTTTTTGGGGAGAAAGTCTACGAAACGGTTTGAGGTGTCTTATTTCGGGTCTTTAAGATGCGATTGCATGTTTTAGATCACGTGGATTTGCACGTGCCTAAGTCTTTTCTTTTATCCCTTTTTGGGTCGCCTAGTTTGTGTGTTATGAACACTCCACTACATGGGCGAATTCGAGCGGGGCTTGCTTCGATGCAATATGCGTCCTACCTCGTGGTATGGCGTAGATGCAATGCAAACTCACGCTACTCCAAAGGGAAAACCCGAAATGTAAAGACAATACTGAAGGGAAATAACAGAAGGGAAATAACCGAAGGGAAATAACCGAAGGGAAATAACCGAAGGGAGATATGTATATATCTTATGTATATGAGCCCTTACTCGGGTCTTGCAAATAAGAGCGAAGGCTCAATGTGGGTGCGTGCTTGAATTGAAAGACTTACACACACGACAAGAAATTAAACCCAAATATAAATTGCAGTATGGCCTTGACTAAGGTCTTGGGAGTAAGAGCGAAGGCTCAATGTGTGTGAGAGTGCTTGAATTGAAGTACTACACACACGACATAAATGAAACCCAAATATAACTGCAATAAGGCCTTTACTAAGGTCTTGGGAGTAAGAGCGAAGGCTCAATGTGTGTGAAAGTGCTTGAATTGAAAGACTTACTCACACGACATGAAATGAAACCCAAATAGTATAGGTCGGCCCTTACTTGGGTCTTTCAAATAAGAGCGAAAGCTCAATGTGTGTGAGAGTGTTTGAATTGAAAGACTTACTCACACGACATGAAATGAAACCCAAATAGTATAGGTCGGCCCTTACTTGGGTCTTTCAAATAAGAGCGAAAGCTCAATGTGTGTGAGAGTGCTTGAATTGAAAGACAACGCACCCAACTTAAATAAAACCCTTCGGAAATGAAATATATATGTACACTTATATATTAGGGGCTGATTAGGCCCGTGTGTGTTCAAAATTGTGCACGACTAAGAGAGTGCACGTGTGTGGTTGTGCCAAGCCACGTTATTACAAGCGGGGGGAGACTAGGCTCCGTTATTACAACCCCGTATCAAATTGAATTTCAAGCAAGTGTATGACTAAAGACCGAGTTTAGACACTTACGAGTAGCTGGTCCGTAGAGGTCTTGCTTGAGCGTGGCCTTGGCTTTGGGCTGCAAACGGGAGCTCCACGAAGGTATGTGATCAAGGGTGCTGGCCGGCTGCAAATGGGGCGCGGGATAGACGCCTCGAAGGGGGTCGGTGGCAAGTAGGTGGCGCCTCCAAGTAGGGAGTTTAGAGTGGCTGAATAAGTGGGTCTTAGGGTCACTAGGGAAGTTAGGTACTTAGGGAAACTGGACCTAAAAGGTGAGCTAGTGGGAAGGCCCAAGAGGACACCTAGGGGGGGTTGGCCGAATGGGAGATGGTGGCTAAGTAGTGGCCAGCCACTTGGGTTATCCTAGGTTCGGCTAGGCTTAGGTGGTGGCGGCAAAGGGGCTGAGCTGAAGGGAAGATGGGTGGCTAAGAGTGGAGAGGTGGTAGAGAGGGGTTTTGAGGGAGTTTAGGGTACTTACCGAATGGGGAGAAGTGGCGGATGGAGTGGAAGAATGGCGGGCAGGTGGCTGTCGGCTGGTGGAGTTGGGGGAAGATGGTGGCGTCCGGCTGGGTGGCAGTGGTGGTGGACGGAAGAGGGAAGGTGGCGGAGCAGGTGGCGGCTGGTGGAGCAGGTGGAGCTGCTGGGGAGTGGTCACGGCTGGATGGAAGATGGGAGAAGGAGAGGGCCCGGCTGGATGGAAGAGTGGTTCCCACTTCTGAAAACCCGCCCACAATGAGGGGGGTTTAAATAGGGGATGGGTAGGTCGGTTAGGGCTGGGTTGTGGGTAGTGGTTAGGTGGTTTAGGTAGGGTAGTATGTAGATAAGGTGGGTTGGATGGGGTTGGGCCAGATATTTTAAACTAGGGGTTTGGGAAAATCGTGGGCTAAGGGTGGTTTAGGGGTTTAGGGCTAGGTTAGGTGGTTGGGTTTTAGGGTGAGGTTTAGTGAGCTAGGTTAGGTGGTTTAGGCTAGGTTTAGGCTAGGATTAGGGAAATTAATCTAGGTTTAGGGAAGGATTAGGGGAGTGGGTTAGGTGATTAGGTTGGGATTAGGCCGGGATTAGGGAAGTGGGTTAGGTGATTAGGTTCAGATTAGGGGTGGATTAGGGGTTTAGGCTAGGTTTAGGCATTTTCGGCTAGGTTTAGGTGAAGGAGCTCCCTTAGCATGGCCCATAGACCTTGATCACCCCATGTTGGTGCAGCCCTAGGTTAGGTTTTAGCTAATTACAAGCTTAAACCCACTCAATTAGGCTAACCCACATGATTAACCCAAACTTGACACACAAGTCAAGCTTAATACAACACTCTTGATATTTTTCACCCCCACTCTCTCTCATGCCCAATATCCCACGTGAATCTCAAGTGGGCCCCACCTCCATTTATGAGAAGGTGATGTGGGCCATGGATATGGATATTGGATTGGATCTCTGGATCCAAATCCAAATCCAAGTCCACATATGGGTTTGGATTGGAATCTGGATATATATGGTCCAGATCCAATCCAAACTGAACTCTGACTCCTTCGAGCTGGGTTCGAAACGGACGATTCGTGCGGGGCCTGACAGCATCAGTACTCCGTCTGCGTTGGGTCTTCGCCAACATAGTCGTCCGCCTCCGTTTCTGCCTTCCGGAGATGACTTCAAATGCTATTTTGATAAGAACAGGGTCTTGGACGTTCGAGATCCTGGGGTGTGAATCAGATACAAGAGTTGCTGCGCCGGGCTCTTCTTGGCTCTCCTGGTCCTGTCTTGATCGGGCCAAGCCACTTTGGGGTTTCAAAACATGTTTTAAAAGGGTTTTCTAAAGCTATATTATATGTTTTTTGAAAGATAAAGTTTGAAACATATATACAGGGTTGTTTGGAAGGCTCCTGGGTTTCCAAACTCAAAAATGGCCCTTTGGGGCTGCTTGTATAAAACCAGATGGATTTTGAGAAATTCGTGGGATTTCGGGGTGTTTACAGGGTTTAATTTCATGTCGTGTGTGTAAGTCTTTCAATTCCAGCACGCACCCACATTGAGCCTTCGCTCTTATTTGCAAGACCCGAGTAAGGGCTCATATACATAATCTATATACATATCGCCCTTCGGTTATTTCCCTTCGGTTATTTCCCTTCGGTTATTTCCCTTCAGTTATTTCCCTTCACTATTGTCTTTACATTTCGGGTTTTCCCTTTGGAGTAGCGTGAGTTTGCATTGCATCTACGCCATACCACGAGGTAGGACGCATATTGCATCGAAGCAAGCCCCGCTCGAATTCGCCCATGTAGTGGAGTGTTCATAACACACAAACTAGGTGGCCCGAAAAGGGATAAAAGAAAAGACTTAGGCACGTGCAAATCCACGTGATCTAAAACATGCAATCGCATCTTAAAGACCCGAAATAGACACCTCAAACCGCTTCGTAGATTTTCTCTCCAAAAACTCCATTTTTGCAAAGCGTACAGACTGACCCTTGCGCATCGGTGCAAGAAGGTCTGCGACGACAAGAGCTTACTTGCTCATAGTCGCCACGTTTACCAGTCAGTGTTAAAAATATCTTCGCTAGCTTAGGTAAGCTAGCTGGCACGCCCTGTTTGCATACATAGGCCTAAGACACATGAGAGGATCCGCTCCAAGCCCTGAAAAAGGCAAAGAGGCGGGGATTTTCGCGCGTCTACACTTAGGAAATTTTGAAAAAGCTTGAAAAGCATGTCAAAATCCAATCCAAGTGAAGTGTCGAGCCAAGGCTCATGCACATCAAGTTCTCACTCTAGGAGGATTTTCAAAAACAAAATCAAACTAGACGAGATAGAGGACTTGAGAAGGGAATTTGAGGCCAAAATCGATGCTCTCAGCCAAGAGGCTGAAGTAGGCGATTCGTGTTCATCAAACGGTGAACAAAGGCCCAAAAGAAAGTCTGAAAAACCTCGCAAACATAAAGAGGCCTCCGTAATGGAAGGCAACCAATACCATGAGTCCTTCACACAAAAGGACCGTAAAGCCCTACAGTAGTTGCTGAAAGGGCAGAATAAAGAGAAAAGAAGTTACGCCCTATCTGATTTCCTTCCTATGGATTACGAAACAGACAGTGACGATGAAATACCGAACTTCCATCGGTATGATGGCATTGTAGACGTGCGAAAAATCCCCGCCTCTCACCTTTTTCAGGGCTCGGAGCAGATCCTCTCGTGCGTCTAAGGCCTTATTATGCAAACAGGGCGTGCCAGCTAGCTTACCTAAGCTAGCGAAGATATTTTTAACACTGACTTCTAATTGTGGCGACTGTGAGCAAGTGAGCTCTTATCGTCGCAGACCTTCTTACACCGATTTTCGCAAGACTTCTACTTAAAAACTCGATTTTTGAAAGGCTCACGTCCCACCGGGCATGCCAATCTCTGTAGACGCACGAAAAATCCCCGCCTCTCACCTTTTTCAGGGCTCGGAGCAGATCCTCTCGTGCGTCTAAGGCCTTATTATGCAAACAGGGCATGCCAGCTAGCTTACCTAAGCTAGCGAAGATATTTTTAACACTAACTTCTAATTGTGGCGACTGTGAGCAAGTGAGCTCTTGTCGTCGCAGACCTTCTTGCATCGATGCGCAGGGGTCAGTCTGTATGCTTTGCAAAAATCGAGTTTTGGGATAAAAAGCCTATGAAGCGGTTCGAGGTGTCTAATTCGGGTCTTTTAGATGCGATTGCATATTTTAGATCACGTGGATTTGCACGTGCCTAAATCTTTCCTTTTATCCCTTTTCGGGCCACCTAGTTTGTGTGTTATGAACACTCCACTACATGGGCAAATTCGAGCGGGGCTTGCTTTGATGCAATATGCGTCCTACCTCGTGGTATGGCGTAGATGCAATGCAAACTCACGCTACTCGAAAGGGAAAACCCGAATGTAAAAACAATACTGAAGGGAAATTACCGAAGGGAAATAACCGAAGGGAAATGACTTGTAAAGTAAGTGCCGAAGGGAGATATGTATATAGAGTAGGTATATGAGCCCTTACTCGGGGCTTGCAAATAAGAGCGAAGGCTCAATGTGGGTGCGTGCTTGAATTGAAAAGACTTACACACACGACATGAAATTAAACCCAAATATAAATTGCAGTATGGCCTTAACTAAGGTCTTGGGAGTAAGAGCGAAGGCTCAATGTGTGTGAGAGTGCTTGAATTGAAATACTTACACACACGACATGAAATAAAACCCAAATAGTATAGGTCGGCCCTTACTTGGGTCTTTCAAATAAGAGCGAAAGCTCAATGTGTGTGAGTGTGCTTGAATTGAAAGACTTACACACACGACATAAAATGAAACCCAAATAGTATAGGTCGGCCCTTACTTGGGTCTTTCAAATAAGAGCGAAAGCTCAATGTGTGTGAGTGCTTGAATTGAAAGACAACGCACCCAACTTAAGCAAAACCCTTCAAAAATAAAAGTATATGTATATACTTATGTATTAGGGGCTGATTAGGCCCGTGTATGTTCAAAATCGTGCACAACTAGGAGAGTGCATGTGTGTGGGTGTGCCAAGCCACGTTATTACAAGCGGGGGGAGACTATGCTCCGTTATTACAACCCCTTATCGAATTGAATCTCAAGCAAGCATACAACTAAAGACCGAGTTAGGCACTTACTAGTAGGTGGTCCGTAGAGGCCTTGCTTGAGCGTGGGCTTGGCCTTCGCCTTGGGCTGCAAACGGGAGCTCCGCGAGGTTGAGCGACAAAGGGGTGCTGGCCGGGTGCTTTGAAGGTGGTCGGCTACAAGCAAGGGTGTCGCCTTGATGTGGGGGATTAAAGGGGCTGGGCAAGGTGGGTATATAGGGTCACTAGGAGAGGATATAGTGTTAGGGAGTATGGCCCTAAGGGAAGCCTAAGGGAAGATCGAATGGGACACCTAGGGGAAAAGAGATGGCTGGCCGAATGGAAGGGATAGTCGGTTGGAGTGGCCGACTAGGGGAATGTGGTGGTGGCGGGCTGCTAGGATAGCTATGGGTGGAGTATGGAAAGGAAGCTAGCTAGGTGATGGGGCTAGGTGGTAGTGGGGGTAGTTGGTGTAAGGGAGTGCTATGGGCAGGTCTTAGGAAGTCGGATAGGGTGGCCGGGTGTAGCTAGGGTGGTTAGGTAGTGGCGGGTAGTTAGGGTGACTAAGGCTTGGCCGAGTGGGAGTGGTGGCGGCAAGTGGCTGATATTAGGGTAAGGTGGTGGTATGGTGGGTGGCTGGGAGTGGAGAGGGATTGGAGAAGGAGCTAGGTAGAGTGTGGGGTACTAACCGGATGAAGAGGCAGCGGGTGGTTGAGGAGCAGCCGGATGTGGGGGCTCGGCTGGTTCGGTCGGGTGAAGAGGATGACGATGGAGGGGGCTTCGGCTGGAATGGTGGTGGCGGTGGTGGTGCTGGTGGTGGTGGGATGTGGAGCAGGTGGAGCAGGTGGAGCTTGGGGAAGTGGAGGACCCGGCTGGGATCTAGGTCGGCTTCTAGATAGGAAAACCCGCCCCCAATGGGGGGGGTTTATATAGGGATGGGTAGGTCGGTTAGGGCTGGGTTTGGGGTAGTGGTTAGGTGGTTTAGGTAGGGTGGTATGAAGATAAGGTGGGCTGGAAGGGGTAGGGCCAGATATTTTAAATACTAGTGGTTTGGGTAGATTGTGGGCTAGGGGTGGTTTAGGGGTTTAGGGTTTGGTTAGGTGGTTGGGTTCTAGGGTGAGGTTTAGTGAGCTAGGTTATGTGATTAGGCTAGGATTAGGCTAGGTTTAGGGAAATTAACCTAGGTTTAGGGAAGGATTAGGGAAGTGGGTTAGGTGATTAGGTTGGGATTAGGCTGGGATTAGGGAAGTGGGCTAGGTGATTAGGCTCAGATTAGGGGTGGATTAGGGTGGAAGGCTAGGATTAGGTGTTTTGGATTAGGTTTAGGTGAAGGAGCTCCCTTTGCATGGCCCACAGACCTTAACCACATCATGTTGGTGCAGCCCTAGGTTAGGTTTTGGCTAATTACAAGCTTAAACCCACTTAACTAGGCTAACCCACATGATTAACCCCAAACTTGACACACAAGTCAAGCTTAATTACAACCACACTTGATCTTATCCATCCCCACTCTCTCTCATGCCCATAATCCCACGTGAATTTCAAGTGGGCCCCACCTCCATTTATGAGAAGGTGATGTGGGCCATGGATATGGATATTGGATTGGATTTTTGAATCCAAATCCAAATCCAAGTCCATACATGGGTTTGGATTGGGATCTGGATATATATGGTCCAGATCCAATCCAAACTGAACTCTGACTCCTTCGAGCTGTATTCGAAACGAACGGTTTGTGCGGGGCCTGACAGCATCAGTGCTCTGTCTGCGTTGGGTCTTCGCCAACATGATCGTCCGCTTCCGTTTCTGCCTTCCGGAGATGACTTCAAATGACATTTTGATAATAACAGGGTCTTGAACGTTCGAGATCCTGGGGGTGTGAATTTGATACAAGAGTTGATGTGCCGGGCTCGACATGTGCTCCGGTTTCGGGCTCTCTTTGACTTCGTTGGTCCTGTCTTGATTAGGCCAAGCTGCTTTGGGGTTTCAAAACACGTTTTTAAAAGGGTTTTTAAAAGCCATTTTATATATTTTTGAAATACAAAGTTTAAAACATATATACAGGGTTGTCTGGAAGGCTCCTGGGTTTCCAGACTCAAAATGGCCCTTTGGGGCTGCTTGTACAAAACCAGGTTTGTTTAAGAAATTCGTGGGATTTCGGGGTGTTTACAGGCATGGGAGACCCTAGGTCTCACTTGCAACTTTTCTCACATCGAGCCCATAAGAAGAAAAAGGACTCGATGAAATGGGTGTATTGGTTTCCTTTATCCCTTAAAGGCACAGCTGCCAAATGGCAGGCTTCCTACGACTTAAGCCAGTTCGCTACTTTTGAAGAGTTAGCGAACTGCTTCATGCAAAGATTTGCACACAACGTAGAAGTCACAACGACTCTGAATACCTTAAGGGATACAAAGCAAGGTCACTTTGAAGACATACATGCCTTCAAAGGCTTCCTACGACTTAAGCCAGTTCGCTACTTTGAAGACGTACATGCCTTCATTATACGATGGAGGTCACTTTTGGGCCAAGTGCGAGAGCCCATATCCGAAGGATGCGCAGTCATGCTCATCCTGGATAACTTTAAAACGAGTTAAAAACCCTTCTCTCGCTCCATGAGATCTCAACTTTCCATAAGTTGATCAAAAAGGCATCCCTTTTCGAAACCAATCTGAGAAAAGGGTCATACGATCACTTATGGGCTACCCACGATGGACAAAGGGGCAAAGCCCCATAAAATCGCTAATGTCCGGGTGGATCCAGGTGTGGCAGGCACTTCCAAAAATTTTGAAAAACTAGAAAATAAAAGGGAGCGAACCTTTCAAAAACCGGTTGAAAAACGGGAGTACACTCTGCTGGGGCAACCTGTGTCGGAGGTCCTAGACCTCCTACTTGCCCAAGGCATGATAGAACTCCCCGAAATCCCCGAAGGAGTCACTTCCAAAGGGGGGTATTTAAATCGATTTTGTAAGTATCATTGGCTCAAAGGTCATGATACCAAACGCTGTTTCTCCCTTTTAAATAAAATTGAGAACTTGATAGCGGAGGGCCGGCTCCAGGTCACTGCGGAACCTGAGCAACCTCAAGCTATATTCAAAGAACCCTTTCCCAAGCACGCCAGTGGCAGTGGGAAAGGAAAGGAGGTATGTACCCTCACCTTTTCTAAGGAACTAGCGCAAAAACCTGAGTCTGGTCGACCCACTTGTGCGCCCACTTTTGTATTGTACAAGAAGCCCGCCCAAGTCATCATTCGAGGACCACCAAAGGCTGAATCCCCGGCTAAACCAGTTTTGAAACTTCAAGGTGCCCCTCAACTCATGCTTAGAGCCAAATTTAGCGCGAACCCTAGGCTGGTCGTGGGGGAAGTGACTAGATCCGGGAGGATCTATCAACCCCCGCACCTACAAAGAGCTAAAAAGTTGGTGAGGAATATCTTGGCTCGATTTGGGGTTCCACGAGACCTCGTGTCTGATAATGGCACCCCATTCAAGAACGAGCGGATGGTTAAGTTGTGCAACACGTATGGCATAACTCACCACTTCTCTTTGCCCTACTACCCTCAAGGAAACGGCCAAGCCGAAGCCACAAACAAGACTCTCATTAGCATAATTAAGAAGACTTCAAAGAAGGGTAGGACGTGGCACGAGAAGCTGGACGAAGCCTTATGGGCTTATAGAACTTCCATCCGGACTCCCACGAATGCCACACCATTCGAATTGGTCTATGGCACAAACGCCATTCTTCCCATTCATACTCAACTGCATTCATTCCATACATCCATTGCACTCAACCTCCCCCTAGAGATGCTTCAGCATGCTAGGATGGCCGAACTAGATTTGCTAGATGAGAGGCGACTCCTTGCTATGGATCATGCTCATGCATACCGGCAAAGGATAGCCCGACACTATGGCAAACACATGAGACCTCGCCACTTTGAAGTGGGGGATCTGGTTTTGAAAATCATCCATTATCGTGGCCCACATCCCCTTGGAAAGTGGCGCCCCAAGTGGGATGGACCCTATGTTGTACGAGCAACCACCACGAACAATTCGTATTGGTTGATATCCAATACTTAAAGAAGTATTATGTGTAGGATTTGGATTAAATTCCAGTTTTTGAAAATTTTAGGGATAGCTGCCCTGAGACATGAGAATAAGGTGCAAAGGCAAAATCGTGTGACCCTGAGTGAGAGAATTCGCACTTGTGAAAGAGTGGAGTCTTCAAAATCGTGGTTACATTTCAAAATCCTTCTTCTTACAAAGAAAGGCCTAGTTCAACATAGCAAGATACTTGCAAGTATTATGTGCTATTTCTAAATAGGCTGATCTGGAATGGATCGAGTGTGGGCTTGGGATAAGTCCTCCCCTCTTCTATTCCAGATCAGCCTATTTAGAAATAGCACGTACTACTTGCAAGTATCTTGCTATGTTGAACTAGGCCTTTCTTTGTAAGATGAAGGATTTTGAAATGCAACCACGATTTTGAAAACTCCACTCTTTCACAAGTGCGAATTCTCTCACTTAGGGTCACACGAGTTCGCCTTTGCACCTTATTCACATGTCTCAGGGCAGCTATCCCTATAATTTTCGAAAAATGGAATTTAATCCAGATCCTACACATGATACTTCTTTAAGTATTGAATATTGATAGGATCTGCTAAATTCCTACCTTCTACATCGATCAACCAATACGAATTGTTCGTAGTGGTTGCTCGTACAACATAGGGTCCATCCCAGTTGGGGCGCCACTTGCCTAGGGGGTGTGGGCCACGATGGTGGATGGTTTTTAAGACCAGATCTCCCACTTCAAAGTGGCGAGGTCTCATGTGTTTGCTATAATGTCGGGCTATCCTTTGCCGGTATGCGCGAGCATGATCCATGACAAGGAGTCGCCTCTCATCTAGCAAATCTAGTTCGGCCATCCTAGCATGCTGAAGCGTCTCTAGGGGGAGGTCGAGTGCTAGGGATGTATGAAATGAATGCAGTTGGGTATGAATGGGAAGAATGGCGTTTGTGCCATTGACCAACTCGAATGGTGTGGCATTCGTGGGAGTCCGGATGGAAGTCCTATAAGCCCATAAGGCTTCATCCAGCTTCTCGTGCCACATCCTACCCTTCTCTAAGGTTTTCTCAATGATACCAATGAGAGTCTTGTTTGTAGCTTCGGCTTGGACGTTGCCTTGAGGGTAGTAGGGCGAGGAGAAGTGGTGAGTTATGCCATACGTGTTGCACAACTTAACCATCCGCTCATTCTTGAATGGGGTACCATTATCAGACACAAGGTCTCGTGGAACCCCAAATCGAGCCAAGATATTCCTCCGGATGAAAACCACCACATGTTGCCCCATTACATTCGTTAGGGAAATGGCTTTCACCCACTTGGAGAAATACTCCGTGGCAGCTAAAATAAAACGATGCCCATTCGAGGCCTTTGGAAATATTGGGCCTACTATGTCAAACGCCCACATGGTAAATGGCCAGGGGCTGACCACGGAATGCAACGTGGATGAAGGGATATGAATGGCGTGCCCATGCACTTGACACGGATGACACTTCCTAACATGATCGTGACAATCCTTTTTCAGGGTGGACCAAAAATACCCCCCTCTAAGTATTTTCATTGCCATCATGTTGGCATTAACATGACCTCCACATTCTCCATCGTGGAATTCATGCATTACTATCCTAGCCTCCTCTAGGTCGATACACCTAAGCAGAATGCCGGTAAAACTCTTTTTGTATAAGACCCCACCCAGAGTGGTGTATCGGGTCGAAATCTTACGAATGAATGCCTTATCTTTGGACGTGGCATCCTCGGTGAATCCCCCATTTTCTAAAAATTGTTTTATGTCATAGAACCTGGGTTTTTCAATAGACTCTGGGTTGTTTTGGCAAATATCCAAGTCGTGTGTGGATGGATGGGGCGCATGCCATATTTCCAAAGATCTGGTCCCTGAAATGGGATCGACCTTCAGGGCTGAGCCCAAGGAGGAGAGGGTATCGGCGATGCCATTGTCCTCTCTTCCTACGTGTGTGAGCTTACACGACTGGAAGGATTGGACCAATCGAGTGGCCAACTCGTGATATGGAAGTAGTTTCTCATTACGTACTTGCCAAATTTTTAAAACCTGGTTTATGACAAGGAGCGAATCTCCAAAGACCTCGATACATGATGCCCCTAGAGTTTTCGAAATCCTTAAGCCTTGTATGAGTGCTTCATACTCGGCTACGTTGTTGGAACATTCGAAATCTAAGCGGACTACTATGGGATTCTCGCCCTTTTCAGGGGAGATTAGCATGATCCCGGCACCAGCCCCTCGTTGGTTTCGTGCCCCGTCGAAGTGCATCTTCCACACTTGGTTTTCGAAAGAATTTGCCAAAATGTGGTTTTGAAAATGGTTTTGCAATATGCCTTCATCAAGCATTTCGACAAGAGTGGGATATGCGTCCTCCAAGGGGAATTCAGCCACGTAATCTGCTAGGGCTTGCCCCTTAATGGAGATCTGGTGATGGTATTTTAGATCATACTCCATTAGAAGGAGTTGCCATTTACCCAATCTACCTGTGAGAATGGGTTTTTCGAACAAGTGCTTGATTGGATCAAGCCTGGACACTATCCAGATCTCATGGTCTAGGAAATAGTGTCTGAACTTCTGGCAGGCCCAGACTAGGGCCAAGCACGTCTTCTCCATGGCTTGATAATTTCGTTCATAAGCCAAGAGAGTTTTCGAAATATAGTAGATGGCATACTCCTTATGGGTGTCATCCTCGTATTGAGCCAACAGGGCTCCTAAAGCGTTTACATGCACGGAGATGTATAATAAAAGCGGTTTTCCTTGTTTTGGAGGATTCAAAACGGGGGGATTAACCAAGTATGCCTTCAGTCTCTCAAAGGACTTTTGGCATTCGTCATCCCATAAGAATTTCGTACCCTTCCTTAACAGTTTGTTGAAGGGTTCGCATCTAGTTGCCAGATTCGATATGAATCGGCGCACAGATTGTAATCGACCCTGGAGGCTACGGATTTGGGTGAGATTGGAGGGTGGAGCCATGTCTATGATGGCTCGACACTTAGAGGGGTCGACTTCTATTCCCCTTTGGCTCACCATAAAGCCTAGAAGCTTCCCTGATTCTACCCCGAACACACATTTTTGAGGGTTTAGTTTTACTTTGTAAAGTCTAAGCCTTTCGAAAATCTTTTGTAAACATTCGATATGAGTGCATCGGGTTTTGGATTTCGCCAAGAGATCATATACATACACTTCTACAAGCTCGTGAATTTGATCATGGAAGATCGTGTTCATGGCTCGTTGGTACGTTGCGCCGGCATTTTTCAAACCAAAGGGCATGACTGTATTGCAGTACGTGCCCCATGGGGTTGTGAAGGCGGTCTTATCCTGATCTCGTGGACTTAGTTTGATTTGATTATAGCCTGAATAGCCATCCATGAATGAAAACATTTCATGATTTGCAGTACTATCGACTATCAAATCTATGTTTGGTAAAGGATAATTATCCTTTGAAGTGGCTTTATTCAGGTTTCTGAAATCGATGCATATTCGAATTTTCCCATTGGTTTTTCGAACTACCACGATATTTGACAACCAATCAGAATACGCAATGGGTTTTATAAATCCGGCTTTTAGCAGATCTTCTAAACCCTCTTTGACTTGTGTGTGTACATTCGGGTGTATTTTCCTAAGCTTCTGCTTTATCGGTTTTACACCTATATCTAAGGGAAGACGATGCTCGACAATGCTGGGATCTATGCCCGGCATGTCTTCATACGTCCATGCAAACACATCTAAATAGGTTCGTAGAAATGCAATGAATGCTAACTTTTCAGTTTCATGCAAGCATGCGCCTATTTTGATGGTTTTGGGATTGGAATCATCCCCTAGGTTCACCTCTACGAAATCTCCTCCTACTGATTGGGAAGGTCTTTCAAAATCGGGAATTCTATGAAATTCTGGGAGCTCATAAGTGGGATCTTCCTCAAGGGGATCCACTTCTGGGCTTTGATCATTCTCGTGGGCTATAGACCCGAGGGAACTTGATGCGTGGTTTTCAAAATGACCTGGTTTCATACTTGGATTTTCGAGTGATTTCGAAATTTTTGGTCTGGCTATGCAGACGACGCTTTTTTCGAAATCCTTTTCTTTTGCCAAAGTCTTCCCAGGAGCAGCTATGTACAAAATCTTTTTGGTATTTTCCAAATTTTCGATTTTTTTGGGTTTTTGTAAAACAAGAACTTTGGGAACTATACAAAGCACTCTTTTTTCGAGTTTTTGTTTTTCCATTGTTTTTGGTTTTCTTGTTTTTCGATTTTTTTTTATTTTAAGTTTTCAAATGTTTTTGGTATTTTTAGAAAAAGGGATCTTCCGTCATACCTACAAAGGGAAAGCACTACGGGTTAGACTCGGAATAGGAGGTCTAAACCATAGGTCTCTTCTAAGACAGGCTCCGGGGCACCCTTGACCCAGGTGGTCACAGGGGGTGGCTCCGGTGGTATTTGGGGAGTATAGCCGATCCCATATCGGCTTGGGTTGGCCCTAGGAAGGATGGGCTCTAGGAGACCCTGGTTTTGTGCCACTAGACTTTTGTAGGGCGAGTAGCCCATGTTCAATAACATGTTCCACGACCTTTTGTTTTTTGAAAAGATGGGATACAAGTCATGGTCCTGGAACATGCTATCGTCCATATTAGGCTCGTATGGCCTCTTGTCCAGGGGTTTTGGAAATAGGGAACGCTTGGGTTTTCCTTGGAGGATTAGAGTTGGGAGGGGGCCTGCTTTGGGTGGCCCCTTCACACATACAACCTTCCTAGGGTTGTTCAACACGAGCCGAGGTGGCTCAACCATAATTTGCCCCAGGTTAGCCTCATGGGCCTGGGAGCTCGATAAACAAGGGGAGTTTATGATCCCCTGAAGCTGTGGGTGACTCTCACCTAGGATCACTACGACCTGGTCCCTAAAAGGGATCTTGACACACTTGTGGAAGGTGGATGGCACAGTGCACAAGCTGTGTATCCAGGGCCTTCCCAGCAACAGGTTATAATGGGGGTGGATGTCCAAGACATGGAACACCCCCGTGTGTTCGATCCCTCCCGTTTCCATTGGGAGTTCGATGGATCCTAAAGGCCTAGACGCATTCCCATCGTATCCAGTGATAACGATGGGGCTTGGGTTCACTGAAGTCAAGGTGACTCCGATTTTGTACGCCACGTGAAGTGGAAGGATGTTGAGCCCTCCTCCACCATCGACTAGGCACCTGTCCAGAGAGTGGTTGTTTAGAACCACCTCGATATGCAGGGCCTGGTTATGGGTTTCGTAGGGTCTATCTACATCATCTTCCGAAAAGGTGATGGGTGATTTCGCTCCTAATAAAGCCACTTGGGCAGACAAGGATTCCGGACTTATGTTCGAATCAACCTTGGCCCTTTCTAGAATTTTCTCTAAGACAAGTCTATGCCTAGGCGAGGTTTTGATAAGCTCTAGGATAGACATGTGAATAGGAATCTTTGAAAGGTGGTTTTCGAAATCATAAGGATTTAGGATGACTTTGTCCTTATCTGCTTTTGGCAGACCACTAGGGTTACATGCTTTTGAGGGGCCAGGCATACTGACCACCTCTTGAGCACCTTGAAGGTGCGGGGGTTGGTAGATCCTCCCGGATCTAGTGACTTCCCCCACGACCAGCCTAGGGTTCGCGCTAAACTTGGCTCTAAGGATGAGCTGAGGAGAACCTTGGATTTTCAAAACTGGTTTTACCGGGGTTTCCACTTTTGGTGGTCCCCGAATGACGACTTGGGCGGGCCTCTTGTATAATACAAGGATGGGCGCGCAAGTAGGTCGACCAGGTTCTGGCTTTTACTCTAGTTCCTTGGAAATGGTGAGGGTACATACCTCCTTTCCTTTCCCACTGCCACTGGCGTGTTTGGGCTTTGAGCTAGTTCCTTGAAGATAGCTTGAGGTGGCTCAGGTTCCGCAGTGACCTGGAGCCGGCCTTCTGCTATCAAGTTCTCAATTTTATTTAGAAGAGAGAAGCAGCGTTTGGTATCATGGCCTTTGAGCCGATGATACTTGCAAAATCGGTTTAAATACCCCCCTTTGGAAGTGACTCCTTCGGGGATTTCAAGGAGTTCGATCATGCCCTGGGCAAGTAAGAGGTCTAGGACCTCCGACACAGGTTGCCCCAGCGGAGTATACTCCTGTTTTTCAACCGGTTTTTAAAAATTACGTTCTGTCTTATTTTCTATTTTTTCAAAATTTTTAGAAGTGCCCGCCATGCCTGGATCCACCCGGACATTGGCGATTTTATGGGGCTTTGCCCCTTTGTCCGTCGTGGGCAGCCCATATGCGATGGGCTTTTCCAAACGGGTTTTTGGAATGGCACTTCCTTTCCATAAGTGGTCGTATGTCCCTTTTCGCAAGTTGGTTTCAAAAAGGGAGGCCTTTTTGATCAACTTATGGAAAGTTGAGATCTCATGGAGCGAGAGAAGGGTTTTTAACTCGCTTTTAAAATTATCCAGGATGAGCATTATTGCGCATCCTTCGGATATAGGCTCTCGCACATGGCCCAAAAGTGACCTCCATCTTATAATGAAGGCATGCACGTCTTCGTTCATGCCTTGCTTTGTATCCCTTAAGGTATTCAGGGTTGGGGTGACTTCCACGTTGTGTGCAAATCTTTGCATGAAGGAGTTCGCTAACTCTTCAAAAGTAGCGAACTGGCTTAAGTCGTAGGAAGCCAGCCATTTGGCAGCTGTGCCTTTAAGGGATAGAGGGAACCAATACACCCATTTCATCGAGTCCTTTTTCTTTTTATGGGCTCGACGCGAGAAAAGCTGCAAGTGAGACCTAGGGTCTCCCATGCCATCATACCGATGGAAGTTCAGTATTTCATCGTCACTGTCTGTTTCGTAATCCATAGGAAGGAAATCAGACAGGGCGTAGCTTCTTTTCTCTTTATTCTGCCCTTTCAGCAGCTGCTGTAGGGCTTTATGATCCTTTTGTGTGAAGGACTCGTGGTATTGGTTGCCTTCCATTACGGAGGCCTCTTTTTGCTTGCGAGGTTTTTCAGATTTCTTTTTAGGCCTTTGTTCACCGTTCGATGAACATGAATCGCCTACTTCAGCCTCTTGGCTGAGAGCATCGATTTTGGCCTCAAACTCCCTTCTCAAGTCCTCGATTTCATCTAGTTTTATTTTGTTTTTGAAAATCCTCCTAGAGTGAGAACTTGATGCGCACGAGCCTTGGCTCGACACTTCACTTGCATTGGATTTTGACATGCTTTTCAAGCTTTTTCAAAATTTCCGAAGTACAAGCAAAGAAAACAAGTTAAAACGACACCTTTTTAAAATTTTCGCAAGACTTCTACAAGTAAACTCGATTTCTGAAAAGGCTCACCTCCCACCGGGCGTGCCAATCTCTGTAGACGCGCGAAAATCCCTGCCTCTTCGCCTCTTTCGGGGCTTGGAGTGGATCTTCTCGTGTGTCTAAGGCCTATGTATACAAATAGGGCGTGCCAGCTAGCTTACTTAAGCTAGCGAAGATATTTTTATCACTGACTTCTAAACGTGGCGACTATGAGCAAGTAAGCTCTTGTCGTCGCAGACCTTCTTGCACCGATGCGCAAGGGTCAGTCTGTACGCTTTTGCAAAAATCGAGTTTTGGAGAGAAAGTCTACGAAGCGGTTCGAGGTGTCTATTTCGGGTCTTTAGGATGCGATTGCATATTTTAGATCACGTGGATTTGCACGTGCCTAAGTCTTTTCTTTTATCCCTTTTCGGGCCACCTAGTTTGTGTGTTATGAACACTCCACTACATGGGCAAATTCGAGCGGGGCTTGCTTTGATGCAATATGCATCCTACCTCGTGGTATGGCGTAGATGCAATGCAAACTCACGCTACTCCAAAGGGAAAACCCGAAATGTAAAGACAATACTGAAGGGGAAATAACAGAAGGGAAATAACCGAAGGGAAATAACCGAAGGGAAATAACCGAAGGGAGATATGTATATAGCTTATGTATATGAGCCCTTACTCGGGTCTTTGCAAATAAGAGCAAAGGCTCAATGTGGGTGCGTGCTTGAATTGAAAGACTTACACACACGACATGAAATTAAACCCAAATATAAATTGCAGTATGGCCTTAACTAAGGTCTTGGGAGTAAGAGCGAAGGCTCAATGTGTGTGAGAGTGCTTGAATTGAAGTACTACACACACGACATAAATGAAACCCAAATATAACTGCAATAAGGCCTTTACTAAGGTCTTGGGAGTAAGAGCGAAGGCTCAATGTGTGTGAGAGTGCTTGAATTGGAGTACTTCACACACGACATAAATGAAACCCAAATATAACTGCAATAAGCCCTTTACTAAGGCCTTGGGAGTAAGAGCGAAGGCTCAATGTGTGTGAAAGTGCTTGAATTGAAAGACTTACTCACACGACATGAAATGAAACCCAAATAGTATAGGTCGGCCCTTACTTGGGTCTTTCAACTAAGAGCGAAAGCTCAATGTGTGTGAGAGTGCTTGAATTGAAAGACAACGCACCCAACTTAAACAAAACCCTTCGAAAATGAAAGTATATATATAGACTTAGGTATTAGGGGCTGATTAGGCCCGTGTGTGTTCAAAATCGTGCACGACTAAGAGAGTGCACGTGTGTGGTTGTGCCAAGCCACGTTATTACAAGCAGGGGGAGACTATGCTCCGTTATTACAACCCCGTATCAAATTGAATCTCAAGCAAGTGTACAACTAAAGACCGACACTTATGAGTAGCTGGTCCGTAGAGGTCTTGCTTGGGCGTGGACTTGGCCTTGGGCTGCAAACGGGAGCTCCGCGAAGATAGGTGATCAAAGGTGCTGGCCGGCTGCAAGTGGGGCGCGGGATAGGCGCCTCGAAGGTGGCCGGTGGCAAGTAGATGTCGCCTCAAGGTAGGGGGTTTAAATGGGCGGATGGGGAGAAGTGGCGAGTGGATGAAGAGAGAAGCCGGGTGTTGATGGGAGTTCGGCTAGTTCGGCTGGATGAAGGTGGTGGTGTCCGGCTGGGTGAGATGGTGGTGGATGGAAGAGGGAAGGTGGCGGTGCAGGTGGAGCTGATGGAGCAGGTGGAGCAGGCGAAGGTGATGGAGAGTGGTCCCGGCTGGGTGAGAGATGGGAGAAGGAGAGGGCTCGGCTGGGTGAGATGGTGGTTCCCACTTGGAAAACCCGCCCCCAAGGGGGGGGGGGTTTAAATAGGGGATGGGTAGGTCGGTTAGGGCTGGGCTGAGGGTAGTGGTTAGGTGGTTTAGGTAGGGTGGTATGTAGATAAGGTGGGCTGGAAAGGGTTGGGCCAGATATTTTAAAACTAGGGGTTTGGGTGGATTGTGGGCTAAGGGTGGTTTAGGGGTTTAGGGCTAGGTTAGGTGGTTGGGTTTTAGGGTGAGGTTTAGTGAGCTAGGTTAGGTGATTAGGCTAGGTTTAGGCTAGGATTAGGGAAATTAATCTAGGTTTAGGGAAGGATTAGGGAAGTGGGTTAGGTGATTAGGTTGGGATTAGGACAGGATTAGGGAAGTGGGTTAGGTGATTTGGTCGGGATTAGGGGTGGATTAGGGGTTTAGGCTAGGATTAGTCATTTTGGGTTAGGTTTAGGTGAAGGAGCTCCCTTAGCATGGCCCATAGACCTTGATCACCCCATGTTGGTGCAGCCCTAGGTTAGGTTTTAGCTAATTACAAGCTTAAACCCACTCGATTAGGCTAACCCACATGATTAAACCCAAACTTGACACACAAGTCAAGCTTAATTACAACACTCTTGATATTTTCCACCCCCACTCTCTCTCATGCCCAATATCCCACGTGAATTTCAAGTGGGCCCCACCTCCATTTATGAGAAGGTGATGTGGGCCATGGATATGGATATTGGATTGGATCTCTGGATCCCAATCCAAATCCAAGTCCACATATGGGTTTGGATTGGAATCTGGATATATATAGTCCAGATCCAATCCAAACTGAACTCTGACTCCTTCGAGCTGGGTTCGAAACGGACGATTCGTGCGGGGCCTGACAGCATCAGTACTCCGTCTGCGTTGGGTCTTCGCCAACATGGTCGTCCGCCTCCGTTTCTGCCTTCCGGAGATGACTTCAAATGATATTTTGGTAAGAACAGGGTCTTGGACGTTCGAGATCCTTGGGTGTGAATCAGATACAAGAGTTGCTGTGCCGGGCTCGACAGGTGCTCCGGTTCCGGTCTCTTCTTGGCTCTCCTGGTCCTGTCTTGATCGGGCCAAGCCACTTCGGGGTTTCAAAACGTGTTTTAAAAGGGTTTTCAAAAGCCATATTATATGTTTTTGAAAGATAAAGTTTAAAAGATATGTACAGGGTTGTCTGGAAGGTGTAAACACCCCGAAATCCCACGAATTTCTTAAACAAATCTGGTTTTATACAAGCAGCCCCAAAGGGCCATTTTGAGTTTGGAAACCCAGGAGCCTTCCAAACAACCCTGTATATATGTTTTAAACTTTATCTTTCAAAAACATATGATATAGCTTTTGAAAACCCTTTTAAAACATGTTTTGAAACCCCGAAGTGGCTTGGCGTGATCAAGACAGGACCAGGAGAGCCAAGAAGAGCCCGGAACTGGAGCACCTGTCGAGCCCGGCGCAGCAACTCTTGCATCTGATTCACACCCCAGGATCTCGAACGTCCAAGACCCTGTTCTTACCAAAATATCATTTGAAGTCATCTCCGGAAGGCAGAAACGGAGGCGGACGACCATGTTGGCGAAGACCCAACGCAGACGGAGCACTGATGCTGTCAGGCCCCGCACGATCGTCCGTCTCGAACCCGGCCCGAAGGAGTCAGAGTTCAGTTTGGATTGGATCTGGACCATATATATCCAGATTCCAATCCAAACCCATATGTGGACTTGGATTTGGATTTGGATCCAGAGATCCAATCCAATATCCATATCCATGGCCCACATCACCTTCTCATAAATGGAGGTGGGGCCCACTTGAAATTCACGTGGGATATTGGGCATGAGAGAGAGTGGGGGTGATAAATATCAAGAGTGTTGTATTAAGCTTGACTTGTGTGTCAAGTTTGGGTTTAATCTTGTGGTTTAGCCTAATTGAGCGGGTTTAAGCTTGTAATTAGCTAAAACCTAACCTAGGGCTGCACCAACATGGGATGATCAAGGTCTATGGGCCATGCTAAGGGAGCTCCATCACCTAAACCTAGCCAAAAATGCCTAAACCTAGCCTAAACCCCTAATCCACTCCTAATCTGAACCTAATCACCTAACCCACTTCCCTAATCCCGGCCTAATCCCAACCTAATCCCCTAACCCACTTCCCTAATCCTTCCCTAAACCTAGATTAATTTCCC
Source organism: Brasenia schreberi (assembly GCA_036023115.1). Lineage (NCBI taxonomy): Eukaryota > Viridiplantae > Streptophyta > Magnoliopsida > Nymphaeales > Cabombaceae > Brasenia > Brasenia schreberi. Next base: position 12,365,894 of record JAYKKT010000088.1, read on the forward strand.
TAAACCTAGCCTAAACCTAGCCTAAACCACCTAACCTAGCTCACTAAACCTCACCCTAAAACCCAACCACCTAACCTAGCCCTAAACCACCCTTAGCCCACGATTTTCCCAAACACCTAGTTTTAAAATATCTGGCCCAATCCCATCCAGCCCACCTTATCCACATACTACCCTACCTAAACCACCTAACCACTACCCACAACCCAGCCCTAACCGACCTACCCTTCCCCTATTTAAACCCCCCCCATTGTGGGCGGGTTTTCCAAGTGGGAACCACTTTCCACTCCCAGCCGGGCCCTCTTCCTCTCCCATCTCTCACCCGTCTTCCCAGCAACTCCAGCCCCACCAGCCGCCACCTGCTCCGCCACTCTCCCTCTTCCATCCACCATCATTGCCCCACCAGCCGGACGCCACCACCTCCCTCAGCCGGGCCCTCTCCTTCTCCCCATCCTCCACCAGCCGACAGCCACCTTGGCCGCCACTCCTTCCCATTCGGTAAGTCCCCCTAACTCCCTCAAAACCACTCTCTACCACCTCTCCACTCTTAGCCACCCCTCTTCCCCTTAGCTCAGCCTCTTTGCCGCCACCACCTAAGCCTAGCCGAACCTAGGATAACCCAAGTGGCTGGCCACTACTCAGCCACCACCTCCCATTCGGCCGAACCCTCCTAGGTGTCCTATTTGGCCTTCCCACTAGCTCACCTTCTAGGTCCAGTTTCCCTAAGTCCCTAACTTCACTAGTGACCCTAAGACCCACTTAGTCAGCCACTCTAAACCCCCTACTTGGAGGCGCCGCCCACTTGCCACCGATCCCCTTCAAGGCGTCCATCCCGCGCCCCATTTGCAGCCGGCCAGCACTCTTGGTCACATACCTTCGCGGAGCTCCCGTTTGCAGCCCAAAGCCAAGGCCACGCTCAAACAAGACCTCTACGGACCAGCTACTTGTAAGTTTCTAAACTCGGTCTTTAGTCATACGCTTGCTTGAAATTCAATTTGATACGGGGTTGTAATAACGGAGCCTAGTCTCCCCCGCTTGTAATAACGTGGCTTGGCACAACCACACACGTGCACTCTCTTAGTCGTGCACAACTTTGAACACACACGGGCCTAATCAGCCCCTAATATATAAGTATACGTATATATTTCATTTCCGAAGGGTTTTGTTTAAGTTGGGTGTGTTGTCTTTCAATTTAAACACTCTCACACACATTGAGCTTTCGCTCTTATTTGAAAGACCCAAGTAAGGGCCGACCTATACTATTTGGGTTTTATTTCTGGTCGTGTGAGTAAGTCTTTCAAATTAAACACTCTCACACACATTGAGCCTTCGCTCTTACTCCCAAGACCTTAGTAAAGGCCTTATTGCAGTTATATTTGGGTTTCATTTATGTCGTGTGTGTAGTACTTCAATTCAAGCACTCTCACACACATTGAGCCTTCGCTCTTACTCCCAAGACCTTAGTAAAGGCCTTATTGCAGTTATATTTGGGTTTCATTTACGTCGTGTGTGTAGTACTTCAATTCAAGCACTCTCACACACATTGAGCCTTCGCTCTTACTCCCAAGACCTTAGTAAAGGCCTTATTGCAGTTATATTTGGGTTTCATTTATGTCGTGTGTGTAGTACTTCAATTCAAGCACTCTCACACACATTGAGCCTTCGCTCTTACTCCCAAGACCTTAGTCAAGGCCATACTGCAATTTATATTTGGGTTTAATTTCATGTCGTGTGTGTAAGTCTTTCAATTTAAGCACGCACCCACATTGAGCCTTCGCTCTTATTTGCAAGACCCGAGTAAGGGCTCATATACATAAGATATATACGTATCTCCCTTCGGTTATTTCCCTTCGGTTATTTCCCTTCGGTTATTTCCCTTCGGTTATTTCCCTTCTGTTATTTCCCTTCAGCATTGTCTTTACATTTCGGGTTTTCCCTTTGGAGTAGCGAGTTTGCATTGCATCTACGCCATACCACGAGGTAGGACGCATATTGCATCAAAGCAACCCCCGCTCGAATTCGCCCATGTAGTGGAGTGTTCATAACACACAAACTAGGCGACCCAAAAAGGGATAAAAGAAAAGACTTAGGCACGTGCAAATCTACGTGATCTAAAACATGCAATCGCATCTTAAAGACCCAAAATAGACACCTCGAACCGTTTCGTAGACTTTCTCCCTAAAAACTCGATTTTTTGTAAAAGCGTACAGACTGACCCTTGCGCATCGGTGCAAGAAGGTCTGCGACGACAAGAGCTCACTTGCTCACAGTCGCCACGTTTAGAAGTCAGTATTGATATATATTCGCTAGCTTAAGTAAGCTAGCTGGCACGCCCTGTTTGTATATCTAGGCCTTAGACGCACGATAAGATCCACTCCAAGCCACGAAAGGGGCGAAGAGGCGGGGATTTTCGCGCGTCTACAGAAGGCTCCTGGGTTTCCAGACTCAAAATGGCCCTTTGGGGCTGCTTTTACAAAACCAAGTTTGTTTTAAGGAATTCGTGGGATTTTGGGGTGTTTACACGTGCAAGAATTGAAGTACTACACACACGACATGAAATGAAACCCAAATATAACTTGCAATATGGCCTTAACTAAGGTCTTGGTTATAAGAGTGAAAGCTCAATGTGTGTGAGTGCTTGAATTGAAGTACTACGCACACAACATGAAATTAAACCCAAATATAAATTGCAGTATGGCCTTAACTAAGGTCTTGGGAATAAGAGCGAAAGCTCAATGTGTGTGAGTGCTTGAATTGAAGTACTACGCACACAACATGAAATTAAACCCAAATATCAATTGCAGTATGGCCTTAACTAAGGTCTTGGGAATAAGAGCGAAAGCTCAATGTGTGTGAGTGCTTGAATTGAAGTACTACACACACAACATAAAATAAACCCAAGGATAGTATAACACGGCCCTTACTTGGATCTTAAAAATAAGAGCGAAGGCTCAATGTGTGTGAGTGCGAGAATTTAAAGACAACACACCCAACTTAAGCAAAACTATAGACGCGCGAAAAAATCCCCGCCTCTTCGCCTCTTTCGGGGCTTGGAGTGGATCTTCTCGTGTGTCTAAGGCCTATGTATACAAATAGGGCGTGCCATTTAGCTTACTTAAGCTAGCGAAGATATTTTTAACACTGACTTCTAAACGTGGCGACTGTGAGCAAGTAAGCTCTTGTCGTCGCAGACTTTCTTGCACCGATGCGCAAGGGTCAGTCTGTACGCTTTGCAAAAATTGAGTTTTTGGAGAGAAAGTCTACGAAGCGGTTCGAGGTGTCTATTTCGGGTCTTTAGGATGCGATTGCATATTTTAGATCACGTGGATTTGCACGTGCCTAAGTCTTTTCTTTTATCCCTTTTCGGGCCACCTAGTTTGTGTGTAATGAACACTCCACTACATGGGCGAATTCGAGCGGGGCTTGCTTTGATGCAATATGCGTCCTACCTCGTGGTATGGCATAGATGCAATGCAAACTCACGCTACTCCAAAGGGAAAACCCGAAATGTAAAGACAATACTGAAGGGGAAATAACAGAAGGGAAATAACCGAAGGGAAATAACCGAAGGGAAATATGTATATAGCTTATGTATATGAGCCCTTACTCGGGTCTTGCAAATAAGAGCGAAGGCTCAATGTGGGTGCGTGCTTGAATTGAAAGACTTACACACACGACATGAAATTAAACCCAAATATAAATTGCAGTATGGCCTTTACTAAGGTCTTGGGAGTAAGAGCGAAGGCTCAATGTGTGTGAGAGTGCTTGAATTGAAGTACTACACACACGACATAAATGAAACCCAAATATAACTGCAATAAGGCCTTTACTAAGGTCTTGGGAGTAAGAGCGAAGGCTCAATGTGTGTGAAAGTGTTTGAATTGAAAGACTTACTCACACGACATGAAATGAAACCCAAATAGTATTGGTCGGCCCTTACTTGGGTCTTTCAAATAAGAGCGAAAGCTCAATGTGTGTGAGAGTGCTTGAATTGAAAGACTTACTCACACGACATGAAATGAAACCCAAATAGTATAGGTCGGCCCTTACTTGGGTCTTTCAACTAAGAGCGAAAGCTCAATGTGTGTGAGTGCTTGAATTGAAAGACAACGCACCCAACTTAAACAAAACCCTTCGAAAATGAAAGTATATATATAGACTTAGGTATTAGGGGCTGATTAGGCCCGTGTGTGTTCAAAATCGTGCACGACTAAGAGAGTGCACGTGTGTGGTTGTGCCAAGCCACGTTATTACAAGCGGGGGGAGACTATGCTCCGTTATTACAACCCCGTATCAAATTGAATCTCAAGCAAGTGTACAACTAAAGACCGAGTTTAGACACTTACGAGTAGCTGGTCCGTAGAGGTCTTGCTTGGGCGTGGACATGGCCTTGGGCTGCAAACGGGAGCTCCGCGAAGATAGGTGATCAAAGGTGCTGGCCGGCTGCAGGTGGGGTGCGGGATAGGCGCCTCGAAGGTGGCCGGTGGCAAGTAGATGTCGCCTCGAGGTGGGGGTTTTAAAGGGGCTGAATAAGTGGGTTCTTAGGGTCACTAGGGGAGTTGAGAGTTTAGGGAAAGCTGGACCTAAAGGAGAATTTATGGGAAGGCCGAATGGGACAGCTAGGGGAAGGCCGAATGGGATAGGATGGTTAGGTAGTGGCCGATAGTTTAGGTTATACTAGGTTCGGCTTGGTGAAAAGGGTGGTGGCAAAAGGCTGAGATGATGATAGGGTGGGTGGCTAGGAGTGGAGAGGTAGTAGAGAAGGGTTTAGGTAGGGTTAGAGAAGGCTTACCGGATGGGGAGAAGTGGCGGGTGGATGAAGAGGGAAGCCAGGTGTTGATGGGAGTTCGGCTGGTTCGGTTGGATGAAGGTGGTGGCATCCGGCTGAGTGAGGTGGTGGTGGATGGAACAGGGAAGCCGGGTGTTGATGGGAGTTTGGCTGGTTCGGTTGGATGAAGGTGGTGGCGTCCGGTTGAGTGAGGTGGTGGTGGATGGAAGAGGGAAGGTGGCGGTGCAGGTGGAGCTGGTGGAGCAGGTGGAGTAGGCGGAGGTGATGGAGAGTGGTCCCGGCTAGGTGAGGAAATGGGAGAAGGAGAGGGCCCGGCTGGGTGAGGTGAGGGTTTCCACTTGGAAAACCCGCCCCCAAGGGGGGGGGGTTTAAATAGGGGATAGGTAGGTCGGTTAGGGCTGGGCTGAGGGTAGTGGTTAGGTGGTTTAGGTAGGGTGGTATGTAGATAAGGTGGGCTGGAAAGGGTTGGGCCAGATATTTTAAAACTAGGGGTTTGTGTAGATTGTGGGCTAAGGGTGGTTTAGGGGTTTAGGGCTAGGTTAGGTGGTTGGGTTTTAGGGTGAGGTTTAGTGAGCTAGGTTAGGTGATTAGGCTAGGTTTAGGCTAGGATTAGGGAAATTAATCTAGGTTTAGGGAAGTGTAAACACCCCGAAATCCCACGAATTTCTCAAAATCCATCTGGTTTTGTAAAAGCAGCCCCAAAGGGCCATTTTGAGTTTGGAAACCCAGGAGACTTCCAGACAACCCTGTACATATGTTTTAAACTATATCTTTCAAAAACATACGATATGGCTTTTGAAAACCCTTTTAAAACATGTTTTGAAACCCCGAAGTGGCTTGGCCCGATCAAGACAGGACCAGGAGAGCTAAGAAGAGCCCGGAACCGGAGCACCTGTCGAGCCCGGCGCAGCAACTCTTGTATCTGATTCACATCCCAGGATCTCGAACGTCCAAGACCCTGTTCTTATCAAAAAAGCATTTGAAGTCATCTCCAGAAGGCAGAAACGGAGGCGGACGACTATGTTGGCGAAGACCCAACGCAGACGGAGTACTGATACTGTCAGGCCCCGCACGAATCGTCCGTTTCGAACCCAGCTCGAAGGAGTCAGAGTTCAGTTTGGATTGGATCTGGACCATATGTATCCAGATCCCAATCCAAACCCATATGTAGACTTGGATTTGGATTTGGATCCAGAGATCCAATCCAATATCCATATCCATGGCCCACATCACCTTCTCATAAATGGAGGTGGGGCCCACTTGAGTTTCACGTGGGATATTGGGCATGAGAGGGAGTGGGGGTGAAAAATATCAAGAGTGTTGTATTAAGCTTGACTTGTGTGTCAAGTTTGGGTTAATCATGTGGGTTAGCCTAATTGAGTGGGTTTAAGCTTGTAATTAGCTAAAACCTAACCTAGGGCTGCACCAACATGGGGTGATCAAGGTCTATGGGCCATGCTAAGGGAGCTCCTTCACCTAAACCTAGCCCAAAATGCCTAAACCTAGCTTAAACCCCTAATCCACCCCTAATCTGAACCTAATCACCTAACCCACTTTCCTAATCCCATCCTAATCCCAACCTAATCACCTAACCCACTTCCCTAATCCATCCCTAAACCTAGATTAATTTCCCTAATCCTAGCCTAAACCTAGCCTAATCACCTAACCTAGCTCACTAAACCTCACCCTAAAACCCAACCACCTAACCTAGCCCTAAACCCCTAAACCACCCTTAGCCCACGATTTACCCAAACCCCTAGTTTTAAAATATCTGGCCCAACCCCTTCCAGCCCACCTTATCTACATACCACCCTACCTAAACCACCTAACCACTACCCACAGCCCAGCCCTAACCGACCTACCCATCCCCTATTTAAACCCCCCTCCTTGTGGGCGGGTTTTCCAAGTGGGAACCACCATCTCACCCAGCCGGGCCCTCTCCTTCTCCCATCTCTCACCCAGCCGGGACCACTCCCCACCTCCGCCTGCTCCATCTGCTCCACCAGCCGCTGCCTGCTCCGCCACCTTCCCTCTTCCATCCACCACCACCACCCCTCAGTTGGACGCCATCACCTCCACCCAACCGAACCAGCCAACAGCCACCTGCCCGCCTGCTTCCCACTTCATCCGCCACCTCTCCCCATTCGGTAAGTACCCCAAACTCCCTCAAAGCCCCTCTCTACCACCTCTCCACTCTTAGCCACCCATCCTACCTTCATCTCAGCCCCTTTGTCACCACCACTTCAACCTAGCCGAACCTAGTATAACCTAAACTGCCGGCCACTACCTAGCCATCATCTCCCATTCGACCTTCCCCTAGGTGTCCTATTCGGCCTTCCCACCAGCTCACCTTTTAGGTCCAGTTTCCCTAAACTCCCAACTCCCCTAGTGACCCTAAGAACCCACTCATTTAGCCCTTTAGACCCCCTACTTTGAGGCGTCATCTACTTGCCACCGGTCACCTTCGAGGCGCCTATCCCGCGCCCCACTTGCAACCGGCCAGCACCCTTGATCACCTACCTTCGCGGAGCTCCCGTTTGCAGCCCAAAGCCAAGTCCACGCTCAAGCAAGACCTCTACGGACCAGCTACTCGTAAGTGTCTAAACTCGGTCTTTAGTTGTATACTTGCTTGAGATTCAATTTGATACGGGGTTGTAATAACGGAGCATAGTCTCCCCCCGCTTGTAATAACGTGGCTTGGCACGACCACACACGTGCACTCTCTTAGCCGTGCACGATTTTGAACACACACGGGCCTAATCAGCCCCTAATACATAAGTGTACATATATACTTTCATTTTCGAAGGGTTTTGTTTAAGTTGGGTGCGTTGTCTTTCAATTCAAACACTCACACACATTGAGCTTTCGCTCTTAGTTGCAAGACCCAAGTAAGGGCCGACCTATACTATTTGGGTTTCATTTCATGTCGTGTGAGTAAGTCTTTCAATTCAAGCACTCTCACACACATTGAGCTTTCGCTCTTATTTGAAAGACCCAAGTAAGGGCCGACCTATACTATTTGGGTTTCATTTCATGTCGTGTGAGTAAGTCTTTCAATTCAAGCACTCTCACACACATTGAGCTTTCACTCTTATTTGAAAGACCCAAGTAAGGGCCGACCTATACTATTTGGGTTTCATTTCTTGTCGTGTGAGTAAGTCTTTCAATTCAAGCACTTTCACACACATTGAGCCTTCGCTCTTACTCCCAAGACCTTAGTAAAGGCCTTATTGCAGTTATATTTGGGTTTCATTTATGTCGTGTGTGTAGTACTTCAATTCAAGCACTCTCACACACATTGAGCCTTCGCTCTTAGTCCCAAGACCTTAGTCAAGGCCATACTGCAATTTATATTTGGGTTTAATTTCATGTCGTGTGTGTAAGTCTTTCAATTCAAGCACGCACCCACATTGAGCCTTCGCTCTTATTTGCAAGACCCGAGTAAGGGCTCATATACATAAGCTATATACATATTTCCCTTCGGTTATTTCCCTTCGGTTATTTCCCTTCGGTTATTTCCCTTCTATTATTTCTCCTTCAAGTGCAAATCCACGTGATCTAAAACATGCAATCGCATCTTAAAGACCCGAAATAGACACCTCGAACCGCTTCGTAGACTTTCTCTCCAAAACTCGATTTTTGCAAAAGCGTACAGACTGACCCTTGCGCATCAGTGCAAGAAGGTCTGCGACGACAAGAGCTTACTTGCTCACAGTCGCCACGTTTAGAAGTCAGTGTTAAAAATATCTTCGCTAGCTTAAGTAAGCTAGCTGGCACGCCCTATTTGTATACATAGGCCTTAGACACACGAGAAGATCCACTCCAAGCCCCCGAAAGAGGCGAAGAGGCGGGGATTTTCGCGCGTCTACAGGAAGGATTAGGGAAGTGGGTTAGGTGATTAGGTTGGGATTAGGACAGGATTAGGGAAGTGGGTTAGGTGAATAGGTTCAGATTATGGGTGGATTAGGGGTTTAGGCTAGGTTTAGGCATTTTGGGTTAGGTTTAGGTGAAGGAGCTCCCTTAGCATGGCCCATAGACCTTGATCACCCCATGTTGGTGCAGCCCTAGGTTAGGTTTTAGCTAATTACAAGCTTAAACCCACTCAATTAGGCTAACCCACATGATTAAACCCAAACTTGACACACAAGTCAAGCTTAATACAACACTCTTGAAATTTTCTATCCCCACTCTCTCTCATGCCCAATATCCCACGTGAATTTCAAGTGGGCCCCACCTCCATTTATGAGAAGGTGATGTGGGCCATGGCTATGGATATTGAATTGGATCTCTGGATCCAAATCCAAATCCAAGTCCAGATATGGGTTTGGATTGGAATCTGGATATATATGGTCCAGATCCAATCCAAACTGAACTCTGACTCCTTCGAGCTGGGTTCGAAACAGACGATTCGTGTGGGGCCTGACAGCATTAGTACTCCATCTGCGTTGGGTCTTCGCCAACATAGTCGTCCGCCTTCGTTTCTGCCTTCCGGAGATGACTTCAAATGCTATTTTGATAAGAACAGGGTCTTGGACGTTCGAGATCCTAGGGTGTGAATCAGATACAAGAGTTGCTGCGCCGGGCTCGACATGTGCTCCGGTTCCGGGCTCTTCTTAGCTCTCCTGGTCCTGTCTTGATCGGGCCAAGCCGCTTCGGGGTTTCAAAAACATGTTTTAAAAAGGTTTTAAAAGCTATATTGTATGTTTTCGAAATATAGAGTTCAAAACGTATGTACAGGGTTGTCTGGAAGGCTCCTGGGTTTCCAGACTCAAAAATGGCCCTTTGGGGCTGCTTGTACAAAACCAGATTTGTCTAAGAAATTCGTGGGATTTCGGGGTGTTTACAAAAACCCTACGTAATTTAAAGTATATACATAAATTTATGTCTTAGGGGCTGATTAGGCCCGTGTGTGTTCAAAATCATGCACAACTAAGAGAGTGCACGTGTGTGTGGATGTGCCAAGCCACGTTATTACAAGCGGGGGGAGACTATGCTCCGTTATTACAACCGCGTATCAAATTTAATTTAAGCAAGTCTACAACTAAGGACCGAGCACTTACTTATAGCTGGTCCGGAGGTGACTTGCTTGAGCGTAGGCTTGGGCTGCAAGAGGGAGCTCCTCAGAGTTGAACGGCAAGGGGAGCTGCTGGCCGGGTGACTTGGGTGCGCGGGAAGGGCGCCTTGAAGGTGGCCGGCTGCTAGGAATGGGTTGCCTTGGTGCTTTGGGTTAAGGTGTCTAAGGAGGGTCACTAAGGGAGGGTGTAGTTGTAGACGCGCGAAAATCCCCGCTTCTCACCTTTTCAGGGCTTGGAGCGGATCCTCTTGTGCGTCTAAGGCCTATTTATGCAAACAGGGCGTGCCAGCTAGCTTACCTAAGCTAGCGAAGATATATTTAACACTGACTTCTAATCGTGGCGACTGTGAGCAAGTGAGCTCTTGTCGTCGCAGACCTTCTTGCACCGATGCGCAAGGGTCAGTCTGTACGCTTTGCAAAAATCGAGTTTTGGGAGAGAAAGTCTACGAAGCGGTTCGAGGTGTCTAATTCGAGTCTTTTAGATGCGATTGCATATTTTAGATCACGTGGATTTGCACGTGCCTAAGTCTTTCCTTTTATCCCTTTTCGGGCCACCTAGTTTGTGTGTTATGAACACTCCACTACGTGGGCGAATTCGAGCAGGGCTTGCTTTGATGCAATATGCGTCCTACCTCGTGGTATGGCGTAGATGCAATGCAAACTCACGCTACTCCAAAGGGAAAACCCGAATGTAAAGACAATACTGAAGGGAAATAACCGAAGGAAAATAACCGAAGGGAGATGACTTGAAATATAAATGCCGAAGGGAGATATGTATATAGAGTATGTATATGAGCCCTTACTCGGGTCTTACAAATAAGAGCGAAGGCTCAATGTGGGTGCGTGCTTGAATGGAAAGACTTACACACATGACATGAAATTAAACCCAAATATAAATTGCAGTATGGCCTTGACTAAGGTCTTGGGAGTAAGAGCGAAAGCTCAATGTGTGTGAGAGTGCTTGAATTGAAGTACTACGCACACGACATGAAATTAAACCCAAATATAACTGCAATAGGCCTTGACTAAGGTCTTGGGAGTAAGAGCGAAAGCTCAATGTGTGTGAGAGAGCTTGAATTGAAAGACTTACACACACGACATGAAATGAAACCCAAATAGTATAGGTCGGCCCTTACTTGGGTCTTTTAAATAAGAGCGAAGGCTCAATGTGTGTGAGTGTTTGAATTGAAAGACAACACACCCAACTTAAGCAAAACCCTACGAAATGAAAGTATACGTATATACTTATGTATTAGGGGCTGATTAGGCCCGTGTGTGTTCAAAATCGTGCACAGATAGGAGAGTGCACGTGTGTGGGTGTGCCAAGCCACGTTATTACAAGCGGGGGGAGACTATGCTCCGTTATTACAACCCCGTATCAAATTGAATCTCAAGCAAGTATACAACTAAAGACCGAGTTAGGCACTTACTAGTAGCTGGTCCGTAGATGCCTTGCTTGAGCGTGGGCTTGGCCTTCGCCTTGGGATGCAAAAGGGAGCTCCGCGAGGGTGAACGGCAAGAGGTGCTGGCCGGCTGCAAATGGGGCATGGGAGAGGCGCCTTGAAGGTGGCCGGGTGCTAGGGATGGGGTGCCGGATGCTAAGGATGGGGTGCCGGATGCCAAGGATGGGGTGCCTAGGGAATGTGGCACTAAGGGAGGCTAAGGGAGTACCTAGGGGACAGATATGGCTGGCAGGTGGCTGACTGAAGGGGTAGGTGGTAGTCGGTTGGAGTGGCCGACTAAGGGGACTTGGTGGTGGCAGGCTGCTAGAGTGGGTATGGGTGGAGTATGGGAAGGAAGCTAGCTAGGTGATGGGGCTAGGTGGTAGTGGGTGTAGTGGGTGTAAGGGAGTGATATGGGCAGGTCTTAGGGAGTCGGATAGGGTGGCCGGGTGTAGCTAGGGTCGTTAGGTAGTGGCAGGTAGTTAGGTCAGTTGAGGCTTGGCCGAATGGGAGTGCTGGCGGCAGGTGGCTGGTGTTAGGGTAAGGTGGTGGTAGGGTGGATGGTTAAGAGTGGAGGGGAAGTGGAGAAGAGGTGAAGTAGGGTATGGGGTACTAACCAAGTGATGGGAGGCGGCGGGTGGCTGAGGAGAAGCCGAGTGTGATGGTGGATGGGGCAGGTTCGGCCGGATGAAGAGGGTGGCGACGGATGGTTGGTCGGCTGGGGCGTGGTGGAGCAGGTGGTGCGAGGTGGTGGTTGGTGGAAGGTCCAGCTGGAAGTGGTGCAGGCGGCTGGGTTCGGCTGGGCTGGGAAGTGGGGTCCAAGGCTTGAAAAACCCACCCACTAGGGGGGGGGGGTTTATTGCCTTTGTGAAGGGCGGTGGGGGTGGTTTTGGGGTAGTGGTTAGGTGGTCTAGGGAGGGTGGTAAGGTGATATGGTGGGCTGGTATTAGGGTAGGGCCAGATATTTTGTTTTAATGGTTTTGGGGGGATATGGTGTGTGTAAACGCGCGAAAATCCCTGCCTCTTTACCTTTTCAGTGCTCGGAGCGGATCCTCTCGTGTGTCTAAGGCCTATGTATACAAATAGGGCATGCCAGCTAGCTTACCTAAGCTAGCGAAGATATTTTTAACACTGACTTCTAAACGTGGCGACTGTGAGCAAGTAAGCTCTTGTCGTCGCAGACCTTCTTGCACCAATGCGCAAGGGTCAGTCTGTACGCTTTGCAAAAATCGAGTTTTGGAGAGAAAGTCTACGAAGCGGTTCGAGGTGTCTATTTCGGGTCTTTAAAATGCGATTGCATGTTTTAGATCACGTGGATTTGCACGTGCCTAAGTCTTTTCTTTTATCCCTTTTCAGGCCACCTAGTTTGTGTGTTATGAACACTCCACTACATGGGCGAATTCGAGCGGGGCTTGCTTTGATGCAAATATGCGTCCTACCTCGTGGTATGGCGTAGATGCAATGCAAACTCACGCTACTCCAAAGGGAAAACCCGAAATGTAAAGACAATACTGAAGGGAAATAACCGAAGGGAAATATGTATATAGATTATGTATATGAGCCCTTACTCGGGTCTTGCAAATAAGAGCGAAGGCTCAATGTGGGTGCGTGCTTGAATTGAAAAGACTTACACACACGACATGAAATTAAACCCAAATATAAATTGCAGTATGGCCTTGACTAAGGTCTTGGGAGTAAGAGCGAAGGCTCAATGTGTGTGAGAGTGCTTGAATTGAAAGACTTACTCACACGACATGAAATGAAACCCAAATAGTATAGGTCGGCCCTTACTTGGGTCTTTCAAATAAGAGCGAAAGCTCAATGTGTGTGAAAGTGCTTGAATTGAAAGACTTACTCACACGACATGAAATGAAACCCAAATAGTATAGGTCGGCCCTTACTTGGGTCTTTCAAATAAGAGCGAAAGATCAATGTGTGTGAGTGCTTGAATTGAAAGACAACGCACCCAACTTAAGCAAAAACCCTTCGAAAATGAAAGTATAGGTATATACTTGTATATTATGGGCTGATTAGGCCCGTGTGTGTTCAAAATCATGTACAACTAAGAGAGTGCACGTGTGTGGGTGTGCCAAGCCACGTTATTACAAGCGGGGGGAGACTATGCTCCGTTATTACAACCCCGTATGAAATTGAATATCAAGCAAGTATACAACTAAAGACCGAGTTTAGGCACTTACGAGTAGCTGGTCCGTAGAGGCCTTGCTTGAGCGTGGGCTTGGCCTTCGCCTTGGGCTGCAAACGGGAGCTCCGCGAGGGTGAACGACAAAGGGTGCTGGCCGACTGCAAGTGGGGCACGGGATAGGCGCCTTGAAGGTGGCCGGCTGCAAGTGGGTGTCGCCTTGATGTAGAAAATTAAAGGGGCTGGGCCAAGTATGTATGTAGGGTCACGAATGGAGAGTATAGAGTGTTAGGGAATATGGACCTAAGGGGAGTTTAAGGGAAGGCCGAATGGGAGTCCTAGGGGAAAAGAGATGACTGGCCGGGTGTAGTTAGGGTAGTTAGGTAGTGGCCGGTGGTTTAGGTTGTGATAGGTTCGGCTGAGTGAGAATGGTGGCAGCAAAAGGGGAATGGCTGGTGGTAGGGTGTTGTGGTAGGGTTTAGGTGGCTGAGAGTGGAGAGGGAGTAGAGAGGGTGAGACGAAGTAAAGGGGTACTAACCGAATGGAATGAAGATGGCGCTCGGCTGGAAGGGAGGAGGGCAGGTAGTGATGCTCGGCCGGGAGGTGGTGAGGATGGCGGTGCAAGTGGTGGTGGGATGGAGGTATGGTGGTGGTGCAGGCGGAACAGGTGGGGTAGGTGGAGCAGGTTCGGCTGGGCTTGGAAGAGTGGTCCCGGTTGGGCTTGGGGAAGAGTGGCTGGATAGGAAACCCGCCCCCAAAGGGGGGGGGTTTATATAGGGATGGGTAGGTCGGTTAGGGCTGGGTTTGGGGTAGTGGTTAGGTGGTTTAGGTAGGGTGGTATGAAGATAAGGTGGGCTGGAAAGGGTAGGGCCAGATATTTTAAAAACTAGTGGTTTGGGTAGATTGTGGGCTAGGGGTGGTTTAGGGGTTTAGGGCTAGGTTAGGTGGTTGGGTTTTAGGGTGAGGTTTAGTGAGCTAGGTTAGGTGATTAGGCTAGGTTTAGATTAGGTTTAGGGAAATTAACCTAGGTTTAGGGAAGGATTAGGGAAGTGGGTTAGGTGATTAGGTTGGGATTAGGCCGAGATTAGGGAAGTGGGTTAGGTGATTAGGCTCAGATTAGGGGTGGATTAGGGTGGTAGGCTAGGATTAGGTGTTTTGGGTTAGGTTTAGGTGAAGGAGCTCCCTTTGCATGGCCCATAGACCTCAACCACCTCATGTTGGTGCAGCCCTAGGTTAGGTTTTGGCTAATTACAAGCTTAAACCCACTCAATTAGGCTAACCCACATGATTAACCCCAAACTTGACACACAAGTCAAGCTTAATTACAAAACTCTTGATATTATCCATCCCCACTCTCTCTCATGCCCATAATCCCACGTGAATTTCAAGTGGGCCCCACCTCCATTTATGAGAAGGTGATGTGGGCCATGGATATGGATATTGGATTGGATCTCTAGATCCAAATCGAAATCCAAGTCCACATATGGGTTTGGATTGGGATCTGGATATATATGGTCCAGATCCAATCCAAACTGAACTCTGACTCCTTCGAGCTGGGTTCGAAACGGACGATTTGTGCGGGGTCTGACAGCATCAGTACTCCGTCTGCGTTGGGTCTTCGCCAACATGGTCGTCCGCCTCCGTTTCTGCCTTCCGGAGATGACTTCAAATGACATTTTAATAAGAAGAGGGTCTTGGACGTTCAAGATCCTGGGGGTATGGATGTGATACAAGAGTTGCTGCGCCAGGCTCGACATGTGCTCCGGTTCCGGGCTCTTCTTAGACTTTGCTGGTCTTGTCTTGATTAGGCCAAGCTGCTTCGGGGTTTCAAAACATGTTTTAAAAGGTTTTTGTAGACGCGCGAAAATCCCCACCTCTTTACCTTTTTCAGGGCTCGGAGCGGATCCTCTCATGTGTCTAAGGCATATGTATGCAAACAGGGCGTGCCAGCTAGCTTACCTAAGCTAGCGAAGATATTTTTAACACTGACTTCTAAACGTGGCGTTTGTGAGCAAGTAAGCTCTTGTCGTCGCAGACCTTCTTGCATCGATGCGCAAGGGTCAGTCTGTACGCTTTGCAAAAATCGAGTTTTTTTGGAGAGAAAGTCTACGAAGGGGTTTGAGGTGTCTATTTCGGGTCTTTAAAATGCGATTGCATGTTTTAGATTACGCGGATTTGCACGTGCCTAAGTCTTTTCTTTTATCCCTTTTCGGGCCACCTAGTTTGTGTGTTATGAACACTCCACTACGTGGGCGAATTCGAGCGGGGCTTGCTTTGATGCAATATGCGTCCTACCTCGTGGTATGGCGTAGATGCAATGCAAACTCACGCTACTCCAAAGGGAAAACCTGAAATGTAAAGACAATACTAAAGGGAAATAACTGAAGGGAAATAACCGAAGGGAAATAACCGAAGGGAGATATGTATATAGATTATGTATATGAGCCCTTACTCGGGTCTTGCAAATAAGAGCGAAGGCTCAATGTGGGTGCGTGCTGGAATTGAAAGACTTACACACACGACATGAAATTAAACCCAAATATAAATTGCAGTATGGCCTTGACTAAGTGTAGACACCGAAAATTTTCACTTACGGGTTCTTAGGCCTGAAGTGAACCTTTTCGCAATCTACTTCGCTTTATGGGCGTGCCAGCTAGTTTACTTTAACTAGCAAAGTATGTTTTGAAAACAATCTGACTTTTAAAAGGCGATTGTAGGCAAGCGGGATTTTTACGTCGCAGACCTTCTTGCACCGATGCGCAAGGGTCAGTCTGTACGCTTAGAGACTTCGTTTTGAAACAAGTTTAACTCAAAATATATTTTGAATGAAGAAGTGTTTTAAAACCTTTTGAAAACCATGCATTTGGGCGATTTTGACTTTGTAAGGGTTGGACGACCCTAAGTCTTTCAAATTTTAATCTACTTAGGCACGATGGGCGTGCATCGAAATAGCCTAAGTCTTGCACGATTTGATTCGGGTTTGTACGATTTTCAGATTTTAGATCACGTGGATTTGCACGTGCCTAAGTCTTTCTTTTTATCCCTTTATGGGCCACCTAGGTGTGTGTTATGAACACTCCACTACATGGGGCGAATTTGAGCGGGAGTACGGGGCTTGCTTCGATGCAATATGCGTCCTACCTCGTGGTATGGCGTAGATGCAATGCAAACTCACGCTACTCCAAAGGGAAAACCCGAAATTAAAAGACAATGCCGAAGGGAAATTGCCGAAGGGAAATGACTTGTAAAGTAAATAGCCGAAGGGAAATGACTTGTAAAGTAAATAGCGGAAGGGGAAATATGGCTATATCTTAAGAGCGGAAAGGCTCAATTGTGTAAGTGTGTGTCGTGTATATATTGAAAGACAACGCACACGACTTGAACCTTAAAACCCGAATCTTAAAGACGTAGCCGAAAGAAATACTTTATATAGAGTATATGTAGGGGCCCTTACTTGGGTCTTGTAAATAAGAGCGAAGGCTCAATGTGTGTGCGTGCTTGAATTGAAAGACTTACACACACGACATGAAATGAAACCCAAATATAAATTGCAGTATGCCTTGACTAAGGTCTTGGGAGTAAGAGCGAAAGCTCAATGTGTGTGAGTGTAGAATTGAAGTACTACGCACACGACGCGGCTGCAGTGGCGCGGGGCGCGCTGTGGCGCAGGACGCGCTGCGGCGCGGGGCGTGCAGGCAGTCGAGGGGCGCGCGGCAAGAAGCAGGGCACGGTGTGCTGCGGGGAGCGCTGTGGCGCGTGGCGCGGCAGGCAACAGGGGCGCGCGGCAGCAAAAGGGGCGCGCGGCAGGCGCTGGTTGCTCACGGCCGGCCGGGGTGAAGTTTTTGGGGTTGGTTAGGGATGGTTTGAGGCGGTTGGGGTTAGGTTAGGTCTAGTTAGGGTTCAGTTAGGGTTAGGTTGGTTCAGTTAGGGTTAGGTTCAGTTAGGGTTAGGTAGGTTCGAACCTAGGCTAGGTTGGGGTTAGGTTTACCTCTTGGAGCCGGTCCTTCTTGGCTTGAGCCCACGTCTCCACGGTTGCAGCCACTTGGTCCAGCCCACCTTGGTTGCAGCCACTTGGTCTAGACCCACTTAGCCCACATGGCTTGAACCCACCTCACCCAATGAGCCCACATGGCTAGGTCTATCACTCCCTCTCTCTCCTCCCAAATATTTGCATGAACCCTTTACATGGACCCCCTCACCTCTATTTATAGAGATTTGAGGTGGGTCTTGGATTTGGGTTTGGGTTTGGGGTTTGGATCCATACCCAAATCCAAACACTATTTGGATCTGGATATTGGATCTCGGATATTTTGAGATCTGTATCCGAACCAAACCCAATATTTTTATGGATACGGATCTGGATATTTTGATCCAGATCCGATCCAATCCAAACACTATTTGGATCCAATCCAAATCCAAACACTATTTGGATTGGCCCAAATCCAAACACTATTCATTACATGGATTTGGATCTGGATATATATGGTCCAGATCCAAATCAAAATTTCTTCGGACAGTCCTTCTTGGCTTCTCGAGGCGAACGATCTGTGCGGGCACTGGCTTCATCAGCGCTCCGTCTGGTGCTGGGTTTTCCCCAACTTTGTCGTTCGGACTCCGTTTTGCCGTTCTGGACTCCGTTGAGCTTTTCATCAAATGGGCTCTGCTTTCTTTTGTTTTTTTATCAGGGAGTGGCTTCTGAAGCTCTGGGCTTGAATCCTCTTCGGGCCTAGGGTCTTCTTTTGCCTTCTGTACCTGTTTTCACATTTCAAAACAGGTCGTCGTTTTGGCTCAAATGAGCTTTTTGGTGTTTCGAGAGTTTTTTTGAAAAATAGAAGATTTCGGGTGTTTACAGATGCCCCTCTTTGGCATTATCCAAATGTATTTAGATAATGGCAAAGAAGAAACACCCCGTTCTCTCAAATTTTCTCGAGAATACACCATTTATTTTGCAAAAACCCTGTTTTCTTTTTCCACAAGTGGGGATTTTCAGCAAAAGGGGGCTTTTCCTAGCTATTTCCCTATATGTATGATCATGCACGAATGACTCTTTGAATGCATGCATGAGAAAAATTTTATTTTTTGTTTTTGAGCCCGAAGAGAGCCTTTTGAGGCTGGTTGCTCCGAGCAGGTTTTTACCCATGTCTTTTTGACATCCATGGGTTTTTCGAAAATTTCTTTTTGAAAAGGAACTCCTTTTAACTTGTATCGAAAAGGACTTCCATTTTTCATACTTCCCTTCATTCGGGTTTCAATACCTGCTACTCAGTAGAGGTTTTTTGGGTAGGAAAACTTGGAAAACATTTCAAAGTTCCATTTCCTACAAAACAGAGTCGAGTTCTCAAACAAAATGAAATCCAAATAAGCCGATTTTATTCGTACTTTAGGATTTTCGCAAATTTGAATCTTTTTCCTCGGGGATAAGCCGTAGGGATATGGGAAAGAGATACCACGGTCCCTTCTGAAGCGTCCCGTGGTTTTAGGCAAAGAATCGGAAAATCGCTCTTTGGAGCTCTGGCTTTTTGTTTCTTTTTCATAGAGGGTCTCCCTTTGGGAGTATTTTTTCATTAATCCCTCTTTTCTTTAAAGGAGAGCAGCTCTTTGGAGGAGTTTTTGTATTCCCTGTTTATGAAGGGAAGACCTCTTTGGGAGGAGTGTTTTTATATCTCCTTTTTCTTTTGAAACGAGAAGACCTCTTTCGGAGGAGTTTTTGTATTCCCTGTTTATGAAGGGAAGACCACTTTCGGAGGAGTTTTTGTATTCTCGATTTTTTTTTTTTTTTCTTTCTTTTGAAAATAGCCAATTTTCCTTTTTGGAGAGAAAGTAGGATGGGGGAGGGCTTATCCCTTTGGTTACTCGATTCAAACGAGATCGTCCTATTTCTTAATAGCATCTGCTATTCGAAAATATTTTGATATTTTGAACAAGGCTTAATCTTGTAAACCAGGGTTCTTTGAAATATAGCCAATTCATTTTTGGAAGACTCTACTTTTCGAAAAGTATAGATTCCTCCATTCGGGGTTATACAATCTACTTCGATCCTTCTTTCAAGAAGTTTCAAAGGAGTTCGATTTTTCAAAATCTTTTTGAAAAAGAATTCAGCATAAACCCTTTTGAATATTCGGGCATTTTCGTGGTTTTGCTAATTTCTACCCACAATATCAACAAATTTCTAATTTTTGTTGCCCTTTCGAAGACATGGGGACATTTCTACTCGAGTTTGCCACCCTTTTGGGCTTTCTTCGGGGTGATATGATGCATGCTATGCACTCCATGTGATTTAAAATGGAAATACATGTTTTTATGCAATGATGAACACATGAAATGTATCTCACAAATCATGAAGGAGATGCGTTCACTTATCCATGGAAAGTGTCTAGGGGTTGTGTTTAAAAATGCCCCTAGCTTGATGGGAATTTCGCATGGCCATATGGTGAAGGGCCATGGTTTTTCAAAGGGATTTTGGATGGACAATGGTATGTTCATGTCCATGCACTTCCATGGTTTTTCTAACATGATCATGATACTTTTTGCTCAAGGATGGGAAACATAACCAGCCCTAAGTGATCGTCATGGCCATCAGGTTTTAGTTTTGACATGGTCTCCATATTTCATCGTGAGATTCATGTTCTTTATCCTAACACAATCAAGGTTTTTATATAAACCAGAGGTTGAAGAAAATCTTTCTTTTCAAAGCCATGAAAGGTTTTTGTGAAATGTGTAACCCTTTTTCAAGATTCTCATTTCCTTTTTTTTAAAATTTGCCTCGAAGGTGTTGGTTTTGATTTGTATGGAGACATGCCTATGAAGGCTCGATACTTAGGGGGTCGACTCTTATTGCCCCTTTGATTTTGCAAAACCCTGAATTCGATTTCTAGAATGATGTCTAGACTCGATGCATATGAATGATTTCAAAGTGTAATGCATGATGCTTATGCACACACTATGGGTTAACTTATTTCTAAAAATCCCCAATTTTCCATAAGTTAAGGATTTTTGCGAAGTTCAGGAAGCTTGGAGGTGTTTATTCCTCCTTGCTTTGGTGATTCTCGAGCTTTTCATTTTTGAAAAAGCTCTAGGCAAAAGGGTAGATAGGACCAGCTTTTTGCACACTTGGTTTCAGGGAGTATATACAATTTTCGAAAGCATTTTTACAATTTTTCGAAAATGGGCTTTGTACATGGCCAAAGGCTTTTGGAAATAAATTTCTTTTTGTAATTTTCGTTTTTCCAAATGTTTTTGAGATTTTGAGAGTTTTCAACTTTTTTTGTCTTTTTCAAAAGTAGGGATCTTCCATTGAACCTTCAAAGAAAACATTCATGAATCAGACTCTAATCAGATAGGTCTAAGACATGGGTTTCGGTTTTAGAGGTTCTACAAGGCACCCTTGACCCAGATGGTCTTAGGTGGCGGCTCTGGTGGTATGGGTGGGCTGTAGCCCAGTCCATATCGTTCCCTAATGGTTTTAGGTAGGACAGGCTCAAGCCTACCTTGGTTTCGGGTTCCCAGGCCCGTGTAGGGTTTATATCCCATATTCAGAATCATGTTCCAAGACTTTTTGCTTTTCGAAAAGTTTTGGTATAAATCATGGTCTTGGAACATGGAATCGTCCATGTTGGGGACATATACCCTTTTGGATATCGGGAGTTTGGATTCCGGGGGGATGGAAGACTTGGGCTTCCATACAAACCTGGTTTGGGAGACTTTGCCCTCAAGGAAAGCCAAGCTTGGTTCCTTGAGGAGTTTTGGACATAGTAGGGTTATGGAAAACTTATGGTTCCATACCCTATTTTGGGAAAGATTTACTTCAAGGGGAGCCATGCAAGGTCCCTTGAAGTTTTTGACTTGGTCCCTAGGTTCAACTCGTGGTGCCCCTAGGGATTGATTTTTTTGTTTCAAAGCCATAGCCTTGGCTCCAGGGCACAGGACTAGGCTCGAAGAAGTGGGTTTTTCTATGGTAGGGTTATGAGCTCCTAAGATGTCGATGCATGCATTAGGGGTCTCCATGTCTACCATTTTCGAAACTTCTTTTTGTTTTTGAAATTCCTTTGAATGGTGCGCGATAGTTGGCGCACCTTGAAAATCCTCAAGTTTTGGCACAGTTTGTGGGTTTGTGTGTGCAAAGGGGTTATCCAATGCATCTGATGACCCTACATGAAGAAGAGAGTCTTGAGAAGGATGGGTTTCAGGCATACCTCTTTGTGGCTTGTCTACCTTTTCAGGGTGAGAGCAAGCCAATTTCCCGGGTAACTCTGTTTTGAGCCCCCGGGGTTTAACGAGGCGTTTCCTTTCGAAACCTTCCTGTTTTTCACTCTCGTTCCTTTGTAGGGTGTGGACTTCATGTCCCACTGTATGTGTGTGCCTAGACTTAGGACTTGAAGTTTTCGAAATTCCAAAATTTTGTTTTTCAATTTTTTGGTCTTTTTCCAAATTTTCAAGATTTTTTTGGTTTTTTTGAAATAGAAAAATCTTTTTTTGGTTTTTCTATGGATTTTGAAAAGCTTGAAGTTGTAGGAGTGGACGACTTATCCCTTTGCCGGGATTTGTCTCTAATCTCCAATCCTTCGTTGAGTTTGAGATCGGTTTTCAATTCACGATCTGTATGTGCCCTCGAAGAGCTGCTATGTGTTCGATGGGCTTTAAGCTCCTTGCTTAAAGCATCCATCTTTTGAAATATTTTTTCAATCTCATCGAGCTCTCTTTGGGCTTTATCTGATTTGAAAACCTCTTTTAGTTTACTCAACGAAGATTTTTGTAGCTTTCTATCCATTTTCATGCAATTTTCCTAAGTATGCACGATTTGTGAAGAAAACACTTTTTTCCGAAAATTTGAGTATAACTCGTTTGTTTGAAGTCTGCTTAAGTCCCGGGTCCCACCGGGCGTGCCAAATTGTAGACACCGAAAATTTTCACTTACGGGTTCTTAGGCCTGAAGTGAACCTTTTCGCAATCTACTTCGCTTTATGGGCGTGCCAGCTAGTTTACTTTAACTAGCAAAGTATGTTTTGAAAACAATCTGACTTTTGAAAGGCGATTGTAGGCAAGCAGGATTTTTACGTCGTAGACCTTCTTGCACCGATGCGCAAGGGTCAGTCTGTACGCTTAGAGACTTCGTTTTGAAACAAGTTTAACTCAAAATATATTTTGAATGAAGAAGTGTTTTAAAACCTTTTGAAAACCATGCATTTGGGCGATTTTGACTTTGTAAGGGTTGGACGACCCTAAGTCTTTCAAATTTTAATCTACTTAGGCACGATGGGCGTGCATCGAAATAGCCTAAGTCTTGCACGATTTGATTCGGGTTTGTACGATTTTCAGATTTTAGATCACGTGGATTTGCACGTGCCTAAGTCTTTCTTTTTATCCCTTTATGGGCCACCTAGGTGTGTGTTATGAACACTCCACTACATGGGGCGAATTTGAGCGGGAGTACGGGGCTTGCTTCGATGCAATATGCGTCCTACCTCGTGGTATGGCGTAGATGCAATGCAAACTCACGCTACTCCAAAGGGAAAACCCGAAATTAAAAGACAATGCCGAAGGGAAATTGCCGAAGGGAAATGACTTGTAAAGTAAATAGCCGAAGGGAAATGACTTGTAAAGTAAATAGCGGAAGGGGAAATATGGCTATATCTTAAGAGCGGAAAGGCTCAATTGTGTAAGTGTGTGTCGTGTATATATTGAAAGACAACGCACACGACTTGAACCTTAAAACCCGAATCTTAAAGACGTAGCCGAAAGAAATACTTTATATAGAGTATATGTAGGGGCCCTTACTTGGGTCTTGTAAATAAGAGCGAAGGCTCAATGTGTGTGCGTGCTTGAATTGAAAGACTTACACACACGACATGAAATGAAACCCAAATATAAATTGCAGTATGCCTTGACTAAGGTCTTGGGAGTAAGAGCGAAAGCTCAATGTGTGTGAGTGTAGAATTGAAGTACTACGCACACGACATAAATGAAACCCAAATATAACTGCAATAAGGCCTTTACTAAGGTCTTGGGAGTAAGAGCAAAGGCTCAATGTGTGTGCGTGTGGAAAATGGAACGACAACACACACGACTTAATTAAAAACCCCCTTGACTTAAAATATGTAAATATAACTATATATTAAGGGCTTGTTAGGCCCGTGTGTGTGCAAGAAGTGTACGACTAAGAGCGAAAAGGCTCAAGTGCGTGTGTGTGTGGGTGTGTCAAACCACGTTATTACAATCGGGGGGAGACGAAGCTCCTTTACTACAACCCCGTATCAAAATTTAATTGAATATAAAGCAAGTTAATGTAATAGACCAAGTTTAGACACTTACAAATAGCTGGTCCATGTTCAACTTGCTTGCACGTGGGCTCACGGTTCACCTTGGGCAGCCAAGAGGGGGTTATCCTAGGTGGCTTTGAGAGAGGTTCTATGAGGCACGGTTAGGGTCTTAGGGGAACTAAGGTTCGGCCAAGACGGGGGCTGTGTAGGGTCTGTCCTAGGGTCTGTGCTAGGGTGCAGGTCACGGCCAGGGTGCAGGTTAGGTCGGCAGGGGGGTGGTCAAATCAGCAGGGAGGTGGTCGGGTGGCTGGCGCGGCCGTTGGGCGCCTGGCGCAGCAGATGGGCGCCTGACGCGGCTGCAGTGGCGCGGGGCGCGCTGTGGCGCAGGACGCGCTGCGGCGCGGGGCGTGCAGGCAGCCGAGGGGCGCGCGGCAAGAAGCAGGGCACGGTGTGCTGCGGGGAGCGCTGTGGCGCGTGGCGCGGCAGGCAACAGGGGCGCGCGGCAGCAAAAGGGGCGCGCGGCAGGCGCTGGTTGCTCACGGCCGGCCGGGGTGAAGTTTTTGGGGTTGGTTAGGGATGGTTTGAGGCGGTTGGGGTTAGGTTAGGTCTAGTTAGGGTTCAGTTAGGGTTAGGTTGGTTCAGTTAGGGTTAGGTTCAGTTAGGGTTAGGTAGGTTCGAACCTAGGCTAGGTTGGGGTTAGGTTTACCTCTTGGAGCCGGTCCTTCTTGGCTTGAGCCCACGTCTCCACGGTTGCAGCCACTTGGTCCAGCCCACCTTGGTTGCAGCCACTTGGTCTAGACCCACTTAGCCCACATGGCTTGAACCCACCTCACCCAATGAGCCCACATGGCTAGGTCTATCACTCCCTCTCTCTCCTCCCAAATATTTGCATGAACCCTTTACATGGACCCCCTCACCTCTATTTATAGAGATTTGAGGTGGGTCTTGGATTTGGGTTTGGGTTTGGGGTTTGGATCCATACCCAAATCCAAACACTATTTGGATCTGGATATTGGATCTCGGATATTTTGAGATCTGTATCCGAACCAAACCCAATATTTTTATGGATACGGATCTGGATATTTTGATCCAGATCCGATCCAATCCAAACACTATTTGGATCCAATCCAAATCCAAACACTATTTGGATCGACCCAAACACTATTTGGATTGGCCCAAATCCAAACACTATTCATTACATGGATTTGGATCTGGATATATATGGTCTAGATCCAAATCAAAATTTCTTCGGACAGCCCTTCTTGTTTTCTCGAGGCGAACGATCTGTGCGGGCACTGGCTTCATCAGCGCTCCGTCTGGTGCTGGGTTTTCCCCAACTTTGTCGTTCGAACTCCGTTTTGCCGTTCTGGACTCCGTTGAGCTTTTCATCAAATGGGCTCTGCTTTCTTTTCTTTTTTTATCAGGGAGTGGCTTCTGAAGCTCTGGGCTTGAATCCTCTTCGGGCCTAGGGTCTTCTTTTGCCTTCTGTACCTGTTTTCACATTTCAAAACAGGTCGTCGTTTTGGCTCAAATGAGCTTTTTGGTGTTTCGAGAGTTTTTTTGAAAAATAGAAGATTTGGGGTGTTTACACTAAGGTCTTGGGAGTAAGAGCGAAAGCTCAATGTGTGTGAGAGTGCTTGAATTGAAGTACTACACACAGGACATAAATGAAACCCAAATATAACTGCAATAAGGCCTTTACTAAGGTCTTGGGAGTAAGAGCGAAGGCTCAATGTGTGTGAAAGTGCTTGAATTGAAAGACTTACTCACACGACATGAAATGAAACCCAAATAGTATACGTCGGCCCTTACTTGGGTCTTTCAAATAAGAGCGAAAGCTCAATGTGTGTGAGTGCTTGAATTGAAAGACAACGCACACGACATGAAATGAAACCCAAATAGTATAGGTCGGCCCTTACTTGGGTCTTTGAAATAAGAGCGAAAGCTCAATGTGTGTGAGTGCTTGAATTGAAAGACAACGCACCCAACTTAAGCAAAACCCTTCGAAAATGAAAGTATATGTATACACTTATGTATTAGGGGCTGATTAGGCCCGTGTGTGTTCAAAATCGTGCACGACTAAGAGAGTGCACGTGTGTGGGTATGCCAAGCCACGTTATTACAAGCGGGGGGAGACTATGCTCCGTTATTACAACCCCGTATCAAATTGAATCTCAAGCAAGTATACAACTAAAGACCGAGTTTAGGCACTTACGAGTAGCTGGTCCGTAGAGGCCTTGCTTGAGCGTGGGCTTGGCCTTCGCCTTGGGCTGCAAACGGGAGCTCCGCGAGGGTGGATGACAAAGGGTGCTGGCCGGCTGCAAATGGGGCGTGGGATAGGCGCCTCGAAGGTGGCCGGCTGCGAATGGGTGTCGCCTCGATGTGGGGGATTAAAGGGGCTGGACCAAGTGAGTGTTTAGGGTCACTAGGAGAGTCGAGTGTTTAGGGAATGTGGACCTAAGGGGAGTTTAAGGGAAGGCCGAATGGGAGTCTTATAGGGTGGTCGGATGTAGATAGGATGGTTAGGTAGTGGCCGGTAGTTTAGGTTGGGCTAGGTTCGGCTAAGTGAAAATGGTGGCAACAAAGGGCTGAGGTGTAGATGAGATGATGATATGGTGGGTGGCTAGGAGTGGAGAGGGAGTAGAGAAGGATTTAGGTAGAGTTGGGGAATGCTTACCGGATGGGGAGAGGCGGTGGATGGAAGAGAGAAGCCGGGTGGTTGGGATGGAGAGCAAGCGGTGGCGTCCGGCTGGGAGATGGTGGTGCGAGCTGTGATGGGATGGAGGGGTGGTGGTGGTGCAGGCGGCGCAGGTGGAGCAGCTGGGGCAGATTCGGCTGGGAGTGGAAAATGGGGAAAGAGAGGGCCCGGCTGGGATTGGTGAGGGCTGCTTGCTTGGAAAACCCGCCCCCAAAAACGGGGGGGTTTAAATAGGGATGGGTAGGTCGGTTAGGGCTGGGCTTGGGGTAGTGGTTAGGTGGTTTAGGTAGGGTGGTATGTAGATAAGGTGGGCTGGAAAGGGTTGGGCCACATATTTTGAAAACTAGGGGTTTGGGTAGATTGTGGGCTAGGGGTGGTTTAGGGGTTTAGGGCTAGGTTAGGTGGTTGGGTTTTAGGGTGAGGTTTAGTGAGCTAGGTTAGGTGATTAGGCTAGGTTTAGGCTAGGATTAGGGAAATTAACCTAGGTTTAGGGAAGGATTAGGGAAGTGGGTTAGGTGATTAGGTTGGGATTAGGCCGGGATTAGGGAAGTAGGTTAGGTGATTAGGCTCAGATTAGGGGTGGATTAGGGGGGTAGGCTTGGATTAGGTGTTTTGGGTTAGGTTTAGGTGAAGGAGCTCCCTTAGCATGGCCCATAGACCTTAACCACCTCATGTTGGTGCAGCCCTAGGTTAGGTTTTAGCTAATTACAAGCTTAAACCCACTCAATTAGGCTAACCCACATGATTAACCCCAAACTTGACACACAAGTCAAGCTTAATTACAACCCTCTTGATATTTTCCATCCCCACTCTCTCTCATGCCCAATATCCCATGTGAATTTCAAGTGGGCCCCACCTCCATTTATGAGAAGGTGATGTGGGCCATGGATATGGATATTGGATTGGATCTCTGGATCCAAATCCAAGTCCACATATGGGTTTGGATTGGGATCTGGATATATATGGTCCAGATCCAATCCAAACTGAACTCTGACTCCTTCGAGCTGGGTTCGAAACGGATGATTCGTGCGGGGCCTGACAGCATCAGTACTCCGTCTGCATTGGGTCTTCGCCAACATGGTCGTCCGCCTCCGTTTCTGCCTTCCGGAGATGACTTCAAATGATATTTTGATAAGAACAGGGTCTTGGACGTTCGAGATCCTGGGGGTGTGAATCAGATACAAGAGTTGTTGTGCCGGGCTCGACATGTGCTCCGGTTCCGGGCTCTTCTTAGCTCTCCTGGTCCTGTCTTGATCGGGCCAAGCCGCTTCGGGGTTTCAAAAACGTGTTTTAACAAGGTTTTAAAAAGCTATATTATATATTTTTGAAATATGAAGTTTTAAAACATATATATAGGGTTGTCTGGAAGGCTCCTGGGTTTCCCGACTCAAAATGGCCCTTTGGGGCTGCTTTTATAAAACCAGGTTGATTTGAGAAATTCGTGGGATTTCGGGGTGTTTACAGATGCCCTCTTTGGCCTTGTCCAAATCGATTTGGATAAGGGCAAAGATGACAAACACCCCTTTCAATGTCTCCCTAGATCTATCCACGAAGAATATGGGATCGTCCCAATCTTTAGCAAAATCTCACTTTTAAAATCCTGGTAGGAGGAGATATCACGCCAAAGGGATATACAAAAAGGTTTCTGGTCCTAAATGGGATCATGTTCATGCAAGCACCATGCGTGGAATGCAAATGACATGGGTGTGGTGCCAAAAGTGGCGACCTCCCAGAGACCAGATGTGGTCGAACTCTAGAGACTTACAGGGCCTATTGCTCCAAGTGAGCAAATCCTATGCTGTTCGATGTTCGGTTTTCAAAACTTATTTACAAAAGCTATTTACAAAAGGGACAACTGTCTTAAGCCTCGATCCTAAGGATCTTGAGCTCTTCGTGCTTGCCCTTGTTTGAGTCTTAACACTCGCTTATCTAGCGGAGGTTTTATAAGAAAATAAGCCTCATTTTAAATTCCTACGTCTTACTCGGAACGTCGAATTCTCAAACAAGATGAAATTCAAGTAAGTAAATCCTATTTTTACTTTAGGATTCCTCGAAATGAACCATGCTTTAGCTTGGGATAAGCCAGGGATGGGAAAGAGATACCACGGTCCCTTCTGAAGCGTCCCGTGGTTTAAGGCATAGAAGGCGGAAAACTGCTCTTTTTGAGCTTTTTGGCCTCTTTTTCCTTTTTTTCATAGAGGGTCTCCCTTTGGGAGTATTTTTTCTTTAATCCCTCTTTTTCACAAGAGATTAGATTTTTCTTTGGAAATCTGGTTTCTTTCTTTTGGAAAGAGACTTTGAATGGGAAATTCCCTTTTGTTTTGGGCCTTTGTTTTCCTTTTGGAAGAAGAAGCGAAGAGGGGAGGACTTATCCCAAGCCTACACTCGATCCATTCCAGATCAGCCTATTTAGAAATAGCACGTACCACTTGCAAGTATCTTGCTATGTTGAACTAGGCCTTTCTTTGTAAGAAGAAGGATTTTAAAATGTAACCATGATTTTGAAAACTCCACTCTTTCACAAGTGCGAATTCTCTCACTCAGGGTCACACGAGTTGCCTTTGCACCTTATTCACATGTCTCAGGGCAGCTATCCCTATAAAATTTTTGAAAACTGGAATTTAATCCAGATCCTACACATGATACTTCTTTAAGTATTGAATATTGATAGGATCTGCTAAATTCCTACCTTCTACATCGATCAACCAATACGAATTGTTCGTAGTGGTTGCTCGTACAACATAGGGTCCATCCCAGTTGGGGCGCCACTTGCCTAGGGGGTGTGGGCCACGATGGTGGATGGTTTTTAAGACCAGATCTCCCACTTAAAAGTGGCGAGGTCTCATGTGTTTGCTATAATGTCGGGCTATCCTTTGCCGGTATGCACGAGCATGATCCATGGCAAGGAGTCGCCTCTCATCTAGCAAATCTAGTTCGGCCATCCTAGCATGCTGAAGCGTCTCTACGGGGAGGTCGAGTGTTATGGATGTATGAAATGAATGTAGTTGAGTATGAATGGGAAGAATGGCGTTTGTGCCATAGACCAACTCGAATGGTGTGGCATTCGTGGGAGTCCGGATGGAAGTCCTATAAGCCCATAAGGCTTCATCCAGCTTCTCGTGCCACGTCCTACCCTTCTCTAAGGTTTTCTCAATAATACTAATGAGAGTCTTGTTTGTGGCTTCGGCTTGGCCGTTGCCTAGAGGGTAGTAGGGTGAGGAGAAGTGGTGAGTTATGCCATACGTGTTGCACAACTTAACCATCTGCTCGTTCTTGAATGGGGTACCATTATCAGACACAAGGTCTCGTGGAACCCCAAATCGAGCCAAGATATTCCTCCGGATGAAAGCCACCACATGTTGCCCCATTACATTCGTTAGGGAAATGGCTTCCACCCACTTGGAGAAATACTCCGTGGCTGCTAAAATAAATCGATGCCCATTCGAGGCCTTTGGAAATATCGGGCCTACGATGTCAAACGCCCACATGGTAAATGGCCAGGGGCTGACCACGGAATGCAATGCAGATGATGGGATATGAATGGTGTGCCCATGCACTTGACATGGATGACACTTCCAAACATGATCGTGACAGTCCTTTCTCATGGTGGACCATAAATAGCCCCCTCTAAGTATTTTCATTGCCATCATGTTGGCATTAACATGACCTCCACATTCTCCATCGTGGAATTCATGCATCACTATCCCAGCCTCCTCTAGGTCGATACACCTAAGCAGAATGCCGGTAAAACTCTTTTTGTATAAAACCCCACCCAGAATGGTGTATCGGGTCGAAATCTTACGAATGAATGCCTTATCTTTGGACGTGGCATCCTCGGTGAATCCCCCATTTTCTAAAAATTGTTTTATGTCATAAAACCAGGGTTTTTCAATAGACTCTGGGTAGTTTTGGCAAATATCCAAGCCGTGTGTGGATGGGTGGGACGCATGCCATATTTCCAAAGATCTGGTCCCTGAAATGGGATCGACCTTCAGGGCTGAACCCAAGGAGGAGAGGGCATCGGCGATGCCATTGTCCTCTCTTCCTATGTGTGTGAGTTTACACGACTGGAAGGATTGGACCAATCGAGTGGCCAACTCGTGATATGGAAGTAGTTTCTCATTACGTACTTGCCAAATTTTCAAAACCTGTCTTATGACAAGGAGTGAATCTCCAAAGACCTCAATGCACGATGCCCCTAGAGTTTTCGAAATCCTTAAGCCTTGTATGAGTGCTTCATACTCAGCTACGTTGTTGGAACATTCGAAATCTAAGCGGACTGCTATGGGAATCTCGCCCTTTTCAGGGGAGATTAGGATGACCCCAGCACCAGCCCCTCGTTGGTTTCGTGCCCCATCGAAGTGCATCTTCCACACTTGGTTTTCGAAAGAATTTGCCAAAATGTGGTTTTGAAAATGGTTTTGCAATATGCCTTCGTCAGGCATTCGACAAGAGTGGGATATGCGTCCTCTAAGGGGAATTCAGCCACGTAATCTGCTAGGGCTTGCCCCTTAATGGAGATCTGGTGATGGTATTTCAGATCATACTCCATTAGAAGGAGTTGCCATTTGCCCAATCTACCCATGAGAATGGGTTTTTCGAACAAGTGCTTGATTGGATCAAGCTTGGACACTATTATGGGTGTCATCCTCGTATTGAGCCAACAGGGCTCCATGGCTTGATAATTTCGTTCATAAGCCAAGAGAGTTTTCCAAATATAGTAGATGGCATACTCCTTATGGGTGTCATCCTCGTATTGAGCCAACAGGGCTCCTAAAGCATTTGCATGCACGGAGATGTATAATAAAAGCGGTTTTCCTTGCTTTGGAGGATTTGAAACGGGGGGATTAGCCAAGTATGCCTTCAGTCTCTCGAAGGACTTTTGGCATTCGTCATTGTAGACGTGCGAAAATCCCCGCCTCTCGCCTTTTTCAGGGCTCGGAGTGGATCCTCTCGTGTGTCTAAGGCCTATGTATGCAAACAGGGCGTGCCAGCTAGCTTACCTAAGCTAGTGAAGATATTTTTAACACTGACTTCTAAACATGGCGACTGTGAGCAAGTAAGCTCTTGTCATCGCAGACCTTCTTGCACCGATGCGCAAGTGTCAGTCTGTACGCTTTGCAAAAATCGAGTTTTGGAGAGAAAGTCTATGAAGCAGTTCGAGGTGTCTATTTCGGGTCTTTAAAATGCGATTGCATGTTTTAGATCATGTGGATTTGCACGTGCCTAAGTCTTTTCTTTTATCCCTTTTCGGGCCACCTAGTTTGTATGTTATGAACACTCCACTACATGGGCGAATTCGAGTGGGGCTTGCTTTGATGCAATATGCGTCCTACCTCGTGGTATGGCGTAGATGCAATGCAAACTCATGCTACTCCAAAGGGAAAACCCGAAATGTAAAGACAATACTGAAGGGAAATAACCGAAGGGAAATAACCGAAGGGAGATATGTATATAGAGTATGTATATGAGCCCTTACTCGGGTCTTGCAAATAAGAGCGAAGGCTCAATGTGGGTGCGTGCTTGAATTGAAAGACTTACACACACGACATGAAATTAAACCCAAATATAAATTGCAGTATGGCCTTGACTAAGGTCTTGGGAGTAAAAGCGAAGGCTCAATGTGTGTGAGACTGCTTGAATTGAAAGACTTACACACACGACATGAAATTAAACCCAAATAGTATAGGTCAGCCCTTACTTGGGTCTTTCAAATAAGAGCGAAAGCTCAATGTGTGTGAAAGTGCTTGAATTGAAAGACTTACACACACGACATGAAATGAAACCCAAATAGTATAGGTCGGCCCTTACTTGGGTCTTTCAAATAAGAGCGAAAGCTCAATGTGTGTGAAAGTGCTTGAATTGAAAGACTTACTCACACGACATGAAATGAAACCCAAATAGTATAGGTCGGCCCTTACTTGGGTCTTTCAAATAAGAGCGAAAGCTCAATGTGTGTGAGTGCTTGAATTGAAAGACAACGCACCCAACTTAAGCAAAAACCCTTCGAAAATGAAAGTATAGGTATATACTTGTATATTATGGGCTGATTAGGCCCGTGTGTGTTCAAAATCATGCACAACTAAGAGAGTGCACATGTGTGGGTGTGCCAAGCCACGTTATTACAAGCTGGGGGAGACTATGCTCCGTTATTACAACCCTATATCAAATTGAATCTCAAGCAAGTATACAACTAAAGACCGAGTTTAGGCACTTACGAGTAGCTGGTCCGTAGAGGCCTTGCTTGAGCGTGGGCTTGGTCTTCGCCTTGGGCTGCAAACGGGAGCTCCGCGAGGGTGGATGACAAAGGGTGCTGGCCGGCTGCAAGTGGGGCGCGGGATAGTCGCCTCGAAGGTGGCCGGCTGGAAGTGGGTGTCGCCTTGATGTGGGGGATTAAAGGGGCTGGGCCAAGTGAGTGTGTAGGGTCACGAATGAAGAGTATAGAGTGTTAGGGAATAGGGACCTAAGGGGAGTTTAAGGGAAGGCCGAATGGGAGTCCTAGGGGAGAAGAGATGGTTGGCCGGGTGTAGTTAGGGTAGTTAGGTAGTGGCCAGTGGTTTAGGTTGTGATAGGTTCGGATGAGTGAGAATGGTGGCAGCAAAGGGCTGATGTGTAGGTAAGGTGGTGGTATGGTGGGTGGCTAGGAGTGGAGAGGGAGTAGAGAAGGAGCTAGGTAGAGTGTGGGGTACTTACCGAATGGGGAGAGGCGGTGGTACTCGGCTGGAAGGAAGATGGCAGGTTGTGAGGCTCGGCCGGGAGGTGGTGGAGATGGCGGTGCAAGTGGTGGTGGGACGGAGGGATGGTGGTGGTGCAGGCGGAGCAGGTGGAGTACGTGGAGCAGCTGGAGAAATGGAGGAAAGAGAGGGCCCGACTGGGATTGGAGAGGGGTTCTAGCTAGGAAAACCCGCCCCAAGAGGGGGGGTTTATATAGGGAGTTGGGTAGGTCGGTTAGGGCTGGGTTTGGGGTAGTGGTTAGGTGGTTTAGGTAGGGTGGTATGAAGATAAGGTGGGCTGGAAAGGGTAGGGCCAAATATTTTAAAAACTAGTGGTTTGGGTAGATTGTGGGCTAGGGGTGGTTTGGGGGTTTAGGGCTAGGTTAGGTGGTTGGGTTCTAGGGTGAGGTTTAGTGAGCTAGGTTAGGTGATTAGGCTAGGTTTAGGCTAGGTTTAGGGAAATTAACCTAGGTTTAGGGAAGGATTAGGGAAGTGGGTTAGGTGATTAGGTTGGGATTAAGCCGGGATTAGGGAAGTGGGTTAGGTGATTAGGCTCATATTAGGGGTGGATTAGGGTGGTAGGCTAGGATTAGGTGTTTTGGGTTAGGTTTAGGTGAAGGAGCTCCCTTTGCATGGCCCATAGACCTTAACCACCTCATGTTGGTGCAGCCCTAGGTTAGGTTTTGGCTAATTACAAGCTTAAACCCACTCAATTAGGCTAACCCACATGATTAACCCCAAACTTGACACACAAGTCAAGCTTAATTACAACACTCTTGATATTATCCATCCCCACTCTCTCTCATGCCCATAATCCCACGTGAATTTCAAGTGGGCCCCACCTCCATTTATGAGAAGGTGATATGGGCCATGGATATGGATATTGGATTGGATCTCTGTATCCAAATCCAAATCCAAGTCCACACATGGGTTTGGATTGGGATCTGGATATATATGGTCCAGATCCAATCCAAACTAAACTCTGACTCCTTCGAGCTGGGTTCGAAACGGATGATTTGTGAGGGGCCTGACAGCATTAGTATTCCGTCTGCGTTGGGTCTTCGCCAACATGGTCGTCCGCCTCCGTTTCTGCCTTCCGGAGATGACTTCAAATGACATTTTGATAAGAATAGGGTCTTGGACGTTCGAGATCCTGGGGGTATGGATGTGATACAAAAGTTGCTGTGCTGGGCTCAACATGTGCTCCGGTTCTGGGCTCTTCTTAGCTCTCCTGGTCCTGTCTTGATCCGGCCAAGCCACTTCGGGGTTTCAAAAACGTGTTTTAAAAGGTTTTCAAAAGCCATATCATATGTTTTTGAAAGATAAAGTTTAAAACATATATACAGGGTTGTCTGGAAGGCTCCTGGGTTTCCAGACTTAAAATGGCCCTTTGGGGCTGCTTTTACAAAACCAGATTTGTTTAAGAAATTCGTGGGATTTCGAGGTGTTTACAGATGCCCCTCTTTGGCCTTGTCCAAATCGATTTGGATAAGGGCAAAGATGACAAACACCCCTTTTAATGTCTCCCTAGATCTATCCACGAAGAATATGGGATCGCCCCAATTTTTAGCAAAAATCTCAATTTACAAACTCTGGTAGGAGGAGATATCACGCCAAAGGGTCTGTAAACACCCCGAATTTTCCAAAAATCAAAAACTCCCAAAAATACTAAAAAAGCTCGTTTGAGCCAAAACGATAACCTGTTTTAAAATGTGAACACAGGTACAAAAGGCAAAAGAAAAGCCCAGGCAAGAAGAGGATTCGAGCCCAGAATTTCAGAATCCACCCCCTGTTCAAAAACAGAAGAAAAAAGAGCTCGTTTGGAGAAAAGCCCGACAAAAGGGTAAAAATGTAATTTGGGGTTGGTTGTGTTTTCCATCCTTGAGCAAAATCAAAGCCAGATGGCCATGATGAAATATGGAGACCATGTCAAAATCAAAGCCCGATGGCCATGATGATCACTTAGGGTTGGTTGTGTTTTCCATCCTTGAGCAAAAAGTATCATGATCATGTTAGAAAAATCGTGGAAGTGCATGGACATGAACATACCATTGTCCATCCATAATCCTTTTGAAAAGCCATGGCCCTTCACCATGTGGCCATGTGAAATTTCCCTCAAGCTAGGGGCATTTTTAAATATAGCCCCTAGACACCTAAAACGAGATGCTATTAAGAAATAGGACGATCTCGTTTGAATCGAGTAACCAAAGGGATAAGCCTTCCCCATTCTACTTTCTCTCCAAAAAGGAAAATTGGCTGTGTTCAAAAGAAAGAAAAAAAAAAAAAAACGAGAATACAAAAACTCCTCCGAAAGAAGTCTTCTCGTTTCAAAAGAAAAAGGAGATATAAAAACACTCCTCCCAAAGAGGTCTTCCCTTCATAAACATGGAATACAAAAACTCCTCCAAAGAGCTGCTCTCCTTTAAAAGAAAAGAGGGATTAATGAAAAAATACTCCCAAAGGGAGACCCTCTATGAAAAAAAGAAACAAAAAGCCAAAAGCTCAAAGAGCGATTTTCCGACTCTTTGCCTAAAACCACGAGACACTTCAGAAGGGACCGTGTTATCTCTTTCCCATATCCCTACGGCTTATCCCTGAGGAAAAAGATTCAAATTTGTGAAAATCCTAAAGTACAAATAAAATCGGCTTATTGGGATTTCATTTTGTTTGAGAACTCGACTCTGTTTTGTAGGAAATGGAACTTTGAAATGTTTTTCAAATTTTCCTACCCAAGAAACCTCTACTGAGTAGCAGGTATTGAAACCCGAATGAAGGGAAGTATGAAAAACGGAAGTCCTTTTCGATACAAGCTAAAAGGAGTTCGTTTTCAAAAAGAAAATTTTTCAAGAAAAACCCACGAATGTCAAAAAGACTAGGGTAGAACCTGCTTAGAGCAGACAGCCTCAAAAGGCTCTCTCCAAAGCTCGAAAACCTGAAAACGTCTAGAAGACATGGGTAAAACTTGCTCGAAGCGGCTTGCCTCAAAAGGCACTCTTCGGGCTCAAAACCCCAAAAATAAAAACGTTTTTTCTCATGCATGCATCCAAAAATCGTTCATGCATGATCATACATAGGGAAACTTAGGAAAAGTCCCCTTTTGTTAAAAATCCCCACCTGTGGTAAAAGAAAACAGGGTTTTGCGAAATAAATGGTGTATTCTCGAGAAGATTTGAGAGAAAAACCAAGATGGGGTGTTATCTTCTTCGCCATTATCCAAGTCAATTTGGATAATGCCGAAGAGGGGCATCTGTAAACACCCCGAATTTTCCAAAAATCAAAAACTCCCAAAAATACTAAAAAAGCTCGTTTGAGCCAAAACGACAACCTGTTTTAAAATGTGAACACAGGTACAAAAGGCAAAAGAAAAGCCCAGGCAAGAAGAGGATTCGAGCCCAGAATTTCAGAAGCCACCCCCTGTTCAAAAATAGAAGAAAAAAGAGCTCGTTTGGAGAAAAGCCCGACAGAAGGGTAAAAATGTAATTTGGGTCAATAAAAAAGCACAAAGCAGCTCCAAAATGCAAAAAGAAGCCCAGAACCTGAGGAAGTCGACAAAAGTCCGAGACACATCCCGTCAGAATGAAGAACGGAATCCGTGCGGCAATCTGAGTTCGATATCAATAGGAACCGGCCAAAAACCAAAACGGCGGACCGAAACAAACGCCGAAAAAGTCCTGAAAAGCAGAACACCGGTTGGAAGAAAGACTTGGGGAAGACCTAGGCCAGAGTTGGGCGTCCGATGAATCGAAGCCCGCTCGAAACTGACGGTGAAAAGCACCAGAAAGGACCAGAAAACCAAGGAGCAGAAGAAAAGTCTGGATTGGG
This sequence comes from Brasenia schreberi, assembly GCA_036023115.1. NCBI lineage: Eukaryota > Viridiplantae > Streptophyta > Magnoliopsida > Nymphaeales > Cabombaceae > Brasenia > Brasenia schreberi. The sequence continues at coordinate 12,402,825 of JAYKKT010000088.1, forward strand.
TCTGGACCGAAAAATATCCAAATCCAGATCCAAATTGTGTTTGGATTGGATATGGATCTCAAAAATCCAAGATCCGAGATCCAAACCCAAATAAATATTTAGATTGGATCTGGATCTCAAAATATCCAAGATCCGCGATCCAGATCCACATTGAGTTTGGATTGGATCCGGATAGCCAGACCCAAATCCAAGACCCAAGATCCAATATCCACTTAAGAAACCTATAAAAGGACGTGAGGGGCTGGTGGAAAGAGGCTGCAAATTTTTTTTGGTTTCACGTCTTTGCTTGGGTTGGAGAGAGAGAGAGAGAGAGAGGGAAAAGTCAACAAAGGGGGCTACTTTCCCCCTTTGCTTTTTGTAATAGGTGGGCTGGTTTTGTAAGCCAAGAAGCTTCTCCATTTCATGCAAGAAAAGTTCATGTTCAAGTAAGATTCGGCAGCATTGGATGGCCCCTTCTTGGTGAAGATTGGCTGCGTGGAAATCAAGAAAAACATGGCTGAACCAATGCCAAGGTGAGCCCCCTAGATCCTCTCCAAACCGTCTCTCTTCTTGTCTCTCCAAACCACCCAATACCACCGTTTGGAAATCTAGCAAAGTCCAGCCAAGAAGCTGGCCGAACTTCACTAAAAACCAACCTAGTTTTACCCAAGTCGGTCCCCACCTAAGCCCATGCTAAGCTCGGCCAATAGCTAGCCGAGCTCACCCTAGATCTGCCCCATTTTCACCCTAAGTCCTAAATCCTTACCTTGGTTTAAACCCAACCTAAGCTAACCCCCAAAACTATCCAGCTCGGCCACCATTGGCCGAGCCATGTCCTTTAGGACCTCGCCTCAAATCCTAACCAAAACAAACTCTAAAACCGCCCAGCTCGGCCACCCTTTGGTCGAGCCATCTCCTTAGGACTTCCCTTATGCCCTTTCCTTAAAATCTCGCCTAAGACCATTCTCAACACACCAAACAAGCTCGACCACCACTTGGCCGAGCATTCCTTTAGGACCCTTCCCAAATCCGGCCATGGACCATCACCCAACTTGGACCCTAGCTGGTCGAGTCTCACCTTAGGACCTTGATTCGAACCCAAACTAAACGCTTCACCTTAGATCTAGCCCTAGATCCCTTATACCTTGCCTTCGATCCCCTCGTGTCCTACCCAAAGTCATAGCACCTTCGCATGTCAACCTCGCCCAGGCCATGAACTAGGATCAACATCCCACACAGTTGGTCGGTTCGCAGAGAGGGGTCCATCCAACGGCTATATCCGAGGTCGAATCTCATTGATAAAGGAAGTCCAATCAAGCGACGTGTAAGTGCTCGAACTTGACTCTCTTACATTACTTAAAACTTAATTCAATTCGATATGGGGTTGTAATAATGGAGCATCGTCTCCCCCCTGGATGTAATATATGTGTTTGATGCAAAATACACACACGTACACTCAAGCCTTTCCGCTCTTATCTGCACACTTTTGCACACAAACGGGCCTCAACAGCCCATAGGATATAGCCCTATTTATATACATTCAGCTGGGTTTTAAGGTTCAAGTCGTGTGAGTTTTCTTTCATTTTATACACTCAAAGCACTCACTCACATTGAGCCTTTTCGCTCTTACGTATATATACGTATTTCCCTTCCAGCTGGGTTTTAAATTCAAGTTGCGTGAGTTGCCTTTCAATTTATACACTCAAAGCACTCACTCACATTGAGCCTTCTCGCTCTCATATATATCTATATCTCCCTTCTGCTGCGTTTTACGGTTCAGTGGCGTGTGTTGCATTTCAATTTATACACAACACCCACACACACATTGAGCCTTTCCGTTCTTAAGATATAGATATATTTAAATTTCTGCAATTTACATTCAAGTCGTGTGAGTTGCATTCAATTTGGGTTTTCCCTTCTATTAAGTCTTTAAATTTCGGGTTTTACATTCAAGTTGTGTGAGTTGCATTGCATACTCGCCATACTCGAGCTAGAGTGCATACCTGCATCGAACAAACCCGAACAAAACGTGCAAAACACGCCCAAGTGATTAAAATAGAAAGACTTAGGGTCGCCCAAATCAAAAACTCGCCAAGTGCATGATTTCAAAAGGATTTTCAAAACACTTCCTTATTCAAAAATCGAATTTGAGTTTAACTTGTTCAAACGAAGTCTCTAAGCGTACAGACTGACCCTTGCGCGTCGGTGCAAGAAGGTCTGCGACGTAAAGATCCCGCTTGCCTACAATCGCCTTTCAAAAGTCAGATATTTCAAAACATACTTCGCTAGTTTGAGTAAGCTAGCTGGCACGCCCTAAAAGCGAACGTAGATTGCGAAAAGATTCGCTCCAGGCCTAAGAAACCCAGAGTCGAAGATTTTTCGTGTCTACAGATTTGGCACGCCCGGTGGGACTCTAGACTTAAGTAGACTTCAAACAAACAAGTTACACTCAAATTTTCAAAAAAAAGGTATCTTTCAAAAAATCGTGCATACTTAGAAAAATTGCAGAAAATGGAGCCAAAATCCTCATCGAGTAAATCAAAAGAGGTTTCTAAAAAAGCCAAAAAACGAGAAGCAATAGCTGATATACAGGCGATTTTCAAAGAAAAAATGGATGTTTTAAGCAAAGAGCTTAAAAGCCATAAATCCCATAGCAGCTCTTCTCGGGTGCACAAAGATCGGGAAAAGAAAACCGATCTCAAACTCGACGAAGGATGTGAGGTAAAAGGCCAAAACCCAGAAAGGGGCGAATCCTCCACTCCCACACTTCCAAAATCCTCATTGAGTAAATCAAAAGAGGTTTTCAAAACAGCCAAAGAACGAGAAATGCTAGCTGATATATGGGCAACTTTCAAAAAAATGGATGTTTTAAGCAAGGAGCTTAAAACCCATAAATCCCATAGTAGCTCTTCTCGGGCGCACAAAGATTGTGAAAAGAAAACCAAAATCAAAATCAATGAGGGAATTAAGGAAGAAAAGGGCGAGACTTCCACTCCCACAAATCCAAAATTCAAAAATTCCAAAGAAAATTCGAAAAAAGTTGTTTTTTCAAAAAATCAAAAAAATCTTGAAAACTTTCAAAAAGACAAAAAAATTGAAAAATCAAATTTTGAAATTTCAAAAAATTCAAGTGAAAGTCCTAAGTCTAGGCACACACACAGAGTGGGACATAAAACCCGCACCCCACAAAAAGACGAGAGTGAAAAACAGGTAAGTTTCGAAAAGGAATGCCTCGTGAAACCCCAGGGGCTCAAAACAGAGTTACTCGGGAAAACGGCCTGCTCTCACCATGAAAAGGTAGACAAGCCACAAAGAGGTATGCCTGAAACCCATCCTTCTCAAAACTCTTTTCTTCATATAGGGTCATCAGATGCATTGGATAACCCCTCTGCACACACAAACCCACGAAATGTGCCTAAGTTAGAGAATTTTCAAGGTGCGCCAAATATCCCGCACCATCCAAAAGAATTTCAAAAGCAAAAACAAAAACAAACTCAAAAAATGGTAGACATGGAGACCCCTAATGCATGCATCGACATCTTAGGAGCTCATAACCCTGCCATAGAAAAACCCACTTCTTCGAGCCTAGTCTTGTACCCTGGAACCAAGATTAGGACTTTGAAACAAAAAAATCCATCCCTAGGGGCACCACGGGTTGAACCTAGGGAGCAAGTCAAAAACTTTGAGGGAACAAGCTTGTATTCCCTTGAAGAAAAATTCTCCCAAAAACAGGTTGTATGGAAGCTCACGCCTTCCATCACCCTGCAATATCCAAAGTTCCTCAAGGAACCAAGCATAGCTTTCCTTGAGGACAAAATCTCCCAATTCGGGGTTGTATGGAAGCACAAGTCTTCCAACACCCCAAAATATCCAAAGTCTATCGAGGGACCAAGCACGGTTTCCCTTGAAGACAAAAACATCCAGAAATATCCAAAACTTCTCAAAAGACCAAACACGGCTTTCTTTGAGAAACAAATCTCCCAAATCAAGGTTGCATGGAAGCCCAAGTCTTCCATCACCCCAGAATCCAAACTCTCAATATCCAAAAAGGTATATATCCCTGACATGGATGATTCTATGTTCCAAGGCCATGATTTATACAAAAACTTTTCAAAAAACAAGAAGTCTTGGAACATGATTCTAAATATGGGATATAAACCCTACCAGGGCCTGGGAACCCAAAACCAAGGTAGGCTCGAACCTATCCTACCTCAGGCCAATCGACAAAAGTATGGATTGGGCTACAGCCCACCCATACCCCCAGAGCCGCCACCTAAGATCATCTGGGTCAAGGGTGCCTTGTAGAACCTCTAAAACCCAAAACCCATGTCTTAGACCTATTGATTAGAGTCTGATTCATGAATGTTTTCTTTGTAGGTTCAATGGAAGATCCCTCCTTTTGAAAAAGCCAAAAAAATCAGATATTTGCCAAAAACCAAAAAAATTGAAAACCCAAAACAAAATCTCAAAAACATTTGGAAAAATAAAAATTTCAAAAAGAAATTTGTTTTAAAGCCTTTGGCCATGTACAAAGTCCATTTTCGAAAATTGTAAATGTGCTTTTCGAAAATTGTATATAACTCCCAAAAACCAAAAAATCCAAAAAAACTGATCTTGAACACCCTTTTGTCTAGAGCTTTTTCAAAATGAAAAGCTCGAGAATCACCAAAGCAGGGAGGAATGAACACCTCCAAGCTTCCTGAAATTCGCAAAATCCTTGACTTGTAGAAAGATTGGGGATTTTTAGAAACAAGCCTAACCCATAGTGTGTGCATAAGCATCATGCATCACACTCTGAAATCATTCATGTGCATCGAGTCTAGACATCATCTTAGAACTTGAATTCAGGGTTTTGTGAAACCAAAGGGGCAATAAAAGTCAACCCCCTAAGTATTGAGCCTTCATAGACAGGTTTCCATACGAATCAAATCCAACACCTTCAAGGCAAATTTCAAAAGAAATGAAAATCTCGAAAAAGGGTTAGCATTTCACAAAAGCCTTTTCAAAATTCTTTTTGATAAAAACCTTCCATACATTGCAATTCATGCATTGTTTGCTTGACTTGATCAAATGAAGATGTTATTCATACTAAATGTGCCATACATTTCGAAAACTCTATTGGCATGTGACAGGAATCACTAAGCCAAAAGAAAAATCGTGCTTGGCCTTGCTGTAGGCCCTAAAAATTCGAGACATCATCTCCCATGGAAAGGGGAATGATTCACTAAAGCACTCACTTCAAAAATCTTATCTCAACAGGTAGGCAAAATGGCAACCCCTTTCAACAGTGTATGAGTTTCGAAACTCAAGACTCAATTAAGGGACAAGCCCTGTATCGTGTGGCTGAAGTGCCTTTGTGAGACACATTCCCCATACTTGATCAAATGCCCCATGAAGGCACGAATTTTCAAAATGAATTCCAAAAACCCTGCTTAACCAAAATCAAGTATAGGAAACATATTTCAAATCAAAAGGGCTGGTATAGAACCATCTTCATATAGAAAGGGAGGATTTCCCAAAATTGCTTTCTCAAAAAGGATCAAAATTTCGAAAATTTAACCCTACATATACTTTGAAAAGAAAGATTTTCAAAACTTCAGGTTTATATGAAAACCTTGATTGTGTTGGATAAGAACATGAATCTCACGATGAAATATGGAGACCATGTCAAAATCAAAGCCCGATGGCCATGATGATCACTTAGGGTTGGTTGTGTTTTCCATCCTTGAGCAAAAAGTATCATGATCATGTTAGAAAAATCGTGGAAGTGCATGGACATGAACATACCATTGTCCATCCATAATCCTTTTGAAAAGCCATGGCCCTTCACCATGTGGCGATGTGAAATTTCCCTCAAGCTAGGGGCATTTTTAAATATAGCCCCTAGACACCTTCCATGAAGAAACGAATTTCATAGAATGCATCTCCTTCTTGACTTGTGAGATACATTTCATATGTTCACTCTTGCATAAAATCGTGTATTTCCATTTTGAAACACATGGAGTGCATAGCATGCATCATATTCATATCATATCACCCCAAAGAAAGCCCAAGAGGTGGGCAAACCTGAGTAGGAATGTCCCCATGTCTTCAAAAAGGGCAACAAAAATCGAAAATTTGTTGATGTTGTGGGTCAAAATTAGCAAAACCCCAAAAATGCCCGAATATTAAAAAGGGTTTATGTTAAATTCCTTTTTCAAAAAGATTTTAAAAATCGAACTCCTTTGAAACTTCTTGAAAGAAGGATCGAAGTTGATTATATAACCCTGAATGGAGGAATTTATACTTTTCGAAAGGTAGAGTCTTCCAAAAACAAATTGGCGATATTTCAAAGAACCCTGGCTTACAAGATTAAGCCTTGTTCAAAATATCAAAATATTTTCGAATAGCAGATGCTATTAAGAAATAGGACGATCTCGTTTGAATCGAGTAACCAAAGGGATAAGCCTTCCCCCATTCTACTTTCTCTCCAAAAAGGAAAATTGGCTGTGTTCAAAAGAAAGAAAAAAAAAAAAAAATCAAGAATACAAAAACTCCTCCGAAAGAGGTCTTCTCGTTTCAAAAGAAAAAGGAGATATAAAAACACTCCTCCCAAAGAGGTCTTCCCTTCATAAACAGGGAATACAAAAACTCCTCTAAAGAGCTGCTCTCCTTTAAAAGAAAAGAGGGATTAATGAAAAAATACTCCCAAAGGGAGACCCTCTGTGAAAAAAAGACAAAAAGCCAAAAGCTCAAAGAGCGATTTTCCGACTCTTTGCCTAAAACCACGGGACGCTTCAGAAGGGACCGTGTTATCTCTTTCCCATATCCCTACGGCTTATCCCCGAGGAAAAAGATTCAAATTTGTGAAAATCCTAAAGTACGAATAAAATCGGCTTATTGGGATTTCATTTTGTTTGAGAACTCGACTCTGTTTTGTAGGAAATGGAACTTTGAAATGTTTTCCAAATTTTCCTACCCAAGAAACCTCTACTGAGTAGCAGGTATTGAAACCCGAATGAAGGGAAGTATGAAAAACGGAAGTCCTTTTCGATACAAGCTAAAAGGAGTTCGTTTTCAAAAAGAAAAATTTTCAAGAAAAACCCACGAATGTCAAAAAGACTAGGGTAGAACCTGCTTAGAGCAGACAGCCTCAAAAGGCCCTCTCCAAAGCTCGAAAACCTGAAAACGTCTAGAAGACATGGGTAAAACTTGCTCGAAGCGGCTTGCCTCAAAAGGCACTCTTCGGGCTCAAAACCCCAAAAATAAAAACGTTTTTTCTCATGCATGCATCCAAAAATCATTCATGCATGATCATACATAGAGAAACTTAGGAAAAGTCCCCTTTTGTTAAAAATCCCCACCTGTGGTAAAAGAAAACAGGGTTTTGCGAAATAAATGGTGTATTCTCGAGAAAATTTGAGAGAAAAACCAAGATGGGGTGTTATCTTCTTCGCCATTATCCAAGTCAATTTGGATAATGCCGAAGAGGGGCATCTGTAAACACCCCGAATTTTCCAAAAATCAAAAACTCCCAAAAATACTAAAAAAGCTCGTTTGAGCCAAAACGACAACCTGTTTTAAAATGTGAACACAGGTACAAAAGGCAAAAGAAAAGCCCAGGCAAGAAGAGGATTCGATTCCAGAATTCCAGAAGCCACCCCCTGTTCAAAAATAGAAGAAAAAAGAGCTCATTTGGAGAAAAGCCCGACAGAAGGGTAAAAATGTAATTTGGGTCAAAGAAAAAGCACAAAGCAGCTCCAAAATGCAAAAAGAAGCCCAGAACCTGAGGAAGTCGACAGAAGTCCGAGACACGTCCCGTCAGAATGAAGAACGGAATCCGTGCGGCAATCTGAGTTCGATATCAATAGGAACCGGCCAAAAACCAAAACGGCGGACCGAAACAAACGCCGAAAAAGTCCTGAAAAGCAGAACACCGGTTGGAAGAAAGACTTGGGGAAGACCCAGGCCAGAGTTGGGCGTCCGATGAATCGAAGCCCGCTCGAAACTGACGGTGAAAAGCACCAGAAAGGACCAGAAAACCAAGGAGCAGAAGAAAAGTCTGGATTGGGTCTGGACCGAAAAATATCCAGATCCAAATTGTGTTTGGATTGGATATGGATCTCAAAAATCCAAGATCCGAGATCCAAACCCAAATAAATATTTAGACTGGATCTGGATCTCAAAATATCCAAGATCCGCGATCCAGATCCACATTGAGTTTGGATTGGATCCGGATAGCCAGACCCAAATCCAAGACCCAAGATCCAATATCCACTTAAGAAACCTATAAAAGGACGTGAGGGGCTGGTGGAAAGAGGCTGCAAATTTTTTTTGGTTTCACGTCTTTGCTTGGGTTGGAGAGAGAGAGAGAGAGAGAGGGAAAAGTCAACAAAGGGGGCTACTTTCCCCCTTTGCTTTTTGTAATAGGTGGGCTGGTTTTGTAAGCCAAGAAGCTTCTCCATTTCACGCAAGAAAAGTTCATGTTCAAGTAAGATTCGGCAGCATTGGATGGCCCCTTCTTGGTGAAGATTGGCTGCGTGGAAATCAAGAAAAACATGGCTGAACCAATGCCAAGGTGAGCCCCCTAGATCCTCTCCAAACCGTCTCTCTTCTTGTCTCTCCAAACCATCCAATACCACCGTTTGGAAATCTAGCAAAGTCCAGCCAAGAAGCTGGCCGAACTTCACTAAAAACCAACCTAGTTTTACCCAAGTCGGTCCCCACCTAAGCCCATGCTAAGCTCGGCCAATAGCTAGCCGAGCTCACCCTAGATCTGCCCCATTTTCACCCTAAGTCCTAAATCCTTACCTTGGTTTAAACCCAACCTAAGCTAACCCCCAAAACTATCCAGCTCGGCCACCATTGGCCGAGCCATGTCCTTTAGGACCTCGCCTCAAATCCTAACCAAAACAAACTCTAAAACCGCCCAGCTCGGCCACCCTTTGGTCGAGCCATCTCCTTAGGACTTCACCCTAGTTCCCATCCAAAACGAACTCCCAAACTTGCCCAGCTCGGCCACCATTTGGCCGAGCATTCCCTTATGCCCTTTCCTTAAAATCTCGCCTAAGACCATTCTCAACACACCAAACAAGCTCGGCCACCACTTGGCCGAGCATTCTTTAGGACCCTTCCCAAATCCGGCCATGGACCATCACCCAACTTGGACCCTAGCTGGTCGAGTCTCACCTTAGGACCTTGATTCGAACCCAAACTAAACCCTTCACCTTAGATCTGGCCCTAGATCCCTTATACCTTGCCTTCGATCCCCTCGTGTCCTACCCAAAGTCATAGCACCTTCGCATGTCAACCTCGCCCAGGCCATGAACTAGGATCAACATCCCACACAGTTGGTCGGTTCGCAGAGAGGGGTCCATCCAACGGCTATATCCGAGGTCGAATCTCATTGATAAAGGAAGTCCAATCAAGCGACGTGTAAGTGCTCGAACTTGACTCTCTTACATTACTTAAAACTTAATTCAATTCGATATGGGGTTGTAATAATGGAGCATCGTCTCCCCCCTGGATGTAATATATGTGTTTGATGCAAAATACACACACGTACACTCAAGCCTTTCCGCTCTTATCTGCACACTTTTGCACACAAACGGGCCTCAACAGCCCATAGGATATAACCCTATTTATATACATTCAGCTGGGTTTTAAGGTTCAAGTCGTGTGAGTTGTCTTTCATTTTATACACTCAAAGCACTCACTCACATTGAGCCTTTTCGCTCTTACGTATATATACGTATTTCCCTTCCAGCTGGGTTTTAAATTCAAGTTGCGTGAGTTGCCTTTCAATTTATACACTCAAAGCACTCACTCACATTGAGCCTTCTCGCTCTCATATATATCTATATCTCCCTTCTGCTGCGTTTTACGGTTCAGTGGCGTGTGTTGCATTTCAATTTATACACAACACCCACACACACATTGAGCCTTTCCGCTCTTAAGATATAGATATATTTAAATTTCTGCAATTTACATTCAAGTCGTGTGAGTTGCATTCAATTTGGGTTTTCCCTTCTATTAAGTCTTTAAATTTCGGGTTTTACATTCAAGTTGTGTGAGTTGCATTGCATACTCGCCATACTCGAGCTAGAGTGCATACCTGCATCGAACAAACCCGAACAAAACGTGCAAAACACGCCCAAGTGATTAAAATAGAAAGACTTAGGGTCGCCCAAATCAAAAACTCGCCAGGTGCATGATTTCAAAAGGATTTTCAAAACACTTCCTTATTCCAAAATCGAATTTGAGTTTAACTTGTTCAAACGAAGTCTCTAAGCGTACAGACTGACCCTTGCGCGTCGGTGCAAGAAGGTCTGCGACGTAAAGATCCCGCTTGCCTACAATCGCCTTTCAAAAGTCAGATATTTCAAAACATACTTCGCTAGTTTGAGTAAGCTAGCTGGCACGCCCTAAAAGCGAACGTAGATTGCGAAAAGATTCGCTCCAAGCCTAAGAAACCCAGAGTCGAAGATTTTCCGTGTCTACAGGGTCTTTTTATGGAATCTGGTCCTAAATGGGATCATGTTCATGCAAGTACCATGCGTGGAATGCAAATGACATGGGTGTGGTGCCAAGAGTGGCGACCTCCTAGAGACCAGATGTGGTCGAACTCTAAAGACTTACAAGGCCTACTGCTCCAAGTGAGCAAATCCTATGCTGTTGGATGTTTGGTTTTCAAAACTTATTTACAAAAGCTATTTACAAAAGGGACAACTGTCTTGAGCCTCGATCCTAAGGATCTCGAGCTCTTCGTGCTTGCCCTTGTTTGAGTCTTAACACTCGCTTATCTAGCGGAGGTTTTATAAGAAAACAAGCTTCATTTCAAATTCCTACGCCTTACTCGAAACGTCGAATTCTCAAACAAGATGAAATTCAAGTAAGTAAATCCTATTTTTACTTTAGGATTCCTCGAAATGAATCATGCTTTAGCTTGGGATAAGCCAGCGATGGGAAAGAGATACCACGGTCCCTTCTGAAGCGTCTCGTGGTTTGAGGCATAGAAGGCAGAAAACTGCTCTTTTTGAGCTTTTTGGTCTCTTTTTCCTTTTTTTCATAGAGGGTCTCCCTTTGGGAGTATTTTTTCTTTAATCCCTCTTTTTCATAAGAGAATCGATTTGTCTTTTTGAAGTCTAGTTTTCTTTCTTTTGGAAAGAGACTTTGAATGGGAAATTCCCTTTTGTTTTGGGCCTTTGTTTTCCTTTTGGAAGAAGAAGAGAAGAGGGGAGGACTTATCCCAAGCCTACACTCGATCCATTCCAGATCAGCCTATTTAGAAATAGCACGTACCACTTGCAAGTATCTTGCTATGTTGAACTAGGCCTTTCTTTGTAAGAAGAAGGATTTTGAAATGTAACCACGATTTTGAAAACTCCACTCTTTCACAAGTGCGAATTCTCTCACTCAGGGTCACACGAGTTTGCCTTTGCACCTTATTCACATGTCTCAGGGCAGCTATCCCTTTTTAAATTTTCAAAAACTGGAATTTAATCCAGATCCTACACATGATACTTCTTTAAGTATTGAATATTGATAGGATCTGCTAAATTCCTACCTTCTACATCGATCAACCAATACGAATTGTTCGTAGTGGTTGCTCGTACAACATAGGGTCCATCCCAGTTGGGGCGCCGCTTGCCTAGGGGGTGTGGGCCACGATGGTGGATGGTTTTTAAGACCAGATCTCCCACTTCAAAGTGGCGAGGTCTCATGTGTTTGCTATAATGTCGGGCTGTCCTTTGCCGGTATGCACGAGCATGATCCATGGCAAGGAGTCGCCTCTCACCTAGCAAATCTAGTTCGGCCATCCTAGCATGCTGAAGTGTCTCTAGGGGGAGGTCGAGTGTTATGGATGTATGAAATGAATGTAGTTGAGTATGAATGGGAAGAATGGCGTTTGTGCCATAGACCAACTCGAATGGTGTGGCATTCGTGGGAGTCCGGATGGAAGTCCTATAAGCCCATAAGGCTTCATCCAGCTGCTCGTGCCACGTCCTACCCTTCTCTAAGGTTTTCTCAATAATACTAATGAGAGTCTTGTTTGTGGCTTCGGCTTGGCCGTTGCCTAGAGGGTAGTAGGGTGAGGAGAAGTGGTGAGTTATGCCATACGTGTTGCACAACTTAACCATCCGCTCGTTCTTGAATGGGGTACCATTATCAGACACAAGGTCTCGTGGAACCCCAAATCGAGCCAAGATATTCCTCCGGATGAAAGCCACCACATGTTGCCCCATTACATTCGTTAGGGAAATGGCTTCCACCCACTTGGAGAAATACTCCGTGGCTGCTAAAATAAATCGATGCCCATTCGAGGCCTTTGGAAATATCGGGCCTACGATGTCAAACGCCCACATGGTAAATGGCCAGGGGCTGACCACGGAATGCAATGCAGATGATGGGATATGAATGGTGTGCCCATGCACTTGACACGGATGACACTTCCTAACATGATCGTGACAGTCCTTTCTCATGGTGGACCATAAATAGCCCCCTCTAAGTATTTTCATTGCCATCATGTTGGCATTAACATGACCTCCACATTCTCCATCGTGGATGGGTGGGGCGCATGCCATATTTCCAAAGATCTGGTCCCTGAAATGGGATCGACCTTCAAGGCTGAAGCCAAGGAGGAGAGGGCATCGGCGATGCCATTGTCCACTCTTCCTATGTGTGTGAGTTTACACGACTGGAAGGATTGGACCAATCGAGTGGCCAACTCGTGATATGGAAGTAGTTTCTCATTACGTACTTGCCAAATTTTCAAAACCTGTCTTATGACAAGGAGTGAATCTCCAAAGACCTCAATGCACGATGCCCCTAGAGTTTTCGAAATCCTTAAGCCTTGTATGAGTGCTTCATACTCAGCTACGTTGTTGGAACATTCAAAATCTAAGCGGACTGCTATGGGAATCTCGCCCTTTTTAGGGGAGATTAGGATGACCCCAGCACCAGCCCCTCGTTGGTTTCGTGCCCCATCGAAGTGCATCTTCCACACTTGGTTTTCGAAAGAATTTGCCAAAATGTGGTTTTGAAAATGGTTTTGTAATACACCCTCATCAGGTATTTCAACAAGAGTGGGATATGCGTCCTCTAAGGGGAATTCAGCCACGTAATCTGCTAGGGCTTGCCCCTTAATGGAGATCTGGTGATGGTATTTCAGATCATACTCCATTAGAAGGAGTTGCCATTTGCCCAATCTACCCGTGAGAATGGGTTTTTCGAACAAGTGCTTGATTGGATCAAGCTTGGACACTATCCAGATCTCATGATCTAGAAAATAGTGTATGAACTTCTGGCAGGCCCAGACTAGGGCCAAGCACGTCTTCTCCATGGCTTGATAATTTCGTTCATAAGCCAAGAGAGTTTTCGAAATATAGTAGATGGCATACTCCTTATGGGTGTCATCCTCGTATTGAGCCAATAGGGCTCCTAAAGCATTTACATGCACGGAGATGTATAATAAAAGCGATTTTCCTTGCTTTGGAGGATTCAAAACAGGGGGATTAACCAAGTATGCCTTCAGTCTCTCGAAGGACTTTTGGCATTCGTCATCCCATAAGAATTTCATACCCTTCCTCAACAGTTTGTTGAAGGGTTCGCATCTAGTTGCCAGATTCGATATGAATCGGCGCACGGATTGTAATCGACCCTGGAGGCTACGGATTTGGGTGAGATTGGAGGGTGGAGCCATGTCTATGATGGCTCGACACTTAGAGGGGTCGACTTCTATTCCCCTTTGGCTCACATAAAGCCTAGAAGCTTCCCCGATTCTACCCCGAACACACATTTTTGAGGGTTTAGCTTTACTTTGTAAAGCCTAAGCCTTTCGAAAATCTTTTGTAAACATTCAATATGGGTGCATCGGGTTTTGGATTTTGCCAAGAGATCATCTACATACACTTCTACAAGCTCATGAATTTGATCATGGAAGATCGTGTTCATGGCTCGTTGGTATGTTGTGCCGGCATTTTTCAAACCAAAGGGAATGACTGTATAGCAGTACGTGCCCCATGGGGTTGTGAAGGCGGTCTTACCCTGATCTTGTGGATTTAGTTTGATTTGATTATAGCCTAAATAGCCATGCATAAATGAAAACATTTCATGATTTGCAGTACTATCGACTATCAAATCTATGTTTGGTAAAGGATAATTATCCTTTGGAGTGGCTTTATTCAGGTTTCTGAAATCGATGCATATTCGAATTTTCCCATTGGTTTTTCGAACTACAACGATATTTGATAACCAATCAGAGTACGCAATGGGTTTTATAAATCCGGCTTTTAGCAGATCTTCTAAACCCTCTTTGACTTGCGTGTGTACATTCGGGTGTATTTTCCTAAGCTTTTGCTTTATGGGTTTTACACCTGCATCTAAGGGAAGATGATGCTCGACTATGCTAGGATCTATGCCCGACATGTCTTCATGCGTCCATGCAAACACATCTAAATAGGTTCGTAGAAATGCAATGAATGCTAACTTTTCAGTTTCATGCAAACATGCGCCTATTTTGATGGTTTTGGGATTGGAATCATCCCCTAGGTTCACCTCTATGAAATCTCCTCCTACTGATTGGGAAGGTCTTTCAAAATCGAGAATTCTATGAAATTCTGGGAGCTGAGAAGCGGGATCTTCCTCAAGGGGATCCACTTCTGGGCTTTGATCATTCTCGTGGGCTATAGACCCGAGGGAACTTGATGCGTGGTTTTCAAAATGACCTGGTTTTGTACTTGGATTTCCAAGTGATTTCGAAATTTTTGGTCTGGCTATGCAGACGACGTTTCTTTCGAAATCCTTTTCTTTTGCCAAAGTCCTACCAGGAGCAGCTATGTACAAAATCTTTTTGGTATTTTCCAAATTTTCGATTTTTTTGGGTTTTTGTAAAACAAGAACTTTGGGAACTATACAAAGCACTCTTTTTTCGAGTTTTTGTTTTTCCATTGTTTTTGGTTTTTCTTGTTTTTCTTGTTTTTCGATTTTAAGTTTTTCCAATGTTTTTGTATTTTTAGAAAAGGGATCTTCCGTCATAAATACAAAGGGAAAACACTACGGGTTAGACTCGGAATAGGAGATCTAAATCGTAGGTCTCTTCTAAGATAGGCTCTAGGGCACCCTTGACCTAGGTGGTCACAGGGGGTGGCTCCGGCGGTATTCGGGGAGTATAGTCGATCCCATATCGGCTTGGGTTGGCCCTAGGAAGGATGGGCTCTAGGAGACCCTGGTTCTGCACCCCTAGACACTTGTAGGGCGTGTAGCCCATGTTCAACAACAAGTTCCATGACTTTTTGTTTTTTGAAATGGTTTGATACAAGTCGTGGTCCTGGAACATGCTATCGTCCATATTAGGCTCGTATGGCCTCTTGTTTAGGGGCTTTGGAAATAGGGAACGCTTGGGTTTTCCTAGGAGGATTAAAGTCGGGAGGGGGCCTGCTTTGGGCGGCCCCTTCACACATACAACCTTCCTAGGGTTGTTCAACATGAGCCGAGGTGGCTCAACCATAATTTGCCCCAGGTTAGCCTCATGGGCCTGGGAGCTTGATAAACAAGGGGAGTTTATGATCCCCTGAAGCTGTGGGTGACTCTCACCTAGGATCACTACGACCTGGTCCCTAAAAGGGATCTTGACACACCTGTGGAAGGTGGATGGCACAGCGCACACACTGTGTATCCAGGGCCTTCCTAGCAACAGGTTATAATGGGGGTGGATGTCCAAGACATGGAACACCCCCGTGTGTTCGATCCCTCCCGTTTCCATTGGGAGTTCGATGGATCCTAAAGGTCTAGACGCATTCCCATCGTATCCAGTGATAACGATGGGGCTTGGGTTCACTGAAGTCAAGGTGACTCCGATTTTTTTATGCCACATGAAGTGGAAGGATGTTGAGCCCTCCTCCACTATCGACTAAGCACCTGTCCAGAGAGTGGTTGTTTAGAACCACCTCGATATGCAGGGCCTGGTTATGGGTTTCGTAGAGCCTATCTACATCATCTTACGAAAAAGTGATGGGCGATTTTGCTCCTAATAAAGCCACTTGGGCAGACAAGGATTCCGGACTTATGTTCGAATCAACCTTGGACCTTTCTAGAATTTTCTCTAATACAAGTCTATGCCTAGGCGAGGTTTTTATAAGCTCTAGGATAGACATGTGAATAGGAATCTTTGAGAGGTGGTTTTCAAAGTCATAAGGATATAGGATGACTTTGTCCTTATCTGCTTTTGGCAGACCACTAGGGATACATGCTTTTGAGGGGCCAGGCACATTGACCACCTTTTGAGCACCTTGAAGGTGCGGGGGTTGATAGATCCTCCCGGATCTAGTGACTTCCCCCACGACCAGCCTAGGGTTCGCGCTAAACTTGGCTCTAAGAATGAGCTGAGGAGAACCTTGGATTTTTAAAACCGGTTTTACCGGGGTTTCCACTTTTGGTGGTCCCCGAATGACGACTTGGGCGGGCCTCTTGTATAGTACAAGGATGGGCGCACAAGTAGGTCGACCAGGTTCTGGCTTTCGCGCTAGTTCCTTGGAAATGGTGAGGGTACATACCTCCTTTCCTTTCCCACTGCCACTGGCGTG
This sequence comes from Brasenia schreberi, assembly GCA_036023115.1. NCBI lineage: Eukaryota > Viridiplantae > Streptophyta > Magnoliopsida > Nymphaeales > Cabombaceae > Brasenia > Brasenia schreberi. The sequence goes on from JAYKKT010000088.1 coordinate 12,419,366, forward strand.
TTTGGGAAAGGGTTCCTTGAAGATAGCTTGAGGTGGCTCAGGTTCCGCAGTGACCTGGAGCCGGCCTTCTGCTATCAAGTTCTCAATTTTGTTTAAGAGAGAGAAGCAGCGTTTGGTATCATGGCCTTTGAGCAGATGATACTTACAAAATCGGTTTAAATACCCCCCTTTGGAAGTGACTCCTTCGGGGATTTCAGGGAGTTCTATCATGCCCTGGGCAAGTAAGAGGTCTAGGACCTCCGACACAGGTTGCCCCAGCGGAGTATACTCCCGTTTTTCAACCGGTTTTTGAAAATTGTGTTCCCTCTTATTTTCTAATTTTTTGAAATTTTTGGAAGTGCCCGCCACGCCTAGATCCACCCGGACATTGGCAATTTTATGGGGCTTTGCCCCTTTGTCCGTCGTGAGCACCCATATGCGATGGGCTTTTCCAAACGGGTTTTTGAAACGGCACTTCCTTTCCATAAGTGATCGTATGTCCCTTTTCGCAAGTTGGTTTCGAAAAGGGAGGCCTTTTTGATCAACTTATGGAAAGTTGAAATCTCATGGAGCGAGAGAAAGGTTTTTAACTCGCTTTTGAAATTATCCAGGATGAGCATTACTGCGCATCCTTCGGATATGGGCTCTCGCACTTGGCCCAAAAGCGACCTCCATCTTATAATGAAGGCATGTATGTCTTCGTTCATGCCTTGCTTTGTATCCCTTAAGGTATTCAGAGTCGGCGTGACTTCTATGTTGTGTGCAAATCTTTGCATGAAGCAGTTCGCTAACTCTTCAAAAGTAGCGAACTGGCTTAAGTCGTAGGAAGCCAGCCATTTGGCAGCTGTGCCTTTAAGGGATAGAGGGAACCAATACACCCATTTCATCGAGTCCTTTTTCTTCTTATGGGCTCGATGTGAGAAAAGCTGCAAGTGAGACCTAGGGTCTCCCATGCCATCATACCGATGAAAGTTCGGTATTTCATCGTCACTGTCTGTTTCATAATCCATAGGAAGGAAATCAGACAGGGCGTAGTTTCTTTTCTCTTTATTCTGCCCTTTCAGCAACTGCTGTAGGGCTTTACGGTCCTTTTGTGTGAAGGACTCGTGGTATTGGTTGCCTTCCATTACGGAGGCCTCTTTTTGCTTGCGAGGTTTTTCAGATTTCTTTTTAGGCCTTTGTTCACCGTTCGATGAACATGAATCGCCTACTTCAGCCTCTTGGCTGAGAGCATCGATTTTGGCCTCAAACTCCCTTCTTAAGTCCTCGATTTCATCTAGTTTTATTTTGTTTTTGAAAATCCTCCTAGAGTGAGAACTTGATGCGCATGAGCCTTGGCTCGACACTTCACTTGGATTGGATTTTGACATGCTTTTCAAGCTTTTTCAAAATGTCCTAAGTACAAGCAAAGAAAACAAGTTAAAACGACACCTTTTTACAAAATTTTCGCAAGACTCCTTAAAAAAACTCGATTTTTGAAAGGCTCACGTCCCACCGGGCGTGCCAATCTCTGTAGACGCGCGAAAATCCCCACCTCTCGCCTTTTTCAGGGCTCGGAGCGGATCCTCTCGTGTGTCTAAGGCCTATGTATGCAAACAGGGCGTGCCAGCTACCTTACCTAAGCTAGCGAAGATATTTTTAACACTGACTTCTAAACGTGGCGACTGTGAGCAAGTAAGTTCTTGTCATCGCAGACCTTCTTGCATTGATGCGCAAGGGTCAGTCTGTACACTTTGCAAAAATCGAGTTTTGGAGAGAAAGTCTACGAAGCGGTTCAAGGTGTCTATTTTGGGTCTTTAAAATGCGATTGCATGTTTTAGATCACATGGATTTGCACGTGCCTAAGTCTTTTCTTTTATCCCTTTTCGGGCCACCTAGTTTGTATGTTATGAACACTCCACTACATGGGCGAATTCGAGCGGGGCTTGCTTTGATGCAATATGCGTCCTACCTCGTGGTATGAAGTAGATGCAATGCAAACTCATGCTACCCCAAAGGGAAAACCCGAAATGTAAAGACAATACTGAAGGGAAATAACTGAAGGGAAATAACCGAAGGGAGATATGTATATTGAGTATGTATATGATTCCTTACTCGGGTCTTGCAAATAAGAGCGAAGGCTCAATGTGGGTGCGTGCTTGAATTGAAAGACTTACACACATGACATGAAATTAAACCCAAATATAAATTGCAGTATGGCCTTGACTAAGGTCTTGGGAGTAAGAGCGAAGGCTCAATGTGTGTGAGAGTGCTTGAATTGAAAGACTTACACACACGACATGAAATTAAACCCAAATAGTATAGGTCGGCCCTTACTTGGGTCTTTCAAATAAGAGCGAAAGCTCAATGTGTGTGAAAGTGCTTGAATTGAAAGACTTACACACACGACATGAAATGAAACCCAAATAGTATAGGTCGGCCCTTACTTGGGTCTTTCAAATAAGAGCGAAAGCTCAATGTGTGTGAAAGTGCTTGAATTGAAAGACTTACTCACACGACATGAAATGAAACCCAAATAGTATAGGTCGGCCCTTACTTGGGTCTTTCAAATAAGAGCGAAAGCTCAATGTGTGTGAGTGCTTGAATTGAAAGACAACGCACCCAACTTAAGCAAAAACCCTTCGAAAATGAAAGTATAGGTATATACTTATATATTATGGGCTGATTTAGCCCGTGTGTGTTCAAAATCGTGCACAACTAAGAGAGTGCACGTGTGTGGGTGTGCCAAGCCACGTTATTACAAGCAAGGGGAGACTATGCTCCGTTATTACAACCCCATATCAAATTGAATCTCAAGCAAGTATACAACTAAAGATCGAGTTTAGGCACTTACGAGTAGCTGGTCCGTAGAGGCCTTGCTTGAGCGTGGGCTTGGTCTTTGCCTTGGGCTGCAAACGGGAGCTCCGCGAGGGTGGATGACAAAGGGTGCTGGTCGGCTGCAAGTGGGGCGCGAGATAGGCGCCTCGAAGGTGGCCGGCTGCAAGTGGGTGTCGCCTTGATGTGGGGGATTAAAGGGGCTGGGCCAAGTGAGTGTGTAGGGTCACGAATGGAGAGTATAGAGTGTTAGGGAATATGGACCTAAGGGGAGTTTAAGGGAAGGCCGAATGGGAGTCCTAGGGGAGAAGAGATGGCTGGCCGGGTGTAGTTAGGGTAGTTAGGTAGTGGCCAGTGGTTTAGGTTGTGATAGGTTCGGCTGAGTGAGAATGGTGGCAGCAAAGGGCTGATGTGTAGGTAAGGTGGTGGTATGGTGGGTGGCTAGGAGTGGAGAGGGAGTAGAGAAGGAGCTAGGTAGAGTGTGGGGTACTTACCGAATGGGGAGAGGTGGTGGTACTCGGCTGTAAGGAAGATGGGCAGGTTGTGAGGCTCGGCCGGGAGGTGGTGGAGATGGCGGTGCAAGTGGTGGTGGGATGGAGGGATGGTGGTGGTGCAGGCGGAGCAGGTGGAGTAGGTGGAGCAGCTGGAGAAGTGGAGGAAGAGAGGGCCCGACTGGGATTGGTGAGGGGTTCTAGCTAGGAAAACCCGCCCCAAGAGGGGGGGTTTATATAGGGAGTTGGGTAGGTCGGTTAGGGCTGGGTTTGGGGTAGTGGTTAGGTGGTTTAGGTAGGGTGGTATGAAGATAAGGTGGGCTGGAAATGGTAGGGCCAGATATTTTAAAAACTAGTGGTTTGGGTAGATTGTGGGCTAGGGGTGGTTTGGGGGTTTAGGGCTAGGTTAGGTGGTTGGGTTCTAGGGTGAGGTTTAGTGAGCTAGGTTAGGTGATTAGGCTAGGTTTAGGGAAATTAACCTAGGTTTAGGGAAGGATTAGGGAAGTGGGTTAGGTGATTAGGTTGGGATTAGGCTGGGATTAGGGAAGTGGGTTAGGTGATTAGGCTCAGATTAGGGGTGGATTAGGGTGGTAGGCTAGGATTAGGTGTTTTGGGTTAGGTTTAGCTGAAGGAGCTCCCTTTGCATGGCCCATAGACCTTAACCACCTCATGTTGGTGTAGCCCTAGTTTAGGTTTTGGCTAATTACAAGCTTAAACCCACTCAATTAGGCTAACCCACATGATTAACCCCAAACTTGACACACAAGTCAAGCTTAATTACAACACTCTTGATATTATCCATCCCCACTCTCTCTCATGCCCATAATCCCACTTGAATTTCAAGTGGGCCCCACCTCCATTTATGAGAAGGTGATATGGGCCATGGATATGGATATTGGATTGGATCTCTGGATCCAAATCCAAATCCAAGTCCACACATGGGTTTGGATTGGGATTTGGATATATATGGTCCAGATCCAATCCAAACTGAACTCTGACTCCTTCGAGCTGGGTTCGAAACGGACGATTTGTGCGGGGCCTGACAGCATCAGTACTCCGTCTACGTTGGGTCTTCACCAACATGGTCGTCCGCCTCCGTTTCTGCCTTCCGAAGATGACTTCAAATGACATTTTGATAAGAACAGGGTCTTGGATGTTCGAGATCCTGGGGGTATGGATGTGATACAAGAGTTGTTGTGCCGGGCTCGACATGTGCTCCGGTTCCGGGCTCTTCTTAGCTCTCCTGGTTCTGTCTTGATCGGGCCAAGCCGCTTCGGGGTTTCAAAAACGTGTTTTAACAGGTTTTCAAAAGCTATATTACATATTTTTGAAATATGAAGTTTAAAACGTATATACAGGGTTGTCTGGAAGGCTCCTGGGTTTCCAGACTTAAAATGGCCCTTTGGGGCTGCTTGTACAAAGCCAGGTTTGTTTTGAAGAAATTCATGGGATTTTGTGGTGTTTACAACTCCCATCAACCCCCAGCACCACCACCGTCCACCATCGCCCCCTACTCGGCTGTAACCTCCACTTCCACTCGGCTATACCTTTACAACCGCCTACCATCACATTCCAGCCGCCACCCGCCACCTCCACCCTTCGGCCAGCCCTTCCAGCCTGGTTAGTACCCCATTTCAACATCATCTCTTCTCCACTCCCCTCCATTCCTAGCCACACACCCGCCACCTTCCCTTAGCCTAGCTAACATCCCATCTACCTGGCCAGCACCTGCCACCTTCCATCATTCAGCCACTCCACCCGGTTGCACCACTTGCCCCTCTTCCCTTAGCCAGCCGCGCCTTACACCCACCTTACCTCTCCCTAAGACCTACCCCAAGCCTTAGTGACAACCCCTAGCTATATCCCTAACCTTACCCCCCCTACCTACTTGCCGTGCCTGCCCTTCATCCAGCGCCAAGGAGCCACCCACCAGCACCTCCCCCATGCCGCGCCCATCCAAGGAGCTCCCTCTCGCAGCCCAAGGCGACTCACTAGGCCCAAGTGCAAGCAAGTCACACTCGGACCAGCTATACGTAAGTGCCTAACTCGGTCCTTGTTATAGACTTGCTTATGCTTAATTAAATTTGATACGGGGTTGTAATAATGGAGCGTTGTCTCCCCCCGCTTGTAATAATGTTGTTTGGCACACCCACACACACATGCACTTGAGCCTATTCTGCTCTTAGCTACACACGATTTTGACACACACATGGGCCTAATCAACCCTTAAGATATAGCTATACTTATATGATTTAAGTTGCATGGGTTTTCATTAAGTTGTGTGTGTTGTCTTTCAATTTCCACACTCACACACATTGAGCTTTCACTCTTATTTCCAAGAACCTAGTAAGGGCCTATTGCAATTTCGTTTTGGGGTGTTTTCATTCATGTCGTGTGTGTAGTATTTCAATTCTACACTCACACACATTGAGCTTTCGCTCTTACTCCCAAGACCTTAGTCAAGGCCTGTTGCAATTATATTTGGGTTTCATTTACAAGTCGTGTGAGTTGTCTTTCAATATACACACAACACCCATGCACACGTTGGCGACCTTCAGGCCCATATATATTATAAGTATTTCCCTTCGGCTATGTCTTTTAGATTTGGGTTTTAAGGTTCAGCAGTGTGCATAGTCTTTACATATATACACGACACACACTTGCACAATTGAGCCTTTTCGCTCTTAAGATATAGCCATATTTCCCTTTTGCAAATTTATATTAAGTCATTTCCCTTCCGCATTGTCTTTCAATTCGGGTTTTCCCTTTGGAGTTGCATGAGTTTGCATTGCATATACGCCATACCACGAGTTAGGACACATATTGCATCAAACGAAACCCCACACTCCCGCTCAAAATCGCCCAACTTAGGTCACTTGTGCACACACACACACCTAGTTGGCCCGAAAAGATAAAAAGAAAGACATAGGCACGTGCAAATCCCACGTGTAATAAAATCTGAAATCGCACATCCAAAGCCCAAACACTTAGGCTATTTTCAAAGAGGTTTACATTTTAAAAGACTTTGCCAAGCGTACAGACTGACCCTTGCCCATCGGTGCAAGAAGGTATGCAACGAAAAAGAGCTCACTTGCTCACAGTCGCCCCGATAGAAGTCAGATTTCAAAACGTTTCTTCGCTAGCTTAAGCAAGCTAGCTAGCATGCCCTTTTGCTAAAAAATGACTTAGACACACGAAAAGATTCATTTCAGGCCTAAGAAACAGAGGCGAGGATTTTCAGTGTCTACACACACAGGTCAAAGAGGGTTTAGAAGATCTGCTAAAAGCCGGATTTATAAAACCCATTGCGTATTCTAATTGGTTATCAAACATCATTATGGTTCAAAAAACCAATGGGAAAATTCGAATATGCATCGATTTCAGAAACCTGAATAAAGCCACTCCAAAGGATAATTATCCTTTACCAAACATAGATTTGATAGGCGATAGTACCGCAAATCACGAGATGTTTTCATTTATGGATGGTTATTCAGGGTATAATCAAATTAAATTAAGTCCATGAGATCAGGGTAAGACCGCATTCACAACCCCGTGGGGCACGTACAGCTATACAGTCATGCCCTTTGGTTTGAAAAATGTTGGCGCAACATACCAGAGAGCCATGACCACGATCTTCCATGATCAGATTCATGAGCTCGTAGAAGTGTATGTAGATGATCTCTTGGCAAAATCCAAGACCCGATGCACTCACCTTGAGTGTTTGCAAAAGATTTTCGAAAGGCTTAGACTTTACAAAGTAAAGCTAAACCCTCAAAAATGTGTATTCGGAGTAGAGTCCAGAAAGCTTCTAGGCTTTATGGTGAGCTAAAGGGGTATAGAAGTCGACCCCTCTAAGTGTCGAGCCATCATAGACATGACTCCACCCTCCAATCTCACACAAATTCGTAGCCTCCAGGGTCGATTACAGTCCATTCGCAGGTTTATATCAAACCTGGCGACTAGATGCAAACCCTTCAACAAACTGTTGAGGAAGGGCACAAATTTTCATGGAATGGAGACTGCCAAAAGTCCTTCGAAAGACTAAAGGCATATCTAGTTAATCCCCTGTTTTGAATCCCCCAAAGCAAGGAAAACCTCTTTTGCTTTACATTTCCGTGCATGCGAATGCCTTGTGTAGACGCATAAAAATCTCTGCTTTCCTGGTTCTTAGGCCTGGAGCGAACCTTTTCGTGTGTCTAAGTCCTATTTAAATAAACAGGGTGTGCCAGCTAGCTTACCTAAGCTAGCAAAGATATATTCTAGAACCTAACTTCTAACGTGGCGACTGTGAGCAAGCAAGCTCTTGTCGTCGCAGACCTTCTTGCACCGATGCGCAAGGGTCAGTCTATACACTTTTAAAAATCAAGTTTTGAGTGGAAAAAACCTACGAAAGCGATTCGAGGTGTTTGATTCGGGTCTTTTGGTATGGTTTCAGATTTTAGATCACGTGGATTTGCACGTGCCTAAGTCTTTCTTTTTATCCCTCTTTGGGGCCACCTAGGTGTGTGTTATGAACACTCCACTAAGATGTGGCGATTTTGAGCGGGAGTATGGGGTTTGCTTTGATGCAATATGCGTCCTAACTCATGGTATGGCGTATATGCAATGCAAACCCACGCTACTCCAAAGGGAAGACCCGAATTTAAAGACAATACCGAAGGGAAATGACTTGTAATGGAAATTGCCGAAGGGAAATGACTTGTAATGGAAATTGCCAAAGGGAAATTGCCAAAGGGAAATACGTATATAATGTATATATGGGCCCTTACTTGGGTCCTGCAAATAAGAGCGAAGGCTCAATGTGGGTGCGTGCGAGAATTGAAATCCTACACACACGACATGAAATGAAACCCAAATATAACTCGCAATATGACCTTAACTAAGGTCTTGGGAATAAGAGCGAAAGTTCAATGTGTGTGAGTGCTTGAATTGAAGTACTACGCACACAACATGAAATTAAACCCAAATATAAATTACAGTATGGCCTTAACTAAGGTCTTGGGAATAAGAGCGAAAGCTCAATGCGTGTGAGTGCTTGAATTGAAGTACTACGCACACAACATGAAATTAAACCCAAATATAAATTGCAGTATGGCCTTAAGTAAGGTCTTGGGAATAAGAGCGAAAGCTCAATGTGTGTGAGTGCTTGAATTGAAGTACTACGCACACAACATGAAATTAAACCCAAATATAAATTGCAATATGGCCTTAACTAAGGTCTTGGGAATAAGAGCGAAAGCTCAATGTGTGTGAGTGCTTGAATTGAAGTACTATGCACACAACATGAAATAAACCCAAGGATAGTATAACACGGCCCTTACTTGGGTCTTACAAATAAGAGCGAAGGCTCAATGTGTGTGAGTGCGAGAATTGAAAGACAACACACACAACTCAAGCAAAAACCCTACGCAACATAAACTGTATACATAAACAAGTCACGTGTGTGTTCAAAATCGTGCACAACTAAGAGAGTGCACGTGTGTGTGGGTGTGCCAAGCCACGTACAAGCGAGGGAGACTATGCTCCGTTATTACAACCCCGTATCAAATTTAATTTAAGCAAGTCTACATCTAAGGACCGAGTTAGGCACTTATTGATAGCTAGTCCGGAGGTGACTTGCTTGAGCGTAGGCTTGGCTTCGCCTTGGGCTGCAAGAGGGAGCTCCTCGGAGTGGAACGGCAAGGGAAGTGCTGGCCGGGTGACTTGGGTGCGCGGGAAGGGCGCCTTGAAGTTGGCCGACTGCTAGGATTGTGTTGCCAGGGTGCTTTGGGCTAAGGTGTCTAAGGAGGGTCACTAAGGGATAGTGTGGTGTTAGAAAGGTGGCGCTAAGGGGAGCCTAAGGGAATGCCTAAGGGAAAAGTATGGTTGGCCGGGAGGTGGTGCAGTCAGCTGGGGTGGCCAACTAAGGGGAGTTTAGTGGTGGCAGGGTGCTAAGGTAGCTAAGGAATGGCGAAGATGGGAAGGGAGCTAGCTAGGGTGTGGTGTAAGGTAAGGCTAAGGGCTAGTGGAAAGTGGTATGGGCAAGTCTTAGGGAGCCAAGTGGGGTGGCCGGGTATCACTAGGGGAAGTGATTCAAGGCGGGTGATGTAAAGGTGGAGGTCTGGCCGAATGGGTAGGGATGACGGGTAGGTGGTGTTGGCGAGAGGTTGTGGTGGTGTGGGTGGTTGAGAGTGGAGGGGGAGTGAAGAAGGGGTGGAGCAAAGTGTAGGGTACTAACCGGTTGGTGAAGAGTTGGCGATGGATGGAAGAAGGGCAGCCGGGTGGTGAAGATTGTAGCGTGGAATGGAGTTCGGCCGAGGGGGATGAAGGTGGCGCGAGGTGGAGCTTGGCTCGAGTAGTGGTGGTGCAGGTGGAAGGAGGGCAGCCAGGTGGAAGGCTCGACTGGGAGGAGGTTGGCCAAGGTCGGCTGGGCCAAGGTGGGCTGGAAGTGATTGAAAAACCCGCCCATTAGGGGGGGTTTATGAAATGAATGCAGTTGGGTATGAATGGGGAGAATGGCGTTTGTGCCATAGACCAATTCGAATGGTGTGGCATTCGTGGGAGATCGAATGGAAGTCCTATAAGCCCATAAGGCTTCATCCAGCTTCTCGTGCCACGTCATACCCTTTTCTAAAGTCTTCTCAATTATGCTAATGAGAGTCATGTTTGTGGCTTCGGCTTGGCCGTTGCCTTGAGGGTAGTAGGGCGAAGAGAAGTGGTGAGTTATGCCATATGTGTTGCACAACTTAACCATCCGCTCATTCTTGAATGGGGTACCATTATCAGACACAAGGTCTCGTGGAACCCCAAATCGAGCCAAGATATTCCTCCGGATGAAAGCCACCACATGTTGCCCCAGCACGTTGGTTAGGGATATGGCTTCCACCCACTTGGAGAAATACTCCATGGCCGCTAAAATAAATCGATGCCCATTCGAGGCTTTTGGAAATATTGGGCCCACAATGTCAAACGCCCACATGGTGAATGGCTAGGGGCTGATCACGGAATGCAATGCAGATGAAGGGATATGAATGGCGTGCCCATGCACTTGACATGGATGACACTTCCTAACATGATCGTGACAATCCTTTTTCAAGGTGGACCAAAAATAGCCCCCTCTAAGTATTTTCATTGCCATCATGTTGGCATTAACGTGACCTCCACAATCTCCATCGTGGAATTCATGCATCACTATCCTAGCCTCCTCTAGGTCGATACACCTAAGCAGAATGCCGGTAAAACTTTTTTTGTATAAAACCCCACCCAGAATGGTGTATCGGGTCGAAATCTTACGAATGAATACCTTATCTTTGGACGTGGCATCCTCGGTGAATCCCCCATTTTCTAAAAATTGTTTTATGTCATAAAACCAGGGTTTTTCAATAGACTCTGGGTTGTTTTGGCAAATATCCAAGTCGTGTGTGGATGGGTGGGGCGCATGCCATATTTCCAAAGATCTGGTCCCTGAAATGGGATCGACCTTCAGGGCTGAACCCAAGGAGGAGAGGGCATCGGCGATGCCATTGTCCTCTCTTCCTATGTGTGTGAGTTTACACGACTGGAAGGATTGGACCAATCGAGTGGCCAACTCGTGATATGGAAGTAGTTTCTCATTACGTACTTGCCAAATTTTCAAAACCTGTCTTATGACAAGGAGTGAATCTCCAAAGACCTCAATGCACGATGCCCCTAGAGTTTTCGAAATCCTTAAGCCTTGTATGAGTGCTTCATACTCAGCTACGTTGTTGGAACATTCGAAATCTAAGCGGACTGCTATGGGAATCTCGCCCTTTTCAGGGGAGATTAGGATGACCCCAGCACCAGCCCCTCGTTGGTTTCGTGCCCCATCGAAGTGCATCTTCCACACTTGGTTTTCGAAAGAATTTGCCAAAATGTGGTTTTGAAAATGGTTTTGTAATACACCCTCATCAGGTATTTCGACAAGAGTGGGATATGCGTCCTCTAAGGGAAATTCAGCCACGTAATCTGCTAGGGCTTGCCCCTTAATGGAGATCTGGTGATGGTATTTCAGATCATACTCCATTAGAAGGAGTTGCCATTTGCCCAATCTACCCGTGAGAATGGGTTTTTCGAACAAGTTCTTGATTGGATCAAGCTTGGACACTATCCAGATCTCATGATCTAGGAAATATTGTCTAAATTTCTGGCAGGCCCAAACTAGGGCCAAGCACGCCTTCTCCATGGCTTGATAATTTCATTCTTAAGCCAAGAGAATTTTCGAAATGTAGTAGATGGCATACTCCTTATGGGTGTCATCCTCGTATTGAGCCAATAGGGCTCCTAAAGCATTTGCATGCACGGAAATGTAAAGTAAAAGTGGTTTTCCTTGCTTTGGAGGGTTCAAAACGGGGGGATTAACCAAGTATGCCCTCAGTCTCTCGAAGGACTTCTGGCATTCGTCATCCCATAAGAATTTCGTGCCCTTCCTCAACAATTTGTTGAAGGGTTCACATCTAGTTGCCAGATTCGATATGAATCGGCGAACGGATTGTAATCGACCCTGGAGGCTGCGGATTTGGGTGAGATTGGAGGGTGGAGCCATGTCTATGATGGCTCGACACTTAGAGGGGTCGACTTCTATACCCCTTTGGCTCACCATAAAGCCCAAAAGCTTCCCTGATTCTACTCCGAATACACATTTTTGAGGGTTCAGCTTTACTTTGTAAAGCCTAAGCCTTTCAAAAATATTTTGTAAACATTCGATATGGGTGCATCGGGTTTTAGATTTCGCCAAGAGATCATCTACATACACTTCTACGAGGTCATGAATCTGATCATGGAAGATCGTGATCATGGCTCGTTGGTATGTTGCACCGGTATTTTTCAAACCAAAGGGCAGGACTGTATAGCAGTACGTGCCCCATGGGGTTGTGAAGGCGGTCTTACCCTGATCTCGTGGACTTAGTTTGATTTGATTATAGCCTGAATAGCCATCCATAAATGAAAACATTTCATGATTTGCAGTACTATCGACTATCAAATCTATGTTTGGTAAAGGATAATTATCCTTTGGAGTGGCTTTATTCAGGTTTCTGAAATCGATGCATATTCGAATTTTCCCATTGGTTTTTCGAACTACAACGATATTTGACAACCAATCAGAATACACAATGGGTTTTATAAATCCGGCTTTCAATAGATCTTCTAAACCCTCTTTGACTTGCGTGTGTACATTCGGGTGTATTTTCCTAAGCTTCTGCTTTATGGGTTTTACACCTCCATCTAAGGGAAGACGATGCTCAACAATGTTGGGGTCTATGCCCGGCATGTCTTCATACGTCCATGCAAATACATCTAAATAGGTTCGTAGAAATGCAATGAATGCTAACCTTTCAGTTTCATGCAAGCATGCACCTATTTTGATGGATTTGGGATTGGAATCATCCCTTAGGTTCACCTCTATGAAATCTCCTCCTACTGATTGGGAAGGTCTTTCAAAATCGAGAATTTTATGAAATTCTGGGAGCTCAGAAGTGGGATCTTCCTCTAGGGGATCCACTTCTGGGCTTCGATCATTCTCATGGGCTATAGACCCGAGGGAAGTTGATGTGTGGTTTTCAAAATGACCTGGTTTTGTACTTGGATTTTCAAGTGATTTCGAAATTTTTGGTCTGGCTATGCAGACGACATTTCTTTCGAAATCCTTTTCTTTTGCCAAAGTCCTACCAGGAGCAGCTATATACAAAATCTTTTTGGTATTTTCCAAATTTTCGATTTTTTTGGGTTTTTGTAAAACAAGGACTTTGGGAACTATACAAAGCACTCTATTTTCGAGTTTTTGTTTTTCTATTGTTTTTGGTTTTTCTTGTTTTTCGATCTTTTTGATTTTAAGCTTTTCAAATGTTTTTGTATTTTTATAAAAGGGATCTTCCGTCATACCTACAAAGGGAAAACACTACGGGTTAGACTCGAAATAGGAGATCTAAATCGTAGGTCTCTTCTAAGACAGGTTCCAGGGTACCCTTGACCCAGGTGGTCATAGGGGGTGGCTCCGGCGATATTCGGGGGGTATAGCCGATCCCATATCGGCTTAGATTGGTCCTAGGAAGGATGGGCTCTACGAGACCCTGGTTCTGTGCCCCTAGACTCTTGTAGGGCGTGTAGCCCATATTCAACAACATGTTCCATGACTTTCTATTTTTTGAAAAGGCGTGGTATAAGTCATGGTCGTGGAACAAGCTGTCGTGCATATTGTGCTCATATGGCCTCTTGTCCAGGGGCTTTGGAAATAGGGAACGCTTGGGTTTTCCTAGAAGGGTCAGAATCGGGAGGGGGCCTACTTTGGGCGGCCCCTTCACACATACAACCTTCCTAGGGTTGTTCAACACGAGCCGGGGTGGCTCAACCATAATTTGCCCCAGGTTAGCCTCATGGGCCTGGGAGCTCGATAAACAATGGGAGTTTATAATCTCCTGAAGCTGTGGGTGACTCTCACCTAGGATCACTACGACCTGGTCCCTAAAAGGGATCTTGACACAACTGTGTAAGGTGGATGGCACAGTACACAAGCTGTGTATCCAAGGCCTTCCCAGCAACAGGTTATAATGGGGGAGGATGTCCAAGACATGGAACACCCCCATGTGTTCGATCCCTCCCATTTCCATTGGAAGTTCGATGGATCCTAACGGCCTAGACGCATTCCCATCGTATCCAGTGATAACGATGGGGCTTGAGTTCATAGAAGTCAAGGTGACTCCGATTTTATATGCCACATGAAGTGAAAGGATGTTGAGACCTCCTCCACCATCGACTAGGCACCTGTCCAGAGAGTGGTTATTCAGAACCACCTCGATATGCAAGGCCTGGTTATGGGATTCATAGGGTCTATCTACATCATCTTCTGAGAAAGTGATGTGCGATTTTGCTCCTAATAAAGCCACTTGGGCAGACAAGGATTCCAGACGTATGTTCGAATCAACCTTGGCCCTTTCTAGAATTTTCTCTAATACAAGTCTATGCCTAGGCGAGGTTTGTATAAGCTCTAAGATAGACATGTGAATAGGAATCTTTGAAAGGTGGTTTTCGAAGTCATAAGGATTTAGGATGACTTTGTCCTTATCTGCTTTTGGCAGAACACTAGGGATACATGCTTTTGAGGGGCCAGGCACACTGACCACCTTTTGAGCACCTTGAAGGTGCGGGGGTTGATTGATCCTCCCGGATCTAGTCACTTCCCCCACGACCATCCTAGGGTTCGTGCTAAATTTGGCTCTAAGGATGAGCTGAGGAGAACCTTGGATTTTCAAAACTGGTTTTGCCGGGGATTCCACTTTTGGTGGTCCCCGAATGACGACTTGGGCGGGCTTCTTGTATAATACAAGAGTGGGCACACAAGTGGGTCGACCAAACTCTGGTTTTTGTGCTAGTTCCTTAGAAATGGTGAGGGCACATACCTCCTTTCCATTCCCACTGCCACTGGCGTGTTTGGGAAAGGGTTCCTTGAAGATAGCTTGAGGTGGCTCAGGTTCCGCAGTGACATGGAGCCGGCCTTCTGCTATCAAGTTCTCAATTTTACTTAAAAGGGAGAAACAATGTTTGGTATCATGGCCTTTGAGCCGATGATATTTACAAAATCGGTTTAAATACCCCCCTTTGGAAGTGACTCCTTCGGGGATCTCAGGGAGTTCTATCATGCCCTGGGCAAGTAGGAGGTCTAGGACCTCCGACATAGGTTGCCCCAGTGGAGTGTACTCCCGTTTTTCAACCGGTTTTTCAAAGGTTCGCTCCCTTTTGTTTTCTAGTTTTTCAAAATTTTTAGAAGTGCCTGCCATGCCTGGATCCACCCGGACATTGGCGATTTTATGGGGCTTTGCCCCTTTGTCCATCGTGGGTAGCCCGTATGTGATGGGCTTTTCCAAGCGGGTTTTAGAAACGGCACTTCCTTTCCATAAGTGATCGTATGTCTCTTTTCTCAAGTTGGTTTCGAAAAGGGAGGCCTTTTTGATCAACTTATGGAAAGTTGAGATCTCATGGAGCGAGAGAAGGGTTTTTAACTCGCTTTTAAAGTTATCCAGGATGAGCATGACTGCGCATCCTTCGGATATGGGCTCTCGCACTTGGCCCAAAAGTGACCTCCATCTTATAATGAAGGCATGTACGTCTTCGTTCATGCCTTGCTTTGTATCCCTTAAGGTATTCAGAGTCGGCGTGACTTCTACGTTGTGTGCAAATCTTTGCATGAAGCAGTTCGCTAACTCTTCAAAAGTAGCGAACTGGCTTAAATCGTAGGAAGCCAGCCATTTGGCAGCTGTGCCTTTAAGGGATAAAGGGAACCAATACACCCATTTCATCAAGTCCTTTTTCTTCTTATGGGCTCAACGCGAGAAAAGTTACAAGTGAGACCTAGGGTCTCCCATGCCATCATACCGATGGAAGTTTGGTATTTCATCGTCACTGTCTGTTTCGTAATCCATAGGAAGGAAATCAGACAGGGCGTAGCTTCTTTTCTCTTTGTTTTGCCCTTTTAGCAACTGCTATAGGGCTTTACGGTCCTTTTGTGTGAAGGACTCGTGGTATTGGTTGCCTTCCATTACGGAGGCCTCTTTGTGCTTGCGAGGTTTTTCAGATTTTTTCTTAAGCCTTGGTTCACCATTTGATGAACACGAATCGCCTACTTCAGCCTCTTGGCTGAGAGCATCGATCTTGGCCTCAAACTCCCTTCTCAGGTCCTCGATCTCATCTAGTTTTATTTTATTTTTGAAAATCCTCCTAGAGTGAGAACTTGATGCGCATGAGCCTTGGCTCGACACTTCACTTGGATTGGATTTTGATATGCTTTTCAAGCTTTTTCAAAATGTCCTAAGTACAAGCAAAGAAAACAAGTTAAAAACGACACCTTTTTAAAAATTTTCGCAAGCTTCTTGAAAACTCGATTTTTGAAAGGCTCACGTCCCATCGGGCGTGCCAATCTCTGTAGACGCGCGAAAATCCCCGCCTCTGGATTCTCAGGGCCTGGAGCAGATCCTCTCGTGTGTCTAAGGCCTATTTATATAAACAGGGCAAGCCAGCTAGCTTACCTAAGCTAGCAAAGATATATTTTAAGCTGACTTATAATCGTGGCGATTGTGAGCAAGTGAGCTCTTGTCGTCGCAGACCTTCTTGCACCGATGTGTAAGGGTCAGTCTGTATGCTTTGAAAAATCGAGTTTTGGGATAGAAAAGCTTACGAAGCAGTTCGAGGTGTTTTTGATTCGGGTTTTTAATATGATGGCAGATTTTAGATCACGTGGATTTGCACGTGCCTAAGTCTTTCTTTTTATCCCTTGATGGGCCTCCTAAGTGTGTGTTATGAACACTCCACTACATGGGGCGAATTTGAACGGGAGTACGGGGCTTGCTTCAATGCAATATGTGTCCTACCTCGTGGTATGGCTGTAGACGCGCGAAAATCCCCGCCTCTTCGCCCCTTTCGTGGCTTGGAGTGGATCTTATCGTGCGTCTAAGGCCTAGATATACAAACAGGGCGTGCCAGCTAGCTTACTTAAGCTAGCGAATATATATCAATACTGACTTCTAAACGTGGCGACTGTGAGCAAGTGAGCTCTTGTCGTCGCAGACCTTCTTGCACCGATGCGCAAGGGTCAGTCTGTACGCTTTTACAAAAAATTGAGTTTTTAGGGAGAAAGTCTACGAAACGGTTCGAGGTGTCTATTTCGGGTCTTTAAGATGCGATTGCATGTTTTAGATCACGTAGATTTGCACGTGCCTAAGTCTTTTCTTTTATCCCTTTTTGGGTCGCCTAGTTTGTGTGTTATGAACACTCCACTACATGGGCGAATTCGAGCGGGGGTTGCTTTGATGCAATATGCGTCCTACCTCGTGGTATGGCGTAGATGCAATGCAAACTCACGCTACTCCAAAGGGAAAACCCGAAATGTAAAGACAATGCTGAAGGGAAATAACAGAAGGGAAATAACCGAAGGGAAATAACCGAAGGGAAATAACCGAAGGGAGATACGTATATATCTTATGTATATGAGCCCTTACTCGGGTCTTGCAAATAAGAGCGAAGGCTCAATGTGGGTGCGTGCTTAAATTGAAAGACTTACACACACGACATGAAATTAAACCCAAATATAAATTGCAGTATGGCCTTGACTAAGGTCTTGGGAGTAAGAGCGAAGGCTCAATGTGTGTGAGAGTGCTTGAATTGAAGTACTACACACACGACATAAATGAAACCCAAATATAACTGCAATAAGGCCTTTACTAAGGTCTTGGGAGTAAGAGCGAAGGCTCAATGTGTGTGAGAGTGCTTGAATTGAAGTACTACACACACGACATAAATGAAACCCAAATATAACTGCAATAAGGCCTTTACTAAGGTCTTGGGAGTAAGAGCGAAGGCTCAATGTGTGTGAGAGTGCTTGAATTGAAGTACTACACACACGACATAAATGAAACCCAAATATAACTGCAATAAGGCCTTTACTAAGGTCTTGGGAGTAAGAGCGAAGGCTCAATGTGTGTGAGAGTGTTTAATTTGAAAGACTTACTCACACGACAAGAAATAAAACCCAAATAGTATAGGTCGGCCCTTACTTGGGTCTTTCAAATAAGAGCGAAAGCTCAATGTGTGTGAGAGTGTTTAAATTGAAAGACAACACACCCAACTTAAACAAAACCCTTCGGAAATGAAATATATACGTATACTTATATATTAGGGGCTGATTAGGCCCGTGTGTGTTCAAAGTTGTGCACGACTAAGAGAGTGCACGTGTGTGGTTGTGCCAAGCCACGTTATTACAAGCGGGGGGAGACTAGGCTCCGTTATTACAACCCCGTATCAAATTGAATTTCAAGCAAGCGTATGACTAAAGACCGAGTTTAGAAACTTACAAGTAGCTGGTCCGTAGAGGTCTTGTTTGAGCGTGGCCTTGGCTTTGGGCTGCAAACGGGAGCTCCGCGAAGGTATGTGACCAAGAGTGCTGGCCGGCTGCAAATGGGGCGCGGGATGGACGCCTTGAAGGGGATCGGTGGCAAGTGGGCGGCGCCTCCAAGTAGGGGGTTTAGAGTGGCTGACTAAGTGGGTCTTAGGGTCACTAGTGAAGTTAGGGACTTAGGGAAACTGGACCTAGAAGGTGAGCTAGTGGGAAGGCCAAATAGGACACCTAGGAGGGTTCGGCCGAATGGGAGGTGGTGGCTGAGTAGTGGCCAGCCACTTGGGTTATCCTAGGTTCGGCTAGGCTTAGGTGGTGGCGGCAAAGAGGCTGAGCTAAGGGGAAGAGGGGTGGCTAAGAGTGGAGAGGTGGTAGAGAGTGGTTTTGAGGGAGTTAGGGGGACTTACCGAATGGGAAGGAGTGGCGGCCAAGGTGGCTGTCGGCTGGTGGAGGATGGGAGAAGGAGAGGGCCCGGCTGAGGGAGGTGGTGGCGTCCGGCTGGTGGGGCAATGATGGTGGATGGAAGAGGGAGAGTGGCGGAGCAGGTGGCGGCTGGTGGGGCTGGAGTTGCTGGGAAGACGGGTGAGAGATGGGAGAGGAAGAGGGCCCGGCTGGGAGTGGAAAGTGGTTCCCACTTGGAAAACCCGCCCACAATGGGGGGGGTTTAAATAGGGGAAGGGTAGGTCGGTTAGGGCTGGGTTGTGGGTAGTGGTTAGGTGGTTTAGGTAGGGTAGTATGTGGATAAGGTGGGCTGGATGGGATTGGGCCAGATATTTTAAAACTAGGTGTTTGGGAAAATCGTGGGCTAAGGGTGGTTTAGGGCTAGGTTAGGTGGTTGGGTTTTAGGGTGAGGTTTAGTGAGCTAGGTTAGGTGGTTTAGGCTAGGTTTAGGCTAGGTTTAGGGAAATTAATCTAGGTTTAGGGAAGGATTAGGGAAGTGGGTTAGGTGATTAGGTTGGGATTAGGCCGGGATTAGGGAAGTGGGTTAGGTGATTAGGTTCAGATTAGGAGTGGATTAGGGGTTTAGGCTAGGTTTAGGCATTTTTGGCTAGGTTTAGGTGATGGAGCTCCCTTAGCATGGCCCATAGACCTTGATCATCCCATGTTGGTGCAGCCCTAGGTTAGGTTTTAGCTAATTACAAGCTTAAACCCGCTCAATTAGGCTAAACCACAAGATTAAACCCAAACTTGACACACAAGTCAAGCTTAATACAACACTCTTGATATTTATCACCCCCACTCTCTCTCATGCCCAATATCCCACGTGAATTTCAAGTGGGCCCCACCTCCATTTATGAGAAGGTGATGTGGGCCATGGATATGGATATTGGATTGGATCTCTGGATCCAAATCCAAATCCAAGTCCACATATGGGTTTGGATTGGAATCTGGATATATATGGTCCAGATCCAATCCAAACTGAACTCTGACTCCTTCGGGCCGGGTTCGAGACGGACGATTTGTGCGGGGCCTGACAGCATCAGTACTCCGTCTGCGTTGGGTCTTCGCCAACATAGTCGTCCGCCTCCGTTTCTGCCTTCCGGAGATGACTTCAAATGCTTTTTTGATAAGAATAGGGTCTTGGACGTTCGAGATCCTGGGATGTGAATCAGATGCAAGAGTTGCTGTGCCGGGCTCGACAGGTGCTTCGGTTCCGGGCTCTTCTTGGCTCTCTTGGTCCTGTCTTGATCAGGCCAAGCCACTTCGGGGTTTCAAAACATGTTTTAAAAGGGTTTTCAAAAGCTATATTATATGTTTTTGAAAGATAAAGTTTAAAACATATATACAGGGTTGTTTGGAAGGCTCCTGGGTTTCCAAACTCAAAAATGGCCCTTTGGGGCTGCTTGTATCAAAACCAGATTTGTTTAAGAAATTCGTGGGATTTCGGGGTGTTTACAGATGCCCCTCTTTGGCCTTGTCCAAATAGATTTGGATAAGGGCAAAGATGACAAACACCCCTTTTAATGTCTCCCTAGATCTAGCCACGAAGAATATGGGATCGTCCCATTTTAACAAAATCTCAATTTTACAAACTCTGGTAGGAGGAGATATCACGCCAAAGGGTTCACTTATGGAATCTGGTCCTAAATGGGATCATGTTCATGCAAGTACCGTGCGTGGAATGCAGATGACATGGGTGTGGTGCCAAGAGTGGCGACCTCCCAGAGACCAGATGTGGTCGAACTCTAGAGACTTACAAGGTCTATTGCTCCAAGTGAGCAAATCCTATGCTGTTTGATGTTCGGTTTTTAAAACTTATTTACAAAAGCTATTTACAAAAGGGACAACTGTCTTGAGTCTCGATCCTAAGGATCTCGAGCTCTTCGTGCTTGCCCTTGTTTGAGTCTTAACTCTTGCTTATCTAGCGGAGGTTTTATAAGAAAACAAGCTTCATTTCAAATCCCTACGCCTTACTCGAAACGTCGAGTTCTCAAACAAGATGAAATTCAAATAAGTAAATCCTATTTTTACTTTAGGATTCCTCGAAATGAACCATGCTTTAGCTTGGGATAAGCCAGGGATGGGAAAGAGATACCACGGTCCCTTCTGAAGCGTCCCGTGGTTTGAGGCACAGAAGGCGGAAAACTGCTCTTTTTGAGCTTTTTGGCCTCTTTTTCCTTTTTTTCATAGAGGGTCTCCCTTTGGGAGTATTTTTTCTTTAATCCCTCTTTTTCATGAGAGAATCGATTTTTCTTTTAAACTCTGGTTTCTTTCTTGTGGAAAGAGACTTTGAATGGGAAATTCCCTTTTGTTTGGGCCTTTGTTTTCCTTTTGGAAGGAGAAGAGAAGAGGGGAGGACTTATCCCAAGCTTACACTCGATCCATTCCAGATCAGCCTATTTAGAAATAGCACGTACTACTTGCAAGTATCTTGCTATGTTGAACTAGGCCTTTCTTTGTAAGATGAAGGATTTTGAAATGCAACCACGATTTTGAAAACTCCACTCTTTCACAAGTGCGAATTCTCTCACTTGGGTTCACACGAGTTTGCCTTTGCACCTTATTCACATGTCTCAGGGCAGCTATCCCTCTAAAATTTTCGAAAACTGGAATTTAATCCAGATCCTACACATGATACTTCTTTAAGTATTGAATATTGATAGGATCTGCTAAATTCCTACCTTCTACATCGATCAACCAATACGAATTGTTCGTAGTGGTTGCTCGTACCACATAGGGTCCATCCCAGTTGGGGCGCCACTTGCCTAGGGGGTGTGGGCCACGATGATGGATGGTTTTCAAGACCAGATCCCCCACTTCAAAGTGGCGAGGTCTCATGTGTTTGCTATAATGTCGGGCTATCCTTTGCCGGTATGCACGAGCATGATCCATAGCAAGGAGTCGCCTCTCATCTAGCAAATCTAGTTCGGCCATCCTAGCATGCTGAAGCGTCTCTAGGGGGAGGTCGAGTGCAATGGATGTATGGAATGAATGCAGTTGGGTATGAATGGGAAGAATGGCGTTTGTGCCATAGACCAATTCGAATGGTGTGGCATTCGTGGGAGTCCGGATGGAAGTCCGATAAGCCCATAAGGCTTCATCCAGCTTCTCATGCCACCTCCTACCCTTCTCTAAGGTCTTCTCAATGATACCAATGAGAGTCTTGTTTGTGGCTTCGGCTTGGCCGTTGCCTTGAGGGTAGTAGGGCGAGGAGAAGTGGTGAGTTATGCCATACGTTTTGCACAACTTAACCATCCGCTCGTTCTTGAATGGGGTACCATTATCAGACACAAGGTCTCGTGGAACCCCAAATCGAGCCAAGATATTCCTCCGGATGAAAGCCACCACATGTTGCCCCATTACATTCGTTAGGGAAATGGCTTCCACCCACTTGGAGAAATACTCCGTGGCTGCTAGAATAAAACGATGCCCATTCGAGGCCTTTGGAAATATGGGGCCTACAATGTCAAACGCCCACATGGTAAATGGCCAGGGGCTGACCACGGAATGCAATGCTGATGAAGGGATATGAATGGCGTGCCCATGCACTTGACATGGATGACACTTCCTAACATGATCGTGACAATCCTTTTTCAGGGTGGACCAAAAATAACCCCCTCTAAGTATTTTCATTGCCATCATGTTGGCATTAACATGACCTCCACATTCTCCATCGTGGAACTCGTGCATCACTATCCTAGCCTCCTCTAGGTCGATACACCTAAGCAGAATGCCGGTAAAACTCTTTTTGTATAAGACCCCACCCAGAATGGTGTATCGGGTCGAAATCTTACGAATGAATGCCCTATCTTTGGATGTGGCATCCTCAGTGAATCCCCCATTTTCTAAAAATTGTTTTATGTCATAGAACCAGGGTTTTTCAATAGACTCTGGGTTGTTTTGGCAAATATCCAAGTCGTGTGTGGATGGATGGGGCGCATGCCATATTTCCAAAGATCTGGTCCCTGAAATGGGATCGACCTTTAGGGCTGAACCCAAGGAAGAGAGGGCATCGGCGATGCCATTGTCCTCTCTTCCCACGTGTGTGAGCTTACACGACTGGAAGGATTGGACCAATCGAGTGGCCAACTCGTGATATGGAAGTAGTTTCTCATTACGTACTTGCCAAATTTTTAAAACCTGGTTTATGACAAGGAGCGAATCTCCAAAGACCTCGATGCATGATGCCCCTAGAGTTTTCGAAATCCTTAAGCCTTGTATGAGTGCTTCATACTCAGCTACGTTGTTGGAACATTCGAAATCTAAGCGGACCGCTATGGGAATCTCGCCCTTTTCAGGGGAGATTAGGATGATCCCGGCACCAGCCCCTCGTTGGTTTCGTGCCCCGTCGAAGTGCATCTTCCACACTTGGTTTTCAAAAGAATTTGCCAAAATGTGGTTTTGAAAATGGTTTTGTAATATGCCTTCATCAGGCATTTCGACAAGAGTGGGATATGTGTCTTCCAAGGGGAAGTCAGCCACGTAATCTGCTAGGGCTTGCCCCTTAACAGAGATCTGGTGATGGTATTTTAGATCATACTCCATTAGAAGGAGTTGCCATTTGCCCAATCTACCTGTGAGAATGGGTTTTTCGAACAAGTGCTTGATTGGATCAAGCTTGGACACTATCCAGATCTCATGATCTAGGAAGTAGTGTCTGAATTTCTGGCAGGCCCAGACTAGGGCCAAGCACGTCTTCTCCATGGCTTGATAATTTCGTTCATAAGCCAAGAGAGTTTTCGAAATATAGTAGATGGCATACTCCTTATGGGTGTCATCCTCGTATTGAGCCAACAGGGCTCCTAAAGCGTTTTCATGCACGGAGATGTATAATAAAAGCGGTTTTCCGTGTTTTGGAGGATTCAAAACGGGGGGATTAACTAAGTATGCCTTTAGTCTCTCGAAGGACTTTTGGCATTCGTCATCCCATAAGAATTTCGTACCCTTCCTCAACAGTTTGTTGAAGGGTTCGCATCTAGTTGCCAGATTCGATATGAATCGGCGCACAGATTGTAATCGACCCTGGAGGCTACGGACTTGGGTGAGATTGGAGGGTGGAGCCATGTCTATGATGGCTCGACACTTAGAGGGGTCGACTTCTATTCCCCTTTGGCTTACCATAAAGCCTAGAAGCTTCCCTGATTCTACCCCGAACACACATTTTTGAGGGTTTAGCTTTACTTTGTAAAGCCTAAGCCTTTCGAAGATTTTTTGTAAACATTCGATATGGGTGCATCGGGTTTTGGACTTTGCCAAGAGATCATCTACATACACTTCTACAAGCTCGTGAATTTGATCATGGAAGATCGTGTTCATGGCTCGTTGGTATGTTGCGCCGGCATTTTTCAAACCAAAGGGCATGACTGTATAGCAGTACGTGCCCCATGGGGTTGTGAAGGCGGTCTTACCCTGATCTCGTGGACTTAGTTTGATTTGATTATAGCCTGAATAGCCATCCATAAATGAAAACATTTCATGATTTGCAGTACTATCGACTATCAAATCTATGTTTGGTAAAGGATAATTATCCTTTGGAGTGGCTTTATTCAGGTTTCTGAAATCGATGCATATTCGAATTTTCCCATTGGTTTTTCGAACTACAACGATATTTGACAACCAATCAGAATACGCAATGGGTTTTATAAATCCGGCTTTTAGCAGATCTTCTAAACCCTCTTTGACTTGCATGTGTACATTCGGGTGTATTTTCCTAAGCTTCTGCTTTATTGGTTTTACACCTACATCTAAGGGAAGACGATGTTCGACTATGCTGGGATCTATGCCCGGCATGTCTTCATACGTCCATGCAAACACATCTAAATAGGTCCGTAGAAATGCAATGAATGCTAACTTTTCAGTTTCATGCAAGCATGCGCCTATTTTGATGGTTTTGGGATTGGAATCATCCCCTAGGTTCACCTCTACGAAATCTCCTCCTACTGATTGGGAAGGTCTTTCAAAATCGAGAATTCTATGAAATTCTGGGAGCTCAGAAGCGGGATCTTCCTCAAGGGGATCCACTTCTGGGCTTTGATCATTCTCGTGGGCTATAGACCCGAGGGAACTTGATGCGTGGTTTTCAAAATAACCTGGTTTTGTACTTAGATTTTTAAGTGATTTCGAAATTTTTGGTCTGGCTATGCAGACGACGTTTCTTTCGAAATTCTTTTCTTTCGCCAAAGTTAAACCAGGAGCAGCTATGTACAAAATCTTTTTGGTATTTTCCAAATATTCGATTTTTTTGGGTTTTTGTAAAACAAGAACTTTGGGAACTATACAAAGCACACTTTTTTCGAGTTTTTGCTTTTCCATTGTTTTTGGTTTTTCTTGTTTTTCGATTTTTTTGGATTTTAAGTTTTCGAATGTTTTTGGTATTTTTAGAAAAAGGGATCTTCCGTCATACCTACAAAGGGAAAACACTATGGGTTAGACTCGGAATAGGAGGTCTAAACCATAGGTCTCTTCTAAGACAGGCTCCGGGGCACCCTTGACCCAGGTGGTCACAGGGGGTGGTTCCGGCGGTATTTGGGGAGTATAGCCGATCCCATATCGGCTTGGGTTGGCCCTAGGAAGGATGGGCTCTAGGAGACCCTGGTTTTGTGCCCCTAGACTTTTGTAGGGCGTGTAGCCCATGTTCAATAACATGTTCCACGACCTTTTGTTTTTTGAAAAGATGGGATATAAGTCGTGGTCCTGGAACATGCTATCGTCCATATTAGGCTCGTAGGGCCTTTTGTCCAGGGGTTTTGGAAATAGGGAACGCTTGGGTTTTCCTAGGAGGATTAGAGTCGGGAGGGGGCCTGCTTTGGGCGGCCCCTTCACACATACAACCTTCCTAGGGTTGTTCAACACGAGCCGAGGTGGCTCAACCATAATTTGCCCCAGGTTAGCCTCATGGGCCTGGGAGCTCGATAAACAAGGGGAGTTTATGATCCCCTGAAGTTGTGGGTGACTCTCACCTAGGATCACTATGACTTGGTCCCTAAAAGGGATCTTGACACACCTGTGGAAGGTGGATGGCACAGCGCACAAACTGTGTATCCAGGGTCTTCCCAGCAACAGGTTATAATGGGGGTGGATGTCCAAGACATGGAACACCCCCGTGTGTTCGATCCCTCCCGTTTCCATTGGGAGTTCGATGGATCCTAAAGGCCTAGACGCATTCCCATCGTATCCAGTGATAACGATGGGGCTTGGGTTCACTGAAGTCAAGGTGACTCCGATTTTGTACGCCACGTGAAGTGGAAGGATGTTGAGCCCTCCTCCACCATCGACTAGGCACCTGTCCAGAGAGTGGTTGTTTAGAACCACCTCGATATGCAGGGCCTGGTTATGGGTTTCGTAGGGTCTATCTACATCATCTTCCGAAAAGGTGATGGGCGATTTTGCTCCTAACAAAGCCACTTGGGCAGACAAGGACTCCGGACTTATGTTCGAATCAACCTTGGCCCTTTCTAGAATTTTCTCTAAGACAAGTCTATGCCTAGGCGAGGTTTTGATAAGCTCTAGGATAGACATGTGAATAGGAATCTTTGAAAGGTGGTTTTCGAAATCATAAGGATTTAGGATGATTTTGTCCTTATCTGCTTTTGGCGGACCACTAGGGATACATGCTTTTGAGGGGCCAGGCACACTGACCACCTTTTGAGCACCTTGAAGGTGCGGGGGTTGGTAGATCCTCCCGGATCTAGTGACTTCCCCCACGACCAGCCTAGGGTTCGCGCTAAACTTGGCTCTAAGGATGAGCTGAGGAGAACCTTGGATTTTCAAAACTGGTTTTGCCGGGGTTTCCACTTTTGATGGTCCCCGAATGACGACTTGGGCGGGCCTCTTGTATAGTACAAGGATGGGCGCACAAGCAGGTCGACCAGGTTCGGGCTTTCGCGCTAGTTCCTTGGAAATGGTGAGGGTACATACCTCTTTTCCTTTCCCACTGCCACTGGCGTGTTTGGGAAAGGGTTCCTTGAAGATAGCTTGAGGTGGCTCAGATTCCGCAGTGACCTGGAGCCGGCCCTCCGCTATCAAGTTCTCAATTTTATTTAGAAGAGAGAAGCACCGTTTAGTATCATGGCCTTTGAGCCGATGATACTTGCAAAACCGGTTTAAATACCCCCCTTTGGACGTGACTCCTTCGGGGATGTCAGGGAGTTCGATCATGCCCTGGGCAAGTAGGAGGTCTAGGACCTCCGACACAGGTTGCCCCAGCGGAGTGTACTCTCGTTTTTCAATTGGTTTTGAAAAATTGCGTTCTCTCTTATTTTCTATTTTTTCGAAATTTTTAGAAGTGCCCGCCATGCCTGGATCCACCCGGACATTGGCGATTTTATGGGGCTTTGCCCCTTTGTCCGTTGTGGGCAGCCCATATGCAATGGGCTTTTCCACACGTGTTTTGGGAACGGCACTTCCTTTCCATAAG
This sequence comes from Brasenia schreberi, assembly GCA_036023115.1. Classification (NCBI taxonomy): domain Eukaryota; kingdom Viridiplantae; phylum Streptophyta; class Magnoliopsida; order Nymphaeales; family Cabombaceae; genus Brasenia; species Brasenia schreberi. Next base: position 12,446,385 of record JAYKKT010000088.1, read on the forward strand.
TGGTCGTATGTCCCTTTTCGCAAGTTGGTTTCGAAAAGGGAGGCTTTCTTGATCAACTTATGGAAAGTTGAAATCTCATGGAGCGAGAGAAGGGTTTTTAACTCGCTTTTGAAATTATCCAGGATGAGCATTACTGCGCATCCTTCGGATATAGGCTCTCGCACTTGGCCTAAAAGAGACCTCCATCTTATAATGAAGGCATGCACGTCTTCGTTCATGCCTTGCTTTGTATCCCTTAAGGTATTCAAGGTTGGCGTGACTTCCACGTTGTGTGCAAACCTTTGCATGAAGCAGTTCGCTAACTCTTCAAAAGTAGCGAACTGGCTTAAGTCGTAGGAAGCCAGCCATTTGGCAGCTGTGCCCTTAAGGGATAGAGGGAACCAATACACCCATTTCATCGAGTCCTTTTTCTTTTTATGGGCTCAACGTGAGAAAAGCTGCAAGTGAGACCTAGGGTCTCCCATGCCATCATACCGATGGAAGTTCGGTATTTCATCGTCACTGTCTGTTTCGTAATCCATAGGAAGGAAATCAGACAGGGCGTAGCTTCTTTTCTCTTTATTTTGCCCTTTCAGCAGCTGCTGTAGGGCTTTACGGTCCTTTTGTGTGAAGGACTCGCGGTATTGGTTGCCTTCCATTACGGAGGATTCTTTTTGCTTGCGAGGTTTTTCAATTTTCTTTTTAGGCCTTTGTTCACCGTTTGATGAACACGAATCGCCTACTTCAGCCTCTTGGCTGAGAGCATCGATTTTGGCCTCAAATTCCCTTCTCAAATCCTCGATTTCCTCTAGTTTTATTTTGTTTTTGAAAATCCTCCTAGAGTGAGAACTTGATGCGCATGAGCCTTGGCTCGACACTTCACTTGGATTGGATTTTGACATGCTTTTCAAGCTTTTTTCAAAATTTCCTAAGTGAAAACAAAGAAAACAAGTTAAAATGACACCTTTATAAAATTTTCGCAAGACTCCTACAAGTAAACTCGTTTTTTGAAAAGGCTCACGTCCCCACCGGGCGTGCCAATCTCTGTAGACGCGCGAAAATCCCCGCCTCTTCGCCCCTTTCGTGGCTTGGAGTGGATCTTATCGTGCGTCTAAGGCCTAGATATACAAACAGGGCGTGCCAGCTAGCTTACTTAAGCTAGCGAATATATATCAATACTGACTTCTAAACGTGGCGACTGTGAGCAAGTGAGCTCTTGTCGTCGCAGACCTTCTTGCACCGATGCGCAAGGGTCAGTCTGTACGCTTTTACAAAAAATCGAGTTTTTAGGGAGAAAGTCTACGAAACGGTTCGAGGTGTCTATTTCGGGTCTTTAAGATGCGATTGCATGTTTTAGATCACGTAGATTTGCACGTGCCTAAGTCTTTTCTTTTATCCCTTTTTGGGTCGCCTAGTTTGTGTGTTATGAACACTCCACTACATGGGCGAATTCGAGCGGGGGTTGCTTTGATGCAATATGCGTCCTACCTCGTGGTATGGCGTAGATGCAATGCAAACTCACGCTACTCCAAAGGGAAAACCCGAAATGTAAAGACAATGCTGAAGGGAAATAACAGAAGGGAAATAACCGAAGGGAAATAACCGAAGGGAAATAACCGAAGGGAGATACGTATATATCTTATGTATATGAGCCCTTACTCGGGTCTTGCAAATAAGAGCGAAGGCTCAATGTGGGTGCGTGCTTAAATTGAAAGACTTACACACACGACATGAAATTAAACCCAAATATAAATTGCAGTATGGCCTTGACTAAGGTCTTGGGAGTAAGAGCGAAGGCTCAATGTGTGTGAGAGTGCTTGAATTGAAGTACTACACACACGACATAAATGAAACCCAAATATAACTGCAATAAGGCCTTTACTAAGGTCTTGGGAGTAAGAGCGAAGGCTCAATGTGTGTGAGAGTGCTTGAATTGAAGTACTACACACACGACATAAATGAAACCCAAATATAACTGCAATAAGGCCTTTACTAAGGTCTTGGGAGTAAGAGCGAAGGCTCAATGTGTGTGAGAGTGCTTGAATTGAAGTACTACACACACGACATAAATGAAACCCAAATATAACTGCAATAAGGCCTTTACTAAGGTCTTGGGAGTAAGAGCGAAGGCTCAATGTGTGTGAGAGTGTTTAATTTGAAAGACTTACTCACACGACAAGAAATAAAACCCAAATAGTATAGGTCGGCCCTTACTTGGGTCTTTCAAATAAGAGCGAAAGCTCAATGTGTGTGAGAGTGTTTAAATTGAAAGACAACACACCCAACTTAAACAAAACCCTTCGGAAATGAAATATATACGTATACTTATATATTAGGGGCTGATTAGGCCCGTGTGTGTTCAAAGTTGTGCACGACTAAGAGAGTGCACGTGTGTGGTTGTGCCAAGCCACGTTATTACAAGCGGGGGGAGACTAGGCTCCGTTATTACAACCCCGTATCAAATTGAATTTCAAGCAAGCGTATGACTAAAGACCGAGTTTAGAAACTTACAAGTAGCTGGTCCGTAGAGGTCTTGTTTGAGCGTGGCCTTGGCTTTGGGCTGCAAACGGGAGCTCCGCGAAGGTATGTGACCAAGAGTGCTGGCCGGCTGCAAATGGGGCGCGGGATGGACGCCTTGAAGGGGATCGGTGGCAAGTGGGCGGCGCCTCCAAGTAGGGGGTTTAGAGTGGCTGACTAAGTGGGTCTTAGGGTCACTAGTGAAGTTAGGGACTTAGGGAAACTGGACCTAGAAGGTGAGCTAGTGGGAAGGCCAAATAGGACACCTAGGAGGGTTCGGCCGAATGGGAGGTGGTGGCTGAGTAGTGGCCAGCCACTTGGGTTATCCTAGGTTCGGCTAGGCTTAGGTGGTGGCGGCAAAGAGGCTAAGCTAAGGGGAAGAGGGGTGGCTAAGAGTGGAGAGGTGGTAGAGAGTGGTTTTGAGGGAGTTAGGGGGACTTACCGAATGGGAAGGAGTGGCGGCCAAGGTGGCTGTCGGCTGGTGGAGGATGGGAGAAGGAGAGGGCCCGGCTGAGGGAGGTGGTGGCGTCCGGCTGGTGGGGCAATGATGGTGGATGGAAGAGGGAGAGTGGCGGAGCAGGTGGCGGCTGGTGGGGCTGGAGTTGCTGGGAAGACGGGTGAGAGATGGGAGAGGAAGAGGGCCCGGCTGGGAGTGGAAAGTGGTTCCCACTTGGAAAACCCGCCCACAATGGGGGGGGTTTAAATAGGGGAAGGGTAGGTCGGTTAGGGCTGGGTTGTGGGTAGTGGTTAGGTGGTTTAGATAGGGTAGTATGTGGATAAGGTGGGCTGGATGGGATTGGGCCAGATATTTTAAAACTAGGTGTTTGGGAAAATCGTGGGCTAAGGGTGGTTTAGGGCTAGGTTAGGTGGTTGGGTTTTAGGGTGAGGTTTAGTGAGCTAGGTTAGGTGGTTTAGGCTAGGTTTAGGCTAGGTTTAGGGAAATTAATCTAGGTTTAGGGAAGGATTAGGGAAGTGGGTTAGGTGATTAGGTTGGGATTAGGCCGGGATTAGGGAAGTGGGTTAGGTGATTAGGTTCAGATTAGGAGTGGATTAGGGGTTTAGGCTAGGTTTAGGCATTTTTGGCTAGGTTTAGGTGATGGAGCTCCCTTAGCATGGCCCATAGACCTTGATCATCCCATGTTGGTGCAGCCCTAGGTTAGGTTTTAGCTAATTACAAGCTTAAACCCGCTCAATTAGGCTAAACCACAAGATTAAACCCAAACTTGACACACATGTCAAGCTTAATACAACACTCTTGATATTTATCACCCCCACTCTCTCTCATGCCCAATATCCCACGTGAATTTCAAGTGGGCCCCACCTCCATTTATGAGAAGGTGATGTGGGCCATGGATATGGATATTGGATTGGATCTCTGGATCCAAATCCAAATCCAAGTCCACATATGGGTTTGGATTGGAATCTGGATATATATGGTCCAGATCCAATCCAAACTGAACTCTGACTCCTTCGGGCCGGGTTCGAGACGGACGATTTGTGCGGGGCCTGACAGCATCAGTACTCCGTCTGCGTTGGGTCTTCGCCAACATAGTCGTCCGCCTCCGTTTCTGCCTTCCGGAGATGACTTCAAATGCTTTTTTGATAAGAACAGGGTCTTGGACGTTCGAGATCCTGGGATGTGAATCAGATGCAAGAGTTGCTGTGCCGGGCTCGACAGGTGCTCCGGTTCCGGGCTCTTCTTGGCTCTCTTGGTCCTGTCTTGATCAGGCCAAGCCACTTCGGGGTTTCAAAACATGTTTTAAAAGGGTTTTCAAAAGCTATATTATATGTTTTTGAAAGATAAAGTTTAAAACATATATACAGGGTTGTTTGGAAGGCTCCTGGGTTTCCAAACTCAAAAATGGCCCTTTGGGGCTGCTTGTATCAAAACCAGATTTGTTTAAGAAATTCGTGGGATTTCGGGGTGTTTACAATGGCATAGATGCAATGCAAACTCACGCTACTCCAAAGGGAAAACCCGAATGTAAAGACAATGCCGAAGGGAAATAACCGAAGGGAAATAACCGAAGGGAAATGACTTGTAATGTAAATGCCGAAGGGAGATATGTATATAGGGTATATACGTGCCCTTACTTGGGTCTTTGAAAGTAAGAGCGAAGGCTCAATGTGGGTGCGTGCTTGAATTGAAAGACTTACACACACGACATGAAATGAAACCCAAATATAACTTGCAGTATGGCCTTGATTAAGGTCTTGGGAATAAGAGCGAAAGCTCAATGTGTGTGAGTGCTTGAATTGAAGTACTACGCACACAACATGAATTTAAACCCAAATAGTATAACACGGCCCTTACTTGGGTCTTTCAATAAGAGCGAAGGCTCAATGTGTGTGAGTGCTTGAATTGAAAGACTTACACACACGACATGAAATGAAAACCCAAATAGTATAGCTCTGCCCTTACTTGGGTCTTTCAAATAAGAGCGAAGGCTCAATGTGTGTGAGTGCTTGAATTGAAAGACTTACACACACGACATGAAATGAAAACCCAAATAGTATAGCTCGGCCCTTACTTGGGTCTTTCAAATAAGAGCGAAGGCTCAATGTGTGTGAGTGCTTGAATTGAAAGACTTACACACACGACATGAAATGAAAACCCAAATAGTATAACACGACCCTTACTTGGGTCTTTCAAATAAGAGCGAAGGCTCAATGTGTGTGAGTGCTTGAATTAAAAGACAACACACCCAACTTAAGCAAAACCCTACAAAAATTAAAGTATATATATATATATTAGGGGCTGATTAGGCCCGTGTGTGTTCAAAATCGTGCACAACTAAGAGAGTGCACGTGTGTGGGTGTGCCAAGCCACGTTATTACAAGCGGGGGGAGACTATGCTCCGTTATTACAACCCCGTATCGAATTGAATTTTAAGCAAGTATACAACTAAGGACCGAGTTAGGCACTTACTAATAGCTGGTCTGAAGATGCCTTGCTTGAGCGTGGACTTGGCCTTCACCTTGGGCTGCAAGAGGGAGCTCCGTGGAGTTGAACGGCAAGGGGCTACTAGCCGGGTGCCTTAGGTGCGTGGAGGAGATGCCTTGAAGGTGGCCGGCTACTTGGAAAGGGGTTGCCTTGGCGTGTGGGATTAAGGTGAGTATCTAGGGTCACTAAGGAAGGGTTGTATGGTTAGGGAGCATGACACTAAGGGGAGCCTAAGGGAGTGTATAATGGAGCACCTAGGGGAAAGGAGGTGGCTGGCCGAATGGAATTGACAGTCGATTGGAGTGGCCGTCTGGGGGAACTTGGTGGTGGCGAGCTACTAGGGTGGCTATGAGTGGTGGAAGGGAAGGGAACTAGCTAGGAGATGGGGTGAGGTAGTGGTGGATGTGGGGAGGTAATGTGGGCTGGTCTTAGGGAGTTGGATGGGGTGGCCGGGTATAGCTAGGGTGTCTAGGTAGTGGCGGGTCGTTAGGGTAGTTCTGGCCTGGCCGAATGGGAGTGGTGGCGGCAGGTGGATGGTGTTAGGATAAGGTGGTGGTAGTGTAGGTGGCTGAGAGTGGAGAGGGAGTGGAGAAGAGGTGAGGTAAGGTATAGGATACTAACCGGATGATGGGAGGCGGCGGGTGGTTGAGGGGCAGCCGGATGTCGGGGATCGACTGGTTCGGCCGAATGAAGGGGATGGCGACGTGGACCTTGGCTGGAGTGGTGGTAGTGGTGGTGCTCGGCTGGGAGGTAGTGGCGTGGGCGGTGGCTGGCTGTGGGGCAAGTGGAGCAAGGTTGGAGTCGGTTGGGCTGGAAAAATGGAGGAACCAAGATAGGAAAACCCACCCCTTAGGGGGGGGTTTATATAGGGCTGGGCTAGGTCGGTTGGGGCTGGTTTAGGGTAGTGGTTAGGTGGTTTAGGTAGGGTGGTGTGGTGATAAGGTGGGTTGGTATTAGGGTAGGGCCAGATATTTTAAATACAAGGGGTTTTGGGTAGGTTGTGGGCTAGGTTTAGGTGGGGTGGTTTAGAGGTTTAGGGTTTATCTAGGTGGGTTGGTTTTGGGGTGAGGTTTAGTGAGGTGGGTTAGGTGATTAGGCTAGGATTAGGTTAGCTTTAGGGAAATTAACCTAGGTTTAGGGAAGGATTAGGGAAGTGGGTTAGGTGATTAGGCTCAGATTAGGACCAGATTAGGGTGGAAGGCTAGGATTAGGTGTTTTTGGTTAGGTTTAGGTGAAGGAGCTCCCTTTGCATGACCGATGGACCTTAACCATATCATGTTGGTGCAGCCCTAGGTTAGGTTTTGGCTAATTACAAGCTTAAACCAACTTAATTAGGCTAACCCACATGATTAACCCCAAACTTGACACACAAGTCAAGCTTAATTACAACACACACTTGATCTTATCCTCCCCCACCCTCTCTCATGCCCATAATCCCACGTGAAATTCAAGTGGGCCCCACCTCCATTTATGAGAAGGTGATGTGGGCCATGGATATGGATATTGGATTGGATCTCTGGATCCAAATCCAAATTCAAGTCCATACATGGGTTTGGATTGAGATCTGGATATATATAGTCCAGATCCAATCCAAACTGAACTCTAACTCCTTCGAGCTGTGTTCAAAACGAACGGTTTGTGCGGGGTCTGACAGCATCAGTACTCCGTCTGCGTTGTGTCTTCGCCAACATGATCGTCCGCCTCTGTTTTCGCCTTTCGGAGATGTCTTCAAATGATGTTTTGATGATAATAGGGTCTTGGACATTCGAGATCCTGGGGGTGGGTTCAATGTAAGAGTTGCTGTGCCGGGCTCGACTTGTGCTCCGGTTCCGGGCTCTCCTTAGCTTTTCTGGTCCTACTTTGATTAGGCCAAGCTTGCTTTGTGGGGTTTCAAAACACATTTTAACAGTTTTTAAAATATATTATACATATTTAAAACATATAAAAGTTTAAAATATCTGTACAGGGTTGCCTGGAAGGCTCCTGGGTTTCCAGACTCAAAATAGCCCTTTGGGGCTGCTTTTACAAAACCAGGTTGGTTTGAGGAATTCGTGGGATTTCGGGGTGTTTACAGTAAGTCTTAAGAGTTCGACCATGTCATCTGGTCTCTAGGAGGTCGCCATCCATGGCGTCTCATCCATGACATACATGTGCATATCCACGCATAAACACTTGCATAACATGATCCCGTTTTGGACCAAAAACCATTTAGATATCCCTTTGGCGTGATATCTCCTCCGATCACGTTTAAAAGAGAGATTTTGCTTAAAAATTGGGATGATCCCATATTTTCGTGGATAGATCTAGGGAGACATCGAAAGGGGTGTTGTCGTCTTTGCCATTATCCAAATCAATTTGGATAATGCCAAAGAGGGGCATCTGTAAACACCCCAAAATCCCATGATTTTCTCAAATTACCTGGTTTTGCAAAAGTAGCTCCAAAGGGCTATTTTGAGTTTGAAAACCCAGGAGCCTTCCAGGTGACCCTGTACATATGTTTAAATCATATATGTTTTAAAAATATATGTTATACAGTTTTAAAACCTTAAAAAGGTATTTTGAAACCCCAAAAAGCAGCTTGGCCTGATGAAAAAAGGACCGAAGAAGCGAAAGAGAGCCCGGACCCGTAGCATGTGTCGAGCCCGGCACATCAACTCTCGTATCAGAATCAATCCCAAAATCTCGGACATCCAAGCCCCTGTTACCAACAAATTTGTCAAAATGATCTCCGAAAGGTGAGAAGAAGAGCGGACGACAATGTTGGCGAAGACCCAATGCAAGACGGAGTACTGATGCAGTCAGGCCCCGCACAAACCGTCCTTTTCGCAACGCCATGAAGGAATCAGAAAATCAGATTTGGACCATACATATCTAGATCCAAACCCAAACATGCATTTGGATTTGGATTTGGATTTGGATCCAAAGATCCAATCCAATATCCACATCCATGGCCCACATCACCTTCTCATAAATGGAGGTGGGGCCCACAAAGAATTCACATGAAAAGCTTGGTGTAGAGAGAGAGTGGGATGATAAAGTATGAGTGAGAAAGTTGGTGGGCTTGACTTTCGTCAAGAATGGGTTAATCATGTGGGTTTTGCCTAAGAGTGTGGGATTAAGCTTGTATGCACCTACACCTAACCTGGGGCTGCACCAACATGAACCTGGCTGCAACTAGGTCTATGGATCGACACCAAGGGGATGCTCCTAAAACCTAGCCCTAAGCTAACCCACCTCACCTAGCCATTCCCCCCTAAACCTAACCCAATCCTAGCCACACTCACCCAAAACCACCCCAACCATACCTAGCCGACCTCACCTAGCTCACCCCACCTAACTAGACCACCTAGACCCTAGCTAAACTAAACCTAATGCCACCTTAACCCACCTAATTAGACCCTAACCCTTAATTCCCAACCACCCTAACCAACCTACCCTAAACCACCATACCACTCCCACCTAGCCGACCTACCCAAACGACCCCACCACAACCCACCATATCCTAAATATCTACCCAACTGACCCCAGCCCATGCCTATAAAAAAACCCCTTTTAGGGAGGGTTTTGGGCAGCTCTTAGATCCCTCTCTCTCCTCTCTCACTTTCCCTATCTCCACCTCATCTCACTCCATCACCCCCGGCTGAACCACCTCCACTGCCATTCCACCCAGCTGCACCTTCCACCTCCACCGCCACTCCACCCGACTGCACACTTCACTCGGCTGCCAATTCCTTCCACCACCTCCGGCCACCACCTCAGCAACCACCTCCGATTAGTACCCCATCTCAGCCCCATCTAACCTATCTTCTTCTCCCCTTCTTACCTAGCCACACACTCCACCACCCGCCACTGCTGCACCCTAGCCATCTCCCTTACACGCGGCCACTTCACACCCCACCTCACCACCTTCCCTTAGTCACCCATTTCCCAGCCCCTAGCTAAGCCTTCACCCTCAACCCGCCACCATCTAGCCCACAGCCTACCTGCCCCCACCTTAACCAGCTGTAAACACCCCGAAATCCCACGAATTTCTTAAAACCTGGTTTTGTAAAAGCAGCCCCAAAGGGCCATTTTTAGTTTGGAAACCCAAGAGCCTTCCAGACAACCCTGTACATATGTTTTAAACTCTGCATTTCAAAAATATATAATATAGCTTTTGAAAACCTTTTAAAAACATGTTTTTGAAACCCCAAAGCAGCATGGCCTAATCAAGACAGGACCAGTTATAAACACCCCAAATCTTCTATTTTTCAAAAACTCTCAAAACACCAAAAAGCTCGTTTGAGCCAAAACGACGACCTGTTTTGAAATGTGAAAACAGGTACAGAAGGCAAAAGAAGACCCTAGGCCCGAAGAGGATTCAAGCCCAGAGCTTCAGAAGCCACTCCCTGATAAAAAAACAAAAGAAAGCAGAGCCCATTTGATGAAAAGCTCAACGGAGTCCAGAACGGCGAGACGGAGTCCGGACGACAAAGTTGGGGAAAACTCAGCACCAGACGGAGCGCTGATGAAGCCAGTGCCCGCACAGATCGTTCGCCTCGAGAAGCCAAGAAGGACTGTCCGAAGAAATTTTGATTTGGATCTGGACCATATATATCCAGATCCAAATCCATGTAATGAATAGTGTTTGGATTTGGGCCAATCCAAATAGTGTTTGGGTCGATCCAAATAGTGTTTGGATTGGATCGGATCTGGATCAAAATATCCAGATCCGTATCCATAAAAATATTGGGTTTGGATCGGATACAGATCTCAAAATATCCGAGATCCAATATCCAGATCCAAATAGTGTTTGGATTTGGGTATGGATCCAAACCCCAAACCCAAACCCAAATCCAAGACCCACCTCAAATCTCTATAAATAGAGGTGAGGGGGTCCATGTAAAGGGTGCATGCAAATATTTGGGAGGAGAGAGAGGGAGTGATAGACCTAGCCATGTGGGCTCATTGGATGAGGTGGGTTCAAGCCATGTGGGCTAAGTGGGTCTAGACCAAGGGGCTGCAACCAAGGTGGGCTGGACCAAGTGGCTGCAACCGTGGAGACGTGGGCTCAAGCCAAGAAGGACCGGCTCCAAGAGGTAAGCCTAACCTAACCTAGCCATTCTCTCTACATCCCTCTAAACCTAACCCCAACCTAGCCTAGGTTCGAACCTACGTAACCCCAACTGAACCTAACCCTAACTAAACCTAGCCCTAACCCAACCTAGGTTCGACCAAACCTAACCCTAGACTTGAACCAACCTAAACCTAACCGGACCGCGCCTGCCGTGCGCACCCTGACGCTGTCCGCGCGCCCTGACGCTATCCCGTGCCCTGACGCCATCCCGCGCCCTGACGCCATCCCGCGCCCCAGCGCCCAGCGCCAGACGCCCGCCATCCCAGCGCCCAGCGCCAGACGCCCGCCAGCGCCCAGCGCCCAGCGCCAGGCGCCCGATTGCTGCGCCCGACGCCTTCCGGCCGACTTGACCACCTTCCTGCCGACCTAACCTGCACCCTGGCCATGACCTGTACCCTAGGACAGACCCTAGGACAGACCCTACACAGCCCCCGTCTTGGCCGAACCTTAGTTCCCCTAAGACCCTAATCGTGCCCCATAGAATCTCCCTCAAAGCCCCCCTAGGATAACCCCCTCTTGGCTGCCCAAGGTGAACCGTGAGCCCACGTGCAAGCAAGTTGAACATGGACCGGCTATTTGTAAGTGTTTAAACTTGGTCTATTATATTAACTTGCTTTATATTCAATTAAATTTTGATACGGGGTTGTAGTAAAGGAGCTTCGTCTCCCCCCGATTGTAATAACGTGGTTTGACACACCCACACACACACGCACTTGAGCCTTTCCGCTCTTAGTCGTACACTTCTTGCACACACACGGGCCTAACAAGCCCTTAATATATAGTTATATTTATATATTTTAAGTCAAGGGGGTTTTTAATTAAGTCGTGTGTGTTGTCTTTCCATTTTCCACACGCACACACATTGAGCCTTCGCTCTTACTCCCAAGACCTTAGTAAAGGCCTTATTGCAGTTATATTTGGGTTTCATTTATGTCGTGTGCGTAGTACTTCAATTCTACACTCACACACATTGAGCTTTCGCTCTTAATCCCAAGACCTTAGTCAAGGCATACTGCAATTTATATTTGGGTTTCATTTCATGTCGTGTGTGTAAGTCTTTCAATTCAAGCACGCACACACATTGAGCCTTCGCTCTTATTTACAAGACCCAAGTAAGGGCCCCTACATATACTCTATATAAAGTATTTCTTTCGGCTACGTCTTTAAGATTCGGGTTTTAAGGTTCAAGTCGTGTGCGTTGTCTTTCAATATATACACGACACACACTTACACAATTGAGCCTTTCCGCTCTTAAGATATAGCCATATTTCCCCTTCCGCTATTTACTTTACAAGTCATTTCCCTTCGGCTATTTATTTTACAAGTCATTTCCCTTCGGTTATTTCCCTTCGGCAATTTCCCTTCGGCATTGTCTTTTAAATTCGGGTTTTCCCTTTGGAGTAGCGTGAGTTTGCATTGCATCTACGCCATACCACGAGGTAGGACGCATATTGCATCGAAGCAAGCCCCGTACTCCCGCTCAAATTTCGCCCCATGTAGTGGAGTGTTCATAACACACACCTAGGTGGCCCATAAAGGGATAAAAAGAAAGACTTAGGCACGTGAAAATCCACGTGATCTAAAATCTGAAAATCGTACAAACCCGAATCAAATCGTGCAAGACTTAGGCTATTTCGATGCACGCCCATCGTGCCTAAGTAGATTAAAATTTGAAAGACTTAGGGTCGTCCAACCCTTACAAAGTCAAAATCACCCAAATGCATGGTTTTCAAAAGGTTTTAAAACACTTCTTCATTCAAAATATATTTTGAGTTAAACTTGTTTCAAAACGAAGTCTCTAAGCGTACAGACTGACCCTTGCGCATCGGTGCAAGAAGGTCTGCGACGGAAAAATCCCGCTTGCCTACAATCGCCTTTCAAAAGTCAGATTATTTTCAAAACATACTTTGCTAGTTAAAGTAAACTAGCTGGCACGCCCATAAAGCGAAGTAGATTGCGAAAAGGTTCACTTCAGGCCTAAGAACCCGTAAGTGAAAATTTTCGGTGTCTACAAATTTGGCACGCCCGGTGGGACCCGGGACTTAAGCAGACTTCAAACAAACGAGTTATACTCAAATTTTCGGAAAAAAGTGTTTTCTTCACAAATCGTGCATACTTAGGAAAATTGCATGAAAATGGATAGAAAGCTACAAAAATCTTCGTTGAGTAAACTAAAAGAGGTTTTCAAATTAGATAAAGCCCAAAGAGAGCTCGATGAGATTGAAAAAATATTTCAAAAGATGGATGCTTTAAGCAAGGAGCTTAAAGCCCATCGAACACATAGCAGCTCTTCTAGGGCACATATAGATCGTGAATTGAAAACCGATCTCAAACTCAACGAAGGATTGGAGATTAGAGACAAATCCCGGCAAAGGGATAAGTCGTCCACTCCTACAACTTCAAGCTTTTCAAAATCCATAGAAAAACCAAAAAAAGATTTTTCTATTTCAAAAAACCAAAAAAATCTTGAAAATTTGGAAAAAGACCAAAAAATTGAAAAACAAAATTTTGGAATTTCGAAAACTTCAAGTCCTAAGTCTAGGCACACACATACAGTGGGACATGAAGTCCACACCCTACAAAGGAACGAGAGTGAAAAACAGGAAGGTTTCGAAAGGAAACACCTCGTTAAACCACGGGGGCTCAAAACAGAGTTACCCGGGAAATCGGCTTGCTCTCACCCTGAAAAGGTAGACAAGCCACAAAGAGGTATGCCTGAAACCCATCCTTCTCAAGACTCTCTTCTTCATGTAGGGTCATCAGATGCATTGGATAACCCCTTTGCACACACAAACCCACAAACTGTGCCAAAACTTGAGGATTTTCAAGGTGCGCCAACTGTCGCGCACCATTCAAAGGAATTTCAAAAACAAAAAGAAGTTCCGAAAATGGTAGACATGGAGACCCCTAATGCATGCATCGACATCTTAGGAGCTCATAACCCTACCATAGAAAAACCCACTTCTTCGAGCCTAGTCTTGTGCCCTGGAGCCAAGGCTATGGCTTTGAAACAAAAAAATCAATCCCTAGGGGCACCACGAGTTGAACCTAGGGACCAAGTCAAAAACTTCAAGGGACCTTGCATGGCTCCCCTTGAAGTAAATTTTTCCCAAAATAGGGTATGGAACCATAAGTTTTCCATAACCCTGCTATGTCCAAAACTCCTCAAGGAACCAAGCTTGGCTTTCCTTGAGGGCAAAGTCTCCCAAACCAAGTTTGTATGGAAGCCCAAGTCTTCCATCACCCCGGAATCCAAACTCCCGATATCCAAAAGGGTATATATCCCCAACATGGACGAATCCATGTTCCAAGACCATGATTTATACCAAAACTTTTCGAAAAACAAAAAGTCTTAGAACATGATTCTGAATATGGGATATAAACCCTACGCGGGCCTGGGAACCCGAAACCAAGGTAGGCTTGAGCCTGTCCTACCTAGAACCAATAGGGAACGATATGGACTGGGCTACAGCCCACCCATACCACCAGAGCCACCACCTAAGACCATCTGGGTCAAGGGTGCCTTGTAGAACCTCTAAAACCGAAACCCATGTCTTAGACCTATCTGATTAGAGTCTGATTCATGAATGTTTTCTTTGAAGGTTCAATGGAAGATCCCTACTTTTGAAAAAGACAAAAAAAGTTGAAAACTCTCAAAATCTCAAAAACATTTGGAAAAACGAAAATTCCAAAAAGAAATTTTGTTTCAAAAGCCTTTGGCCATGTACAAAGCCCATTTTCGAAAAATTGTAAAAATGCTTTCAAAAAAATGTATATACTCCCTGAAACCAAGTATCCAAAAAGCTGGTCCTATCCACCCTTTTGCCTAGAGCTTTTTCAAAAATGAAAAGCTCGAGAATCACCAAAGCAAGGAGGAATAAACACCTCCAAGCTTCCTGAACTTCGCAAAATCCTTAACTTAGGGAAAATTGGGGATTTTTAGAAATAAGTTAACCCATAGTGTGTGCATAAGCATCATGCATTACACTTTGAAATCATTCATATGCATCGAGTCTAGACATCATTCTAGAAATCGAATTCAGGGTTTTGCAAAATCAAAGGGGCAATAAGAGTCGACCCCCTAAGTATCAAGCCTTCATAGGTATGTCTCCATACAAATCAAAACCAACACCTTCGAGGCAAATTTTAAAAAAGGAAATGAGAATCTTGAAAAAGGGTTACACATTGTAGACGCGCGAAAATCCCCGCCTCTTCGCCTCTTCCGGGGCTTGGAGTGGATCTTATTGTGTGTCTAAGGCCTATGTATACAAATAGGGCGTGCCAGCTAGCTTACTCAAGCTAGCGAAGATATATTTAACACCGACTTCTAAACGTGGCGACTGTGAGCAAGTAAGCTCTTGTCGTCGCAGACCTTCTTGCACCGATGCGCAAGGGTCAGTCTGTACGCTTTGCAAAAATCGAGTTTTGAAGAGAAAGTCTACGAAGCGGTTCGAGGTGTCTATTTCGGGTCTTTAGGATGCGATTGCATATTTTAGATCACGTGGATTTGCACGTGCCTAAGTCTTTTCTTTTATCCCTTTTCGGGCCACCTAGTTTGTGTGTTATGAACACTCCACTACATGGGCGAATTCGAGCGAGGCTTGCTTCGATGCAATATGCGTCCTACCTCATGGTATGGCGTAGATGCAATGCAAACTCACGCTACTCCAAAGGGAAAACCCGAAATGTAAAGACAATACTGAAGGGAAATAACAGAAGGGAAATAACCGAAGGGAAATAACCGAAGGGAAATATGTATATATCTTATGTATATGAGCCCTTACTCGGGTCTTGCAAATAAGAGCGAAGGCTCAATGTGGGTGCGTGCTTGAATTGAAATACTTACACACACGACATGAAATTAAACCCAAATATAAATTGCAGTATGGCCTTGACTAAGGTCTTGGGAGTAAGAGCGAAGGCTCAATGTGTGTGAGAGTGCTTGAATTAAAAGACTACCCACACGACATAAATGAAACCCAAATATAACTGCAATAAGGCCTTTACTAAGGTCTTGGGAGTAAGAGCGAAGGCTCAATGTGTGTGAAAGTGCTTGAATTGAAAGACTTACTCACACGACAAGAAATGAAACCCAAATAGTATAGGTCGGCCCTTACTTGGGTCTTTCAAATAAGAGCGAAAGCTCAATGTGTGTGAGAGTGCTTGAATTGAAAGACTTACTCACACGACAAGAAATGAAACCCAAATAGTATAGGTCGGCCCTTACTTGGGTCTTTCAAATAAGAGCGAAAGCTCAATGTGTGTGAGAGTGCTTGAATTGAAAGACTTACTCACACGACAAGAAATGAAACCCAAATAGTATAGGTCGGCCCTTACTTGGGTCTTTCAAATAAGAGCGAAAGCTCAATGTGTGTGAGAGTGCTTGAATTGAAAGACTTACTCACACGACAAGAAATGAAACCCAAATAGTATAGGTCGGCCCTTACTTGGGTCTTTCAAATAAGAGCGAAAGCTCAATGTGTGTGAGAGTGCTTGAATTGAAAGACAACGCACCCAACTTAAACAAAACCCTTCGAGAATGAAAATATATATGTACACTTATATATTAGGGGCTGATTAGGCCCGTGTGTGTTCAAAATCGTGCACGACTAAGAGAGTGCACGTGTGTGGTTGTGCCAAGCCACGTTATTACAAGCGGGGGGAGACTATGCTCCGTTATTACAACCCCGTATCAAATTGAATCTCAAGCAAGTGTACGACTAAAGACCGAGTTTAGACACTTACGAGTAGCTGGTCCGTAGAGGTCTTGCTTGAGCGTGGACTTGGCCTTGGGCTGCAAGTGGGAGCTCTGCGAAGGTAGGTGATCAAGGGTGCTGGCCGGCTGCAAGTGGGGCGCGGGATAGGCGCCTCGAAGGTGGCCGGTGGCAAGTAGATGTCACTTCAAAGTAGGGGGTTTAAAGGGGCTGAATGAGCGGGTTCTTAGGGTCACTATGGGAGTTGAGAGTTTAGGGAAGCTGGACCTAGAAGGTGAGCTAGTGGGAAGGCCGAATAGGAGATGATGGCTAGGTGGTGGCCAGCAACTTGGGTTATGCTAGGTTCGGCTAGGTTTAGGTGGTGGCGGCAAAGAGGCTGAGATGAAGGTAGGATGGGTGGCTAAGAGTGGAGAGGTGGTAGAGAAGGGGGCTAGGTAAGGTGCAGGGTACTTACCGAATGGGGAGAGGTGGCGGATGAAGTGGGAAGGTGGCTGTCGGCTGGTTCGGTTGGGCTGAAGGTGGTGGCGTCCGGCTAGGCAAATGGTGGTGGTGGATGGAAGAGGGAAGGTGGCGGGCAGGTGGTGGCTGGTGGAGCAAATGGAGCAGGCGGAGGTGGGGAGTGGTCCCGGCTGGGTGAGAGAAGGGAGAAGGAGAGGGCCCGGCTGGGTGAGAGAGTGGTTCCCACTTGGAAAACCCGCCCACAAGGAGGGGGGCTTAAATAGGGGATGGGTAGGTCGGTTAGGGCTGGGCTGTGGGTAGTGGTTATGTGGTTTAGGTAGGGTGGTATGTAGATAAGGTGGGCTGGAAGGGGTTGGGCCAGATATTTTAAAACTAGGGGTTTGGGTAAATCGTGGGCTAAGGGTGGTTTAGGGGTTTAGGGCTAGGTTAGGTGGTTGGGTTTTAGGGTGAGGTTTAGTGAGCTAGGTTAGGTGATTAGGCTAGGTTTAGGCTAGGATTAGGGAAACTAATCTAGGTTTAGGGAAGGATTAGGGAAGTGGGTTAGGTGATTAGGTTGGGATTAGGACGGGATTAGGGAAGTGGGTTAGGTGATTAGGTTCAGATTAGGGGTGGATTAGGGGTTTAGGCTAGGTTTAGGTATTTTGGGCTAGGTTTAGGTGAAGGAGCTCCCTTAGCATGGCCCATAGACCTTGATCACCCCATGTTGGTGTAGCCCTAGGTTAGGTTTTAGCTAATTACAAGCTTAAACCCATTCAATTAGGCTAACCCACATGATTAACCCAAACTTGACACACAAGTCAAGCTTAATACAACACTCTTGATATTTTTCAACCCCACTCTCTCTCATGTCCAATATCCTAGGTGAATTTCAAGTGGGCCCCACCTCCATTTATGAGAAGGTGATGTGGGCCATGGATATGGATATTGGATTGGATCTCTAGGTCCAAATCCAAATCCAAGTCCACATATGGGTTTGGATTGGAATCTGGATATATATGGTCCAGATCCAATCCAAACTGAACTCTGACTCCTTCGAGCTGGGTTCGAAACGGACGATTCGTGCGGGGCCTGACAGCATCAGTACTCCGTCTGCGTTGGGTCTTCTTCAACATGGTCGTCCGCCTCCGTTTCTGCCCTCCGGAGATGACTTCAAATGATATTTTGGTAAGAACAGGGTCTTGGACGTTCGAGATCCTGGGGTGTGAATTAGATACAAGAGTTGCTGCGCCGGGCTTGATAGGTGCTCCGGTTCCGGGCTCTTCTTGGCTTTCTTGGTCCTGTCTTGATCGGGCCAAGCCACTTCGGGGTTTCAAAACGTGTTTTAAAAAGGGTTTTCAAAAGCCCTATTATATGTTTTAAAAAGATAAAGTTTAAAACATATGTACAGGGTTGTTTGGAAGGCTCCTGGGTTTCCAAACTCAAAATGGCCCTTTGGGGGCTGCTTGTATAAAACCAGATTTGTTTAAGAAATTCGTGGGATTTCGGGGTGTTTACAGATGCCCCTCTTTGGCCTTGTCCAAATAGATTTGGATAAGGGCAAAGATGACAAACACCCCTTTTAATGTCTCCCTAGATCTGTCCACGAAGAATATGGGATCGTCCCATTTTTAGCAAAATCTCAATTTACAAACTCTGGTAGGAGGAGATATCACGCCAAAGGGTTCACTTATGGAATCTGGTCCTAAAAATGGGATCATGTTCATGCAAGTACCATGCGTGGAATGCAAATGACATGGGTGTGGTGCCAAGAGTGGCGACCTCCCAGCGACCAGATGTGGTCGAACCCTAGAGACTTACAAGGCCTACTGCTCCAAGTGAGCAAAAATCCTATGTTGTTCGATGTTCGGTTTTCAAAACTTATTTACAAAAGCTATTTACAAAAGGGACAACTGTCTTGAGCCTCGATCCTAAGGATCTCGAGCTCTTCGTGCTTGCCCTTGTTTGAGTCTTAACACTCGCTTATCTAGCGGAGGTTTTATAAGAAAACAAGCTTCATTTCAAATTCCTAAGCCTTACTCGAAACGTCGAATTCTCAAACAAGATGAAATTCAAGTAAGTAAATCCTATTTTTACTTTAGGATTCCTCGAAATGAAACATGCTTTAGCTTGGGGTAAGCCAGGGATGGGAAAGAGATACCACGGTCCCTTCTGAAGCGTCCCGTGGTTTAAGGCATAGAAGGCGGAAAACTGCTCTTTTTGAGCTTTTTTTGGCCTCTTTTTCCTTTTTTTCATAGAGGGTCTCCCTTTGGGAGTACTTTTTCTTTAATCCCTCTTTTTCATAAGAGAATCGATTTTTCTTTTTGAAGTCTGGTTTCTTTCTTTTGGAAAGAGATTTTAAATGGGAAATTCCCTTTTGATTTGGGCCTTTGTTTTCCTTTTGGAAGGAGAAGAGAAGAGGGGAGGACTTATCCCAAGCCTACACTCGATCCATTCCAGATCAGCCTATTTAGAAATAGCACGTACTACTTGCAAGTATCTTGCTATGTTGAACTAGGCCCTTCTTTGTAAGATGAAGGATTTTGAAATGCAACCACGACTTTGAAAACTCCACTCTTTCACAAGTGCGAATTCTCTTACTTAGGGTCACACGAGTTGCTTTTGCACCTTATTCACACGTCTCAGGGCAGCTATCCCTCTAAAATTTTTGAAAAACTGGAATTTAATCCAGATCCTACACATGATACTTCTTTAAGTATTGAATATTGATAGGATCTGCTAAATTCCTACCTTCTACATCGATCAACCAATACGAATTGTTCGTAGTGGTTGCTCGTACAACATAGGGTCCATCCCAGTTGGGGCGCCACTTGCCTAGGGGGTGTGGGCCACGATGGTGGATGGTTTTTAAGACCAGATCTCCCACTTCAAAGTGGCGAGGTCTCATGTGTTTGCTATAATGTCGGGCTATCCTTTGCCGGTATGCACGAGCATGATCTATGGCAAGGAGTCGCCTCTCATCTAGCAAATCTAGCTCGGCCATCCTAGCATGCCGAAGCGTCTCTAGGGGGAGGTCGAGTGCAATGGATGTATGGAATGAATGCAGTTGGGTATGAATGGGAAGAATGGCGTTTGTGCCATAGACCAATTCGAATGGTGTGACATTCGTGGGAGTCCGGATGGAAGTCCTATAAGCCCATAAGGCTTCATCCAGCTTCCCATGCCACCTCCTACACTTCTCTAAGGTTTTCTCAATGATACCAATGAGAGTCTTGTTTGTGGCTTCGGCTTGGCCGTTGCCTTGAGGGTAGTAGGGCGAGGAGAAGTGGTGAGTTATGCCATACGTGTTGCACAACTTGACCATCCGCTCATTCTTGAATGGGGTACCATTATCAGACACAAGGTCTCGTGGAACCCCAAATCGAGCCAAGATATTCCTCCGGATGAAAGCCACCACATGTTGCCCCATTACATTCGTTAGGGAAATGGCTTCCACCCACTTGGAGAAATACTCCGTGGCTGCTAAAATGAAATGATGCCCATTCGAGGCCTTTGGAAATATTGGGCCTACTATGTCAAACGCCCACATGGTAAATGGCCAGGGGCTGACCACGGAATGCAATGCCGATGAAGGGATATGAATGGCGTGCCTATGCACTTGACATGGATGACACTTCCTAACATGATCGTGACAATCCTTTTTCAGGGTGGACCAAAAATAACCCCCTCTAAGTATTTTCATCGCCATCATGTTGGCATTAACGTGACCTCCACATTCTCCGTCGTGGAACTCGTGCATCACTATCCTAGCCTCCTCTAGGTCGATACACCTAAGCAGAATGCCGGTAAAACTCTTTTTGTATAAGACCCCACCCAGAATGGTGTATCGGGTCGAAATCTTACGAATGAATGCCTTATCTTTGGATGTGGCATCCTCGGTGAATCCCCCATTTTCTAAAAATTGTTTTATGTCATAGAACCAGGGTTTTTCCACAGACTCTGGGTTATTTTGGCAAATATCCAAGTCGTGTGTGGATGGATGGGGCGCATGCCATATTTCCAAAGATCTGGTCCCTGAAATGGGATCGACCTTCAGGGCTGAACCCAAGGAGGAGAGGGCATCGGCAATGCCATTGTCCTCTCTTCCTACGTGTGTGAGCTTACACGATTGGAAGGATTGGACCAATCGAGTGGCCAACTCGTGATATGGAAGTAGTTTCTCATTACGTACTTGCCAAATTTTTAAAACCTGGTTTATGACAAGGAGCGAATCTCCAAAGGCCTCGATGCATGATGCCCCTAGAGTTTTCGAAATCCTTAAGCCTTGTATGATTGCTTCATACTCAGCTATGTTGTTGGAACATTCGAAATCTAAGCGGACTGCTATGGGAATCTCGCCCTTTTCAGGGGAGATTAGGATGATCCCGGCACCAGCCCCTCGTTGGTTTCGTGCCCCGTCGAAGTGCATCTTCCATACTTGGTTTTCGAAAGAATTTGCCAAAATGTGGTTCTGAAAATGGTTTTGCAATATGCCTTCATCAGGCATTTCGACAAGAGTGGGATATGCGTCCTCCAAGGGGAAGTCAGCCACGTAATCTGCTAGGTCTTGCCCCTTAACGGAGATTTGGTGATGGTATTTCAGATCATACTCCATTAGAAGGAGTTGCCATTTGCCCAATCTACCTGTGAGAATGGGTTTTTCGAACAAGTGCTTGATTGGATCAAGCTTGGACACTATCCAGATCTCATGATCTAGGAAGTAGTGTCTGAATTTCTGGCAGGCCCAGACTAGGGCCAAGCACGTCTTCTCCATGGCTTGATAATTTCGTTCATAAGCCAAGAGAGTTTTCGAAATATAGTAGATGGCATACTCCTTATGGGTGTGATCCTCGTATTGAGCCAACAGGGCTCCTAAAGCGTTTACATGCACGGAGATGTATAATAAAAGCGGTTTTCCTTGTTTTGGAGGATTCAAAACGGGGGGATTTACCAGGTATGCCTTCAGTCTCTCGAAGGACTGTTGGCATTCGTCATCCCATAAGAATTTCGTACCCTTCCTCAACAGTTTGTTGAAGGGTTCGCATCTAGTTGCCAGATTCGATATGAATCGGCGCACAGATTGTAATCGACCCTGGAGGCTACGGACTTGGGTGAGATTGGAGGGTGGAGCCATGTCTATGATGGCTCGACACTTAGAGGGGTCGACTTCTATTCCCCTTTGGCTCACCATAAAGCCTAGAAGCTTCCCTGATTCTACCCCGAACACACATTTTTGAGGGTTTAGCTTTACTTTGTAAAGCCTAAGCCTTTTGAAAATCTTTTGTAAACATTCGATATGGGTGCATCGGGTTTTGGATTTTGCCAAGAGATCATCTACATACACTTCTACAAGCTCGTGAATTTGATCATGGAAGATCGTTTCATGGCTCGTTGGTATGTTGCGCCGGCATTTTTCAAACCAAAGGGCATGACTGTATAGCAGTACGTGCCCCATGGGGTTGTGAAGGCGGTCTTACCCTGATCTCGTGGGCTTAGTTTGATTTGATTATAGCCTGAATAACCATCCATGAATGAAAACATTTCATGATTTGCAGTACTATCGACTATCAAATCTATGTTTGGTAAAGGATAATTATCCTTTGGAGTGGCTTTATTCAGGTTTCTGAAATCGATGCATATTCGAATTTTCCCATTGGTTTTTCGAACTACAACGATATTTGACAACCAATCAGAATACGCAATGGGTTTTATAAATCCGGCTTTTAGCAGATCTTCTAAACCCTCTTTGACTTGCGTGTGTACATTCGGGTGTATTTTCCTAAGCTTCTGCTTTATGGGTTTTATACCTGCATCTAAGGGAAGATGATGCTCGACTATGCTGGGATCTATGCCTGGCATGTCTTCATACGTCCATGCAAACACATCTAAATAGGTTCGTAGAAATGCAATGAATGCTAACTTTTCAGTTTCATGCAAGCATGCGCCTATTTTGATGGTTTTGGGATTTGAATCATCCCCTAGGTTCACCTCTATGAAATCTCCTCCTACTGATTGGGAAGGTCTTTCAAAATCGAGAATCCTATGAAATTTTGGGAGCTCAGAAGTGGGATCTTCCTCAAGGGGATCCACTTCTGGGCTTTGATCATTCTCATGGGATATAGACCCGAGGGAACTTGATGCGTGGTTTTCAAAATAACCTGGTTTTGTACTTGGATTTTCAAGTGACTTCGAAATTTTTGGTCTGGCTATGCAGACGACACTTCTTTCGAAATCCTTTTCTTTTGCCAAAGGGCTACCAGGAGCAGCTATGTACAAAATCTTTTTGGTATTTTCCAAATTTTCGATTTTTTTGGGTTTTTGTAAAACAAGAACTTTGGGAACTATACAAAGCACACTTTTTTCCAGTTTTGGTTTTTCCATTGTTTTTGGTTTTTCTTGTTTTTCGATTTTTTTTTATTTTAAGTTTTTCAAATGTTTTTGGTATTTTTTTAGAAAAAGGGATCTTCCGTCATACCTACAAAGGGAAAACACTACGGGTTAGGCTCGGAATAGGAGGTCTAAATCGTAGGTCTCTTCTAAGGCAGGCTCCGGGGCACCCTTGACCCAGGTGGTCACAGGGGGTGGCTCCGGCGGTATTCGGGGAGTATAGCCGATCCCATATCGGCTTGGGTTGGCCCTAGGAAGGATAGGCTCTAGGAGGCCCTGGTATTGTGCCCCTAGACTTTTGTAGGGCGTGTAGGCCATGTTCAATAACATGTTCCACGACCTTTTGTTTTTTGAAAAGATGGGATATAGGTCGTGGTCCTGGAACATGCTATCGTCCATATTAGGCTCGTATGGCCTCTTGTCCAGGGGTTTTGGAAATAGGGAACGTTTGGGTTTTCCTAGGAGGATTAGAGTCGGGAGGGGGCCTGCTTTGGGCGGCCCCTTCACACATACAACCTTCCTAGGGTTGTTCAACACGAGCCGAGGTGGCTCAACCATAATTTGCCCCAGGTTAGCCTCATGGGCCTGGGAGCTCGATAAACAAGGGGAGTTTATGATCCCCTGAAGCTGTGGGTGACTCTCACCTAGGATCACTACGACCAGGTCCCTAAAAGGGATCTTGACACACCTGTGGAAGGTGGATGGCACAGCGCACAAACTGTGTATCCAGGGTCTTCCCAGCAACAGGTTATAATGGGGGTGGATGTCCAAGACATGGAACACCCCCGTGTGTTCGATCCCTCCCGTTTCCATTGGGAGTTCGATGGATCCTAAAGGTCTAGACGCATTCCCATCGTATCCAGTGATAACGATGGGGCTTGGGTTTACTGAAGTCAAGGTGACTCCGATTTTGTACGCCACGTGAAGTGGAAGGATGTTGAGCCCTCCTCCACCATCGACTAGGCACCTGTCCAGAGAATGGTTGTTTAGAACCACCTCGATATACAGGGCCTGGTTATGGGTTTCGTAGGGTCTATCTACATCATCTTCCGAAAAGGTGATGGGCGATTTCGCTCCTAATAAAGCCACTTGGGCAGACAAGGATTCCGGACTTATGCTCGAATCAACCTTGGCCCTTTCTAGAATTTTCTCTAAGACAAGTCTATGCCTAGGCGAGGTTTTGATAAGCTCTAGGATAGACATGTGAATAGGAATCTTTGAAAGGTGGTTTTCGAAATCATAAGGATTTAGGATGATTTTGTCCTTATCTGCTTTTGGCAAACCACTAGGGATACATGCTTTTGAGGGGCCAGGCACACTGACCACCTTTTGAGCACCTTGAAGGTGCGGGGGTTGGTAGATCCTCTCGGATCTAGTGACTTCCCCCACGACCAGCCTAGGGTTTGCGCTAGACTTGGCTCTAAGGATGAGCTGAGGAGAACCTTGGATTTTCAAAACTGGTTTTGTCGGGGTTTCCACTTTTGGTGGTCCCCGAATGACGACTTGGGCTGGCCTCTTGTATAATACAAGGATGGGT
Organism: Brasenia schreberi; assembly: GCA_036023115.1. NCBI lineage: Eukaryota > Viridiplantae > Streptophyta > Magnoliopsida > Nymphaeales > Cabombaceae > Brasenia > Brasenia schreberi. The sequence continues at coordinate 12,471,014 of JAYKKT010000088.1, forward strand.
GCACAAGCAGGTCGACCAGGTTCCGGCTTTTGCACTAGTTCCTTGGAAATGGTGAGGGTACATACCTCCTTTCCTTTCCCACTGCCACTGGCATGTTTGGGAAAGGGTTCCTTGAAGATAGCTTGAGGTGGCTCAGGTTCCGCAATGACCTGGAGCCGGCCTTCCACTATCAAGTTCTCAATTTTATTTAAAAGAGAGAAGCAACGTTTGGTATCATGGCCTTTGAGCCGATGATACTTGCAAAATCGGTTTAAATACCCCCCTTTGGACGTGACTCCTTCGGGGATTTCAGGGAGTTCGATCATGCCCTGGGCAAGTAAGAGGTCTAGGACCTCCGACACGGGTTGCCCCAGTGGAGTGTACTCCCGTTTTTCAATTGGTTTTGAAAAATTGCGTTCTCTCTTATTTTCTATTTTTTCAAAATTTTTAGAAGTGCCTGCCATGCCTGGATCCACCCGGACATTGGCGATTTTATGGGGCTTTGCCCCTTTGTCCGTTGTGGGCAGCCCATATGCGATGGGCTTTTCCAAACGTGTTTTGGAACGGCACTTCCTTTCCATAAGTGGTCGTATGTCCCTTTTCGCAAGTTGGTTTCGAAAAGGGAGGCCTTTTTGATCAACTTATGGAAAGTTGAAATCTCATGGAGCGAGAGAAGGGTTTTTAACTCGCTTTTGAAATTATCCAGGATGAGCATTACTGTGCATCCTTCGGATATAGGCTCTCGCACTTGGCCCAAAAGAGACCTCCACCTTATAATGAAGGCATGCACGTCCTCGTTTATGCCTTGCTTTGTATCCCTTAAGGTATTCAGGGTTGGTATGACTTCCACGTTGTGTGCAAACCTTTGCATGAAGCAGTTCGCTAACTTTTCAAAAGTAGCGAATTGGCTTAAGTCGTAGGAAGCCAGCCATTTGGCAGCTGTGCCTTTAAGGGATAGAGGGAACCAATACACCCATTTCATCGAGTCCTTTTTCTTCTTATGGGCTCGACGTGAGAAAAAGCTGCAAGTGAGACCTAGGGTCTCCCATGCCATCATACCGATGGAAGTTCGGTATTTCATCGTCACTGTCTGTTTCGTAATCCATAGGAAGGAAATCAGACAGGGCGTAGCTTCTTTTCTCTTTATTCTGCCCTTTCAGCAGTTGCTGTAGGGCTTTACGGTCCTTTTGTGTGAAGGACTCGTGGTATTGGTTGCCTTCCATTACGGAGGCCTCTTTTTGCTTGCGAGGTTTTTCAGATTTCTTTTTAGGCCTTTGTTCACCATTTGATGAACATGAATCGCCTACTTCAGCCTCTTGGCTGAGAGCATCGATTTTGGCCTCAAATTCCCTTCTCAAGTCCTCGATTTCATCTAGTTTTATTTTGTTTTTGAAAATCCTCCTAGAGTGAGAACTTGATGCGCATGAGCCTTGGCTCGACACTTCACTTGGATTGGATTTTGACATGCTTTTCAAGCTTTTTCAAAATTTCCTAAGTAAAAGCAAAGAAAACAAGTTAAAACGACACCTTTATAAAATTTTCGCAAGACTTCTACAAGTAAACTCGATTTCTGAAAAGGCTCACCTCCCACCGGGCGTGCCAATCTCTGTAGACGCGCGAAAATCCCCGCCTCTTCGCCTCTTGCGGGGCTTGGAGTGGATCTTATCGTGTGTCTAAGGCCTATGTATACAAATAGGGCGTGCCAGCTAGCTTACTCAAGCTAGCGAAGATATATTTAACACTGACTTCTAAACGTGGCGACTGTGAGCAAGTAAGCTCTTGTCGTCGCATACCTTCTTGCACCGATGCGCAAGGGTCAGTCTGTACGCTTTGCAAAAATCGAGTTTTGAAGAGAAAGTCTACGAAGCGGTTCGAGGTGTCTATTTCGGGTCTTTAGGATGCGATTGCATATTTTAGATCACGTGGATTTGCACGTGCCTAAGTCTTTTCTTTTATCCCTTTTCGGGCCACCTAGTTTGTGTGTTATGAACACTCCACTACATGGGCGAATTCGAGCGGGGCTTGCTTCGATGCAATATGCGTCCTACCTCGTGGTATGGCGTAGATGCAATGCAAACTCACGCTACTCCAAAGGGAAAACCCGAAATGTAAAGACAATACTGAAGGGAAATAACAGAAGGGAAATAACCGAAGGGAAATATGTATATATCTTATGTATATGAGCCCTTACTCGGGTCTTGCAAATAAGAGCGAAGGCTCAATGTGGGTGCGTGCTTGAATTGAAATACTTACACACACGACATGAAATTAAACCCAAATATAAATTGCAGTATGGCCTTGACTAAGGTCTTGGGAGTAAGAGCGAAGGCTCAATGTGTGTGAGAGTGCTTCAATTAAAAGACTACCCACACGACATAAATGAAACCCAAATATAACTACAATAAGGCCTTTACTAAGGTCTTGGGAGTAAGAGCGAAGGCTCAATGTGTGTGAAAGTGCTTGAATTGAAAGACTTACTCACACGACAAGAAATGAAACCCAAATAGTATAGGTCGGCCCTTACTTGGGTCTTTCAAATAAGAGCGAAAGCTCAATGTGTGTGAGAGTGCTTGAATTGAAAGACTTACTCACACGACATGAAATGAAACCCAAATAGTATAGGTCGGCCCTTACTTGGGTCTTTCAAATAAGAGCGAAAGCTCAATGTGTGTGAGAGTGCTTGAATTGAAAGACTTACTCACACGACAAGAAATGAAACCCAAATAGTATAGGTCGGCCCTTACTTGGGTCTTTCAAATAAGAGCGAAAGCTCAATGTGTGTGAGAGTGCTTGAATTGAAAGACAACGCACCCAACTTAAACAAAACCCTTCGAGAATGAAAATATATATGTACACTTATATATTAGGGGCTGATTAGGCCCGTGTGTGTTCAAAATCGTGCATGACTAAGAGAGTGCACGTGTGTGGTTGTGCCAAGCCACGTTATTACAAGCGGGGGGAGACTATGCTCCGTTATTACAACCCCGTATCAAATTGAATCTCAAGCAAGTGTACGACTAAAGACCGAGTTTAGACACTTACGAGTAGCTGGTCCGTAGAGGTCTTGCTTGAGCATGGACTTGGCCTTGGGCTGCAAGTGGGAGCTCCGCGAAGGTAGGTGATCAAGGGTGCTGGCCGGCTGCAAGTGGGGCGCGGGATAGGCGCCTCGAAGGTGGCCGGTGGCAAGTAGATGTCACTTCAAAGTAGGGGGTTTAAAGGGGCTGAATGAGCGGGTTCTTAGGGTCACTATGGGAGTTGAGAGTTTAGGGAAGCTGGACCTAGAAGGTGAGCTAGTGGGAAGGCCGAATAGGAGATGATGGCTAGGTGGTGGCCAGCAACTTGGGTTATGCTAGGTTCGGCTAGGTTTAGGTGGTGGCGGCAAAGGGGCTGAGATGAAGGTAGGATGGGTGGCTAAGAGTGGAGAGGTGGTAGAGAAGGGGGCTAGGTAAGGTGCAGGGTACTTACCGAATGGGGAGAGGTGGCGGATGAAGTGGGAAGATGGCTGTCGGCTGGTTCGGTTGGGCTGAAGGTGGTGGCGTCCGGCTGGGCAAATGGTGGTGGTGGATGGAAGAGGGAAGGTGGTGGGCAGGTGGTGGCTGGTGGAGCAAATGGAGCAGGCGGAGGTGGGGAGTGGTCCCGGCTGGGTGAGAGAAGGGAGAAGGAGAGGGCCCGGCTGGGTGAGAGAGTGGTTCCCACTTGGAAAACCCGCCCACAAGGAGGGGGCTTAAATAGGGGATGGGTAGGTCGGTTAGGGCTGGGCTGTGGGTAGTGGTTATGTGGTTTAGGTAGGGTGGTATGTAGATAAGGTGGGCTGGAAGGGGTTGGGCCAGATATTTTAAAACTAGGGGTTTGGGTAAATCGTGGGCTAAGGGTGGTTTAGGGGTTTAGGGCTAGGTTAGGTGGTTGGGTTTTAGGGTGAGGTTTAGTGAGCTAGGTTAGGTGATTAGGCTAGGTTTAGGCTAGGATTAGGGAAACTAATCTAGGTTTAGGGAAGGATTAGGGAAGTGGGTTAGGTGATTAGGTTGGGATTAGGACGGGATTAGGGAAGTGGGTTAGGTGATTAGGTTCAGATTAGGGGTGAATTAGGGGTTTAGGCTAGGTTTAGGCATTTTGGGCTAGGTTTAGGTGAAGGAGCTCCCTTAGCATGGCCCATAGACCTTGATCACCCCATGTTGGTGTAGCCCTAGGTTAGGTTTTAGCTAATTACAAGCTTAAACCCATTCAATTAGGCTAACCCACATGATTAACCCAAACTTGACACACAAGTCAAGCTTAATACAACACTCTTGATATTTTTCAACCCCACTCTCTCTCATGTCCAATATCCTACGTGAATTTCAAGTGGGCCCCACCTCCATTTATGAGAAGGTGATGTGGGCCATGGATATGGATATTGGATTGGATCTCTGGATCCAAATCCAAATCCAAGTCCACATATGGGTTTGGATTGGAATCTGGATATATATGGTCCAGATCCAATCCAAACTGAACTCTGACTCCTTCGAGCTGGGTTCGAAACGGACGATTCGTGCGGGGCCTGACAGCATCAGTACTCCGTCTGCGTTGGGTCTTCGCCAACGTGGTCGTCCGCCTCCGTTTCTGCCCTCCAGAGATGACTTCAAATGATATTTTGGTAAGAACAGGGTCTTGGACGTTCGAGCTCCTGGGGTGTGAATCAGATACAAGAGTTGCTGTGCCGGGCTTGATAGGTGCTCCGGTTCCGGGCTCTTCTTGGCTTTCTTGGTCCTTGTAAACACCCGAAATTTTTTTTCAAGTATTTTCAAAAACTCCTAAATTTTGAAGGCCAATTTAAAGCCTTTATGAACCTTTAAATTCAAAATCCCCAAATTTTAAAGTTTAGACCTTTTGGGAGATTATTTCAAAATAAAGGTTTTAAATCCAAATAGCCCATGAGTTTCGAAGCAGGCGGAGACCCAATCCAGGCCTCGAGTCTCGGAAAGAAGATAAAGTGTATCAAGATACGGATCAAGTTAAATCAGATTGATTCCCAAAAGTGGAGAAGATTGAAGCATATCAAGTTCAAATTCAACAACTTATCCAAATGGAAGGTCAAGACCGATCAAATCCAAGTTTGTCCGATGGGGCCAACTTGGAACCAAGACTCGAGGCCATGGTCACAAGCTCATTCAATTCTAGAAGATTTCAAGTGTAGCTCAAAAGCAAGAGGTGGGAGCCGAATCAAAGAAAGAAGCGAATTCAAGTGGGTCGAAGTTTAAAGAAATCAGCCCAAACAAAACATGTTGCACATTGTAAGGTTGTTTAAAACCAACCGCATGCTCTAGGGCTACACCAAGCCATGACACCTATACCAGCCCATACGGGCTGGTCCGAATCGACTCAATGAAGAACTACAAGAAGCCGGTTTGGAGCGGATCAAATCCACCAAGCTAAAGCTCCAACCCGCCCCACAAGAAGCCACTAGAACCAGCCCCCCTTGGCCTATAAAAAGGCCCAAGAGGGGGGGTGGGTTCCATAACTTGCATAACTTGGAGAAGAGAGAGAAGAGAGAGAAGGGAGAGAAGAGAGAGACCTTGGGTGGTGTGTGCTAGACTAGGTGCAGAAAATTTCAGCAAAGGGGGGACGTTTTCTAGTGAAGGGGAAGCTAGGTGAGAGCTTGTAGGAGTTAAGAAGGAAGGCCATCAAGAGGAAGACCGGCTTCATCATTGAAATCCGGTCCTTCGCATCCAAAACTCGTGTAAGACCTTTCTTACTTAATCTAAGTTTCATTCCCTTCCATTCAATTCATTAAATGGGGTTGTATTAATGGAGTTTCATCTCCCCCCGAGTTGTAATAATCTAGCTTTGCTGCCATTTCAATTTCGTGGATGAAACACTATACACCCACATGCACGCCAAGTGTTTGCTTTAAGGCTTCTCCCTTCCTATATGCTATATACCCTCTATACTTCTAACCCCCTCTATGTCTAAGCTATAAAGTACTTCCCATTCATTTATATTCCAGCAAATTTGCTTTAAGGGTGGTTGCATTTTAATTTCGGGTGGGTTATGCATCATTACATTTATAAAACAGAAAACCGGATTTCAGCATCTCTGCATATGTCTGTTTCTGTAATTTTGATTTTGTGATGCTTACTCCGATTGTCTTGAAATTTGGCACACTGATTCCACACACATTGGGACACTCTGTATAAAATTGGCAAGATTTTAGGGCCGCTCAGCCACGTAATAAAAGCATATTAAGAACGACCAGATTTCTGCACCACTGTTTGCACAGTCGGATTTCCTGAAACAGAGGTTGGGTAAAAGTCCCATATCTCTGTCCACAGGAGTCCAAATTGGTTGATTTTTGATGCATTGGAAAGCTAACATCCATAGCTTTCCAGCCATATCAAAATCATTAAAATCGGAGTTCTGAGCAGAGAGATACAGACTCATCTTTGAGTTTCTGTATTTCTGAAACAGAGCTGTTCCGAGCCAGTGAGGTGGTCTGAGTAGATTATTTGTTTCTGATTCAATACTGCTCCAAATGCAGATTTGAAAAAGGCTACAGTCTGTCCACACTACCAGCTTTGTCTGGTAAAATTTTGATAATTTTTGAAAGTCTGTAACGCCTTGAAAACTCCCCTAGAAAATAGCTCTGAAAACAGAATTCTCTGTTTTCAGCAACTTGTGTTTTTCCAAGTATTGAATCCGAGTGCACAAGTTCAACAAATTTTTCAAAGACACTTGTTTATGTAAAAGGGAATCATATTTGCTGTAAAATGAAATTCCTAAGCGCTCAACGCTGACCCTTGAGCATCGGCTCAAGAAGGTGTGAGTGAAAAGATCCCGCTTGCACACAATCGCTTAGAAGTCTTACAAACATTTGCTAGTTTTGAACTAGCTGGCACGCTCGCGCAAGCGTAGGGGTGGAAAGTTTCATTTCAAGTTTGTTTCATAAACTTTGAAATGAGAATTTTCATGTCTACAGAAATGGCACGCCCGGTGGGACTCGGGTCTTAAGGAATTTCTAAGCAAATAAGACTCCCAAAAATCTTTTCAAAGTGTTTTTAACATTGGTAAATTGTGCACGTGTAGGATTTTCAAGGGCCCATAAGATCATGTCAAGTTCGGATGGTTCTTACGAGGTGTCGAGCCGGGCTTCATGCTCGTCAAGTCAATTTTCGAAAAGATTTTCAAAAACAAATTTCAAAAACAAGAAAGAGTCATTAGAAGAATTGAGGAAAGAATTCGAAGCAAGAATCGCCGCTCTCAGCCAAGAGGCCGAAGCGGTCGAATCCTGCTCATCCCATGGGAGGCAAACTAGGGCTCGAAAGAAAACAAACAAACCTAGAAAACCCAAAGAGACCTCCACCATGGAGGGGGATAGAGAGCTCGAGTCGTTCACATTAAAAGATCGTAAGGCCCTTCAACAACTACTAAGGGGTCAGGCCAAGGAAAAGAGGTCATATGCCCTATCCGATTTTTTACCTTCTGATTACCAAACGGATAGCGACGATGACATACCGAATTTTCATCGATATGACGGGACGGGAGATCCTAGATCTCACCTCCAACTCTTTTCCCGTCGAGCATATAAGAAGAAGAAAGACTCGGCTAAGTGGATCTACTGGTTCCCCCTCTCCCTTAAGGGAACTGCTTCCAAGTGGCTCGCTTCCTATGACTTGAGCCAATTTGCCACTTTTGAAGAGTTGGCAAATGGGTTCATGCAAAGATTTTCACACAACGTGGAAGTGACCCCCACTTTGAACACCCTAAGGGACACAAAACAAGCCACGAACGAGGATGCTCATGCATTTATCGTTCGATGGAGGTCTTTATTGGGGCAAGTAAGAGAGCCCATCTCAGAAGGATGTGCCGTGATGCTCATCCTTGAAAATTTCAAACCCGAGCTGAAAATGCTCCTTTCCCTCCATGAGATTTCCACTTTCCACAAACTAATCAAGAAGGCTTCCCTATTCGAAGCAAATATGAAAAAGGGGGTCTACGATGACTTGTGGAAAGGCAAAATTTTTTCGAAAACTCGTTTTGAAAAGCCCGGGACTTACGGGCTAACTACTACGGACAATGGGGCAAAACCCCAAAAAGTTGCAAATGTCCGAGTAGAACCAAGCCCGGCCGGCACTTCAAAATTTGAACCGAAGAACAAAAAGGTTCAAAAGTCTTTCGAAAAAAGGGAGTACACCCCGCTGGGGCAGCCCATCACAGAGGTCCTCGACCTCCTGCTCGCCCAGGGAATGGTGACACTTCCGGAAATCCCCGAGGGGACACCCCCTAAAGGGAAATTTTTAAACAAGTTTTGCAAGTATCATAGGCTCAAAGGCCATGATACAAATCACTGCTACACCCTTTTAAACAAAATAGAGGACTTGATCGAGCAAGGTCGGCTCCAGGTCACCGAGGAACCGGAGCCCGCCCAAGCCGTACTCAAGGAACCCTTCCCCAACCATGCAAGCACTAGCGGGAAGGACAAGCAGGTATATGCTCTCTCCTCTCATTTGAATGGTTCAGAACATGCATGGCATACGGATCGCACTACTTGTCACACACCACTGCTCGTAATAAAAAAAGCCAAACAAGTAGTGATCCGGGGAGCGCTTAGAGTCCCGCTCCCGGCTAGAGCCTTATTAGAGATTCGAGGTGCTCCCAAGCATCAAACTAGAGCCCACCTAGGAACGAGCCATAGGGAAGGTGTGGACGAGGTCACTAGATCCGGAAGGATGTACCAACCCCCACACTTAGCAAAAGATGCTAGCAAGAAAGTGGTCGTTATCCCCGGCCCTTCAAAATCATGCATTCCCAAAGCATCGCATCTCATGGGTAAAAACGATGTGTTAACCCCATATGATTTTGAAAATCACCTTGCTAAGATTCCCATAAACATGTCTATCCTAGAACTTATCCAAACATCCCCTAGACATAGACAAGTTTTAGAAAAGATCTTAGAAAAGGCCAAGGTTAACCCAACCATAACCCCTGAGTCCCTCTCCTTCCTAGTCTCACCCATTTGTGCTAAAACTCCCATTGTGTTTTCGGAAGATGAGCTAGAACAACCCTACCAAAACCACAACCAAGCCTTGCATATAGAGGTGGTATTGAATCACCATCCTCTAGACAAGTGTTTGGTTGATGGCGGAGGAGGTCTAAATATACTTCCACTACACATAGCCTACAAAATAGGAGTCTCCTTGACCTCTCTAAACCCGAGTTCCATCGTGATCACAGGATACGATGGAAACGCATCCAAACCTTTAGGAGTCATAGAGTTACCCGTAGAAGTAGGGGGCATGAGTCATTCCGGGGTGTTTCATGTTTTAGACATACACCCCCATTATAACCTACTCCTAGGAAGGCCATGGATACACAGCTTGCGGGCTGTGCCATCCACCTTTCATAGGTGTGTAAAAATACCCCTCCAAAACCAAGTTGTGGTAATTCTAGGAGAGAATCACCCCCAGCTGCAGGGAATACAAAATTTTCCATGCTTATCAGGTGATAAAACCCATGGGCCAAAACTAGATGAACCCTTGGTAGCTCATCCCAAACCAAAAGGTGTCGTGCACATAAAAGGGCCACCCAAGGCTAGCCCGCTCAAGACCATCTCAAAACTACCCAAAGTCCTCCCCAAGTCCATAAAAGTGTTTGAGCATGACATAGACGACACCAAGTTCAAAGGCCATCCTCTTTATAAAACATTTTCAAAATTAAAGAAGCCTTGGAACATGATGTTGAACATGGGTTATATGCCTTATCAAGGCCTAGGAAGCCAAAACCAAGGTCGTCTTGAACCCATAGTGTCAAACATAAACCAAAACCGGTATGGGATAGGCTACGACCCATCCATACCACCCGAACCTCCACCCATGACTACTTGGGTCAAGGGTGCCTTAGAGCCTCCTAACACCGAAACCTATGACTTAGACCTCTTATTTAGAGCCTAATGCATGGTGTTTTCTTTGTAGGTTTGATGGAAGACCCCGCCACATCCAAAAACCCAAAAAAATTAGAAATTTGCAAAATCCAAAAACATTTAGAAAGTTCCCAAAAACCAAAAACAATAGAAAATTTCAAAAATCTCGAAAAGAATGTGATTTACATTTCTCCTCCTTCTATTTGTTTACAAAAAGCCAAAAAAATTGAAAAATGCGAAAACACCAAAAACAAGGTTTTATACATTCCATCTCCGAAGAGCAATTTCGAAAAAGCTAAAAAAATTGAAAATCTTGGAAAACCCAAAAACATTGTCTTTGTGAAAAGCCCTAGTCTTTTGAAAGTGGTGGATGTTCCAAAACCGTGTGCCTTGCCTAGCACTTTCATAGAACCCAAATTTCTCAAGAGCGATCAAAGCGAAGAGGAAGATCCCCTCGTCCATGAGGAGGACCAAACCTCCGAGCTTCCCGAGTTCCATAGAATCCTTGATTTAGAAAAACCTTCAAATTCCGTAGGAGGGGATTTTGTGGAAGTAAATCTAGGGAGTGAGTCTAATCCTAAGCATGTTAAAATAGGCGCATGTTTACATGAGCATGAAAGGACATCGTTCATCACATTTCTCAAATCATATGTAGATGTGTTTGCCTGGACCTACGAAGACATGCCGGGTTTAGACCCAATGGTAGTAGAGCATCGTCTTCCCTTAGAATCAAATGCCAAACCCATAAAGCAAAAGCTTAGAAAGATTCACCCCGATGTACATGCACAGGTGAAAGAGGGTTTAGAAGATCTTTTAAAAGCCGGATTTATAAAACCCATTGCGTACTCAGAATGGCTTTCAAATATCGTTGTAGTTCAAAAATCCAATGGGAAAATTAGGATTTGCATTGATTTTAGAAATTTGAACAAAGCCACTCCAAAAGACAATTTTCCTCTACCAAATATTGATTTGATAGTGGATAGCACTGCAAATCATGAAATGTTTTCTTTCATGGATGGCTATTCGGGTTACAATCAAATTAAGTTAGCACCAAAAGATCAGGCAAAAACTGCTTTTACTACACCTTGGGGCACATACTGTTATACAGTTATGCCGTTTGGTTTGAAAAATGCCGGTGCCACATACCAAAGAGCTATGACTACTATCTTTCATGACCAAATTCATGAGCTCTTGGAAGTATATGTGGATGACCTTTTGGTGAAATCAAAAACCCGAGTTACTCACATTGAGTCTTTGCAAAAAGTTTTCGAAAGGCTTAGGCTTTACAAAGTGAAACTAAACCCTCAAAAATGTGTATTCGGGGTAGAATCAGGTAAGCTTTTGGGCTTTATGGTGAGCCAAAGGGGTATTGAAGTAGACCCCTCTAAGTGCCGAGCCATCATAGATATGCCTCCACCATCCAATTTGACCCAAATCCGAAGCCTCCAAGGTCGCCTCCAAGCCATTAGGAGGTTCATTTCAAATTTAGCAACAAGATGCGAACCTTTCAATAAACTTTTGCGAAAAGGGGTAAAATTTTTGTGGGACGAGGATTGTCAAAAAGCTTTTGAAAGATTGAAAACTTATTTGGTGAATCCTCCAATTTTGAAACCTCCAAAGCAAGGAAAACCTTTACTTCTTTACATTTCCATACATACGAATGCATTGGGTGCTTTATTAGCCCAATATGAGGATGATGGCCACAAAGAGTGTGCCATTTACTATATTTCGAAAACTCTCTTGGCATATGAAAGAAATTATCGAGCCATGGAGAAAACGTGCTTGGCATTAGTATGGGCTTGCCAAAAGTTTAGACATTACTTCCTAGATCATGAGATATGGATAGTGTCTAAGCTTGATCCGATCAAGCACTTGTTTGAAAAACCTATCCTAACGGGTAGGCTTGGTAAATGGCAACTCCTCTTAATGGAATATGACTTGAAATATCACCACCAAACCTCCATTAAGGGGCAAGCCCTAGCCGATCATATGGCCGAGTTCCCCTTGGAAGAAACATATCCCATACTTGATGAGATGCCCGATGAAGGCATATTTGCAAACGATTTTCAAAACCATGTTTTAGCAAACTGTTTTAATGAAAACCAAGTATGGAAAATGTACTTTGATGGGGCACGTAACCAACAAGGGGCAGGTGTTGGAGTCATTCTCATATCCCCCGAAAAGGGAGAAATACCCATTGCAATTCGTTTAGATTTTGAGTGTTCAAATAATGTGGCTGAATATGAGGCTCTCATACAAGGCCTAAAAGTCTTGAAAAATCTAGGGGCAGCTTGCATTGAAGTCTTTGGAGACTCTTTACTGGTTGTGAACCAAGTTTTAAAAGTTTGGCAAGTCAAACATGAAAAACTCATTCCGTATCATGAGTTGGCCACCAAGTTGGTCGACTCTTTCAAATCATGCACACTCACTCACATAGGGAGAGAGGATAACACCATAGCGGATGCCCTCTCCTCCTTAGGATCCGCTTTAAGGGTCGATCCCACCTTGGGAACCCGATCCCTAGAGATATGGCACTCACCCGTTCCATCCACGCACGATTTAGAGATTTGCCAAAACGACCAAAATCCAAATGATAAACCTTGGTTTTATGACATTAAAAACTTTTTAGAAAACGGAGGATTTCCCGAGTATGCTTCTTCAAAAGATCAAGCTTTTATTAGAAAAGTTTCAACCCGGTATGTAATTTTGGGAGGGGTGCTTTATAAGAAAAGTTTTACGGGCATCTTGTTGCGATGTGTAGACCTTAAAGAGGCTAGGACCATAATGCACGAGTTCCACGATGGAGAGTGTGGAGGCCATGTTAATGCAAATATGATGGCCATGAAGATACTTAGAGCTGGGTATTTTTGGTCCACCCTAAGACAAGATTGCCATGATCATGTTAGGAAATGTCATCAATGTCAAATACATGGGCATATCATTCACACCCCATCATCCACTTTGCATTCCATCGTGAGCCCTTGGCCTTTTGCCATGTGGGCGTTCGACATCGTAGGACCCATATCCCCCAATGCATCCAATGGACATAGGTTCATCCTAGCGGCCACCGAATATTTCTCTAAATGGGTTGAAGCTACATCCTTGGCCAATGTCCAAGGACAACATGTAGTGGCATTCATTAAGAGAAATATCTTGGCCCGATTTGGAGTACCAAAAGACCTAGTGTCCGATAATGGCACCCCATTCAAGAATGAGAAGATGGAAAAATTGTGTGTCACATATGGCATGACTCAACACTTTTCATCGCCCTACTACCCTCAAGGCAACGGCCAAGCCGAAGCCACAAACAAAACCCTCATAAGCATCATTGAGAAAACCATAGAAAAAGGTAGGACATGGCATGAGAAGCTCGACGAAGCCTTGTGGGCTTATAGAACTTCCATTCGAACCCCAACAAATGCCACCCCATTCGAGTTGGTCTATGGCACGAGTGCCATACTCCCCATTCATACCAAGCTTCATTCATTTCATACATCACTTGCATTAGATATTCCATTAGAAACCCTACAACATACTAGAATGGTCGAACTTGACTTGTTGGATGAAAAGAGGCTACTTGCTATGGATCATGCACATGCATATAGGCAAAGGGTAGCCCGACACTACAAGAAGCACATGAAGGCCCGCCACTTCAAAGTGGGAGACCTAGTGCTAAAAACCATTCACCACCGAGGCCCACACCCCCTTGGAAAGTGGCGGCCCAAGTGGGATGGTCCTTATGTTGTGCGTGGAACCACCACTAACAATGCTTACTGGTTGGTTGATGTTGACGGTAGGAACTTGGTAGACCCTATAAATGCTCAACATTTGAAAAGATATCATGTATAGGGACTACTCTCTTTTGAAAATATTTTGAATGGGATCTCCTTTGAACTTCTTGAAGAAGGATCAAGGTGGATCGTGTGACCCTAAACAAGGGAAATAGGATCTTATGAAAGGTAGAGTTTTCAAAATTTATGGGCTATATTTCAAAAGTCCCCATCTTACAAAATCGAGCCTTGTTCAAAACAGCAAAATATTTCCAAATGGTATATGCTATTTCAAAATAGGGTGTTCTTAGATGAATCGAGTAAACCATTGGGATAAGTCTCTCCCCATTTCGCTTCTCCTTCCCAAAAAGGAAAATTTGGCAAAATAGAAAAGAGGATATCCCTCCAAAATTTTATCTTCAAAAGAAAAAGAAAAGCAAAGCAGAAAAGAGTGCTTTGATTGAAAAGAAAGAGGAGAAAGCAAAATCCTCCAAAAAGAAAAAGGGAGGCCCTCTATGAAAAAAAGAAAAAAAAAAAAAAAAAAAAATTTTGCCAAAAGCTTAAAAGGAGCAAATTTTCCTCTTCTTGGCCTTAAACCACGGGACGCTTCAGAAGGGACCGTGGTAATTCTTTTCCTATCCCTATGACTTATCCTAGTGGAGAAAGGTTTTATCTAGGAAAATCCTAAAGTAGGAATAGGATTTATTCATTTGAATCTTATTTTGTTTGAGAATTAGACTTTGTTGTGTAAGTAGGAGAGTTTTGCAATGTTTCCTAGTTTTCCTATAAAAATCTCTACCAAGTAGTAGGTATTATGACCCGAGTAAAGGGAAATACAAGAAGCTGAAAATCCTTGTGATTGAAGTTAAAAAGGATTTTCCCTTTCTTTTGGAAAGTTGTGAAAACCCGAAAACATCAAGCCACATAAGGGCCACGATCACTTGGGGCAGTCAACCTTCACAAGCCTCCCAAGTTCGATCCTTGCATGTTAAGAGTCTCTAAAAGAATTATCGTGTGCATATCACTCACACCCTTCATACATGCCCATGCATGCATTTCGAAACCATTGAGTACATGATCGATATTAGGACCAAGGTCATAGCAGATTGAGTCCCCTTTGGCTCTAAATCCCCTCTTACTTATTTTTAAAAGTTAGGCACTCAGATGATCCATGCTCTTGAGAAAGGTTCGGAAAGAAGAGTAAAAGGGTGTTTTCTTCTTTGACATTATCCAAACATAGTTGGATTAATGCCAAAGAGGGGCATCTGTAAACACCCGAAATTTTTTTTCAAGTATTTTCAAAAACTCCTAAATTTTGAAGGCCAATTTAAAGCCTTTATGAACCTTTAAATTCAAAATCCCCAAATTTTAAAGTTTAGACCTTTTGGGAGATTATTTCAAAATAAAGGTTTTAAATCCAAATAGCCCATGAGTTTCGAAGCAGGCGGAGACCCAATCCAGGCCTCGAGTCTCGGAAAGAAGATAAAGTGTATCAAGATACGGATCAAGTTAAATCAGATTGATTCCCAAAAGTGGAGAAGATTGAAGCATATCAAGTTCAAATTCAACAACTTATCCAAATGGAAGGTCAAGACCGATCAAATCCAAGTTTGTCCGATGGGGCCAACTTGGAACCAAGACTCGAGGCCATGGTCACAAGCTCATTCAATTCTAGAAGATTTCAAGTGTAGCTCAAAAGCAAGAGGTGGGAGCCGAATCAAAGAAAGAAGCGAATTCAAGTGGGTCGAAAGTTTAAAGAAATCAGCCCAAACAAAACATGTTGCACATTGTAAGGTTGTTTAAAACCAACCGCATGCTCTAGGGCTACACCAAGCCATGACACCTATACCAGCCCATACGGGCTGGTCCGAATCGACTCAATGAAGAACTACAAGAAGCCGGTTTGGAGCGGATCAAATCCACCAAGCTAAAGCTCCAACCCGCCCCACAAGAAGCCACTAGAACCAGCCCCCCTTGGCCTATAAAAAGGCCCAAGAGGGGGGGTGGGTTCCATAACTTGCATAACTTGGAGAAGAGAGAGAAGAGAGAAGGGAGAGAAGAGAGAGACCTTGGGTGGTGTGTGCTAGACTAGGTGCAGAAAATTTCAGCAAAGGGGGGACGTTTTCTAGTGAAGGGGAAGCTAGGTGAGAGCTTGTAGGAGTTAAGAAGGAAGGCCATCAAGAGGAAGACCGGCTTCATCATTGAAATCCGGTCCTTCGCATCCAAAACTCGTGTAAGACCTTTCTTACTTAATCTAAGTTTCATTCCCTTCCATTCAATTCATTAAATGGGGTTGTATTAATGGAGTTTCATCTCCCCCCGAGTTGTAATAATCTAGCTTTGCTGCCATTTCAATTTCGTGGATGAAACACTATACACCCACATGCACGCCAAGTGTTTGCTTTAAGGCTTCTCCCTTCCTATATGCTATATACCCTCTATACTTCTAACCCCCTCTATGTCTAAGCTATAAAGTACTTCCCATTCATTTATATTCCAGCAAATTTGCTTTAAGGGTGGTTGCATTTTAATTTCGGGTGGGTTATGCATCATTACATTTATAAAACAGAAAACCGGATTTCAGCATCTCTGCATATGTCTGTTTCTGTAATTTTGATTTTGTGATGCTTACTCCGATTGTCTTGAAATTTGGCACACTGATTCCACACACATTGGGACACTCTGTATAAAATTGGCAAGATTTTAGGGCCGCTCAGCCACGTAATAAAAGCATATTAAGAACGACCAGATTTCTGCACCACTGTTTGCACAGTCGGATTTCCTGAAACAGAGGTTGGGTAAAAGTCCCATATCTCTGTCCACAGGAGTCCAAATTGGTTGATTTTTGATGCATTGGAAAGCTAACATCCATAGCTTTCCAGCCATATCAAAATCATTAAAATCGGAGTTCTGAGCAGAGAGATACAGACTCATCTTTGAGTTTCTGTATTTCTGAAACAGAGCTGTTCCGAGCCAGTGAGGTGGTCTGAGTAGATTATTTGTTTCTGATTCAATACTGCTCCAAATGCAGATTTGAAAAAGGCTACAGTCTGTCCACACTACCAGCTTTGTCTGGTAAAATTTTGATAATTTTTGAAAGTCTGTAACGCCTTGAAAACTCCCCTAGAAAATAGCTCTGAAAACAGAATTCTCTGTTTTCAGCAACTTGTGTTTTTCCAAGTATTGAATCCGAGTGCACAAGTTCAACAAATTTTTCAAAGACACTTGTTTATGTAAAAGGGAATCATATTTGCTGTAAAATGAAATTCCTAAGCGCTCAACGCTGACCCTTGAGCATCGGCTCAAGAAGGTGTGAGTGAAAAGATCCCGCTTGCACACAATCGCTTAGAAGTCTTACAAACATTTGCTAGTTTTGAACTAGCTGGCACGCTCGCGCAAGCGTAGGGGTGGAAAGTTTCATTTCAAGTTTGTTTCATAAACTTTGAAATGAGAATTTTCATGTCTACAGTCCTGTCTTGATCGGGCCAAGCCACTTCGGGGTTTCAAAACGTGTTTTAAAAAGGGTTTTCAAAAGCCCTATTATATGTTTTAAAAAGATAAAGTTTAAAACATATGTACAGGGTTGTTTGGAAGGCTCCTGGGTTTCCAAACTCAAAATGGCCCTTTGGGGGCTGCTTGTATAAAACCAGATTTGTCTAAGAAATTCGTGGGATTTCGGGTTGTTTACACCAGCGAAGTCAAAGAGAGCCCAGAACCGGAGCACATGTCAAGCCCGGCACAGCAACTCTCGTATCACATCCACACCCCCAGGATCTCGAACGTCCAAGACCCTGTTCTTATCAAAATGTCATTTGAAGTCATCTCCGGAAGGCAGAAACGGAGGAGGACGACCATGTTGGCGAAGACCCAACGCAGACGGAGTACTGATGCTGTCAGACCCCGCACAAATCGTCCATTTCGAACCCAGCTCGAAGGAGTCAGAGTTCAGTTTGGATTGGATCTGGACCATATATATCTAGATCCCAATCCAAACCCATATGTGGACTTGGATTTGGATTTGGATCCAGAGATCCAATCCAATATCCATATCCATGGCCCACATCACCTTCTCATAAATAGAGGTGGGGCCCACTTGAATTTCACGTGGGATTATGGGCATGAGAGAGAGTGGGGATGGATAATATCAACAGTGTTGTAATTAAGCTTGACTTGTGTGTCAAGTTTGGGGTTAATCATGTGGGTTAGCCTAATTGAGTGGGTTTAAGCTTGTAATTAGCCAAAACCTAACCTAGGGCTGCACCAACATGAGGTGGTTAAGGTCTATGGGCCATGCAAAGGGAGCTCCTTCACCTAAACCTAACCCAAAATACCTAATCCTAGCCTACCACCCTAATCCACCCCTAATCTGAGCCTAATCACCTAACCCACTTCCCTAATCCCGGCCTAATCCCAACCTAATCACCTAACCCACTTCCCTAATCCTTCCCTAAACCTAGGTTAATTTCCCTAAACCTAGCCTAAACCTAGCCTAATCACCTAACCTAGCTCACTAAACCTCACCCTAGAACCCAACCACCTAACCTCGCCCTAAACCCCCAAACCACCCCTAGCCCACAACCTACC
Organism: Brasenia schreberi; assembly: GCA_036023115.1. NCBI lineage: Eukaryota > Viridiplantae > Streptophyta > Magnoliopsida > Nymphaeales > Cabombaceae > Brasenia > Brasenia schreberi. The sequence goes on from JAYKKT010000088.1 coordinate 12,489,239, forward strand.
CAAACCACTAGTTTTTAAAATATCTGGCCCTACCCTTTCCAGCCCACCTTATCTTCATACGACCCTACCTAAACCACCTAACCACTACCCCAAACCCAGCCCTAACCGACCTACCCATCCCTATATAAACCCCCCCCCTTGGGGGCGGGTTTCCTAGCTAGAACCCCTCACCCATCCCAGCCGGGCCCTCTCTTTCCTCCACTTCCCCAGCTGCTCCACCTGCTCCGCCTGCACCACCACCTACTCTCCATCCCACCACCACTTGCGCCGCCATCTCCACCACCTCCCGGCCGAACATCACCACCTGCCCGACTCCCTTCCAGCCGAGCGCCACCTTCTCTTCACTCGGTAAGTACCCCACACTCTACCTAGCTCCTTCTCCACTCCCTCTCCACTCCCAGCCACCCACCATACCACCACTTTACCCTAATATCAGCCACTCGTCGCCACCACTCCCACTCGGCCAAGCCTTAGCCGCCCTAGCTATTCGCCACTACCTAACTACCCTAGCTACACTCGGCCACCCTATCCGATTTCCTAAGACCTACCCATAGCACTCCCTTATACCCACTACAACCACTACCACCTAGCCCCATCACCTAGCTAGCTTCCTTCCCATACTCCAGCCCTAGTCATCCTAGCCGCCTGCCACCACCACATTCTCCTAGTCGGACACTCCAACCGACTATCCCTTCCATTCGGCCAGCCACCTCCTTTCCCCTAGGTGTCCCATTCGTTCTTCCCATAGGCTCCCCTTAGGTCCATACCCCCCTAACACTCTATACTCTCCTAGTGGCCCTACACACTCACTTGGCACAGCCCCTTTAATCCCACTACATCAAGGCGACACCTACTTGCAGTCGGCCACCTTCGAGGCGCCCATCTCGCGCCCCACTTGCACCCGGCTAGCACCCTTTGTCATTCACCCTCGCGGAGCTCCCGTTCGAGGCCTCTATGGACCAGCTACTCGTAAGTGCCTAAACTCGGTCTTTAGTTGTATACTTGCTTGAGATTCAATTTGATACGGGGTTGTAATAACGGAGCATAGTCTCCCCCCACTTGTAATAACGTGGCTTGGCACACCCACACACGTGCACTCTCTTAGTTGTGCACGATTTTGAACACACACGGGCCAAATCAGCCCCTAATACATAAGTATATATATATACTTTCATTTTCGAAGGGTTTTTGCTTAAGTTGGGTGCGTTGTCTTTCAATTCAAGCACTCACACACATTGAGCTTTCGCTCTTATTTGAAAGACCGAAGTAAGGGCCGACCTATACTATTTGGGTTTCATTTCATGTCGTGTGAGTAAGTCATTCAATTCAAGCACTCTCACACACATTGAGCTTTCGCTCTTATTTGGAAGACCCAAGTCAGGGCCGACCTATACTATTTGGGTTTCATTTCATGTCGTGTGAGTAAGTCTTTCAATTCAAGCACTCTCACACACATTGAGCTTTCACTCTTATTTGAAAGACCCAAGTAAGGGCCGACCTATACTATTTGGGTTTCATTTCATGTCGTGTGAGTAAGTACTTCAATTCAAGCACTCTCACACACATTGAGCCTTCGCTCTTACTCCCAAGACCTTAGTCAAGGCCATACTGCAATTTATATTTGGGTTTAATTTCATGTCGTGTGAGTAAGTCTTTCAATTCAAGCACGCACCCACATTGAGCCTTCACTCTTATTTGCAAGACCCGAGTAAGAGCTCATATACATAATCTATATACATATTTCCCTTCGGTTATTTCCCTTCAGTATTGTCTTTACATTTCAGGTTTTCCCTTTGGAGTAGCGTGAGTTTGCATTGCATCTACGCCATACCACGAGGTAGGACGCATATTTGCATCAAAGCAAGCCCCGCTCCAATTCGCCCATGTAGTGGAGTGTTCATAACACACAAACTAGGTGGCCCGAAAAGGGATAAAAGAAAAGACTTAGGCACGTGCAAATCCACATGATCTAAAACATGCAATCGCATTTTAAAGACCCAAAATAGACACCTCGAACCGCTTCGTAGACTTTCTCTCCAAAACTCGATTTTTGCAAAGCGTACAGACTGACCCTTGCGCATCGGTGCAAGAAGGTCTACGACGACAAGAGCTTACTTGCTCACAGTCGCCACGTTTAGAAGTCAGTGTTAAAAATATCTTCGCTAGCTTAAGTAAGCTAGCTGGCACGCCCTGTTTGCATACATAGGCCATAGACACACGAGAGGATCCGCTCCGAGCCCTGAAAAGGTAAAGAGGCGGGGATTTTCGCACATCTACAGAGATTGGCACGCCCGGTGGGACGTGAGCCTTTCAAAAATCGAGTTTTCAAGTAGAAGTCTTGCAAAAATTTTGTAAAAAGGTGTCGTTTTAACTTGTTTTCTTTGCTTGTACTTAGGACATTTTGAAAAAGCTTGAAAAGCATGTCAAAATCCAATCCAAGTGAAGTGTCGAGCCAAGGCTCATGCACATCAAGTTCTCACTCTAGGAGGATTTTCAAAAACAAAATAAAACTAGATGAAATCGAGGACTTGAGAAGGGTGTTTGAGGCCAAAATCGATGCTCTCAGCCAAGAGGCTGAAGTAGGCGATGCATGTTGATCGAACGGTGAACAAAGGCCTAAAAAGAAATATGAAAAACCTCGCAAGCAAAAAGAGGCCTCCGTAATGGAAGGCAACCAATACCACGAGTCCTTCACACAAAAGGACCGTAAAGCCCTATAGCAGTTGCTGAAAGGGCAGAATAAAGAGAAAAGAAACTATGCCCTGTTTGATTTCCTTCCTATGGATTACGAAACAGACAGTGACGATGAAATACCGAACTTCCATCGGTACGATGGCATGGGAGACCCTAGGTCTCACTTGTAGCTTTTCTCACGTCGAGCCCATAAGAAGAAAAAGGACTCGATGAAATGGGTGTATTGGTTCCCTCTATCCCTTAAAGGCACAACTGCCAAATGGCTGGCTTCCTACGACTTAAGCCAGTTTGCTACTTTTGAAGAGTTAGCGAACTGCTTCATGCAAAGGTTTGCACACAACGTAGAAGTCACGCCGACTCTGAATACCTTAAGGGATACAAAGCAAGGCATGAACGAAGACATACATGCCTTCATTATAAGATGGAGGTCGCTTTTGGGCCAAGTGCGAGAGCCCATATCCGAAGGATGCGCAGTAATGCTCATCCTGGATAATTTTAAAAGCGAGTTAAAAACCCTTCTCTCGCTCCATGAGATTTCAACTTTCCATAAGTTGATCAAAAAGGCCTCCCTTTTCGAAACCAACTTACGAAAAGGGACATACGATCACTTATGGAAAGGAAGTGCCGTTCCAAAAACCCGTTTGGAAAAACCCATCGCATATGGGCTGCCCACGACGGACAAAGGGGCAAAGCCCCATAAAATCGCCAATGTCCGGGTGGATCCCGGCTTGGCAGGCACTTCCAAAAATTTTGAAAAATTAGAAAATAAGAGGGAACGTAATTTTCAAAAACCGGTGGAAAAACGGGAGTATACTCCGCTAGGGCAACCTGTGTCGAAGGTCCTAGACCTCTTACTTGCCCAGGGTATGATAGAACTCCCTGAAATCCCCGAAGGAGTCACGTCCAAAGGGCGGTATTTAAACCGATTTTGCAAGTATCATCGGCTCAAAGGCCATGATACCAAACGCTGCTTCTCTCTCTTAAATAAAATTGAGAACTTGATAGCAGAAGGCCGGCTCCAGGTCACTGCGGAACCTGAGCCACCTCAAGCTATTTTCAAGGAGCCCTTTCCCAAACACGCCAGTGGCAGTGGGAAAGGAAAGGAGGTATGTACCCTCACCATTTCCAAGGAACTAGCGCGAACGCTAGAACCTGGTTGACCTACTTGTGCGCCCATCCTTGTACTATACAAGAGGCCCGCCCAAGTCGTCATTCGGGGACCACCAAAAGTGGAAACCCCGGTAAAACCAGTTTTAAGAATCCAAGGTTCTCCTCAGCTCATCCGTAGAGCCAAGTTTAGCGCGAACCCTAGGCTGGTCGTGGGGGAAGTCACTAGATCCGGGAGGATCTACCAACCCCCGCACCTTCAAGGTACTCAAAAGGTGGTCAGTGTGCCTGGCCCCACAAAAGCATGTATCCCTAGTGGTCTGCCAAAAGCAGATAAGGACAAAGTCATCCTAAATACTTATGACTTCGAAAACCACCTTTCAAAGATTCCTATTCACATGTCTACCCTAGAGCTTATAAAAACCTCGCCTAGGCATAGACTTGTATTAGAGAAAATTCTAGAAAGGGCCAAGGTTGATTCGAACATAAGTCCGGAATCCTTGTCTGCCCAAGTGGCTTTATTAGGAGCAAAATCGCCCATCACTTTTTCGGAAGATGATGTAGATAGACCCTACGAAACCCATAACCAGGCCCTGCATATCAAGGTGGTTCTAAACAACCACTCTCTAGACAGGTGCCTAGTCGATGGTGGAGGAGGGCTCAACATCCTTCCATTTCATGTGGCGTACAAAATCAGAGTCACCTTGACTTCAGTGAACCCAAGCCCCATCGTTATCACTGGATACGATGGGAATGCGTCTAGACCTTTAGGATCCATCGAACTCCCAATGGAAACGGGAGGGATCGAACACACGGGGGTGTTCCATGTCTTGGACATCCACCCCCATTATAACTTGTTGCTGGGAAGGCCCTGGATACACAGTTTGTGCGCTGTGCCATCCACCTTCCACAGGTGTGTCAAGATCCCTTTTAGGGACTAGGTTGTAGTGATCCTAGGTGAGAGTCACCCACAGCTTCAGGGGATCATAAACTCCCCTTGTTTATCAAGCTCCCAGGCCCATGAGGCTAACCTGGGGCAAATTATGGTTGAGCCACCTCGGCTCGTGTTGAACAACCCTAGGAAGGTTGTATGTGTGAAGGGGCCGCCCAAAGCTGGCCCCCTCCCGACTTTAATCCTCTTAGGAAAACCCAAGCGTTCCCTATTTCCAAAGCCCCAAGACAAGAGGCCATACGAGCCTAATATGGACGATAGCATGTTCTAGGACCACGACTTGTATCCTACTTTTTCAAAAAACAAAAAGTCGTGGAACATGTTGTTGAACATGGGCTACACGCCCTACAAAAGTCTAGGGGCGCAGAACCAGGGTCTCCTAGAGCCCATCCTTCCTAGGGCCAACCCAAGCCGATATGGGATCAGCTATACTCCCCGAATACCGCCGGAGCCACCCCCTGTGACCACCTGGGTCAAGGGTGCCCCGGAACCTGCCTTAGAAGAGACCTACGATTTAGATCTCCTATTCCGAGTCTAACCCGTAGTGTTTTCCCTTTGTAGGTATGACGGAAGATCCCTTTTCTAAAAATACAAAAACATTTGAAAAACTTAAAATCAAAAAAATCGAAAATCAAGAAAAACCAAAAACAATGGAAAAACAAAAACTCGAAAAAAGAGTGCTTTGTATAGTTGATAGTACACACGCAAGTCAAAGAGGGTTTAGAAGATCTGCTAAAAGCCGGATTTATAAAACCCATTGCGTATTCTGATTGGTTGTCAAATATCGTTGTGGTTCGAAAAACCAATGGGAAAATTCGAATATGCATCGATTTCAGAAACCTGAATAAAGCCACTCCTAAGGATAATTATCCTTTACCAAACATAGATTTGATAGTCGATAGTACTGCAAATCATGAAATGTTTTCATTTATGGATGGCTATTCAGGCTATAATCAAATCAAACTAAGCCCACAAGATCAGGGTAAGACCGCTTCACAACCCCATGGGGCACGTACTGCTATACAGTCATGCCCTTTGGTTTGAAAAATGTCGGCGCAACATACCAACGAGCCATGAACACGATCTTTCATGATCAAATTCATGAGCTTGTAGAAGTGTATGTAGATGATCTCTTGGCGAAATCCAAAACCCGATGCACCCATATCGAATGTTTACAAAAGATTTTCGAAAGGCTTAGGCTTTACAAAGTAAAGCTGAACCCTCAAAAATGTGTATTCGGAGTAGAATCAGGGAAGCTTCTAGGCTTTATGGTGAGCCAAAGGGGTATAGAAGTCGACCCCTCTAAGTGTCGAGCCATCATAGACATGGCTCCACCCTCCAATCTCACCCAAATCCGCAGCCTCCAGGGTCGATTACAATCCGTTCGCCGATTCATATCGAATCTGGCAACTAGATGCGAACCCTTCAACAAACTGTTGAGGAAGGGTACAAAATTCTTATGGGATGACGAATGCCAAAAGTCCTTCGAGAGACTGAAGGCATACTTGGTTAATCCCCCCGTTTTGAATCCTCCAAAGTAAGGAAAACCGCTTTTATTATACATCTCCGTGCATGTAAATGCTTTAGGAGCCCTGTTGGCTCAATACGAGGATGACACCCATAAGGAGTACGCCATCTACTATATTTCGAAAACTCTCTTGGCTTATGAACGAAATTATCAAGCCATGGAGAAGACGTGCTTGGCCCTAGTCTGGGCCTGCCAGAAGTTCAGACACTATTTTCTAGATCATGAGATCTGGATAGTGTCCAAGCTTGATCCAATCAAGCACTTGTTCAAAAAACCCATTCTCATGGGTAGATTGGGCAAATGGCAACTCCTTCTAATGGAGTATGATCTGAAATACCATCACCAGATCTCCATTAAGGGGCAAGCCCTAGCAGATTACGTGGCTGAAATCCCCTTAGGGGACGCATATCCCACTCTTGTCGAAATGCCTGATGAAGGCATATTGCAAAACCATTTTCAAAACCACATTTTGGCAAACTCTTTCGAAAACCAAGTGTGGAAGATGCACTTCGATGGGGCACGAAACCAATGAGGGGCTGGTGCCGGGGTCATCCTAATCTCCCCTGAAAAGGGTGAGATTCCCATAGCAGTCCGCTTAGATTTCGAATGTTCCAACAACGTAGTTGAGCATGAAGCACTCATACAAGGCTTAAGGATTTCAAAAACTCTAGGGGCATCATGCATCGAGGTCTTTGGAGATTCACTCCTTGTCATAAACCAAGTTTTGAAAATTTGGCAAGTACGTAATGAGAAACGACTTCCATATCACGAGTTGGCCACTCGATTGGTCCAATCCTTCCAGTCGTGTAAACTCACACACATAGGAAGAGAGGACAATGGCATCGCCGATGCCCTCTCCTCCTTAGGTTCAGCCTTAAAGGTCGATCCCATTTTAGGGACCAAATCTTTGGAAATATGGCATGCGCCCCACCCATCCACACATGACTTGGATATTTGCCAAAACAACCCAGAGTCTATTGAAAAACCTTGGTTTTATGACATAAAACAATTTTTAGAAAATGGGGGATTCACCGAGGATGCCACATCCAAAGATAAGGCATTCATTCGTAAGATTTCGACCCAATACACCATTTTGGGTGGGGTTTTATACAAAAAAAGTTTTACCGGCATTCTGCTTAGGTGTATCGACCTAGAGGAGGCTAGGATAGTGATGCATGAGTTCCACGATGGAGAATGTGGAGGTCATGTTAACGCCAACATGATGGCAATGAAAATACTTAGAGGGGGCTATTTTTGGTCCACCCTGAAAAAGGATTGTCACGATCATGTTAGGAAGTGTCATCCATGTCAAGTGGATGGGCACGCCATTCATATCCCTTCATCTGCATTGCATTCCATGGTCAGCCCCTGGCCATATATCATGTGGGCGTTTGACATCGTAGGCCCAATATTTCCAAAGGCCTCGAATGGGCATCGATTTATTTTAGCAGCCACGGAGTATTTCTCCAAGTGGGTGGAAGCCATTTCCCTAACCAATGTAATGGGCCAACATGTGGTGGCTTTCATCCGGAGGAATATCTTGGCTCGATTTGGGGTTCCACGAGACCTTGTGTCTGATAATGGTACCCCATTCAAGAACGAGCGGATGGTTAAGTTGTGCAACATGTATGGCATAACTCACCACTTCTCCTCGCCCTACTACCCTCAAGGCAACGGCCAAGCCGAAGCCACAAACAAGACTCTCATTAGTATTATTGAGAAAACCTTAGAGAAGGGTAGGACGTGGCACGAGAAGCTGGATGAAGCCTTATGGGCTTATAGGACTTCCATCCAGACTCCCACGAATGCCACACCATTCGAGTTGGTCTATGGCACAAACGACATTCTTCCCATTCATACTCAACTGCATTCATTCCATACATCCATAGCACTTGACCTCCCCCTAGAGACGCTTCAGCATGCTAGGATGGCCGAACTAGATTTGCTAGATGAGAGGCGACTCCATGCCATGGATCATGCTCATGCATACCGACAAAGGATAGCCCGACATTATAGCAAACACATGAGACCTCGCCACTTGGAAGTGGGGGATCTGGTTTTAAAAACTATCCATCATCGTGGCCCACACCCCCTAGGCAAGTGGCACCCCAACTGGGATGGACCCTATGTTGTACGAGCAACCACTACGAACAATTCGTATTGGTTGATCGATGTAGAAGGTAGGAACTTAGCAGATCCTATCAATATTCAATACTTAAAGAAGTATCATGTGTAGGATCTGGATTAAGTTCCATTTTTCGAAAATATTAAAAAGGGATAGCTGCCCTGAGACATGTGAATAAGGTGCAAAGGCGAACTCGTGTGACCCTGAGTGAGAGAATTCGCACTTGTGAAAGAGCGGAATTTTCAAAATCGTGGTTACATTTCAAAATCCTTCTTCTTACAAAGAAAGGCCTAGTTCAATATAGCAAGATACTTGCAAGTGGTACGTGCTATTTCTAAATAGGCTGATCTGGAATGGATCGAGTGTAGGCTTGGGATAAGTCCTCCCCTCTTCTCTTCTTCTTCCAAAAGGAAAACAAAGGCCCAAAACAAAAGGGAATTTCCCATTCAAAGTCTCTTTCCAAAAGAAACAAACCAGACTTCAAAAAGAAAAATTGATTCTCTTGTGAAAAAGAGGGATTAAAGAAAAAATACTCCCAAAGGGAGACCCTCTATGAAAGAAAGGAAAAAGAGGCCAAGAAGCTCAAAAAGAGCAGTTTTCCGCCTTCTATGCCTTAAACCACGGGACGCTTCAGAAGGGACCGTGGTATCTCTTTCCCATCCCTGGCTTATCCCAAGCTAAAGCATGGTTCATTTCGAGGAATCCTAAAGTAAAAATAGGATTTACTTACTTGAATTTCATCTTGTTTGAGAATTCGACGTTTCGAGTAAGGCGTAGGAATTTGAAATATGCCTTGTTTTCTTATAAGACCTCCACTAGATAAGCGAGTGTTAAGACTCAAACAAGGGCAAGCACGAAGAGCTCGAGATCCTTAGGATCGAGGCTCAAGACAGTTGTCCCTTTTGTAAATAGCTTTTGTAAATAAGTTTTGAAAACCGAACATCGAACAACATAGGACTTGCTCACTTGGAGCAATAGGCCTTGTAAATCTCTAGAGTTCGACCACACCTGGTCTCTGGGAGGTCGCCACTTTTGGCACCACACCCATGTCATTTGCATTCCACGCATGGTACTTGCATGAACATGATCCCATTTAGGACCAAATTCCATGTAGAACCCTTTGGCGTGATATCTCCTCCTACCAGAGTTTGTAAATTGAGATTTTTGCTGAAAATTGGGACGATCCCATGTTCTTCGTGGATAGATCTAGGGAGACATTGAAAGGGGTGTTTGTCATCTTTGCCCTTATCCAAATCGATTTGGACAAGGCCAAAGAGGGCATCTGTAAACACCCCGAAATCCCACAAATTTCTTAAAACATGGTTTTGTAAAAGCAGCCCCAAAGGGCCATTTTTAGTCTGGAAACCCAAGAGCCTTCCAGACAACCCTATACATATGTTTTAAACTCTGCATTTCAAAAATATATAATATAGCTTTTGAAAACCTTTTAAAAACACGTTTTTGAAACCCCAAAGCAGCATGACCTAATCAAGATAGGACCAGCGAAGTCAAAGAGAGCCCGGAACCGGAGCACATGTCAAGCCCGACACAACAACTCTCGTATCACATCCACACCCCCAGGATCTCGAACGTCCAAGAGCCTGTTCTTATCAAAATGTCATTTGAAGTCATCTGCAGAAGGCAGAAACGGAGGCGGACGACCATGTTGGCGAAGACCCAACGCAGATGGAGTACTGATGCTGTCAGACCCCGCACAAATCGTCCGTTTCGAACCCAGCTCGAAGGAGTCAGAGCTTAGTTTGGATTGGATCTGGACCATATATATCCAGATCCCAATCCAAACCCATATGTGGACTTGGATTTGGATTTGGATCCAGAGATCCAATCCAATATCCATATCCATGGCCCACATCACCTTCTCATAAATGGAGGTGGGGCCCACTTGAATTTCACGTGGGATTATGGGCATGAGAGAGAGTGGGGATGGATAATATCAAGAGTGTTGTAATTAAGCTTGACTTGTGTGTCAAGTTTGGGGTTAATCATGTGGGTTAGCCTAATTGAGTGGGTTTAAGCTTGTAATTAGCCAAAACCTAACCTAGGGCTGCACCAACATGAGGTGGTTAAGGTCTATGGGCCATGCAAAGGGAGCTCCTTCACCTAAACCTAACCCAAAACACCTAATCCTAGCCTACCAGCCTAATCCACCCCTAATCTGAGCCAAATCACCTAACCCACTTCCCTAATCCCGGCCTAATCCCAACCTAATCACCTAACCCACTTCCCTAATCCTTCCCTAAACCTAGGTTAATTTCCCTAAACCTAGCCTAATCACCTAACCTAGCTCACTAAACCTCACCCTAGAACCCAACCACCTAACCTAGCCCTAAACCCCCAAACCACCCCTAGCCCACAACCTACCCAAACCACTAGTTTTTAAAATATCTGGCCCTACCCTTTCCAGCCCACCTTATCTTCATACGACCCTACCTAAACCACCTAACCACTACCCCAAACCCAGCCCTAACCGACCTACCCATCCCTATATAAACCCCCCCCCCCTTGGGGGCGGGTTTCCTAGCTAGAACCCCTCACCCATCCCAGCCGGGCCCTCTCTTTCCTCCACTTCCCCAGCTACTCCACCTGCTCCGCCTGCACCACCACCTACTCTCCATCCCACCACCACTTGCGCCGCCATCTCCACCACCTCCCGGCCGAACATCACCACCTGCTCGACTCCCTTCCAGTCGAGCGCCACCTTCTCTTCACTCGGTAAGTACCCCACACTCTACCTAGCTCCTTCTCCACTCCCTCTCCACTCCCAGCCACCCACCATACCACCACTTTACCCTAATATCAGCCACTCACAGCCACCACTCCCACTTGGCCAAGCCTTAGCCGCCCTAGCTATTCGCCACTACCTAACTACCCTAGCTACACTCGGCCACCCTATCCGATTTCCTAAGACCTACCCATAGCACTCCCTTATACCCACTACACCCACTACCACCTAGCCCCATCACCTAGCTAGCTTCCTTCCCATACTCCAGCACTAGTCATCCTAGCCGCCCGCCACCACCACATTCTCCTAGTCGGCCACTCCAACCGACTATCCCTTCCATTCGGCCAGCCACCTCCTTTCCCCTAGGTGTCCCATTCGGCCTTCCCATAGGCTCCCCTTAGGTCCATATCCCCCTAACACTCTATACTCTCCTAGTGGCCCTACACACTCACTTGGCCCAGCCCCTTTAATCCCCCTACATCAAGGCGACACCTACTTGCAGCCGGCCACCTTCGAGGCGCCCATCCCGCGCCCCACTTGCACCCGGCCAGCACCCTTTGTCATTCACCCTCGCGGAGCTCCCGTTTGCAGCTCAAGGCGAAGGCCAAGCCCACGCTCAAGCAAGGCCTCTACGGACCAACTACTCGTAAGTGCCTAAACTCGGCTTTAGTTGTATACTTGCTTGAGATTCAATTTGATACGGGGTTGTAATAACGGAGCATAGTCTCCCCCCGCTTGTAATAACGTGGCTTGGCACACCCACACACGTGCACTCTCTTAGTTGTGCACGATTTTGAACACACACGGGCCTAATCAGCCCCTAATACATAAGTATATATATATACTTTCATTTTCGAAGGGTTTTTGCTTAAGTTGGGTGCGTTGTCTTTCAATTCAAGCTCTCACACACATTGAGCTTTCACTCTTATTTGAAAGACCCAAGTAAGGGCTGACCTATACTATTTGGGTTTCATTTCATGTCGTGTGAGTAAGTCTTTCAATTCAAGCACTCTCACACACATTGAGCTTTCGCTCTTATTTGAAAGACCCAAGTAAGGGCCGACCTATACTATTTGGGTTTCATTTCATGTCATGTGAGTAAGTCTTTCAATTCAAGCACTCTCACACACATTGAGCTTTCGCTCTTATTTGAAAGACCCAAGTAAGGGCCGACCTATACTATTTGGGTTTCATTTCATGTCGTGTGAGTAAGTACTTCAATTCAAGCACTCTCACACACATGGAGCCTTCGCTCTTACTCCCAAGACCTTAGTCAAGGCCATACTGCAATTTATATTTGGGTTTAATTTCATGTCGTGTGAGTAAGTCTTTCAATTCAAGCACGTACCCACATTGAGCCTTCGCTCTTATTTGCAAGACCCGAGTAAGGGCTCATATACATAATCTATATACATATTTCCCTTCGGTTATTTCCCTTCAATATTGTCTTTACATTTCGGGTTTTCCCTTTGGAGTAGCATGAGTTTGCATTGCATCTACGCCATACCACGAGGTAGGACGCATATTTGCATCAAAGCAAGCCCCGCTCCAATTCGCCCATGTAGTGGAGTGTTCATAACACACAAACTAGGTGGCCCGAAAAGGGATAAAAGAAAAGACTTAGGCACGTGCAAATCCACGTGATCTAAAACATGCAATCGCATTTTAAAGACCCGAAATAGACACCTCGAACCGCTTCGTAGACTTTCTCTCCAAAACTCGATTTTTGCAAAGCGTACAGACTGACCCTTGCGCATCGGTGCAAGAAGGTCTACGACGACAAGAGCTTACTTGCTCACAGTCGCCACGTTTAGAAGTCAGTGTTAAAAATATCTTCACTAGCTTAAGTAAGCTAGCTGGCACGCCTTGTTTGCATACATAGGCCTCAGACACACGAGAGGATCCGCTCCAAGCCCTGAAAAGGTAAAGAGGCAGGAATTTTCGCGCATCTACACCAGCCACCTTATGCCGTTGCACCCTAGTCCCTCTATCATCTGGCCATCTTCAAGTCTTCATTTGGCTAAGACCCTACTTGGCACCCACCCGCATCCAAGGAGCTCCCCTTCAGCTGTCCAAGGCGACTCACTAGGCCAAAGCCAAGCAAGTTACACCCGGACCAGCTATACGTAAGTGCCTAACTCGATTCTTGTTATGAACTTGCTTACATTTAATTAAATTTGATACGGGGTTGTAATAATGGAGCGTTGTCTCCCCCCGCTTGTAATAATGTGGTTTGGCACACCCACACACACGTGCACTTGAGCCATTTCGCTCTTAGCTGCACACGATTTTGACACACACACGGGCCTAATCAGCCCTTAAGATATAGTTATACCTATATGTTTTAAGTTGCGTGGGTTTTAATTTAAGTTGTGTGCGTAGTCTTTCAATTTCCACACTCACACACATTGAGCTTTCGCTCTTATTCCCAAGACCCTAGTAAGGGCCGTATTGCAATTTCCCTTGGGCGTTTTAATTCAAGTTGTGTGCATGGTCTTTCAATTTCCACACTCACACACATTGAGCTTTCGCTCTTACTCCGCAAGACCTTAGTAAAGGCCCTATTGCCATTTCGTTTTGGGTGTTTAAATTCAAGTAGTGTGCGTAGCATTTCAATTCTACACTCACACACATTGAGCTTTCGCTCTTACTCCCAAGACCTTAGTCAAGGCCATATTGCAATTATATTTGTTTTTACATTACAAGTCGTGTGAGTTGTCTTTCCATATACACACAACACCCATGCACACGTTGGCGACCCTCGGGCCCATATATATTATAAGTATTTCCCTTCGGCTATGTCTTTAAGAATTGGGTTTTAAGGTTCAGCTGTGTGCATAGTCTTTCCATATATACACGACACACACTTGCACAATTGAACCTTTCCGCTCTTAAGATATAGCCATATTTCCCTTTTTCAAATTTACATTAATCTTTTCCCTTCCGCATTGTCTTTCAATTCGGGTTTTCCCTTTGGAGTTGTGTGAGTTTGCATTGCATATTCGCCATACCACGAGTTAGGACACATATTGCATCAAAGCAAACCCCACACTCCCGTGCAAAAATTGCCCAACTTAGGTCACTTGCGCACACACCTAGTTGGCCCTAAAAAGCTTAAAAAGAAAGACATAGGCACATGCAAATCCCACGTGTAATAAAACTTGCAATCGTACATACAAAGCCCAAACACTTCGGATATTTTCAAAGAGGTTTAAATTAAAGACTTTGCCAAGCGTACAGACTGACCCTTGCGCATCGGTGCAAGAAGGTCTGTGACGAAAAGAGCTCACTTGCTCATAGTCGCCCCGATAGAGTCAAATTTCAAAAAACTTTCTTCGCTAGCTTAAGCAAGCTAATTGGCACGTCCCTTTTGTTAAATACGACTTAGACACACGAAAAGGTTCACTTCAGGCCTAAGAACCAGAAGTGAGGATTTTCTGTGTCTACACTAGGTTTAGGAGCATCCCCTTGGCATTGTCCCATGAACCTAGTTGTAGCCGGATTCATCTTGGTGCAGCCCCAGGTTAGGTGTAGGTGCATACAAGCTTAATCCCACACTCTTAGACTAAACCCACATGATTAACCCATTCTTGACTAAAGTCAAGCCCACCAACTTTCTCACTCATACTTTATCATCCCACTCTCTCTCTACACCAAGCTTTTCACGTGAATTCTTTGTGAATCTCTGTAGATGCAGGAAAATCCCCGCCTCTGGCTTCTCAGGGCCTGGAGCGGATCCTCTCGTGTGTCTAAGGCCTATTTATATAAAGAGGGCGTGCCAGCTAGCTTACCTAAGCTAGCGAAGATATATTTTAATTTTGACTTCTAACATGGCGACTATGAGCAAGTGAGCTCTTGTTGTCATAGACCTTCTTGCACCGATGCGCAAGGGTTAGTCTGTACGCTTTGAAAAATCGAGTTTTGGGATAGAAAAAGCTTACGAAGCGATTCGAGGTGTTTTTGATTCGGGTCTTTAATACGATGGCAGATTTTAGATCACGTGGATTTGCACGTGCCTAAGTCTTTCTTTTTATCCCTTGATGGGCCACCTAGTTTGTGTGTTATGAACACTCCACTACATGGGCGAATTTGAGCGGGGCTCGCTTTGATGCAATATGCATCCTACCTTGTGGTATGGCGTAGATGCAATGCAAACTCACGCTACTCCAAAGGGAAAACCCGAATGTAAAGACAATGCCGAAGGGAAATAACCGAAGGGAAATGACTTGTAATGTAAATGCCGAAGGGAGATATGTATATAGGGTATATACGTGCCCTTACTTGGGTCTTGCAAATAAGAGTGAAGGCTCAATGTGGGTGCGTGCTTGAATTGAAAGACTTACACACACGACGTGAAATAAAACCCAAATATAACTTGCAGTATGGCCTTGATTAAGGTCTTGGGAATAAGAGAGAAAGCTCAATGTGTGTGAGTGCTTGAAAGTACTACGCACACAACATGAAATTAAACCCAAATAATATAACACGGCCCTTACTTGGGTCTTTCAAATAAGAGCGAAGGCTCAATGTGTGTGAGTGCTTGAATTGAAAGACTTACACACACGACATGAAATGAAAACCCAAATAGTATAGCTCGGCCCTTACTTGGGTCTTTCAAATAAGAGTGAAGGCTCAATGTGTGTGAGTGCTTGAATTGAAAGACTTACACACACAACATGAAATGAAAACCCAAATAGTATAGCTCGGCCCTTACTTGGGTCTTTCAAATAAGAGCGAAGGCTCAATGTGTGTGAGTGCTTGAATTGAAAGACTTACACACACAACTTAAGCAAAACCCTACGAAAGTTGAAGTATATATATATATATATATATATATATATATATTAGGGGCTGATTAGGCCCGTGTGTGTTCAAAATCGTGCAAAACTAGGAGAGTGCACGTGTGTGTGGGTGTGCCAAGCCACGTTATTACAAGCGGGGGGAGACTATGCTCCGTTATTACAACCCGTATCGAATTAAATTTTAAGCAAGTATACAATTAAGGACCGAGTTAGGCACTTACTAATAGGTTGTCCGAAGATGCCTTGCTTAAGTGTGGGCTTGGCCTTCGCCTTGGGCTACAAAAGGGAGCTCCGCGGAGTTGAACGGCAAGAGGGGCTACTGGCCGGCTGGAAATGGAGCGCGGGAGAGGCGCCTTGAAGATGGTCGGCTGCTTAGCGAAGGGCTGGTTTTGCGCGTGGGGCTAAGGTGAGTATGTAGGGTCACTAAGAGAGGATAAGGTTAGGGAGTATGGCACTAAGGGAGCCTAAGGGAGTGTCTAGGGGAAGGATATGGCTGGCGGGTGGCTGGCCGAAGGGATAGGTGACAGTCGGTTGGAGTGGCCGACTGCTAGGGAGACTTGATGGTGGCGGGCTGCTAGGGTGGCTAGGCAATGGTGGAGGGGAAGGGAACTAGCTAGGATATGGGGTAAGGTAGTAGTGGATGTGGTGAGGTAATATGGGTAGGTTTTAGGGAGTTGGGTGGAGTGGCCGGGTGTAGCTAGGGTGTCTAGGCAATGGCGGGTAGTTAGGTTGGTTGAGGCTTGGCCGAATGGGAGTGGTGGCGGCAGGTGGCTGGTGTTAGGGTAAGGTGGTGGTAGTGTAGGTGTCTGAGAGTGGAGGGGGAGTGGAGAAGAGGTGAGGTGGAGTATGGGGTACTAACCGAGTGATGGGAGGCGGTGGGTGGTGGAGGAGCAGCCGGGTGTGGTGGAGTGGTTGGCTCGGCCGGATGAAGAGGATGGCGATGGGTGGCTGGGGAGTGGTGGAGCACGGTGGTGGCTGGTGGTGGTGCAAGTGGAACAGCCGGCTGGGAGTGGGGCAGGTGGAAGATGATGGAAGATGGGTTGGAAATGGAGGACCCAAAAGCTGAAAAACCCGCCCACTAGGGGGGGTTTATAGCTTTTGTGAAGGGCGGTGGGGCTGGTTTTGGAGGAGGTGGTAAGGTGGTCTAGGGGGTGGTGGTGTGGTGATAAGGTGGGCTGGTATTAGGGTAGGGCCAGATATTTTAGATACAAGGGGTTTTGGGTAAGTTGTGTGCTAAGTTTAGGTGGGGTGGTTTAGAGGTTTAGGGTTTAGCTAGGTGGGTTGGTTTTGGGGTGAGGTTTAGTGAGGTGGGTTAGGTGATTAGGCTAGGATTAGGTTAGGTTTAGGGAAATTAACCTAGGTTTAGGGAAGGATTAGGGAAGTGGGTTAGGTGATTAGGTTGGGATTAGGCCGGGATTAGGGAAGTGGGTTAGGTGATTAGGCTCAAATTAAGACCGGATTAGGGTAAAAGGCTAGGATTAGGTGTTTTTGATTAAGTTTAGATTAAGGAGCTCCCTTTGCATGACCCATGGACCCTAATCACATCATGTTGGTACAGCCCTAGGTTAGGTTTTGGCTAATTACAAGCTTAAACCCACTTTAATTAGGCTAACCCACATGATTAACCCCAAACTTGACACACAAGTCAAGCTTAATTACAACACACCTTGATCTTATCCTCCCCCACTCTCTCTCATGCCCATAATCCCACGTGAAATTCAAGTGGGCCCCACCTCCATTTATGAGAAGGTGATGTGGGCCATGGATATGGATATTGGATTGGATTTTTTAATCCAAATCCAAATCTAAGTCCATACATGGGTTTGGATTGGGATCTGGATATATATGGTCCGGATCCAATCCAAACTGAATTCTGACTCCTTCGAGCTGTGTTCAAAACAAACGGTTTGTGCGGGCTTTGATAGCATCAGTACTCCGTCTGCGTTGGGTCTTCACCAACATGATCGTCTGCCTCTGTTTTCGCCTTCCGGAGATGACTTCAAATGATGTTTTGATGATAACAGAGATCTTGGGGGTGGACTCAATACGAGAGTTGTTGTGTCGGGCTCGACTTGCGCTCCGGTTCCGGGCTCTCTTTAGCTTTCTGGTCCTTTCTTGCTTAGGCCAAGCTACTTCGGGGTTTCAAAAACGTGTTTTAAAAGGTTTTCAAATGCCATATTATACATTTTTGAAATACAGAGTTCAAAACATATGTACAGGGTTGCCTGGAAGGCTCCTGGGTTTCCAAACTCAAAATGGCCCTTTGGGGCTGCTTTTTATAAAACCAGGTTGTTTTGAGGAATTCGTGGGATTTCGGGGTGTTTACAAATGCCCCTCTTTGGCCTTGTCCAAATCGATTTGGATAAGGGCAAAGATGACAAACACCCCTTTCAATGTCTCCCTAGATCTAGCCACGAAGAATATGGGATCATCCCAATTTTAGCAAAATCTCAATTTACAAACCCTGGTAGGAGGAGATATCACGCTAAAGGGATATACAAAACGGTTTCTAGTCCTAAAATGGGATCATGTTTATGCAAGTACCATGCGTGGAATGCAAATGACATGGGTGTGGTGCCAAGAGTGGCGACCTCCCAGAGACCAGATGTGGTCGAACTCTAGAGACTTACAAGGCCTGTTGCTCCAAGTGAGTAGATCCTATCCTGTTCGATGTTCGATTTTCAAAACTCATTTATAAAAACTATTTACAAAAGGGACAACTGTCTTGAGTCTCGATCCTAAGGATCTCGAGCTCTTCGTGTTTGCCCTTGTTTGAGTCTTAACACTCGCTTATCTAGCGGAGGTTTTGTAAGAAAACAAGCCATATTTCAAATTCCTACGTCTTACTTGAAACGTCGAATTCTCAAACAAGATGAAATTCAAGTAAGTAAATCCTATTTTTACTTTAGGATTCCTCGAAATGAATCATGCTTTAGCTTGGGATAAGCCAGGGATGGGAAAGAGATACCACGGTCCCTTTTGAAGCGTCCCGTGGTTTAAGGCATAGAAGGAGGAAAACTGCTCTTTTTTTGAGCTTTTGGCCTCTTTTTCCTTTTTCCATAGAGGGTCTCCCTTTGGGAGTATTTTTTCTTTAATTCCTCTTTTTCATACGAGAATCGATTTTTCTTTTTTGAATTCTGGTTTCTTTCTTTTGGAAAGATGCTTTGAATGGGAAATTCCCTTTGTTTGGGCCTTCGTTTTCCTTTTGGAAGGAGAAGAGAAGAGGGGAGGACTTATCCCAAGCCTACACTCGATCCATTCCAGATCGGCCTATTTAGAAATAGCATGTACTACTTGCAAGTATCTTGCTATGTTGAACTAGGCCTTTCTTTGTAAGAAGAAGGATTTTGAAATGTAACCACTATTTTTGAAGACTCAACTCTTTTACAAGTGCGAATTCTCTCACTCAGGGTCACACGATTTTGCCTTTGCACCTTATTTTCATGTCTCATGGAAGCTATCCCTAAAATTTTCGAAAACGGGAATTTAATCCAAATCCTACACATGATACTTCTTTAGGTATTGAATATTGATAGGATATGCTAAATTCCTACCTTCTACATCGATCAACCAATACAAACGGGAAGACGATGCTCGACAATGCTGGGGTCTATGCCTGGCATGTCTTCATACGTCCATGCAAACACATCTAAATAGGTTCATAGAAATGAAATGAATGCTAACCTTTCATGTTCATGCAAACATGCGCCTATTTTGATGGATTTGGGATTGGAATCATCCCCTAGGTTCACCTCAATGAAATCTCCACCTACTGATTGGGAAGGTCTTTCAAAATCGATAATTTTATGAAATTCTGGGAGCTCAGAAGTGGGATCTTCCTCTAGGGGATCCACTTCTGGGCTTCGATCATTCTCGTGGGCTATAGACCCGAGGGAATTTGATGCGTGATTTTCAAAAAGACCTGGTTTTGTACTTGGATTTTCAAGTGATTTCAAAAATTTTGGCCTGGTTATGCAGACGACGTTTCTTTCGAAATCCTTTTCTTTTGCCAAAGTCCTATCAGGAGCAGCTATATACAAAATCTTTTTGGTATTTTCCAAATTTTTGATTTTTTTGGTTTTTGTAAAACAAGAACCTTGGGAACTATACAAAGCACTCTATTTTCAAGTTTTTGTTTTTCCATTATTTTTGGTTTTTCTTGTTTGTTGATTTTTTTGATTTTAAGCTTTTCAAATGTTTTTGTATTTTTATAAAAGGGATCTTCCGTCATACCTACAAAGGAAAAACACTACGGGTTAGACTCAGAATAGGAGATTTAAATCGTAGGTCTCTTCTAAGACAGGTTCCAGGGCACCCTTGACCCAGGTGGTCATAGGGGGTGGCTCTGGAGGTATTCGGGGAGTATAGCCGATCCCATATCGGCTTGGATTGGCCCTAGGAAGGATGGGCTCTAGGAGACCCTGGTTCTGCTCCCCTAGACTCTTGTATGGCGTGTAGCCCATGTTCAACAACATGTTCCACGATTTTTTGTTTTTTGAAAAGTTTTGATAAAGATCGTGGTCCTAGAACATGCTGTCGTCCATATTGTACTCATATGGCTTTTTGTCCAGGGGCTTTGGAAATAGGGAACGCTTGGATCGTCCTAGAAGGGTTAAGATCGGGAGGGGGCCTGCTTTGGGCGGCCCCTTCACACATACAACCTTCCTAGGGTTGTTCAACACGAGCCGAGGTGGCTCAACCATAATTTGCCCCAAGTTAGCCTCATGGGCCTGGGAGCTCGATAAACAAGGGGAGTTTATGATCCCCTGAAGTTGTGGGTGACTCTCACCTAGGATCACTATAACGTGGTCCCTAAAAGGGATCTTGACACACCTATGAAAGGTGGATGGCACAACGCACAAGTTGTGCATCCAGGGTCTTCCCAGCAACAGGTTATAATGGGGGTGGTTGTCCAAGACATGGAACACCCCCGTGTGTTCGATCCCTCCCGTTTCTATTGGGAGTTCGATTGATCCTAATGGCCTAGACGCATTCCCATCGTATCCAGTGATAACGATTGGGGCTTGGGTTCACTGAAGTCAAGGTGACTCCGATTTTATACGCCACATGAAGTGGAAGGATGTTGAGCCCTCCTCCACCATCGGCTAGGCACCTGTCCAGAGAGTGGTTATTCAGAACCACCTCGATATGCTGGGCCTGGTTGTGGGATTCGTAGGGTCTATCTACATCATCTTCTGAGAAAGTGATGGGCGATTTTGCTCCTAATAAAGCCACTTGGGCAGACAAGGATTCCGGACTTATGTTCGAATCAACCTTGGCCCTTTCTAGAATTTTCTCTAGCATGAGTCTATGCCTAGGTGAGGTTTGTATAAGCTCTAGGATAGACATGTGGATAGAAATCTTTGAAAGGTGGTTTTCGAAGTCATAAGGATTTAGGATGACTTTATCCTTGTCTACTTTTGGCAGAACACCAGGGATACATGCTTTTGAGGGGCCAGGCACACTGACCACCTTTTTAGCACCTTGTAGGTGTGGGGGTTGATAGATCCTCCCGGATCTAGTCACTTCCCCCACGACCAGCCTAGGGTTCGCGCTAAATTTGGCTCTAAGGATGAGTTGAGGAGAACCTTGGATTTTCAAAACTGGTTTTGCCGGGGATTCTACTTTTGGTGGTCCCCGAATGATGACTTGGGCGGGCTTCTTCTATAATACAAGAGTGGGCACCCAAGTGGGTCGACCAGACTCTGGTTTTTGCGCTAGTTCCTTAGAAAAGGAGAGGGTATATACCTCCTTTCCTTTCCCACTACCACTGGCGTGTTTGTGAAAGGATTCTTTGAAGATAGCTTGAGGTGGCTCAGGTTCCACAATGACCTGGAGCCGGCCTTCTGCTATCAAGTTCTCAATTTTATTTAAAAGGGAGAAGCAGCGTTTGGTATCATGGCCATTGAGCCGATGATACTTACAAAATCGGTTTAAATACCCCCCTTTGGAAGTGACTCCTTCAGGGATTTCGAGAAGTTCTATCATGCCTTGGGCAAGTAGGAGGTCTAGGACCTCCGACACAGGTTGCCCCAGCGGTGTATACTCCCGTTTTTCAACCGGTTTTTGAAAGGTTCGCTCCCTTTTATTTTCTAGTTTTTCAAAATTTTTGGAAGTGCCTGCCACTCCTGGATCCACCCGGACATTGGCGATTTTATGGGGCTTTGCCCCTTTGTCCATCGTGGGTAGCCCGTATGTGATGGGCTTTTCCAAGCGGGTTTTAGAAACGGCACTTCCTTTCCATAAGTGATCGTATGTGCCTTTTCTCAAGTTGGTTTTGAAAAGGGAGGCCTTTTTGATCTAACTTATGGAAAGTTGAGATCTCATGGAGCGAGAGAAGGGTTTTTAACTCGCTTTTAAAGTTATCCAGGATGAGCATGACTGCACATCCTTCAGATATGGGCTCTCGCACTTGGCCCAAAAGTGACCTCCATCTTATAATGAAGGCATGTACGTCTTCGTTCATGCCTTGCTTTGTATCCCTTAAGGTATTTAGAGTCGGCGTGACTTCTACGTTGTGTGCAAATCTTTGCATGAAGCAGTTCGCTAACTCTTCAAAAGTAGCGAACTGGCTTAAATCGTAGGAAGCCAGCCATTTGGCAGCTGTGCCTTTAAGGGATAAAGGGAACCAATACACCCATTTCATCGAGTCCTTTTTCTTCTTATGGGCTCGACGCGAGAAAAGCTACAAGTGAGACCTAGGGTCTCCCATGCCATCATACCGATGGAAGTTCGGTATTTCATCGTCACTGTCTGTTTCGTAATCTATAGGAAGGAAATCAGACAGGGCGTAGCTTCTTTTCTCTTTGTTTTGCCCTTTTAGCAACTGCTGTAGGGCTTTACGGTCCGTTTGTGTGAAGGACTCGTGGTATTGGTTGCCTTCGATTACGGAGGCCTCTTTGTGCTTGCGAGGTTTTTCAGATTTTTTCTTAAGCCTTGGTTCACCATTTGATGAACACGAATCGCCTACTTCAGCCTCTTGACTGAGAGCATCGATCTTGGCCTCAAACTCCCTTCTCAGGTTCTCGATCTCATCTAGTTTTATTTTCTTTTTGAAAATCCTCCTAGAGTGAGAACTTGATGCGCATGAGCCTTGGCTCGACACTTCACTTGGATTGGATTTTGACATGCTTTTCAAGCTTTTTCAAAATGTCCTAAGTACAAGCAAAGAAAACAAGTTAAAAACAATACCTTTTTAACAAAATTTTTCGCAAACTTCTAACTTAAAACTCGATTTTTGAAAGGCTCACATCCCACCGGGCATGCCAATCTCTGTAGAAGCAGGAAAATCCCCGCCTCTGGCTTCTCAGGAGCAAAATCGCCCATCAATTTCTCGGAAGATGATGTAGATAGACCCTACGAATCCCATAACCAGGCCCTGCATATCGAAGTGGTTCTGAATAACCACTCTCTGGACAGGTTCCTAGTCGATGGTGGAGGAGGGCTCAACATCCTTCCACTTCATGTGGCGTATAAAATCGGAGTCACCTTGACTTCTGTGAACCCAAGCCCCATCGTTATCACTGGATATGATGGAAATGCGTCTAGGCCGTTAGGATCCATCGAACTCCCAATGGAAACGAGAGGGATCGAACACACGGGGGTGTTCCATGTCTTGGACATCCACCCCCATTATAACCTGTTGCTGGGAAGGCCCTGGATACATAGCTTGTGCGCTGTGCCATCCACCTTCCACAGGTGTGTCAAGATCCCTTTTTGGGACCAGGTCATAGTGATCCTAGGTGAGAGTCACCCACAGCTTTAAGGGATCATAAACTCCCCATGTTTATCGAGCTCCCAGGCCCATGAGGCTAACCTGGGGCAAATTATGGTTGAGCCACCCCGGCTCGTGTTGAACAACCCTAGAAAGATTGTATGTGTGAAGGGGCCGCCCAAAGTAGGCCCCCTCCCGATTCTAACCCTTCTAGGAAAACCCAAGCGTTCCCTATTTCCAAAGCCCCTGGACAAGAGGCCATATGAGCACAATATGGACGACAGCATGTTCCAGGACCACGACTTGTACCACGCCTTTTCAAAAAATAGAAAGTCGTGGAACATGTTGTTGAATATGGGCTACATGCCCTACAAGAGTCTAGGGGTGCAGAACCAGGGTCTCCTAGAGCCCATCCTTCCTAGGGTCAATCCAAGCCGATATGGGATCGGCTATACTCCCCGAATACCGTCGGAGCCACCCCCTGTGACCACCTAGGTCAAGGGTGCCCTGGAACCTATCTTAGAAGAGACCTACGATTTAGATCTCCTATTCCGAGTCTAACCCGTAGTGTTTTCCCTTTGTAGGTATGACGGAAGATCCCTTTTATAAAAATACAAAAACATTTGAAAAGCTTAAAATCAAAAAAATAGAAAAACAAGAAAAACCAAAAACAATGGAAAAACAAAAACTCAAAAATAGAGTGGTTTGTATAGTTCCCAAAGTCCTTGTTTTACAAAAACCCAAAAAAATCGAAAATTTAGAAAATACCAAAAAGATTTTGTATATAGCTGCTCCTGGTAGGACTTTGGCAAAAGAAAAGGATTTCGAAAGAAACGTCGTTTGCATAGCCAGACCAAAAATTTTGAAATCACTTGAAAATCCAAGTACAAAACTAGGTCATTTTGAAAACCACGCATCAACTTCCCTCGGGTCTATAGCCCACGAGAATGATCGAAGCCCAGAAGTGGATCCCCTCGAGGAAGATCCCACTTCTGAGCTCCTAGAATTTCATAAAATTCTCGATTTTGAAAGACCTTCCCAATCAGTAGGAGGAGATTTCATAGAGTTGAACCTAGGGGATGATTCCAATCCCAAATCCATCAAAATAGGTGCATGCTTGCATGAAACTGAAAGGTTAGCATTCATTGCATTTCTACGAACCTATTTAGATGTATTTGCATGGATGTATGAAGACATGCCGGGCATAGATCCCAGCATTGTCGAGCATCGTCTTCCCTTAGATGCAGGTGTAAAACCCATAAAGTAGAAGCTTAGGAAAATACACCCGAATGTGCAGACGCAAGTCAAAGAGGGTTTAGAAGATCTGCTAAAAGCCAGATTTATAAAACCCATTGCGTATTCTGATTGGTTGTCAAATATCGTTGTGGTTCGAAAAACCAATGGGAAAATTCGAATATGCATCGATTTCAGAAACCTGAATAAAGCCACTCCTAAGGATAATTATCCTTTACCAAACATAGATTTGATAGTCGATAGTACTGCAAATCATGAAATGTTTTCATTTATGGATGGCTATTCAGGCTATAATCAAATCAAACTAAATCCACGAGATCAGGGTAAGACCGCCTTCACAACCCCATGGGGTACGTACTGCTATACAGTCATGCCCTTTGGTTTGAAAACTACCGGTGCAACATACCAACGAGCCACGACCATGATCTTCCATGATCAGATTCATGAGCTCGTAGAAGTGTATGTAGATGATCTCTTGGCAAAATCCAAAACCCGATGCACTCATATCGAATGTTTGAAAAAGATTTTCGAAAGGCTTAGGCTTTACAAAGTAAAGCTAAACCCTCAAAAATGTGTATTTGGGGTAGAATCAGGGAAGCTTCTAGGCTTTATGGTGAGCCAAAGGGGTATAGAAGTCGACCCCTCTAAGTGTCGAGCCATCATAGACATGACTCCACCCTCCAATCTCACCCAAATCCATAGCCTCCAGGGTCATTTACAATCCGTTCGCCGATTCATATCGAATCTGGCCACTAGATGCGAACCCTTCAACAAGCTGTTGAGGAAGGGCACGAAATTCTTATGGGATGACGAATGCCAGAAGTCCTTCGAGAGACTAAAGGCATACTTGGTTAATCCCCCCGTTTTCAACCATCCAAAGCAAGGAAAACCACTTTTACTTTACATCTCCGTGCATGCAAATGCTTTAGGAGCCCTGTTGGCTCAATACGAGGATGACACACATAAGGAGTATGCCATCTACTACATTTCGAAAACTCTCTTGGCTTATGAAAGAAATTATCAAGCCATGGAGAAGACGTGCTTGGCCCTTGTCTGGGCCTGCCAGAAATTCAGACACTATTTCGTAGATCATGAGATCTGGATAGTATCCAAGCTTGATCCAATCAAGCACTTGTTCGAAAAACCCATTCTCACGGGTAGATTGGGCAAATGGCAACTCCTTCTGATGGAGTATGATCTGAAATACCATCACTAGATCTCCATTAAGGGGCAAGCCCTAGCAGATTACGTGGCTGAGTTCCCCTTAGAGGACGCATATCCCACACTTGTTGAAATGCCTGATGAAGGCATATTACAAAACCACTTTCAAAACCACATTTTGGCAAATTCTTTCGAAAACCAAGTGTGGAAGATGCACTTCGATGGGGCACGAAACCAACGAGGGGCTGGTGTTGGGGTCATCCTAATCTCCCCTGAAAAGGGCGAGATTCCCATAGCAGTCCGCTTAGATTTCGAATGTTCCAACAACGTAGCTGAGTATGAAGCACTCATACAAGGCTTAAGAATTTCGAAAACTCTAGGGGCATCATGCATCGAGGTCTTTGGAGATTCGCTCTTAGTCATAAACTAGGTTTTGAAAATTTGGCAAGTACGTAATGAAAAACTACTTCCATATCACGAGTTGGCCACTCGATTGGTTCAGTCTTTCCAATCATGTAAACTCACACACGTAGGAAGAGAGGACAATGGCATCACCGATGCCCTCTCCTCCTTGGGTTCAGCCCTAAAGGTCGATCCCATTTCAGGGACCAGATCTTTAGAAATATGGCATGCGCCCCACCCATCCACACACGACTTGGACATTTGCCAAAATAACCCAGATTCTATTGAAAAACCCTGGTTTTATGACATAAAACAATTTCTAGAAAATGGGGGATTCACCGAGGATGCCACATCCAAAGATAAGGCATTCATTCGTAAGATTTCGACCCGATACACCATTCTGGGTGGGGTTTTATACAAAAAAGGTTTTACCGGCATTCTGCTTAGGTGTATCGACCTAGGAGGCTAGGATAGTAATGCATGAGTTCCACGATGGAGAATGTGGAGGTCATGTTAATGCCAATATGATGGCAATGAAAATACTTAGAGGGGGCTATTTTTGGTCCACCTTGAAAAAGGATTGTCACGATCATGTTAGGAAGTGTCATCCATGTGAAGTGCATGGGCACGCCATTCATATCCCTTCATCTGCATTACATTCCGTGGTCAGCCCCTGGCCATTTACCATGTGGGCGTTTGACATTGTAGGACCAATATTTCCAAAGGCCTCGAATGGGCATCGATTTATTTTAGCAGCCACAGAGTATTTCTCCAAGTGGGTGGAAGCCATTTCCCTAACCAACGTGCTGGTTTAACATGTTGTGGCTTTCATTCGGAGGAATATCTTGGCTCGATTTGGGGTTCCACGAGACCTTGTGTCTGATAATGCTACCCCATTCAAGAACGAGCGGATGGTTAAGTTGTGCAACACGTATGGCATAACTCACCACTTCTCTTCGCCCTACTACCCTCAAGGCAACGGCCAAGCCGAAGCCACAAACAAGACTCTCATTAGTATAATTGAGAAGACTTTAGAGAAGGGTAGGACATGGCACGAGAAGCTGGATGAAGCCTTATGGGCTTATAGGACTTCCATCCGATCTCCCACGAATGCCACACCATTCGAATTGATCTATGGCACAAACGCCATTCTCCCCATTCATACCCAACTACATTCATTTCATACATCCATTGCACTCAACCTCCCCCTAGAGACGCCTCAACATGCTAGGATGGCCGAACTAGATTTGCTAGATGAGAGGCGCTCCTTGCCATGGATCATGCTCGTGCATATCGGCAAAGGATAGCCCGACATTATGGCAAACACATAAGACCTCGCCACTTTGAAGTGGGAGATCTGGTCTTAAAAACCATCCATCATCATGGCCCACACCCCCTGGGAAGGTGGCGCCCCAATTGGGATGGACCCTATGTTGTACGAGCAACCACCACGAACAACTCTGTAAACACCCCGAAATCCCACGAATTCCTTAAAACAAACATGGTTTTGTACAAGAAGCCCCAAAGGGCCATTTTGAGTCTGGAAACCCAGGAGCCTTCCAGACAACCCTGTACATACGTCTTGAACTCTATATTTCGAAAACATACATTATAGCTTTTAAAACCTTTTTAAAAAACATGTTTTGAAACCCTGAAGTGGCTTGGCCTGATCAAGACAGGACCAGGAGAGCTAAGAAGAGCCCGGAACCGGAGCACACGACGATCCCGGCACAGCAACTCTTGTATCTGATTCACACCCCAGGATCTCGAACGTCCAAGACCCTGTTCTTATTAAAATAGCATTTGAAGTCATCTCCGGAAGGCAGAAACGGAGGCGGACGACTATGTTGGCGAAGACTCAACGCAGACGGAGTACTGATGCTATCAGGCCCCGCACGAATCGTCCGTTTCGAACCCAGCTCGAAGGAGTCAGAGTTCAGTTTGGATTGGATCTGGACCATATATATCCAGATTCCAATCCAAACCCATATGAGGACTTGGATTTGGATTTGGATCCAGAGATCCAATCCAATATCCATATCCATGGCCCACATCACCTTCTCATAAATGGAGGTGGGACCCACTCGAAATTCACGTGGGATATTGGGCATGAGAGAGAGTGGGGATGGAAAATATCAAGAGTGTTGTATTAAGCTTGACTTGTGTGTCAAGTTTGGGTTTAATCATGTGGGTTAGCCTAATTGAGTGGGTTTAAGCTTGTAATTAGCTAAAACCTAACCTAGGGCTGCACCAACATGAGGTGGACAAGGTCTATGGGCCATGCTAAGGGAGCTCCTTCACCTAAACCTAACCCAAAATGCCTAATCCTAGCCTAAACCCCTAATCCACCCCTAATCTGAACCTAATCACCTAACCCACTTCCCTAATCCCGTCCTAATCCCAACCTAATCACCTAACCCACTTCCCTAATCCTTCCCTAAACCTAGATTAATTTCCCTAATCCTAGCCTAAACCTAGCCTAATCACCTAACCTAGCTCACTAAACCTCACCCTAAAACCCAACCACCTAACCTAGCCCTAAACCCCTAAACCACCCCTAGCCCACAATCTACCCAAACCCCTAGTTTTCAAAATATCTGGCCCAACCCTTTCCAGCCCACCTTATCTACATACCACCCTACCTAAACCACCTAACCACTACCCTAAGCCCAGCCCTAACCCACCTACCCATCCCCTATTTAAACCCCTCCCCTTTGGGGGCAGGTTTAAAAAAAGTTAGAGCCCTCACCTCAGCCCAGCCGGCTCCACTCTCCACCTGCCCGCCTGCTCCACTCTCTACCTGCTAGCCGGGACCACTCTCCACCAGCACTACCTGCGCCGCCACCTTCCCTCTTCCATCCATCACCTCACCCAGCCGGACGCCACCACCTTCATCCAACCGAGCTCCCATCCACACCCGGCTTCCCACTTCATCCACCACCTCTCCCCATCCGGTAAGCACTCCCTAACTCTACCCAAAACCCTTCTCTACTACCTCTCCACTCCTAGCCACCCACCCTATCATCATCTCAGCCCTTTTTCACTACCCTTTTCACTTAGCCGAACCTAGCATAACCCAAATTACCGGCCACTACCTACCCCTCCTATCCCATTCGGCCTTCCCCTAGGTGTCCCATTCGGCCTTCCCACAAACTCTCCTTTAGGTCCAGTTTCCCTAAACACTCAACTCCCCTAGTGACCCTAAAAACTCACTTGTTCAGCCCCTTTAACCCCCCACCTCGAGGCGACATCCACTTGCAACTGGCCACCTTTGAGGCGCCTATCCCGCGCCCCACTTGCAGCCGGCCAGCACCTTTGGTCACCTATCCTCGCGGAGCTCCCGTTTGCAGCCCAAGGCGAAGCCCAAGCCCACGCTCAAGCAAGACCTCTACAGACCAACTACTCGTAAGTGTCTAAACTCGGTCCTTAGTTGTATACTTGCTTGAGATTCAATTTGATACGGGGTTGTAATAACGGAGCATAGTCTCCCCCCGCTTGTAATAACGTGGCTTGGCACAACCACACACGTGCACTCTCTTAGTCGTGCACGATTTTGAACACACACGGGCCTAATCAGCCCCTAATACATAAGTGTGTATATATACTTTCATTTTCGAAGGGTTTTGTTTAAGTTGGGTGCGTTGTCTTTCAATTCAAGCACTCTCACACACATTGAGCTTTCGCTCTTATTTGAAAGACCCAAGTAAGGGCCGACCTAAAATATTTGGGTTTCATTTCATGTCGTGTGAGTAAGTCTTTCAATTCAAGCACTCTCACACACATTGAGCTTTCGCTCTTATTTGAAAGACCCAAGTAAGGGCCGACCTATACTATTTGGGTTTCATTTCATGTCGTGTGAGTAAGTCTTTCAATTCAGGCACTCTCACACACATTGAGCTTTCGCTCTTATTTGAAAGACCCAAGTAAGGGCCGACCTATAATATTTGGGTTTTATTTCATGTCGTGTGAGTAAGTCTTTCAATTCAAGCACTTTCACACACATTGAGCCTTCGCACTTACTCCCAAGACCTTAGTCAAGGCCATACTGCAATTTATATTTGGGTTTAATTTCATGTCGTGTGTGTAAGTCTTTCAATTCAAGCACGCACCCACATTGAGCCTTCGCTCTTATTTGTAAGACCCGAGTAAGGGCTCATATACATAATCTATATACATATCTCCCTTCGGTTATTTCCCTTCGGTTATTTTCCTTCGGTTATTTCCCTTCAGTCATTTCCCTTCAGTATTGTCTTTACATTTCGGGTTTTCCCTTTGGAGTAGCGTGAGTTTGCATTGCATCTACGCCATACCACGAGGTAGGACGCATATTGCATCGAAGCAAGCCCCGCTCGAATTCGCCCATGTAGTGGAGTGTTCATAACACACAAACTAGGTGGGCCGAAAAGGGATAAAAGAAAAGACTTAGGCACGTGCAAATCCACGTGATCTAAAACATGCAACCGCATCTTAAAGACCCGAAATAGACACCTCGAACCGCTTCGTAGACTTTCTCTCCAAAAACTCGATTTTTGCAAAGCGTACAGACTGACCCTTGCGCATCGGTGTAAGAAGGTCTGCGACGACAAGAGCTTACTTGCACACAGTCGCCACGTTTAGAAGTCAGTGTTAAAAATATCTTCGCTAGCTTAAGTAAGCTAGCTGGCATGCCCTATTTGCATATATAGGCCTTAGACGCCTGAGAAGATCCGCTCCAAGCCCTGAAAGAGGCAGAAGAGGCGGGGATTTTCGCGCGTCTACAAACTCGTATTGGTTGATCGATGTAGAAGGTAGGAATTTAGTAGATCCTATCAATATTCAAAACTTAAAGAAGTATCATGTGTAGGATTTGGATTAAATTCCAGTTTTCGAAAATTGTAGGGATAGCTGCCCTGAGACATGTGAATAAGGTGTAAAGTAAAAATCATGTGACCCTGAGTGAGAGAATTCGCACTTGTGAAAGAGTGGAGTCTTCAAAATCGTGGTTACATTTCAAAATCCTTCTTCTTACAAAGAAAGGCCTAGTTCAACATAGCAAGATACTTGCAAGTAGTACGTGCTATTTCTAAATAGGCTGATCTGGAATGGATCGAGTGTAGGTTGGGATAAGTTCTCCCCTCTTCTCTTCTACTTCCAAAAGGAAAACGAAGGCCCAAACAAAGGGAATTTCCCATTCAAAAGGCTCTTTCCAAAAGAAAGCAACCAGAATTCAAAAGAAAAATCGATTCTCTTGTGAAAAAAGGGATTAAAGAAAAAATACTCCCAAAGGGAGACCCTCTATGAAAAAAGGAAAAGAGGCCAAAAGCTCAAAAAGAGCAGTTTTCCGCCTTCTATGCCTTAAACAACGGGACGCTTCAAAAGGGACCGTGGTATCTCTTTCCCATCCCTGGCTTATCCCAAGCTAAAGCATGGTTCATTTCGAGGAATCCTAAAGTAAAAATAGGATTTACTTACTTGAATTTCATCTTGTTTGAGAATTCGAAGTTTCGAGTAAGACGTAGGAATTTGAAATATAACTCGTTTTCTTATAAAACCTCCGCTAGATAAGCGAGTGTTAAGACTCAAACAAGGGCAAACACGAAGAGCTCGAGATCCTTAGGATCAAGGCTCAAGACAGTTGTCCCTTTTGTAAATAGTTTTGTAAATAAATTTTGAAAAAATCGAACATTGAACAGCATAGGATTTGCTCACTTCGAGTAGTAGGCCTTGTAAGTCTCTAGAGTTCGACCATGATGGCATCATGATGGCAATGGTCATGTAAAGGTGGAGGCTAGGATAGTGATGCACGAGTTCCACGATGGAGAATGTGGAGGTCATGTAAATGCCAACATGATGGCAATGAAAATACTTAGAGGGGGCTATTTTTGGTCCACCCTGAAAAGGGATTGCCACGACCATGTTAGGAAGTGTCATCCATGTCAAGTGCATGGGCACGCCATTCATATCCCATCATCTGCATTGCATTCCGTGGTCAGCCCCTGGCCATTTACCATGTGGGCGTTTGACATCGTAGGCCCAATATTTCCGAAGGCCTCGAATGGGCATCGATTTATTTTAGCAGCCACGGAGTATTTCTCCAAGTGGGTGGAAGCCATTTCCCTAGCCAATGTAATGGGGCAACATGTGGTGGCTTTCATCTGGAGGAATATCTTGGCTCGATTTGGGGTTCCACGAGACCTTGTGTCTGATAATGGCACCCCATTCAAGAATGAGCGGATGGTTAAGTTGTGCAACACGTATGGCATAACTCACCACTTCTCTTCGCCCTACTACCCTCAAGGCAATGGCCAAGCCGAAGCCACAAACAAGATTTACTTATCCCAAGCTAAAAGCATGGTTCATTTCGAGGAATCCTAAAGTAAAAATAGGATTTACTTACTTGAATTTCCTCTTGTTTGAGAATTCGACATTTCGAGTAAGACGTAGGAATTTGAAATACAGCTTGTTTTCTTATAAAACCTCCGCTAGATAAGCGAGTGTTAAGACTCAAACAAGGGCAAGCACGAAGAGCTCGAGATCCTTAGGATCGAGACTCAAGACAGTTGTCCCTTTTGTAAATAGCTTTTGTAAATAAGTTTTAAAAACCGAACATCAAACAGCATAGGATTTGCTCACTTGGAGCAGTAGGCCTTGTAAGTCTCTAGAGTTCGACCACATCTGGTCCCTGGGAGGTCGCCACTTTTGGCACCACACCCATGTCATTTGCATTCCACGCATGGTACTTGCATGAACATGATCCCATTTTAGGACCAGATTCCATAGTACCCTTTGGCGTAATATCTCCTCCTACCAGAGTTTGTAAATTGAGATTTTGCAAAAAATTGGGGCAATCCCATATTCTTCGTGGATAGATCTAGGGAGACATTAATAGGGGTGTTTGTCATCTTTGCCCTTATCCAAATCGATTTGGACAAGGCCAAAGAGGGGCATCTGTAAACACCCCGAAATCCCACGAATTTCTCAAATTCATCTGGTTTTTTACAAGCAGCCCCAAAGGGCCATTTTGAGTCTGGAAACCTAGGAGCCTTCCAGACAACCCTATATATATGTTTTAAACTTCATATTTCAAAAATATATAATATGGCTTTTGAAAACCTTTTAAAACACGTTTTGAAACCCCAAAGCAGCTTGGCCTAATCAAGACAGGACTAGCGAAGTCAAAGAGAGCCCGGAACCGGAGCACATGTCGAGCCCGGCACAACAACTCTCGTATCAAATCCATACCCCCAGGATCTCGAACGTCCAAGACCCTGTTATTATCAAAATGTCATTTGAAGTCATCTCCGGAAGGCAGAAACGGAGGCGGACGATCATGTTGGCGAAGACCCAACGTAGACGGAGTGTTGATGTTGTCACCCCCCAATCCAATATCCATATCCATGGCCCACATCACCTTCTCATAAATGGAGGTTGGGCCCACTTGAATTTCACGTGGGATCATGGGCATGAGAGAGAGTGGGGGTGGATAAGGTCAAGTGTGTTGTAATTAAGCTTGACTTGTGTGTCAAGTTTGGGGTTAATCATGTGGGTTAGCCTAATTGAGTGGGTTTAAGCTTGTAATTAGCCAAAACCTAACCTAGGGCTGCACCAACATGATGTGGTTAAGGTCCATGGGTCATGCAAAGGGAGCTCCTTCACCTAAACTTAACCCAAAACACCTAATCCTAGCCTTCCACCCTAATCCACCCCTAATCTGAGCCTAATCACCTAACCCACTTCCCTAATCCCAGCCTAATCCCAACCTAATCACCTAACCCACTTACCTAATCCTTCCCTAAACCTAGGTTAATTTCCCTAAACCTAGCCTAATCCTAGCCTAATCACCTAACCTAGCTCACTAAACCTCACCCTAGAACCAACCCACCTAACTAAACCCTAAACCACTAAACCACCCCATCTAAACCTAACACACCATATCCCCCCAAAACCATTAAAACAAAATATCTGGCCCTACCCTAATACCAGCCCACCATATCACCTTACCACCCTCCCTAGACCACCTAACCACTACCCCAAAACCACCCCCACCGCCCTTCACAAAGGCTATAAACCCCCCCCCCCCCCTAGTGGGCGGGTTTTTAAGAAGCCTTGGACCCCACTTCCCAGCCCAGCCGAACCCAGCCGCCTGCATCACTTCCAACCGGACCTTCCACCTGCACCACCACCAGCCACCACCTTGCTCCACCTGCTCCACCACGCCCCAGCCGACCAACCATCCGTCGCCACCCTCTTCATCCGGCCGAACCTGCCCCATCCACCAGCACACCCGGCTTCTCCTCAGCCACCCGCCGCCTCCCATCACTTGGTTAGTACCCCATACACTACTTCACCTCTTCTCCACTTCCCCTCCACTCTTAACCATCCACCCTACCACCACCTTACCCTAACACCAGCCACCTGCCGCCACCACTCCCATTCGGCCAAGCCTCAACCGACCTAACTACCCGCCACTACCTAACCACCCTAGCTACACCCGGCCACCCTATCCGACTCCCTAAGACCTGCCCATATCACTCCCTTACACCCACTACACCCACTACCACCTAGCCCCATCACCTAGCTAGCTTCCTTCCCATACTCCACCCATAGCCACTCTAGCAGCCTGCCACCACCAAGTCCCCTTAGTCGGCCACTCCAACCGACTACCACCTGCCCCTTCGGTCAGCCACCCGCCAGCCATATCCGTCCCCTAGGTACTCCCTTAGCCTCCCTTAGTGCCACATTCCCTAGGCACCCCATCCTTGGCATCCGGCACCCCATCCCTAGCACCCGACCACCTTCAAGACGCCTCTCCCGCGTCCCATTTGCAGCCGGCCAGCACCTCTTGCCGTTCACCCTCGCGGGGCTCCCTTTTGCAGCCGAAGGCGAAGGCCAAGCCCACGCTCAAGCAAGGCCTCTACGGACCAGCTACTCGTAAGTGCCTAACTCGGTCTTTAGTTGTATACTTGCTTTAGATTCAATTCGATACGGGGTTGTAATAACGGAGCATAGTCTCCCCCCGCTTGTAATAACGTGGCTTGGCACACCCACACACGTGCACTCTCTTAGTTGTGCACGATTTTGAACACACACGGGCCTAATCAGCCCCTAATACATAAGTATATACATATACTTTCATTTTTGTAGGGTTTTGCTTAAGTTGGGTGTGTTGTCTTTCAATTCAAACACTCACACACATTGAGCCTTCGCTCTTATTTGAAAGACCCAAGTAAGGGCCGACCTATACTATTTGGGTTTCATTTCATGTCGTGTGTGTAAGCCTTTTAATTCAAGCACTCTTACACACATTGAGCCTTCGCTCTTATTTGAAAGACCCAAGTAAGGGCCGACCTATACTATTTGGGTTTTATTTCATGTCATGTGTGTAAGTCTTTCAATTCAAGCACTCTCACACACATTGAGCTTTCGCTCTTACTCCCAAGACCTATTGCAGTTATATTTGGGTTTAATTTCATGTCGTGTGCGTAGTACTTCAATTCAAGCACTCACACACATTGAGCTTTCGCTTTTATTTCCAAGACCTTAGTTAAGGCCATACTGCAATTTATATTTGGGTTTAATTTCATGTCGTGTGTGTAAGTCTTTCAATTCAAGCACGCACCCACATTGAGCCTTCGCTCTTATTTGCAAGACCCGAGTAAGGGCCCATATACCTACTCTATATACATATCTCCCTTCGGCACTTACTTTACAAGTCATTTCCCTTCAGTATTGTCTTTACATTCGGGTTTTCCCTTTGGAGTAGCATGAGTTTGCATTGCATCTACGCCATACCACGAGGTAGGACGCATATTGCATCAAAGCAAGCCCCGCTCGAATTCGCCCATGTAGTGGAGTGTTCATAACACACAAACTAGGTGGCCCGAAAAGGGATGAAAGGAAAGACTTAGGCACGTGCAAATCCACGTGATCTAAAAAATGCAATTGCATCTAAAAGACCCGAAGTAGACACCTCGAACCGCTTCGTAGACTTTCTCTCCTAAAACTCGATTTTTGCAAAGCGTGCAGACTGACCCTTGCGCATCGGTGCAAGAAGGTCTGCGACGACAAGAGCTCACTTGCTCACAGTCACCACGATTAGAAGTCAGTTTTAAAATATATCTTCGCTAGCTTAGGTAAGCTAGCTGGCATACCCTGTTTGCATAAATAGGCCTTAGACGCACGAGAGGATCCGCTCCAAGCCCTGAAAAGGTGAGAGGCGGGGATTTTCCCGCGTCTACAAGCCCTAGGTTAGGTTGTGGCTAATTACAAGCTTAAACCCACTTAATTAGGCTAACCCACATGATTAACCCCAAACTTGACACACAAGTCAAGCTTAATTACAACACACACTTGATCTTATCCTCCCCCACTCTCTCTCATGCCCATAATCCCATGTGAAATTCAAGTGGGCCCCACCTCCATTTATGAGAAGGTGATGTGGGCCATGGATATGGATATTGGATTGGATTTTTGAATCCAAAGCCAAATCCAAGTCCATACATGGGTTTGGATTGGGATCTGGATATATATGGTCCAGATTCGATCCAAACTGAACTCTGACTCCTTCGAGTTGTGTTCGAAACGAACGGTTTGTGCGGGGCCTGACAGCATCAGTACTCCGTCTTCATTGGGTCTTCGCCAACATGATCATCCATCTCTATTTTCGCCTTCCGGAGATGACTTCAAATGATGTTTTGGTGATAACAGGGTCTTGGACGTTCGAGATCCTGGGGGTGTGGATTTGATACGAGAGTTGCTGTGCCGGGCTCGACATGTGCTCCGCTTCCGGACTCTCCTTAGCTCTCCTGGTCCTGTCTGGCTTAGGCCAAGCTGCTTCGGGGTTTCAAAATATGTTTAAAAGGTTTTTAAAAGCTGTATTGTATATTTTTGAAATATAAAGTTTAAAACATATATACAGGGTTGTCTGGAAGGCTCCTGGGTTTCCAGATTCAAAATGGCCCTTTGGGGCTGCTTTTACAAAACCAGATGGATTTTGAGAAATTCGTGGGATTTCGGGGTGTTTACAAGGTCTTTTTGAAAACCACGCATCAAATTCCCTCGGGTCTATAGCCCACGAGAATGATCAAAGCCCAAAAGTGGATCCTCTTGAGGAAGATCCCACTTCTGAGCTCCCAGAATTTCATAAAATTCTTGATTTTGAAAGACCTTCCCAATCAGTAGGAGGAGATTTCATAGAAGTGAACCTAGGGAATGATTCCAATCCCAAATCCATCAAAATAGGCGCATGCTTGCATGAAACTGAATGGTTAGCATTCATTGCATTTCTACGAACCTATTTAGATGTGTTTGCATGGACGTATGAAGACATGCCGGGCATAGATCCCAGCATTGTCGAACATCGTCTTCCCTTAGATGCAGGTGTAAAACCCATAAAGCAGAAGCTTAGGAAAATACACCTGAATGTACACACGCAAGTGAAAGAGGGTTTAGAAGATCTGTTAAAAGCCGGATTTATAAAACCCATTGCGTATTCTGATTGGTTGTCAAATATCGTTGTAGTTCGAAAAACCAATGGGAAAATTTGAATATGCATCGATTTCATAAACCTGAATAAAGCCACTCCAAAGGATAATTATCCTTTACCAAACATAGATTTGATAGTCGATAGTACTGCAAATCA
Source organism: Brasenia schreberi (assembly GCA_036023115.1). Classification (NCBI taxonomy): domain Eukaryota; kingdom Viridiplantae; phylum Streptophyta; class Magnoliopsida; order Nymphaeales; family Cabombaceae; genus Brasenia; species Brasenia schreberi. The sequence goes on from JAYKKT010000088.1 coordinate 12,527,341, forward strand.
TGAAATGTTTTCATTTATGGATGGCTATTCAGGCTATAATCAAATCAAACTAAGTCCACGAGATCAGGGTAAGACCGCCTTCACAACCCCATGGGGCACGTACTGCTATACAGTCATGCCCTTTGGTTTGAAAAATATCGGCTCAACATACCAACGAGCCATGACCACGATCTTCCATGATCAAATTCATGAGCTCGTAGAAGTGTATGTAGATGATCTCTTGGCAAAATCCAAAACCCGATGCACTCACATCAAATGTTTACAAAAGATTTTCGAAAGGCTTAGGCTTTACAAAGTAAAGCTAAACCCTCAAAAATGTGTGTTCGAGGTAGAATCAAGGAAGCTTCTGGGCTTTATGGTGAGCCAAAGGGGAATAGAAGTCGACCCCTCTAAGTGTCGAGCCATCATAGACATGGCTCCACCCTCCAATCTCACCCAAATCCGTAGCCTCCAGGGTCGTTTACAATCCGTTCGCCGATTCATATCGAATCTGGCAACTAGATGCGAACCCTTCAACAAACTGTTGAGGAAGGGCATAAAATTCTTATGGGATGACGAATGCCAGAAGTCCTTCGAGAGACTGAAGGCATACTTGGTTAATCCCCCCGTTTTGAACCCTCCAAAACAAGGAAAACCGCTTTTGTTATACATCTCCGTGCATGCGAATGCTTTAGGAGCCCTGTTGGCTCAATACGAGGATGACACCCATAAGGAGTATGCCATCTACTACATTTCGAAAAGTCTCTTGGCTTATGAACGAAATTATCAAGCCATGGAGAAGACGTGCTTGGCCCTTGTCTGGGGCCTGCCAGAAATTCAGACACTATTTCGTAGATCATGAGATCTGGATAGTATCCAAGCTTGATCCAATCAAGCACTTGTTCGAAAAACCCATTCTCACGGGTAGATTGGGCAAATGGCAACTCCTTCTTATGGAGTATGATCTGAAATACCATCACCAGATCTCCATTAAGGGGCAAGCCCTAGCAGATTACGTGGCTGAGTTCCCCTTGGAGGACGCATATCCCACGCTTTATGAAATGCCTGATGAAGGCATATTACAAAACCATTTTCAAAACCACATTTTGACAAATGCTTTCGAAAACCGAGTGTGGAAAATGCACTTCGATGGGGCACGAAACCAACGAGGGGCTGGTGTTGGGGTCATCCTAATCTCCCCTGAAAAGGGCGAGATTCCCATAGCAGTCTGCTTAGATTTCGAATGTTCCAACAACGTAGCTGAGTATGAAGCACTCATACAAGGCTTAAGAATTTCGAAAACTCTAGGGGCATCATGCATCGAGGTCTTTGGAGATTCGCTCCTTGTCATAAACCAGGTTTTAAAAATTTGGTGAGTACGTAATGAGAAACTACTTCCATATCACGAGTTGGCCACTCGATTAGTCCAGTCCTTCCAATCGTGTAACCTCACACACGTAGGGAGAGAGGACAATGGCATCGCCGATGCCCTCTCCTCCTTGGGTTCAACCCTAAAGGTCGATCCCATTTCAGGGACCAAATCTTTGGAAATATGGCATGCACCCCAGCCATCCACACACGACTTGAATATTTGCCAAAATAACCCAGAGTCTATTAAAAAACCTTGGTTTTATGACATCAAACAGTTTTTAGAAAATGGGGGATTCACCGAGGATGCCACATCCAAGGATAAGGCATTCCTCCGTAAGATTTCGACCCGATACACAGTTCTGGGTGGGGTCTTATACAAAAAAAGTTTTACCGACATTCTGCTTAGGTGTATCGACCTAGAGGAGGCTAGGATAGTGATGCACGAGTTCCACGATGGAGAATGTGGAGGTCATGTTAATGCCAACATGATGGCAATGAAAATACTTAGAGGGGGCTATTTTTGGTCCACCTTGAAAAAGGATTGCCACGATCATGTGAGGAAGTGTCATCCATGTGAAGTGCATGGGCACGCCATTCATATCCCTTCATCTGCATTGCATTCCGTGGTCAGCCCCTGGCCATTTACCAGGTGGGCGTTTGACATCATAGGCCCAATATTTGCAAAGGCCTCGAATGGGCATCGATTTATTTTGGCAGCCACGGAGTATTTCTCCCAGTGGGTGGAAGCCATTTCCCTAACCAACGTAATGGGGCAACATGGGGTGGCTTTCATCCGGAGGAATATCCTGGCTCGATTTGGGGTTCCACGAGACCTTGTGTCTGATAATGGCACCCCATTCAAGAACGAGCGGATGGTTAAGTTGTGCAACACGTATGGCATAACTCACCACTTCTCCTCGCCCTACTACCCTCAAGGCAACAGCCAAGCCGAAGCCACAAACAAGACTCTCATTAGCATAATTGAGAAAACCTTAGAGAAGGGTAGGACGTGGCACGAGAAGCTGGATGAAGCCTTATGGGCTTATAGGACTTCCATCCGGACTCCCACGAATGCCACACCATTCGAATTGGTCTATGGCACAAACGCCATTCTTCCCATTCATACTCAACTGCATTCATTCCATACATCCATAGCACTCGACCTCCCCCTAGAGACGCTTCAGCATGCTAGGATGGCCGAACTAGATTTGCTAGATGAGAGGCGACTCCTTGCCATGGATCATGCTCGTGCATACCGGCAAAGAATAGCCCGACATTGTAGCAAACACATGAGACCTCCCCACTTTGAAGTGGGGGATCTGGTCTTAAAAACCATCCATCATCGTGGCCCACACCCCCTAGGAAAGTGGCGCCCCAACTGGGATGGACCCTATGTTGTACGAGCAACCACTACGAACAACTCGTATTGGTTGATCGATGTAGAAGGTAGGAATTTAGCAGATCCTATCAATATTCAATACTTTAAGAAGTATCATGTGTAGGATTTGGATTAAATTCCAGTTTTCGAAAATTTTAGGGATAGCTGCCCTAAGACAAGAAAATAAGGTGCAAAGGCAAAGTCGTGTGACCCTGAGTGAGAGAATTCGCACTTGTGAAAGAGCGGAGTCTTCAAAATCGTGGTTACATTTCAAAATCCTTCTTCTTACAAAGAAAGGCATAGTCCAATATAGCAAGATACTTGCAAGTAGTACGTGCTATTTCTAAATAGGCTGATCTGGAATGGATCGAGTGTAGGCTTGGGATAAGTCCTCCCCTCTTCTCTTCTCCTTCCAAAAGGAAAACAAAAGCCCAAACAAAGGGAATTTCCCATTCAAAGTCTCTTTCCAAAAGAAAGAAACCAGAATTCAAAAGAAAAATCGATTCTCTTGTGAAAAAGAGGGATTAAAGAAAAAATACTCCTAAAGGGAGACCCTCGATGAAGAAAAGGAAAAAGAGGTCAAAAAGCGCAAAATGAGCAGTTTTCCGCCTTCTGTGTCTCAAACCACGGGACGCTTCAAAAGGGACCATGGTATCTCTTTCCCATCCCTGGCTTATCCCAAGCTAAAGCATGGTTCATTTTGAGGAATCCTAAAGTAAAAATAGCATTTACTTACTTGAATTTCATCTTGTTTGAGAATTCGACGTTTCGAGTAAGGCGTAGGAATTTGAAATATAGCTGGTTTTCTTATAAAACCTCTGCTAGATATGCGAGTGTTAAGACTCAAACAAGGGCAAGCACGGGGAGCTCGAGATCCTTAGGATCGAGACTCAAGACAGTTGTCCCTTTTGAAATAGTTTTGTAAATAAGTTTTGAAAACCGAACATCGAACAACATAGGATTTTGCTCACTTGGAGCAGTAGGCCTTATAAGTCTCTAGAGTTCGACCACATCTGGTCTCTGGGAGGTCGCCACTCTTGGCACCACACCCATGTCATCTGCATTCCACGCATGGCACTTGCATAAACATGATCCCATTTCAGGACCAAATTCCATAGTATAACCCTTTGGCGTGATATCTCCTCCTACCAGAGTTTATAAATTGAGATTTTGCTAAAAATTGGGACGATCCCAAATTCTTCGTGGCAAGATCTAGGGAGACATTGAAAGGGGTGTTTGTCATCTTTGCCCTTATCCAAATCGATTTGGACAAGGCCAAAGAGGGGCATCTGTAAACACCCCGAAATCCCACGAATTTCTCAAAATCCATCTGGTTTTGTAAAAGCAGCCCCAAAGGGCCATTTTGAATCTGGAAACCCAGGAGCCTTCCAGACAACCCTGTATATATGTTTTAAACTTTATATTTCAAAAATATACAATACAGCTTTTAAAAACCTTTTAAACATATTTTGAAACCCCGAAGTAGCTTGGCCTAATCCAGACAGGACCAAGAGAGCTAAGGAGAGTCCGGAACCGGAGCACATGTCGAGCTCGGCACATCAACTCTCGTATCAAATCCACACCCTCAGGATCTTGAACGTCCAAGACCCTTTTATCACCAAAACATCATTTGAAGTCATCTCCAGAAGGCGAAAACAGAGGCGGATGATCATGTTGGTGAAGACCCAACGAAGACGGAGTACTGATGCTGTCAGGACCCACACATACCGTTCGTTTCGAACACAACTCGAAGGAGTCAGAGTTCAGTTTGGATCGGATCTGGACCATATATATCCAGATCCCAATCCAAACCTATGTATGGACTTGGATTTGGCTTTGGATTTAAAAATCCAATCCAATATCCGTATCCATGGCCCACATCACCTTCTCATAAATGGAGGTGGGGCCCACTTGAATTTCACGTGGGATTATGGGCATGAGAGAGAGTGGGGGAGGATAAGATCAAGTGTGTGTTGTAATTAAGCTTGACTTGTGTGTCAAGTTTGGGGTTAATCATGTGGGTTAGCCTAATTAAGTGGGTTTAAGCTTGTAATTAGACAAAACCTAACCTAGGGCTGCACCAACATGATATGGTTAAGGTCTATGGGCCATGCAAAGGGAGCTCCTTCACCTAAACCTAACCAAAAACACCTAATCCTAGCCTTCTACCCTAATCCGGCCCTAATCTGAGCCTAATCACCTAACCCACTTCCCTAATCCCGTTCTAATCCCAACCTAATCACCTAACCCACTTCCCTAATCCTTCCCTAAACCTAGGTTAATTTCCCTAAACCTAGCCTAATCCTAGCCTAATCACCTAACCTACCTCACTAAACCTCACCCTAGAACCAACCCACCTAGCTAAACCCTAAATCTCTAAACCACCCCTAGCCCACAACCTACCCAAACCACTTGTATTTAAAATATCTGGCCCTACCCTTTCCAGCCCACGTTATCACCACACTACCCTACCTAAACCACCTAACCACTACCCCAAACCCAGCCCTAACCGACCTAGCCCAGCCCTATATATACCCCCCCCCCTTGGGGGCGGGTTTTCCTATCTAGCAGCCCCACCTTCCACCAGCCGGGTCCTCCACTTCCCAGCTCAGCCGACTCCCCTCTTGCTCCACCTGTCCCACAGCCAGTCGAACACCACCTGCACCACTACCTTCCAGCCGAGCACCACCACCGCCACCGCCACCATCACCCGGCTGAACTTCATCCCGAGCCTCCCAATCACCCGACTGAACTTCATCCCGAGCCTCCCAATCACCCGGCTGATTCCCTTCCATCCACCACCACTTCTTCACTCGGTAAGTACCCTACATTCTACCTTACTCCTTCTTCACTCCCTCTCCACTCTCAACCACCTAATCCACTCCCATAGCACCCTAACAACAACCATTCCACTTGCTGCCACCAGTCCCACTCGGCCAGGCCCGTAGCCACCCTAACTACCCGCCACCACCAAGTCCGCCTAGTCGGCCACTCCAACCGACTGTCATTTCATTCGGCCACCCTAGCAAACCTGCCAACCTTAGGTGATCCGTTAAACCTTCCCTTTGGTTCACCCTTTGCACAACTTACCTTAAAACTAAACCCTATCCTTAGTGACCCTATTTAGGCCCTTTAGCCCAACACGCCAAAAACAGCCCTTCCCTAGCCGCCGGCCATCTTCAAGGCGCCCTTCCCGCGTGCCCAAGGCATCCGGCCAGCACCTCCCCTTGCCGTTCAACCTCGCGGAGCTCCCTTTTGCAGCCCAAGGTGAAGGCCAAGCCCATGCTCAAGCAAGGCATCTTCGGACCAGCTATTAGTAAGTGCCTAACTCGGTCTTTAGTTGTATACTTGCTTGAGATTCAATTCGATACGGGGTTGTAATAACGGAGCATAGTCTCCCCCTGCTTGTAATAACGTGGCTTGGCACACCCACACACGTGCACTCTCTTAGTTGTGCACGATTTTGAACACACACGGGCCTAATCAGCCCCTAATACATAAATAGATACATATACTTTAATTTTTGTAGGGTTTTGCTTAAGTTGGGTGTGTTGTCTTTCAATTCAAGCACTCACACACATTGAGCCTTCGCTCTTATTTGAAAGACCCAAGTAAGGGCCGACCTATACTATTTGGGTTTTCATTTCATGTCGTGTGTGTAAGTCTTTCAATTCAAGCACTCACACACATTGAGCCTTCGCTCTTATTTGAAAGACCCAAGTAAGGGCCATGTTATACTATTTGGGTTTAATTTCATGTTGTGTGCGTAGTACTTCAATTCAACAACTCACACACATTGAGCTTTCGCTCTTATTCCCAAGACCTTAGTCAAGGCCATATTGCAAATTATATTTGGGTTTAATTTCATGTCGTGTGTGTAAGTCTTTCAATTCAAGCACGCACCCACATTGAGCCTTCGCTCTTATTTGCAAGACCCGAGTAGGGGCCCATATACATACTCTATATACGTATCTCCCTTCGACATTTACATTACAAGTCATTTCCCTTCGGTTATTTCCCTTCAGCATTGTCTTTATATTCGGGTTTTCCCTTTGGAGTAGCGTGAGTTTGCATTGCATCTACGCCATACCACGAGGTAGGACGCATATTGCATCAAAGCAAGCCCCGTATTCCCGCTCAAAATTCGCCCATGTAGTGGAGTGTTCATAACACACAAACTAGGTGGCCCATAAAGGGATAAAAGGAAAGACTTAGGCACGTGCAAATCCACGTGATCTAAAATCTCCAATCGCATCTAAAAGACCCGAATTAAACACCTCGAACCGCTTCGTAGGCTTTCTATCCCAAAAACTCGATTTTTGCAAAGCGTACAGACTGACCCTTGTGCATCGATGCAAGAAGGTCTGCGACGACAAGAGCTCACTTGCTCACAGTCGCCACGATTAGAAGTCAGTTTAAAATATATCTTTGCTAGCTTAGGTAAGCTAGCTGGCACGCCCTATTTACATAAATAGGCCTTAGACGCACGAGGGGATCCACTCCAAGCCCAGAAAAGGGCGAAGAGGCGTGGGGATTTTTCGCGCGTCTACAGACCTGGTTTTGTACTTGGATTTTCAAGTGATTTCGAAATTTTTGGTCTGGCTATGCAGACGACGTTTCTTTCGAAATCCTATTCTTTTGCCAAAGTCCTACCAGGAGTAGCTATATACAAAATCTTTTTGGTATTTTCCAAATTTTCGATTTTTTTGGGTTTTTGTAAAACAAGAACCTTGGGAACTATACAGAGCACTCTATTTTCGAGTTTTTCTTTTTCCATTATTTTTGGTTTTTCTTGTTTTTCGATTTTTTTGATTTTAAGCTTTTCAAATGTTTTTGTATTTTTAGAAAAGGGATCTTCCATCATACCTACAAAGGGAAAACACTACGGGTTAGACTCGGAATAGGAGGTCTAAATCGTAGGTCTCTTCTAAGGCAGGTTCCGGGGCACCCTTGACCCAGGTGGTCACAGGGGGTGGCTCCGGCGGTATTCGGGGAGTATAGCCGATCCCATATCGGCTTGGATTGGCCCTAGGAAGGATGGGCTCTAGGAGACCCTAGTTCTGCGCCCCTAGACTCTTGTAGGGCGTGTAGCCCATGTTCAACAACATGTTCCATGACTTTTTGTTTTTCAAAAAAGTTTGGTACAAGTCGTGGTCCTGGAACATGCTATCGTCTATATTGTGCTCATATGGCCTCTTGTCCAGGGGCTTTGGAAATAGGGAACGCTTGGGTTTTCCTAGAAGGGTTAGAATCAGGAGGGAGCCTGCCTTGGGCGGCCCCTTCACACATACAACCTTCCTAGGGTTGTTCAACACGAGCCGAGGTGGCTCGACCAAAATTTGCCCCAGGTTAGCCTCATGGGCCTGGGAGCTTGATAAACAAGGGGAGTTTATGATCCCCTGAAGCTGTGGGTGACTCTCACCTAGGATCACTACGACCTGGTCCCTAAAAGGGATCTTGACACACCTGTGGAAGGTGGATGGCACAGCGCACAAACTGTGTATCCGGGGTCTTCCTAACAACAGGTTATAATGGGGGTGGATGTCCAAGACATGGAACAACCCCGTGTGTTCGATCCCTCCCATTTCCATTGGGAGTTCGATGGATCCTAAAGGTCTAGACGCATTCCCATCGTATCCAGTGATAACGATGGGGCTTGGGTTCACTGAAGTCAAGGTGACTCCGATTTTATACGCCACATGAACTGGAAGGATGTTGAGCCCTCCTCCACCATCGACTAGGCACCTGTCTAGAGAGTGGTTGTTCAGAACCACCTCGATATGCAGGGCCTGGTTGTGGGATTCGTAGGGTCTATCTACATCATCTTCCAAGAAAGTGATGGGCGATTTTGCTCCTAATAAAGCCACTTGGGCAGACAAGGATTCCAGACTTATGTTCGAATCAACCTTGGCCCTTTCTAGAATTTTCTCTAATACAAGTCTATGCCTAGGCGAGGTTTGTATAAGCTCTAAGATAGACATGTGAATAGGAATCTTTGAAAGGTGGTTTTCAAAGTCATAAGGATTTAGGATGACTTTGTCCTTATCTGCTTTTGGCAGAACACTAGGGATACATGCTTTTGAGGGGCCAGGCACACTGACCACCTTTTGAGCACCTTGAAGGTACGGGGGTTGATAGATCCTCTCGGATCTAGTGACTTCCCCCACGACCAGCCTAGGGTTCGCTCTAATTTTGGCTCTAAGGATGAGCTGAGGATAACCTTGGATTTTCAAAGCGGGTTTTGCCGGGGATTCCACTTTTGGTGGTCCCCGAATGACGACTTGGGCGGGCTTCTTGTACAGTACAAGAATGGGCACACAAGTGGGTCGACCAGACTCTGGTTTTTGCGCTAGTTCCTTAGAAATGGTGAGGGTACGTACCTCCTTTCCTTTCCCACTGCCACTGGCATGTTTGGGAAAGGGTTCTTTGAAGATAGCTTGAGGTGGCTCAGGTTCCGTAGTGACCTGGAGCCGGCCTTCTGCTATCAAGTTCTCAATTTTATTTAAGAGGGAGAAGCAGCGTTTGGTATCATGGCCTTTGAGCCGATGATACTTACAAAATCGGTTTAAATACCCCCCTTTGGAAGTGACTCCTTCGGGGATTTTCGGGAGTTCTATCATGCCCTGGGCAAGTAGGAGGTCTAGGACCTCCGACACAGGTTGCCCCAGCAGAGTGTACTCCCGTTTTTCAACCGGTTTTTGAAAGTTTCGCTCCCTCTTATTTTCTAACTTTTCAAAATTTTTGGAAGTGCCTGCTACGCCTGGATCCACCCGGACATTGGCGATTTTATGGGGTTTTGCCCCTTTGTCCATCGTGGGTAGCCCGTATGTGATGGGCTTTTCCAAGCGGGTTTTGGAAACGGCACTTCCTTTCTATAAGTGAGCGTATGTCCCTTTTCGCAAGTTGGTCTCGAAAAGGGAGGCCTTTTTGATCAACTTATGGAAAGTTGAGATCTCATGGAGCGAGAGAAGGGTTTTTAACTCGCTTTTAAAGTTATCCAGGATGAGCATTACTGCGCATCCTTCGGATATGGGCTCTCGCACTTGGCCCAAAAGTGACCTCCATCTTATAATGAAGGCATGTACGTCTTCGTTCATGCCTTGCTTTGTATCTCTTAAGGTATTTAGAGTCGGCGTGACTTCTACGTTATGTGTAAATCTTTGCATGAAGCAGTTCACTAACTCTTCAAAAGTAGTGAACTGGCTTAAGTCGTAGGAAGCCAGCCATTTGGTAGCTGTGCCTTTAAGGGATAAAGGAAACCAATACACCCATTTCATCGAGTCCTTTTTCTTCTTAGGGGCTCGACGCGAGAAAAGCTGCAAGTGAGACCTAGGGTCTCCCATGCCATCATACCGATGGAAATTCGGTATTTCATCGTCACTGTCTGTTTTGTAATCCATAGGAAGGAAATCAGACAGGGCGTAGCTTCTTTTCTCTTTATTCTGCCCTTTCAGCAACTGTTGTAGGGCTTTACGGTCCTTTTGTGTGAAGGACTCGTGGTATTGGTTGCCTTCCATTACGGAGGCCTCTTTGTGCTTGCAAGGTTTTTCAGATTTTTGCTTAGGCCTTTGTTCACCGTTTGATGAACACAAATCGCCTACTTCAGCCTCTTGGCTGAGAGCATCGATTTTGGCCTCAAACTCCCTTCTCAGGTCCTCGATCTCATCTAGTTTTATTTTCTTTTTGAAAATCCTCCTAGAGTGAGAACTTGATGCACATGAGCCTTGGCTCGACACTTCACTTGGATTGGATTTTGACATGCTTTTCAAGCTTTTTCAAAATTTCCTAAGTACAAGCAAAGAAAACAAGTTAAAATGACACCTTTTTTTTAACAAAAATTTCGCAAAACTTCTACCTTAAAAACTCGATTTTTGAAAGGCTCACGTCCCACCGGGCGTGCCAATCTCTGTAGACGCGCGAAAAATCCCCACGCCTCTTCGCCCTTTTCTGGGCTTGGAGTGGATCCTCTCCTGCGTCTAAGGCCTATTTATGTAAACAGGGCGTGCCAGCTAGCTTACCTAAGCTAGCGAATATATATTTTAAACTGACTTCTAATCGTGGCGACTGTGAGTAAGTGAGCTCTTGTCGTCGCAGACCTTCTTGCACCGATGCGCAAGGATCAGTCTGTACGCTTTGCAAAAATCGAGTTTTTTGGATAGAAAGCCTACGAAGCGGTTCGAGGTGTTTAATTCGGGTCTTTTAGATGCGATTGGAGATTTTAGATCACGTGGATTTGCACGTGCCTAAGTCTTTCCTTTTATCCCTTTATGGGCCACCTAGTTTGTGTGTTATGAACACTCCACTACATGGGCGAATTTGAACGGGGCTTGCTTTGATGCAATATGCGTCCTACCTCGTGGTATGGCATAGATGCAATGCAAACTCACGCTACTCCAAAGGGAAAACCCAAATATAAAGACAATGCTGAAGGGAAATAACCGAAGGGAGATACGTATATAGAGTTTGTATATGGGCCCTTACTCGGGTCTTGCAAATAAGAGCGAAGGCTCAATGTGGGTGCATGCTTGAATTGAAAGACTTACACACACAACATGAAATTAAACCCAAATATAATTTGCAATATGGCCTTGACTAAGGTCTTGGGAATAAGAGCGAAAGCTCAATGTGTGTGAGTGCTTGAATTGAAGTACTACGCACACAACATGAAATTAAACCCAAATAGTATAACACGGCTGTAGACACCGAAAATTTTCACTTGCGGGTTCTTAGGCCTGAAGTGAACCTTTTCGCAATCTACTTCGCTTTATGGGCGTGCCAGCTAGTTTACTTTAACTAGCAAAGTATGTTTTGAAAATAATCTGACTTTTGAAAGGCGATTGTAGGCAAGCGGGATTTTTACGTCGCAGACCTTCTTGCACCGATGCGCAAGGGTCAGTCTGTACGCTTAGAGACTTCGTTTTGAAACAAGTTTAACTCAAAATATATTTTGAATGAAGAAGTGTTTTAAAACCTTTTGAAAACCATGCATTTGGGCGATTTTGACTTTATAAGGGTTGGACGACCCTAAGTTTTGCACGATTTGATTCGGGTTTGTACGATTCTCAGATTTTAGATCACGTGGATTTGCACGTGCCTAAGTCTTTCTTTTTATCCCTTTATGGGCCACCTAGGTGTGTGTTATGAACACTCCACTACATGGGGCGAATTTGAGCGGGAGTACGGGGCTTGCTTCGATGCAATATGCGTCCTACCTCGTGGTATGGCGTAGATGCAATGCAAACTCACGCTACTCCAAAGGGAAAACCCGAATTTAAAAGACAATGCCGAAGGGAAATTGCCGAAGGGAAATAACCGAAGGGAAATGACTTGTAAAGTAAATAGCCGAAGGGAAATGACTTGTAAAGTAAATAGCGGAAGGGGAAATATGGCTATATCTTAAGAGCGGAAAGGCTCAATTGTGTAAGTGTGTGTCGTGTATATATTGAAAGACAACGCACACGACTTGAACCTTAAAACCCGAATCTTAAAGACGTAGCCGAAAGAAATACTTTATATAGAGTATATGTAGGGGCCCTTACTTGGGTCTTGTAAATAAGAGCGAAGGCTCAATGTGTGTGCGTGCTTGAATTGAAAGACTTACACACACGACATGAAATGAAACCCAAATATAAATTGCAGTATGCCTTGACTAAGGTCTTGGGAGTAAGAGCGAAAGCTCAATGTGTGTGAGTGTAGAATTGAAGTACTACGCACACGACATAAATGAAACCCAAATATAACTGCAATAAGGCCTTTACTAAGGTCTTGGGAGTAAGAGCGAAGGCTCAATGTGTGTGCGTGTGGAAAATGGAAAGACAACACACACGACTTAATTAAAAACCCCCTTGACTTAAAATATATAAATATAACTATATATTAAGGGCTGGTTAGGCCCGTGTGTGTGCAAAAAGTGTACGACTAAGAGCGGAAAGGCTCAAGTGCGCGTGTGTGTGGGTGTGTCAAACCACGTTATTACAATCGGGGGGAGACGAAGCTCCTTTACTACAACCCCGTATCAAAATTTAATTGAATATAAAGCAAGTTAATGTAATAGACCAAGTTTAGACACTTACAAATAGCTGGTCCATGTTCAACTTGCTTGCACGTGGGCTCACGGTTCACCTTGGGCAGCCAAGAGGGGGTTATCCTAGGGGGCTTTGAGAGAGGTTCTATGGGGCACGATTAGGGTCTTAGGGGAACTAAGGTTCGGCCAAGATGGGGGCTGTGTAGGGTATGTCCTAGGGTCTGTCCTAGGGTACAGGTCACGGCCAGGGTGCAGGTTGGGTCGGCAGGAAGGTGGACAGGGCGGCAGGAAGGTGGACAGGGCGGCAAGGAGGCGTCTGGCGCCTGGCGCAGCAGACGGGCGCCTGACGCGGCTGCAGTGGCGCGGGGCGCGCTGTGGCGCAGGACGCGCTGCGGCGCGGGGCGTGCAGGCAGGCGAGGGGGCGCGCGGCAGGCAGCAGGGAGCGCTGTGGCGCGTGGAGCGCTGTGGCGCGTGGCGCGGCAGGCAACAGGGGCGCGCGGCAGGACTCAGGGCGCGCGGCAGGCGCTGGTTGCTCACGGCCGGCCGGGGTGAAGTTGTTGGGGTTTGTTAGGGATGGTTTGAGGCGGTTGGGGTTAGGTTAGGTCTAGTTAGGGTTCAGTTAGGGTTAGGTTGGTTCAGTTAGGGTTAGGTTCAGTTAGGGTTAGGTAGGTTCGAACCTAGGCTAGGTTGGGGTTAGGTTTACCTCTTGGAGCCGGTCCTTCTTGGCTTGAGCCCACGTCTCCAAACGGTTGCAGCCACTTGGTCCAGCCCACCTTGGTTGCAGCCACTTGGTCTAGACCCACTTAGCCCACATGGCTTGAACCCACCTCACCCAATGAGCCCACATGGCTAGGTCTATCACTCCCTCTCTCTCCTCCCAAATATTTGCATGAACCCTTTACATGGACCCCCTCACCTCTATTTATAGAGATTTGAGGTGGGTCTTGGATTTGGGTTTGGGTTTGGGGTTTGGATCCATACCCAAATCCAAACACTATTTGGATCTGGATATTGGATCTCGGATATTTTGAGATCTGTATCCGATCCAAACCCAATATTTTTATGGATACGGATCTGGATATTTTGATCCAGATCCGATCCAATCCAAACACTATTTGGATCCAATCCAAATCCAAACACTATTTGGATCGACCCAAACACTATTTGGATTGGCCCAAATCCAAACACTATTCATTACATGGATTTGGATCTGGATATATATGGTCCAGATCCAAATCAAAATTCTTCGGACAGTCCTTCTTGGCTTCTCGAGGCGAACGATCTGTGCGGGCACTGGCTTCATCAGCGCTCCGTCTGGTGCTGGGTTTTCCCCAACTTTGTCGTCCGGACTCCGTCTCGCCGTTCTGGACTCCGTTGAGCTTTTGATCAAACGGGCTCAGCCTTCTTTTGTTTTTTTATCAGGGAGTGGCTTCTGAAGCTCTGGGCTTGAATCCTCTTCGGGCCTAGGGTCTTCTTTTGCCTTCTGTACCTGTTTTCACATTTCAAAACAGGTCGTCGTTTTGGCTCAAACGAGCTTTTTGGTGTTTTGAGAGTTTTTGAAATATAGAAGATTTGGGGTGTTTACAGATGCCCCTCTTTGGCATTATCCAAATGTATTTGGATAATGGCAAAGAAGAAACACCCCATTTTGGTTTTTCTCTCAAATTTTCTCGAGAATACACCATTTATTTCGCAAAAACCCTGTTTTCTTTTTACACAGGTGGGGATTTTTAGCAAAAGGGGTCTTTTCCTAGCTATTTCCCTATATGTATGATCATGCACGAATGACTCTTTGAATGCATGCATGAGAAAAATTTTATTTTTTTGTTTTTGAGCCCTAAGAGAGCCTTTTGAGGCTGGTTGCTCCGAGCAGGTTTTTACCCATGTCTTTTTGACATTCGTGGGTTTTTCGAAAGTTTCTTTTTGAAAAGGAACTCCTTTTAACTTGTATCAAAAAGGACTTCCATTTTTCATACTTCCCTTCATTCGGGTTTCAATACCTGCTACTCAGTAGAGGTTTTTGGGTAGGAAAACTTGGAAAACATTTCAAAGTTCCATTTCCTACAAAACAGAGTCGAGTTCTCAAACAAAATGAAATCCAAATAAGCCGATTTTATTCGTACTTTAGGATTTTTGCAAATTTGCATCTTTTTCCTCGGGGATAAGCCGTAGGGATATGGGAAAGAGATACCACGGTCCCTTCTGAAGCGTCCCGTGGTTTTAGGCAAAGAATCGGAAAATCGCTCTTTGGAGCTTTGGCTTTTTGTTTCTTTTTCATAGAGGGTCTCCCTTTGGGAGTATTTTTTCATTAATCCCTCTTTTCTTTAAAGGAGAGCAGCTCTTTGGAGGAGTTTTTGTATTCCCTGTTTATGAAGGGAAGACCTCTTTGGGAGGAGTGTTTTTATATCTCCTTTTTCTTTTGAACGAGAAGACCTCTTTCGGAGGAGTTTTTGTATTCCCTGTTTATGAAGGGAAGACCACTTTCGGAGGAGTTTTTGTATTCTCGATTTTTTTTTCTTTCTTTTGAAAATAGCCAATTTTCCTTTTCGGAGAGAAAGTAGGATGGGGGAGGGCTTATCCCTTTGGTTACTCGATTCAAACGAGATCGTCCTATTTCTTAATAGCATCTGCTATTCGAAAATATTTTGATATTTTGAACAAGGCTTAATCTTGTAAGCCAGGGTTCTTTGAAATATAGCCAATTCATTTTTGGAAGACTCTACTTTTCGAAAAGTATAGATTCCTCCATTCGGGGTTATACAATCTACTTCGATCCTTCTTTTAAGAAGTTTCAAAGGAGTTCGATTTTTTTCAAAATCCTTTTGAAAAAGAATTCAACATAAACCCTTTTGAATATTCGGGCATTTTCGGGGTTTTGCTAATTTCTACCCACAATATCAACAAATTTCTACTTTTTGTTGCCCTTTTGAAGACATGGGGATATTTCTACTCGAGTTTGCCACCCTTTTGGGGCTTTCTTCGGGGTGATATGATGCATGATATGCACTCCATGTGTTTTTAAAATGGAAATACATGTTTTTATGCAACCATGAACACATGAAATGTATCTCACAAATCACGAAGGAGATGCATTCGCTTATCCATGGAAAGTGTCTAGGGGCTGTGTTTAAAAATGCCCCTAGCTTGATGGGAATTTCGCATGGCCATATGGTGAAGGGCCATGGTTTTTCAAAGGGATTTTGGATGGACAATGGTATGTTCATGTCCATGCACTTCCATGGTTTTTCTAACATGATCATGATACTTTTTGCTCAAGGATGGGAAACATAACCAGCCCTAAGTGATCGTCATGGCCATCAGGTTTTAGTTTTGACATGGTCTCCATATTTCATCGTGAGATTCATGTTCTTTATCCTAACACAATCAAGGTTTTTATATAAACCAGAAGTTGAAGAAAATCTTTCTTTTCAAAGCCATGAAAGGTTTTTGTGAAATGCTAACCCTTTTTCGAGATTCTCATTTCCTTTTTAAAATTTGCCTCGAAGGTGTTGGTTTTGATTTGTATGGAGACATGCCTATGAAGGCTCGATACTTAGGGGGTCGACTCTTATTGCCCCTTTGATTTTGCAAAACCCTGAATTCGATTTCTAGAATGATGTCTAGACTCGATGCATATGAATGATTTCAAAGTGTAATGCATGATGCTTATGCACACACTATGGGTTAACTTATTTCTAAAAATCCCCAATTTTCCATAAGTTAAGGATTTTTGCGAAGTTCAGGAAGCTTGGAGGTGTTTATTCCTCCTTGCTTTGGTGATTCTCGAGCTTTTCATTTTTGAAAAAGCTCTAGGCAAAATGGTGGATAGGACCAGCTTTTTGGACACTTGGTTTCAGGGAGTATATACAATTTTCGAAAGCATTTTTACAATTTTTCGAAAATGGGCTTTGTACATGGCCAAAGGCTTTTGGAAATAAATTTCTTTTTGTAATTTTCGTTTTTCCAAATGTTTTTGAGATTTTGAGAGTTTTCAACTTTTTTTGTCTTTTTCAAAAGTAGGGATCTTCCATTGAACCTTCAAAGAAAACATTCATGAATCAGACTCTAATCAGATAGGTCTAAGACATGGGTTTCGGTTTTAGAGGTTCTACAAGGCACCCTTGACCCAGATGGTCTTAGGTGGCGGCTCTGGTGGTATGGGTGGGCTGTAGCCCAGTCCATATCGTTCCCTATTGGTCTTAGGTAGGACAGGCTCAAGCCTACCTTGGTTTCGGGTTCCCAGCCCGCGCGTAGGGTTTATATCCCATATTCAGAATCATGTTCCAAGACTTTTTGCTTTTCGAAAAGTTTTGGTATAAATCATGGTCTTGGAACATGGAATCGTCCATGTTGGGGACATATACCCTTTTGGATATCGGGAGTTTGGATTCCGGGGTGATGGAAGACTTGGGCTTCCATACAAACCTGGTTTGGGAGACTTTGCCCTCAAGGAAAGCCAAGCTTGGTTCCTTGAGGAGTTTTGGACATAGCAGGGTTATGGAAAACTTATGGTTCCATACCCTATTTTGGGAAAAATTTACTTCAAGGGGAGCCATGCAAGGTCCCTTGAAGTTTTTGACTTGGTCCCTAGGTTCAACTCGTGGTGCCCCTAGGGATTGATTTTTTTGTTTCAAAGCCATAGCCTTGGCTCCAGGGCACAGGACTAGGCTCGAAGAAGTGGGTTTTTCTATGGTAGGGTTATGAGCTCCTAAGATGTCGATGCATGCATTAGGGGTCTCCATGTCTACCATTTTCGAAACTTCTTTTTGTTTTTGAAATTCCTTTGAATGGTGCGCGACAGTTGGCGCACCTTGAAAATCCTCAAGTTTTGGCACAGTTTGTGGGTTTGTGTGTGCAAAGGGGTTATCCAATGCATCTGATGACCCTACATGAAGAAGAGAGTCTTGAGAAGGATGGGTTTCAGGCATACCTCTTTGTGGCTTGTCTACCTTTTCAGGGTGAGAGCAAGCCGATTTTCCGGGTAACTCTGTTTTGAGCCCCCGGGGTTTAACGAGGCGTTTCCTTTCGAAACCTTCCTGTTTTTCACTCTCGTTCCTTTGTAGGGTGTGGACTTCATGTCCCACTGTATGTGTGTGCCTAGAATTAGGACTTTTACTTGAAGTTTTCGAAATTCCAAAATTTTGTTTTTCAATTTTTTGGTCTTTTTCCAAATTTTCAAGATTTTTTTGGTTTTTTGAAATAGAACAATCTTTTTTTGGTTTTTCTATGGATTTTGAAAAGCTTGAAGTTGTAGGAGTGGACGACTTATCCCTTTGCCGGGATTTGTCTCTAATCTCCAATCCTTCGTTGAGTTTGAGATCGGTTTTCAATTCACGATCTGTATGTGCCCTCGAAGAGCTGCTATGTGTTCGATGGGCTTTAAGCTCCTTGCTTAAAGCATCCATCTTTTGAAATATTTTTTCAATCTCATCGAGCTCTCTTTGGGCTTTATCTGATTTGAAAACCTCTTTTAGTTTACTCAACGAAGATTTTTGTAGCTTTCTATCCATTTTCATGCAATTTTCCTAAGTATGCACGATTTTTGAAAAACACTCTTTTTTTCGAAAATTTGAGTATAACTCGTTTGTTTGAAGTCTGCTTAAGTCCCGGGTCCCACCGGGCGTGCCAAATTGTAGATACCGAAAATTTTCACTTGCGGGTTCTTAGGCCTGAAGTGAACCTTTTCGCAATCTACTTCGCTTTATGGGCGTGCCAGCTAGTTTACTTTAACTAGCAAAGTATGTTTTGAAAATAATCTGACTTTTGAAAGGCGATTGTAGGCAAGCGGGATTTTTACGTCGCAGACCTTCTTGCACCGATGCGCAAGGGTCAGTCTGTACGCTTAGAGACTTCGTTTTGAAACAAGTTTAACTCAAAATATATTTTGAATGAAGAAGTGTTTTAAAACCTTTTGAAAACCATGCATTTGGGCGATTTTGACTTTATAAGGGTTGGACGACCCTAAGTTTTGCACGATTTGATTCGGGTTTGTACGATTCTCAGATTTTAGATCACGTGGATTTGCACGTGCCTAAGTCTTTCTTTTTATCCCTTTATGGGCCACCTAGGTGTGTGTTATGAACACTCCACTACATGGGGAGAATTTGAGCGGGAGTACGGGGCTTGCTTCGATGCAATATGCGTCCTACCTCGTGGTATGGCGTAGATGCAATGCAAACTCACGCTACTCCAAAGGGAAAACCCGAATTTAAAAGACAATGCCGAAGGGAAATTGCCGAAGGGAAATAACCGAAGGGAAATGACTTGTAAAGTAAATAGCCAAAGGGAAATGACTTGTAAAGTAAATAGCGGAAGGGGAAATATGGCTATATCTTAAGAGCGGAAAGGCTCAATTGTGTAAGTGTGTGTCGTGTATATATTGAAAGACAACGCACACGACTTGAACCTTAAAACCCGAATCTTAAAGACGTAGCCGAAAGAAATACTTTATATAGAGTATATGTAGGGGCCCTTACTTGGGTCTTGTAAATAAGAGCGAAGGCTCAATGTGTGTGCGTGCTTGAATTGAAAGACTTACACACACGACATGAAATGAAACCCAAATATAAATTGCAGTATGCCTTGACTAAGGTCTTGGGAGTAAGAGCGAAAGCTCAATGTGTGTGAGTGTAGAATTGAAGTACTACGCACACGACATAAATGAAACCCAAATATAACTGCAATAAGGCCTTTACTAAGGTCTTGGGAGTAAGAGCGAAGGCTCAATGTGTGTGCGTGTGGAAAAGACGTGGAAAGACAACACACACGACTTAATTAAAAACCCCCTTGACTTAAAATATATAAATATAACTATATATTAAGGGCTGGTTAGGCCCGTGTGTGTGCAAAAAGTGTACGACTAAGAGCGGAAAGGCTCAAGTGCGCGTGTGTGTGGGTGTGTCAAACCACGTTATTACAATCGGGGGGAGACGAAGCTCCTTTACTACAACCCCGTATCAAAATTTAATTGAATATAAAGCAAGTTAATGTAATAGACCAAGTTTAGACACTTACAAATAGCTGGTCCATGTTCAACTTGCTTGCACGTGGGCTCACGGTTCACCTTGGGCAGCCAAGAGGGGGTTATCCTAGGGGGCTTTGAGAGAGGTTCTATGGGGCACGATTAGGGTCTTAGGGGAACTAAGGTTGGGCCAAGATGGGGGCTGTGTAGGGTATGTCCTAGGGTCTGTCCTAGGGTACAGGTCAAGGCCAGGGTGCAGGTTGGGTCGGCAGGAAGGTGGACAGGGCGGCAGGAAGGTGGACAGGGCGGCAAGGAGGCGTCTGGCGCCTGGCGCAGCAGACGGGCGCCTGACGCGGCTGCAGTGGCGCGGCAGGCAGCAGGGAGCGCTGTGGCGCGTGGAGCGCTGTGGCGCGTGGCGCGGCAGGCAACAGGGGCGCGCGGCAGGACTCAGGGCGCGCGGCAGGCGCTGGTTGCTCACGGCCGGCCGGGGTGAAGTTGTTGGGGTTTGTTAGGGATGGTTTGAGGCGGTTGGGGTTAGGTTAGGTCTAGTTAGGGTTCAGTTAGGGTTAGGTTGGTTCAGTTAGGGTTAGGTTCAGTTAGGGTTAGGTAGGTTCGAACCTAGGCTAGGTTGGGGTTAGGTTTACCTCTTGGAGCCGGTCCTTCTTGGCTTGAGCCCACGTCTCCACGGTTGCAGCCACTTGGTCCAGCCCACCTTGGTTGCAGCCACTTGGTCTAGACCCACTTAGCCCACATGGCTTGAACCCACCTCACCCAATGAGCCCACATGGCTAGGTCTATCACTCCCTCTCTCTCCTCCCAAATATTTGCATGAACCCTTTACATGGACCCCCTCACCTCTATTTATAGAGATTTGAGGTGGGTCTTGGATTTGGGTTTGGGTTTGGGGTTTGGATCCATACCCAAATCCAAACACTATTTGGATCTGGATATTGGATCTCGGATATTTTGAGATCTGTATCCGATCCAAACCCAATATTTTTATGGATACGGATCTGGATATTTTGATCCAGATCCGATCCAATCAAAACACTATTTGGATCCAATCCAAATCCAAACACTATTTGGATCGACCCAAACACTATTTGGATTGGCCCAAATCCAAACACTATTCATTACATGGATTTGGATCTGGATATATATGGTCCAGATCCAAATCAAAATTTCTTCGGACAGTCCTTCTTGGCTTCTCGAGGCGAACGATCTGTGCGGGCACTGGCTTCATCAGCGCTCCGTCTGGTGCTGGGTTTTCCCCAACTTTGTCGTCCGGACTCCGTCTCGCCGTTCTGGACTCCGTTGAGCTTTTGATCAAACGGGCTCAGCCTTCTTTTGTTTTTTTATCAGGGAGTGGCTTCTGAAGCTCTGGGCTTGAATCCTCTTCGGGCCTAGGGTCTTCTTTTGCCTTCTGTACCTATTTTCACATTTCAAAACAGGTCGTCGTTTTGGCTCAAACGAGCTTTTTGGTGTTTTGAGAGTTTTTGAAATATAGAAGATTTGGGGTGTTTACAACGACCCTTACTTGGGTCTTTCAAATAAGAGCGAATGCTCAATGTGTGTGAGCGCTTGAATTGAAAGACTTACACACACGACATGAAATGAAAACCCAAATAGTATAGGTCGGCCCTTACTTGGGTCTTTCAAATAAGAGCGAAGGCTCAATGTGTGTGAGTGTTTGAATTGAAAGACTTACACACATGACATGAAATGAAAACCCAAATAGTATAGGTCGGCCCTTACTTGGGTCTTTCAAATAAGAGCGAAGGCTCAATGTGTGTGAGTGCTTGAATTGAAAGACAACACACCCAACTTAAGCAAAACCCTACAAAAATTAAAGTATATGTATCTATTTATGTATTAGGGGCTGATTAGGCCCGTGTGTGTTCAAAATCGTGCACAACTAAGAGAGTGCACGTGTGTGGGTGTGCCAAGCCACGTTATTACAAGCGGGGGGAGACTATGCTCCGTTATTACAACCCCGTATCGAATTGAATCTCAAGCAAGTATACAACTAAAGACCGAGTTAGGCACTTACTAATAGCTGGTCCGAAGATGCCTTGCTTGAGTGTGGGCTTGGCCTTCGCCTTGGGCTGCAAAAGGGAGCTCCGCGAGGTTGAACGGCTGTAGACACGCGAAAATCCCCGCCTCTCGCCTTTTCAGGGCTCGGAGCAGATCCTCTCGTGTGTCTAAGGCCTATATATGCAAACAGGGCGTGCCAGCTAGCTTACCTAAGCTAGCGAAGATATTTTTAACACTGACTTCTAAACATGGCGACTGTGAGCAAGTAAGCTCTTGTCGTCGCAGACCTTCTTGCACCGATGCGTAAGGGTCAGTCTGTACGCTTTGCAAAAATCGAGTTTTGGGATAGAAAGCCTACGAAGCGGTTCGAGCTGTCTATTTCGGGTCTTTAAAATGCGATTGCATGTTTTAGATCACGTGGATTTGCACGTGCCTAAGTCTTTTCTTTTATCCCTCTTCGGGCCACCTAGTTTGTGTGTTATGAACACTCCACTACATGGGCGAATTCGAGCGGGGCTTGCTTTGATGCAATATGCGTCCTACCTTGTGGTATGGCATAGATGCAATGCAAACTCACGCTACTCCAAAGGGAAAACCCGAAATGTAAAGACAATACTGAAGGGAAATAACCGAAGGGAAATATGTATATAGAGTATGTATATGAACCCTTACTCGGGTCTTGCAAATAAGAGTGAAGGTTCAATGTGGGTGCGTGCTTGAGTTGAAAGACTTACACACACGACATGAAATTAAACCCAAATATAAATTGCAGTATGGCCTTGACTAAGGTCTTGGGAGTAAGAGCGAAGGCTCAATGTGTGTGAGAGTGCTTGAATTGAAGTACTACACACACGACATAAATGAAACCCAAATATAACTGCAATAAGGCCTTTACTAAGGTCTTGGGAATAAGAGCTAAGGCTCAATGTGTGTGAGAGTGCTTGAATTGAAAGACTTACACACACGACATGAAATTAAACCCAAATAGTATAACACGGCCCTTACTTGGGTCTTTCAAATAAGAGCGAAAGCTCAATGTGTGTGAGAGTGCTTGAATTGAAAGACTTACTCACACGACATGAAATGAAACCCAAATAGTATAGGTCGTCCCTTACTTGGGTCTTTCAAATAAGAGCGAAAGCTCAATGTGTGTGAGTGCTTGAATTGAAAGACAACGCACCCAACTTAATCTAAAACCCTTCGAAAATGAAAGTATATGTATATACTTATGTATTATGGGCTGATTAGGCCCGTGTGTGTTCAAAATCGTGCACAACTAAGAGAGTGCATGTGTGTGGGTGTGCCAAGCCACGTTATTACAAGCGAGGGGAGACTATGCTCCGTTATTACAACCCCGTATCAAATTGAATCTCAAGCAAGTATACAACTAAAGACCGAGTTTAGGCACTTGCTTGAGCGTGGGCTTGGCCTTCGCCTTGGGTTGCAAACGGGAGCTCCGCGAGGGTGAACGACAAAGGGTGCTGGCCGGCTGCAAATGGGGCGTGGGATAGGTGCCTTGAAGATGGCTGGCTACAAGTGGGTGTCACCTTGGTGTCGGGGATTAAAGGGGCTAGGCCAAGTATGTATGTAGGGTCACGAATGGAGAGTATAGAGTGTTAAGGAATATGGACCTAAGGGGAGTTTAAGGGAAGGCCGAATGGAAGTCCTAGGGGAATGTGGTGTAGCGGGCTGCTAGGATGACTAGGTTCGGCTGAGTGAGAAGGGTGGCAGCAAAGGGGAATGGCTGGTGGTAGGGTGTTGTGGTAGGGTTTTGGTGGCTGGGAGTGGAGAGGGAGTAGAGAAGGTGAGACGAAGTAAGGGGTACTAACCGAATGGAAAGAAGATGGCGCTCGGCTTGAAAGAAGCTGGGCAAGTAGTGAGGCTCGGCCGGGAGGTGGTGGAGATGGTGGTGCAAATGGTGGTGAGATGGAGGGATGGTGGTGGTGCAGGTGGAGCAGGTTCAGCTGGGCTGGGAAGTGGGGTCCCGGCTGGGCTTGGGGAAGGCGGCTAGATAGGAGAACCCGCCCCCAAGGGGGGGGGTTTATATAGGGATGGGTAGGTCGGTTAGGGCTGGGTTTGGGGTAGTGGTTAGGTGGTTTAGGTAGGGTGGTATGAAGATAAGGTGGGCTGGAAAGGGTAGGGCCAGATATTTTAAAAACTGGTGGTTTGGGTAGATTGTGGGCTAGGGGTGGTTTAGGGGTTTAGGGCTAGGTTAGGTGGTTGGGTTTTAGGGTGAGGTTTAATGAGCTAGGTGTAGACGCGCGAAAATCCCCGCCTCTTCGCCTCTTTCGGGGCTTGGAGTGGATCTTCTCGTGTGTCTAAGGCCTATGTATACAAATAGGGCGTGCCAGCTAGCTTACTTAAGCTAGCGAAGATATTTTTATCACTGACTTCTAAACGTGGCGACTGTGAGCAAGTAAGCTCTTGTCGTCGCAGACCTTCTTGCACCGATGCGCAAGGGTCAGTCTGTACGCTTTTGCAAAAATCGAGTTTTGGAGAGAAAGTCTACGAAGCGGTTCGAGGTGTCTATTTCGGGTCTTTAAGATGCGATTGCATATTTTAAATCACGTGGATTTGCACGTGCCTAAGTCTTTTCTTTTATCCCTTTTTGGGTCGCCTAGTTTGTGTGTTATGAACACTCCACTACATGGGCGAATTCGAGCGGGGCTTGTTTCGATGCAATATGCGTCCTACCTCGTGGTATGGCGTAGATGCAATGCAAACTCACGCTACTCCAAAGGGAAAACCCGAAATGTAAAGACAATACTGAAGGGAAATAACAGAAGGGAAATAACCGAAGGGAAATAACCGAAGGGAAATAACTGAAGGGAGATATGTATATATCTTATGTATATGAGCCCTTACTCGGGTCTTGCAAATAAGAGCGAAGGCTCAATGTGGGTGCGTGCTTGAATTGAAAGACTTACTCACACGACAAGAAATGAAACCCAAATAGTATAGGTTGGCCCTTACTTGGGTCTTTCAAATAAGAGCGAAAGCTCAATGTGTGTGAGAGTGCTTGAATTGAAAGACTTACTCACACGACATGAAACGAAACCCAAATAGTATAGGTCGGCCCTTACTTGGGTCTTGCAACTAAGAGCGAAAGCTCAATGTGTGTGAGAGTGCTTGAATTGAAAGACTTACTCACACGACATGAAATGAAACCCAAATAGTATAGGTCGGCCCTTACTTGGGTCTTTCAAATAAGATCGAAAGCTCAATGTGTGTGAGAGTGCTTGAATTGAAAGACTTACTCACACGACATGAAATGAAACCCAAATAGTATAGGTCGGCCCTTACTTGGGTCTTTCAAATAAGAGCGAAAGCTCAATGTGTGTGAGAGTGCTTTTATTGAAAGACTTACTCACACGACATGAAATGAAACCCAAATAGTATAGGTCGGCCCTTACTTGGGTCTTTCAAATAAGAGCGAAAGCTCAATGTGTGTGAGTGTTTGAATTGAAAGACAACGCACCCAACTTAAACAAAACCCTTCGAAAATGAAAGTATATATGTACACTTATATATTAGGGGCTGATTAGGCCCGTGTGTGCTAAAAATCGTGCATGACTAAGAGAGTGCACGTGTGTGGTTATGCCAAGCCACGTTATTACAAGCGGGGGGAGACTATACTCCGTTATTACAACCCCGTATCAAATTGAATCTCAAGCAAGTATACAACTAAAGACCGAGTTTAGACACTTACGAGTAGCTGGTCCGTAGAGGTCTTGCTTGAGCGTGGACTTGGCCTTGGGCTGCAAACGGGAGCTCCGCGAAGGTAGGTGATCAAGGGTGTTGGCCGGCTGCAAGTGGGGCACGGGATAGGCGCCTCGGAGGTGGCCGGTGGCAAGTAGATGGCGCCTCAAGGTAAGGGGTTTAAATGTGCTGAACGAGTGAGGTATTAGGATCACTAGGGGAGTTGGGTATTTAGGGAAACTGGACCTAAAAGGTGAGCTGGTGGGAAGGCCGAATAGGACACCTAGGGGAGGGCCGAATGGGAGATGATGGCTAGGTAGTGGCCGGCAGCTTGGGTTATACTAGGTTCGGCTAGGTTAAAATGGTGGTGGCAAAAGGAGCTGAGATGAAGGTAGGATGGGTGGCTAAGAGTGGAGAGGTGGTAGAGAAGCGGGCTAGGTAAGGTGCAGGGTACTTACCGAATTGGGAGAGGTGGCGGATGAAGTGGGAAGGTGGCGGGCAGGTGGTTGTCGGCTGGTTCGGTTGGGTGGAGGTGATGGCGTCCGGTTGAGGGATGGTGGTGATGGATGGAAGAGGGAAGGTGGCGGAGCAGGTGGGGGCTGGTGGAGCAGATGGAACAGGCGGAGGTGGGGAGTGGTCCCAGCTGGGTGAGAGATGGGAGAAGGAGAGGGCCGGCTGGGTGGAATGGTGGTTCCCACTTGGAAAACCCGCCCACAAGGAGGGGGGCTTAAATAGGGGATGGGTAGGTCGGTTAGGGCTGGGCTGTGGGTAGTGGTTAGGTGGTTTAGGTAGGATGGTATGTAGATAAGGTGGGCTGGAAGGGGTTGGGCCAGATATTTTAAAACTAGGGGTTTGGGTAAATCGTGGGCTAAGGGTGGTTTAGGGGTTTAGGGCTAGGTTAGGTGGTTGGGTTTTAGGGTGAGGTTTAGTGAGCTAGGTTAGGTGATTAGGCTAGGTTTAGGCTAGGATTATGGAAATTAATCTAGGTTTAGGGAAGGATTAGGGAAGTGGGTTAGGTGATTAGGTTGGGATTAGGACGGGATTAGGGAAGTGGGTTAGGTGATTAGGTTAAGATTAGGGGTGGATTAGGGGTTTAGGCTAGGTTTAGGCATTTTTGGCTAGGTTTAGGTGAAGGAGCTCCCTTAGCATGGCCCATAGACCTTGATCACCCCATGTTGGTGCAGCCCTAGGTTAGGTTTTAGCTAATTACAAGCTTAAACCCACTCAATTAGGCTAACCCACATGATTAACCCAAACTTGACACACAAGTCAAGCTTAATACAACACTCTTGATATTTTTCAACCCCACTCTCTCTCATGCCCAATATCCCACGTGAATTTCAAGTGGGCCCCACCTCCATTTATGAGAAGGTGATGTGGGCCATGGATATGGATATTGGATTGGATCTCTGGATCCAAATCCAAATCCAAGTCCACATATGGGTTTGGATTGGAATCTGGATATATATGGTCCAGATCCAATCCAAACTGAACTCTGACTCCTTCGAGCTGGGTTCGAAACGGACGATTCTTGCGGGGCCTGACAGCATCAGTACTCCGTCTGCGTTGGGTCTTCGCCAACATGGTCGTCCGCCTCCGTTTTTGCCTTCCGGAGATGACTTCAAATGATATTTTGGTAAGAACAGGGTCTTGGACGTTCGAGATCCTGGGGTGTGAATCAGATACAAGAGTTGCTGTGCCGGGCTCGACAGGTGCTCCGGTTCCGGGCTCTTCTTGGCTCTCCTAGTCCTGTCTTGATCGGGCCAAGCCACTTCGGGGTTTCAAAACATGTTTTAAAAGGGTTTTCAAAATCCATATTATATGTTTTAGAAAGATAAAGTTTAAAACATATGTACAGGGTTGTTTGGAAGGCTCCTGGGTTTCCAAACTCAAAATGGCCCTTTGGGGGCTGCTTGTATAAAACCAGATTTGTTTAAGAAATTCGTGGGATTTCGGGGTGTTTACAGATGCCCCTCTTTGGCCTTGTCCAAATAGATTTGGATAAGGGCAAAGATGACAAACACCCCTTTTAATGTCTCCCTAGATCTAGCCACGAAGAATATGGGATCGTCCCATTTTAGCAAAATCTCAATTTTACAAACTCTGGTAGGAGGAGATATCACGCCAAAGGGTTATACTATGGAATCTGGTCCTAAAATGGGATCATGTTTATGCAAGTATCATGCGTGGAATGCAGATGACATGGGTGTGGTGCCAAGAGTGGCGACCTCCCAGAGACCAGGTGTGGTCGAACTCTAGAGACTTACAAGGTCTATTGCTCCAAGTGAGCAAATCCTATGCTGTTCGATGTTCGGTTTTCAAAACTTATTTACAAAAGCTATTTACAAAAGGGACAACTGTCTTGAGCCTCGATCGTAAGGATCTCGAGCTCTTCGTGCTTGCCCTTGTTTGAGTCTTAACACTCGCTTATCTAGCGGAGATTTTATAAGAAGGCAAGTTTTATTTCAAATTCCTACGCCTTACTCGAAACGTCGAATTCTCAAACAAGATGAAATTCAAGTAAATCCTATTTTTACTTTAGGATTCCTCGAAATGAACCTTGCTTTAGCTTGGGATAAGCCAGGGATGGGAAAGAGATACCACGGTCCCTTCTGAAGTGTCCTGTGGTTTAAGGCATAGAAGGCGGAAAACTGCTCTTTTTGAGCTTTTTGGCCTCTTTTTCCTTTTTCTCATAGAGGGTCTCCCTTTGGGAGTATTTTTTCTTTAATCCCTCTTTTTCATAAGAGAATCGATTTTTCTTTTTGAAGTCTGGTTTCTTTCTTTTGGAAAGAGACTTTAAATGGGAAATTCCCTTTTGATTTGGGCCTTTGTTTTCCTTTTGGAAGGAGAAGAGAAGAGGGGAGGACTTATCCCAAGCCTACACTCGATCCATTCCAGATCAGCCTATTTAGAAATAGCACGTACTACTTGCAAGTATCTTGCTATGTTGAACTAGGCCTTTCTTTGTAAGATGAAGAATTTTGAAATGCAACCACGATTTTGAAAACTCCACTCTTTCACAAGTGCGAATTCTCTCACTTAGGGTCACACGAGTTGCTTCTGCACCTTATTCACACGTCTCAGGGCAGCTATCCCTTTAAAATTTTCAAAAACTGGAATTTAATCCAGATCCTACACATGATACTTCTTTAAGTATTGGATATTGATAGGATCTGCTAAATTCCTACCTTCTACATTGATCAACCAATACGATTTGTTCGTAGTGGTTGCTCGTACAACATAGGGTCCATCCCAGTTGGGGCGCCACTTGCCTAGGGGGTGTGGGCCACGATGGTGGATGGTTTTCAAGACCAGATCTCCCACTTCAAAGTGGCGAGG
The DNA here is from genome assembly GCA_036023115.1 of Brasenia schreberi. Classification (NCBI taxonomy): domain Eukaryota; kingdom Viridiplantae; phylum Streptophyta; class Magnoliopsida; order Nymphaeales; family Cabombaceae; genus Brasenia; species Brasenia schreberi. The sequence goes on from JAYKKT010000088.1 coordinate 12,556,126, forward strand.
TCTTATGTGTTTGCTATAATGTCGGGCTATCCTTTGCCGGTATGCACGAGCATGATCCATGGCCAGGAGTCGCCTCTCATCTAGCAAATCTAGTTCGGCCATCCTAGCATGCTGAAGCGTCTCTAGGGGGAGGTCGAGTGCAATGGATGTATGGAATGAATGCAGTTGGGTATGAATGAGAAGAATGGCGTTTGTGCCATAGACCAACTCGAATGGTGTGGCATTCGTGGGAGTCCGGATGGAAGTCCTATAAGCCCATAAGGCTTCATCCAGCTTCTCGTGCCACGTCCTACCCTTCTCTAAGGTTTTCTCAATGATACCAATGAGAGTCTTGTTTGTGGCTTCGGCTTGGCCGTTGCCTTGAGGGTAGTAGGGCGAGGAGAAGTGGTGAGTTATGCCATACGTGTTGCACAACTTGACCATCCGCTCATTCTTGAATGGGGTACCATTATCAGACACAAGGTCTCGTGGAACCCCAAATCGAGCCAAGATATTCCTCCGGATGAAAGCCACTACATGTTGCCCCATTACATTCGTTAGGGAAATGGCTTCCACCCACTTGGAGAAATACTCCGTGGCTGCTAAAATAAAACGATGCCCATTCGAGGCTTTTGGAAATATTGGGCCTACTATATCAAACGCCCACATGGTAAATGGCCAGGGGCTGACCACGGAATGCAATGCCGATGAAGGGATATGAATGGCGTGCCCATGCACTTAACATGGATGACACTTCCTAACATGATCGTGACAATCCTTTTTCAGGGTGGACCAAAAATAACCCCCTCTAAGTATTTTCATCGCCATCATGTTGGCATTAACATGACCTCCACATTCTCTGTCGTGGAACTCGTGCATCACTATCCTAGCCTCCTCTAGGTCGATACACCTAAGCAGAATGCCGGTAAAACTCTTTTTGTATAAGACCCCACCCAGAATGGTGTATCGGGTCAAAATCTTACGAATGAATGCCTTATCTTTGGATGTGGCATCCTCGGTGAATCCCCCATTTTCTAAAAATTATTTTATGTCATAGAACCAGGGTTTTTCAACAGACTCTGGGTTGTTTTGGCAAATATCCAAGTCGTGTGTGGATGGATGGGGCGCATGCCATATTTCCAAAGATCTGGTCCCTGAAATGGGATCGACCTTCAGGGCTGAACCCAAGGAGGAGAGGGCATCGGCGATGCCATTGTCCTCTTGTAGACACCGAAAATTTTCACTTGCGGGTTCTTAGGCCTGAAGTGAACCTTTTCGCAATCTACTTCGCTTTATGGGCGTGCCAGCTAGTTTACTTTAACTAGCAAAGTATGTTTTGAAAACAATCTGACTTTTGAAAGGCGATTGTAGGCAAGCGGGATTTTTACGTCGCAGACCTTCTTGCACCGATGCGCAAGGGTCAGTCTGTACGCTTAGAGACTTCGTTTTGAAACAAGTTTAACTCAAAATATATTTTGAATGAAGAAGTGTTTTAAAACCTTTTGAAAACCATGCATTTGGGCGATTTTGACTTTGTAAGGGTTGGACGACCCTAAGTCTTGCACGATTTGATTCGGGTTTGTACGATTCTCAGATTTTAGATCACGTGGATTTGCACGTGCCTAAGTCTTTCTTTTTATCCCTTTATGGGCCACCTAGGTGTGTGTTATGAACACTCCACTACATGGGGCGAATTTGAGCGGGAGTACGGGGCTTGCTTCGATGCAATATGCGTCCTACCTCGTGGTATGGCGTAGATGCAATGCAAACTCACGCTACTCCAAAGGGAAAACCCGAATTTAAAAGACAATGCCGAAGGGAAATTGCCGAAGGGAAATAACCGAAGGGAAATGACTTGTAAAATAAATAGCCGAAGGGAAATGACTTGTAAAGTAAATAGCGGAAGGGGAAATATGGCTATATCTTAAGAGCGGAAAGGCTCAATTGTGTAAGTGTGTGTCGTGTATATATTGAAAGACAACGCACACGACTTGAACCTTAAAACCCGAATCTTAAAGACGTAGCCGAAAGAAATACTTTATATAGAGTATATGTAGGGGCCCTTACTTGGGTCTTGTAAATAAGAGCGAAGGCTCAATGTGTGTGCGTGCTTGAATTGAAAGACTTACACACACGACATGAAATGAAACCCAAATATAAATTGCAGTATGCCTTGACTAAGGTCTTGGGAGTAAGAGCGAAAGCTCAATGTGTGTGAGTGTAGAATTGAAGTACTACGCACGCGACATAAATGAAACCCAAATATAACTGCAATAAGGCCTTTACTAAGGTCTTGGGAGTAAGAGCGAAGGCTCAATGTGTGTGCGTGTGGAAAATGGAAAGACAACACACACGACTTAATTAAAAACCCCCTTGACTTAAAATATATAAATATAACTATATATTAAGGGCTGGTTAGGCCCGTGTGTGTGCAAAAAGTGTACGACTAAGAGCGGAAAGGCTCAAGTGCACATGTGTGTGGGTGTGTCAAACCACGTTATTACAATCGGGGGGAGACGAAGCTCCTTTACTACAACCCCGTATCAAAATTTAATTGAATATAAAGCAAGTTAATGTAATAGACCAAGTTTAGACACTTACAAATAGCCGGTCCATGTTCAACTTGCTTGCACGTGGGCTCACGGTTCACCTTGGGCAGCCAAGAGGGGGTTATCCTAGGGGGCTTTGAGAGAGGTTCTATGAGGCACGGTTAGGGTCTTAGGGGAACTATAGGTTCGGCCAAGACGGGGGCTGTGTAAGGTATGTCCTAGGGTCTGTCCTAGGGTGCAGGTCACGGCCAGGGTGCAGGTTAGGTCGGCAGGAGGGTGGTCAAGTCGGCAGGAAGGTGGACAGGGCGGCAGGGAGGCAGTCGGGTCGGCAGGGAGGCGTCTGGCGCCTGGCGCAGCAGACGGGCGCCTGGCGCGGCTGCAGTGGCGCGGGGCGCGCTGTGGCGCAGGACGCGCTGCGGCGCGGGGCGTGCAGGCAGGCGAGGGGGCGCGCGGCAGGCAGCAGGGAGCGCTGTGGCGCGTGGCGCGGCAGGCAACAGGGGCGCGCGGCAGGACTCAGGGCGCGCGGCAGGCACTGGTTGCTCACGGCCGGCCGGGGTGAAGTTGTTGGGGTTTGTTAGGGATGGTTTGAGGCGGTTGGGGTTAGGTTAGGTCTAGTTAGGGTTCAGTTAGGGTTAGGTTGGTTCAGTTAGGGTTAGGTTCAGTTAGGGTTAGGTAGGTTCGAACCTAGGCTAGGTTGGGGTTAGGTTTACCTCTTGGAGCCGGTCCTTCTTGGCTTGAGCCCACGTCTCCACGGTTGCAGCCACTTGGTCCAGCCCACCTTGGTTGCAGCCCCTTGGTCTAGACCCACTTAGCCCACATGGCTTGAACCCACCTCACCCAATGAGCCCACATGGCTAGGTCTATCACTCCCTCTCTCTCCTCCCAAATATTTGCATGAACCCTTTACATGGACCCCCTCACCTCTATTTATAGAGATTTGAGGTGGGTCTTGGATTTGGGTTTGGGTTTGGGGTTTGGATCCATACCCAAATCCAAACACTATTTGGATCTGGATATTGGATCTCGGATATTTTGAGATCTGTATCCGATCCAAACCCAATATTTTTATGGATACGGATCTGGATATTTTGATCCAGATCCGATCCAATCCAAACACTATTTGGATCCAATCCAAATCCAAACACTATTTGGATCGACCCAAACACTATTTGGATTGGCCCAAATCCAAACACTATTCATTACATGGATTTGGATCTGGATATATATGGTCCAGATCCAAATCAAAATTTCTTCGGACAGTCCTTCTTGGCTTCTCGAGGCGAACGATCTGTGCGGGCACTAGCTTCATCAGCGCTCCGTCTGGTGCTGGGTTTTCCCCAACTTTGTCGTCCGGACTCCGTCTCGCCGTTCTGGACTCCGTTGAGCTTTTCATCAAATGGGCTCTGCTTTCTTTTGTTTTTTTATCAGGGAGTGGCTTCTGAAGCTCTGGGCTTGAATCCTCTTCGGGCCTAGGGTCTTCTTTTGCCTTCTGTACCTGTTTTCACATTTCAAAACAGGTCGTCGTTTTGGCTCAAATGAGCTTTTTGGTGTTTCGAGAGTTTTTGAAAAATAGAAGATTTGGGGTGTTTATAGATGCCCCTCTTTGGCATTATCCAAATGTATTTGGATAATGGCAAAGAAGAAACACCCCGTTCTCTCAAATTTTCTCGAGAATACACCATTTATTTTGCAAAAACCCTGTTTTCTTTTTCCACAAGTGGGGATTTTCAGCAAAAGGGGGCTTTTCCTAGCTATTTCCCTATATGTATGATCATGCACGAATGACTCTTTGAATGCATGCATGAGAAAAATTTTATTTTTTGTTTTTGAGCCCGAAGAGAGCCTTTTGAGGCTGGTTGCTCCGAGCAGGTTTTTACCCATGTCTTTTTGACATTCGTGGGTTTTTCGAAAATTTCTTTTTGAAAAGGAACTCCTTTTAACTTGTATCGAAAATGACTTCCATTTTTCATACTTCCCTTCATTCGGGTTTCAATACCTGCTACTCAGTAGAGGTTTTTGGGTAGGAAAACTTGGAAAACATTTCAAAGTTCCATTTCCTACAAAACAGAGTCGAGTTCTCAAACAAAATGAAATCCAAATAAGCCGATTTTATTCGTACTTTAGGATTTTCGCAAATTTGAATCTTTTTCCTCGGGGATAAGTCGTAGGGATATGGGAAAGAGATACCACGGTCCCTTCTGAAGCGTCCCGTGGTTTTAGGCAAAGAATCGGAAAATCGCTCTTTGGAGCTTTGGCTTTTTGTTTCTTTTTCATAGAGGGTCTCCCTTTGGGAGTATTTTTTCATTAATCCCTCTTTTCTTTAAAGGAGAGCAGCTCTTTGGAGGAGTTTTTGTATTCCCTGTTTATGAAGGGAAGACCTCTTTGGGAGGAGTGTTTTTATATCTCCTTTTTCTTTTGAAACGAGAAGACCTCTTTCGGAGGAGTTTTTGTATTCCCTGTTTATGAAGGGAAGACCACTTTCGGAGGAGTTTTTGTATTCTCGATTTTTTTTTCTTTCTTTTGAAAATAGCCAATTTTCCTTTTTGGAGAGAAAGTAGGATGGGGGAGGGCTTATCCCTTTGGTTACTCGATTCAAACGAGATCGTCCTATTTCTTAATAGCATCTGCTATTCGAAAATATTTTGATATTTTGAACAAGGCTTAATCTTGTAAGCCAGGGTTCTTTGAAATATAGCCAATTCATTTTTGGAAGACTCTACTTTTCGAAAAGTATAGATTCCTCCATTCGGGGTTATACAATCTACTTCGATCCTTCTTTCAAGAAGTTTCAAAGGAGTTCGATTTTTCAAAATCTTTTTGAAAAAGAATTCAGCATAAACCCTTTTGAATATTCGGGCATTTTCGGGGTTTTGCTAATTTCTATCCACAATATCAACAAATTTCTAATTTTTGTTGCCCTTTCGAAGACATGGGGACATTTCTACTCGAGTTTGCCACCCTTTTGGGCTTTCTTTGGGGTGATATGATGCATGCTATGCACTCCATGTGATTTAAAATGGAAATACATGTTTTTATGCAATGATGAACACATGAAATGTATCTCACAAATCATGAAGGAGATGCGTTCACTTATCCATGGAAAGTGTCTAGGGGCTGTGTTTAAAAATGCCCCTAGCTTGATGGGAATTTCGCATGGCCATATGGTGAAGGGCCATGGTTTTTCAAAGGGATTTTGGATGGACAATGGTATGTTCATGTCCATGCACTTCCATGGTTTTTCTAACATGATCATGATACTTTTTGCTCAAGGATGGGAAACATAACCAGCCCTAAGTGATCGTCATGGCCATCAGGTTTTAGTTTTGACATGGTCTCCATATTTCATCGTGAGATTCATGTTCTTTATCCTAACACAATCAAGGTTTTTATATAAACCAGAAGTTGAAGAAAATCTTTCTTTTCAAAGCCATGAAAGGTTTTTGTGAAATGTGTAACCCTTTTTCAAGATTCTCATTTCCTTTTTTTAAAATTTGCCTCGAAGGTGTTGGTTTTGATTTGTATGGAGACATGCCTATGAAGGCTCGATACTTAGGGGGTCGACTCTTATTGCCCCTTTGGTTTTGCAAAACCCTGAATTCGATTTTTAGAATGATGTCTAGACTCGATGCATATGAATGATTTCAAAGTGTAATGCATGATGCTTATGCACACACTATGGGTTAACTTATTTCTAAAAATCCCCAATTTTCCATAAGTTAAGGATTTTTGCGAAGTTCAGGAAGCTTGGAGGTGTTTATTCCTCCTTGCTTTGGTGATTCTCGAGCTTTTCATTTTTGAAAAAGCTCTAGGCAAAAGGGTAGATAGGACCAGCTTTTTGCACACTTGGTTTCAGGGAGTATATATAATTTTCGAAAGCATTTTTACAATTTTTCGAAAATGGGCTTTGTACATGGCCAAAGGCTTTTGGAAATAAATTTCTTTTTGTAATTTTCGTTTTTCCAAATGTTTTTGAGATTTTGAGAGTTTTCAACTTTTTTTTTTTTTTTTTGTCTTTTTCAAAAGTAGGGATCTTCCATTGAACCTTCAAAGAAAACATTCATGAATCAGACTCTAATCAGATAGGTCTAAGACATGGGTTTCGGTTTTAGAGGTTCTACAAGGCACCCTTGACCCAGATGGTCTTAGGTGGCGGCTCTGGTGGTATGGGTGGGCTGTAGCCCAGTCCATATCGTTCCCTATTGGTTTTAGGTAGGACAGGCTCAAGCCTACCTTGGTTTCGGGTTCCCAGGCCCGCGTAGGGTTTATATCCCATATTCAGAATCATGTTCCAAGACTTTTTGCTTTTCGAAAAGTTTTGGTATAAATCATGGTCTTGGAACATGGAATCGTCCATGTTGGGGACATATACCCTTTTGGATATCGGGAGTTTGGATTCCGGGGTGATGGAAGACTTGGGCTTCCATACAAACCTGGTTTGGGAGACTTTGCCCTCAAGGAAAGCCGAGCTTGGTTCCTTGAGGAGTTTTGGACATAGCAGGGTTATGGAAAACTTATGGTTCCATACCCTATTTTGGGAAAAATTTACTTCAAGGGGAGCCATGCAAGGTCCCTTGAAGTCTTTGACTTGGTCCCTAGGTTCAACTCGTGGTGCCCCTAGGGATTGATTTTTTTGTTTTAAAGCCATAGCCTTGGCTCCAGGGCACAAGACTAGGCTCGAAGAAGTGGGTTTTTCTATGGTAGGGTTATGAGCTCCTAAGATGTCGATGCATGCATTAGGGGTCTCCATGTCTACCATTTTCGAAACTTCTTTTTGTTTTTGAAATTCCTTTGAATGGTGCACAACAGTTGACGCACCTTGAAAATCCTCAAGTTTTGGCACAGTTTGTGGGTTTGTGTGTGCAAAGGGGTTATCCAATGCATCTGATGACCCTACATGAAGAAGAGAGTCTTGAGAAGGATGGGTTTCAGGCATACCTCTTTGTGTTTTGTCTACCTTTTCAGGGTGAGAGCAAGCCGATTTCCCGGGTAACTCTGTTTTGAGCCCCCGGGGTATAACGAGGCGTTTCCTTTCGAAACCTTCCTGTTTTTCACTCTCGTTCCTTTGTAGGGTGTGGACTTCATGTCCCACTGTATGTGTGTGCCTAGAATTAGGACTTTTACTTGAAGTTTTCGAAATTCCAAAATTTTGTTTTTCAATTTTTTGGTCTTTTTCCAAATTTTCAAGATTTTTTTGGTTTTTTGAAATAGAAAAATCTTTTTTTGGTTTTTCTATGGATTTTGAAAAGCTTGAAGTTGTAGGAGTGGACGACTTATCCCTTTGCCGGGATTTGTCTCTAATCTCCAATCCTTCGTTGAGTTTGAGATTGGTTTTCAATTCATGATCTGTATGTGCCCTCGAAGAGCTGCTATGTGTTCGATGGGCTTTAAGCTCCTTGCTTAAAGCATCCATCTTTTGAAATATTTTTTCAATCTCATCGAGCTCTCTTTGGGCTTTATCTGATTTGAAAACCTCTTTTAGTTTACTCAACGAAGATTTTTGTAGCTTTCTATCCATTTTCATGCAATTTTCCTAAGTATGCACGATTTTTGGAAAAACACTCTTTTTTTTTCGAAAATTTGAGTATAACTCGTTTGTTTGAAGTCTGCTTAAGTCCCGGGTCCCACCGGGCGTGCCAAGTTGTAGACACCGAAAATTTTCACTTGCGGGTTCTTAGGCCTGAAGTGAACCTTTTCGCAATCTACTTCGCTTTATGGGCGTGCCAGCTAGTTTACTTTAACTAGCAAAGTATGTTTTGAAAACAATCTGACTTTTGAAAGGCGATTGTAGGCAAGCGGGATTTTTACGTCGCAGACCTTCTTGCACCGATGCGCAAGGGTCAGTCTGTACGCTTAGAGACTTCGTTTTGAAACAAGTTTAACTCAAAATATATTTTGAATGAAGAAGTGTTTTAAAACCTTTTGAAAACCATGCATTTGGGCGATTTTGACTTTGTAAGGGTTGGACGACCCTAAGTCTTGCACGATTTGATTCGGGTTTGTACGATTCTCAGATTTTAGATCACGTGGATTTGCACGTGCCTAAGTCTTTCTTTTTATCCCTTTATGGGCCACCTAGGTGTGTGTTATGAACACTCCACTACATGGGGCGAATTTGAGCGGGAGTACGGGGCTTGCTTCGATGCAATATGCGTCCTACCTCGTGGTATGGCGTAGATGCAATGCAAACTCACGCTACTCCAAAGGGAAAACCCGAATTTAAAAGACAATGCCGAAGGGAAATTGCCGAAGGGAAATAACCGAAGGGAAATGACTTGTAAAATAAATAGCCGAAGGGAAATGACTTGTAAAGTAAATAGCGGAAGGGGAAATATGGCTATATCTTAAGAGCGGAAAGGCTCAATTGTGTAAGTGTGTGTCGTGTATATATTGAAAGACAACGCACACGACTTGAACCTTAAAACCCGAATCTTAAAGACGTAGCCGAAAGAAATACTTTATATAGAGTATATGTAGGGGCCCTTACTTGGGTCTTGTAAATAAGAGCGAAGGCTCAATGTGTGTGCGTGCTTGAATTGAAAGACTTACACACACGACATGAAATGAAACCCAAATATAAATTGCAGTATGCCTTGACTAAGGTCTTGGGAGTAAGAGCGAAAGCTCAATGTGTGTGAGTGTAGAATTGAAGTACTACGCACGCGACATAAATGAAACCCAAATATAACTGCAATAAGGCCTTTACTAAGGTCTTGGGAGTAAGAGCGAAGGCTCAATGTGTGTGCGTGTGGAAAATGGAAAGACAACACACACGACTTAATTAAAAACCCCCTTGACTTAAAATATATAAATATAACTATATATTAAGGGCTGGTTAGGCCCGTGTGTGTGCAAAAAGTGTACGACTAAGAGCGGAAAGGCTCAAGTGCACATGTGTGTGGGTGTGTCAAACCACGTTATTACAATCGGGGGAGACGAAGCTCCTTTACTACAACCCCGTATCAAAATTTAATTGAATATAAAGCAAGTTAATGTAATAGACCAAGTTTAGACACTTACAAATAGCCGGTCCATGTTCAACTTGCTTGCACGTGGGCTCACGGTTCACCTTGGGCAGCCAAGAGGGGGTTATCCTAGGGGGCTTTGAGAGAGGTTCTATGAGGCACGGTTAGGGTCTTAGGGGAACTAAGGTTCGGCCAAGACGGGGGCTGTGTAAGGTATGTCCTAGGGTCTGTCCTAGGGTGCAGGTCACGGCCAGGGTGCAGGTTAGGTCGGCAGGAGGGTGGTCAAGTCGGCAGGAAGGTGGACAGGGCGGCAGGGAGGCAGTCGGGTCGGCAGGGAGGCGTCTGGCGCCTGGCGCAGCAGACGGGCGCCTGGCGCGGCTGCAGTGGCGCGGGGCGCGCTGTGGCGCAGGACGCGCTGCGGCGCGGGGCGTGCATGCAGGCGAGGGGGCGCGCGGCAGGCAGCAGGGAGCGCTGTGGCGCGTGGCGCGGCAGGCAACAGGGGCGCGCGGCAGGACTCAGGGCGCGCGGCAGGCGCTGGTTGCTCACGGCCGGCCGGGGTGAAGTTGTTGGGGTTTGTTAGGGATGGTTTGAGGCGGTTGGGGTTAGGTTAGGTCTAGTTAGGGTTCAGTTAGGGTTAGGTTGGTTCAGTTAGGGTTAGGTTCAGTTAGGGTTAGGTAGGTTCGAACCTAGGCTAGGTTGGGGTTAGGTTTACCTCTTGGAGCCGGTCCTTCTTGGCTTGAGCCCACGTCTCCACGGTTGCAGCCACTTGGTCCAGCCCACCTTGGTTGCAGCCACTTGGTCCAGCCCACCTTGGTTGCAGCCCCTTGGTCTAGACCCACTTAGCCCACATGGCTTGAACCCACCTCACCCAATGAGCCCACATGGCTAGGTCTATCACTCCCTCTCTCTCCTCCCAAATATTTGCATGAACCCTTTACATGGACCCCCTCACCTCTATTTATAGAGATTTGAGGTGGGTCTTGGATTTGGGTTTGGGTTTGGGGTTTGGATCCATACCCAAATCCAAACACTATTTGGATCTGGATATTGGATCTCGGATATTTTGAGATCTGTATCCGATCCAAACCCAATATTTTTATGGATACGGATCTGGATATTTTGATCCAGATCCGATCCAATCCAAACACTATTTGGATCCAATCCAAATCCAAACACTATTTGGATCGACCCAAACACTATTTGGATTGGCCCAAATCCAAACACTATTCATTACATGGATTTGGATCTGGATATATATGGTCCAGATCCAAATCAAAATTTCTTCGGACAGTCCTTCTTGGCTTCTCGAGGCGAACGATCTGTGCGGGCACTAGCTTCATCAGCGCTCCGTCTGGTGCTGGGTTTTCCCCAACTTTGTCGTCCGGACTCCGTCTCGCCGTTCTGGACTCCGTTGAGCTTTTCATCAAATGGGCTCTGCTTTCTTTTGTTTTTTTATCAGGGAGTGGCTTCTGAAGCTCTGGGCTTGAATCCTCTTCGGGCCTAGGGTCTTCTTTTGCCTTCTGTACCTGTTTTCACATTTCAAAACAGGTCGTCGTTTTGGCTCAAATGAGCTTTTTGGTGTTTCAAGAGTTTTTGAAAAATAGAAGATTTGGGGTGTTTACACCTCTCTTCCTACGTGTGTGAACTTACACGACTGGAAGGATTGGACCAATCGAGTGGCCAACTCGTGATATGGAAGTAGTTTCTCATTACGTACTTGCCAAATTTTTAAAACCTGGTTTATGACAAGGAGTGAATCTCCAAAGACCTCGATGCATGATGCCCCTAGAGTTTTCGAAATCCTTAAGCCTTGTATGAGTGCTTCATACTCAGCTATGTTGTTGGAACATTCGAAGTCTAAGCGGACTGCTATGGGAATCTCGCCATTTTCAGGGGAGATTAGGATGATCCCGGCACCATCCCCTCGTTGGTTTCGTGCCCCGTCGAAGTGCATCTTCCACACTTGATTTTCGAAAGAATTTGCCAAAATGTGGTTTTGAAAATGGTTTTGCAATATGCCTTCATCAGGCATTTCGACAAGAGTGGGATATGCGTCCTCTAAGGGGAATTCAGCCACGTAATCTGCTAGGGCTTGCCCTTTAATGGAGATCTGGTGATGGTATTTCAAATCATACTCCATTAGAAGGAGTTGCCATTTGCCCAATCTACCCGTGAGAATGGGTTTTTCGAACAAGTGCTTGATTGGATCAAGCTTGGACACTATCCAGATCTCATGATCTAGGAAATAGTGTCTGAATTTCTGGCAGGCCCAAACTAGGGCCAAGCACGTCTTCTCCATGGCTTGATAATTTCGTTCATAAGCCAAGAGAGTTTTCGAAATATAGTAGATGGCATACTCCTTATGGGTGTCATCCTCGTATTGAGCCAACAGGGCTCCTAAAGCGTTTACATGCACGGAGATGTATAATAAAAGCGGTTTTCCTTGTTTTGGAGGATTCAAAACGGGGGGATTAACCAAGTATGCCTTCAGTCTCTCGAAGGACTTTTGGCATTCGTCATCCCATAAGAATTTCGTACCCTTCCTCAACAGTTTGTTGAAGGGTTCGCATCTAGTTGCCAGATTCGATATGAATTGGCGCACAGATTGTAATCGACCCTGAAGGCTACGGACTTGGGTGAGATTGGAGGGTGGAGCCATGTCTATAATGGCTCGACACTTAGAGGGGTCGACTTCTATTCCCCTTTGGCTCACCATAAAGCCTAGAAGCTTCCCTGATTCTACCCCGAACACACATTTTTGAGGGTTTAGCTTTACTTTGTAAAGCCTAAGCCTTTCGAAAATCTTTTGTAAACATTCGATATGGGTGCATCGGGTTTTGGATTTCGCCAAGAGATCATCTACATACACTTCTACAAGCTCATGAATTTGATCATGGAAGATCGTGTTCATGGCTCGTTGGTATGTTGCGCCGGCATTTTTCAAACCAAAGGGCATGACTGTATAGCAGTACGTGCCCCATGGGGTTGTGAAGGTGGTCTTACCCTGATCTCGTGGGCTTAGTTTGATTTGATTATAGCCTGAATAGCCATCCATGAATGAAAACATTTCATGATTTGCAGTACTATCGACTATCAAATCTATGTTTGGTAAAGGATAATTATCCTTTGGAGTGGCTTTATTCAGGTTTCTGAAATCGATGCATATTCGAATTTTCCCATTGGTTTTTCGAACCACAACGATATTTGACAACCAATCAGAATACGCAATGGGTTTTATAAATCCGGCTTTTAGCAGATCTTCTAAACCCTCTTTGACTTGCGTGTGCACATTCGGGTGTATTTTCCTAAGCTTCTGCTTTATGGGTTTTACACCTGCATCTAAGGGAAGATGATGCTCGACAATGCTGGGATCTATGCCCGGCATGTCTTCATACGTCCATGCAAACACATCTAAATAGGTTCGTAGAAATGCAATGAATGCTAGCTTTTCAGTTTCATGCAAGCATGCGCCTATTTTGATGGTTTTGGGATTGGAATCATCCCCTAGGTTCACTTCTACGAAATCTCCTCCTACTGATTGGGAAGGTCTTTCAAAATCGAGAATTCTATGAAATTCTGGGAGCTCAGAAGTGGGATCTTCCTTAAGGGGATCCACTTCTGGGCTTTGATCATTCTCGTGGGCCATAGACCCGAGGGAACTTGATGCGTGGTTTTCAAAATAACCTGGTTTTGTACTTGGATTTTCAAGTGACTTCGAAATTTTTGGTCTGGTTATGCAGACGACACTTCTTTCGAAATCCTTTTCTTTTGCCAAAGGCCTACCAGGAGCAGCTATGTACAAAATCTTTTTGGTATTTTCTAAATTTTCGATTTTTTTGGGTTTTTGTAAAACAAGAACTTTGGGAACTATACAAAGCACACTTTTTTCGAGTTTTTGTTTTTCCATTGTTTTTGGTTTTTCTTTTTTCGATTTTTTCGATTTTAAGTTTTTAAATGTTTTTGGTATTTTTAGAAAAAGGGATCTTCCGTCATACCTACAAAGGGAAAACACTACGGGTTAGACTCGGAATAGGAGGTCTAAACCATAGGTCTCTTCTAAGACAGGCTCTGGGGCACCCTTGACCCAGGTGGTCACAGGGGGTGGCTCCGGCGGTATTCGGGGACTATAGCCGATCCCATATCGGCTTGGGTTGACCCTAGGAAGGATGGGCTCTAGGAGACCCTAGTTTTGTGCCCCTAGACTTTTGTAGGGCGTGTAGCCCATGTTCAATAACATGTTCCACGACCTTTTGTTTTTTGAAAAGATGGGATATAAGTCGTGGTCCTGGAACATGCTATCGTCCATATTAGGCTCGTATGGCCTTTTGTCCAGGGGTTTTGGAAAGAGGGAACGTTTGGGTTTTCCTAGGAGGATTAGAGTCGGGAGGGGGCCTGCTTTGGGCGGCCCCTTCACACATACAACCTTCCTAGGGTTGTTCAACACGAGCCGAGGTGGCTCAACCATAATTTGCCCCAGGTTAGCCTCGTGGGCCTGGGAGCTCGATAAACAAGGGGAGTTTATGATCCCCTGAAGCTGTGGGTGACTCTCACCTAGGATCACTACGACCTGGTCCCTAAAAGGGATCTTAACACACCTGTGGAAGGTGGATGGCACAGCGCACAAACTGTGTATCCAGGGTCTTCCCAGCAATAGGTTATAATGGGGGTGGATGTCCAAGACGTGGAACACCCCCATGTGTTCGATCCCTCCCGTTTCCATTGGGAGTTCGATGGATCCTAAAGGTCTAGACGCATTCCCATCGTATCCAGTGATAACGATGGGGCTTGGGTTCACTGAAGTCAAGGTGACTCCGATTTTGTACGCCACGTGAAGTGGAAGGATGTTGAGCCCTCCTCCACCATCGACTAGGCACCTGTCCAGAGAGTGGTTGTTTAGAACCACCTCGATGTGCAGGGCCTGGTTATGGGTTTCGTAGGGTCTATCTACATCATCTTCCGAAAAGGTGATGGGCGATTTTGCTCCTAATAAAGCCACTTGGGCAGACAAGGATTCCGGACTTATGTTCGAATCAACCTTGGCCCTTTCTAGAATTTTCTCTAAGACGAGTCTATGCCTAGGCGAGGTTTTGATAAGCTCTAGGATAGACATGTGAATAGGAATCTTTGAAAGGTGGTTTTCGAAATCATAAGGATTTAGGATGATTTTGTCCTTATCTGCTTTTGGCAGACCACTAGGGATACATGCTTTTGAGGGGCCAGGTACACTGATCACCTTTTGAGCACCTTGAAGGTGCGGGGGTTGGTAGATCCTCCCGGATCTAGTGACTTCCCCCACGACCAGCCTAGGGTTTGCGCTAGACTTGGCTCTAAGGATGAGCTGAGGAGAACCTTGGATTTTCAAAACTGGTTTTATCGGGGTTTCCACTTTTGATGGTCCCCGAATGACGACTTGGGCGAGCCTCTGGTATAGTACAAGGATGGGCGCACAAGCAGGTCGACCAGGTTCTGGTTTTTGCGCTAGTTCCTTGGAAATGGTGAGGGTACATACCTCCTTTCCATTCCCACTGCCATTGGCGTGTTTGGGAAAGGGTTCCTTGAAGATAGCTTGAGGTGGCTCAGGTTCCGCAGTGACCTGGAGCCGGCCCTCCGCTATCAAGTTCTCAATTTTATTTAGAAGAGAGAAGCAACGTTTGGTATCATGGCCTTTAAGCCGATGATACTTGCAAAATCGGTTTAAATACCCCCCTTTGGACGTGACTCCTTCGGGGATTTCAGGGAGTTCGATCATGCCTTGGGCAAGTAAGAGGTCTAGGACCTCCGACACGGGTTGCCCCAGTGGAGTGTACTCCCGTTTTTCATTCGGTTTTGAAAAATTGCGTTCTCTCTTATTTTCTATTTTTTCAAAATTTTTAGAAGTGCCCGCTATGCCTGGATCCACCTGGACATTGGCGATTTTATGGGGCTTTGCCCCTTTGTCCGTCGTGGGCAGCCCATATGCGATGGGCTTTTCCAAACAGGCTTTTTGGAACGGCACTTCCTTTCCATAAGTGATCGTATGTCCCTTTTCGTAAGTTGGTTTCGAAAAGGGAGGCCTTTTTGATCAACTTATGGAAAGTTGAAATCTCATGGAGCGAGAGAAGGGTTTTTAACTCGCTTTTGAAATTATCCAGGATGAGCATTACTGCGCATCCTTCGGATATGGGCTCTCTCACTTGGCCTAAAAGCGACCTCCATCTTATAATGAAGGCATGCACGTCTTCGTTCATGCCTTGCTTTGTATCCCTTAAGGTATTCAGGGTTGGCGTGACTTCCACGTTGTGTGCAAATCTTTGCATGAAGCAGTTCGCTAACTCTTCAAAAGTAGCGAACTGGCTTAAGTCGTAGGAAGCCAGCCATTTGGCAGCTGTGCCTTTAAGGGATAGAGGGAACCAATACACCCATTTCATCGAGTCCTTTTTCTTCTTATGGGCTCGACGTGAGAAAAGCTGCAAGTGAGACCTAGGGTCTCCCATGCCATCATAACGATGGAAGTTCGGTATTTCATCGTCACTGTCTGTTTCGTAATCCATAGGAAGGAAATCAGACAGGGCGTAGCTTCTTTTCTCTTTATTTTGCCCTTTCAGCAGCTGCTGTAGGGCTTTACGGTCCTTTTGTGTGAAGGACTCGTGGTATTGGTTGCCTTCCATTACGGAGGCCTCTTTTTGCTTGCGAGGTTTTTCAGATTTCTTTTTAGGCCTTTGTTCACCGTTCGATGAACATGAATCGCCTACTTCAGCCTCTTGGCTGAGAGCATCGATTTTGGCCTCCAATTCCCTTCTCAAGTCCTCGATTTCATCTAGTTTTATTTTGTTTTTGAAAATCCTCCTAGAGTGAGAACTTGATGCGCATGAGCCTTGGCTCGACACTTCACTTGGATTGGATTTTGACATGCTTTTCAAGCTTTTTCAAAATTTCCTAAGTACAAGCAAAGAAAACAAGTTAAAATGACACCTTTTTACAAAATTTTCGCAAGACTTCTACAAGTAAACTCGATTTCTGAAAAGGCTCACGTCCCACCGGGCGTGCCAATCTTTGTAGACGCGCGAAAATCCCCGCCTCTTCGCCTCTTTCGGGGCTTCGAGTGGATCTTCTCGTGTGTCTAAGGCCTATGTATACAAATAGGGCGTGCCAGCTAGCTTACTTAAGCTAGCGAAGATATTTTTATCACTGACTTCTAAACGTGGCGACTGTGAGCAAGTAAGCTCTTGTCGTCGCAGACCTTCTTGCACCGATGCGCAAGGGTCAGTCTGTACGCTTTTGCAAAAATCGAGTTTTGGAGAGAAAGTCTACGAAGCGGTTCGAGGTGTCTATTTCGGGTCTTTAAGATGCGATTATATATTTTAGATCACGTGGATTTGCACGTGCCTAAGTCTTTTCTTTTATCCCTTTTTGGGTCGCCTAGTTTGTGTGTTATGAACACTCCACTACATGGGCGAATTCGAGCGGGGCTTGTTTCGATGCAATATGCGTCCTACCTCGTGGTATGGCGTAGATGCAATGCAAACTCACGCTACTCCAAAGGGAAAACCCGAAATGTAAAGACAATACTGAAGGGAAATAACCGAAGGGAAATAACCGAAGGGAAATAACCGAAGGGAGATATGTATATATCTTATGTATATGAGCCCTTACTCGGGTCTTGCAAATAAGAGCGAAGGCTCAATGTGGGTGCGTGCTTGAATTGAAAGACTTACTCACACGACAAGAAATGAAACCCAAATAGTATAGGTCGGCCCTTACTTGGGTCTTTCAAATAAGAGCGAAAGCTCAATGTGTGTGAGAGTGCTTGAATTGAAAGACTTACTCACACGACATGAAACGAAACCCAAATAGTATAGGTCGGCCCTTACTTGGGTCTTGCAACTAAGAGCGAAAGCTCAATGTGTGTGAGAGTGCTTGAATTGAAAGACTTACTCACACGACATGAAATGAAACCCAAATAGTATAGGTCGGCCCTTACTTGGGTCTTTCAAATAAGAGCGAAAGCTCAATGTGTGTGAGAGTGCTTGAATTGAAAGACTTACTCACACGACATGAAATGAAACCCAAATAGTATAGGTCGGCCCTTACTTGGGTCTTTCAAATAAGAGCGAAAGCTCAATGTGTGTGAGAGTGCTTGAATTGAAAGACTTACTCACACGACATGAAATGAAACCCAAATAGTATAGGTCGGCCCTTACTTGGGTCTTTCAAATAAGAGCGAAAGCTCAATGTGTGTGAGTGTTTGAATTGAAAGACAACGCACCCAACTTAAACAAAACCCTTCGAAAATGAAAGTATATATGTACACTTATATATTAGGGGCTGATTAGGCCCGTGTGTGCTAAAAATCGTGCACGACTAAGAGAGTGCACGTGTGTGGTTGTGCCAAGCCACGTTATTACAAGCGGGGGGAGACTATACTCCGTTATTACAACCCCGTATCAAATTGAATCTCAAGCAAGTATACAACTAAAGACCGAGTTTAGACACTTACGAGTAGCTGGTCCGTAGAGGTACTGCTTGAGCGTGGACTTGGCCTTGGGCTGCAAACGGGAGCTCCGCGAAGGTAGGTGATCAAGGGTGCTGGCCGGCTGCAAGTGGGGTGCGGGATAGGCGCCTCGGAGGTGGCCGGTGGCAAGTAGATGGCGCCTCAAGGTAAGGGGTTTAAATGTGCTGAACGAGTGAGGTATTAGGATCACTAGGGGAGTTGGGTATTTAGGGAAACTGGACCTAAAAGGTGAGCTGGTGGGAAGGCCGAATAGGACACCTAGGGGAGGGCCGAATGGGAGATGATGGCTAGGTAGTGGCCGGCAGCTTGGGTTATACTAGGTTCGGCTAGGTTAAAATGGTGGTGGCAAAAGGAGCTGAGATGAAGGTAGGATGGGTGGCTAAGAGTGGAGAGGTGGTAGAGAAGGGGGCTAGGTAAGGTGCAAGGTACTTACCGAATGGGGAGAGGTGGCGGATGAAGTGGGAAGGTGGCGGGCAGGTGGCTGTCGGCTGGTTCGGTTGGGTGGAGGTGATGGCGTCCGGCTGAGGGATGGTGGTGATGGATGGAAGAGGGAAGGTGGCGGAGCAGGTGGGGGCTGGTGGAGCAGATGGAACAGGCGGAGGTGGGGAGTGGTCCCGGCTGGGTGAGAGATGGGAGAAGGAGAGGCTGGGTGGAATGGTGGTTCCCACTTGGAAAACCGCCCACAAGGAGGGGGCTTAAATAGGGGATGGGTAGGTCGGTTAGGGCTGGGCTGTGGGTAGTGGTTAGGTGGTTTAGGTAGGATGGTATGGATAAGGTGGGCTGGAAGGGGTTGGGCCAGATATTTTAAAACTAGGGGTTTGGGTAAATCGTGGGCTAAGGGTGGTTTAGGGGTTTAGGGCTAGGTTAGGTGGTTGGGTTTTAGGGTGAGGTTTAGTGAGCTAGGTTAGGTGATTAGGCTAGGTTTAGGCTAGGATTAGGGAAATTAATCTAGGTTTAGGGAAGGATTAGGGAAGTGGGTTAGGTGATTAGGTTGGGATTAGGACGGGATTAGGGAAGTGGGTTAGGTGATTAGGTTCAGATTAGGGGTGGATTAGGGGTTTAGGCTAGGTTTAGGCATTTTTGGCTAGGTTTAGGTGAAGGAGCTCCCTTAGCATGGCCCATAGACCTTGATCACCCCATGTTGGTGCAGCCCTAGGTTAGGTTTTAGCTAATTACAAGCTTAAACCCACTCAATCAGGCTAACCCACATGATTAACCCAAACTTGACACACAAGTCAAGCTTAATACAACACTCTTGATATTTTTCAACCCCACTCTCTCTCATGCCCAATATCCCACGTGAATTTCAAGTGGGCCCCACCTCCATTTATGAGAAGGTGATGTGGGCCATGGATATGGATATTGGATTGGATCTCTGGATCCAAATCCAAATCCAAGTCCACATATGGGTTTGGATTGGAATCTGGATATATATGGTCCAGATCCAATCCAAACTGAACTCTGACTCCTTCGAGCTGGGTTCGAAACGGACGATTCGTGCGGGGCCTGACAGCATCAGTACTCCGTCTGCGTTGGGTCTTCGCCAACATGGTCGTCCGCCTCCGTTTCTGCCTTCCGGAGATGACTTCAAATGATATTTTGGTAAGAACAGGGTCTTGGACGTTCGAGATCCTGGGGTGTGAATCAGATACAAGAGTTGCTGTGCCGGGCTCGACAGGTGCTCCGGTTCCGGGCTCTTCTTGGCTCTCTTAGTCCTGTCTTGATCGGGCCAAGCCACTTCGGGGTTTCAAAACATGTTTTAAAAGGGTTTTCAAAATCCATATTATATGTTTTAAAAAGATAAAGTTTAAAACATATGTACAGGGTTGTTTGGAAGGCTCCTGGGTTTCCAAACTCAAAATGGCCCTTTGGGGGCTGCTTGTATAAAACCAGATTTGTTTAAGAAATTCGTGGGATTTCGGGGTGTTTACACTAGGTTAGGTGATTAGGCTAGGTTTAGGCTAGGTTTAGGGAAATTAACCTAGGTTTAGGGAAGGATTAGGGAAGTGGGTTAGGTGATTAGGTTGGGATTAGGCCGGGATTAGGGAAGTGGGTTAGGTGATTAGGCTCAGATTAGGGGTGGATTAGGGTGGTAGGCTAGGATTAGGTGTTTTGGGTTAGGTTTAGGTGAGGGAGCTCCCTTTGCATGGCCCATAGACCTTAACCGCCTCATGTTGGTGAAGCCCTAGGTTAGGTTTTGGCTAATTACAAGCTTAAACCCACTCAATTAGGCTAACCCACATGATTAACCCCAAACTTGACACACAAGTCAAGCTTAATTACAACACTCTTGATATTATCCATCCCCACTCTCTCTCATGCCCAATATCCCACGTGAATTTCAAGTGGGCCCCACCTCCATTTATGAGAAGGTGATGTGGGCCATGGATATGGATATTGGATTGGATCTCTGGATCCAAATCCAAATCCAAGTCCACACATGGGTTTGGATTGGGATCTGGATATATATGGTCCAGATCCAATCCAAACTGAACTCTGACTCCTTCGAGTTGGGTTCGAAACGGACGATTTGTGCAGGGCCTGACAGCATCAGTACTCCATCTACGTTGGGTCTTCGCCAACATGGTCGTCCGCCTCTGTTTCTGCCTTCTAGAGATGACTTCAAATGACATTTTGATAAGAACAGGGTCTTGGACGTTCGAGATCCTGGGGGTATGGATGTGATACAAGAGTTGCTATGCCGGGCTCGACATGTGCTCCGGTTCCGGGCTCTTCTTAGCTCTCCTGGTCTTGTCTTGATCGGGCCAAGCCGCTTCGGGGTTTCAAAAATGTGTTTTAACAGGTTTTCAGAAGCTATATTACATATTTTTGAAATATGAAGTTTAAAACGTATATACAGGGTTGTCTGGAAGGCTCCTGGGTTTCCAGACTTAAAATGGCCCTTTGGGGCTGCTTGTACAAAACCAGGTTTGTTTTGAAGAAATTCGTGGGATTTCGGGGTGTTTACAAATGCCCCTCTTTGGCCTTGTCCAAATAGATTTGGATAAGGGCAAAGATGACAAACACCCCTTTCAATGTCTCCCTAGATCTAGCCACGAAGAATATGGGATCACCCCAATTTTTTGCAAAATCTCAATTTACAAACTCTGGTAGGAGGAGATATCACGCCAAAGGGTTCTTACTATGGAATCCGGTCCTAAATGGGATCATGTTCATGCAAGTACCATGCGTGGAATGCAAATGACATGGGTGTGGTACCAAAAGTGGTGACCTCCCAGGGACCAGATGTGGTTGAACTCTAGAGACTTTCAAGGCCTACTGCTCCAAGTGCGCAAATCCTATGCTGTTCGATGTTCGGTTTTCAAAACTTATTTACAAAAGCTATTTACAAAAGGGACAACTGTCTTGAGCCTCGATCCTAAGGATTTCGAGCTCTTCGTGCTTGCCCTTGTTTAAGTCTTAACACTCGCTTATGTAGCGGAGGTTTTATAAGAAAACAAGCCTCATTTCAAATTCCTACGTCTTACTCGAAATGTCGAATTCTCAAACAAGATGAAATTCAAGTAAGTAAATCCTATTTTTACTTTAGGATTCCTCGAAATGAACCATGCTTTAGCTTGGGATAAGCCAGGGATGGGAAAGAGATACCACGGTCCCTTCTGAAGCGTCCCGTGGTTTAAGGCATAGAAGGCGGAAAACTGCTCTTTTTGAGCTTTTTGGCCTCTTTTTCCTTTTTTTCATAGAGGGTCTCCCTTTGGGAGTATTTTTTCTTTAATCCCTCTTTTTCACAAGAGATTCGATTTTTCTTTGGAAATCTGGTTTCTTTCTTTTGGAAAGAGACTTTGAATGGGAAATTCCCTTTTGTTTTGGGCCTTTGTTTTCCTTTTGGAAGGAGAAGAGAAGAGGGGAGGACTTATCCCAAGCCTACACTCGATTCATTCCAGATCAGCCTATTTAGAAATAGCACGTACCACTTGCAAGTATCTTGCTATGTTGAACTAGGCCTTTCTTTGTAAGAAGAAGGATTTTGAAATGTAACCACGATTTTGGAGACTCCACTCTTTCACAAGTGCGAATTCTCTCACTCAAGGTCACACGATTTTGCCTTTGCACCTTATTCTCATGTCTCAGAGCAGCTATCCCTCTTTAAAATTTTCGAAAACTGGAATTTAGTCCAGATCCTACACATGATACTTCTTTAAGTATTGAATATTGATAGGATCTGCTAAATTCCTACCTTCTACATCGATCAACCAATACGAATTGTTCGTAGTGGTTGCTCGTACAACATAGGGTCCATCCTAGTTGGGGCACCACTTGCCAAGGGGGTGTGGGCCACGATGGTGGATGGTTTTTAAGACTAGATCTCCCACTTCAAAGTGGCGAGGTCTCATGTGTTTGCTATAATGTCGGGCTATCCTTTGCCGGTATGCACGAGCATGATCCATGGCAAGGAGTCGCCTCTCATCTAGCAAATCTAGTTCGGCCATCCTAGCATGTTGAAGCGTCTCTAGAGAGAGGTCGAGTGCTATGGATGTATGAAATGAATGCAGTTGAGTATGAATGGGAAGAATGGCATTTGTGCCATAGACCAACTCGAATGGTGTGGCATTCGTGGGAGTCCGGATGGAAGTCCTATAAGCCCATAAGGCTTCATCCAGCTTCTCGTGCCACATCCTACCCTTCTCTAAGGTTTTCTCAATAATACTAATGAGAGTCTTGTTTGGGGCTTCGGCTTGGCCGTTGCCTTGAGGGTAGTAGGGCGAGGAGAAGTGGTGAGTTATGCCATACGTGTTGCACAACTTAACCATCCGCTCGTTCTTGAATGGGGTACCATTAGCAGACACAAGGTCTCGTGGAACCCCAAATCGAGCCAAGATATTCCTCCGGATGAAAGCCACCACATGTTGCCCCATTACATTGGTTAGGGAAATGGCTTCCACCCACTTGGAGAAATACTCCGTGGCTGCTAAAATAAATCGATGCCCATTCGAGGCCTTTTGAAATATTGGGCCTATGTAGATGCGCGAAAATCCCCGCCTCTTCGCCTCTTTCGGGGCTTGGAGCGGATCTTTTCGTGTGTCTAAGGCCTATATATGCAAATAGGGCGTGCCAGCTAGCTTACTTAAGCTAGCGAAGATATTTTTAATACTGACTTCTAAATGTGGCGACTGTGAGCAAGTAAGCTCTTGCATCACAGACCTTCTTGCACCGATGCGCAAGGGTCAGTTTGTACGCTTTGCAAAAATCAAGTTTTTGGAGGAAAAGTCTACGAAGCGGTTCGAGGTGTCTGTTTCGGGTCTTTAAGATGCGGTTGCATGTTTTAGATCACGTGGATTTGCATGTGCCTAAGTCTTTTCTTTTATCCCTCTTCGGGCCACCTAGTTTGTGTGTTATGAACACTCCACTACATGGGCGAATTCGAGCGGGGCTTGCTTTGATGCAATATGCGTCCTACCTCGTGGTATGGCGTAGATGCAATGCAAACTCATGCTACTCCAAAGGGAAAATCCGAAATGTAAAGACAATACTGAAGGGAAATAACAGAAGGGAAATAACCGAAGGGAAATAACCGAAGGGAAATGACCGAAGGGAAATAACCGAAGGGAAATAACCGAAGGGAGATATGTATATAGATTATGTATATGAGCCCTTACTCAGGTCTTCCAAATAAGAGCGAAGGCTCAATGTGGGTGTGTGCTTGAATTGAAAGACTTACACACACGACATGAAATTAAACCCAAATAAAAATTGCAGTATGGCCTTGACTAAGGTCTTGGGAGTAAGAGCGAAGGCTCAATGTGTGTGAAAGTGCTTGAATTGAAAGACTTACTCACACGACATGAAATGAAACCCAAATAGTATAGGTCGGCCCTTACTTGGGTCTTTCAACTAAGAGCGAAAGCTCAATGTGTGTGAGAGTGCTTGAATTGAAAGACTTACTCACACGACATGAAATGAAACCCAAATAGTATAGGTCGGCCCTTACTTGGGTCTTTCAACTAAGAGCGAAAGCTCAATGTGTGTGAGAGTGCTTGAATTGAAAGACTTACTCACACGACATGAAATGAAACCCAAATAGTATAGGTCGGCCCTTACTTGGGTCTTTCAACTAAGAGCGAAAGCTCAATGTGTGTGAGTGCTTGAATTGAAAGACAACACACCCAACTTAAACAAAACCCTTCGAAAATGAAAGTATATATATACACTTATGTATTAGGGGCTGATTAGGCCCGTGTGTGTTCAAAATCGTGCACGACTAAGAGAGTGCACGTGTGTGGTTGTGCCAAGCCATGTTATTACAAGTGGGGGGAGACTATGCTCCGTTATTACAACCCCGTATCAAATTGAATCTCAAGCAAGTATACAACTAAGGACCGAGTTTAGGCACTTACGAGTAGCTGGTCCGTAGAGGCCTTGCTTGAGCGTGGGCTTGGTCTTCGCCTTGGGCTGCAAACGGGAGCTCCGCGAGGATAGGTGATCAAAGGTGCTGACCGGCTGCTAGTGGGGCGCGGGATGGGCGCCTCAAAGGTGGCCGATTGCAAGTGGATGTCGCCTCGATGTGGGGGGTTAAAGGGGCTGAACAAGGGAGTTGGGTGTTTAGGGAAAACTGGACCTAAAGGAGAGTTTGTGGGAAGGCCGAATGGGACACCTAGGGGGAGGTAGTGGCCGGCAGTTTGGGTTGTGCTAGGTTCGGCTAAGTTAAAGTGGTGGTGGTGGGCTGCTAGGGTGGCTAAGGCTGGAATATGGGAAGGTAGCTAGTTAGGGGATGGGGCTAGGTGATAGTGAGAATAGTAGGTTTAAGGGAGTGTCACGGGCAAGTCTTAGGAAATCTAATAGGGTGGCCGGGTATAGTTGAGGTGATTTAGATAGGAGGCAAACGGTTGGGGCGGCTAAGGTTTGGCCGAGTGGGAGTGGTGGCGGCGAAGGGCTGTTGGGTAGGTAAGGTGATGGTATGGTGGGTGGCTGGGAGTGGAGAGGGAGTAGAGAAGGAGCTAGGTGAGGTGCAGGGTACTTACCGAATGGGGAGAGGCGGTGGAAGGCAAGGAGAAGCCGGGTGTGGATGGGAGTTCGGCTGGTTCGATTGGGTGAAGGTGGTGGCGTCCGGCTGGGGAATGGTGGTGGATGGAAGAGGGAAGGTGGCGGTGCAGGTAGAGCTGGTGGAGAGTGGAGCAGGCAGGCAGGTGGAGAGTGGGGCCGGCTGGGCTGAGGTGAGGGCCTTTTTCTTTTTTTTAAAACCCGCCCCAAAGGGGGGGGGGGTTTAAATAGGGGATGGGTAGGTCGGTTAGGGCTGGGCTTGGGGTAGTGGTTAGGTGGTTTAGGTAGGGTGGTATGTAGATAAGGTGGGCTGGAAAGGGTTGGGCCAAATATTTTGAAACTAGGGGTTTGGGTAGATTGTGGGCTAGGAGTGGTTTAGGGGTTTAGGGCTAGGTTAGGTGGTTAGGTTTTAGGGTGAGGTTTAGTGAGCTAGGTTAGGTTTAGGCTAGGATTAGGGAAATTAATCTAGGTTTAGGGAAGGATTAGGGAAGTGGCTTAGGTGATTAGGTTGGGATTAGGCCGGGATTAGGGAAGTGGGTTAGGTGATTAGGTTCAGATTAGGGGGTTTAGGCTAAGATTAGGCATTTTGGGTTAGGTTTAGGTGAAGGAGCTCCCTTAGCATGGCCCATAGACCTTGATCACCTCATGTTGGTGCAGCCCTAGGTTAGGTTTTAGCTAATTATAAGCTTAAACCCACTCAATTAGGCTAACCCACATGATTAAACCCAAACTTGACACACAAGTCAAGCTTAATACAATACTCTTGATATTTTCCATCCCCACTCTCTCTCATGCCCAATATCCCACGTGAATTTCAAGTGGGCCCCACCTCCATTTATGAGAAGGTGATGTGGGCCATGGATATGGATATTGGATTGGATCTCTGGATCCAAATCCAAATCCAAGTCCACATATGGGTTTGGATTGGAATCTGGATATATATGGTCCAGATCCAATCCAAACTGAACTCTGACTCCTTCGATCTGGGTTCGAAACGGACGATTCGTGCGGGGCCTGACAGCATCAGTACTCCGTCTGCGTTGGGTCTTCGCCAACATAGTCGTCCGCCTCCGTTTCTGCCTTCCGGAGATGACTTCAAAGGATATTTTGATAAGAATAGGGTCTTGGACGTTCGAGATCCTGGGGGTGTGAATCAGATACAAGAGTTGCTGTGCCGGGCTCGACGTGTGCACCGGTTTCGGGCTCTTCTTAGCTCTCCTGGTCCTGTCTTGATCGGGCCAAGCCACTTCGGGGTTTAAAAACATGTTTTAAAAAGTTTTCAAAAGCCATATCATATGTTTTTGAAAGATAAAGTTTAAAACATATATATAGGGTTGTCTGGAAGGCTCCTGGGTTTGCAGACTCAAAAATGGCCCTTTGGGGCTGCTTTTACAAAACCAGGTTTGTTTTAAGGAATTCGTGGGATTTCGGGGTGTTTACAGCCTACAATGTCAAATGCCCACATGGTAAATGGCTAGGGGCTGACCACGGAATGCAATGCAGATGATGGGATATGAATGGCGTGCCCATGCACTTGACATGGATGACACTTCCTAACATGATCGTGACAATCCTTTTTCAGGGTGGACCAAAAATAGCCCCCTCTAAGTATTTTCATCGCCATCATGTTGGCGTTAACATGACCTCCACATTCTCCATCGTGGAACTCATGCATCACTATCCTAGCCTCCTCTAGGTCGATACACCTAAGCAGAATGCCGGTAAAACTTTTTTTGTATAAGACCCCACCCAGAATGGTGTATCGGGTCGAAATCTTACGAATGAATGCCTTATCTTTAGATGTGGCATCCTCGGTGAATCCCCCATTTTCTAAAAATTGTTTTATGTCATAAAACCAGGGTTTTTCAACAGACTCTGGGTTGTTTTGGCAAATATCTAAGTCGTGTGTGGATGGGTGGGGCACATGCCATATTTCTAAAGATCTGGTCCCTGAAATGGGATCGACCTTCAGGGCTGAACCCAAGGAGGAGAGGGCGTCGGCGATGCCATTGTCCTCTCTTCCTACGTGTGTGAGTTTACACGATTGGAAGGATTGGACCAATCGAGTGGCCAACTCGTGATATGGAAGTAGTTTCTCATTACGTACTTGCCAAATTTTTAAAACCTAGTTTATAACAAGGAGCGAATCTCCAAAGACCTCGATGCATGATGCCCCTAGAGTTTTCGAAATCCTTAAGCCTTGTATGAGTGCTTCATACTCAGCTACGTTGTTGGAACATTTGAAATCTAAGCAGACTAGTATGGGAATCTCGCCCTTTTCAGGGGAGATTAGGATGA
Source organism: Brasenia schreberi (assembly GCA_036023115.1). NCBI lineage: Eukaryota > Viridiplantae > Streptophyta > Magnoliopsida > Nymphaeales > Cabombaceae > Brasenia > Brasenia schreberi. The sequence continues at coordinate 12,583,404 of JAYKKT010000088.1, forward strand.
CCCCAGCACCAGCCCCTCGTTGGTTTCGTGCCCCATCGAAGTGCATCTTCCACACTTGGTTTTCGAAAGAATTTGCCAAAATGTGGTCTTGAAAATGGTTTTGCAATATGCCTTCATCAGGCATTTCAACAAGAGTGGGATATGCGTCCTCTAAGGGGAATTCAGCCACGTAATCTGCTAGGGCTTGCCCCTTAATGGAAATTTGGTGACGGTATTTCAGATCATACTCCATTAGATGGAGTTGCCATTTGCCCAATCTACCCGTGAGAATGGGTTTTTCGAACAAGTGCTTGAGTGGATCAAGCTTGGATACTATCCAAATCTCATGATCTAGGAAATAGTGTCTGAACTTCTGGCAGGCCTACACTAGGGCCAAGCACGTCTTCTCCATGGCTTGATAATTTCGTTCATAAGCCAAGAGAGTTTTCGAAATATAGTAGATGGCATACTCCTTATGGGTGTCATCCTCGTATTGAGCCAACAGGGCTCCTAAAGCGTTTACATGCACGGAGATGTATAATAAAAGCGGTTTTCCATGCTTTGGAGGATTCAAAACTGGGGGATTAACCAAGTATGCCTTCAGTCTCTCGAAGGACTTTTGGCATTCGTCATCCCATAAGAATTTCGTACCCTTCCTCAACAGTTTGTTGAAGGGTTAGCATCTAGTTGCCAGATTCGATATGAATCGGCGCACGAATTGTAATCGACCCTGGAGGCTACGGATTTGGGTGAGATTGGAGGGTGGAGCCATGTCTATGATGGCTCGACACTTAGAGGGGTCGACTTCTATTCCCCTTTGGCTCACCATAAAGGCTTGAAGCTTCCCTGATTCTACCCCGAACACACATTTTTGAGGGTTTAGCTTTACTTTGTAAAGCCTAAGCCTTTCGAAAATCTTTTGTAAACATTCGATATGGGTGCATCGGGTTTTGGATTTTGCCAAGAGATCATCTACATACACTTCTACAAGCTCATGAATTTGATCATGGAAGATCGTGTTCATGGCTCGTTGGTATGTTGCGCCGGCATTTTTCAAACCAAAGGGCATGACTGTATAGCAGTACGTGCCCCATGGGGTTGTGAAGGCGGTCTTACCCTGATCTCGTGGACTTAGTTTGATTTGATTATAGCCTGAATAGCCATCCATGAATGAAAACATTTCATGATTTGCAGTACTATCGACTATCAAATCTATGTTTGGTAAAGGATAATTATCCTTTGGAGTGGCTTTTTCAGGTTTCTGAAATCGATGCATATTCAAATTTTCCCATTGGTTTTTGGAACTACAACGATATTTGATAACCAATCAGAATACGCAATGGGTTTTATAAATCCGGCTTTTAGCAGATCTTCTAAACCCTCTTTGACTTGCGTGTGTACATTCGGGTGTATTTTCCTAAGCTTCTGCTTTATGGGTTTTACACCTGCATCTAAGGGTTTTTCAACCGGTTTTTGAAAATTGCGTTCCCTCTTATTTTCTAATTTTTCAAAATTTTTGGAAGTGCCTGCCATGCCGGGATCCACCCGGACATTGGCGATTTTATGGGGCTTTGCCCCTTTGTCCGTCGTGGGCAGCCCATATGCGATCGGCTTTTCCAAACGGGTTTTTGGAACGACACTTCCTTTCCATAAGTGATCGTATGTCCCTTTTCGCAAGTTGGTTTCGAAAAGGGAGGCCTTTTTGATCAACTTATGGAAAGTTGAAATCTCATGGAGCGAGAGAAGGGTTTTTAACTCGCTTTTAAAATTATCCAGGATGAGCATTACTGCGCATCCTTCGGATATGGGCTCTCGCACTTGGCCCAAAAGCGACCTCCATCTTATAATGAAGGCATGTACGTCTTCGTTCATGCCTTGCTTTGTATCCCTTAAGGTATTCAGAGTCGGCGTGACTTCTACGTTGTGTGCAAATCTTTGCATGAAGCAGTTCGCTAACTCTTCAAAAGTAGCGAACTGGCTTAAGTCGTAGGAAGCCAGCCATTTGGCAGTTGTGCCTTTAAGGGATAAAGGGAACCAATACACCCATTTCATCGAGTCCTTTTTCTTCTTATGGGCTCGACGTGAGAAAAGCTGCAAGTGAGACCTAGGGTCTCCCATGCCATCATACCGATGGAAGTTCGGTATTTCATCGTCACTATCTATTTCGTAATCCATAGGAAGGAAATCAGACAGGGTGTAGCTCTTTTTCTCTTTATTCTGCCCTTTTAGCAACTGCTGTAGGGCTTTACGGTCCTTTTGTGTGAAGGACTCGTGGTATTGGTTGCCTTCCATTACGGAGGCCTCTTTTTGCTTGCGAGGTTTTTCAGATTTCTTTTTAGGCCTTTGTTCACCGTTCGATGAACATGAATCGCCTACTTCAGCCTCTTGGCTGAGAGCATCGATTTTGGCCTCAAACTCCCTTCTCAAGTCCTCGATTTCATCTAGTTTTATTTTGTTTTTGAAAATCCTCCTAGAGTGAGAACTTGATGCGCATGAGCCTTGGCTCGACACTTCACTTGGATTGGATTTTGACATGCTGTTCAAGCTTTTTCAAAAATGTCCTAAGTACAAGCAAAGAAAACAAGTTAAAATGACACCTTTTACAAAAATTTTGCAAGACTTCTACTTAAAACAAACTTGATTTTTGAAAGGCTCACGTCCCACCGGGCGTGCCAATCTCTGTAGACGCATGAAAATCCCCGCCTCTCGCCTTTTCAGGGCTCGGAGCGGATCCTCTCGTGTGTCTATGGCCTATGTATGCAAACAGAGCGTGCCAGCTAGCTTACCTAAGCTAGCGAAGATATTTTTAACACTGACTTCTAAACGTGGCGACTGTGAGCAAGTAAGCTCTTGTCGTCGCAGACCTTCTTGCACCGATGCGCAAGGGTCAGTTTGTACGCTTTCAAAAATCGAGTTTTGGGATAGAAAGCCTACGAAGCGGTTTGAGGTGTCTATTTCGGGTCTTTAAAATGCGATTGCATGTTTTAGATCACGTGGATTTGCACGTGCCTAAGTCTTTTCTTTTATCCCTCTTCGGGCCACCTAGTTTGTGTGTTATGAACACTCCACTACATGGGCGAATTCGAGCAGGGCTTGCTTTGATGCAATATGCGTCCTACCTCGTGGTATGGCGTAGATGCAATGCAAACTCACGCTACTCCAAAGGGAAAACCCGAAATGTAAAGACAATACTGAAGGGAAATAACCGAAGGGAAATATGTATATAGAGTATGTATATGAGCCCTTACTCGGGTATTGCAAATAAGAGCGAAGGCTCAATGTGGGTGCGTGCTTGAGTTGAAAGACTTACACACACGACATGAAATTAAACCCAAATATAAATTGCAGTATGACCTTGACTAAGGTCTTGGGAGTAAGAGCGAAGGCTCAATGTGTGTGAGAGTGCTTGAATTGAAGTACTACACACACGACATAAATGAAACCCAAATATAACTGCAATAAGGCCTTTACTAAGGTCTTGGGAATAAGAGCGAAGGCTCAATGTGTGTGAGAGTGCTTGAATTGAAAGACTTACACACACGACATGAAATTAAACCCAAATAGTATAGGTCGGCCCTTACTTGGGTCTTTCAAATAAGAGCGAAAGCTCAATGTGTGTGAGAGTGCTTGAATTGAAAGACTTACTCACACGACATGAAATGAAACCCAAATAGTATAGGTCGGCCCTTACTTCAGTCTTTCAAATAAGAGCGAAAGCTCAATGTGTGTGAGTGCTTGAATTGAAAGACAACACACCCAACTTAAGCAAAAACCCTTCGAAAATGAAAGTATATGTATATACTTATGTATTATGGGCTGATTAGGCCCGTGTGTGTTCAAAATCATGCACAACTAAGAGAGTGCACGTGTGTGGGTGTGCCAAGCCACGTTATTACAAGCGGGGGGAGACTATGCTCCGTTATTACAACCCCGTATCAAATTGAATCTCAAGCAAGTATACAACTAAAGACCGAGTTTAGGCACTTACGAGTAGCTGGTCCGTAGAGGCCTTGCTTGAGCGTGGTCTTAGCCTTCGCCTTGGGCTGCAAACGGGAGCTCCGCGAGGGTGAACGACAAAGGGTGCTGGCCGGCTACAAATGGGGTGTGGGATAGGCGCCTTGAAGATGGCCGGCTGCAAGTGGGTGTCGCCTTGGTGTCGGGGATTAAAGGGGCTAGGCCAAGTATGTATGTAGGGTCACGAATGGAGAGTATAGAGTGTTAGGGAATATGGACCTAAGGGGAGTTTAAGGGAAGGCCGAATGGGAGTCCTAGGGGAATGTGGTTGTAGCGGGCTGCTAGGATGACTAGGTTCAGCTGAGTGAGAAGGGTGGCAGCAAAGGGGAATGGCTGGTGGTAGGGTGTTGTGGTAGGGTTTTGGTGGCTGGGAGTGGAGAGGGATTAGAGAAGGTGAGACGAAGTAAGGGGTACTAACGAATGGAAAGAAGATGGCGCTCGGCTTGAAAGAAGCTGGGCAGGTAGTGAGGCTCGGCCGAAGGTGGTGGAGATGGCGGTGCAAATGGTGGTGAGATGGAGGGATGGTGGTGGTGTAGGCGGAGCAGGTGGAGCAGGTTCGGCTGGGCTGGGAAGTGGGGTCCCGACTGGGCTTGGGGAAGGTGGCTAGATAGGAGAACCCGCCCTCAAGTGGGGGGGTTATATAGGGATGGGTAGGTCGGTTAGGGTTGGGTTTGGGGTAGTGGTTACGTGGTTTAGGTAGGGTGGTATGAAGATAAGGTGGGCTGGAAAGGGTAGGGCCAGATATTTTAAAAACTAGTGGTTTGGGTAGATTGTGGGCTAGGGGTGGTTTAGGGGTTTAGGGCTAGGTTAGGTGGTTGGGTTTTAGGGTGAGGTTTAATGAGCTAGGTTAGGTGATTAGGCTAGGTTTAGGCTAGGTTTTGGGAAATTAACCTAGGTTTAGGGAAGGATTAGGGAAGTGGGTTAGGTGATTAGGTTGGGATTAGGCCGGGATTAGGGAAGTGGGTTAGGTGATTAGGCTCAGATTAGGGGTGGATTAGGGTGGTAGGCTAGGATTAGGTGTTTTGGGTTAGGTTTAGGTGAGGGAGCTCCCTTTGCATGGCCCATAGACCTTAACCACCTCATGTTGGTGCAGCCCTAGGTTAGGTTTTGGCTAATTACAAGCTTAAACCCACTCAATTAGGCTAACCCACATGATTAACCCCAAACTTGACACACAAGTCAAGCTTAATTACAACACTCTTGATATTATCCATCCCCACTCTCTCTCATGCCCATAATCCCACGTGAATTTCAAGTGGGCCCCACCTCCATTTATGAGAAGGTGATGTGGGCCTTGGATATGGATATTAGATTGGATCTCTGGATCCAAATCCAAATCCAAGTCCACACATGGGTTTGGATTGGGATCTGGATATATATGGTCCAGATCCAATCCAAACTGAACTCTGACTCCTTCGAGCTGGGTTCGAAACGGACGATTTGTGCGGGGCCTAACAACATCAGTACTCCGTCTACGTTGGGTCTTCGCCAACATGGTCGTCCGCCTCCGTTTCTACCTTTCGGAGATTACTTCAAATGACATTTTGATAAGAAGAGGGTCTTGGACGTTCGAGATCCTAGGGGTATGGATGTGATACAAGAGTTGCTATGCCGGGCTCGACATGTGCTCCGGTTCCGGGCTCTTCTTAGCTCTCCTGGTCCTGTCTTGATCGCGCCAAGCCGCTTCGGGGTTTCAAAAACGTGTTTTAACAGGTTTTCAGAAGCTATATTACATATTTTTGAAATATGAAGTTTAAAACGTATATACAGGGTTGTCTGGAAGGCTCCTGGGTTTCCAAACTTAAAATGGCCCTTTGGAGCTGCTTGTACAAAACCAGGTTTGTTTTGAAGAAATTCGTGGGATTTCGGGTTGTTTACAATGGCAAGGGGAGGTGCTGGCCGGATGCCTTGGGCGCACGGGAAGGGCGCCTTGAAGATGGCCGGCGGCTAGGGAAGGGTTGTTTTTGGCGTGTTGGGCTAAAGGGCCTAAATAGGGTCACTAAGGATAGGGTTTAGTTTTAAGGTAAGTTGTGCAAAGGGTGAACCAAAGGGAAGGTTTAACAGATCACCTAAGGTTGGCGGGTTTGCTAGGGTGGCCGAATGAAATGACAGTCGGTTGGAGTGGCCGACTAGGAGGACTTGGTGGTGGCGGGTAGTTAGGGTGGCTACGGGCCTGGCCGAGTGGGACTGGTGGCAGCAAGTGGAATGGCTGGTGTTAGGGTGCTATGGGAGTGGATTAGGTGGTTGAGAGTGGAGAGGGAGTGAAGAAGGAGTAAGGTAGAATGTAGGGTACTTACCGAGTGAAGAAGTGGTGGTGGATGGAAGGGAATCAGCCGGGTGATTGGGAGGCTCGGGATGAAGTTCAGCTGGGTGATTGGGAGGCTCAGGATGAAGTTCAGTGGGGTGATGGTGGCGGTGGTGGTGCTCGGTTGGAAGGTAGTGGTGCAGGTGGTGTTCGACTGGCTGTGGGACAGGTGGAGCAGGAGGGGAGTCGGCTGAGCTGGGAAGTGGAGGACCCGGCTGGTGGAAGGTGGGGCTGCTAGATAGGAAAACCCGCCCCCAAGGGGGGGGGGTTTATATAGGGCTGGGCTAGGTCGGTTAGGGCTGGGTTTGGGGTAGTGGTTAGGTGGTTTAGGTAGGGTGGTGTGGTGATAAGGTGGGCTGGAAAGGGTAGGGTCAGATATTTTAAATACAAGTGGTTTGGGTAGGTTGTGGGCTAGGGGTGGTGTAGAGGTTTAGGGTTTAGCTAGGTGGGTTGGTTCTAGGGTGAGGTTTAGTGAGGTAGGTTAGGTGATTAGGCTAGGATTAGGCTAGGTTTAGGGAAATTAACCTAGGTTTAGGGAAGGATTAGGGAAGTGGGTTAGGTGATTAGGTTGGGATTAGGCCGGGATTAGGGAAGTGGGTTAGGTGATTAGGCTCAGATTAGGGCCGGATTAGGGTAGAAGGCTAGGATTAGGTGTTTTTGGTTAGGTTTAGGTGAAGGAGCTCCCTTTGCATGGCCCATAGACCTTAACCATATCATGTTGGTGCAGTCCTAGGTTAGGTTTTGGCTAATTACAAGCTTAAACCCACTTAATTAGGTTAACCCACATGATTAACCCCAAACTTGACACACAAGTCAAGCTTAATTACAACACACACTTGATCTTATCCTCCCCCCACTCTCTCTCATGCCCATAATCCCACGTGAAATTCAAGTGGGCCCCACCTCCATTTATGAGAAGGTGATGTGGGCCATGGATATGGATATTGGATTGGATTTTTGAATCCAAAGCCAAATCCAAGTCCATACATGGGTTTGGATTGGGATCTGGATATATATGGTCCAGATCTGATCCAAACTGAACTCTGACTCCTTCGAGTTGTATTCGAAACGAACGGTTTGTGCGGAGCCTGATAGCATCAGTACTCCGTCTTCGTTGGGTCTTTGCCAACATGATCGTCCGCCTCTATTTTCGCCTTCTGGAGATGACTTCAAATGATGTTTTGGTGATAACAGGGTCTTGGACGTTCGAGATCCTGGGGGTGTGGATTTGATATGAGAGTTGCTGTGCTGGGCTCGACATGTGCTCCGGTTCCGGACTCTCCTTAGATCTCCTGGTCCTGTCTAGATTAGGCCAAGCTGCTTCGGGGTTTCAAAATATGTTTAAAAGGTTTTTAAAAGTTGTATTATATATTTTTGAAATATAAAGTTTAAAACATAAATACAGGGTTGTCTGGAAGGCTCCTGGGTTTCCAGATTCAAAATGGCCTTTTGGGGCTGCTTTTACAAAACCAGATGGATTTTGAGAAATTCGTGGGATTTCGGGGTGTTTACACCCACTTCCCTAATCCTTCCCTAAACCTAAGTTAATTTTCCTAAACCTAACCTAATCCTAGCCTAATCACCTAACCCACCTCACTAAACCTCACCCCAAAACCAACCCACCTAGCTAAACCCTAAACCTCTAAACCACCCCACCTAAACCTAGCCCACAACCTACCCAAAACCCCTTGAATTTAAAATATCTGGCCCTACCCTAATACCAGCCCACCTTATCACCACACCACCCTACCTAAACCACCTAACCACTACCCTAAACCAGCCCCAACCGACCTAGCCCAACCCTATATAACCCCCCCCCCTAAGGGGCGGGTTTTCCTATCTTGGTTCCTCCATTTTCCAGCCCAACCGACTCCAACCGTTCAACTTCGCGGAGCTCCCTTTTGCAGCCCAAGGCGAAGGCCAAGCCCACGCTCAAGCAAGGCATCTTCGGACCAGCTATTAGTAAGTGCCTAACTCGGTCCTTAGTTGTATACTTGCTTAAAATTCAATTCGATACGGGGTTGTAATAACGGAGCATAGTCTCCCACCACTTGTAATAACGTGGCTTGGCACACCCACACACGTGCACTCTCTTAGTTGTGCACGATTTTGAATACACACGGGCCTAATCAGCCCCTAATACATAAATATATATATACTTTAATTTTCATAGGGTTTTGCTTAAGTTGGGTGTGTTGTCTTTCAATTCAAGCACTCACACACATTGAGCCTTCGCTCTTATTTGAAAGACCCAAGTAAGGGCCGAGCTATACTATTTGGGTTTTCATTTCATGTCGTGTTTGTAAGTCTTTCAATTCAAGCACTCACACACATTGAGCCTTCGCTCTTATTTGAAAGACCCAAGTAAGGGCCGAGCTATACTATTTGGGTTTTCATTTCATGTCATGTGTGTAAGTCTTTCAATTCAAGCATTCACACACATTGAGCCTTCGCTCTTATTTGAAAGACCCAAGTAAGGGCCGTGTTATACTATTTGGGTTTAATTTCATGTTGTGTGCGTAGTACTTCAATTCAAGCACTCACACACATTGAGCTTTCGCTCTTATTCTCAAGACCTTAATCAAGGCCATACTGCAAGTTATATTTGGGTTCCATTTCATGTCGTGTGTGTAAGTCTTTCAATTCAAGCACGCACCCACATTGAGCCTTCACTCTTATTTGTAAGACCCAAGTAAGGGCACGTATATACCTTATATACATATCTCCCTTCGGCATTTACATTACAAGTCATTTCCCTTCAGTTATTTCCCTTCGGTTATTTCCCTTCGGCATTGTCTTTACATTCGGGTTTTCCCTTTGGAGTAGCGTGAGTTTGCATTGCATCTACGCCATACCACGAGGTAGGATGCATATTGCATCAAAGCAAGCCTCGTACTCCCGCTCAAAATTCGCCCCATGTAGTGGAGTGTTCATAACACACACTTAGGAGGCCCATCAAGGGATAAAAAGAAAGACTTAGGCACGTGCAAATCCACGTGATCTAAAATCTGCAATCGTATCTAAAAGACCCGAATTAGACACCTCGAACCGCTTCGTAGGCTTTCTATACCCTAAAACTCGATTTTTCAAAGCGTACAAACTGACCCTTGTGCATCGGTGCAAGAAGGTCTGCGACGACAAGAGCTCACTTGCTCACAGTCGCCACTATTAGAAATCAGCTTAAAATATATCTTCGCTAGCTTAGGTAAGCTAGTTGGCACGCCCTGTTTATATAAATAGGCCTTAGACTCACGAGAGGATCCGCTCCAGGCCCTGAAAAGCCAGAGGCGGGGATTTTTACGCGTCTACACACCCCTTTCGATGTCTCCCTAGATCTATCCACAAAAATATGGGATCGTCCCAATTTTTAAGCAAAATCTCTCTTTTAAACCTGATAGGAAGAGATATCACGCCAAAGGGATATCTGAATGGTTTCTGGTCCTAAACGGTATCATGTTATGCAAGTGTTTATGCGTGGATATGCACATGCATGTCATGGATGAGACGCCAAGGATGGCGACCTCCCAGAGACCAGATGACATGGTCGAACTCTTTGAGACTTACACAGACCTGCTGCTCCAAGTGAGCAGACCTTATGTTGCTCGATGTTCGATTTTTCAAAATCTATTTACAAAAAGGGAAAACTGCTTTGAGCCTCAATCCTAAGGATCTCGAGCTCTTCGTGTTTGCTTTTGCTTGAGTCTTGACACTCGCTAATCTAGCAGAGGTTTCATAAGAAAACAAGCTATATTTCAAAATTCCTACGTCTTACTCGAAACGTCGAATTCTCAAACAAGATGAAATTCAAGTAAGTAAATCCTATTTTTACTTTAGGATTCCTCGAAATGAACCATGTTTTACTTGGGATAAGCCAGGGATGGGAAAGAGATACCACGGTCCCATTTGAACTGTCCCGTGGTTTTAGGCATAGAAGGCAGAAAACTGCTCTTTTTGAGCTTTTTGGCCTTTTTTCTTTTTTTCATAGAGGGTCCCCCTTTGGGAGTATTTTTTCTTTAATCCCTCTTTTCCATAAAAGAATCAAATTTTTCTTTTTGATTCTGGTTTCTTTCTTTGGGAAAGAGACTTTTGACAGGGAATTCCCTTTGTTTTGGCCATATTTTCCTTTTGGAAGAAGGAGAGAAGAGGGGAGGACTTATCCCAAGGTCACACTCGATCCATTCCAGATCAGCCTATTTAGAAATAGCACGTACTACTTGCAAGAATCTTGCTATATTGAACTAGGCCTTTCTTTGTAAGAAGAAGGATTTTGAAATGTAACCACGTATTTGGAAAACTCCACTCTTTCACAAGTGCGAATTCTCTCACTCAGGGTCACATAATTTGCCTTTGAACCTTATTTTCGATGTTTCAAAGCAGCTACCCCTAAGGATTTTCGAAAAAGAAAATTTAACCCAAACCCTACACATAATACTTTTTAAGTATTGAATATTGATAGGATCTGCTAAATTCCTACCTTCCACATCCACCAACCAATATGAGATGTTCGTGGTGGTTGCACGTACAACATAGGGTCCATCCCACTTGGGGCGCCACTTTCCAAGTGGATGTGGGCCACGATAGTGGATGTTTTTCAAAACCAGATCTCCCACTTCAAAGTGGCGAGGTCTCATGTGTTTGTCGTAATGTCGGGCTATCCTTTGCCGGTATGCATGAGCATGATCCATGGCAAGGAGTCACCTTTCATCTAATAAATCTAGTTCGGCCATCCTAGCATGCTGAAGCATCTCTAGGGGGAGGTCGAGTGCAATGGATGTATGGAATGAATGCAATTGCGTATGAATGGGAAGAATGGCGTTTCTGCCATAGACCAGTTCAAATGGTGAGGCATTCGTGGGAGTCCGGATGGAAGTCCTATATGCCCATAAGGCTTCATCCAGCTTCTCGTGCCATGTCACCCTTCTCTAAAGTCTTCTCAATTATACTAATGAGAGTCTTATTCGTGGCTTCGGCTTGGCATTAGCCTTGAGGGTAGTAGGGCGAGGAGAAATGGTGAGTTATGCCATACGTGTTGCACAACTTGACCATCCACTCATTTTTGAATGGGGTGCCATTATCGAACACAAGGTCTCTTGGAACCCCAAATCGAGCCAAGATATTCCTCCTAATGAAAGCCACCACATGTTGCCCCTGTACGTTGGTCAGGGAGATGGCTTCAACCCATTTGGAGAAATACTCAGTGGCTGCTAAGATGAACCTATGCCCATTCGATGCCTTTGGAAAGATCGGGCCTACAATATCAAACGCCCACATGGTAAATGGCTAGGGGTTGACCACGGAATGCAATGAAGATGAGGGGATATGAATGGCGTAACATGCACTTGACATGGATGACACTTTCTAACATGATAGTGGCAATCCTTTTTCAGGGTGGACCAAAAATAGCCCGCTCTAAGTATTTTCATTGCCATCATGTTGGCATTAACATGACCTCCACATTCTCCATCATGGAATTCATGCATAACAGTCCTAGCCTCCTCTAGATCGACACATCTTAGTAGGATGCCAGTAAAACTTTTTTTGTATAGAACCCCACCCAGAATGGTGTATCGGGTAGAAATTTTCCGGATGAATGCCTTATCTTTGGATGTGGCATCCTCAGCGAATCCCCTATTTTCTAGAAAACATTTGATGTCATAAAACCAAGGTTTTTCAATAGAATCTGGATTACTTTGGTAAATATCCAAATCATGTGTGGATGGGGTGGGTGCATGCCATATCTCTAAGGATCGAGTTCCCAAGGTGCGGCCCACTTGAAATTCACGTGGGATTATGGGCATGAGAGAGAATGGGGAGGATAAGCATGAGGGGGATTGTAATTAAGCTTGACTTGTGTGTCAAGTTTGGGGTTAATCATGTGGGTTAGCCTAATTAGTATGGGTTTAAGCTTGTATTAGCCAAAACCCAACCTAGGGCTGCACCAACATGATGCAAAGAAGTCTATGGGCTATGCAAAGGGAGCTCCCTAACCCAATCCTAAGCCAAAACCCCTAATCCTAGCCTTTTACCCTAATCCTGGCCTAATCCTAGCCTAATCACCTAACCCACTTCCCTAATCCTGGCCTAATCCCAACCTAATCACCTTACCCACCTCCCTAATCCTTCCCTAAACCTAGCCTAATTCCCTTAATCCTAACCTAATCCTAGCCTAATCACCTAACCCACCTCACTAAACCTCACCCCAAAACCAACCCACCTAGCTAAACCCTAAACCCCTAAACCACTGCACCTAAACCTAGCACACCATATCCCTAAAACCCCTTAAAGCAAAATATCTGGCCCCTCCTCAAAACCAGCCTACCTTATCACCACACCACCACCACCTAAACCACCTTACCACCCTCCAAATACCAGCCCCAACCGCCCTTCAAAAACCTATATAAACCCCCCCCTAATGGGCGGGTTTTTCATCTTGGCCAATCCGATCTTCTCCCATCATCTTCCAGCCCACCCTTGGGCCAGCCGAACCTTCCACCTTGCTCCCTTCTTCCACCTCGTGCCACCACTTCCATCTGGCCTGCTCCACTCCACGCTGCCACCTTCATCACCCGGCCGAGCCCCATCCTCCTTCATCACCCGGCTGCCCTTTCTTCCACACACCGACCTCCTTCACCATCCGGTTAGTATCTCAACCCAAGCTCCACCTCCTCTTCACTCCCCCTCCACTCTCAACCACCCATACCACCACCACTTAGCATCCTCCTTTGCCACCCGCCACCCTTACCCATTCGGCCAGACCTAACCCCTTTACCATCCGACTCTCTACCTTTGCCTAGTGACACCCGGCCACCCTATCTTGCTCCCTAAGACCAGCCCCTTCCACTCTTAGTCACCCACTAACCCCACCTTCCACGGCACCCTAGTTAGTTCCCTCGCCATTCCCAACTCCCCCTAGCTACCCCAGCCGGCCACCACTAAAACTCCCCCTAGTCGGCCACCCCCACCTCGACCACCCATACTTTTTCCCTTAGGCATTCCCTTTAGGCTCCCCTTTAGCGCCACCTTCCCTAGCACCAGCCTATCCCTTAGTGACCCTCCTTAATCACCTTAGCCCTAGGCATCACGGCAGCACCGCCCTAGCAGCCGGCAAGCACCAAGGTGCCTCACCCGTGCTCCCTTGTCACCCGGCCACACATCCTTACCGTGCCACTCCGAGGAGCTCCCTCTTGCAGCCTAAGGCGAAGCCAAGCCCACGCTCAAGCAAGTGACCTCCGGACCAGCTATAAGAAAGTGCCTAACTCGGTCCTTAGTTGTAGACTTGCTTAAGTTCAATTAAATTTGATACAGGGTTGTAATAACGGAGCATTGTCTCCCCCCGCTTATAATAACGTGGCTTGGCACACCCACACACACGTGCACTTGAGCCTACCTCGCTCTTAGTTGTGAATGATTTTGAATACATACGGGCCTAATCAGCCCCTTTAGATATAAGTTATGTATATACTTTAAGTTGCGTAGGGTTTTGCTTGAGTTGGGTGTGTTGTCTTTAAATTCTCGCACTCACACACATTGAGCTTCCGCTCTTATTTGCAAGACCCAAGTGAGGGCCCATATATAGTATATAGGTATTTCCCTTTTGGCTATGTCTTTTCAATTTGGGTTTTAAGGTTCAGCAGTGTGCGTAGTCTTTCCATATATACACGGCACACACTTGCACAATTGAGCCTTTCCGCTCTTAAGATATAGCCATATTTCCCTTTTGCAATTTCCCTTCGGCATTTTACATTACAAGTCATTTCCCTTCGGCAATTTCCATTACAAGTCATTTCCCTTTGGCATTATCTTTAAATTCGGGTTTTCCCTTTGGAGTTGCGTGAGTTTGCATTGCATATATGCCATACCACGAGTTAGGACGCATATTGCATCAAAGCAAACCCCATACCCCCACTCAAAGTCGCCACATTTTAGTGGAGTGTTCATAACACACACCTAGGTGGCCCGAAAAGGGATAAAAAGAAAGACTTAGGCACGTGCAAATCCACGTGAAATAAAATCTGAAAGTCATACAAAACAAACCCGAATCAAACACCTCAAACCGCTTTCATAGGTTCTGTAGATGCAGAAAATCTCCGCCTCCTGGTTCTTAGGCCTAAAGCGAACCTTTTCGTGTGTCTAAGTCCTATTTAAATAAACAGGGCATGTCAGCTAGCTTACTTAAGCTAGCAAAGATATTTTAAAACCTGACTTCTAACGTAGCGACTGTGAGCAAGCAAGCTCTTGTCGTCGTAGACCTTCTTGCACCGATGCGCAAGGGTCAGTCTGTACGCTTTTAAAGATCGAGTTTTGGATATAAGGACCTACGAAAGCGGTTTAAGGTGTTTGATTCGGGTCTTGCTTGTATGATTTTCAGATTTTAGATCACGTGGATTTGCACGTGCCTAAGTCTTTGCTTTTTATCCCTTTATGGGTCACCTAGGTGTGTGTTATGAACACTCCACTAAGATGTGGCGATTTTGAGTGGGAGTATGGGGTTTGCTTTGATGCAATATGCGTCCTAACTCATGGTATGGTGTATATGCAATGCAAACTCATGCTACTCCAAAGGGAAAACCTAAATTTAAAGACAATGCCGAAGGGAAATGACTTGTAATGGAAATTGCCGAAGGAAAATTGCCGAACGGAAATGACTTGTAATGAAAATTGCCGAAGGGAAATACGTATAAAATGTATATATGGGCCCTTACTCAGGTCTTGCAAATAAGAGCGAAGGCTCAATGTGGGTGCTTGCGAGAATTGAAGTACTACACACACGACATGAAATGAAACCCAAATAAGTTGCAATATGGCCTTAACTAAGGTCTTGGGAATAAGAGTGAAAGCTCAATGTGTGTGAGTGCTTGAATTGAAGTACTACGCACACAACATGAAACTAAACCCAAATATAAATTGCAGTATGGCCTTAACTAAGGTCTTGGGAATAAGAGCGAAAGCTCAATGTGTGTGAGTGCTTGAATTGAAGTACTACGCACACAACATGAAATTAAACCCAAGGATAGTATAACACGGCCCTTACTTGGGTCTTACAAATAAGAGCGAACACTCAATGTGTGTGAGTGCGAGAATTTAAAGACAACACACCCAACTTAAGCAAAACCCTACGATATTTAAAGTATATACATAAATTTATATCTTAGGGTCTGATTAGGCCCGTGTGTGTTCAAAATCGTGCACAACTAAGAGAGTGCACGTGTGTGTTGATGTGCCAAGCCACGTTATTACAAGCGGGGGGAGACTATGCTCCGTTATTACAACCCCATATCAAATTTAATTTAAGCAAGTCTACAACTAAGGACCGAGTTAGGCACTTACTTATAGCTGGTCCGAAGATGTCTTGCTTGAGCGTGGGCTTGGCTTCGCCTTGGGCTGCAAGAGGGAGCTCCTCGGAGTTGAACGGCAAGGGGAGATGCTGGCCGGGTGACTCGGGTGTGCGGGAAGGGCGCCTTGAAGATGGCCGGCTGCTAGGAAGGTGCTGCCTTGATGCTTTGGGCTAAGGTGACTAAGGAAGGTCACTAAAGGATGGGTTGGTATTAAGGAAGATAGTGCTAAAGGGGAGCCTAAGGAAATGCCTAAGGAAAATGTATGGCTGGCCGAATGGATTTGGTACAGTCGGTTGGAGTGGCTGACTAAGGGGAGCTTAGTGGTGGCTAGCTGCTAGGGTGGCTAGGGATGTTATGGATGGGAAGGGGGCTAGCTAGGATGTTGTGGAAGGTGGGACTAAGGGCTGATGGAGAGTGGAAGGGGCAGGTCCTAGGGAGCCAAGTACGGTGGCCCGGTGTCACTAGGCGAAGGTAGAGTGTCGGGTGGTGGAAATGGTTGAGGTCTGGCCGAATGGGTGAGGATGGCGGGTGGCTGTGATGGGGTGATGTGGTGGTGGTATAGGTTGTTGAGAGTGGAGGGGGAGTGAAGAAGTGGTGGAGCTAAGTGTAGGGTACTAACCGAAAGGGGAAGGAGTTGGCGGATGGAAGAAGGGCAGTCGGGTGCTTTGGATGGATGGGATTTAGCCGAGAGGTGGTGGCGACGGGGAGCTGGCCGGATGGAAGTGGTGGTGCAGGTGGAGCTTGGCCGGGGGCAGTGGTGGCGTAGGTGGAAGAAGGTGGAGGATTCGGCTGAGAGGTGGCTGGCCAAGGTCGACTGGGCCAAGGGGGGTCAAGCTTCATGAAAAACCCGCCCACTAGGGGGGGGTTTATATAGGGTTGGAGATGGCGGTTGGGGCTGGTATTTGGAGGGTGGTAAGGTGGTTTAGGTAGTGGTGGTGTGGTGATAAGGTGGGCTGGTTTTGAGGAGGGGCCAGATATTTTAATACAAGGGGTTTTAGGTATATGATGTGCTAGGTTTAGGTGGGGTGGTTTAGGGGTTTAGGGCTTAGCTAATGTAAACACCCCGAAATCCCATGAATTTCTCAAATCCATCTGGTTTTGTAAAAACAGCCCCAAAGGGCCATTTTGAGTCTAGAAACCCAGGAGCCTTCCAAACAACCCCTGTATATATGTTTTAAACTTTATATTTCAAAAATACATGATATGGCTTTTGAAAACCTTTTAAAACACGTTTCTGAAACCCCACAAAGCAAGCTTGGCCTGATCCAGACAGGACCAGAAAAGCAAAGGAGAGCCCGGAACCGGAGCACATGTCGAGCCCGGCACAGCAACTCTCGTATCAAATCCACACCCCCAGGATCTCGAACGTCCAAGACCCTGTTATCATCAAAACATTCTTTGAAGTCATCTTCGGAAGGCGAAAATAGAGGCGGACGATCATGTTGGCGAAGACCCAACACAGACGGAGTACTGATGCTGTCAGACCTCGCACAAACCGTTCGTTTTGAACACAGCCCGAAGGAGTCAGAATTCAGTTTGGATCGGATCTAGACCATATATATCCAGATCCCAATCCAAACCCATGTATGGACTTAGATTTGGATTTGGATTCAAAAATCCAATCCAATATCCATATCCATGGCCCACATCACCTTCTCATAAATGGAGGTGGGGTCCACTTGAATTTCACGTGGGATTATGCGCATGAGAGAGAGTGGGGGTGGATAAGATCAAATGTGTGTTGTAATTAAGCTTGACTTGTGTGTCAAGTTTGGGGTTAATCATGTGGGTTAGCCTAACTAAGTGGGTTTAAGCTTGTAATTAGCCAAAACCTAACCTAGGGCTGCACCAACATGATATGGTTAAGGTCCATGGGTCATGCAAAGGGAGCTCCTTCACCTAAACCTAACCAAAAACACCAAATCATAGCCTTCCACCCTAATCCAGTCCTAATCTGAGCCTAATCACCTAACCCACTTCCCTAATCCCGGCCTAATCCCAACCTAATCACCTAACTCACTTCCCTAATCCTTCCCTAAACCTAGGTTAATTTTCCTAAACCTAACCTAATCCTAGCCTAATCACCTAACCCACCTGTAGACGCGCGAAAATCCCCGCCTCTTCGCCTCTTTCGTGGCTTGGAGTGGATCTTATCATGCGTCTAAGGCCTATGTATACAAACAGGGCGTGCCAGCTAGCTTACTTAAGCTAGCGAAGATATATTTAATACTGACTTCTAAACGTGGCGACTGTGAGCAAGTGAGCTCTTGTCGTCGCAGACCTTCTTGCACCGATGCGCAAGGGTCAGTCTGTACGCTTTTGCAAAAATCGAGTTTTTGGGGAGAAAGTCTACGAAACGGTTCGAGGTGTCTTATTTCGGGTCTTTAAGATGCGATTGCATGTTTTAGATCACGTGGATTTGCACGTGCCTAAGTCTTTTCTTTTATCCCTTTTTGGGTCGCCTAGTTTGTGTGTTATGAACACTCCACTACATGGGCGAATTCGAGCGGGGCTTGCTTCGATGCAATATGCGTCCTACCTCGTGGTATGGCGTAGATGCAATGCAAACTCACGCTACTCCAAAGGGAAAACCCGAAATGTAAAGACAATACTGAAAGGAAATAACAGAAGGGAAATAACCGAAGGGAAATAACCGAAGGGAAATAACCGAAGGGAGATATGTATATATCTTATGTATATGAGCCCTTACTCGGGTCTTGCAAATAAGAGCGAAGGCTCAATGTGGGTGCGTGCTTGAATTGAAAGACTTACACACACGACAAGAAATTAAACCCAAATATAAAGTTTGCAGTATGGCCTTGACTAAGGTCTTGGGAGTAAGAGCGAAGGCTCAATGTGTGTGAGAGTGCTTGAATTGAAGTACTACACACACGACATAAATGAAACCCAAATATAACTGCAATAAGGCCTTTACTAAGGTCTTGGGAGTAAGAGCGAAGGCTCAATGTGTGTGAGAGTGCTTGAATTGAAGTACTACACACACGACATAAATGAAACCCAAATATAACTGCAATAAGGCCTTTACTAAGGTCTTGGGAGTAAGAGCGAAGGCTCAATGTGTGTGAAAGTGCTTGAATTGAAAGACTTACTCACACGACATGAAATGAAACCCAAATAGTATAGGTCGGCCCTTACTTGGGTCTTTCAAATAAGAGCGAAAGCTCAATGTGTGTGAGAGTGTTTGAATTGAAAGACTTACTCACACGACATGAAATGAAACCCAAATAGTATAGGTCGGCCCTTACTTGGGTCTTTCAAATAAGAGCGAAAGCTCAATGTGTGTGAGAGTGCTTGAATTGAAAGACAACGCACCCAACTTAAATAAAACCCTTCGGAAATGAAATATATATGTACACTTATATATTAGGGGCTGATTAGGCCCGTGTGTGTTCAAAATTGTGCACGACTAAGAGAGTGCACGTGTGTGGTTGTGCCAAGCCACGTTATTACAAGCGGGGGGAGACTAGGCTCCGTTATTACAACCCCGTATCAAATTGAATTTCAAGCAAGTGTATGACTAAAGACCGAGTTTAGACACTTACGAGTAGCTGGTCCGTAGAGGTCTTGCTTGAGCGTGGCCTTGGCTTTGGGCTGCAAACGGGAGCTCCGCGAAGGTATGTGATCAAGGGTGCTGGCCGGCTGCAAATGGGGCACGGGATAGACGCCTCGAAGGGGGCCGGTGGCAAGTAGGTGGCGCCTCCAAGTAGGGAGTTTAGAGTGGCTGAATAAGTGGGTCTTAGGGTCATTAGGGAAGTTAGGTACTTAGGCAAACTGGACCTAAAAGGTGAGCTAGTGGGAAGGCCCAAGAGGACACCTAGGGGGGTTGGCCGAATGGGAGATGGTGGCTAAGTAGTGGCCAGCCACTTGGGTTATCCTAGGTTCGGCTAGGCTTAGGTGGTGGCGGCAAAGGGGCTGAGCTGAAGGGAAGATGGGTGGCTAAGAGTGGAGAGGTGGTAGAGAGGGGTTTTGAGGGAGTTTAGGGTACTTACCGAATGGGGAGAAGTGGCGGATGGAGTGGAAGAGTGGCGGGCAGGTGGCTGTCGGCTGGTGGAGTTGGGGGAAGATGGTGGCGTCCGGCTGGGTGGCAGTGGTGGTGGACGGAAGAGGGAAGGTGGCGGAGCAGGTGGCGGCTGGTGGAGCAGGTGGAGCTGCTGGGGAGTGGTCACGGCTGGATGGAAGATGGGAGAAGGAGAGGGCCCGGCTGGATGGAAGAGTGGTTCCCCCTTCTAAAACCCGCCCACAATGAGGGGGGTTTAAATAGGGGATGGGTAGGTCGGTTAGGGCTGGGTTGTGGGTAGTGGTTAGGTGGTTTAGGTAGGGTAGTATGTAGATAAGGTGGGCTGGATGGGGTTGGGCCAGATATTTTAAAACTAGGGGTTTGGGAAAATCGTGGGCTAAGGGTGGTTTAGGGGTTTAGGGCTAGGTTAGGTGGTTGGGTTTTAGGGTGAGGTTTAGTGAGCTAGGTTAGGTGGTTTAGGCTAGGTTTAGGCTAGGATTAGGGAAATTAATCTAGGTTTAGGGAAGGATTAGGGGAGTGGGTTAGGTGATTAGGTTGGGATTAGGCCGGGATTAGGGAAGTGGGTTAGGTGATTAGGTTCAGATTAGGGGTGGATTAGGGGTTTAGGCTAGGTTTAGGCAATTTCGGCTAGGTTTAGGTGAAGGAGCTCCCTTAGCATGGCCCATAGACCTTGATCACCCCATGTTGGTGCAGCCCTAGGTTAGGTTTTTGCTAATTACAAGCTTAAACCCACTCAATTAGGCTAACCCACATGATTAACCCAAACTTGACACACAAGTCAAGCTTAATACAACACTCTTGATATTTTCCACCCCCACTCTCTCTCATGCCCAATATCCCACGTGAATCTCAAGTGGGCCCCACCTCCATTCATGAGAAGGTGATGTGGGCCATGGATATGGATATTGGATTGGATCTCTGGATCCAAATCCAAATCCAAGTCCACATATGGGTTTGGATTGGAATCTGGATATATATGGTCCAGATCCAATCCAAACTGAACTCTGACTCCTTCGAGCTGGGTTCGAAACGGACGATTCGTGCGGGGCCTGACAGCATCAGTACTCCGTTTGCGTTGGGTCTTCGCCAACATAGTCGTCCGCCTCCGTTTCTGCCTTCCGGAGATGACTTCAAATGCTATTTTGATAAGAACAGGGTCTTGGACGTTCGAGATCCTGGGGTGTGAATCAGATACAAGAGTTGCTGCGCCGGGCTCTTCTTGGCTCTCCTGGTCCTGTCTTGATCGGGCCAAGCCACTTTGGGGTTTCAAAACATGTTTTAAAAGGGTTTTCAAAAGCTATATCATATGTTTTTTGAAAGATAGAGTTTTAAACCTATATACAGGGTTGTTTGGAAGGCTCCTGGGTTTCCAAACTCAAAATGGCCCTTTGGGGCTGCTTGTATAAAACCAGATTTGTTTAAGAAATTCGTGGGATTTCGGGGTGTTTACACCACCTCACTAAACCTCACCCCAAAACCAACCCACCTAGCTAAACCCTAAACCTCTAAACCACCCCTAGCACACAACCTACCCAAACCACTTGTATTTAAAATATCTGGCCCTACCCTTTCCAGCCCACCTTATCACCACACCACCCTACCAAAACCACCTAACCACTATCCCAAAACCAGCCCTAACCAACCTAGCCCAGCCCTATATAACCCCCCCCTTTTTGGGGCGGGTTTTCCCATCTTGAAGCCCCACCTTCCACCAGCCGGGTCCTCCACTTTCCAGCTCAGCCGACTCCCCACCTGCGCCACTACCTCCCAGCCGAGCACCACCACCACCATCACACCGACCGAATCCCATCCTGCGCATCCCAACCACCCGGCTCCTTTCTTCCATCCACCGCCCCTCTTCAATCACAGTTAGTACTATAGACGCGCGAAAATCCCCGCCTCTTTGCCTTTTTCAGGGCTTGGAGCGGATCCTCTCGTGTGTCTAAGGCCTATGTATACAAACAGGGCGTGTCAGCTAGCTTACCTAAGCTAGCGAAGATATTTTTAATACTAACTTCTAAACGTGGCGACTGTGAGCAAGTAAGCTCTTGTCGTCGCAGACCTTCTTGCACCGATGCACAAGGGTCAGTCTGTACGCTTTGCAAAAATCGAGTTTTTTGGAGAGAAAGTCTATGAAGCGGTTCGAGGTGTCTATTTCGGGTCTTTAAAATGTGATTGCATGTTTTAGATCACGTGGATTTGCACGTGCCTAAGTCTTTTCTTTTATCCCTTTTCGGGCCACCTAGTTTGTGTGTTATGAACACTCCACTACGTGGGCGAAATTCGAGCGGGGCTTGCTTTGATGCAATATGCGTCCTACCTCGTGGTATGGCGTAGATGCAATGCAAACTCACGCTACTCCAAAGGGAAAACCTGAAATGTAAAGACAATACTGAAGGGAAATGACTGAAGGGAAATAACCGAAGGGAAATAACCGAAGGGAAATAACCGAAGGGAGATATGTATATAGATTATGTATATAAGCCCTTACTCGGGTCTTGCAAATAAGAGCGAAGGCTCAATGTGGGTGCGTGCTTGAATTGAAAGACTTACACACACGACATGAAATTAAACCCAAATATAAATTGCAGTATGGCCTTGACTAAGGTCTTGGGAGTAAGAGCGAAGGCTCAATGTGTGTGAAAGTGCTTGAATTGAAGTACTACACACACGACATAAATGAAACCCAAATATAACTGCAATAAGGCCTTTACTAAGGTCTTGGGAGTAAGAGCGAAGGCTCAATGTGTGTGAAAGTGCTTGAATTGAAAGACTTACTCACACGACATGAAATGAAACCCAAATAGTATAGGTCGGCCCTTACTTGGGTCTTTCAAATAAGAGCGAAAGCTCAATGTGTGTGAGTGCTTGAATTGAAAGACAACGCACCCAACTTAAGCAAATCCCTTCGAAAATGAAAATATATATATATATATATTTATGTATTAGGGGCTGATTAGGCCCGTGTGTGTTCAAAATCGTGCACGACTAAGAGAGTGCACGTGTGTAGGTGTGCCAAGCCACGTTATTACAAGCGGGGGGAGACTATGCTCCGTTATTACAACCCCGTATCAAATTGAATCTCAAGCAAGTATACAACTAAGGACCGAGTTTAGGCACTTACGAGTAGCTGGTCCGTAGAGGCCTTGCTTGAGCGTGGGCTTGGGCTTCGCCTTGGGCTGCAAACGGGAGCTCCGCGAGGATAGGTGACCAAGGATGCTGGCCGGCTGCAAGTGGGGCGCGGGATAGGCGCCTCGAAGGTGGCCGGCTGCAAATGGGTGTCGCCTCGATGTGGGGGGTTAAAGGGGCTGGACCAAGTGAGTGTTTAGGGTCACTAGGAGAGTCGAGGGTTTAGGGAAGGTGGACCTAAATGGGGAGTGTAGACGCGCGAAAATCCCCGCCTCTTTCGCCTTTTTCAGGGCTTGGAGCAGATCCTCTCGTGCGTCTAAGGCCTATGTATGCAAACAAGGCGTGCCAGCTAGCTTACCTAAGCTAGCGAAGATATTTTTAACACTGACTTCTAAACGTGGCGACTGTGAGCAAGTAAGCTCTTGTCGTCGCAGACCTTCTTGCACCGATGCGCAAGGGTCAGTCTGTACGCTTTGCAAAAATCGAGTTTTTGGAGGAAAGTCTACGAAGCGGTTCGAGGTGTCTATTTCGGGTCTTTAAGGTGCGTTTGCATGTTTTAGATCACGTGGATTTGCACGTGCCTAAGTCTTTTCTTTTATCCCTTTTCGGGCCACCTAGTTTGTGTGTTATGAACACTCCACTACATGGGCGAATTCGAGCGGGGCTTGCTTCGATGCAATATGCGTCCTACCTCGTGGTATGGCATAGATGCAATGCAAACTCACGCTACTCCAAAGGGAAAACCCGAAATGTAAAGACAATACTGAAGGGAAATGACTGAAGGGAAATAACCGAAGGGAAATAACCGAAGGGAAATAACCGAAGGGAGATATGTATATAGATTATGTATATGAGCCCTTACTCGGGTCTTGCAAATAAGAGCGAAGGCTCAATGTTGGTGCGTGCTTGAATTGAAAGACTTACACACACGAGATGAAATTAAACCCAAATATAAATTGCAGTATGGCCTTGACTAAGGTCTTGGGAATAAGAGCGAAGGCTCAATGTGTGTGAGAGTGCTTGAATTGAAGTACTACACACACGACATAAATGAAACCCAAATATAACTGCAATAAGGCCTTTACTAAGGTCTTGGGAATAAGAGCGAAGGCTCAATGTGTGTGAGAGTGCTTGAATTTGAAAGACTTACTCACACGACATGAAATGAAACCCAAATAGATAACTTGGGTCTTTCAAATAAGAGCGAAAGCTCAATGTGTGTGAGAGTGCTTGAATTGAAAGACTTACTCACACGACATGAAATGAAACCCAAATAGTATAGGTCGGCCCTTACTTGGGTCTTTCAAATAAGAGCGAAAGCTCAATGTGTGTGAGAGTGCTTGAATTGAAAGACTTACTCACACGACATGAAATGAAACCCAAATAGTATAGGTCGACCCTTACTTAGGTCTTTCAAATAAGAGCGAAAGCTCAATGTGTGTGAGAGTGCTTGAATTGAAAGACTTACTCACACGACATCAAATAAAACCCAAATAGTATAGGTCGGCCCTTACTTGGGTCTTTCAAATAAGAGCGAAAGCTCAATGTGTGTGAGAGTGCTTGAATTGAAAGACAACGCACCCAACTTAAACAAAACCCTTCGGAAATGAAAGTATATATATACACTTATGTATTAGGGGCTGATTAGGCCCGTGTGTGTTCAAAATCGTGCACGACTAAGAGAGTGCACGTGTGTGGTTGTGCCAAGCCACGTTATTACAAGTGGGGGGAGACTATGCTCCGTTATTACAACCCCATATCAAATTGAATCTCAAGCAAGTATACGACTAAAGACCGAGTTTAGACACTTACGAGTAGCTGGTCCGTAGAGGTCTTGCTTGAGCATGGGCTTGGGCTTCGCCTTGGGCTGCAAACGGGAGCTCCGCGAGGATAGGTGACCAAAGGTGCTGGTCGGCTGCAAGTGGGGCGCGGGATAGGCGCCTCAAAGGTGACCGGCTGCAAATGGGCGTAGCCTCGATGTGGGGGGTTAAAGGGGCTGAACAAGTGAGTTTTTAGGGTCACTAAGGGAGTTGAGTGTTTAGGGAAACTGGACCTAAAGGGGAGTTTGTGGAAGGCCGAATGGGACACCTAGGGGAAGGCCGAATGGGATAGGATGGTTAGGTAGTGGCCGGTAGTTTAGGTTATGCTGGGTTCGGCTAAGTGAAAAGGGTGGTGGAAAAGGGTTGAGATGATGATAGGGTGGGTGGCTAGGAGTGGAGAGGTAGTAGAGAAGGGTTTTGGTAGAGTTAGAGAGTGCTTACCGGATGGGGAGAAGTGGCGGATGGAAGAGAGAAGCTGGGTGTGGATGGGAGCTCAGCTGGTTTGGTTGGGTGAAGGTGGTGGCGTCCGGCTGGGTGAGGTGGTGATGGATGGAAGAGGGAAGGTGGCGGTGCAGGTGGAGCTGGTGGAGCAGGTGGAGCTGGCGGAGGTGATGGAGAGTGGTCCCGGCTAGGTGAGGAAATGGGAGAAGGAGAGGGCCCGGCTGGGTGAGGTGAGGGTTCCCACTTGCCAAACCCGCCCCCAAGGGGGGGGGGTTTAAATAGGGGATGGGTAGGTCGGTTAGGGCTGGGCTTGGGGTAGTGGTTAGGTGGTTTAGGTAGGGTGGTATGTAGATAAGGTGGGCTGGAAAGGGTTGTGCCAGATATTTTGAAACTAGGGGTTTGGGTAGATTGTGGGCTAGGAGTGGTTTAGGGGTTTAGGGCTAGGTTAGGTGGTTGGGTTTTAGGGTAAGGTTTAGTGAGCTAGGTTAGGTGATTAGGCTAGGTTTAGGCTAGGATTAGGGAAATTAATCTAGGTTTAGGGAAGGATTAGGGAAGTGGATTAGGTGATTAGGTTGGGATTAGGCCGGGATTAGGGAAGTGGGTTAGGTGATTAGGTTCAGATTAGGGGTGGATTAGGGGTTTAGGCTAGGATTAGGCATTTTGGGTTAGGTTTAGGTGAAGGAGCTCCCTTAGCATGGCCCATAGACCTTGATCACCTCATGTTGGTGCAGCCCTAGGTTCGGTTTTAGCTAATTACAAGCTTAAACCCACTCAATTAGGCTAACCCACATGATTAAACCCAAACTTGACACACAAGTCAAGCTTAATACAACACTCTTGATATTTTCCATCCCCACTCTCTCTCATGCCCAATATCCCACGTGAATTTCAAGTGGGCCCCACCTCCATATATGAGAAGGTGATGTGGGCCATGGATATGGATATTGGATTGGATCTTTGGATCCAAAGCCAAATCCAAGTCCACATATGGGTTTGGATTGGAATCTGGATATATATGGTCCAGATCCAATCCAAACTGAACTCTGACTCCTTCGAGCTGGGTTCGAAACGGACGATTCGTGCGGGGCCTGACAGCATCAGTACTCCTTCTGCGTTGGGTCTTCGCCAACATAGTCGTCCGCCTCCGTTTCTGCCTTCTGGAGATGACTTCAAATGCTATTTTGGTGAGAACAGGGTCTTGGACGTTCGAGATCCTGGGGTGTGAATCAGATACAAGAGTTGCTGTGCCGGGCTCGACGTGTGCTCCGGTTCCGGGCTCTTCTTAGCTCTCCTGGTCCTGTCTGGATTAGGCCAAGCTGCTTCGGGGTTTCAAAAATGTGTTTTAAAAGGTTTTCGAAAGCCATATTATATATTTTTGAAATACAGAGTTTAAAACATATGTAAAGGGTTGTCTGGAAGGCTCCTGGGTTTCCAGACTCAAAAATGGCCCTTTGGGGCTGCCTATATAAAACCAGATGGATTTTGAAAAATTCGTGGGATTTCGGGGTGTTTACAGATGCCCCTCTTTGGCCTTGTCCAAATAGATTTGGATAAGGGCAAAGATGACAAACACCCCTTTTAATGTCTCCCTAGATCTAACCACGAAGAATATGGGATCGTCCCATTTTTAGCAAAATCTCAATTTACAAACTCTGGTAGGAGGAGATATTACGCCAAAGGGTTTTACTATGGAATCTGGTCCTAAATGGGATCATGTTTACGCAAGTACCATGCGTGGAATGCAAATGACATGGGTGTGGTGCCAAAAGGGGCGACCTCCCAGAGACCAGATGTGGT
The DNA here is from genome assembly GCA_036023115.1 of Brasenia schreberi. NCBI lineage: Eukaryota > Viridiplantae > Streptophyta > Magnoliopsida > Nymphaeales > Cabombaceae > Brasenia > Brasenia schreberi. Next base: position 12,610,263 of record JAYKKT010000088.1, read on the forward strand.
CGAACTCTAGAGACTTACAAGGCCTACTACTCCACGTGAGCAAATCCTATGCTGTTCGATGTTCGGTTTTCAAAACTTATTTACAAAAGCTATTTAGAAAAGGGGCAACTGTCTTGAGCCTCGATCCTAAGGATCTCGAGCTCTTTGTGCTTGCCCTTGTTTGAGTCTTAACACTTGCTTATCTAGCGGAGGTTTTATAAGAAAACCAGCTTCATTTCAAATTCCTATGCCTTACTCGAAACGTCGAATTCTCAAACAAGACGAAATTCAAGTAAGTAAATCCTATTTTTACTTTAGGATTCCTCAAAATGAACCATGCTTTAGCTTGGGATAAGCCAGGGATGGGAAAGAAATACCACGGTCCCTTCTGAAGCGTCCCATGGTTTGAGGCACAGAAGGCGAAAAACTGCTCTTTTGAGCTTTTTGGCCTCTTTTTCCTTTTTTTCATAGAGGGTCTCCCTTTTTGAGTATTTTTTCTTTAATCCCTCTTTTTCATAAGAGAATCGATTTTTCTTTTAAATTCTGGTTTCTTTCTTTCGGAAAGAGACTTTGAATGGGAAATTCCCTTTTTAATTTGGGCCTTTGTTTTCCTTTTGGAAATAGAAGAGAAGAGGGGAGGACTTATCCCAAGCCTACACTCGATCCATTCCAGATCAGCCTATTTAGAAATAGCACGTACTACTTGCAAGTATCTTGCTATATTGAACTAGGCCTTTCTTTGTAAGAAGAAGATTTTGAAATGTAACCACGATTTTGAAAACTCCACTCTTTCACAAGTGCGAATTCTCTCACTTAGGGTCACACGAGTTTGCTTTTGCACCTTATTCACATGTCTCAAGGCAGCTATCCCCATAAAATTTTCGAAAACTAGAATTTAATCCAGATCCTACACATGATACTTCTTTAAGTATTGAATATTGATAGGATCTGCTAAATTCCTACCTTCTACATCGATCAACCAATACGAGTTGTTCGTAGTGGTTGCTCGTACAACATAGGGTCCATCCCAGTTGGGGCGCCACTTGCCTAGGGGGTGTGGGCCACGATGGTGGATGGTTTTTAAGACCAGATCTCCCACTTCAAAGTGGCGAGGTCTTATGTGTTTGCCATAATGTCGGGCTATCCTTTGCCGGTATGCACGAGCATGATCCATGGCAAGGAGTCGCCTCTCATCTAGCAAATCTAGTTTGGCCATCCTAGCATGCTGAAGCGTCTCTAGGGGGAGGTCGAGTGCAATGGATGTATGAAATGAATGCAGTTGAGTATGAATGGGAAGAATGGCGTTTGTGCCATAGACCAATTCGAATGGTGTGGCATTCGTGGGAGTCCGGATGGAAGTCCTATAAGCCCATAAGGCTTCATCCAGCTTCTCGTGCCACGTCCTACCCTTCTCTAAGGTTTTCTCAATAATACTGATGAGAGTCTTGTTTGTGGCTTCGGCTTGGCCGTTGCCTTGAGGGTAGTAGGGCGAGGAGAAGTGGTGAGTTATGCCATACGTGTTGCACAACTTGACCATCCGCTCATTCTTGAATGGGGTACCATTATCAGACACAAGGTCTCGTGGAACCCCAAATCGAGCCAAGATATTCCTCCGGATGAAAGCCACCACATGTTGCCCCATTACATTCGTTAGGGAAATGGCTTCCACCCACTTGGAGAAATACTCCGTGGCTGCTAAAATAAATCGATGCCCATTCGAGGCCTTTGGAAATATTGGGCCTATGATGTCAAACGCCCACATGGTAAATGGCCAGGGGCTGACCACGGAATGCAATGTAGATGAAGGGATATGAATGGCGTGCCCATGCACTTGACACGGATGACACTTCCTAACATGATCCTGACAATGCTTTTTCAGGGTGGACCAAAAATAGCCCCCTCTAAGTATTTTCATCGCCATCATGTTGGCATTAACATGACCTCCACATTCTCCATCATGGAACTCATGCATCACTATCCTAGCCTCCTCTAGGTCGATACACCTAAGCAGAATGCCGGTAAAACTCTTTTTGTATAAGACCCCACCCAGAATGGTGTATCGGGTCGAAATCTTACGAATGAATGCCTTATCTTTGGATGTGGCATCCTCGGTAAATCCCCCATTTTCTAAAAATTGTTTTATGTCATAGAACCATGGTTTTTCAATAGACTCTAGGTTGTTTTGGCAAATATCCAAGTCGTGTGTGGATGGATGGGGCGCATGCCATATTTCCAAAGATCTGGTTCCTGAAATGGGATCGACCTTCAGGGCTGAACCCAAGGAGGAGAGGGCATCGGCGATGCCATTGTCCTCTCTTCCTACGTGTGTGAGCTTACACGACTGGAAGGATTGGACCAATCGAGTGGCCAACTCGTGATATGGAAGTAGTTTCTCATTACATACTTGCCAAATTTTTAAAACCTGGTTTATGATAAGGAGCGAATCTCCAAAGACCTCGATGCATGATGCCCCTAGATTTTTCGAAATCCTTAAGCCTTGTATGAGTGCTTCATACTCAGCTACGTTGTTGGAACATTCGAAATCTAAGCGGACTGCTATGGGAATCTCACCCCTTTCAGGGGCGATTAGGATGATCCCAGCACCAGCCCCCCGTTGGTTTCGTGCCCCGTCGAAGTGCATCTTCCACACTTGGTTTTCGAAAGAATTTGCCAAAATGTGGTTTTGAAAATGGTTTTGCAATATGCCTTCATCAGGCATTTCGACAAGAGTGGGATATGCGTCCTCTAAGGGGAATTCAGCCACGTAATCTGCTAGGGCTTGCCCCTTAATGGAGATCTGGTGATGGTATTTCAGATCATACTCTATTAGAAGGAGTTGCCATTTGCCCAATCTACCCGTGAGAATGGGTTTTTCGAACAAGTGCTTGATTGGATCAAGCTTGGACACTATCCAGATCTCATGATCTAGGAAATAGTGTCTGAACTTCTGGCAGGCCCAGACTAGGGCCAAGCACGTCTTCTCCATGGCTTGATAATTTCGTTCATAAGCCAAGAGAGTTTTCGAAATATAGTAGATGGCATACTCCTTATGGGTGTCATCCTCGTATTGAGCCAACAGGGCTCCTAAAGCATTTACATGCACGGAGATGTATAATAAAAGTGGTTTTCCTTGTTTTGGAGGATTCAAAACGGGGGGATTAACCAAGTATGCCTTCAGTCTCTCGAAGCACTTTTGACATTCATCATCCCATAAGAATTTCATACCCTTCCTCAACAGTTTGTTGAAGGGTTCGCATCTAGTTGCCAAATTCGATATGAATCGGCGCACAGATTGTAATCGACCCTGGAGGCTACGGATTTGGGTGAGATTAGAGGGTGGAGCCATGTCTATGATGGCTCGACACTTAGAGGGGTCGACTTCTATTCCCCTTTGGCTCACCATAAAGCCTAGAAGCTTCCCTGATTCTACCCCGAACACACATTTTTGAGGGTTTAGCTTTACTTTGTAAAGCCTAAGCCTTTCGAAAATCTTTTGTAAACATTCGATATGGGTGCATCGGGTTTTGGATTTCGCCAAGAGATCATCTACATACACTTGTACAAGCTCATGAATTTGATCATGGAAGATCGTGTTCATGGCTCGTTGGTATGTTGCGCCGGTATTTTTCAAACCAAAGGGCATGACTGTATAGCAGTACGTGCCCCATGGGGTTGTGAAGGCGGTCTTACCCTGATCTCGTGGACTTAGTTTGATTTGATTATAGCCTGAATAGCCATCCATGAATGAAAACATTTCATGATTTGCAGTACTATCGACTATCAAATCTATGTTTGGTAAAGGATAATTATCCTTTGGAGTGGCTTTATTCAGGTTTCTAAAATCGATGCATATTCGAATTTTCCCATTGGTTTTTCGAACCACAACGATATTTGACAACCAATCAGAATACGCAATGGGTTTTATAAATTCGGCTTTTATCCGATCTTCTAAACCCTCTTTGACTTGCGTGTGTACATTCGGGTGTATTTTCCTATGCTTTTGCTTTATGGGTTTTACACCTGCATCTAAGGGAAGACGATGCTCGACTATGCTGGGATCTATGCCCGACATGTCTTCATACGTCCATGCAAACACATCTAAATAGGTTCTTAAAAATGCAATGAATACTAACCTTTCAGTTTCATGCAAGCATGCACCTATTTTGATGGTTTTGGGATTGGAATCATCCCCTAGGTTCACCTCTATGAAATCTCCTCCTACTGATTGGGAAGGTCTTTCAAAATCGAGAATTCTATGAAATTCTGGGAGCTCAGAAGTGGGATCTTCCTCAAGGGGATCCACTTCTAGGCTTTGATCATTCTCGTGGGCTATAGACCCGAGCGAACTTGATGCATGGTTTTCAAAGTAACCTGGTTTTGTACTTGGATTTTCAAGTGATTTCGAAATTTTTGGTCTGGCTATGCAGACGACGTTTCTTTCGAAATCCTTTTCTTTTGCCAAAGTCCTACGAGGAGCAGCTATGTACAAAATCTTTTTGGTATTTTCCAAATTTTCAATTTTTTTGGGTTTTTGTAAAACAAGAACTTTGGGAACTATACAAAGCACTCTTTTTTCGAGTTTTTGCTTTTCCATTGTTTTTGGTTTTTCTTGTTTTTCGATTTTTTTTTTATTTTAAGTTTTTCAAATGTTTTTGGTATTTTTAGAAAAAGGGATCTTCCGTCATACCTACAAAGGGAAAACACTACGGGTTAGACTCGGAATAGGAGGCATCATGCATCGAGGTCTTTGGAGATTCGCTCCTTGTCATAAACCAGGTTTTAAAAATTTGGCAAGTACGTAATGAGAAACTACTTCCATATCACGAGTTGGCCACTCGATTGGTCCAATCCTTCCAGTCGTGTAAGTTCACACACGTGGGAAGAGAGGACAATGGCATCGCCGATGCCCTCTGTTCCTTGGGTTCAGCCCTAAAGGTCGATCCCATTTCAGGGACCAGATCTTTGGAAATATGGCATGCGCCCCATCCATCCACACACGACTTGGATATTTGCCAAAACAACCCAGAGTCTATTGAAAAACCCTGGTTCTATGACATAAAACAATTTTTAGAAAATGGGGGATTCACTGAGGATGCCACATCCAAAGATAGGGCATTCATTCGTAAGATTTCGACCCGATACACCATTCTGGGTGGGGTCTTATACAAAAAGAGTTTTACCGGCATTCTGCTTAGGTGTATCGACCTAGAGGAGGCTAGGATAGTGATGCACGAGTTCCACGATGGAGAATGTGGAGGTCATGTTAATGCCAACATGATGGCAATGAAAATACTTAGAGGGGGTTATTTTTGGTCCACCCTGAAAAAGGATTGTCACGATCATGTTAGGAAGTGTCATCCATGTCAAGTGCATGGGCACGCCATTCATATCCCTTCATCAGCATTGCATTCCGTGGTCAGCCCCTGGCCATTTACCATGTGGGCGTTTGACATTGTAGGCCCCATATTTCCAAAGGCCTCGAATGGGCATCGTTTTATTCTAGCAGCCACGGAGTATTTCTCCAAGTGGGTGGAAGCCATTTCCCTAACGAATGTAATGGGGCAACATGTGGTGGCTTTCATCCGGAGGAATATCTTGGCTCGATTTGGGGTTCCACGAGACCTTGTGTCTGATAATGGTACCCCATTCAAGAACGAGCGGATGGTTAAGTTGTGCAAAACGTATGGCATAACTCACCACTTCTCCTCGCCCTACTACCCTCAAGGCAACGGCCAAGCCGAAGCCACAAACAAGACTCTCATTGGTATCATTGAGAAGACCTTAGAGAAGGGTAGGAGGTGGCATGAGAAGCTGGATGAAGCCTTATGGGCTTATCGGACTTCCATCCGGACTCCCACGAATGCCACACCATTCGAATTGGTCTATGGCACAAACGCCATTCTTCCCATTCATACCCAACTGCATTCATTCCATACATCCATTGCACTCGACCTCCCCCTAGAGACGCTTCAGCATGCTAGGATGGCCGAACTAGATTTGCTAGATGAGAGGCGACTCCTTGCTATGGATCATGCTCGTGCATACCGGCAAAGGATAGCCCGACATTATAGCAAACACATGAGACCTCGCCACTTTGAAGTGGGGGATCTGGTCTTGAAAACCATCCATCATCGTGGCCCACACCCCCTAGGCAAGTGGCGCCCCAACTGGGATGGACCCTATGTTGTACGAGCAACCACTACGAACAATTCGTATTGGTTGATCGATGTAGAAGGTAGGAATTTAGCAGATCCTATCAATATTCAATACTTAAAGAAGTATCATGTGTAGGATCTGGATTAAATTCCAGTTTTCGAAAATTTTAGAGGGATAGCTGCCCTGAGACATGTGAATAAGGTGCAAAGGCAAACTCGTGTGAACCCAAGTGAGAGAATTCGCACTTGTGAAAGAGTGGAGTTTTCAAAATCGTGGTTGCATTTCAAAATCCTTCATCTTACAAAGAAAGGCCTAGTTCAACATAGCAAGATACTTGCAAGTAGTACGTGCTATTTCTAAATAGGCTGATCTGGAATGGATCGAGTGTAAGCTTGGGATAAGTCCTCCCCTCTTCTCTTCTCCTTCCAAAAGGAAAACAAAGGCCCAAACAAAAGGGAATTTCCCATTCAAAGTCTCTTTCCACAAGAAAGAAACCAGAGTTTAAAAGAAAAATCGATTCTCTCATGAAAAAGAGGGATTAAAGAAAAAATACTCCCAAAGGGAGACCCTCTATGAAAAAAAGGAAAAAGAGGCCAAAAAGCTCAAAAAGAGCAGTTTTCCGCCTTCTGTGCCTCAAACCACGGGACGCTTCAGAAGGGACCGTGGTATCTCTTTCCCATCCCTGGCTTATCCCAAGCTAAAGCATGGTTCATTTCGAGGAATCCTAAAGTAAAAATAGGATTTACTTATTTGAATTTCATCTTGTTTGAGAACTCGACGTTTCGAGTAAGGCGTAGGGATTTGAAATGAAGCTTGTTTTCTTATAAAACCTCCGCTAGATAAGCAAGAGTTAAGACTCAAACAAGGGCAAGCACGAAGAGCTCGAGATCCTTAGGATCGAGACTCAAGACAGTTGTCCCTTTTGTAAATAGCTTTTGTAAATAAGTTTTAAAAACCGAACATCAAACAGCATAGGATTTGCTCACTTGGAGCAATAGACCTTGTAAGTCTCTAGAGTTCGACCACATCTGGTCTCTGGGAGGTCGCCACTCTTGGCACCACACCCATGTCATCTGCATTCCACGCACGGTACTTGCATGAACATGATCCCATTTAGGACCAGATTCCATAAGTGAACCCTTTGGCGTGATATCTCCTCCTACCAGAGTTTATAAAATCGAGATTTTGCTAAAATGGGACGATCCCATATTCTTCGTGGCTAGATCTAGGGAGACATTAAAAGGGGTGTTTGTCATCTTTGCCCTTATCCAAATTTATTTGGACAAGGCCAAAGAGGGGCATCTGTAAACACCCCGAAATCCCACGAATTTCTTAAACAAATCTGGTTTTATACAAGCAGCCCCAAAGGGCCATTTTGAGTTTGGAAACCCAGGAGCCTTCCAAACAACCCTGTATATATGTTTTAAACTTTATCTTTCAAAAACATATGATATAGCTTTTGAAAACCCTTTTAAAACATGTTTTGAAACCCCGAAGTGGCTTGGCGTGATCAAGACAGGACCAGGAGAGCCAAGAAGAGCCCGGAACTGGAGCACCTGTCGAGCCCGGCGCAGCAACTCTTGCATCTGATTCACACCCCAGGATCTCGAACGTCCAAGACCCTGTTCTTACCAAAATATCATTTGAAGTCATCTCCGGAAGGCAGAAACGGAGGCGGACGACCATGTTGGCGAAGACCCAACGCAGACGGAGCACTGATGCTGTCAGGCCCCGCACGAATCGTCCGTCTCGAACCCGGCCCGAAGGAGTCAGAGTTCAGTTTGGATTGGATCTGGACCATATATATCCAGATTCCAATCCAAACCCATATGTGGACTTGGATTTGGATTTGGATCCAGAGATCCAATCCAATATCCATATCCATGGCCCACATCACCTTCTCATAAATGGAGGTGGGGCCCACTTGAAATTCACGTGGGATATTGGGCATGAGAGAGAGTGGGGGTGATAAATATCAAGAGTGTTGTATTAAGCTTGACTTGTGTGTCAAGTTTGGGTTTAATCTTGTGGTTTAGCCTAATTGAGCGGGTTTAAGCTTGTAATTAGCTAAAACCTAACCTAGGGCTGCACCAACATGGGATGATCAAGGTCTATGGGCCATGCTAAGGGAGCTCCATCACCTAAACCTAGCCAAAAATGCCTAAACCTAGCCTAAACCCCTAATCCACTCCTAATCTGAACCTAATCACCTAACCCACTTCCCTAATCCCGGCCTAATCCCAACCTAATCCCCTAACCCACTTCCCTAATCCTTCCCTAAACCTAGATTAATTTCCCTAAACCTAGCCTAAACCACCTAACCTAGCTCACTAAACCTCACCCTAAAACCCAACCACCTAACCTAGCCCTAAACCACCCTTAGCCCACGATTTTCCCAAACACCTAGTTTTAAAATATCTGGCCCAATCCCATCCAGCCCACCTTATCCACATACTACCCTACCTAAACCACCTAACCACTACCCACAACCCAGCCCTAACCGACCTACCCTTCCCCTATTTAAACCCCCCCCATTGTGGGCGGGTTTTCCAAGTGGGAACCACTTTCCACTCCCAGCCGGGCCCTCTTCCTCTCCCATCTCTCACCAGTCTTCCCAGCAACTCCAGCCCCACCAGCCGCCACCTGCTCCGCCACTCTCCCTCTTCCATCCACCATCATTGCCCCACCAGCCGGACGCCACCACCTCCCTCAGCCGGGCCCTCTCCTTCTCCCATCCTCCACCAGCCGACAGCCACCTTGGCCGCCACTCCTTCCCATTCGGTAAGTCCCCCTAACTCCCTCAAAACCACTCTCTACCACCTCTCCACTCTTAGCCACCCCTCTTCCCCTTAGCTCAGCCTCTTTGCCGCCACCACCTAAGCCTAGCCGAACCTAGGATAACCCAAGTGGCTGGCCACTACTCAGCCACCACCTCCCATTCGGCCGAACCCTCCTAGGTGTCCTATTTGGCCTTCCCACTAGCTCACCTTCTAGGTCCAGTTTCCCTAAGTCCCTAACTTCACTAGTGACCCTAAGACCCACTTAGTCAGCCACTCTAAACCCCCTACTTGGAGGCGCCGCCCACTTGCCACCGATCCCCTTCAAGGCGTCCATCCCGCGCCCCATTTGCAGCCGGCCAGCACTCTTGGTCACATACCTTCGCGGAGCTCCCGTTTGCAGCCCAAAGCCAAGGCCACGCTCAAACAAGACCTCTACGGACCAGCTACTTGTAAGTTTCTAAACTCGGTCTTTAGTCATACGCTTGCTTGAAATTCAATTTGATACGGGGTTGTAATAACGGAGCCTAGTCTCCCCCCGCTTGTAATAACGTGGCTTGGCACAACCACACACGTGCACTCTCTTAGTCGTGCACAACTTTGAACACACACGGGCCTAATCAGCCCCTAATATATAAGTATACGTATATATTTCATTTCCGAAGGGTTTTGTTTAAGTTGGGTGTGTTGTCTTTCAATTTAAACACTCTCACACACATTGAGCTTTCGCTCTTATTTGAAAGACCCAAGTAAGGGCCGACCTATACTATTTGGGTTTTATTTCTTGTCGTGTGAGTAAGTCTTTCAAATTAAACACTCTCACACACATTGAGCCTTCGCTCTTACTCCCAAGACCTTAGTAAAGGCCTTATTGCAGTTATATTTGGGTTTCATTTATGTCGTGTGTGTAGTACTTCAATTCAAGCACTCTCACACACATTGAGCCTTCGCTCTTACTCCCAAGACCTTAGTAAAGGCCTTATTGCAGTTATATTTGGGTTTCATTTATGTCGTGTGTGTAGTACTTCAATTCAAGCACTCTCACACACATTGAGCCTTCGCTCTTACTCCCAAGACCTTAGTAAAGGCCTTATTGCAGTTATATTTGGGTTTCATTTATGTCGTGTGTGTAGTACTTCAATTCAAGCACTCTCACACATTGAGCCTTCGCTCTTACTCCCAAGACCTTAGTCAAGGCCATACTGCAATTTATATTTGGGTTTAATTTCATGTCGTGTGTGTAAGTCTTTCAATTTAAGCACGCACCCACATTGAGCCTTCGCTCTTATTTGCAAGACCCGAGTAAGGGCTCATATACATAAGATATATACGTATCTCCCTCGGTTATTTCCCTTCGGTTATTTCCCTTCGGTTATTTCCCTTCGGTTATTTCCCTTCGGTTATTTCCCTTCAGCATTGTCTTTACATTTCGGGTTTTCCCTTTGGAGTAGCGTGAGTTTGCATTGCATCTACGCCATACCACGAGGTAGGACGCATATTGCATCAAAGCAACCCCCGCTCGAATTCGCCCATGTAGTGGAGTGTTCATAACACACAAACTAGGCGACCCAAAAAGGGATAAAAGAAAAGACTTAGGCACGTGCAAATCTACGTGATCTAAAACATGCAATCGCATCTTAAAGACCCGAAATAGACACCTCGAACCGTTTCGTAGACTTTCTCCCTAAAAACTCGATTTTTTGTAAAAGCGTACAGACTGACCCTTGCGCATCGGTGCAAGAAGGTCTGCGACGACAAGAGCTCACTTGCTCACAGTCGCCACGTTTAGAAGTCAGTATTGATATATATTCGCTAGCTTAAGTAAGCTAGCTGGCACGCCCTGTTTGTATATCTAGGCCTTAGACGCACGATAAGATCCACTCCAAGCCACGAAAGGGGCGAAGAGGCGGGGATTTTCGCGCGTCTACAGTGGATTAAGGTTAGCTTAGGGCTAGTTGGTTAGGGTCTAGGTGGTCCAGCTAGGTGAGGTCGGCTAGGTGAAGTGGGTGCGTTTTTGGGTGAGAAGGGCTAAGTCTAGGTTGGGTTTGGGTTAGGTTTTAGAAACAATGGCTAGGTGAGGTGAGCTAACTTAGGGCTAGGTTTAGGAACCACCCCTTGGCACCGGTCCATTGCAGCCATATCCAAGTTGGTGCAGCCCTAGGTCAAGTGTAGGTGCACACAAGCTTGAACCCACACTCTTGGTTAAACCCACAAGGCTAACCCACTTTTGACCAATAGTCAAGCCTACCAACTTTCTCACTCTTACTTTATGTCCCCCTTTCTCTCTCTACCCAAGTCTTCCAAGGCCATTCACGTGAAACTTTGTGGGCCCCTCACCCCCATTTATGGGGAGGTGAAGTGGGCCATGGATACAGATATTGGATTTGGATCTTGGGATCCAAATCCAAATACATTTTGGGTTTGGATCTGGATATATATGGTCCAGATCCGACCCAATTTTGATTTTTTTTATTCCTTCATGGCATTTCGAGACGGACGATTTGTGTAGGGCCTGACTTCATCAGTACTTCGTCTTGCATTGGGTCTTCGCCAACATTGTCATCTGGTCTACTTCTCACCTTCGGGAGTTCATTTTGATCATGTTTTTGATATTTGGGGGCTTGGATGTCTGAGAATTTGGGGATGCTTTTTACATGAGAGTTGATATGTCGGGCTTGAAGTATGCTTCAGGTTCGGGCTCTCCTTTGCCTTTTCGATCCCCTTTTGTCAGGCTAGGAGGCTTTTGGGGCTTCAAAACACTATTTATAGTCTAAAAGCTATATGTATAGAGTTTTAAAATGTATGTACAGGTTTAAAATATGTACAGGGTTGTCTGGAAGGCTCTTGGGTTTCCAGACTCAAAATAGCCCTTTGGGGCTGCTTTTGTAAAACCAGGCATATTTAAGAAAATCGTGGGATTTTGGGGTGTTTACAGATGCCCCTCTTTGGCATTATCCAAATAGATTTGGATAATGGCAAAGACGACAACACCCCTTTTAATGTCTCCCTAGATCTATCCACGAAAATATAGGATCATCCCAATTTTTGAGCAAAATCTCTCTTTTAAACCTAGTAGGAGGAGATATCACGCCAAAGGGGATTTTTCTATGGTTTCTAGTCCTAAATAGGGATCATGTTATGCAAGTGTCCATGCGTGAATATGCACATGCATGACATGGATGAGACGCCAAGAAGGGCGACCTCCTAGAGACCAGATGGTATGGTTGAACTCTTGAGACTTACGAAGACCTGTTGCTCCAAGTGAGCGGGCCCTATGTTGCTCAATGTTCGATTTTTCAAAATCTATTTACAAGGGAAAAACTGCTTTTGGCCTCAATCCTAAGGATCTCGAGCTCTTCGCGTTTGCCTTTGCTTGAGTCTTGACACTCGCTAATCTAGCAGAGGTTTTATAAGAAAACAAGCTATATTTCAAAATTTCTACGCCTTACTCAAAACGTCGAATTCTCAAACAAAATGAAATTCAAGTAAGCAAATCCTATTTTTACTTTAGGATTCCTCGAAATGAACCATGTTTTACTTGGGATAAGTCGTAGGGATGGGAAAGAGATACCACGATCCCTTCTGAAGTGTCCAGTGGTTTTAGACATAGAAGGCGGAAAACTGCTCTTTTTCAACTTTTTGGCCTTTTCTTTCTTTTTTTCATAGAGGGTCTTCCTTTGGGAGTATTTTTTCTTTAATCCCTCTTTTCCATGAAAGAGTCGAATTTTGCTTTTGACTCAGGTTTCTTTCTTTGGGAAAGAGATTTTGGCTGGGATTTCCCTTTGTTTTTGGCCATATTTTCCTTTTGGAAGGAGAAGAGAAGGGGGGGAGGACTTATCCCAAGGTTATACTCGATCCATTCTAGATTAGCCTATTTAGAAATAGCACGTACTACTTGCAAGTATCTTTCTATATTGAACTAGGCCTTTCTTTGTAAGAAGAAGGATTTTGAAATGTAACCACGTATTTGGAAAGCTCCACTCTTTCACAAGTGCGAATTCTCTCGCTCAAGGTCACAATTTGCCTTTGAACCTTACTTTCAAGGTTTCAAAGCAGCTATCCCTAAGAATTTTTGAAAATGGGAATTTAACCCAAACCCTACACATAATACTTCTTCAAGTATTGAATATTGATAGGATCTGCTAAATTCCTACCTTCTACATTGATCAACCAGTATGAGTTGTTCGTGGTGGTTGCACGCACAACATAAGGTCCATCCCACTTGGGGCACCACTTTCTAAGTGGATGTGGGCCATGATAGTGGATGATTTTCAAAACCAGATCTCCCACTTCAAAGTGGCGAGGTTTCATATGTTTCTCATAATGTCGGGCGATCCTTTGCCGGTATGCATGAGCATGATCCATAGCAAGGAGTCGCCTCTCTTCTAACAAATCTAGTTCGACCATCCTAGCATGCTGAAGCGTCTCTAGGGGGAGGTCGAGTGCAATGGATGTATGGAATGAATGCAGTTGTGTATGAATGGAAGAATGGTGTTTGTGCCATAGACCAACTCAAATGGTGTGGCATTCGTGGGAGTCCGGATGGAAGTCCTATAAGCCCATAAGGCTTCATCCAGCTTCTCATGCCACGTCCTACCCTTCTCTAAAGTTTTCTCAATAATACTAATGAGAGTCTTATTGGTGGCTTCGGCTTGGCCATTGCCTTGAGGGTAGTAGGGCGAGGAAAAGCGGTGAGTTATGCCATAGGTGTTGCACAACTTGACCATCCGCTCGTTTTTGAATGGGGTGCCATTATCGGACACAAGGTCTCTTGGAACTCCAAATCGAGCCAAGATATTTCTCCTAATGAAGGCCACCATATGTTGCCCCTGTACGTTGGTCAGGGAGATGGCTTCGACCCACTTGGAGAAGTACTCAGTGGCTGCTAAAATGAACCTATGTCCATTCGATGCCTTTGGGAAAATTGACCCTACTATGTCAAACGCCCACATGGTAAATGGTCAGGGGCTGACCACGGAATGCAATGATGATGAGGGGATATGAATGGCGTGTCCATGCACTTGACATGGATGACACTTCCTAACATGATCGTGGCAATCCTTTTTTAGAGTGGACCAAAAATAACCCGCTCTAAGTATTTTCATTGCCATCATATTGGCATTAACATGACCTCCACATTCTCCATCGCGGAATTCATGTATAACAGTCCTAGCCTCCTCTAGGTCAACACATCTTAGTAAGATGCCAGTAAAACTCTTTTTATACAAAACCCCACCCAAAATCGTGTATCGGGTAGAAATTTTTTGGATGAATGCCTTATCTTTGGATGTGGCATCTTCAGCGAATCCCCCATTTTCTAGAAAACATTTTATGTCATAGAACCAAGGTTTTTCAATAGAATCTGGATTGTTTTGGCAAATTTCCAAATCGTGTGTGGATGGAGTGGGCACATGCCAGATCTCTAAGGATCGGGTTCCCAAAGCAGGATCGACCCTTAGGGTTGAACCCAAGGAGGAGAGGGCGTCTACGATGCCATTATCTTCTCTTCCTACATGTGTGAGTGTACACAATTAGAACGACTCGACCAATCGAGTGGCCAACTCGTGATATGGAAGCAGTTTTTCATTTCGCACTTGCCAAATTTTCAAAACTTGGTTTATAACGAGGAGTGAATCTCCAAAGACCTCGATGCATGATGCCCGTAGAGTTTTCGAAATCCTTAAGACTTGTATGAGTGCTTCATACTCAGCTATATTGTTGGAACATTCGAAATCTAGGCGAATTGCTATGGGGATCTCACCCTTTTCAGGGGATATGAGGATGACCCCGGCACCAGCCCCTCGTTGGTTTCGTGTCCCATCGAAGTGCATCTTCCACACTTGGTTTTAGAAAGAGTTTGCCAAAATGTGGTTTTGAAATTGGTTTTGCAGTATGCCTTCATCAGGCATTTCATTAAGTGTGGGATATGCGTCCTCTAGGGGGAACTCAGCCACGTAGTCAGCTAGGGCTTGCCCCTTAATGGAGATCTGATGATGGTATTTCAGGTCATACTCCATTAGAAGGAGTTGCCATTTGCCCAATCTACTAGTGAGAATGGGTTTTTCGAGTAAATGCTTGATTGGATCAAGCTTGGACACTATCCAGATCTCATGATCTAGGAAATAGTGTCAAAATTTCTGGCAGGCCCAAACTAGGGCCAAGCACGTCTTCTCCATGGCTTGGTAATTCCTTTCATAAGCCAGGAGAGTTTTTGAAAGATAGTATATGGCATACTCCTTGTGAGTGTCATCCTCATATTGAGCCAACAAAGCTCCCAAGGCATTCACATGCACGGAAATGTAAAGCAGAAGAGGTTTTCCTTGCTTTGGAGGATTTAAAACAGGGGGATTAACTAAGTATGCCTTTAGTCTTTCAAATGACTTTTGGCAGTCGTCATCCCATGAAACTTTCATGCCCTTTCTCAACAACTTGTTGAAGGGTTTGCATCTAGTCGCCAGGTTTGAGATAAACCTGCGAATGGATTGTAATCGACCTTGGTGGCTACGAATCTGCATGAGATTGGAGGGTAGAGCCATGTCTATGATGGCTCTACACTTAGAGGGGTCGACTTCTATGCCCCTTTGGCTCACCATAAAGCCTAAGAGCTTTCCGGACTCTACTTCGAACATGCATTTCTGAGGGTTTAGCTTTACTTTGTAGAGTCTAAGCCTTTCGAAAATCTTTTGTAAGCATTCGACATGAGTGCATCGAGTTTTGGTTTTGACCAAGAGATCATCCACTGTAGACACGAAAAATCCTCACTTCTGGTTCTTAGGCCTAAAGCGAAAATCTAAGTCGTATTTTAGCAAAAGGGCATGCCAGCTAGCTTGCTTAAGCTAGCGAAGAAAGTTTTGAAATCTGACTTCTATCGGGACGACTGTGAGCAAGTGAGCTCTTTTCGTCGTAGACCTTCTTGCACCGATGCGCAAGGGTCAGTCTGTATGCTTGGCAAAGTCTTTTAAGATGTAAACCTCTTTGAAAAATAGCCTAAGTGTTTGGGCTTTGGATGTATGATTTCAGATTTTATTACACGTGGGATTTGCACGTGCCTATGTCTTTCTTTTTATCTTTTCAGGCCAACTAAGTGTGTGTGTGCACAAGTGACCTAAGTTGTGCCATTTTGAGCGGGAGTATGGGGCTTGCTTTGATGCAATATGCGTCCTAACTCATGGTATGGCGTATATGCAATGCAAACTCATGCAACTACAAAGGGAAAACCCGAATTGAAAGACAATATGGAAGGAAAATGACTTAATGTAAATTGCAAAAGGGAAATTGCAAAAGGGAAATATGGCTATATCTTAAGAGCGGAAAGGCTCAATTGTGCAAGTGTGTGTCGTGTATATATGTAAAGACTACGCACACTGTTGAACCTTAAAACCCAAATCTTAAAGACATAGCTGTAGACGAGCGAAAAACCCCACCTCTTGCCTTTTCAGGGCTCGGAGTGGATCCTCTCGTGTGTCTAAGGCCTATGTATGCAAACAGGGCATGCCAGCTAGCTTACCTAAGCTAGCGAAGATATTTTTAACACTGACTTCTAAACGTGGTGACTGTGAGCAAGTAAGCTCTTGTCGTCGCAGACCTTCTTGCACCGGTGCGCAAGGGTCAGTCTGTACGCTTTGCAAAAATCGAGTTTTGGAGAGAAAGTCTACGAAGCAGTTCGAGGTGTCTATTTCGGGTCTTTAAAATACGATTGCATGTTTTAGATCACGTGGATTTGCACGTGCCTAAGTCTTTTCTTTTATCCCTTTTCGGGCCACCTAGTTTGTGTGTTATGAACACTCCACTACATGGGCGAATTCGAGCGGGGCTTGCTTTGATGCAATATGCGTCCTACCTCGTGGTATGGCGTAGATGCAATGCAAACTCACGCTACTCCAAAGGGAAAACCTGAAATGTAAAGACAATACTGAAGGGAAATAACCGAAGGGAAATAACCGAAGGGAAATAACCGAAGGGAGATATGTATATAGATTATGTATAGGAGCCCTTACTCGGGTCTTGCAAATAAGAGCGAAGGCTCAATGTGGGTGCGTGCTTGAATTGAAAGACTTACACACACGACATGAAACTAAACCCAAATATAAATTGCAGTATGGCCTTGACTAAGGTCTTGGGAGTAAGAGCGAAGGCTCAATGTGTGTGAGAGTGCTTGAACACGACATAAATGACACCCAAATATAACTGCAATAAGGCCTTTACTAAGGTCTTGGGAATAAGAGCGAAGGCTCAATGTGTGTGAGAGTGCTTGAATTGAAAGACTTACACACACGACATGAAATGAAACCCAAATAGTATAGGTCGGCCCTTACTTAGGTCTTTCAAATAAGAGCGAAAGCTCAATGTGTGTGAAAGTGCTTGAATTGAAAGACTTACTCACACGACATGAAATGAAACCCAAATAGTATAGGTCGGCCCTTACTTGGGTCTTTCAAATAAGAGCGAAAGCTCAATGTGTGTGAAAGTGCTTGAATTGAAAGACTTACTCACACGACATGAAATGAAACCCAAATAGTATAGGTCGGCCCTTACTTGGGTCTTTCAAATAAGAGCGAAAGCTCAATGTGTGTGAGTGCTTGAATTGAAAGACAACGCACCCAACTTAAACAAAAACCCTTCGAAAATGAAAGTATATATATCTATGTATGTATTAGGGGCTGATTAGGCCCGTGTGTGTTCAAAATCGTGCACAACTAAGAGAGTGCACGTGTGTGGGTGTGCCAAGCCATGTTATTACAAGCGAGGGGAGACTATGCTCCGTTATTACAACCCCGTACCAAATTGAATCTCAAGCAAGTATACAACTAAAGACCGAGTTTAGGCACTTACGAGTAGCTGGTCCGTAGAGGCCTTGCTTGAGCGTGGGCTTGGCCTTCGCCTTGGGCTGCAAACGGGAGCTCCGCGAGGGCGAACGACAAAGGGTGCTGGCCGACTGCAAGTGGGGCGCGGGATAGGCGCCTCGAAGGTGGCTGGCTGCAAGTGGGTGTCGCCTTGATGTGGGGGATTAAAGGGGCTGGGCCAAGTGAGTATGTAGGGTCACGAATGGAGAGTATAGAGTGTTAGGGAATATGGACCTAAGGGGAGTTTAAGGGAAGGCCGAATGGGAGTCCTAAGGGAGAAGAGATGGCTGGCCGGGTGTAGTTAGGGTAGTTAGGTAGTGGCCGGTGGTTTAGGTTGTGATAGGTTCGGCTGAGTCAGAATGGTGGCAGCAAAGGGATGATGTGTAGGTAAGGTGGTGGTATGGTGGGTGGCTAGGAGTGGAGAGGGAGTAGAGAAGGGGTTAGGTAGAGTGGGGGGTACTTACCGAATGGGGAGAAGGTGGTGCTCGGCTGGAAGAGAGAAGCCGGGTGATTGGGAAGTAGTGCAAGTGGTGGCGTCCGGCTGGGAGATGGTGGTGGGATGGAGAGCAGGTGGCGGTGCAGGTGGAGCAGGTGGGAGATGGTGGGACTCGGCTGGACTTGGGGAAGGAGGGGAAGAGAGGGCCCGGCTGGGATTGGTGAGGGTTGCTAGCTAGGAGAACCCGCCCCAAGAGGGGGGGGTTTATATAAGGATGGGTAGGTCGGTTAGGGCTGGGTTTGGGGTAGTGGTTAGGTGGTTTAGGTAGGGTGGTATGAAGATAAGGTGGGCTGGAAAGGGTTGGGCCAGATATTTTTAAAACTAGTGGTTTGGGTAGATTGTGGGCTAGGGGTGGTTTAGGGGTTTAGGGCTAGGTTAGGTGGTTGGGTTTTAGGGTGAGGTTTAGTGAGCTAGGTTAGGTGATTAGGCTAGGTTTAGGCTAGGTTTAGGGAAATTAACCTAGGTTTAGGGAAGGATTAGGGAAGTGGGTTAGGTGATTAGGTTGGGATTAGGCCAGGATTAGGAAAGTGGGTTAGGTGATTAGGCTCAAATTAGGGGTGGATTAGGGTGGTAGGCTAGGATTAGGTGTTTTGGGTTAGGTTTAGGTGGAGGAGCTCCCTTTGCATGGCCCATAGACCTTAACCACCTCATGTTGGTGCAGCCCTAGGTTAGGTTTTGGCTAATTACAAGCTTAAACCCACTCAATTAGGCTAACCCACATGATTAACCCCAAACTTGACACACAAGTCAAGCTTAATTACAACACTCTTGATATTATCCATCCCCACTCTCTCTCATGCCCATGATCCCACGTGAATTTCAAGTGGGCCCCACCTCCATTTATGAGAAGGTGATGTGGGCCATGGATATGGATATTGGATTGGATTTTTGAATCCAAATCCAAATCCAAGTCCACACATGGGTTTGGATTGGGATCTGGATATATATGGTCCAGATCCAATCCAAACTGAACTCTAACTCCTTCGAGCTGGGTTCGAAACGGACGATTTGTGCGGGGCCTGACAACATCAGTACTCCGTCTGCGTTGGGTCTTCGCCAACATGGTCGTCCGCCTCAGTTTCTGCCTTTCGGAGATGACTTTAAATGACATTTTGATAAGAACAGGGTCTTGGACGTTCGAGATCCTGGGGGTGTGAATGTGATACAAGAGTTGCTGTACCGGGCTCGACATGTGCTCCGGTTCCGGGCTCTCTTTGACTTCACTGGTCCTGTCTTGATTAGGCCAAGCTGCTTTGGGGTTTCAAAATTTGTTTTAAGAGGTTTTCAAAAGCTATATTATATATTTTTGAAATACAGAGTTTAAAACATATATACAGGGTTGTCTGGAAGGCTCCTGGGTTTCCAGACTCAAAATGGCCCTTTGGGGCTGCTTTTACAAAACCAGGTTTGTTTAAGAAATTCGTGGGATTTCGGGGTGTTTACAGATGCCCCTCTTTGGCCTTGTCCAAATAGATTTGGATAAGGGCAAAGATGACAAACACCCCTTTTAGTGTCTCCCTAGATCTATCCACGAAGAATATGGGATCGCCCCAATTTTTTGCAAAATCTCAATTTACAAACTCTGGTAGGAGGAGATATCACGCCAAAGGGTTTTACTATGGAATCTGGTCCTAAATGGGATCATGTTTATGCAAGTACCATGCGTGGAATGCAAATGACATGGGTGTGGTGCCAAAAGTGGCGACCTCGCAGAGACCAGATGTGGTCAAACTCTAGAGACTTACAAGGCCTACTGCTCCACGTGAGCAAATCCTATGCTGTTCGATGTTCGGTTTTCAAAACCTATTTACAAAAGCTATTTACAAAAGGGACAACTATCTTGAGCTTCGATCCTAAGGATCTCGAGCTCTTCGTGCTTGCCCTTGTTTGAGTCTTAACACTCGCTTATCTAGCGGAGGTTTTATAAGAAAACAAGCTTCATTTCAAATTCCTACGCCTTACTCGAAACGTCGAATTCTCAAACAAGATGAAATTCAAGTAAGTAAATCATATTTTTACTTTAGGATTCCTCGAAATGAACCATACTTTAGCTTGGGATAAGCCAGGGATGGGAAAGAGATACCACGGTCCCTTCTGAAGCATCCCGTGGTTTAAGGCATAGAAGGCGGAAAACTACTCTTTTTGAGCTTTTTGGCCTCTTTTTCCTTTTTTTCATAGAGGGTCTCCCTTTGGGAGTATTTTTTCTTTAATCCCTCTTTTTCATAAGAGAATCGATTTTTCTTTTTGAAGTCTGGTTTCTTTCTTTTGGAAAGAGACTTTGAATGGGAAATTCCCTTTTGTTTTGGGCCTTTGTTTTCCTTTTTGGAAGGAGAAGAGAAGAGGGGAGGACTTATCCCAAGCATACACTCGATCCATTCCAGATCAGCCTATTTAGAAATAGCATGTACTACTTGCAAGTATCTTGCTATATTGAACTAGGCCTTTCTTTGTAAGAAGAAGGATTTTGAAATGTAACCACGATTTTGAAAACTCCGCTCTTTCACAAGTGTGAATTCTCTCACTCAGGGTCACACAAGTTGCTTTTGCACCTTATTCACATGTCTCAGGGCAGCTATCCCTTTTTAAAATTTTCGAAAACTGGAATTTAATCCAGATCCTACACATGATACTTCTTTAAGTATTGAATATTGATAGGATCTGCTAAATTCCTACCTTCTACATCGATCAACCAATACGAATTGTTCCTGAAAAGGGCGAGATCCCTATAGCAGTTCGCTTAGATTTCGAATGTTCCAACAACGTAGCTGAGTATGAAGCATTCATACAAGGCTTAAGGATTTTGAAAACTCTAGGGGCGTCATGCATCGAGGTCTTTGGAGATTCGCTTCTCGTCATAAACCAGGTTTTGAAAATTTGGCAAGTACGTAATGAGAAACTACTTCCATATCACGAGTTGGCCACTCAATTGGTCCAATCCTTCCAATCATGTAAACTCACACACGTAGGAAGAGAGGACAATGGCATCGCCGATGCCCTCTCCTCCTTGGGTTCAGCCCTAAAGGTCGATCGCATTTCAGGAACCCGATCTTTAGAAATATGGCATGCGTCCATCCCATCCACACACGACTTGGATATTTGCCAAAATAACCCAGACTCTATTGAAAAACCCTGGTTTTATGACATAAAACAATTTCTAGAAAATGGGGGATTCGCCGAGGATGCCACATCCAAAGATAAGGCATTCATCCGTAAGATCTCGACCTGATACACCATTCTGGGTGGGGTTTTATACAAAAAAAGTTTCATCGGCATTCTGCTTAGGTGTATCGACTAGAGGAGGCTAGGATAGTGATGCATGAATTCCACGATGGAGAATGTTGAGGTCATGTTAATGCCAACATGATGGCAACGAAAATACCTAGAGGGGGCTATTTTTGGTCCACCCTGAAAAAGGATTGTCACGATCATGTTAGGAAGTGTCATCCATGTCAAGTGCATGGGCACGCCATTCATATCCCCTCATCTGCATTGCATTCCGTGGTCAGCCCCTGGCCATTCATTATGTGGGCGTTTGACATCGGAGGACCAATCTTTCCAAAAGCCTCGAATGGGCATCGATTCATTTTAGCAGCCACGGAGTATTTCTCCAAGTGGGTGGAAGCCATTTCCCTAACCAATGTAATGGGGCAACATGTGGTGGCTTTCATCCGGAGGAATATCTTGGCTCGATTTGGGGTTCCACGAGACCTTGTGTCTGATAATGGCACCCCATTCAAGAACGAGTGGATGGTTAAGTTGTGTAACATGTATGGCATAACTCACCACTTCTCTTCGCCCTACTACCCTCAAGGCAACGGCCAAGCCGAAGCCACAAACAAGACTCTCATTAGTATAATTGAGAAAACCTTAGAGAAGGGTAGGACGTGGCACGAGAAGCTGGATGAAGCCTTATGGGCTTATAGGACTTCCATTCGGACTCCCACGAATGCCACACCATTCGAATTGGTCAATGGCACAAACGCCATTCTTCCCATTCATACCCAACTGCATTCATTCCATACGTCCATAGCACTCGACCTCCCCCTAGAGACGCTTCAGCATACTAGGATGGCCAAACTAGATTTGCTAGATGAGAGGTGACTCCTTGCCATGGATCATGCTTATGCATACCGGCAAAGGATAGCCCGACATTATGACAAACACATGAGACCTCGCCACTTTGAAGTGGGAGATCTGGTCTTAAAAATCATCCACTATCGTGGCCCACATCCACTCGGAAAGTGGCGCCCCAACTAGGATGGACCCTATATTGTACGAGCAACCACCATGAACAATTCGTATTGGTTGATCGATGTAGAAGGTAGGAATTTAGCAGATCCCATCAATATTCAACACTTAAAGAAGTATCATGTGTAGGATTTGGATTAAATTCCCGTTTTCGAAAATTTTAGGGATAGCTGCCATGAGACATGAAAATAAGGTGCAAAGGCAAAATCGTGTGACCCTAAGTGAGAGAATTCGCACTTGTAAAAGAGTGGAGTCTTCAAAAATCGTGGTTACTGTAGACGCGCGAAAAATCCCCGCCTCTCACCTTTTTTAGGGCTCGGAGAAGATCCTCTCGTGCGTCTAAGGCCTTATTATGCAAACAGGGCGTGCCAGCTAGCTTACCTAAGCTAGCGAAGATATTTTTAACACTAACTTCTAATTGTGGCGACTGTGAGCAAGTGAGCTCTTGTCGTCGCAGACCTTCTTGCACCGATGCGCAAGGGTCAGTCTGTACGATTTACAAAAATCGAGTTTTGGGATAGAAAGCCTACGAAGCGGTTCGAGGTGTCTAATTCGGGTCTTTTAGATGCGATTGCATATTTTAGATCACGTGGATTTGCACGTGCCTAAATCTTTCCTTTTATCCCTTTTCGGGCCACCTAGTTTGTGTGTTACGAACACTCCACTACATGGGCGAATTCGAGCGGGGCTTGCTTTGATGCAATATGCGTCCTACCTCATGGTATGATGTAGATGCAATGCAAACTCACGCTACTCCAAAGGGAAAACCCAAATGTAAAGACAATACTGAAGGGAAATAACCGAAGGGAAATGACTTGTAAAGTAAGTGCCGAAGGGAGATATGTATATAGAGTAGGTATATGAGCCCTTACTCGGGTCTTGCAAATAAGAGCGAAGGCTCAATGTGGGTGCGTGCTTGAATTGAAAAGACTTACACACACGACATGAAATTAAACCCAAATATAAATAGCAGTATGGCCTTAACTAAGGTCTTGGGAGTAAGAGCGAAGGCTCAATGTGTGTGAGAGTGCTTGAATTGAAAGACTTACACACACGACATGAAATAAAACCCAAATAGTATAGGTCGGCCCTTACTTGGTTCTTTCAAATAAGAGCGAAAGCTCAATGTGTGTGAGTGTGCTTGAATTGAAAGACTTACACACACGACATAAAATGAAACCCAAATAGTATAGGTCAGCCCTTACTTGGGTCTTTCAAATAAGAGCGAAAGCTCAATGTGTGTGAGTGCTTGAATTGAAAGACAACGCACCCAACTTAAGCAAAACCCTTCAAAAATGAAAGTAAATGTATATACTTATGTATTAGGGGCTGATTAGGCCCGTGTGTGTTCAAAATCGTGCACAATTAGGAGAGTGCACGTGTGTGGGTGTGCCAAGCCACGTTATTACAAGCGGGGGGAGACTATTGTAGACGCACGAAAATCCCCGCCTCTTTACCTTTTCAGGGCTCGGAGCGGATCCTCTCGTGTGTCTAAGGCCTATGTATGCAAACAGGGCATGCCAGCTAGCTTTCTTAAGCTAGCGAAGATATTTTTAACACTGACTTCTAAACGTGGCGACTGTGAGCAAGTAAGCTCTTGTCGTCGCAGACCTTCTTGCACCGATGCGCAAGGGTCAGTCTGTACGCTTTGCAAAAATCGAGTTTTGGAGAGAAAGTCTACGAAGCGGTTCGAGGTGTCTATTTCGGGTCTTTAAAATGCGATTGCATGTTTTAGATCACGTGGATTTGCACGTGCCTAAGTCTTTTCTTTTATCCCTTTTCGGGCCACCTAGTTTGTGTGTTATGAACACTCCACTACATGGGCGAATTCGAGCGGGGCTTGCTTTGATGCAAATATGCGTCCTACCTCGTGGTATGGCGTAGATGCAATGCAAACTCACGCTACTCCAAAGGGAAAACCCGAAATGTAAAGACAATACTGAAGGGAAATAACCGAAGGGAAATATGTATGTAGATTATGTATATGAGCCCTTACTCGGGCCTTGCAAATAAGAGCGAAAGCTCAATGTGTGTGAGAGTGCTTGAATTGAAAGACTTACTCACATGACATGAAATGAAACCCAAATAGTATAGGTCGGCCCTTACTTGGGTCTTTCAAATAAGAGCGAAAGCTCAATGTGTGTGAGAGTGCTTGAATTGAAAGACTTACTCACACGACATGAAATGAAACCCAAATAGTATAGGTCGGCCCTTACTTGGGTCTTTCAAATAAGAGCGAAAGCTCAATGTGTGTGAGTGCTTGAATTGAAAGACAACGCACCCAACTTAAGCAAAAACCCTTCGAAAATGAAAGTATATATATATACTTATGTATTAGGGGCTGATTAGGCCCGTGTGTGTTCAAAATCATGCACAACTAAGAGAGTGCACGTGTGTGGGTGTGCCAAGCCACGTTATTACAAGCGGGGGGAGACTATGCTCCGTTATTACAACCCCGTATCAAATTGAATCTCAAGCAAGTATACAACTAAAGACCGAGTTTAGGCACTTACGAGTAGCTGGTCCGTAGAGGCCTTGCTTGAGCGTGGGCTTGGCCTTCGCCTTGGGCTACAAACGGGAGCTCCGCGAGGGTGAATGACAAAGGGTGCTGGCCGGGTGCAAGTGGGGTGCGGGATGGGCGCCTCGAAGGTGGCCGGCTGCAAGTAGGTGTCGCCTTGATGTAGGGGGATTAAAGGGGCTGGGCCAAGTGAGTGTGTAGGGCCACTAGGAGAGTATAGAGTGTTAGGGGGGTATAGACCTAAGGGGAGCCTATGGGAAGGCTGAATGGGACACCTAGGGGAAAGGAGGTGGCTGGCAGAATGGAAGGGATAGTCGGTTGGAGTGGCCGACTAGGAGAATGTGGTGGTGGCGGGCGGCTAGGATGACTAGGGCTGGAGTATGGGAAGGAAGCTAGCTAGGTGATGGGGCTAGGTGGTAGTGGGTGTAGTGGGTATAAGGGAGTGCTATGGGTAGGTCTTAGGAAATCGGATAGGGTGGCCGAGTGTAGCTAGGGTAGTTAGGTAGTGGCGAATAGCTAGGGCGGCTAAGGCTTGGCCGAGTGGGAGTGGTGGCGGCGAGTGGCTGATATTAGGGTAAAGTGGTGGTATGGTGGGTGGCTGGGAGTGGAGAGGGAGTGGAGAAGGATCTAGGTAGAGTGTGGGGTACTTACCGAGTGAAGAGAAGGTGGCGCTCGGCTGGAAGGGAGTCGGGCAGGTGGTGATGTTCGGCCGAGAGGTGGTGGAGATGGCGGCGCAAGTGGTGGTGGGATGGAGAGTAGGTGGTGGTGCAGGCGGAGCAGCTGGGGAAGTGGAGGAAAGAGAGGGCCCGGCTGGGATGGGTGAGGGGTTCTAGCTAGGAAACCCGCCCCCAAGGGGGGGGGGTTATATAGGGATGGGTAGGTCGGTTAGGGCTGGGTTTGGGGTAGTGGTTAGGTGGTTTAGGTAGGGTGGTATGAAGATAAGGTGGGCTGGAAAGGGTAGGGCCAGATATTTTAAAAACTAGTGGTTCGGGTAGGTTGTGGGCTAGGGGTGGTTTGGGGGTTTAGGGCTAGGTTAGGTGGTTGGGTTCTAGGGTGAGGTTTAGTGAGCTAGGTTTGGTGATTAGGCTAGGTTTAGGGAAATTAACCTAGGTTTAGGGAAGTGGGTTAGGTGATTAGGTTGGGATTAGGCCGGGATTAGGGAAGT
This sequence comes from Brasenia schreberi, assembly GCA_036023115.1. Lineage (NCBI taxonomy): Eukaryota > Viridiplantae > Streptophyta > Magnoliopsida > Nymphaeales > Cabombaceae > Brasenia > Brasenia schreberi. The sequence continues at coordinate 12,636,445 of JAYKKT010000088.1, forward strand.
GGGTTAGGTGATTAGGCTCAGATTAGGGGTGGATTAGGGTGGTAGGCTAGGATTAGGTGTTTTGGGTTAGGTTTAGGTGAAGGAGCTCCCTTTGCATGGCCCATAGACCTTAACCACCTCATGTTGGTTCAGCCCTAGGTTAGGTTTTGGCTAATTACAAGCTTAAACCCACTCAATTAGGCTAACCCACATGATTAACCCCAAACTTGACACACAAGTCAAGCTTAATTACAACACTCTTGATATTATCCATCCCCACTCTCTCTCATGCCCATAATCCCACGTGAAATTCAAGTGGGCCCCACCTCCATTTATGAGAAGGTGATGTGGGCCATGGATATGGATATTGGATTGGATCTCTGGATCCAAATCTAAATCCAAGTCCACATATGGGTTTGGATTGGGATCTGGATATATATGGTCCAGATCCAATCCAAACCGAACTCTGACTCCTTCGAGCTAGGTTCGAAACGGACGATTTGTGCGGGGTCTGACAGCATCAGTACTCCGTCTGCGTTGGGTCTTCGCCAACATGGTCGTTCGCCTCCGTTTCTGCCTTCCGAAGATGACTTCAAATGACATTTTGATAAGAACAGGGTCTTGGACGTTCGAGATCCTGGGGGTGTGGATGTGATACGAGAGTTGTTGTGCCGGGCTTGACATGTGCTCCGGTTTCGGGCTCTCTTTGACTTCGCTGGTCCTATCTTGATTAGGCCATGCTGCTTTGGGGTTTCAAAAATGTGTTTTTAAAAGGTTTTCAAAAGCTATATTATATATTTTTGAAATGTAGAGTTTAAAACATATGTACAGGGTTGTCTGGAAGGCTCCTGGGTTTTTAGACTAAAAATGGCCCTTTGGGGCTACTTTTACAAAACCAGGTTTTAAGAAATTCGTGGGATTTCGGGGTGTTTACAACTATGCTCCATTATTACAACCCCGTATCGAATTGAATCTCAAGCAAGCATACAACTAAAGACCGAGTTAGGCACTTACTAGTAGCTGGTCCGTAGAGGCCTTGCTTGAGCGTGGGCTTGGCCTTCGCCTTGGGCTGCAAACGGGAGCTCCGCGAGGTTGAGCGACAAAGGGGTGCTGGCCGGGTGCTTTGAAGGTGTCCGGCTGCAAGCAAGGGTGTCGCCTTGATGTGGGGGATTAAAGGGGCTGGGCAAGGTGAGTATATAGGGTCACTAGGAGAGGATATAGTGTTAGGGAGTATGGCCCTAAGGGGAGCCTAAGGGAAGATTGAATGGGACACCTAGGGGAAAAGAGATGGCTGGCCGAATGGAAGGGATAGTCGGTTGGAGTGGCCGACTAGGGGAATGTGGTGGTAGCGGGCTGCTAGGATAGCTATGGGTGGAGTATGGGAAGGAAGCTAGCTAGGTGACGGGGCTAGGTGGTAGTGGGGGTAGTGGGTGTAAGGGAGTGCTATGGGCAGGTCTTAGGAAGTCGGATAGGGTGGCCGGGTGTAGCTAGGGTGGTTAGGTAGTGGCGGGTAGTTAGGGTGACTAAGGCTTGGCCGAGTGGGAGTGGTGGCGGCATGTGGCTGATATTAGGGTAAGGTGGTGGTATGGTGGGTGGCTGGGAGTGGAGAGGGAGTGGAGAAGGAGCTAGCTAGAGTGTGGGGTACTAACCGGATGAAGAGGCGGCGGGTGGTTGAGGAGCAGCCGGATGTGGGGGCTCGGCTGGTTCGATCGGGTGAAGAGGATGACGATGGAGGGGGCTTCGGCTGGAATGGTGGTGGCGGTGGTGGTGCTGGTGGTGGTGGGATGTGGAGCGGGTGGAGCAGGTGGAGCTTGGGGAAGTGGAGGACCCGGCTGGGATCTAGGTCGGCTTCTAGATAGGAAAACCCGCCCCCAATGGGGGGGCTTTATATAGGGATGGGTAGGTCGGTTAGGGCTGGGTTTGGGGTAGTGGTTAGGTGGTTTAGGTAGGGTGGTATGAAGATATGGTGGGCTAGAAAGGGTAGGGCCAGATATTTTAAATACTAGTGGTTTGGGTAGATTGTGGGCTAGGGGTGGTTTAGGGGTTTAGGGTTTGGTTAGGTGGTTGGGTTCTAGGGTGAGGTTTAGTGAGCTAGGTTAGGTGATTAGGCTAGGGTTAGGCTAGGTTTAGGGAAATTAACCTAGGTTTAGGGAAGGATTAGGGAAGTGGGTTAGGTGATTAGGTTGGGATTAGGCCGGGATTAGAGAAGTGGGCTAGGTGATTAGGCTCAGATTAGGGGTGGATTAGGGTGGAATGCTAGGATTAGGTGTTTTGGGTTAGGTTTAGGTGAAGGAGCTCCCTTTGCATGGCCCATAGACCTTAACCACATCATGTTGGTGCAGCCCTAGGTTAGGTTTTGGCTAATTACAAGCTTAAACCCACTTAACTAAGCTAACCCACATGATTAACCCCAAACTTGACACACAAGTCAAGGTTAATTACAACCACACTTGATCTTATCCATCCCCACTCTCTCTCATGCCCATAATCCCGTGTGAATTTCAAGTGGGCCCCACCTCCATTTATGAGAAGGTGATGTGGGCCATGGATATGGATATTGGATTGGATTTTTGAATCCAAATCCAAATCCAAGTCCATACATGGGTTTGGATTGGGATCTGGATATATATGGTCCAGATCCAATCCAAACTGAACTCTGACTCCTTCGAGCTGTATTCGAAACGAACGGTTTGTGCGGGGCCTGACAGCATCAGTGCTCCGTCTGCGTTGGGTCTTCGCCAACATGATCATCCGCCTCCATTTCTGCCTTCCGGAGATGACTTCAAATGACATTTTGATAATAACAGGGTCTTGGACGTTCGAGATCCTGGGGGTGTGAATTTGATACAAGAGTTGCTGTGCTGGGCTCGACATGTGCTCCGGTTCTGGGCTCTCTTTGACTTCGCTTGTCCTGTCTTGATTAGGCCAAGCTGCTTTGGGGTTTCAAAACATGTTTTTAAAAGGGTTTTTAAAAGCCATATTATTTATTTTTGAAATACAAAGTTTAAAACATATATACAGGGTTGTTTGGAAGGCTCCTGGGTTTCCAGACTCAAAATGGCCCTTTGGGGCTGCTTGTACAAAACCAGGTTTGTTTAAGAAATTCGTGGGATTTCGGGGTGTTTACAGATGCCCCTCTTTGGCCTTGTCGAAATCGATTTGGATAAGGGCAAAGATGACAAATACCCCTTTCAATGTCTCCCTAGATCTAGCCACGAAGAACATGGGATCGTCCCATTTTTAGCAAAAATCTCAATTTACAAACTCTGGTAGGAGGAGATATCACGCCAAAAGGTTCTACATGGAATCTGGTCCTAAATGGGATCATGTTCATGCAAGTACCATGCGTGGAGTGCAAATGACATGGGTGTGGTGCCAAGAGTGGCGACCTCCCAGAGACCAGATGTGGTCGAACTCTAGAGACTTACAAGGCCTACTGCTCCAAGTGAGCAAATCCTATGCTGTTCGATGTTCGGTTTTCAAAACTTATTTGCAAAAATTATTTACAAAAGGGACAACTGTCTTGAGCCTCGATTCTAAGGATCTCGAGCTCTTTGTGCTTGCCCTTGTTTGAGTCTTAACTCTCGCTTATCTAGCGGAGGTTTTATAAGAAAACAAGGCATATTTCAAATTCCTACGCCTTACTCGAAACGTCGAATTCTCAAACAAGATGAAATTCAAGTAAGTAAATCCTATTTTTACTTTAGGATTCCTCAAAATGAACCACCTTTTATAAGCTCTAAGATAGACATGTGAATAGGAATCTTTGAAAGGTGGTTTTCAAAGTCATAAGGATTTAGGATAACTTTGTCCTTATCTGCTTTTGGCAGAACACTAGGGATACATGCTTTTGAGGGGCCAGGCACACTGACCACCTTTTGAGCACCTTGAAGGTGCGGGGGTTGATAGATCCTCCCGGATCTAGTGACTTCCCCCACGACCAGCCTAGGGTTCGCGCTAACTTTGGCTCTAAGGATGAGCTGAGGAGAACCATGGATTTTTAAAACTGGTTTTACCGGGGATTCCACTTTTGGTGGTCCCCGAATGACGACTTGGGCGGGCTTCTTGTATAGTACAAGAATGGGCGCACAAGTAGGTCGACCAAGTTTGGGTTTTTGCGCTAGTTCTTTGGAAATGGTGAGGGTACATACCTCCTTTCCTTTCCCACTGCCACTGGCGTGTTTGGGAAAGGGTTCCTTGAAGATAGCTTGAGGTGGCTCAGGTTCCGCAGTGACCTGGAGTCGGCCTTCTGCTATCAAGTTCTCAATTTTATTTAAGAGGGAGAAGCAGCGTTTGGTATCATGGCCTTTGAGCCGATGATACTTACAAAATCGGTTTAAATACCCCCCTTTGGAAGTGACTCCTTCGGGGATTTCAGGGAGTTCTATCATGCCCTGGGCAAGTAGGAGGTCTAGGACCTCCGACACAGGTTGCCCCAGCGGAGTATACTCCCGTTTTTCAACCGGTTTTTAAAAATTTTGCTCCCTCTTATTTTCTAACTTTTCAAAATTCTTGGAAGTGCCCGCCACGCCTGGATCCACCCGGACATTGGCGATTTTATGGGGCTTTGCCCCTTTGTCCGTCGTGGGCAGCCCATATGCGATGGGCTTTTCCAAGCGGGTTTTTGGAACGGCACTTCCTTTCCACAAGTGATCGTATGTCCCTTTTCGCAAGTTGGTTTCGAAAAGGGAGGCCTTTTTGATCAACTTATTTAAAGTTGAAATCTCATGGAGCGAGAGAAGGGTTTTTAACTCGCTTTTAAAGTTATCCAGGATGAGCATTACTGCGCATCCTTCGGATATAGGCTCTCGCACTTGGCCCAAAAGCGACCTCCATCTTATAATGAAGGCATGTACGTCTTCGTTCATGCCTTGCTTTGTATCCCTCAAGGTATTCAAAGTCGGCGTGACTTCTACGTTGTGTGCAAATCTTTGCATGAAGCAGTTCGCTAACTCTTCAAAAGTAGCGAACTGGCTTAAGTCGTAGGAAGCCAGCTATTTGGCAGCTGTGCCTTTAAGGGATAAAGGGAACCAATACACCCATTTCATCGAGTCCTTTTTCTTCTTATGGGCTCGACGCGAGAAAAGCTGCAAGTGAGACCTAGGGTCTCCCATGCCATCATACCGATGGAAGTTTGGTATTTTAACGTCACTGTCTGTTTCGTAATCCATAGGAAGGAAATCAGACAGGGCGTAGCTTCTTTTCTCTTTATTCTGCCCTTTCAGCAACTGCTGTAGGGCTTTACGGTCCTTTTGTGTGAAGGACTCGTGGTATTGGTTACCTTCCATTACGGAGGCCTCTTTGTGCTTGTGAGGTTTTTCAGATTTCTTTTTAGGCCTTTGTTCACCGTTTGATGAACATGAATCGCCTACTTCAGCCTCTTGGCTGAGAGCATCGATTTTGGCCTCAAACTCCCTTCTCAAGTCCTCGATTTCATCTAGTTTTATTTTGTTTTTGAAAATCCTCCTAGAGTGAGAACTTGATGCGCATGAGCCTTGGCTCGACACTTCACTTGGATTGGATTTTGATATGCTTTTCAAGCTTTTTCAAAAATGTCCTAAGTACAAGCAAAGAAAACAAGTTAAAATGACACCTTTTACAAAATTTTCGCAAGACTTCTACTTAAAAACTCAATTTTTGAAAGGCTCACGTCCCACCAGGCGTGCCAATCTCTGTAGACGCGCGAAAAATCCCCGCCTCTCACCTTTTTCAGGGCTCGGAGAAGATCCTCTCGTGCGTCTAAGGCCTTATTATGCAAACAGGGCGTGCCAGCGAGCTTACCTAAGCTAGCGAAGATATTTTTAACACTGACTTCTAATTGTGGCGACTGTGAGCAAGTGAGCTCTTGTCATCGCAGACCTTCTTGCACCAATGTGCAAGGGTCAGTCTGTACGCTTTGCAAAAATCAAGTTTTGGGATAGAAAGCCTACGAAGCGGTTCGAGGTGTCTAATTCGGGTCTTTTAGATGCGATTGCATATTTTAGATCACGTGGATTTACACGTGCCTAAATCTTTCCTTTTATCCCTTTTCGGGCCACCTAGTTTGTGTGTTATGAACACTACACTACATGGGCGAATTCGAGCGGGGCTTGCTTTGATGCAATATGCGTCCTACCTCGTGGTATGGCGTAGATGCAATGCAAACTCACGCTACTCCAAAGGGAAAACCCGAATGTAAAGACAATACTGAAGGTAAATAACCGAAGGGAAATAACCGAAGGGAAATGACTTGTAAAGTAAGTGCCAAAGGGAGATATGTATATAGAGTAGGTATATGAGCCCTTACTCGGGTCTTGCAAATAAGAGCGAAGGCTCAATGTGGGTGCATGCTTGAATTGAAAAGACTTACACACACGACATGAAATTAAACTCAAATATAAATTGCAGTATGGCCTTAACTAAGGTCTTGGGAGTAAGAGCGAAGGCTCAATGTGTGTGAGAGTGCTTGAATTGAAAGACTTACACACACGACATGAAATAAAACCCAAATAGTATAGGTCGGCCCTTACTTGGGTCTTTCAAATAAGAGCGAAAGCTCAATGTGTGTGAGTGTGCTTGAATTGAAAGACTTACACACACGACATAAAATGAAACCCAAATAGTATAGGTCGGCCCTTACTTGGGTCTTTCAAATAAGAGCGAAAGCTCAATGTGTGTGAGTGCTTGAATTGAAAGACAACGCACCCAACTTAAGCAAAACCCTTCAAAAATGAAAGTAAATGTATATACTTATGTATTAGGGGCTGATTAGGCCCGTGTGTGTTCAAAATCGTGCACAACTAGGAGAGTGCACGTGTGTGGGTGTGCCAAGCCACGTTATTACAAGCGGGGGGAGACTATGCTCCGTTATTACAACCCCGTATCGAATTGAATCTCAAGCAAGCATACAACTAAAGACCGAGTTAGGCACTTACTAGTAGCTGGTCCGTAGAGGCCTTGCTTGAGCGTGGGCTTGGCCTTCGCCTTGGGCTGCAAACGGGAGCTCCGCGAGGTTGAGCGACAAAGGGGTGCTGGCTGGGTGCTTTGAAGGTGGCCGACTGCAAGCAAGGGTGTCACCTTGATGTGGGGGATTAAAGGGGCTGGGCAAGGTGAGTATATAGGGTCACTAGGAGAGGATATAGTGTTAGGGAGTATGGCCCTAAGGGGAGCCTAAGGGAAGATTGAATGGGACACCTAGGGGAAAAGAGATGGCTGGCCGAATGGAAGGGATAGTCGGATGGAGTGGCCGACTAGGGGAATGTGGTGGTGGCAGGCTGCTAGGATAGCTATGGGTGGAGTATGGGAAGGAAGCTAGCTAGGTGACGGGGCTAGGTGGTAGTGGGGGTAGTGGGTGTAAGGGAGTGCTATGGGCAGGTCTTAGGAAGTCGGATAGGGTGGCCGGGTGTAGCTAGGGTGGTTAGGTAGTGGCGGGTAGTTAGGGTGACTAAGGCTTGGCCGAGTGGGAGTGGTGGCGGCATGTGGCTGATATTAGGGTAAGGTGGTGGTATGGTGGGTGGCTGGGAGTGGAGAGGGAGTGGAGAAGGAGCTAGCTAGAGTGTGGGGTACTAACCGGATGAAGAGGCGGCGGGTGGTTGAGGAGCAGCCGGATGTGGGGGCTCGGCTGGTTCGATCGGGTGAAGAGGATGACGATGGAGGGGGCTTCGGCTGGAATGGTGGTGGCGGTGGTGGTGCTGGTGGTGGTGGGATGTGGAGCAGGTGGAGCAGGTGGAGCTTGGGGAAGTGGAGGACCCGACTGGGATCTAGGCCGACTTCTAGATAGGAAAACCCGCCCCCAATGGGGGGGGTTTATATAGGGATGGGTAGGTCGGTTAGGGCTGGGTTTGGGGTAGTGGTTAGGTGGTTTAGGTAGGGTGGTATGAAGATAAGGTGGGCTGGAAAGGGTAGGGCCAGATATTTTAAATACTAGTGGTTTGGGTAGATTGTGGGCTAGGGGTGGTTTAGGAGTTTAGGGTTTGGTTAGGTGGTTGGGTTCTAGGGTGAGGTTTAGTGAGCTAGGTTAGGTGATTAGGCTGGGATTAGGGTAAGTTTAGGGAAGGATTAGGGAAGTGGGTTAGGTGATTAGGTTGGGATTAGGCCGGGATTAGGGAAGTGGGCTGGGTGATTAGGCTCAGATTAGGGGTGGATTAGGGTGGAAGGCTAGGATTAGGTGTTTTGGGTTAGGTTTAGGTGAAGGAGATCCCTGTGCATGGCCCATAGACCTTAACCACATCATGTTGGTGCAGCCCTAGGTTTGGCTTTGGCTAATTACAAGCTTAAACCCACTTAACTAGGCTAACCCACATGATTAACCCCAAACTTGACACACAAGTCAAGCTTAATTACAACCACACTTGATCTTATCCATCCCCACTCTCTCTCATGCCCATAATCCCACGTGAATTTCAAGTGGGCCCCACCTCCATTTATGAGAAGGTGATGTGGGCCATGGATATGGATATTGGATTGGATTTTTGAATCCAAATCCAAATCCAAGTCCATACATGGGTTTGGATTGGGATCTGGATATATATGGTCCAGATCCAATCCAAACTGAACTCTGACTCCTTCGTGCTGGGTTCGAAACGAACGGTTTGTGCGGGGCCTGATAGCATCAGTGCTCCGTCTGCGTTGGGTCTTCGCCAACATGGTCATCCGCCTCCGTTTCTGCCTTCCGGAGATGACTTCAAATGACATTTTGATAATAACAGGGTCTTGGACATTCGAGATCCTGTGGGTGTGAATTTTATACAAGAGTTGCTGTGCCGGGCTCGACATGTGCTCCGGTAATGGGCTCTCTTTGACTTCGTTGGTCCTGTCTTGATTAAGCCAAGCTGCTTTGGGGTTGCAAAACATGTTTTTAAAAGGGTTTTTAAAAGCCATATTATATATTTTTTGAAATACAAAGTTTAAAACATATATACAGGGTTGTCTGGAAGGCTCCTGGGTTTCCAGATGTAGACGCGTGAAAATCCCCACCTCTTTACCTTTTTAGGGCTCGGAGCGGATCCTCTCGTGTGTCTAAGGCCTATATATGCAAACAAGGCTTGCCAGCTAGCTTTCCTAAGCTAGCGAAGATATTTTTAACACTGACTTCTAAACGTGGTGATTGTGAGCAAGTAAGCTCTTGTCGTCGCAGACCTTCTTGCACCGATGCGCAAGGGTCTGTCTGTACGCTTTGCAAAAATCGAGTTTTGGAGAGAAAGTCTACGAAGCGGTTCGAGGTGTCTATTTCGGGTCTTTAAAATGCGATTGCATGTTTTAGATCACGTGGATTTGCACGTGCCTAAGTCTTTTCTTTTATCCCTTTTCGGGCCACCTAGTTTGTGTGTTATGAACACTCCACTACATGGGCGAATTCGAGCAGGGCTTGCTTTGATGCAATATGCGTCCTATCTCGTGGTATGGCGTAGATGCAATGCAAACTCACGCTACTCCAAAGGGAAAACCCGAAATGTAAAGACAATACTGAAGGGAAATAACCGAAGGGAAATAACCGAAGGGAGATATGTATATAGAGTATGTATATGAGCCCTTACTCGGGTCTTGCAAATAAGAGCGAAGGCTCAATGTGGGTGCGTGCTTGAATTGAAAGACTTACACACACGACATGAAATTAAACCCAAATATAAATTGCAGTATGGCCTTGACTAAGGTCCTGGGAGTAAGAGCGAAGGCTCAATGTGTGTGAGTGCTTGAATTGAAGTACTACACACACGGCATAAATGAAACCCAAATATAACTGCAATAAGGCCTTTACTAAGGTCTTGGGAATAAGAGTGAAGGCTCAATGTGTGTGAGAGTGCTTGAATTGAAAGACTTACACACATGACATGAAATGAAACCCAAATAGTATAGGTCGGCCCTTACTTGGGTCTTTCAAATAAGAGCGAAAGCTCAATGTGTGTGAGTGCTTGAATTGAAAGACAACGCACCCAACTTAAGCAAAAACCCTTCGAAAATGAAAGTATATATATCTATTTATGTATTAGGGGCTGATTAGGCCCGTGTGTGTTCAAAATCGTGCACAACTAAGAAAGTGCACGTGTGTGGGTGTGCCAAGCCACGTTATTACAAGCAGGGGGAGACTATGCTCCGTTATTACAACCCCGTATCAAATTGAATCTCAAGCAAGTATACAACTAAAGACCGAGTTTAGGCACTTACGAGTAGCTGGTCCGTAGAGGCCTTGCTTGAGTGTGGGCTTGGCCTTCGCCTTGGGCTGCAAACGGGAGCTCCGCGAGGGTGGATGACAAAGGGTGCTGGCCGGCTGCAAGTGGGGCGCGGGATAGGCGCCTTGATGTGGGGGATTAAAGGGGCTGGGCCAAGTGAGTGTGTAGGGTCACTAGGAGAGTATAGAGTGTTGGGGAGTATGGACCTACAGGGAGTTTAAGGGAAGGCCGAATGGGAGTCTTAGGGGAAAACAGATGGCTGGCCGGGTCTAGTTAGGGTAGTTAGGTAGTGGCCGGTGGTTTAGGTTGTGATAGGTTCGGCTAAGTGAGAATGGTGGCAGCAAAGGGCTGATGTGTAGGTAAGGTGGTGGTATGGTGGGTGGCTAGGAGTGGTGAGGGAGTAGAGAAGGAGCTAGGTAGAGTGGGGGGGTACTTACCGAATGGGGAGAAGGTGGTGCTCGGTTGGGCTTGGGGAAGGCAGTGAGGCTTGGCCGGGATGTGGTGGAGATGGCAGTGCAAGCTGTGGTGGGATGGAAGGATGGTGGTGGTGCAGGCGGCACAGGTGGAGCAGGTGGAGCAGCTGGGGAAGTGGAGGAAAGAGAGGGCCCGGCTGGGATTGGTGAGGGGTTCTAGCTTTGAAAAACCCGCCCCAAGAGGGGGGGGTTTATATAGGGATGGGTAGGTCGGTTAGGGCTGGGTTTGGGGTAGTGGTTAGGTGGTTTAGGTAGGGTGGTATGAAGATAAGGTGGGCTGGAAAGGGTTGGGCCAGATATTTTAAAAACTAGTGGTTTGAGTAGATTGTGGGCTAGGGGTGGTTTAGGGGTTTAGGGCTAGGTTAGGTGGTTGGGTTCTAGGGTGAGGTTTAGTGAGCTAGGTTAGGTGATTAGGCTAGTGTAGACACCGAAAATTTTCACTTGCGGGTTCTTAGGCCTGAAGTGAACCTTTTCGCAATCTACTTCGCTTTATGGGCGTGCCAGCTAGTTTACTTTAACTAGCAAAGTATGTTTTGAAAACAATCTGACTTTTGAAAGGCGATTGTAGGCAAGCGGGATTTTTACGTCGCAGACCTTCTTGCACTGATGCGCAAGGGTCAGTCTGTACGCTTAGAGACTTCGTTTTGAAACAAGTTTTAACTCAAAATATATTTTGAATGAAGAAGTGTTTTAAAACCTTTTGAAAACCATGCATTTGGGCGATTTTGACTTTGTAAGGGTTGGACGACCCTAAGTCTTTCAAATTTTAATCTACTTAGGCACGATGGGCGTGCATCGAAATAGCCTAAGTCTTGCACGATTTGATTCGGGTTTGTACGATTTTCAGATTTTAGATCACGTGGATTTGCACGTGCCTAAGTCTTTCTTTTTATCCCTTTATGGGCCACCTAGGTGTGTGTTATGAACACTCCACTACATGGGGCGAATTTGAGCGGGAGTACGGGGCTTGCTTCGATGCAATATGCGTCCTACCTCGTGGTATGGCGTAGATGCAATGCAAACTCACGCTACTCCAAAGGGAAAACCCGAATTTAAAAGACAATGCCGAAGGGAAATTGCCGAAGGAAAATAACCGAAGGGAAATGACTTGTAAAGTAAATAGCGGAAGGGGAAATATGGCTATATCTTAAGAGCGGAAAGGCTCAATTGTGTAAGTGTGTGTCGTGTATATATTGAAAGACAACGCACACGACTTGAACCTTAAAACCCGAATCTTAAAGACGTAGCCGAAAGAAATACTTTATATAGAGTATATGTAGGGGCCCTTACTTGGGTCTTGTAAATAAGAGCGAAGGCTCAATGTGTGTGCGTGCTTGAATTGAAAGACTTACACACACGACATGAAATGAAACCCAAATATAAATTGCAGTATGCCTTGACTAAGGTCTTGAGATTAAGAGCGAAAGCTCAATGTGTGTGAGTGTAGAATTGAAGTACTACGCACACGACATAAATGAAACCCAAATATAACTGCAATAAGGCCTTTACTAAGGTCTTGGGAGTAAGAGCGAAGGCTCAATGTGTGCGTGTGGAAAATGGAAAGACAACACACACGACTTAATTAAAAACCCCCTTGACTTAAAATATATAAATATAACTATATATTAAGGGCTGGTTAGGCCCGTGTGTGTGCAAGAAGTGTACGACTAAGAGCGGAAAGGCTCAAGTGCGTGTGTGTGTGGGTGTGTCAAACCACGTTATTACAATCGGGGGGAGACGAAGCTCCTTTACTACAACCCCGTATCAAAATTTAATTGAATATAAAGCAAGTTAATGTAATAGACCAAGTTTAGACACTTACAAATAGCTGGTCCATGTTCAACTTGCTTGCACGTGGGCTCACGGTTCACCTTGGGCAGCCAAGAGGGGGTTATCCTAGGTGGCTTTGAGAGAGGTTCTATGAGGCACGGTTAGGGTCTTAGGGGAACTAAGGTTCGGCCAAGACGGGGGCTGTGTAGGGTCTGTCCTAGGGTGCAGGTCACGGCCAGGGTGCAGGTTAGGTCGGCAGGGGGGTGGTCAAATCAGCAGGGAGGTGGTCGGGTGGCTGGCGCGGCTGTTGGGCGCCTGGCGCAGCAGACGGGCGCCTGACGTGGCTGCAGTGGCGCGGGGCGCGCTGTGGCGCAGGACGCGCTGCGGCGCGGGGCGTGCAGGCAGGCGAGGGGGGCGCGCGGCAGCAGAAGGGGTGCGCGGTAGGCGCTGTTTGCTCACGGCCGGCCGGGGTGAAGTTGTTGGGGTTTGTTAGGGATGGTTTGAGGCGGTTGGGGTTAGGTTAGGTCTAGTTAGGGTTCAGTTAGGGTTAGGTTGGTTCAGTTAGGGTTAGGTAGGTTCAAACCTAGGCTAGGTCGGGGGTTAGGTTTACCTCTTGGAGCCGGTCCTTCATGGCTTGAGCCCACGTCTCCACGGTTGCAGCCACTTGGTCCAGCCCACCTTGGTTGCAGACCCTTGGTCTAGACCCACTTAGCCCACATGGCTTGAACCCACCTCACCCAATGAGCCCACATGGCTAGGTCTATCACTCCCTCTCTCTCCTCCCAAATATTTGCATGAACCCTTTACATGGACCCCCTCACCTCTATTTATAGAGATTTGAGGTGGGTCTTGGATTTGGGTTTGGGTTTGGGTTTGGATCCATACCCAAATCCAAACACTATTTGGATTTGGATATTGGATCTTGGATATTTTGAGATCCGTATCCGATCCAAACCCAACATTTTTATGGATATGGATATGGATATTTTGATCCAGATCCGATCCAATCCAAACACTATTTGGATCCAATCCAAATCCAAACACTATTTGGATCGACCCAAACACTATTTGGATTGGACCAAATCCAAACACTATTCATTACATGGATTTGGATCTGGATATATATGGTCCAGATCCAAATCAAAATTTCTTCGGACAGTCCTTCTTGGCTTCTCGAGGCGAACGATCTGTGCGGGCACTGGCTTCATCAGCGCTCCGTCTGGTGCTGGGTTTTCCCCAACTTTGTCGTCCGGACTCCGTCTCGTCGTTCTGGACTCCGTTGAGCTTTTCATCAAACGGGCTCAGCTTTCTTTTGTTTTTTTATCAGGGAGTGGCTTCTAAAGCTCTGGGCTTGAATCCTCTTCGGGCCTAGGGTCTTCTTTTCCCTTCTGTACCTGTTTTCACATTTCAAAACAGGTCGTCGTTTTGGCTCAAACGAGCTTTTTGGTGTTTTGAGAGTTTTTGAAATATAGAAGATTTGGGGTGTTTACAGCTAGGTTTAGGCTAGGTTTAGGGAAATTAATCTAGGTTTAGGGAAGGATTAGGGAAGTGGGTTAGGTGATTAGGTTGGGATTAGGCCGGGATTAGGGAAGTGGGTTTGGTGATTAGGCTCAGATTAGGGGTGGATTAGGGTGGTAGGCTAGGATTAGTTGTTTTGGGTTAGGTTTATGTGAAGGAGCTCCCTTTGCATGGCCCATAGAACTTAACCACCTCATGTTGGTGCAGCCCTAGGTTAGGTTTTGGCTAATTACAAGCTTAAACCCACTCAATTAGGCTAACCCACATGATTAACCCCAAACTTGACACACAAGTCAAGCTTAATTACAACACTCTTGATATTATCCATCCCCCATCCCCACTCTCTCTCATGCCCATAATCCCACGTGAAATTCAAGTGGGCCCCACCTCCATTTATGAGAAGGTGATGTGGGTCATGGATATGGATATTGGATTGGATTTCTGGATCCAAATCCAAATCCAAGTCCACACATGGGTTTGGATTGGGATCTGGATATATATGGTCCAGATCCAATCCAAACTGAACTCTGACTCCTTCGAGCTGGGTTCGAAACGGACGATTTGTGCGGGGCCTGACAGCATCAGTACTCCGTCGGCATTGGGTCTTTGCCAACATGGTCGTCCGCCTTCGTTTCTGCCTTCCGGAGATGACTTCAAATGATATTTTGATAAGAACAGGGTCTTGGTCGTTCGAGATCCTGGGGGTGTGAATCAGATACAAGAGTTGCTGTGCCGGGCTCGACGTGTGCTCCGGTTCCGAGCTCTTCTTAGCTCTCCTGGTCCTGTCTTGATTTTGCCAAGCCGCTTCGGGGTTTCAAAACATGTTTTAAAAAGGTTTTAAAAGCTATATTATATATTTTTGAAATATAAAAGTTTAAAACGTATGTACAGGGTTGTCTGGAAGGCTCCTGGGTTTCCAGACTCAAAATGGCCCTTTGGGGCTGCTTGTATAAAACCAGGTTGTTTTGAAGAAATTCGTGGGATTTCGGGGTGTTTACACCAAACTCAAAATGGCCCTTTGGGGCTGCTTGTACAAAACCAGGTTTGTTTAAGAAATTCGTGGGATTTCGGGGTGTTTACAGTTACATTTCAAAATCCTTCTTCTTACAAAGAAAGGCCTAGTTCAACATAGCAAGATACTTGCAAGTAGTACGTGCTATTTCTAATAGGCTGATCTGGAATGGATCGAGTGTAGGCTTGGGATAAGTCCTCCCCTCTTCTCTTCTCCTTCCAAAAGGAAAACGAAGGCCCAAACAAAGGGAATTTCCCATTCAAAGTATCTTTCCAAAAGAAAGAAACTAGAATTCAAAAAAGAAAAATCGATTCTCTTATGAAAAAGAGGGATTAAAGAAAAAATACTCCCAAAGGGAGACCCTCTATGAAAAAAGGAAAAAGAGGCCAAAAGATCAAAAAAAAAAAGAGAGCAGTTTTCCGCCTTCTATGCCTTAGACCACGGCACGCTTCAAAAGGGACCGTGGTATCTCTTTCCCATCCCTGGCTTATCCGAAGCTAAAGCATGATTCATTTCGAGGAATCCTAAAGTAAAAATAGGATTTACTTACTTGAATTTCATCTTGTTTGAGAATTCGACGTTTCGAGTAAGATGTAGGAATTTGAAATATGGCTTGTTTTCTTACAAAACCTCCGCTAGATAAGCGAGTGTTAAGACTCAAACAAGGGCAAACACGAAGAGCTCGAGATCCTTAGGATCGAGACTCAAGATAGTTGTCCCTTTTGTAAATAGTTTTTGTAAATAGTTTTTGTAAATGAGTTTTGAAAATCGAACATCGAACAACATAGGATCTACTCACTTGAAGCAACAGGCCTTGTAAGTCTCTAGAGTTCGACCACATCTGGTCTCTGGGAGGTCGCCACTCTTGGCACCACACCCATGTCATTTGCATTCCACGCATGGTACTTGCATAAACATGATCCCATTTTAGGACTAGAAACCGTTTTGTATATCCCTTTGGCGTGATATCTCCTCCTACCAGGGTTTGTAAATTGAGATTTTGCTAAAATTGGGACGATCCCATATTCTTCGTGGCTAGATCTAGGGAGACATTGAAAGGGGTGTTTGTCATCTTTGCCCTTATCCAAATCGATTTGGACAAGGCCAAAGAGGAGCATCTCTAAACACCCCGAAATCCCACGAATTCCTCAAAACAACCTGGTTTTATAAAAAGCAACCCCAAAGGGCCATTTTGACTCTGGAAACCCAGGAGCCTTCCAAGCAACCCTGTACATATGTTTTGAACTTTATATTTCAAAAATATATGATATGGCTTTAAAAAACCTTTTTAAAACATGTTTTGAAACCCCGAAGTAGCTTGGCCTGATCAAGATAGGACCAGAAAAGCCAAAGAGAGCCCGGAACCGGAGCACATGTCAAGCCCGGCACAACAACTCTCATATCAAATTCACCCCCAGGATCTCGAACATCCAAGACTTTGTTATCATCAAAACATCATTCGAAGTCAGCTCCGGAAGGCGAAAACAGAGGCGGACGATCATGTTGGCGAAGACCCAACGCAGACGGAGTACTGATGTTGTCAGACCCCACATAAACCGTTCATTTCGAACACAGCTCAAAGGAGTTAGAATTCAGTTTGGATTGGATCTGGACCATATATATCCAGATCCTAATCCAAACCCATGTATGGACTTGGATTTGGATCCAAAGATCCAATCCAATATCCATATCCATGGCCCACATCACCTTCTCATAAATGGAGGTGGGGCCCACTTGAATTTCACGTGGGATTATGGGCATGAGAGAGAGGGGGGGAGGATAAGATCAAAGAGTGTTGTAATTAAGCTTGACTTGTGTGTCAAGTTTGGGGTTAATCATGTGGGTTAGCCTAGTTAACATGGGTTTAAGCTTGTAATTAGCCAAAACCTAACCTAGGGCTGCACCAACATTATATGATTAGGGTCCATGGGTCATGCAAAGGGAGCTCCTTAACCTAAACCTAACCAAAAACGCCTAATCCTAACCTTTTACCCTAATCTTGTCCTAATCTGAGCGTAATCACCTAACCCACTTCCCTAATCCCGGCCTAATCCTAGCCTAATCACCTAACCCACTTCCCTAATCCTTCCCTAAACCTAGGTTAATTTACCTAAACCTAACCTAATCCTAGCCTAATCACCTAACCCACCTCACTAAACCTCACCCCAAAACCAACCCACCTAGCTAAACCCTAAACCTCTAAACCACCCTACCTAAACCTAGCACACAATCTACCCAAAACCCTTGTATTTAAAATATCTGGCCCTACCCTAATACCAGCCCACCTTACTACCTTACCACCATCCCTAGACCACCTAACCACTACCCAAAACCAACCCCACCGCCCTTCACAAAAGCTATAAAACCCGCCCCTTAGTGGGCGGGTTTTTCAGCTTTTGGGTCCTCAATTTCCAGCCCATCTTCCATCATCTTCCACCTGCCCCTCTCCCAACCGGCTCTTCCACCTGCACCACCACCAGCCACCACTGCGCTCCACCTGCTCCACTACTCCCCAGCCACCCGTCGCCATCCTCTTCATCGGACCGGACCAACCACTCCACCACACCCGGCTGCTCCTCCACCACCCGCCGCCTCCCATCACTCGGTTAGTACCTCATACTCCACCTCACCTCTTCTCCACTCCCCCTCCACTCTCAGCCACCTACACTACCACCACCTTACCCTAACACCAGCCACCTGCCGCCACCACTCCCATTCAGCCAAGCCTCAACCAACCTAACTACCCGCCATTGCCTAGACACCCTAGCTACACCCGACCACTCCACCCAACTCCCTAAAACCTGCCCATATTACCTCACCACATCCACTACTACCTTACCCCATATCCTAGCTAGTTCCCTTCCCCTCCACCACTGCCTAGCCACCCTAGCAGCCCGCCACCATCAAGTCTCCCTAGTAGTCGGCCACTCCAACCGACTGTCACCTATCCCTTCGGCCAGCCACCCGCCAACCATATCCTTCCCCTAGACACTCCCTTAGGCTCCCTTAGTGCCCTACTCCCTAACCTTATCCTCTCTTAGTGACCCTCCATACTCACCTTAGCCCCACGCGCAAAACCAGCCCTTCACTAAGCAGCCAGCCATCTTCAAGGCGCCTCTCCCGCACTCCATTTCCAGCCGACCAGCAGCCCCTCTTGCCGTTCAAAGATGACTTCAAATGACATTTTGATAATAACAGGGTCTTGGACGTTCGAGATCCTGGGGGTATGGATTTGATACGAGAGTTGCTGTGCCGGGCTCGACATGTGCTCTGCTTCCGGGCTCTTCTTAGCTTTCCTGGTCCTGTCTTGATTAGGCCAAGCTGCTTTGGGGTTCCAAAAACGTGTTTTAAAAGGTTTTTAAAAGCCATATTACATATTTTTGAAATATGAAGTTTAAAACATATATACAGGGTCGTCTGGAAGGCTCCTGGGTTTCCAGACTCAAAATAGCCCTTTGGGGCTGCTTGTACAAAACCAGATGAATTTGAGAAATTCGTGGGATTTCGCGGTGTTTACAGTTCCCTTTATCCCTTAAAGGCACAGCTGCCAAATGGCTGGTTGCCTACAATTTAAGCCAGTTTGCTACTTTTGAAGAGTTAGCGAACTGCTTCATGCAAAGATTTGCACACAACGTAGAAGTCACGCCGATTCTGAATACCTTAAGGGATACAAAGCAAGGCATGAACGAAGACGTACATGCCTTCATTATAAGATGGAGGTCACTTTTGGGCCAAGTGCGAGAGCCCATATCCGAAGGATGCGCAGTCATGCTCATCCTGGATAACTTTAAAAGCGAGTTAAAAACCCTTCTCTCGCTCCACGAGATCTCAACTTTCCATAAGTTGATCAAAAAGGCCTCCCTTTTCGAAACCAACTTGTGAAAAGGGACATACGATCACTTGTGGAAAGGAAGTGATGTTTCCAAAACCCGCTTGGAAAAGCCCATCACATATGGGCTACCCAAGATGGACAAAGGGGCAAAGCCCCATAAAATAGCCAATGTCCGGGTGGATCCAGGCGTGGCAAGCACTTCCAAAAATTTTGAAAAATTAGAAAACAAGAGGGAGCGAACCTTTCAAAAACCGGTTGAAAAATGGGAGTACACTCCGCTGGGGCAACCTGTGTCGGAGGTCTTAGACCTCCTACTTGCCCAGGGCATGATAGAACTCCCTGAAATCCCTTAAGGAGTCACTTCCAAAGGGGGGTATTTAAACCGATTTTGTAAGTATCATCGGCTCAAAGGCCATGATACCAAACGCTGTTTCTCCCTTTTAAATAAAATTGAGAAGTTGATAGCGGAGGGCTGGCTCCAGGTCACTGCGAAACCTGAGTCACCTCAAGCTATCTTCAAAGAACCCTTTCCCAAACACGCCAGTAGCAGTGGGAAAGGAAAGGAGGTATGTACCCTCACCTTTTCTAAGGAACTAGTGCAAAAACCAGAGCCTGGTCAACCCACTTGTGCGCCCACTCTTGTACTGTACAAGAAGCCCGCCCAAGTCGCCATTCGGGGACCACCAAAAATGGAATCCCCGGCAAAACCAGTTTTAGAAATCCAAGGTTCTCCTCAGCTCATCCTTAGAGCCAAATTTAGCGCGAACCCTAGGCTGGTCGTGGGGGAAGTGACTAGATCCGGGAGGATCTATCAACCCCCGCACCTTCAAGGTGCTCAAAAGGTGGCAGTGTGCCTGGCCCCTCAAAAGCATGTATCCCTAGTGTTCTGCCAAAAGCAGATAAGGACAAAGTTATCCTAAATCCTTATGACTTCGAAAACCACCTTTCAAAGATTCCTATTCACATGTCTATCTTAGAGCTTATAAAAACCTCGCCTAGGCATAGACTTGTATTAGAGAAAATTCTAGAAAGGGCCAAGGTTGATTCGAACATAAGTCCGGAATCCTTGTCTGCCCAAGTGGCTTTATTAGGAGCAAAATCACCTATCACTTTCTCAAAAGATGATGTAGATAGACCCTACGAAACCCATAACCAGGCCCTACGTATCGAGGTGGTTCTAAACAACCACTCTCTGGACAAGTGCCTAGTCGATGGTGCAGGAGGGCTCAACATCCTTCCACTTCATGTAGCGTACAAAATCGGAGTCACCTTGACTTCAGTGAACCCAAGCCCCATCGTTATCACTGGATACGATGGGAATGCGTCTAGACCTTTAGGATCCATCGAACTCCCAATGGAAAGGGGAGGGATCGAACACACGGGGGTGTTCCATGTCTTGGACATCCACCCCCATTATAACCTGTTGCTGGAAAGGCCCTGGATACACAGTTTGTGCGTTGTGCCATCCACCTTCCACAGGTGTGTCAAGATCCCTTTTAGGGAAAGGGTCATAGTGATCCTAGGTGAGAGTCACCCACAGCTTCAGGGGATCATAAACTCCCCTTGTTTATCGAGCTCCCAGGCCCATGAGGCTAACCTGGGGCAAATTATGGTTGAGCCACCCTAGCTCGTGTTGAACAACCCTAGGAAGGTTGTATGTGTGAAGGGGCCGCCCAAAGCAGGACCCCTCCCGATTGTAACCCTTCTAGGAAAACCCAAGCGTTACCTATTTTCAAAGCCCCTGGACAAGAGGCCATATGAGCACAATATGGACGACAGCATGTTCCAGGACCACGACTTGTACCACACCTTTTCAAAAAATAGAAAGTCGTGGAACATGTTGTTGAACATGGGCTACACGCCCTACAAAAGTCTAGGGGCGCAGAACCAGGGTCTCCTAGAGTCCATCCTTCCTAGGGCCATTCCAAGCCGATATGGGATTGGCTATACTCCCCGAATACCGCCGGAGCCTCCCCCTGTGACCACCTGGGTCAAGGGTGCCTTGGAACCTGTCTTAGAAGAGACCTACGATTTAGATATCCTATTCCAAGTCTAATCCGTAGTGTTTTCCCTTTGTAGGTATGACGGAAGATCCCTTTTATAAAAATACAAAAACATTTGAAAAGCTTAAAATCACAAAAATCGAAAAACAAGAAAAACCAAAAACAATGGAAAAACAAAAACTCAAAAATAGAGTGCTTTGTATAGTTCCCAAGGTTCTTGTTTTACAAAAACCCAAAAAAATCGAAAATTTGGAAATACCAAAAGGATTTTGTATATAGATGCTCCTGGTAGGACTTTGGCAAAAGAAAAGGATTTCGAAAGAAACGTCGTCTGCATAGCCAGACCAAAAATTTCGAAATCACTTGAAAATCCAAGTACAAAACCAGGTCATTTTGAAAACCACGCATCAACTTCCCTCGGGTCTATAGCCCACGAGAATGATCGAAGCCCAGAAGTGGATCCCCTTGAGGAAGATCCTACTTCTGAGCTCCTAGAATTTCATAAAATTCTCGATTTTGAAAGACCTTCCCAATCAGTAGGAGGAGATTTCATAGAGGTGAACCTAGGGGATGATTCCAATCCCAAATCCATCAAAATAGGCGCATGCTTGCATGAACATGAAAAGTTAGCATTCATTACATTTCTACGAACCTATTTAGATGTATTTGCATGGATGTATGAAGACATGCCGGGCATAGATCCCAGCATTGTTGAGCATCGTCTTCCCTTAGATGCAGGTGTAAAACCCATAAAGCAGAAGCTTAGGAAAATACACCCGAATGTACACACGCAAGTCAAAGAGGGTTTAGAAGATCCGCCAAAAGCCGGATTTATAAAACCCATTGCGTATTCTGATTGGTTGTCAAATATCGTTGTAGTTCGAAAAACCAATGGGAAAATTCGAATATGCATCGATTTCAGAAACCTGAATAAAGCCACTCCAAAGGATAATTATCCTTTACCAAACATAGATTTGATAGTCGATAGTATTGCAAATCAAGAAATGTTTTCATTTATGGATGGCTATTCAGGCTATAATCAAATCAAACTAAGTCCACGAGATCAGGGTAAGACCGCCTTCACAACCCCATGGGGCATGTACTGCTATACAGTCATGCCCTTTGGTTTGAAAAATACCGGCGCAACATACCAACGAGCCATGACCACGATCTTCCATGATCAGATTCATGAGCTCGTAGAAGTGTATGTAGATGATCTCTTGGCAAAATCCAAAACCCGATGCACTCATATCGAATGTTTGCAAAAGATTTTCGAAAGGTTTAGGCTTTACAAAGTAAAGCTGAACCCTCAAAAATGTGTATTCGAGGTAGAATCAGGGAAGCTTCTGGGCTTTATGGTAAGCCAAAGGGGAATAGAAGTCGACCCCTCTAAGTGTCGAGCCATCATAGACATGGCTCCACCCTCCAATCTCACCCAAATCCATAGCCTCCAGGGTCGTTTACAATCTGTTCGCCGATTCATATCGAATCTGGCAACTAAATGCGAACCCTTCAACAAACTATTGAGGAAGGGCACGAAATTCTTATGGGATGACGAATGCCAGAAGTCCTTCGAGAGACTAAAGGCATACTTGGTTAATCCCCCGTTTTGAACCCTCCAAAGCAAGGAAAACCGCTTTTACTTTACATCTACGTGCATGCGAATGCTTTAGGAGCCCTGTTGGCTCAATACGAGGATGACACCCATAAGGAGTATGCCATCTACTACATTTCAAAAACTCTCTTGGCTTATGAACGAAATTACCAAGCCATGGAGAAGACGTGCTTGGCCCTGGTCTGGGCCTGCCAAAAATTCAGACATTATTTCCTAGATCATGAGATCTGGATAGTGTCCAAGCTTGATCCAATCAAGCACTTGTTCGAAAAACCAATTCTCACAGGTAGATTGGGCAAATGGCAACTCCTTCTAATGGAGTATGATCTGAAATACCATCAGCAGATCTCCATTAAGGGGCAAGCCCTAGCAGATTACGTGGCTAAGTTCCCCTTAGAGGACGCATATCCCACACTTGTTGAAATGCCTGATGAAGGCATATTACAAAACCATTTTCAAAACCACATTTTGGCAAATTCTGTCGAAAACCAAGTGTGGAAGATGCACTTCGATGGGGCAAGAAACCAATGAGGGGTTGGTGCTGGGGTCGTCCTAATCTCCCCTGAAAAGGGCGAGATTCCCATAGCAGTCCGCTTAGATTTCGAATGTTCCAACAACGTAGCTGAGTATGAAGCACTCATACAAGGCTTAAGGATTTCGAAAACTCTAGGGGCATTATGCATCGAGGTCTTTGGAGATTCGCTCCTAGTCATAAACCAGGTTTTGAAAATTTGGCAAGTACGTAATGAAAAACTACTTCCATATCACGAGTTGGCCACTCGATTGGTTCAGTCTTTCCAATTGTGTAAACTCACACACGTAGGAAGAGAGGACAATGGCATCGCCGATGCCCTCTCCTCCTTGGGTTCAGCCCTAAAGGTTGATCCCATTTTAGGGACCAGATCTCTAGAAATATGGCATGCGCCCCACCCATCCACACACGACTTGGACATGTGCCAAAATAACCCAGACCCTATCGAAAAACCCTGGTTTTATGACATAAAACAATTTCTAGAAAATGGGGGATTCACCGAGGATGCCACATCCAAAGATAAGGCATTCATTCGTAAGATTTCGACCCGATACACCATTCTGGTTGGGGTTTTATATAAAAAAAGTTTTACCGGCATTCTGCTTAGGTGTATCGACCTAGAGGAGGCTAGGATAGTGATGCATGAATTCCACGATGGAGAATGTGGAGGTCATGTTAACGCCAACATGATGGCAATGAAAATACTTAGAGGGGGCTATTTTTGGTCCACCCTGAAAAAGGATTGTCACGATCATGTTAGGAAGTGTCATCCATGTCAAGTGCATGTGCACGCCATTCATATCCCTTCATCTGCATTGCATTCCGTGGTCAGCCCCTAGCCATTTACCATGTGGGTGTTTGACATTGTAGGCCCAATATTTCCGAAGGCCTCGAATGGGCGTCGATTTATTTTAGCAGCCACGGAGTATTTCTCCAAGTGGGTGGAAGCCATTTCCCTAACCAATGTGATGGGGCAACATGTGGTGGCTTTCATCCGCAGGAATATCTTGGCTCGATTTGGGGTTCCACGAGACCTTCTGTCTGATAATGGCACCCCATTCAAGAACGAGCGGATGTTTAAGTTGTGCAACACGTATGGCATAACTCACCACTTCTCTTCGCCCTACTACCCTCAAGGCAACGGCCAAGCCGAAGCCACGAACAAGACTCTCATTAGTATAATTGAGAAAACCTTAGAGAAGGGTAGGACGTGACATGAGAAGCTAGATGAAGCCTTATGGGCTTATAGGACTTCCATTCGATCTCCCACGAATGCCACACCATTCGAATTGGTCTATGGCACAAACGCCATTCTCCCCATTCATGAGATCTGGATAGTGTCCAAGCTTGATCCAATCAAGCACTTATTCGAAAAACCCATTCTCACAGGTAGATTGGGCAAATGGCAACTCCTTCTAATGGAGTATGACCTGAAATACCATCACCAGATCTCCATTAAGGGGCAAGCCCTAGCAGACTACATGGCTGAGTTTCCCCTGGAGGACGCATATCCCACATTTGATCAAATGCCTAACAAAGGCATATTACAAAACCATTTCCAAAACCACATTTTGGCAAACAATTTCGAAAACCAAGTGTGGAAGATGCATTTCGACGGGGCACGAAACCAACGAAGGGCTGGTGCTGGGGTCATCCTCATCTCCCCTGAAAAGGGCGAGATTCCCATAGCAGTCCACCTAGATTTCGAATGTTCCAACAACGTAGCTGAGTATGAAGCACTCATACAAGGCTTAAGAATTTCGAAAACTCTAGGGGCATCATGCATCGAGGTCTTCGGAGATTCGCTCCTCGTTATAAACCAGGTTTTGAAAATTTGGCAAGTACGTAATGAAAAACTACTTCCATACCATGAGTTGGCCACTCAATTGGTCCAATCCTTCTAATCGTGTAAACTCACACACTTAGGAAGAGAGGACAATGGCATCGCCGATGCCCTCTCCTCCTTGGGTTCAGCCCTAAAGGTCGATCCCCCGATTCTATTGAAAAACCCTTGTTTTATGACATAAAACAATTTCTAGAAAATGGGGGATTCGTCGAGGATGCCACATCCAAAGATAAGGCATTCATCCGTAAGATTTCGACCCGATACACCATTCTGGGTGGGGTTTTATACAAAAAAAGTTTTACCGGCATCCTGCTTAGGTATATCGATCTGGAGGAGGCTAGGATAGTGATGCATGAGTTCCACGATGGAGAATGTGGAGGTCATGTTAATGCCAACATGATGGCAATGAAAATACTTAGAGGGGGCTATTTTTGGTCCACCCTGAAAAAGGATTGTCACGATCATGTTAGGAAGTGTCATCCATGTCAAGTGCATGGGCACGCCATTCATATCCCTTCATCTGCATTACATTCCATGGTCAGCCCCTGGCCATTCTGTAAACACCCCGAAATCCCACGAATTTCTCAAAATCCATCTGGTTTTATACAAGCAGCCCCAAAGGGCCATTTTTGAGTTTGGAAACCCAGGAGCCTTCCAAACAACCCTGTATATATGTTTCAAACTTTATCTTTCAAAAAACATATAATATAGCTTTTGAAAACCCTTTTAAAACATGTTTTGAAACCCCAAAGTGGCTTGGCCCGATCAAGACAGGACCAGGAGAGCCAAGAAGAGCCCGGCGCAGCAACTCTTGTATCTGATTCACACCCCAGGATCTCGAACGTCCAAGACCCTGTTCTTATCAAAATAGCATTTGAAGTCATCTCCGGAAGGCAGAAACGGAGGCGGACGACTATGTTGGCGAAGACCCAACGCAGACGGAGTACTGATGCTGTCAAGCCCCGCACGAATCGTCCGTTTCGAACCCAGCTCGAAGGAGTCAGAGTTCAGTTTGGATTGGATCTGGACCATATATATCCAGATTCCAATCCAAACCCATATGTGGACTTGGATTTGGATTTGGATCCAGAGATCCAATCCAATATCCATATCCATGGCCCACATCACCTTCTCATAAATGGAGGTGGGGCCCACTTGAGATTCACGTGGGATATTGGGCATGAGAGAGAGTGGGGGTGAAAAATATCAAGAGTGTTGTATTAAGCTTGACTTGTGTGTCAAGTTTGGGTTAATCATGTGGGTTAGCCTAATTGAGTGGGTTTAAGCTTGTAATTAGCTAAAACCTAACCTAGGGCTGCACCAACATGGGGTGATCAAGGTCTATGGGCCATGCTAAGGGAGCTCATTCACCTAAACCTAGCCGAAAATGCCTAAACCTAGCCTAAACCCCTAATCCACCCCTAATCTGAACCTAATCACCTAACCCACTTCCCTAATCCCGGCCTAATCCCAACCTAATCACCTAACCCACTCCCCTAATCCTTCCCTAAACCTAGATTAATTTCCCTAATCCTAGCCTAAACCTAGCCTAAACCACCTAACCTAGCTCACTAAACCTCACCCTAAAACCCAACCACCTAACCTAGCCCTAAACCCCTAAACCACCCTTAGCCCACGATTTTCCCAAACCCCTAGTTTTAAAATATCTGGCCCAACCCCATCCAGCCCACCTTATCTACATACTACCCTACCTAAACCACCTAACCACTACCCACAACCCAGCCCTAACCGACCTACCCATCCCCTATTTAAACCCCCCTCTTTGTGGGCGGGTTTTTCGAAGTGGGAACCACTCTTCCATCCAGCCGGGCCCTCTCCTTCTCCCATCTTCCATCCAGCCGTGACCACTCCCCAGCAGCTCCACCTGCTCCACCAGCCGCCACCTGCTCCGCCACCTTCCCTCTTCCGTCCACCACCACTGCCACCCAGCCGGACGCCACCATCTTCCCCCAACTCCACCAGCCGACAGCCACCTGCCCGCCATTCTTCCACTCCATCCGCCACTTCTCCCCATTCGGTAAGTACCCTAAACTCCCTCAAAACCCCTCTCTACCACCTCTCCACTCTTAGCCACCCATCTTCCCTTCAGCTCAGCCCCTTTGCCGCCACCACCTAAGCCTAGCCGAACCTAGGATAACCCAAGTGGCTGGCCACTACTTAGCCACCATCTCCCATTCGGCCAACCCCCCCTAGGTGTCCTCTTGGGCCTTCCCACTAGCTCACCTTTTAGGTCCAGTTTCCCTAAGTACCTAACTTCCCTAGTGACCCTAAGACCCACTTATTCAGCCACTCTAAACTCCCTACTTGGAGGCGCCACCTACTTGCCACCGGCCCCCTTCGAGGCGTCTATCCCGCGCCCCATTTGCAGCCGGCCAACACCCTTGATCACATACCTTCGCGGAGCTCCCGTTTGCAGCCCAAAGCCAAGGCCACGCTCAAGCAAGACCTCTACGGACCAGCTACTCGTAAGTGTCTAAACTCGGTCTTTAGTCATACACTTGCTTGAAATTCAATTTGATACGGGGTTGTAATAACGGAGCCTAGTCTCCCCCCGCTTGTAATAACGTGGCTTGGCACAACCACACACGTGCACTCTCTTAGTCGTGCACAATTTTGAACACACACGGGCCTAATCAGCCCCTAATATATAAGTGTACATATATATTTCATTTCCGAAGGGTTTTATTTAAGTTGGGTGCGTTGTCTTTCAATTCAAGCACTCTCACACACATTGAGCTTTCGCTCTTATTTGAAAGACCCAAGTAAGGGCCGACCTATACTATTTGGGTTTCATTTCATGTCGTGTGAGTAAGTCTTTCAATTCAAACACTCTCACACACATTGAGCTTTCGCTCTTATTTGAAAGACCCAAGTAAGGGCCGACCTATACTATTTGGGTTTCATTTCATGTCGTGTGAGTAAGTCTTTCAATTCAAGCACTTTCACACACATTGAGCCTTCGCTCTTACTCCCAAGACCTTAGTAAAGGCCTTATTGCAGTTATATTTGGGTTTCATTTATGTCGTGTGTGTAGTACTTCAATTCAAGCACTCTCACACACATTGAGCCTTCGCTCTTACTCCCAAGACCTTAGTCAAGGCCATACTGCAATTTATATTTGGGTTTAATTTCTTGTCGTGTGTGTAAGTCTTTCAATTCAAGCACGCACCCACATTGAGCCTTCGCTCTTATTTGCAAGACCCGAGTAAGGGCTCATATACATAAGATATATACATATCTCCCTTCGGTTATTTCCCTTCGGTTATTTCCCTTCGGTTATTTCCCTTCTGTTATTTCCCTTCAGTATTGTCTTTACATTTCGGGTTTTCCCTTTGGAGTAGCGTGAGTTTGCATTGCATCTACGCCATACCACGAGGTAGGACGCATATTGCATCGAAGCAAGCCCCGCTCGAATTCGCCCATGTAGTGGAGTGTTCATAACACACAAACTAGGTGACCCAAAAAGGGATAAAAGAAAAGACTTAGGCACGTGCAAATCCACGTGATCTAAAACATGCAATCGCATCTTAAAGACCCGAAATAAGACACCTCGAACCGTTTCGTAGACTTTCTCCCCAAAAACTCGATTTTTGCAAAAGCGTACAGACTGACCCTTGCGCATCGGTGCAAGAAGGTCTGCGACGACAAGAGCTCACTTGCTCACAGTCGCCACGTTTAGAAGTCAGTATTAAATATATCTTCGCTAGCTTAAGTAAGCTAGCTGGCACGCCCTGTTTGTATACATAGGCCTTAGACGCACGATAAGATCCACTCCAAGCCACGAAAGAGGCGAAGAGGCGGGGATTTTCGCGCGTCTACAGAGATTGGCACGCCCGGTGGGACGTGAGCCTTTTCAAAAATCGAGTTTACTTGTAGAAGTCTTGCGAAAATTTTATAAAGGTGTCGTTTTAACTTGTTTTCTTTGCTTTTACTTAGGAAATTTTGAAAAAGCTTGAAAAGCATGTCAAAATCCAATCCAAGTGAAGTGTCGAGCCAAGGCTCATGCGCATCAAGTTCTCACTCTAGGAGGATTTTCAAAAACAAAATAAAACTAGATGAAATCGAGGATTTGAGAAGGGAATTTGAGGCCAAAATCGATGCTCTCAGCCAAGAGGCTGAAGTAGGCGATTCATGTTCATCAAACGGTGAACAAAGGCCTAAAAAGAAAATTGAAAAACCTCGCAAGCAAAAAGAGGCCTCCGTAATGGAAGGCAACCAATACCACGAGTCCTTCACACAAAAGGACCGTAAAGCCCTACAGCAACTGCTGAAAGGGCAAAATAAAGAGAAAAGAAGCTACGCCCTGTCTGATTTCCTTCCTATGGATTACGAAACAGACAGTGACGATGAAATACCGAACTTCCATCGGTATGATGGCATGGGAGACCCTAGGTCTCACTTGCAGCTTTTCTCACGTCGAGCCCATAAGAAGAAAAAGGACTCGATGAAATGGGTGTATTGGTTCCCCCTATCCCTTAAAGGCACAGCTGCCAAATGGCTGGCTTCCTACGACTTAAGCCAGTTCGCTACTTTTGAAGAATTAGCGAACTGCTTCATGCAAAGATTTGCACACAACGTGGAAGTCACGCCAACCCTAAATACCTTAAGGGATACAAAGCAAGGCATGAACGAAGACGTGCATGCCTTCATTATAAGGTGGAGGTCTCTTTTGGGCCAAGTGCGAGAGCCTATATCCGAAGGATGCGCAGTAATGCTCCTCTTGGATAATTTCAAAAGCGAGTTAAAAACCCTTCTCTCGCTCCATGAGATTTCAATTTTCCATAAGTTGATCAAAAAGGCCTCCCTTTTCGAAACCAACTTGCGAAAAGGGACATACGACCACTTATGGAAAGGAAGTGCCGTTCCCAAAACACGCGTGGAAAAGCCCATCGCATATGGGCTGCCCACAACGGACAAAGGGGCAAAGCCCCATAAAATCGCCAATGTCCGGGTGGATCCAGGCATGGCGGGCACTTCTAAAAATTTTGAAAAAATAGAAAATAAGAGAGAACGCAATTTTTCAAAACCAATTGAAAAACGGGAGTACACTCCGCTGGGGCAACCTGTGTCGGAGGTCCTAGACCTCTTACTTGCCCAGGGCATGATCGAACTCCCTGAAATCCCCGAAGGAGTCACGTCCAAAGGGGGGTATTTAAACCGATTTTGCAAGTATCATCGGCTCAAAGGCCATGATACCAAACGGTGCTTCTCTCTTCTAAATAAAATTGAGAACTTGATAGCGGAGGGCCGGCTCCAGGTCACTGCGGAACCTGAGCCACCTCAAGCTATCTTCAAGGAACCCTTTCCCAAACACGCCAGTGGCAGTGGGAAAGGAAAGGAGGTATGTACCCTCACCATTTCCAAGGAACTAGCGCGAAAGCCCGAACCTGGTCGACCTGCTTGTGTGCCCATCCTTGTATTATACAAGAGGCCCGCCCAAGTCGTCATTCGGGGACCATCAAAAGTGGAAACCCCGGCAAAGCCAGTTTTGAAAATCCAAGGTTCTCCTCAGCTCATCCTTAGAGCCAAGTTTAGCGCGAACCCTAGGCTGGTCGTGGGGGAAGTCACTAGATCCGGGAGGATCTACCAACCCCCGCACCTTCAAGGTGCTCAAAAGGTGGTCAGTGTGCCTGGCCCCTCAAAAGCATGTATCCCTAGTGGTCTGCCAAAAGCAGATAAGGACAAAATCATCCTAAATCCTTATGATTTCGAAAACCACCTTTCAAAGATTCCTATTCACATGTCTATTCTAGAGCTTATCAAAACCTCGCCTAGGCATAGACTTGTCTTAGAGAAAATTCTAGAAAGGGCCAAGGTTGATTCGAACATAAGTCCGGAATCCTTGTCTGCCCAAGTGGCTCTGTTAGGAGCAAAATCGCCCATCACCTTTTCGGAAGATGATGTAGATAGACCCTACGAAACCCATAACCAGGCCCTGCATATCGAGGTGGTTCTAAACAACCACTCTCTGGACAGGTGCCTAGTCGATGGTGGAGGAGGGCTCAACATCCTTCCACTTCACGTGGCGTACAAAATCGGAGTCACCTTGACTTCAGTGAACCCAAGCCCCATCGTTATCACTGGATACGATGGGAATGCGTCTAGGCCTTTAGGATCCATCGAACTCCCAATGGAAACGGGAGGGATCGAACACACAGGGGTGTTCCATGTCTTGGACATCCACCCCCATTATAACCTGTTGCTGGGAAGACCCTGGATACACAGTTTGTGCGCTGTGCCATCCACCTTCCACAAGTGTGTCAAGATCCCTTTTAAGGACCAAGTCGTAGTGATCCTAGGTGAGAGTCACCCACAGCTTCAGGGGATCATAAACTCCCCTTGTTTATCGAGCTCCCAGGCCCATGAGGCTAACTTGGGGCAAATTATGGTTGAGCCACCTCGGCTCGTGTTGAACAACCCTAGGAAGGTTGTATGTGTGAAGGGGCCGCCAAAAGCAGGCCCCCTCCCGACTCTAATCCTCCTAGGAAAGCCCAAGCGTTCCCTATTTCCAAAACCCCTGGACAAAAGGCCATACGAGCCTAATATGGACGATAGCATGTTCCAGGACCACGACTTGTATCCCATCTTTTCAAAAAACAAAAGGTCGTGGAACATGTTATTGAACATGGGCTACACGCCCTACAAGAGTCTAGGGGCACAAAACCAGGGTCTCCTAGAGCCCATCCTTCCTAGGGCCAACCCAAGCCGATATGGGATCGGCTATACTCCCCGAATACCGCCGGAGCCACCCCCTGTGACCACCTGGGTCAAGGGTGCCCCGGAGCCTGTCTTAGAAGAGACCTATGGTTTAGACCTCCTATTCCGAGTCTAACCCATAGTGTTTTCCCTTTGTAGGTATGACGGAAGATCCTTTTTCTAAAAATACCAAAAACATTTGAAAACTTAAAATCAAAAAAATCGAAAAACAAGAAAAACCAAAACAATGGAAAAGCAAAAACTCGAAAAAAGTGTGCTTTGTATAGTTCCCAAAGTTCTTGTTTTACAAAAACCCAAAAAAATCGAAAATTTGGAAAATACCAAAAAGATTTTGTACATAGCCGCTCCTGGTAGGACTTTGGCGAAAGAAAAGGATTTCGAAAGAAACGTCATCTGCATAGCCAGACCAAAAATTTCGAAATCACTTGAAAATCCAAGTACAAAACCAGGTTATTTTGAAAATCACGCGTCAAGTTCCCTCGGGTCTAAAGCCCACGAGAATGATCAAAGCCCAGAAGTGGATCCCCTTGAGGAAGATCCCACTTCTGAGCTCCCAGAGTTTCATAGAATTCTCGATTTTGAAAGACCTTCCCAATCAGTAGGAGGAGATTTCGTAGAGGTGAACCTAGGGGATGATTCCAATCCCAAAACCATCAAGATAGGCGCATGCTTGCATGAAACTGAAAAGTTAGCATTCATTGCATTTCTACGAATCTATTTAGATGTGTTTGCATGGACGTATGAAGACATGCCGGGCATAGATCCCAGCATAGTCGAGCATCGTCTTCCCTTAGATGTAGGTGTAAAACCAATAAAGCAGAAGCTTAGGAAAATACACCCGAATGTACACACGCAAGTCAAAGAGGGTTTAGAAGATCTACTAAAAGCCGGATTTATAAAACCCATTGCGTATTCTGATTGGTTGTCAAATATCGTTGTGGTTCGAAAAACCAATGGGAAAATTCGAATATGCATCGATTTCAGAAACCTGAATAAAGCCACTCCAAAGGATAATTATCCTTTACCAAACATAGATTTGATAGTCGATAGTACTGCAAATCATGAAATGTTTTCATTCATGGATGGTTATTCAGGCTATAATCAAATCAAACTAAGCCCACGAGATCAGGGTAAGACCGCCTTCACAACCCCATGGGGCACGTACTGCTATACAGTCATGCCCTTTGGTTTGAAAAATGCCGGCGCAACATACCAACGAGCCATGAACACGATCTTCCATGATCAAATTCACGAGCTTGTAGAAGTGTATGTAGATGATCTCTTGGCAAAATCCAAAACCCGATGCACCCATATCGAATGTTTACAAAAAATTTTCGAAAGGCTTAGGCTTTACAAAGTAAAGCTAAACCCTCAAAAATGTGTGTTCGGGGTAGAATCAGGGAAGCTTCTAGGCTTTATGGTGAGCCAAAGGGGAATAGAAGTCGACCCCTCTAAGTGTCGAGCCATCATAGACATGGCTCCACCCTCCAATCTCACCCAAGTCCGTAGCCTTCAAGGTCGATTACAATCTGTGCGCCGATTCATATCGAATCTGGCAACTAGATGCGAACCCTTCAACAAACTGTTGAGGAAGGGCACGAAATTCTTATGGGATGACGAATGCCAAAAGTCCTTCGAGAGACTGAAGGCATACTTGGTTAATCCCCCCGTTTTGAATCCTCCAAAGCAATGAAAACCGCTTTTATTATACGTCTCCGTGCATGTAAACGCTTTAGGAGCCCTGTTGGCTCAATACGAGGATGACACCCATAAGGAGTATGCCATCTACTATATTTCGAAAACTCTCTTGGCTTATGAACGAAATTATCAAGCCATGGAGAAGACGTGCTTGGCCCTAGTCTGGGCCTGCCAGAAATTCAGACACTACTTCCTAGATCATGAGATCTGGATAGTGTCCAAGCTTGATCCAATCAAGCACTTATTCGAAAAACCCATTCTCACGGGTAGATTGGGCAAATGGCAACTCCTTCTAATGGAGTATGATCTGAAATACCATCACCAGATCTCCGTTAAGGGGCAAGCCCTAGCAGATTACGTGGCTGATTTCCCCTTGGAGGACGCATATCCCACTCTTGTCGAAATGCCTGATGAAGGCATATTGCAAAACCATTTTCAAAACCACATTTTGGCAAATTCTTTCGAAAACCAAGTGTGGAAGATGCACTTCGACGGGGCACGAAACCAACGAGGGGCTGGTGCCAGGATCATCCTAATCTCCCCTGAAAAGGGCGAGATTCCCATAGCAGTCCGCTTAGATTTCGAATGTTCCAACAACGTAGCTGAGTATGAAGCACTCATACAAGGCTTGAGGATTTCGAAAACTCTAGGGGCATCATGCATCGAGGTCTTTGGAGATTCGCTCCTTGTCATAAACCAGGTTTTAAAAATTTGGCAAGTACGTAATGAGAAACTACTTCCATATTACGAGTTGGCCACTCGATTGGTCCAATCCTTCCAGTCGTGTAAGCTCACACACGTGGGAAGAGAGGACAATGGCATCGCCGATGCCCTCTCTTCCTTGGGTTCAGCCCTGAAGGTCGATCCCATTTCAGGGACCAGATCTTTGGAAATATGGCATGCGCCCCATCCATCCACACACGACTTGGATATTTGCCAAAACAACCCAGAGTCTATTGAAAAACCCTGGTTCTATGACATAAAACAATTTTTAGAAAATGGGGGATTCACCGAGGATGCCACATCCAAAGATAGGGCATTCATTCGTAAGATTTCGACCCGATACACCATTCTGGGTGGGGTCTTATACAAAAAGAGTTTTACCGGCATTCTGCTTAGATGTATCGACCTAGAGGAGGCTAGGATAGTGATGCACGAGTTCCACGACGGAGAATGTGGAGGTCATGTTAATGCCAACATGATGGCGATGAAAATACTTAGAGGGGGTTATTTTTGGTCCACCCTGAAAAAGGATTGTCACGATCATGTTAGAAAGTGTCATCCATGTCAAGTGCATGGGCACGCCATTCATATCCCTTCATCTGCATTGCATTCCGTGGTCAGCCCCTGGCCATTTACCATGTGGGCGTTTGACATTGTAGGCCCCATATTTCCAAAGGCCTCGAATGGGCATCGTTTTATTTTAGCAGCCACGGAGTATTTCTCCAAGTGGGTGGAAGCCATTTCCCTAACAAATGTAATGGGGCAACATGTGGTGGCTTTCATCCGGAGGAATATCTTGGCTCGATTTGGGTTCCACGAGACCTTGTGTCTGATAATGGTACCCCATTCAAGAACGAGCGGATGGTTAAGTTGTGCAACACGTATGGCATAACTCACCACTTCTCCTCGCCCTACTACCCTCAAGGCAACGGCCAAGCCGAAGCCACAAACAAGACTCTCATTGGTATCATTGAGAAGACCTTAGAGAAGGGTAGGAGGTGGCATGAGAAGCTGGATGAAGCCTTATGGGCTTATAGGACTTCCATCCGGACTCCCACGAATGCCACACCATTCGAATTGGTCTATGGCACAAACGCCATTCTTCCGATTCATACCCAACTGCATTCATTCCATACATCCATTGCACTCGACCTCCCCCTAGAGACACTTCAGCATGCTAGGATGGCCGAACTAGATTTGCTAGATGAAAGGCGACTCCTTGCCATGGATCATGCTCGTGCATACCGGCAAAGGATAGCCCGACATTATAGCAAACACATGAGACCTCGCCACTTTGAAGTGGGGGATCTGGTCTTGAAAACCATCCATCATCGTGGCCCACACCCCCTAGGCAAGTGGCGCCCCAATTGGGATGGACCCTATGTTGTACGAGCAACCACTACGAACAATTCGTATTGGTTGATCGATGTAGAAGGTAGGAATTTAGCAGATCCTATCAATATTCAATACTTAAAGAAGTATCATGTATAGGATCTGGATTAAATTCCAGTTTTCGAAAATTTTATAGGGATAGCTGCCCTGAGACGTGTGAATAAGGTGCAAAGGCAAACTCGTGTGACCCTAAGTGAGAGAATTCGCACTTGTGAAATAGTGAAGTTTTCAAAATCGTGGTTGCATTTCAAAATCCTTCTTCTTACAAAGAAAGGCCTAGTTCAACATAGCAAGATACTTGCAAGTAGTACGTGCTATTTCTAAATAGGCTGATCTGGAATGTATCGAGCGTAGGTTTGGGATAAGTCCTCCCCTCTTCTCTTCTGTTTCCAAAAGGAAAACAAAGGCCCAAATCAAAAAGAAATTTCCCATTTAGAGTCTCTTTCCAAAAGAAAGAAACCAGACTTGAAAAAGAAAAATCGATTCTCTTATAAAAAAGAGGGATTAAAGAAAAAATACTCCCAAAGGGAGACCCTCTATGGAAAAAAGGAAAAAGAGGCCAAAAAGCTCAAAAAGAGCAGTTTTCCGCCTTCTATGCCTTAAACCACGGGACACTTCAGAAGGGACCGTGGTATCTCTTTCCCATCCCTGGCTTATCCCAAGCCAAAGCATGGTTCATTTCGAGGAATCCTAAAGTAAAAATAGGATTTACTTACTTGAATTTCATCTTGTTTGAGAATTCGACGTTTCGAGTAAGACGTAGGAATTTGAAATGAAGCTTGTTTTCTTATAAAACCTCCGCTAGATAAGCGAGTGTTAAGACTCAAACAAGGGCAAGCACGAAGAGCTCGAGATCCTTAGGATCGAGGCTCAAGACAGTTGTCCCTTTTGTAAATAGCTTTTGTAAATAAGTTTTAAAAACCGAACATCGAACAGCATAGGGTTTTTGCTCACTTGGAGCAGTAGGCCTTGTAAGTCTCTAGAGTTCGACCACACCTGGTCTCTGGGAGGTCGCCACTTTTGGCACCACACCCATGTCATCTGCATTCCACGCATGGTACTTGCATGAACATGATCCCATTTAGGACCAGATTTCATAAGTGAACCCTTTGGCGTGATATCTCCTCCAACCAGAGTTTGTAAAATTGAGATTTTGTTAAAATGGGACGATCCCATATTCTTCGTGGCTAGATCTAGGGAGACATTAAAAGGGGTGTTTGTTATCTTTGCCCTTATCCAAATCGATTTGGACAAGGCCAAAGAGGGGCATCTGTAAATACCCCGAAATCCCACGAATTTCTCAAAATCCATCTGGTTTTATACAAGCAGCCCCAAAGGGCCATTTTTGAGTTTGGAAACCCAGGAGCCTTCCAAACAACCCTGTATATATGTTTCAAACTTTATCTTTCAAAAAACATATAATATAGCTTTTGAAAACCCTTTTAAAACATGTTTTGAAACCCCAAAGTGGCTTGGCCCGATCAAGACAGGACCAGGAGAGCCAAGAAGAGCCCGGCGCAGCAACTCTTGTATCTGATTCACACCCCAGGATCTCGAACGTCCAAGACCCTGTTCTTATCAAAATAGCATTTGAAGTCATCTCCGGAAGGCAGAAACGGAGGCGGACGACTATGTTGGCGAAGACCCAACGCAGACGGAGTACTGATGCTGTCAGGCCCCGCACGAATCGTCCGTTTCGAACCCAGCTCGAAGGAGTCAGAGTTCAGTTTGGATTGGATCTGGACCATATATATCCAGATTCCAATCCAAACCCATATGTGGACTTGGATTTGGATTTGGATCCAGAGATCCAATCCAATATCCATATCCATGGCCCACATCACCTTCTCATAAATGGAGGTGGGGCCCACTTGAGATTCACGTGGGATATTGGGCATGAGAGAGAGTGGGGGTGAAAAATATCAAGAGTGTTGTATTAAGCTTGACTTGTGTGTCAAGTTTGGGTTAATCATGTGGGTTAGCCTAATTGAGTGGGTTTAAGCTTGTAATTAGCTAAAACCTAACCTAGGGCTGCACCAACATGGGGTGATCAAGGTCTATGGGCCATGCTAAGGGAGCTCCTTCACCTAAACCTAGCCGAAAATGCCTAAACCTGGCCTAAACCCCTAATCCACCCCTAATCTGAACCTAATCACCTAACCCACTTCCCTAATCCCGGCCTAATCCCAACCTAATCACCTAACCCACTCCCCTAATCCTTCCCTAAACCTAGATTAATTTCCCTAATCCTAGCCTAAACCTAGCCTAAACCACCTAACCTAGCTCACTAAACCTCACCCTAAAACCCAACCACCTAACCTAGCCCTAAACCCCTAAACCACCCTTAGCCCACGATTTTCCCAAACCCCTAGTTTTAAAATATCTGGCCCAACCCCATCCAGCCCACCTTATCTACATACTACCCTACCTAAACC
Organism: Brasenia schreberi; assembly: GCA_036023115.1. NCBI lineage: Eukaryota > Viridiplantae > Streptophyta > Magnoliopsida > Nymphaeales > Cabombaceae > Brasenia > Brasenia schreberi. Next base: position 12,674,159 of record JAYKKT010000088.1, read on the forward strand.
ACCTAACCACTACCCACAACCCAGCCCTAACCGACCTACCCATCCCCTATTTAAACCCCCCTCTTTGTGGGCGGGTTTTTCGAAGTGGGAACCACTCTTCCATCCAGCCGGGCCCTCTCCTTCTCCCATCTTCCATCCAGCCGTGACCACTCCCCAGCAGCTCCACCTGCTCCACCAGCCGCCACCTGCTCCGCCACCTTCCCTCTTCCGTCCACCACCACTGCCACCCAGCCGGACGCCACCATCTTCCCCCAACTCCACCAGCCGACAGCCACCTGCCCGCCATTCTTCCACTCCATCCGCCACTTCTCCCCATTCGGTAAGTACCCTAAACTCCCTCAAAACCCCTCTCTACCACCTCTCCACTCTTAGCCACCCATCTTCCCTTCAGCTCAGCCCCTTTGCCGCCACCACCTAAGCCTAGCCGAACCTAGGATAACCCAAGTGGCTGGCCACTACTTAGCCACCATCTCCCATTCGGCCAACCCCCCCTAGGTGTCCTCTTGGGCCTTCCCACTAGCTCACCTTTTAGGTCCAGTTTCCCTAAGTACCTAACTTCCCTAGTGACCCTAAGACCCACTTATTCAGCCACTCTAAACTCCCTACTTGGAGGCGCCACCTACTTGCCACCGGCCCCCTTCGAGGCGTCTATCCCGCGCCCCATTTGCAGCCGGCCAGCACCCTTGATCACATACCTTCGCGGAGCTCCCGTTTGCAGCCCAAAGCCAAGGCCACGCTCAAGCAAGACCTCTACGGACCAGCTACTCGTAAGTGTCTAAACTCGGTCTTTAGTCATACACTTGCTTGAAATTCAATTTGATACGGGGTTGTAATAACGGAGCCTAGTCTCCCCCCGCTTGTAATAACGTGGCTTGGCACAACCACACATGTGCACTCTCTTAGTCGTGCACAATTTTGAACACACACGGGCCTAATCAGCCCCTAATATATAAGTGTACATATATATTTCATTTCCGAAGGGTTTTATTTAAGTTGGGTGCGTTGTCTTTCAATTCAAGCACTCTCACACACATTGAGCTTTCGCTCTTATTTGAAAGACCCAAGTAAGGGCCGACCTATACTATTTGGGTTTCATTTCATGTCGTGTGAGTAAGTCTTTCAATTCAAACACTCTCACACACATTGAGCTTTCGCTCTTATTTGAAAGACCCAAGTAAGGGCCGACCTATACTATTTGGGTTTCATTTCATGTCGTGTGAGTAAGTCTTTCAATTCAAGCACTTTCACACACATTGAGCCTTCGCTCTTACTCCCAAGACCTTAGTAAAGGCCTTATTGCAGTTATATTTGGGTTTCATTTATGTCGTGTGTGTAGTACTTCAATTCAAGCACTCTCACACACATTGAGCCTTCGCTCTTACTCCCAAGACCTTAGTCAAGGCCATACTGCAATTTATATTTGGGTTTAATTTCTTGTCGTGTGTGTAAGTCTTTCAATTCAAGCACGCACCCACATTGAGCCTTCGCTCTTATTTGCAAGACCCGAGTAAGGGCTCATATACATAAGATATATACATATCTCCCTTCGGTTATTTCCCTTCGGTTATTTCCCTTCGGTTATTTCCCTTCTGTTATTTCCCTTCAGTATTGTCTTTACATTTCGGGTTTTCCCTTTGGAGTAGCGTGAGTTTGCATTGCATCTACGCCATACCACGAGGTAGGACGCATATTGCATCGAAGCAAGCCCCGCTCGAATTCGCCCATGTAGTGGAGTGTTCATAACACACAAACTAGGCGACCCAAAAAGGGATAAAAGAAAAGACTTAGGCACGTGCAAATCCACGTGATCTAAAACATGCAATCGCATCTTAAAGACCCGAAATAAGACACCTCGAACCGTTTCGTAGACTTTCTCCCCAAAAACTCGATTTTTGCAAAAGCGTACAGACTGACCCTTGCGCATCGGTGCAAGAAGGTCTGCGACGACAAGAGCTCACTTGCTCACAGTCGCCACGTTTAGAAGTCAGTATTAAATATATCTTCGCTAGCTTAAGTAAGCTAGCTGGCACGCCCTGTTTGTATACATAGGCCTTAGACGCACGATAAGATCCACTCCAAGCCACGAAAGAGGCGAAGAGGTGGGGATTTTCGCGCGTCTACACATTCACCATGTGGGCGTTTGACATCGTAGGCCCCATATTTCCAAAAGCCTCGAATGGGCATAGATTCATTTTAGCAGCCACGGAGTATTTCTCCAAGTGGGTGGAAGCCATTTCCCTAACCAACGTGTTGGGGCAACATGTGGTGGCTTTCATTCAGAGGAATATCTTGGCTAGATTTGGGGTTCCACGAGACCTTGTGTCTGATAATGGCACCCCATTCAAGAACGAGCAGATGGTCAAGTTGTGCAACACGTATGGCATAACTCACCACTTCTCTTCGCCCTACTACCCTCAAGGCAACGGCTAAGCCGAAGCCACAAACAAGACTCTCATTAGTATAATTGAGAAGACTTTAGAGAAGGGTAGGACGTGGCACGAGAAGCTGGATGAAGCCTTATGGGCTTATAGAACTTCCATCCGAACTCCCACGAATGCCACACCATTCGAATTGTTCTATGGCACAAACGCCATTCTTTCCATTCATACTCAACTGCATTCATTCCATACATCCATTGCACTCGACCTCCCCCTAGAGACGCTTCAACATGCTAGGATGGCTGAACTAGATTTGCTAGATGAGAGGCGACTCCTTGCCATGGATCATGCTCGTGCATACCGGCAAAGGATAGCCCGACATTATGGCAAACACATAAGACCTCGCCACTTTGAAGTGGGAGATCTGGTCTTGAAAATCATCCATCATCGTGGCCCACACCCCCTGGGAAAGTGGCGCCCCAACTAGGATGGACCCTATGTTATACGAGCAACCACCACGAACAACTCGTATTGGTTGATTGATGTAGAAGGTAGGAATTTAGCAGATCCTATCAATTTTCAATACTTGAAGAAGTATCATGTGTACGATTTGGATTAAATTCCAGTTTTCGAAAATTGAGGGATAGTTGCCCTGAGACATGTGAATAAGGTGCAAAGGCAAAGTCGTGTGACCTTGAGTGAGAGAATTCTCACTTGTGAAAGAGTGGAGTCTTCAAAATCGTGGTTACATTTCAAAATCCATCTTCTTACAAAGAAAGGCCTAGTTCAATATAGCAAGATACTTGCAAGTAGTACGTGCTATTTCTAAATAGGCTGATCTGGAATGGATCGAGTGTAGGCTTGGAATAAGTCCTCCCTTCTTCTCTTCTACTTCCAAAAGGAAAAACACGGCCCAAACAAAGAGATTTCAGGTCATACCCCATTCATGAGATCTGGATAGTGTCCAAGCTTGATCCAATCAAGCACTTATTCGAAAAACCCATTCTCACGGGTAGATTGGGCAAATGGCAACTCCTTCTAATGGAGTATGACCTGAAATACCATCACCAGATCTCCATTAAGGGGCAAGCCCTAGCAGACTACGTGGCTGAGTTTCCACTGGAGGATGCATATCCCACATTTGATGAAATGCCTAACAAATGCATATTGCAAAACCATTTCCAAAACCACATTTTGGCAAACAATTTCGAAAACCAAGTGTGGAAGATGCACTTCGACGGGGCACGAAACCAACGAAGGGCTGATGCTGGGGTCATCCTCATCTCCCCTGAAAAGGGCGAGATTCCCATAGTAGTCCACCTAGATTTCGAATGTTCCAACAACGTAGATGAGTATGAAGCACTCATACAAGGCTTAAGAATTTCGAAAACTCTAGGGGCATCATGCATCGAGGTCTTTGGAGATTCGCTCCTCGTTATAAACCAGGTTTTGAAAATTTGGCAAGTACATAATGAAAAACTACTTTCATACCACGAGTTGGCCACTCGATTGGTCTAGTCCTTCCAATCATGTAAACTCACACATGTAGGAAGAGAGGACAATGGCATCGCCGATGCCCTCTCCTCCTTGGGTTCAGCCCTAAAGGTCGATCCCATTGCCGGGACCCGGTCTTTAGAAATATGGCATGCGCCCAACCCATCCACACACGACTTGGATATTTGCCAAAATAACCCCGATTCTATTGAAAAACCCTGGTTTTACGACATAAAACAATTTCTAGAAAATGGAGGATTCGCCGAGGATGCCACATCCAAAGATAAGGCATTCATCCGTAAGATTTCGACCCGATAAACCATTCTGGGTGGGGTTTTATACAAAAAAAGTTTTACCGGCATCCTGCTTAGGTATATCGATCTGGAGGAGGCTAGGATAGTGATGCATGAGTTCCACGATGGAGAATGTGGAGGACATGTTAATGCCAACATGATGGCAAGGAAAATACTTAGAGGGGGCTATTTTTGGTCCACCCTAAAAAAGGATTGTCATGATCATGTTAGGAAGTGTCATCCATGTCAAGTGCATGGGCACGCCATTCATATCCCTTCATCTGCATTACATTTTGTGGTCAGCCCCTGGCCATTCAACATGTGGGCATTTGACATCGTAGGCCCCATATTTCCAAAAGCCTCGAATGGGCATAGATTCATTTTAGCAGCCACGGAGTATTTCTCCAAGTGGGTGGAAGCCATTTCCCTAACCAACGTGCTGGGGCAACATGTGGTGGCTTTCATTCAGAGGAATATCTTGGCTAGATTTGGGGTTCCACGAGACCTTGTGTCTGATAATGGCACCCCATTCAAGAACGAGCGGATGGTCAAGTTGTGCAACACATATGGCATAACTCACCACTTCTCTTCGCCCTACTACCCTCAAGGCAACGGCCAAGCCGAAGCCACAAACAAGACTCTCATTAGTATAATTGAGAAGACTTTAGAGAAGGGTAGGACATGGCACGAGAAGCTGGATGAAGCCTTATGGGCTTATAGAACTTCCATCCGGACTCCCACAAATGCCACACCATTCGAATTGGTCTATGGCACAAACGCCATTCTTCCCATTCATACTCAATTGCATTCATTCCATACATCCATTGCACTCGACCTCCCCCTAGAGGCGCTTCAGCATGCTAAGATGGCCGAACTAGATTTGCTAGATGAGAGGCGACTCCTTGCCATGGATCATGCTCGTGCATACCGGCAAAGATAAGGCATTCATCCGTAAGATTTCAACCCGATACACCATTCTGGGTGGGGTTTTATACAATAAAAGTTTTACCGGCATTCTGCTTAGGTGTATCGACCTAGAGGAGGCTAGGATAGTGATGCATGAGTTCCACGATGGAGAATGTGGAGGTCATGTTAATGCCAACATGATGGCAATGAAAATACTTAGCGGGGGCTATTTTTGGTCCACCCTAAAAAAGGATTGTCACGATCATGTTAGGAAGTGTCATCCATGTCAAGTGTATGGGCACGCCATTCATATCCCTTCATCTGCATTGCATTCCGTGGTCAGCCCCTAGCCATTTACCATGTGGGCGTTAGACATCGTAGGCCCAATATTTTCAAAGGCCTCGAATGGGCATCGATTTATTTTAGCAGCCACGGAGTATTTCTCCAAGTGGGTGGAAGCCATTTCCCTAACCAATGTAATGGGGCAACATGTGGTGGCTTTCATCCGGAGGAATATCTTGGCTCGATTTGGGGTTCCACGAGACCTTGTGTCTGATAATGGCACCCCATTCAAGAACGAGCGGATGGTTAAGTTATGCAACACGTATGGCATAACTCACCACTTCTCCACGCCCTACTACCCTCAAGGCAACGGCCAAGCCGAAGCCACAAACAAGACTCTCATTAGTATTATTGAGAAAACCTTAGAGAAGGGTAGGACGTGGCACGAGAAGCTGGATGAAGCCTTTTGGGCTTATAGGACTTCCATCCGGACTCCCACGAATGCCACACCATTCGAATTGGTCTATGGCACAAACGCCATTCTTCCCATTCATACTCAACTGCATTCATTCCATACATCTTTAGCACTCGACCTCCCCCTAGGGACACTTCAGCATGCTAGGATGGCCGAACTAGATTTGCTAGATGAGAGGCGACTCCTTGCCATGGATCATGCTCGTGCATACCGGCAAAGGATAGCCCGACATTATAGCAAACACATGAGACCTCGCCACTTTGAAGTAGGGGATCTGGTTTTGAAAATCATCCACTATCGTGGCCCACATCCACTCAAAAAGTAGCGCCCCAAGTGGGATGGACCCTATGTTGTACGTGCAACCACCACGAACAACTCATATTGGTTGATCGATGTAGAAGGTAATAATTTAGTAGATCCAATCAATATTCAGTACTTAAAGAAGTATTATGTGTAGGATTTGGATTAAATTCTCCATTTTCAAAAATTTTAGTTATAGCTGCCCTGAGACATGAAAATAAGGTGCAAAGGCAAAATCGTGTGACCCTGAGTGAGAGAATTCGCACTTGTGAAAGAGTGGAGTCTTCAAAATCGTGGTTACATTTCAAAGTCTTTCTTCTTACAAAGAAAGGCCTAGTTCAACATAGCAAGATACTTGCAAGTAGTACGTGCTATTTCTAAATAGGCTGATCTGGAATGAATCGAGTGTGAGCTTGGGATAAGTCCTCCCCTCTTCTCTTCTCCTTCCAAAAGGAAAACAAAGGCCCAAACGAAGGGAATTTCCCATCCAAAGTCTCTTTCCAAAAGAGAGAAACCAGAATTCAAAAGGAAAAAAATCGATTCTCTTGTGAAAAAGAGGGATTAAAGAAAAAATACTCCCAAAGGGAGACCCTCTACAAAAAAAGGAAAAAGAGGCCAAAAAGCTCAAAAAGAGCAGTTTTCCGCCTTCTATGCCTTAGACCACAGGATGCTTCAGAAGGGACCGTGGTATCTCTTTCCCATCCCTGGCTTATCCCAAGCTAAAGCATGGTTCAGTTCGAGGAATCCTAAAGTAAAAATAGGATTTACTTACTTGAATTTCATCTTGTTTGAGAATTCGATGTTTCGAGTAAGACGTAGGAATTTGAAATATAGCTTGTTTTCTTACAAAACCTCCACTAGATAAGCGAGTGTTAAGACTCGAACAAAGGCAAACACGAAGAGCTCGAGATCCTTAGGATCGAGATTCAAGACAGTTGCCCCTTTTGTAAATAACTTTTGTAAATAGATTTTGATAAATCGAACATCGAATAGCATAGGATTTGCTCACTTGGAGCAGCAGGCCTAGTAAGTCTCTAGAGTTCGACCACATCTGGTCTTTGGGAGGTCGCCGCTCTTGGCACCACACCCATGTCATACATCCGCATTCCACGCATGACACTTGCATAAACATGATCCCATTTAGGACCAGAGACCGTTTGTATTATCCCTTTGGTGTGATATCTCCTCCTACCAGGGTTCTAAACTGAGATTTTGCTAAAAGATTGGGACGATCCCATATTCTTCATGGTTAGATCTAGGGAGACATTGAAAGGGGTGTTTGTCATCTTTGCCCTTATCCAAATCGATTTGGACAAGGCCAAAGAGGGGCATCTGTAAACACCCCGAAATCCCACGAATTCCTCAAACCAACCTGGTTTTATAAAAGCAGCCCCAAAGGGCTATTTTGAGTCTGAAAACCCAGGACCCTTCCAGACAACCCTGTACATATGTTTTGAACTTTATATGTTTTAAATATGTGTAATACAGCTTTGAAAACTTTAAAATATGTTTTGAAACCCCACAAAGCAAGCTTGGCCTGATCAAGACAAGACCAGAAGAGCTAAAGAGAGCCCGAAACTGGAGCACAAGTCGAGCCCGGCACAATAACTCTCGTATTGAATCCACCCCGTTATCATCAAACATCACTTGAAATCATCTCCGAAAATTGAAAACAGAAGCGGACGATCATGTTGGCGAAGACCCAACGCAGACAGAGTACTGATGCTGTCAGACCCCGCACAAACCGTTCGTTTCGAACACAGCCTGAAGGAGTCAAAATTCAGTTTGGATTGGATCTGGACCATATATATCCAGATCCCAATCCAAACCCATGTGTGGATTTGGATTTGGATTTGGATTTGGATCCAGAGATCCAATCCAATATCCACATCCATGGCCCACATCACCTTCTCATAAATGGAGGTGGGGCCCACTTGAAATTCACGTGGGATTATGGGCATGAGAGAGAGTGGGGGAGGATAAGATTAGGGAGTGATTGTAATTAAGCTTGACTTGTGTGTCAAGTTTGGGGTTAATCATGTGGGTCAGCCTAATTAGCATGGGTTTAAGCTTGTATTAGCCGAAACCTAACCTAGGGTTGCACCAACATGATGCAACATGCAAAGGGAGCTCCCTAACCCAATCCTAATCAAAAACCCCTAATCCTAGCCTTTTACCCTAATCCTGGCCTAAACCTAGCCTAATCACCTAACCCACTTCCCTAATCCTGGCCTAATCCCAATCTAATCACCTAACCCACTTCCCTAATCCTTCCCTAAACCTAGCTTAATTTCCCTAAACCTAACCTAATCCTAGCCTAATCACCTAACCCACCTCACTAAACCTCAGCCCAAAACCAACCCACCTAGCTAAACCCTAAACCCCTAAACCACCCCACCTAAACCTAGCACACCATCTACCTAAAACCCCTTGTATTAAAATATCTGGCCCCTCCCCAAAACCAGCCCACCTTATCACCACACCACCACTACCTAAACCACCTTACCACCTCCTCAAAACTAGCCCCAACCGCCATCTCCAACCCTATATAAACCCCCCCCCTAAGGGGCGGGTTTTTCATTCACTCCGGTCCACCTTGGCCCAGCCGACCTTGGCCAATCCCCTTCCAGCCGAGCCTTCCACCTTGCTCCACCTGCGCCACTGCCTCCCAGCCAAGCTCCACCTCCACCACCACTGCTTCCACCTTGCTCCACCTCACGCCACCTTCATCTCCCGGCTGAATCCCATCCACCCGAAGCACCCGGCTGCCCCTCTTCCATCCGCCAGCTTCTTCCCCTTTCGGTTAGTACCCTCCTACCCTTAGCTCCACCACTTCTTCACTCCCCCTCCACTCTCAACCACCTACACCACCACCACATCACCCCAACACCACCTATCCGTCATCCTCACCCATTCGGCCAGACCTCAACCATTTCCACCACCCGCCTTGAGCCTACCTCGCTCTTAGTCGTGCACGATTTTGAACACACACGGGCCTAATCAGCCCCTAAGATATAAATTTATGTATATACTTTAAATTACGTAGGGTTTTGCTTAAGTTGGGTGTGTAGTCTTTCAATTCAAGTACGCACACACATTGAGCCTTCGCTCTTATTTGTAAGACCCAAGTAAGGGCCGTGTTATACTATCCTTGGGTTTAATTTCATGTTGTGTGCGTAGTACTTCAATTCAAGCATTCACACACATTGACCTTTCGCTCTTATTCCTAAGACCTTAGTTAAGGCCATACTGCAATTTATATTTGGGTTTAATTTCATGTTGTGTGCGTAGTACTTCAATTCAAGCACTCACACACATTGAGCTTTCGCTCTTATTCCCAAGACCTTAGTTAAGGCCATATTGCAAGTTATATTTGAGTTTTATTTCATGTCGTGTGTGTAGTACTTCAATTCAAGCACGCACCCACATTGAGCCTCCGCTCTTATTTGCAAGACCTAAGTAAGGGCCCATATATACATTATATACGTATTTCCCTTCGGTCATTTCCCTTCGGCAATTTCCATTACAAGTCATTTCCCTTAAGTCATTTCCCTTTGGTATTGTCTTTACATTCGGGTTTTCCCTTTGGAGTAGCGTGAGTTTGCATTGCATATACGCCATACCACGAGTTAGGACGCATATTGCATCAAAGCAAACCCCATACTCCCGCTCAAACTCGCCACATCTTAGTGGAGTGTTCATAACACACACCTAGGTGGCCCCTAAAGGGATAAAAAGCAAGACTTAGGCACGTGCAAATCCACGTGATCTAAAATCTGAAAATCATACAAACAAGACCCGAATCAAACACCTCGAACTGCTTTCGTAAGACCTTATATCCAAAAACTCAATTTTTAAAAGCGTACAAACTGACCCTTGCGCATCGGTGCAAGAAGGGCTGCGACGACAAGAGCTTGCTTGCTCACAGTCGCCATGTTAGAAGTCAGGTTAAAATATATCTTCGCTAGCTTAAGTAAGCTAGCTGGCATGCCCTGTTTATTTAAATAGGACTTAGATACACGAAAAGATTCGCTCCAGGCCTAAGAACCAGGAGGCGGAGATTTTCTGCGTCTACAAACACCTATGGCATAACTCACCACTTCTCCTCGCCCTACTACCCTCAAGGCAACGGCCAAGCCGAAGCCATGAATAAGACTCTCATTAGCATAATTGAGAAGACTTTAGAGAAGGGTAGGACGTGGCACGAGAAGTTGGATGAAGCCTTATGTGCTTACAGGACTTCCATCCGGACTCAAACGAATGCCACGCCATTTGAGTTGGTCTATGGCACAAACGCCATTCTCCCCATTCACACATAATTTCATAAGTCTCAAGAGTTCGATCATGCCATCTGGTCTCTAGGAGGTCGCCCTACTTGGCGTCTCACCCATGTCATTCATGTGCACATCCACGCATGAACACTTGCATAACATGATCTTGTTTAGGACCAGAAACCATAGAAAGGCCCCTTTGGCGTGATATCTCCTCCTACCAGGTTTAAAAGAGAGATTTTGCTAAAAAATTGGGACGATCCCATATTTTTGTGGATAGATCTAGGGAGACATTAAAAGGAGTGTTGTCGCCTTTGTCATTATCCAAATCTATTTGGATAATACCAAAGAGGGGAATCTGTAAACACCCCAAAATCCCATGATTTTCTCAAATATGCCTGGTTTCACAAAAGTAGCCCCAAAGGGCTATTTTGAGTCTGGAAACCCAGGAGCCTTCCAGACAAACCTTATACATATGTTGAAACCATATATACATTTTAAAATTGTATACACATAGTTTTAGACCTTAAAAGATATTTTGAAACCCCGAAAGCAGCCTGACCTAACGAAAGCAGGACCGAAAAGGCGAAGGAGAGCCCAGACCCGAAGCATACTTCAAGCCCGGTACATCAACTCTCGTATTAATACCATCCCCAGATTCTCAAACATCCAAGCCCCATATATCAGAAATTTATTCAAAATGAACTCCGAAAGGTGAGAAGAAGAGCGGACGACAATGTTGGCGAAGACCCAACGCAAGACAGAGTACTGATGCAGTCAGGCCCCGCACAAACCATCCGTTTCGAAACGCCATGAAGGAATCAAAAAATCAGATTTGGGCCGGATCTGGACCATATATATCCAGATCCAAACCCAACATGTATTTGGATTTGGATCCATACACCCAAATCCAATATCTACATCCATGGCCCACATCACCTTCTCATAAATGGAGGTGGGGCCCACAAATATTTCACGTGAAAAGCTTGGGTAGAGAGATAAAGGGTGATAAAGTATGAGTGAGAAAGTTGGTAGGCTTGACTTTTGGTCAACGGTGGGTTAACCTTGTGGGTTTAGCCTAGAGTGTGGGTTTAAGCTTGTATGCACCTACACCTAACCCGGGGCTGCACCAACTTGGACATGGCTGCAACTAGGTCAATGGACTGGCGCCAAGGGGAGGTTCCTAAAACCTAGCCCTAAGCTAGCTCACCTCACCTAGCCACTTTCCCTAAAACCTAACCCAAACCTAGCCATTCTCACCCAAAACCGCCCCAACCTCACCTAGCCAAACCTCACCTAGCCGACCTCACCTAGCTAGACCACCTAGACCCTAACCAACTAAGCCTAAACCCGCCTTAGTGCACCTAATTAAACCCCTAACCACTAAGTCCCAACCCACCTAACCGACCTACCCTAAACCACTAACCAGGCCCCCCTAACCGACCTACCCCAAACCACTTCCCATGCCCACCTTATTACAAATATCTGGCACATACCACTCCAACCGACCCAGCCCATTCCTAGCCTATAAATACCCCCCTTTCTTACGGGTTCCTCTCCCTCTCTTCCACTCTCACCCCCCCCACTTCCTCCAAGCTCCACCAATTCCATCCATCTGCCATTCCACCGCCACTCCATCACCCGGCTACCACCGCTCCACTTCAACCGAATCCACCGCCTTCCATCTTCATCGAGGAGCTCCACCCTTCAGCTGCCACCCTTTCTTCCACCACCATTCGGCCACCACTTCCATCCACCAGCACCCCCTCCATGCACGGTTAGTACCCCACCTCAACCCCATCTAACCCTTCACCACTCCCCACCACCATCTCCCATCCATCCGCCACCTAGCTCATCCATCCCCTCTCCCTTACACCCGCCCAACTTGCACCATACCCCACTACCTTCCCTCAACACCACCCACCCTAGCTCCTAGCTGAACCTCCTCCCTTAATCCCCTTCTTCCCAGCCAAACACCACACCAACCTAGCCCATCTACCTGCCACTTCACCCCCCGACCAGCACCCCTACCTGTCGCGCCTTCCACTCGGCCAGCATCAAGATGCCACTTGGTCAGTGCCCCCCCTACATGTCGCCCACACCCACCTAAGGAGCTCCCCTTCGGTTGCCTCAAGGTGACTCACGAAGGAAAAGCCAAGCAAGTTGAACATGAACCAGCTACACATAAGTGCCTAACTCAGTTCATTATATGAACTTGCTTACATTTAATTAAATTTGATACGGGGTTGTATAGGCATAGACTCGTGCTAGAGAAAATTCTAGAAAGAGCTAAGGTTAGTTCGAACATAACCCCGGAATCCCTGTCTGACCAAGTGGCGTTAATAGGAGCAAAATCGCCCATCACTTTCTCGAAAGATGATGTAGATAGACCCTATGAAACCCATAACCAGGCCCTGCATATCGAGGTGGTTCTGAATAACCACTCTCTGGACAGGTGCCTTGTCGATGGGGGAGGAGGGCTCAACATCCTTCCACTTCATGTGGCGTATCAAATCGGAGTCACCTTGACTTCTGTAAACCCAAGTCCCATTGTTATCACTGGATACGATGGGAATGCGTCTAGACCCTTAGGATCGATCGAACTCCCTATAAAAATGGGAGGGATCACACACACGGGGGTGTTCCATATCCTGGACATCCACCCCCATTATAACCTATTGTTGAGAAGGCCTTGGATACACAGCCTGTGTGTTGTGCCATCCACCTTCCATAGGTGTGTCAAGATCCCTTTCAGGGACCAAGTCGTGGTGATCCTAGGTGAGAGTCACCCTTAGCTTTAGGGGATCATAAACTCCCCTTGTTTGTCGAGATCCCAGGCCCATGAGGCTAACCTGGGGCAAACCATGGTTGAGCCGCCAAGGCTCGTGTTAAACAACCCTAGGAAGGTCGTATACGTCAGGGGACCGCCCAAAGCTAGCCCCCTCCCAATCCTGACCCTTCTAGGAAGACCCAAACATCCCTTATTTCCAAAACCCCTGGACAAAAAGCCATATGTGCATGATATGGACGACAGCAAGTTCCAAGACCACGATTTATACTCGAATTTTTCAAAAAATAAAAAATCGTGGAACATGCTATTGAACATGGGCTATACGCCCTATAAAAGTCTAGGGGCACAAAACCAGGGTCTCCTAGAGCCAATCCTTCCTAGGGCCAACCCAAGCCGATATGGGATCGGCTATACTCCCAAAATACCACCAAAGCCACCCCCTATGACCACCTAGGTCAAGGGTGCCCTAGAGCCTACCCTAGAAGAAACCTATGATTTAGACCTCTTATTCCGAGTCTAACCCGTAGTGTTTTCCCTTTGTAGGTATGATGGAAGATCCCTTTTATAAAAATACAAAAACATTTGAAAAACTTGAAATCAAAAAAATAGAAAAATTGTAAAAACCAAAAACATTGGAAAATCAAAAACTCGAAAATAGAGTAGTTTGTATAGTTCCTAAAGTTCTTGTTTTGCAAAAACACAAAAAAATCGAAAATCTACAAAATACCAAAAAGATTTTTTACATAGCTGCTCCTGGTAAGACTTTGGAAAAAAGAAAAGGATTTCAAAAGGAACGTCATCTGCATAGCCAGACCAAAGATTTCGAAATCAATTGAAAATCCAAGTGTAAAACCAGGTCTTTTGAAAACTCACACATCAAATTCCCTCGGGTCTATAGCCCACGAGAATGATCGAAACCCAGAAGTGGATCCCCTTTAGGAAGATCCCACTTCTGAGCTCCCAGAATTTCATAAAATTCTCGATTTTGAAAGACCTTCCAATTCAGTAGGAGGAGATTTCATAGAGGCGAACCTAGGGAGTGATTCCAATCCCAAACTCATGAAGATAGGCACATGTTTGCATGAGCATGAAAGATCAACATTCATTGCATTTCTACGAACCTACTTAGATGTGTTTGCATGGACGTATGAAGACATGCCAGGCATATATCCCAGCATTGTCGAACATCGTCTTCCCTTAGATGCGGATGTAAAACCCATAAAGCAAAAGCTTAGGAAAATACATCTGAATGTACACGCACAAGTTAAAGAGGGTTTAGAAGATCTGTTAAAAGCCGGATTTATAAAATCCATTGCGTATTCTGATTGGTTATCAAACATCGTTGTAGTTCGAAAAACCAATGGAAAAATTCGAATATGCATCGATTTTAGAAACCTGAATAAAGCCACTCCAAAGGATAATTATCCTTTACCGAACATAGATTTGATAGTCGATAGTACTGCAAATCACGAAATGTTTTCGTTTATGGATGGCTATTCAGGCTATAATCAAATTAAATTAAATCCACGAGATTAGGGTAAGACCGCATTCACAACCCCGTGGGGCACGTACTGCTATACAGTCATGCCCTTTGGTTTGAAAAATGCCGGTGCGACATACCAGAGAGCCATGACCACGATCTTCCATGATCAAATTCATAAGCTCATAGAAGTGTATGTAGATGATCTCTTGGCAAAATCCAAAACCCGATGCACTCATATCGAATGTTTGCGAAAGGCTTAGGCTTTACAAAGTAAAGCTAAACCCTCAAAAATGTGTATTCGGGGTAGAATCTGGGAAGCTTCTAGGCTTTATGGTAAGCCAAAGGGGTATAGAAGTCGACCCCTCTAAGTATCGAGCCATCATAGACATGGCTCCACCCTCCAATCTCACCCAAATTCGTAGCCTCCAGGGTCGATTACAGTCCGTTCATCGATTTATATCAAATCTGGAGACTAGATGCGAACCCTTTAACAAGCTATTGAGAAAGGGCACGAAATTCTTATGGGATAACGACTGCCAGAAGTCCTTCCAGTGACTAAAGGCATACCTGGTTAATCCCCCCGTTTTGAATCCTCCAAAGCAAGGAAAACCGCTTTTACTTTACATTTCTTTGCATGCGAATGCTTTGGGAGCCCTATTGGCTCAATACGAGGATGACACCCATAAGGAGTATGCCATCTACTATATTTCGAAAACTCTCTTGGCTTATGAATGAAACTATCAAACCATGGAGAAGACGTGCCTGGCCCTAGTCTGGGCCTGCAGAAATTCAGACACTATTTCCTAGATCATGAGATCTGGATAGTGTCCAAGCTTGATCCAATCAAGCACCTGTTCGAAAAACCCATTCTCACTGGTAGATTGGGCAAATGGCAACTCCTTCTAATGGAGTTTGACTTAAAATATCATCACCAAATCTTCGTTAAGGGGCAAGCCCTAGTGGACTATGTGGCTGAGTTCCCCCTAGAGGACGCATATCCCACACTCGATGAAATGCCTGACGAAGGCATATTGCAAAACCATTTCCAAAACCACATTTTGGTAAACAATTTCGAAAACCAAGTCTGGAAGATGCACTTCGTTGGGGCATGAAACCAACGAGGGGCTGGCGTTGGGGTCATCCTCATCTCCCCTGAAAAGGGTGAGATTCCCATAGCAATCCGCCTAGATTTCGAATGTTCCAACAACATAGCTGAGTATGAAGCACTCATACAAGGCTTAAGGATTTCGAAAACTCTAGGGGCATCATGCATCAAGGTCTTTGGAGATTTGCTCCTTGTTATAAACCAGATTTTGAAAATTTGTCAAGTACGTAACGAAAAACTACTTCCATATCACGAGTTGGCCACTCGATTGGTTGAGTCATTCCAATCGTGTAAACTCACACACGTAGGAAGAGAGGACAATGGCATTGCCGATGCCCTCTCCTCCTTGGGTTTAGCCCTAAAGGTCGATTCCATTTCAGGGACCCGATCTTTAGAAATATGGCATGCGCCCAACCCATCCACACACGATTTGGATATTTGCCAAAATAACCCAGATTCTGTTGAAAAACCTTGGTTTTACGACATCAAGCATTTTCTAGAAAATGGGGGATTCACCGAGGATGCCACATCCAAAGATAAGGCATTCATCCGAAAAATTTTGACTCGATACACCATTCTGGGTGGGGTTCTGTAAACACCCTGAATTTTCCAAAAATCAAAAACTCTCAAAAATACAAAAAGCTCGTTTGAGCCAAAACGACAACCTGTTTTAAAATGTGAAAACAGGTACAAAAGGTAAAAGAAAAGCCTAGGCAAGAAGAGAATTCAAGCTCGGAGTCTCAAAAGCCACCCCCTGTTCAAAAACGAAAGAAAAAAGAGCCTGTTCGGAGAAAAGCTCGATAGAAGGGTAAAAATGTTATTTGGGTCAAAGAAAAAGCACGAAGCAGCTCCAAAATGTAGAAAGAAGCCCAGTACCTGAGGAAGTCGACAGAAGTCCGAGATACGTCCCGTCAGAATGAAGAATGGAATCCGTGCATTAATCTGAGTTCGATATCAACAGGAACCGGCCAAAAAACCAAAACGGCGAACCGAAACGAACGCCGAAAAAGTCCTGAAAAGCAGAACACCGGTTGGAAGAAACACTTGGGGAAGACCCAGGCCAGAGTTGGGCGTCCGATGAATAGAAGCCCGCTCGAAACCGACGGTGAAAAGCACCAGAAAGGACCAGAAAACCAAGGAGCAGAAGAAAAGTCTAGATTGGGTCTGGACCCAAAAATATCCAGATCTAGATCCAAATTGTGTTTGGACTGGATCTGGATCTCAAAAATCCAAGATCCGAGATCCAAACCCAAATAAATATTTGGACTGGATTTGGATCTCAAAATATTCGCGATCCGCGATCCAGATCCACATAGAGTTTGGATTAGATCCGGATAGCCAGACCCAAATCCAAGACCCAAGATCCAAGACCCAGTTAAAACCTCTATAAATAGAGATGCTGGGCTTGAAAAAAGGGAGGTGAGGCTCAAAGGGGAGAGGCTTTCACGTGAAAGCTTGGTGGGTGGAGAGAGAAAGAGAGAGAGAGGGAAGCAAGTCAAGAATAGTGGCTTGACTTTCCCCTTTTCAAGTTTTTTTTTTTTTTACGTGAAACCTTGTTGGCCAAGGGACTTGAGGAAGCTGCACCAACCAAAGACCGTCCCCTACCTTGGCTGGGAGCATGGCGAGGTGGAGCTTGGCGGCTTGAGCGGTGGCTTGGAGTGGTGTTGCAACCAAGGTAGGTCCCCTAAGCCCTAACCTAACCCCTCTTCCCTAACCTCTCTAGACCACCCATCCTAGCCAAACTTGCCCCTAAAACCACCACCAAACCAGCCAAGTGCTGATCGTTTTTCACCAAGTCTCCTACCTAAGACCACCACCTAAACACCACCCTAAACAACCTCCCTAAACCACCTAAAGTTCAGCCAAGTGCTGGCCGAACTTCCCTTTGAAACTACCTAGCTCGAGCCACCTTGGCTCAAGCCTTTTTCCTCCCCCATCTACCTTTTAAACCAGCCCCTAACCCAGGCCGTGGTCCCTTACCAAAGACCCAAGACAACCCCTAAGCTAACCTTGGCCCTCGCCTAGAACCCAGCCCAAACTCTATCCAAAAACCCCCCCTACTCGAGCCACCTTGGCTCGAGTTTCACAAGATCTAAACCAAATCCCATCACTCGAGCCACCTTGGCTCGAGTCATGCCTAATACCTGTAGACACCCAAAATTTTCTTTTAATTCTTACCTTTTTAGGAAAGTATCCATTTTTGGTAATTTTGGGTTTTCGAAGGAAAAAGGCACTAAATGAGTTTGTTTTGGTACCAAAATTTTATGAAAGCTTTAAAATGATGAAAGAATACTTTCCTTTCTGAAAAATTAGAAATTTTAACAAAATTGGAAAAAAATGACGATTTTGCCCCTGGCATGGAAAAGCTGGATTTCGTTTTCTTAAAAGATTTATGACAAAAAATATGTTGAAAGCTTGCCTTTTGAAAAGATACAAGCATGTATAAGACAATTTGACACCTGAAAAGGCAGGTGGGTGCCCAAAAAGGAGAGCGGGCATCAAAAAGGGAAAGTGAGCTTCCCAAAAAGAAAAGTTCATATTCACAAAGAAATCAGTTGCTCGAGGGAAAAGTTGAGGTTATCAAAGGAAAGAAAAGATGGAAGCAAGAACGATAGCTTCCGAAAAACAAGGTTTGGTATCGAACACCTTTCGTAACATGTCCATGTTATGCTTGGGTGTCAAGGTAATTAGTGTATTGATATGCATCAGTTTTGCATTGTCATATGTTACTGTTATGTTACTTTTATGTTAAGAACAATGTTAATGTTTTTAACACTCATGAGGGAAATCTAGCGAGCATGATGGTTGGTTTTCAAAAACGTAACATGGGTTACTTAACACTTTCATAATAGGTAGGCACGTAACATGTAACATAACCACTTTCACTGCAAATGTGCAAATAACATTGGACTGTTTGAATACTCTTATACGTTTGGTATTAGGAGATTCAGTTGGGATCATCATGTGGAACCATCAATTCCTTAGAAGTGGTTATTTATAGCGTTTTGTTTATGTTATGTGTTCAGTTCCCTCAGGTTAAACTCCTGAGTTAGTCTTGATATAACGAAATTGTTCTCATCAGAATGAATTGCGAAGTTCTGCTGTGCTGCAGATGAATCAAATTTTTGTTGTTTAAAATGCTAAGCTATCATCAGGATCAAACTGTATAGCTGAAGTAGAAAGGGTGAAACAGTGTCAACCATCATGTGAACTGATGGAATACTTGTCTGCTGTTCGAGATGTTGATAATGGCTCCAGTATACCTGTTGATGGTAGCACTGATGGGAATTCACCAACTATTGTTCCTGAAACTTAAATATACTGAGAATACCCTTCACAGTATGAACCGTCTTCTTCAACACTCACTCCGGCTCTACAATAGCTTAAAAGCTGGAAAAACCACTTAGCTCATTTCTAGCAAAATGCCTTACACAGGAAAAACGTCCAGTGGCACCAGAGTTTGCAATAAGCATCACCAGTAATCCTTACAAGAACACAAACCATCTTCAAAATGTTGAAACTGATTTCCATCCCTCACAATGATTTCCCTGTTTGTGATTTTTGTTGCTAACTTGATGAATGTATGACAATCACCACAAACATGAAGGTTCTTCATTATTTGGATTGGTGTGCCATCAGGTATGCTTAACAGACCATATGTGAGTGCTAATTCCTCACTGTGGTATAAAAGTGTGTTCTCCTTCTGCTCTTCTTCCACATCATGGATAACAAAATTTGTATCCAGCACATAACCAACTGCTTTCAATTGCTCACACAAGTCCTTTAACTTCAAGTGTATCTCTTTAGTCTGTTCGTGCCTTTCATCTCCTGTTAGGAAAGCATGCACCTTATCCTTGATCTGCATCCAGCTGTACCCTGGTTCTTTTGTTACTCCTCTGACTTTCATCAACTTTCTTATTTCTCGTACCTCATCCTATATGCCTAAGGAGGCATAAATGTTGGATAACAAGATATAGTTCCCTGAATCATATGGTTCATAGAGAATCCGGCTATCATCGAGTTCCAGGATACCGTGTCTCTCACAGCCATCTCGTTGAATAGCCGAGAGACATCTTCAATGTTCCTGCACTTTGCATACATTGTGATCAGACCATTTCCAACAAAGGAGTTAGAGTGGCACCCAATCTTGATTGTGAGTGAATGTATCTGTTTACCAATTCCAAGAGCCACCAGTGTTGCCAGACGCCATTGACATTGAAGACTATACCAACCCACAAATAGAGAAGAGCTGAAGGCGGAGTTGGATATGACTGAATCGCAGTACCAACGGTGGTTTCAGGAACTCACAAGGCAGCTATTGAAACAGAAAATGTAACAGCAGGGAACTATCCAGCGGTCTCTCTTGCAGCAATCGCACATGCCACAACAGTAATCTATGTTGCAGCCAAATCACTTACCAAGTTCAGCTCCCATCGATTTCTACAAGGAACACCACAACAGTAAGGAGGACGTGTACAGCATCCACTTACCAAATAGCACGATGATTGATTTCAGCAAGTGACGGTGGTGATCGACTCAGTGAAGGCAGGTCCATCTATAGCAACGTGAAACAACCAGCTCCACCGGACTAGCTGATCTTCCCTTACTGCCAAATCCAGCACCAACTTACCATGTTGAACCACATCAAGTCTCATCCAATTCCATGCTGGTGGTTGAATTTAGCAACTAACTACAGCAAGCAGTTGCCAGAACCAGCAGCACTTCCCAAATATGATTTTTGCAGCAGAAAGTTACCAAAAAGCTGCTTTGTCCAGCAAGGAAGTTACCTTGCCCAATTCTTCACCCAAGAGGCATCCTTTGGCCTATAAAAGGAGCCTCAAGGATGCTGCAAAGGCATCCTCCAGTCACCACAAAGCATCAATCCGGGAAAACCAAGAAAACAGGAACATTCAGTCCGAAAATTTAGAGAAATAGAGAGAGAGAGAAAGGAAGAGAAGAAGGAGAAGAAGGAAGTCCGGCCTGGTTCCGACGTCCGACGATCATCCGGCGAAGTGCTCCTACGTCCCCTCTCACTCACACAGGTTGGAATTCTTGCACAAATTGGTTTTAATTCCTGAGAATCTGAAAAAGCATAGATTCTAGAAATTTGTACATGAATCAAGGCTTTGAGCCCATGTTCTTCATTTATATCGATACAAACATGCATGATTCCTTCATAAACGAAATTAAAATCCATGTTTAGATGATTTTCATGATTTATTAGGACTGATACAGGTTGAACTTTGTTCTAGAATCACGTTAGGAACCTTCTGAAATTTTCTGTAAAACTGGTTTCTGAAACTCTCTGTGCACACGTGTCCGATCACGGAATTTTTATAGACAAACAGATAAGCCAATTGCTTCGAAATTTTGTATGAATAATCTAGACATATCGGACGTTCTTAGATAAAATTTTGAGGAATTGTTATAAACTGTTGCCTAGCCAATTATATCTGTGAAGATTATACAAAATCCAGATTGCGTTTTACAGAAACAGAACGTTCTGTAACAGACCTCTGTTCTTTTGCCCATATCTCTGCAACCACTGAATGAAATTGGATGAAATTTGATTCTTTGAAAACCTAACATCTGTATCTTTCTAACACAACAAATTTCATCAAAATTGAATGACTAAGCACTGATATATTTCTGTTTTTCTGAGCTTCTGATCCACAGAAACAGGGCTGTTCTGAATTTTATAACAGTTTCTGATTCTGTATTTAATTCTCAGAAAATAAAGAACTAAATTATAAAATAAAAATATATTATGATTCTACACATATGTGTCTCTATTCTGTAAAAGTTTTAGAATTTTTGGAGAACAGAAATATTTTTAAAAATTCAGAGAACAAGCCTCTGAAACTGAACAGGTTCTGCAAATCTAAGAATCTGAAATTTTTCAGAAATCAAGAACTTAAACGCAAATCTGAAACTTTGAAAATCTGGTTTTTCCTTTCTCGAATTAACAGATTCAAACAAATTTCAAGCGTCTAGGCTGACCCTTGAGCACCGGTTTAAGAAGGCCTAAGTCGAAAAGATCTCACTTGTCCACAATCGTTCTAAGAAGTCAGAAAAACATAATTTGTTAGTTTTGGTAAACTAACTGGCACGCTCGCGCAACCCGACGTAGTTCAAGGGTTTGATTTCGAATCTCAAACGATTTGAAATAAAATCACGTCTACAGAATTGGCACGCTCGGTGGGACTTGAGTCTTAGAAATTTGTTTGAATCCATGATACTAACTAAATTTTCAGGTTTGTGATAAGATTCCATTCACAGGTTGATCATGTCGAGCTCAGAAGGATCTTGCGAGGTATCCAGCCGGGTCTCCCGCTCTACCATCCGCTGCTCGAACAAAATTTCAAAAAGCTTTTCAAAAGGAGACAGGTTCGCTGCCCTAAGGGAGGGAATAAAGGTACTAAGAGAAGAAATCGACGCTTTAAGCCAAGAAGCTGAAGTAGTCGAATCTTGCTCTTCCCATGATAGGAAAACCAAAACGAATAGGAAATCAAACCACTCTAGGAAGCCTAGGATCGTTTCCAAAATTGAAGAAGAACTTGAGCCCGAATCCTTCACCATGAAAGATCGGAAGGCTCTACATCAACTTTTGAAAAACCAAAAACATGAGAAAAAGTCCTATGCCTTATCAGATTTCCTACCTTTCGACTACCAAACCGATAGTGATGATGAGATACCCAGCTTCCACCGTTATGATGGAAATGGAGACCCTAGGTCTCATCTCCAACTTTTCTCCCGAAGTGCCTATAAAAAGAAAAAAGACTCCTCTAAGTGGGTCTATTGGTTCCCTCATTCTCTAAAAGGAAGTGCTGCAAAATGGTTGGCCTCTTATGACTTAAGCCAGTTTACCGATTTTGAAGAATTAGCTAATTGTTTTATGCAAAGATTTTCGTACAATGTTGAAGTTACTCCCACTTTAAATACATTGAGGGACACCAAACAAGGCCCTAACGAAGACGCTCATGCGTTCATCGTTAGATGGAGATCAATCCTGGGGCAAGTCAAAGAACCTATCTCCGAAGGGTGTGCAGTGATGCTCATCCTAGACAATTTCAAAACTGATTTGAAAATCCTCCTTTCCTTACATGAGATTTCTACTTTCCAAAAATTGATCAAGAAAGCTTCCCTCTTCGAGACTAATTTGAAAAAGAGAACTTATGAAGATTTATGGAAAGGAAAAAGTTTTCCAAAAAAGTTTGAAAAACCTGGGGCATATGGGCCACATGCACCAGAGGGAGGGATAAAAGTACCAAAAGTGGCTAATGTTCGAGTAGAGCAAGGTTCAGCAAGACCCTCAAAACCTTCAGGGCAAAAAGATTTCGAAAAAAACCAAAAAAATAAAAAGAGATTTGAAAGAAGGGAGTACACTAACCTAGGACAACCACTCACAGAGGTCCTAGACATCCTATTGGCACAAGGTCTCACAACACTCCCAGAGATTCTCGAAGGGGCACCACCCCAAGGAAAGTTTTTAAACAAGTTTTATAAATATCATAGGCTCAAGGGCCATGATACCCAACACTGCTATGCCCTGAAGAATAGGATAGAGGATTTGATCAAGCAAGGTAAGCTGCACGTGTCTGAAGAGCCGGAGTCACCCCAGGCCATTTTTAAAGAACCCTTCGCTAACCACGCCAGTACAAGTGGGAAGGAAAAAGAGGTATGCTCCCTATCACACTCCAATCATGCAGTGCATATCGTGCATCCCACACCTCACACACCACACTTTCCCAAAATAAGAAATGCCCAAGCAATAGTGATCTGGGAGCGCTTAGAAACCCACCCCCGGCTAAAGCCTTGGTAGTGATTCGAGGTGTCCCGAGACACCAAGTTAGAGCTAAAATAGGAACGAGCCCTAGGGATAGTGTAGAGAAAGTGACTAGATCGGGGAGGATCTATCAGCCCCCACACTTAGCAAAACAAACAAGCAAGAGAGTGGTCGTTCTACCAGGCCCCCCACAAGCATGCATACCAAACTCATCCCAGGGTGTCGATAAAAAGGGTGTGGTAATAAACCCCTATGACCTAGAAATGCATCTTTCTAAACTCCCCATAAACATGTCTATCTTGGAATTGATAAAAATTTCTCCCAAGCATAGACGAGTCCTAGAGGAGATTTTAGAGAAGACTAGAGTCGACACTACTATATCCCCTGAATCCCTATCTACCTTGGTTTCTCCCATCTTTGCAAAAACTTCCGTTGTATTCACAGAGAATGATTTGGGAAAGTATGATGTGATCCATAACCAAGCACTCCATATAGAAGTTGTGTTAAACGGCTACCCTATTAGTAAATGCCTAGTCGATGGAGGGGGAGGCCTTAATATCCTCCCCCTCCATGTGGCTTTTGTAGACGCGCGAAAATCCCCGCCTCTTCGCCTCTTTCGGGGCTTGGAGTGGATCTTCTCGTGTGTCTAAGGCCTATGTATACAAATAGGGCGTGCCAGCTAGCTTACTTAAGCTAGCGAAGATATTTTTATCACTGACTTCTAAACGTGGCGACTGTGAGCAAGTAAGCTCTTGTCGTCGCAGACCTTCTTGCACCGATGCGCAAGGGTCAGTCTGTACGCTTTTGCAAAAATTGAGTTTTGGAGAGAAAGTCTACGAAACGGTTCGAGGTGTCTATTTCGGGTCTTTAAGATGCGATTGCATGTTCTAGATCACGTGGATTTGCACGTGCCTAAGTCTTTTCTTTTATCCCTTTTTGGGTCGCCTAGTTTGTGTGTTATGAACACTCCACTACATGGGCGAATTCGAGCGGGGCTTGTTTCGATGCAATATGCGTCCTACCTCGTGGTATGGCGTAGATGCAATGCAAACTCACGCTACTCCAAAGGGAAAACCAGAAATGTAAAGACAATACTGAAGGGAAATAACAGAAGGGAAATAACCGAAGGGAAATAACCGAAGGGAGATATGTATATATCTTATGTATATGAGCCCTTACTCGGGTCTTGCAAATAAGAGCGAAGGCTCAATGTGGGTGCGTGCTTGAATTGAAAGACTTACTCACACGACATGAAATGAAACCCAAATAGTATAGGTCGGCCCTTACTTGGGTCTTGCAACTAAGAGCGAAAGCTCAATGTGTGTGAGAGTGCTTGAATTGAAAGACTTACTCACACAACATGAAATGAAACCCAAATAGTATAGGTCGGCCCTTACTTGGGTCTTTCAAATAAGAGCGAAAGCTCAATGTGTGTGAGTGTTTGAATTGAAAGACAACGCACCCAACTTAAACAAAACCCTTCGAAAATGAAAGTATATATGTACACTTATATATTAGGGGCTGATTAGGCCCGTGTGTGCTAAAAATCGTGCACGACTAAGAGAGTGCACGTGTGTGGTTGTGCCAAGCCACGTTATTACAAGCGGGGGGAGATGACTATGCTCCGTTATTACAACCCCGTATCAAATTGAATCTCAAGCAAGTATACAACTAAAGACCGAGTTTAGACACTTACGAGTAGCTGGTCCGTAGAGGTCTTGCTTGAGCGTGGACTTGGCCTTGGGCTGCAAACGGGAGCTCCGCGAAGGTAAGCTGGTCAAGGGTGCTGGCCGGCTGCAAGTGGGGCGCGGGATAGGCGCCTCGGAGGTGGCCGGTGGCAAGTAGCTGGCGGCTCCAAGTAGGGGTTTAAAGTGGCTGAATGAGTGGACTCTTGGGGTCACTAAGGGAGTTGAGAGTATAGGGAAACTGGACCTAAAAGGTGAGCTGGTGGGAAGGCTGAATGGGACACCTAGGGGAAGGCCGAATGGGAGGTGATGGCTAGGTAGTGGCCGGCAGCTTGGGTTATACTAGGTTCGGCTAGGTTAAAGTGGTGGTGGCAAGAGGGCTGAGATGAAGGTAGGATGGGTGGCCAAGAGTGGAGAGGTGGAAGAGAGGGGCTTTGAGGGAGTTTGGGGCACTTACCGAATGGGGAGAGGTGGCGGATGAAGTGGGAGCAGGCGGGCAGGTGGCTGCTGGCTGGTTCGGTTGGATGGAGGTGGTGGCGTCCGGCTGAGGGAGGGTGGTGGTGGATGGAAGAGGGAAGGTGGCGGTGCAGGTGGTGGCTGGTGGAGCAGATGGAGCAGGCAGAGGTGGGGAGTGGTCCCGGCTGGGTGAGAGAAGGGAGAAGGAGAGGGCCCGGCTGGGTGAGAGGGTGGTTCCCACTTGGAAAACCCGCCCACAAGGAGGGGGGTTTAAATAGGGGATGGGTAGGTCGGTTAGGGCTGGGCTGTGGGTAGTGGTTAGGTGGTTTAGGTAGGGTGGTATGTAGATAAGGTGGGCTGGAAGGGGTTGGGCCAGATATTTTAAAACTAGGGGTTTGGGTAAATCGTGGGCTAAGGGTGGTTTAGGGGTTTAGGGCTAGGTTAGGTGGTTGGGTTTTAGGGTGAGGTTTAGTGAGCTAGGTTAGGTGATTAGGCTAGGTTTAGGCTAGGATTAGGGAAATTAATCTAGGTTTAGGGAAGGATTAGGGAAGTGGGTTAGGTGATTAGGTTGGGATTAGGCCGGGATTAGGGAAGTGGGTTAGGTGATTAGGTTCAGATTAGGGGTGGATTAGGGGTTTAGGCTAGGTTTAGGCATTTTGGGCTAGGTTTAGGTGAAGGAGCTCCCTTAGCATGGCCCATAGACCTTGATCACCCCATGTTGGTGCATCCCTAGGTTAGGTTTTAGCTAATTACAAGCTTAAACCCACTCAATTAGGCTAACCCACATGATTAACCCAAACTTGACACACAAGTCAAGCTTAATACAACACTCTTGATATTTTTCACCCCCACTCTCTCTCATGCCCAATATCCCACGTGAAACTCAAGTGGGCCCCACCTTCATTTATGAGAAGGTGATGTGGGCCATGGATATGGATATTGGATTGGATCTCTGGATCCAAATCCAAATCCAAGTCCACATATGGGTTTGGATTGGGATCTGGATATATATGGTCCAGATCCAATCCAAACTGAACTCTGACTCCTTCGAGCTGGGTTCGAAACGGATGATTCGTGCGGGGCCTGACAGCATCAGTACTCCGTCTGCGTTGGGTCTTCGCCAACATAGTCGTCCGCCTCCGTTTCTGCTTTCCGGAGATGACTTCAAATGCTATTTTGATAAGAACAGGGTCTTGGACGTTCGAGATCCTGGGGTGTGAATCAGATACAAGAGTTGCTGCGCCGGGCTCGATAGGTGCTCCGGTTCCGGGCTCTTCTTAGCTCTCCTGGTCCTGTCTTGATCGGGCCAAGCCACTTCGGGGTTTCAAAACATGTTTTAAAAAGGGTTTTCAAAAGCCATATTATATGTTTTTAGAAAGATAAAGTTTAAAACATATGTACAGGGTTGTTTGGAAGGCTCCTGGGTTTCCAAACTCAAAATGGCCCTTTGGGGGCTGCTTGTATAAAACCAGATTTGTTTAAGAAATTCGTGGGATTTCGGGGTGTTTACAGATACCCCTCTTTGGCCTTGTCCAAATAGATTTGGATAAGGGCAAAGATGACAAACACCCCTTTTAATGTCTCCCTAGATCTAGCCACGAAGAATATGGGATCGTCCCATTTTAGCAAAATCTCAATTTTACAAACTCTGGTAGGAGGAGATATCGCGCCAAAGGGTTCACTTATGGAATCTGGTCCTAAATGGGATCATGTTTATGCAAGTACCATGCGTGGAATGCAGATGACATGGGTGTGGTGCCAAGAGTGGCGACCTCCCAGAGACCAGATGTGGTCGAACTCTAGAGACTTACAAGGCCTACTGCTCCAAGTGAGCAAAAATCCTATGCTGTTCGATGTTCGGTTTTTAAAACTTATTTACAAAAGCTATTTACAAATGGGACAACTGTCTTGAGCCTCGATCCTAAGGATCTCGAGCTCTTCGTGCTTGCCCTTGTTTGAGTCTTAACACTCGCTTATCTAGCGGAGGTTTTATAAGAAAACCAGCTTCATTTCAAATCTCTACGCCTTACTCGAAACGTCGAATTCTCAAACAAGATGAAATTCAAGTAAGTAAATCCTATTTTTACTTTAGGATTCCTCGAAATGAACCATGCTTTAGCTTGGGATAAGCCAAGGATGGGAAAGAGATACCACGGTCCCTTCTGAAGTGTCCCGTGGTTTTAGGCATAGAAGGCGGAAAACTGCTCTTTTTGAGCTTTTTGGCCTCTTTTTTACTCCAAGTATTTTTTCTTTAATCCCTCTTTTTCATAAGAGAATCGATTTTTCTTTTTGAAGTCTGGTTTCTTTCTTTTGGAAAGAGACTTTAAATGGGAAATTCTCTTTTGATTTGGGCCTTTGTTTTCCTTTTGGAAGGAGAAGAGAAGAGGGGAGGACTTATCCCAAGCCTACACTCGATCCATTCCAGATCAGCCTATTTAGAAATAGCACGTACTACTTGCAAGTATCTTGCTATGTTGAACTAGGCCTTTCTTTGTAAGATGAAGAATTTTGAAATGCAACCACGATTTTGAAAACTCCACTCTTTCACAAGTGCGAATTCTCTCACTTAGGGTCACACGAGTTGCTTCTGCACCTTATTCACACGTCTCAGGGCAACTATCCCTTTAAAATTTTCAAAAACTGGAATTTAATCCAGAGCCTACACATGATACTTCTTTAAGTATTGAATATTGATAGGATCTGCTAAATTCCTACCTTCTACATCGATCAACCAATACGAATTGTTCGTAGTGGTTGCTCGTACAACATAGGGTCCATCCCAGTTGGGGCGCCACTTGCCTAGGGGGTGTGGGCCACGATGGTGGATGGTTTTCAAGACCAGATCTCCCACTTCAAAGTGGCGAGGTCTTATGTGTTTGCTATAATGTCGGGCTATCCTTTGCCGGTATGCACGAGCATGATCCATGGCCAGGAGTCGC
Source organism: Brasenia schreberi (assembly GCA_036023115.1). Lineage (NCBI taxonomy): Eukaryota > Viridiplantae > Streptophyta > Magnoliopsida > Nymphaeales > Cabombaceae > Brasenia > Brasenia schreberi. The sequence goes on from JAYKKT010000088.1 coordinate 12,702,803, forward strand.
CTCTCATCTAGCAAATCTAGTTCGGCCATCCTAGCATGCTGAAGCGTCTCTAGGGGGAGGTCGAGTGCAATGGATGTATGGAATGAATGCAGTTGGGTATGAATGGGAAGAATGGCGTTTGTGCCATAGACCAACTCGAATGGTGTGGCATTCGTGGGAGTCCGGATGGAAGTCCTATAAGCCCATAAGGCTTCATCCAGCTTCTCATGCCACGTCCTACCCTTCTCTAAGGTTTTCTCAATGATACCAATGAGAGTCTTGTTTGTAGCTTCGGCTTGGCCGTTGCCTTGAGGGTAGTAGGGCAAGGAGAAGTGGTGAGTTATGCCATACGTGTTGCACAACTTAACCATCCGCTCATTCTTGAATGGGGTACCATTATCAGACACAAGGTCTCGTGGAACCCCAAATCGAGCCAAGATATTCCTCCGGATGAAAGCCACCACATGTTGCCCCATTACATTCGTTAGGGAAATGGCTTCCACCCACTTGGAGAAATACTCTGTGGCTGCTAAAATAAAACGATGCCCATTCGAGGCCTTTGGAAATATGGGGCCTACAATGTCAAACGCCCACATGGTAAATGGCCAGGGGCTGACCACGGAATGCAATGCAGATGAAGGGATATGAATGGCGTGCCCATGCACTTGACATGGATGACACTTCCTAACATGATCGTGACAATCCTTTTTCAGGGTGGACCAAAAATAACCCCCTCTAAGTATTTTCATCGCCATCATGTTGGCATTAACATGACCTCCACATTCTCCGTCGTGGAACTCGTGCATCACTATCCTAGCCTCCTCTAGGTCGATATACCTAAGCAGAATGCCGGTAAAACTCTTTTTGTATAAGACCCCACCCAGAATGGTGTATCGGGTCGAAATCTTACGAATGAATGCCTTATCTTTGGATGTGGCATCCTCGGTGAATCCCCATTTTCTAAAAATTGTTTTATGTCATAGAACCAGGGTTTTTCAACAGACTCTGGGTTGTTTTGGCAAATATCCAAGTCGTGTGTGGATGGATGGGGCGCATGCCATATTTCCAAAGATCTGGTCCCTGAAATGGGATCGACCTTCAGGGCTGAACCCAAGGAGGAGAGGGCATCGGCGATGCCATTGTCCTCTCTTCCTACGTGTGTGAGCTTACACGACTGGAAGGATTGGACCAATCGAGTGGCCAACTCGTGATATGGAAGTAGTTTCTCATTACGTACTTGCCAAATTTTTAAAACCTGGTTTATGACAAGGAGTGAATCTCCAAAGACCTCGATGCATGATGCCCCTAGAGTTTTCGAAATCCTTAAGCCTTGTATGAGTGCTTCATACTCAGCTACGTTGTTGGAACATTCGAAGTCTAAGCGGACTGCTATGGGAATCTCGCCCTTTTCAGGGGAGATTAGGATGATCCCGGCACCAGCCCCTCGTTGGTTTCGTGCCCCGTCGAAGTGCATCTTCCACACTTGGTTTTCGAAAGAATTTGCCAAAATGTGGTTTTGAAAATGGTTTTGCAATATGCCTTCATCAGGCATTTCGACAAGAGTGGGATATGCATCCTCTAGGGGGAATTCAGCCACGTAATCTGCTAGGGTTTGCCCTTTAATGGAGATCTGGTGATGGTATTTCAAATCATACTCCATTAGAAGGAGTTGCCATTTGCCCAATCTACCCGTGAGAATGGGTTTTTCGAACAAGTGCTTGATTGGATCAAGCTTGGACACTATCCAGATCTCATGATCTAGGAAATAGTGTCTGAATTTCTGGCAGGCCCAAACTAGGGCCAAGCACGTCTTCTCCATGGCTTGATAATTTCGTTCATAAGCCAAGAGAGTTTTCGAAATATAGTAGATGGCATACTCCTTATGGGTGTCATCCTCGTACTGAGCCAACAGGGCTCCTAAAGCGTTTACATGCACGGAGATGTATAATAAAAGCGGTTTTCCTTGTTTTGGAGGATTCAAAACGGGGGGATTAACCAAGTATGCCTTCAGTCTCTCGAAGGACTTTTGGCATTCATCATCCCATAAGAATTTCGTACCCTTCCTCAACAGTTTGTTGAAGGGTTCGCATCTAGTTGCCAGATTCGATATGAATTGGCGCACAGATTGTAATCGACCCTGAAGGCTACGGACTTGGGTGAGATTGGAGGGTGGAGCCATGTCTATAATGGCTCGACACTTAGAGGGGTCGACTTCTATTCCCCTTTGGCTCACCATAAAGCCTAGAAGCTTCCCTGATTCTACCCCGAACACACATTTTTGAGGGTTTAGCTTTACTTTGTAAAGCCTAAGCCTTTCAAAAATCTTTTGTAAACATTCGATATGGGTGCATCGGGTTTTGGATTTCGCCAAGAGATCATCTACATACACTTCTACAAGCTCATGAATTTGATCATGGAAGATCGTGTTCATGGCTCGTTGGTATGTTGCGCCGGCATTTTTCAAACCAAAGGGCATGACTGTATAGCAGTACGTGCCCCATGGGGTTGTGAAGGCGGTCTTACCCTGATCTCGTGGGCTTAGTTTGATTTGATTATAGCCTGAATAGCCATCCATGAATGAAAACATTTCATGATTTGCAGTACTATCGACTATCAAATCTATGTTTGGTAAAGGATAATTATCCTTTGGAGTGGCTTTATTCAGGTTTCTGAAATCGATGCATATTCGAATTTTCCCATTGGTTTTTCGAACCACAACGATATTTGACAACCAATCAGAATACGCAATGGGTTTTATAAATCCGGCTTTTAGCAGATCTTCTAAACCCTCTTTGACTTGCGTGTGTACATTCGGGTGTATTTTCCTAAGCTTCTGCTTTATTGGTTTTATACCTACATCTAAGGGAAGACGATGCTCGACAATGCTGGGATCTATGCCCGGCATGTCTTCATACGTCCATGCAAACACATCTAAATAGGTTCGTAGAAATGCAATGAATGCTAACTTTTCAGTTTCATGCAAGCATGCGCCTATTTTGATGTTTTTGGGATTGGAATCATCCCCTAGGTTCGCCTCTATGAAATCTCCTCCTACTGATTGGGAAGGTCTTTCAAAATCGAGAATTCTATGAAATTCTGGGAGCTCAGAAGTGGGATCTTCCTCAAGGGGATCCACTTCTGGGCTTTGATCATTCTCGTGGGCCATAGACCCGAGGGAACTTGGTGCGTGGTTTTCAAAATAACCTGGTTTTGTACTTGGATTTTCAAGTGACTTCGAAATTTTTGGTCTGGCTATGCAGACGACACTTCTTTCGAAATCCTTTTCTTTTGCCAAAGGCCTACCAGGAGCAGCTATGTACAAAATCTTTTTGGTATTTTCTAAATTTTCGATTTTTTTGGGTTTTTGTAAAACAAGAACTTTGGGAACTATACAAAGCACACTTTTTTCGAGTTTTTGTTTTTCCATTGTTTTTGGTTTTTCTTGTTTTTCGATTTTTTCGATTTTAAGTTTTTCAAATGTTTTTGGTATTTTTTAGAAAAAGGGATCTTCCGTCATACCTACAAAGGGAAAACACTACGGGTTTGGCTCGGAATAGGAGGTCTAAACCATAGGTTTCTTCTAAGACAGGCTCCGGGGCACCCTTGACCCAGGTGGTCACAGGGGGTGGCTCCGGCGGTATTCGGGGAGTATAGCCGATCCCATATCGGCTTGGGTTGGCCCTAGGAAGGATGGGCTCTAGGAGACCCTGGTTTTGTGCCCCTAGACTTTTGTAGGGCGTGTAGCCCATGTTCAATAACATGTTCCACGACCTTTTGTTTTTTGAAAAGATGGGATATAAGTCGTGGTCCTGGAACATGCTATCGTCCATATTAGGCTCGTATGGCCTTTTGTCCAGGGGTTTTGGAAATAGGGAACGTTTGGGTTTTCCTAGGAGGATTAGAGTCAGGAGGGGGCCTGCTTTGGGTGGCCCCTTCACACATACAACCTTCCTAGGATTGTTCAACACGAGCTGAGGTGGCTCAACCATAATTTGCCCCAGGTTAGCCTCGTGGGCCTGGGAGCTCGATAAACAAGGGGAGTTTATGATCCCCTGAAGCTGTGGGTGACTCTCACCTAGGATCACTACGACCTGGTCCCTAAAAGGGATCTTAACACACCTGTGGAAGGTGGATGGCACAGCACACAAACTGTGTATCCAGGGTCTTCCCAGCAACAGGTTATAATGGGGGTGGATGTCCAAGACGTGGAACACCCCCGTGTGTTCGATCCCTCCCGTTTCCATTGGGAGTTCGATGGATCCTAAAGGCCTAGACGCATTCCCATCGTATCCAGTGATAACGATGGGGCTTGGGTTCACTGAAGTCAAGGTGACTCCGATTTTGTACGCCACGTGAAGTGGAAGGATGTTGAGCCCTCCTCCACCATCAACTAGGCACTTGTCCAGAGAGTGGTTGTTTAGAACCACCTCGATGTGCAGGGCCTGGTTATGGGTTTCGTAGGGTCTATCTACATCATCTTCCGAAAAGGTGATGGGCGATTTTGCTCCTAATAAAGCCACTTGGGCAGACAAGGATTCCGGACTTATGTTCGAATCAACCTTGGCCCTTTCTAGAATTTTCTCTAAGACAAGTCTATGCCTAGGCGAGGTTTTGATAAGCTCTAGAATAGACATGTGAATAGGAATCTTTGAAAGGTGGTTTTCGAAATCATAAGGATTTAGGATGATTTTGTCCTTATCTGCTTTTGGCAGACCACTAGGGATACATGCTTTTGAGGGGCCAGGCACACTGACCACCTTTTGAGCACCTTGAAGGTGCGGGGGTTGGTAGATCCTCCCGGATCTAGTGACTTCCCCCACGACCAGCCTAGGGTTCGCGCTAAACTTGGCTCTAAGGATGAGCTGAGGAGAACCTTGGATTTTCAAAACTGGCTTTGCCGGGGTTTCCACTTTTGGTGGTCCCCGAATGACGACTTGGGCGGGCCTCTTGTATAGTACAAGGATGGGCGCACAAGCAGGTCGACCAGGTTCTGGCTTTTGCGCTAGTTCCTTGGAATTGGTGAGGGTACATACCTCCTTTTCTTTCCCACTGCCACTGGCGTGTTTGGGAAAGGGTTCCCTGAAGATAGCTTGAGGTGGCTCAGGTTCCGCAGTGACCTGGAGCCGACCCTCCGCTATCAAGTTCTCAATTTTATTTAGAAGAGAGAAGCATCGTTTGGTATCATGGCCTTTGAGCCGATGATACTTGCAAAATCAGTTTAAATACCCCCCTTTGGAAGTGATTCCTTCGGGGATTTCAGGGAGTTCGATCATGCCCTGGGCAAGTAAGAGGTCTAGGACCTCCGACACAGGTTGCCCCAGCGGAGTGTACTCCCGTTTTTCAACCAGTTTTTGAAAATTACGTTCTCTCTTATTTTCTATTTTTTCAAAATTTTTAGAAGTGCCCGCCATGCCTGGATCCACCCGGACATTGGCGATTTTATGGGGCTTTGCCCCTTTGTCCGTCGTGGGCAGCCCATATGCGATGGGCTTTTCCAAACGTGTTTTTGGAACGACACTTCCTTTCCATAAGTGGTCGTATGTCCCTTTTTGCAAGTTGGTTTCGAAAAGGGAGGCCTTTTTGATCAACTTATGGAAAGTTGAAATCTCATGGAGCGAGAGAAGGGTTTTTAACTCGCTTTTGAAATTATCCAGGATGAGCATTACTGCGCATCCTTCGGATATGGGCTCTCGCACTTGGCCCAAAAGCGACCTCCATCTTATAATGAAGGCATGCACGTCTTCGTTCATGCCTTGCTTTGTATCCCTTAAGGTATTCAGGGTTGGCGTGACTTCCACATTGTGTGCAAATCTTTGCATGAAGCAGTTCGCTAACTCTTCAAAAGTTGCGAACTGGCTTAAGTCGTAGGAAGCCAGCCATTTGGCAGCTGTGCCTTTAAGGGATAGAGGGAACCAATACACCCATTTCATCGAGTCCTTTTTCTTTTTATGGGCTCGACGTGAGAAAAGCTGCAAGTGAGACCTAGGGTCTCCCATGCCATCATACCGATGGAAGTTCGGTATTTCATCGTCACTGTTTGTTTCGTAATCCATAGGAAGGAAATTAGACAGGGCGTAGCTTCTTTTCTCTTTATTTTGCCCTTTCAGCAGCTGCTGTAGGGCTTTACGGTCCTTTTGTGTGAAGGACTCGTGGTATTGGTTGCCTTCCATTACGGAGGCCTCTTTTTGCTTGCGAGGTTTTTCAGATTTCTTTTTAGGCCTTTGTTCACCATTCGATGAACATGAATCGCCTACTTCAGGCTCTTGGCTGAGAGCATCGATTTTGGCCTCAAATTCCCTTCTCAAGTCCTCGATTTCATCTAGTTTTATTTTGTTTTAGAAAATCCTCCTAGAGTGAGAACTTGATGCGCATGAGCCTTGGCTCGATACTTCACTTGGATTGGATTTTGACATGCTTTTCAAGCTTTTTCAAAATTTCCTAAGTAAAAGCAAAGAAAACAAGTTAAAAATGACACCTTTTTACAAAATTTTTGCAAGACTTCTACAAGTAAACTCGATTTCTGAAAAGGCTCACGTCCCACCGGGCGTGCCAATCTCTGTAGACGCGCGAAAATCCCCGCCTCTTCGCCTCTTTCGGGGCTTGCAGTGGATCTTCTCGTGTGTCTAAGGCCTATGTATACAAATAGGGCGTGCCAGCTAGCTTACTTAAGCTAGCGAAGATATTTTTATCACTGACTTCTAAACGTGGAGACTGTGAGCAAGTAAGCTCTTGTCGTCGCAGACCTTCTTGCACCGATGCGCAAGGGTCAGTCTGTACGCTTTTGCAAAAATCGAGTTTTGGAGAGAAAGTCTATGAAGCGGTTCGAGGTGTCTATTTCGGGTCTTTAAGATGCTATTGCATATTTTAGATCACGTGGATTTGCACGTGCCCAAGTCTTTTCTTTTATCCCTTTTTGGGTCGCCTAGTTTGTGTGTTATGAACACTCCACTACATGGGCGAATTCGAGCGGGGCTTGTTTCGATGCAATATGCGTCCTACCTCGTGGTATGGCGTAGATGCAATGCAAACTCACGCTACTCCAAAGGGAAAACCCGAAATGTAAAGACAATACTGAAGGGAAATAACCGAAGGGAAATAACCGAAGGGAAATAACCGAAGGGAGATATGTATATATCTTATGTATATGAGCCCTTACTCGGGTCTTGCAAATAAGAGCGAAGGCTCAATGTGGGTGCGTGCTTGAATTGAAAGACTTACTCACACGACATGAAATGAAACCCAAATAGTATAGGTCGGCCCTTACTTGGGTCTTGCAACTAAGAGCGAAAGCTCAATGTGTGTGAGAGTGCTTGAATTGAAAGACTTACTCACACGACATGAAATGAAACCCAAATAGTATAGGTCGGCCCTTACTTGGGTCTTTCAAATAAGAGCGAAAGCTCAATGTGTGTGAGAGTGCTTGAATTGAAAGACTTACTCACACGACATGAAATGAAACCCAAATAGTATAGGTCGGCCCTTACTTGGGTCTTGCAACTAAGTGCGAAAGCTCAATGTGTGTGAGAGTGCTTGAATTGAAAGACTTACTCACACGACATGAAATGAAACCCAAATAGTATAGGTCGGCCCTTACTTGGGTCTTTCAAATAAGAGCGAAAGCTCAATGTGTGTGAGTGTTTGAATTGAAAGACAACGCACCCAACTTAAACAAAACCCTTCGAAAATGAAAGTATATATGTACACTTATATATTAGGGGCTGATTAAGCCCGTGTGTGCTAAAAATCGTGCACGACTAAGAGAGTGCACGTGTGTGGTTGTGCCAAGCCACGTTATTACAAGCGGGGGGAGACTATGCTCCGTTATTACAACCCCGTATCAAATTGAATCTCAAGCAAGTATACAACTAAAGACCGAGTTTAGACACTTACGAGTAGCTGGTCCGTAGAGGTCTTGCTTGAGCGTGGACTTGGCCTTGGGCTGCAAACGGGAGCTCCGCGAAGGTAAGCTGGTCAAGGGTGCTGGCCGGCTGCAAGTGGGGCGCGGGATAGGCGCCTCGGAGGTGGCCGGTGGCAAGTAGCTGGCGGCTCCAAGTAGGGGTTTAAAGTGGCTGAATGAGTGGACTCTTGGGGTCACTAAGGGAGTTGAGAGTATAGGGAAACTGGACCTAAAAGGTGAGCTGGTGGGAAGGCTGAATGGGACACCTAGGGGAAGGCCGAATGGGAGGTGATGGCTAGGTAGTGGCCGGCAGCTTGGGTTATACTAGGTTCGGCTAGGTTAAAGTGGTGGTGGCAAGAGGGCTGAGATGAAGGTAGGATGGGTGGCCAAGAGTGGAGAGGTGGAAGAGAGGGGCTTTGAGGGAGTTTGGGGCACTTACCGAATGGGGAGAGGTGGCGGATGAAGTGGGAAGCAGGCGGGCAGGTGGCTGCTGGCTGGTTCGGTTGGATGGAGGTGGTGGCGTCCGGCTGAGGGAGGGTGGTGGTGGATGGAAGAGGGAAGGTGGCGGTGCAGGTGGTGGCTGGTGGAGCAGATGGAGCAGGCAGAGGTGGGGAGTGGTCCCGGCTGGGTGAGAGAAGGGAGAAGGAGAGGGCCCGGCTGGGTGAGAGGGTGGTTCCCACTTGGAAAACCCGCCCACAAGGAGGGGGGTTTAAATAGGGGATGGGTAGGTCGGTTAGGGCTGGGCTGTGGGTAGTGGTTAGGTGGTTTAGGTAGGGTGGTATGTAGATAAGGTGGGCTGGAAGGGGTTGGGCCAGATATTTTAAAGCTAGGGGTTTGGGTAAATCGTGGGCTAAGGGTGGTTTAGGGGTTTAGGGCTAGGTTAGGTGGTTGGGTTTTAGGGTGAGGTTTAGTAAGCTAGGTTAGGTGATTAGGCTAGGTTTAGGCTAGGATTAGGGAAATTAATCTAGGTTTAGGGAAGGATTAGGGAAGTGGGTTAGGTGATTAGGTTGGGATTAGGTCGGGATTAGGGAAGTGGGTTAGGTGATTAGGTTCAGATTAGGGGTGGATTAGGGGTTTAGGCTAGGTTTAGGCATTTTGGGCTAGGTTTAGGTGAAGGAGCTCCCTTAGCATGGCCCATAGACCTTGATCACCCCATGTTGGTGCAGCCCTAGGTTAGGTTTTAGCTAATTACAAGCTTAAACCCACTCAATTAGGCTAACCCACATGATTAACCCAAACTTGACACACAAGTCAAGCTTAATACAACACTCTTGATATTTTTCACCCCCACTCTCTCTCATGCCCAATATCCCACGTGAAACTCAAGTGGGCCCCACCTTCATTTATGAGAAGGTGATGTGGGCCATGGATATGGATATTGGATTGGATCTCTGGATCCAAATCCAAATCCAAGTCCACATATGGGTTTGGATTGGGATCTGGATATATATGGTCCAGATCCAATCCAAACTGAACTCTGACTCCTTCGAGCTGGGTTCGAAACGGACGATTCGTGCGGGGCCTGACAGCATCAGTACTCCGTCTGCGTTGGGTCTTCGCCAACATAGTCGTCCGCCTCCGTTTCTGCTTTCCGGAGATGACTTCAAATGCTATTTTGATAAGAACAGGGTCTTGGACGTTCGAGATCCTGGGGTGTGAATCAGATACAAGAGTTGCTGCGCCGGGCTCGATAGGTGCTCCGGTTCCGGGCTCTTCTTAGCTCTCCTGGTCCTGTCTTGATCGGGCCAAGCCACTTCGGGGTTTCAAAACATGTTTTAAAAAGGGTTTTCAAAAGCCATATTATATGTTTTTAGAAAGATAAAGTTTAAAACATATGTACAGGGTTGTTTGGAAGGCTCCTGGGTTTCCAAACTCAAAATGGCCCTTTGGGGGCTGCTTGTATAAAACCAGATTTGTTTAAGAAATTCGTGGGATTTCGGGGTGTTTACAGCTTTCCAAATAGGAATCTCTACCTCTATGCTTGAACCGAGTCCCATAACCATTACAGGATATGATGGGAACCCATCCAACCCCTTAGGCTCCATAAAGTTACCCATGAAAGTCGGACAAATACCTCACGAGGGATTATCCCATGTCTTGGATATAAATCCCCATTACAACCTATTATTGGGAAGACCATGGATACACTCTCTTAGAGTCATCCCATCCACCTTCCACAGATGTCTCAAAATCCCATGGAAAAATCGAGTAGTGGTTGTTTTTGGAGAAGACCATCCCCAATTAAATGGAATACAAACCTTTCCTTGTATATCAGGGGAGCCAAATCAGGAAGTAAAGACCAATCGAGAAACTGCCAAAATAAACCTTCCTGAAATAGCCAAACCTTCCAAAATAAGAGTAGTCCGTATTTTAGGCAAGTCAAAACCTTCCAAATCCCTCCATCTTCCCAAAAGAACCATTAGGATAAGTAAACCTGCCATAGATGATTCATCTTTCCAAAATCATCCTCTATATCAAAAATTTTCAAAATTCAAAAAACCTTGGAAGATGTTGCTAAATATGGGATATACTCCTTACCAAGGATTGGAGGTTCAAGGCCAAGGAAAACTAGAGCCTATTATACCTATGCCAAATATAGGACGCCATGGTTTAGGATATAGCCTATCCATACCACCCGAGCCACCACCCGAAACCAATTGGGTTAAGGGTGCCTTAGAACCCGCTAAAACCGAGACCTATGGTTTAGACATCTTATTTGGAGTCTAATTCATAGCGTTTCTTTACAGGTTTGATGGAAGATCCCTCTTTTGAGAAAAATACAAAAAAGTATATATTTCCGAAAACCAAAAAAATCTAGAAAAACCCAAAAACCCAAAAACATGTTTGATTTCCAAAGATTTAGTTGTTTCCCCTTTTGTTATTTATGGTGAAAATTATCAAAAATCCAAAAAAATGTTGGTTTCCCCTTCTGTTTGTTTTCAAAAATCCAAAAAAATAGAAAATTATGAAAACTCAAAAAAAATGTTTATTTCCCAAAAACAGAAAGGTTTAGATTCAAAAATGTCTTCTTTTGATATTTTCCTAGAGATAAAGATGCTTGAAAATGATCAAGGCGAAAAGGAGGATCCCCTCATTCATGAGGATGATCTTGCCTCTAGCCTGCCTGAATTCCATAAAGTCCTAGACTTGGATAAACCTTCTAGTGCCGTAGGAGGAGATTTTGTGGAAGTCAACTTAGGGAGTGAGTCAAATCCAAAGAAAGTCAAGATAGGTCTTTGTTTGCATGAGCATGAGAGAGCATCCTTCATTGCATTCTTAAAAGACTATATAGACGTGTTTGCATGGACTTATGAGGATATGCCTGGTTTAGATCCTCATGTGGTAGAGCATCAGTTGCCATTAGACCCCCAAGTCAAACCCACAAAACAAAAACTTAGGAAAATTCATCCTGATATCCACTCCCAAGTAAAAGAAGGGTTAGAAGATCTTTTAAAAGCTGGATTTATAAAACCCATTGCATATTCTGATTGGCTTTCAAATATTGTTATAGTTAGAAAAAGCAATGGAAAAATTCGTATTTGCATAGATTTTTGAAATTTGAATAAAGCCACTCCAAAAGATAACTTTCCGCTTCCAAATATAGATTTGATAGTAGATAGCACTGCAAATCATGAAATGTTTTCTTTTATGGATGGCTATTCGGGTTACAATCAAATTAAACTAGCACCAAAAGACCAAGCCAAAACGGCTTTCACTGCTCCTTGGGGTACGTATTGCTATACTGTTATGCCTTTTGGTTTGAAAAATGCAGGGGCCACGTACCAAAGAGCCATGACCACGATTTTCCATGATCAAATTCATGAGCTTTTGGAAGTATACGTAGATGATCTCTGTAGACGCGCGAAAATCCCCGCCTCTTTGCCTTTTTCAGGGCTTGGAGCGGATCCTCTCGTGTGTCTAAGGCCTATGTATGCAAACAGGGCGTGCCAGCTAGCTTACCTAAGCTAGCGAAGATATTTTTAACACTGACTTCTATACGTGGCGACTGTGAGCAAGTAAGCTCTTGTCGTCGCAGACCTTCTTGCACCGATGCACAAGGGTCAGTCTGTACGCTTTGCAAAAATCGAGTTTTTGGAGAGAAAGTCTACGAAGCGGTTCGAGGTGTCTATTTCGGGTCTTTAAAATGCGATTGCATGTTTTAGATCACGTGGATTTGCACGTGCCTAAGTCTTTTCTTTTATCCCTTTTCGGGCCACCTAGTTTGTGTGTTATGAACACTCCACTACGTGGGCGAATTCGAGCGGGGCTTGCTTTGATGCAATATGCATCCTACCTCGTGGTATGGCGTAGATGCAATGCAAACTCACGCTACTCCAAAGGGAAAACCCGAAATGTAAAGACAATACTGAAGGGAAATGACTGAAGGGAAATAACCGAAGGGAAATAACCGAAGGGAAATAACCGAAGGGAGATATGTATATAGATTATGTATATGAGCCCTTACTCGGGTCTTGCAAATAAGAGCGAAGGCTCAATGTGGATGCGTGCTTGAATTGAAAGACTTACACACACGACATGAAATTAAACCCAAATATAAATTGCAGTATGGCCTTGACTAAGGTCTTGGGAGTAAGAGCGAAGGCTCAATGTGTGTGAAAGTGCTTGAATTGAAGTACTACACACACGACATAAATGAAACCCAAATATAACTGCAATAAGGCCTTTACTAAGGTCTTGGGAGTAAGAGCGAAGGCTCAATGTGTGTGAAAGTGCTTGAATTGAAAGACTTACTCACACGACATGAAATGAAACCCAAATAGTATAGGTCGGCCCTTACTTGGGTCTTTCAAATAAGAGCGAAAGCTCAATGTGTGTGAGTGCTTGAATTGAAAGACTTACTCACACGACAGGAAATGAAACCCAAATAGTATAGGTCGGCCCTTACTTGGGTCTTTCAAATAAGAGCGAAAGCTCAATGTGTGTGAGTGCTTGAATTGAAAGACTTACTCACACGACAGGAAATGAAACCCAAATAGTATAGGTCGGCCCTTACTTGGGTCTTTCAAATAAGAGCGAAAGCTCAATGTGTGTGAGTGCTTGAATTGAAAGACAACGCACCCAACTTAAGCAAATCCCTTCGAAAATGAAAATATATATATATATATTTATGTATTAGGGGCTGATTAGGCCCGTGTGTGTTCAAAATCGTGCACGACTAAGAGAGTGCACGTGTGTGGGTGTGCCAAGCCACGTTATTACAAGCGGGGGGAGACTATGCTCCGTTATTACAACCCCGTATCAAATTGAATCTCAAGCAAGTATACAACTAAGGACCGAGTTTAGGCACTTACGAGTAGTTGGTCCGTAGAGGCCTTGCTTGAGCGTGGGCTTGGGCTTCGCCTTGGGTTGCAAACAGGAGCTCCGCGAGGATAGGTGACCAAGGGTGCTGGCCGGCTGCAAGTGGGGCGCGGGATAGGCGCCTCGAAGGTGGCCGGCTGCAAATGGGTGTCGCCTCGATGTGGGGGGTTAAAGGGGCTGGACCAAGTGAGTGTTTAGGGTCACTAGGAGAGTCGAGGGTTTAGGGAAGGTGGACCTAAAAGGGGAGTTTATGGGAAGGCCGAATGGGAGTCCTATAGGGTGGAAGAAATGGCTGGCCGGGTGCAAATGGGATGGTTAGGTAGTGGCCGGTAGTTTAGGTTGTGTTAGGTTCGGCTAAGTTAAAAGGGTGGTGACAAAGGCTGAGATGATGATAGGGTGGGTGGCTAGGAGTGGAGAGGTAGTAGAGAAGGGTTTAGGTAGAGTTAGAGAAGGCTTACCAAATGGGGAGAGGCGATGGATGAAGAGAGAAGCAGCCGGATGTGGGAGCTCGGCTGGTTCGGTTGGGTGAAGGTGGTGGCGTCCGGCTGGGTGAGGTGGTGGTGGATGGAAGAGAGAAGGTGGCGGTGCAGGTAGAGCTGGTGGAGCAGGTGGAGAGTGGTCCCGGCTGGGCTGGTGAGGGATGGTCCCGGCTGGGTGAGGTGAGGGCCTCTAGCTAGGAAAACCTGCCCCCAAGGGGGGGGGGTTTAAATAGGGGATGGGTAGGTCGGTTAGGGCTGGGCTTGGGGTAGTGGTTAGGTGGTTTAGTTAGGGTGGTATGTAGATAAGGTGTGCTGGAAAGGGTTGGGCCAGATATTTTGAAAACTAGGGGTTTGGGTAGATTGTGGGCTAGGGGTGGTTTAGGGGTTTAGGGCTAGGTGAGGTGGTTGGGTTTTAGGGTGAGGTTTAGTAAGCTAGGTTAGGTGATTAGGCTAGGTTTAGGCTAGGATTAGGGAAATTAATCTAGGTTTAGGGAAGGATTAGGGAAATGGGTTAGGTGATTAGGTTGGGATTAGGACGGGATTAGGAAAGTGGGTTAGGTGATTAGGTTCAGATTAGGGGTGGATTAGGGGGGTAGGCTTGGATTAGGTGTTTTGGGTTAGGTTTAGGTGAAGGAGCTCCCTTTGCATGGCCCATAGACCTTGTCCACCTCATGTTGGTGCAGCCCTAGGTTAGGTCTTAGCTAATTACAAGCTTAATCCCACTCAATTAGGCTAACCCACATGATTAACCCCAAACTTGACACACAAGTCAAGCTTAATTACAACACTCTTGATATTTTTGATCCCCACTCTCTCTCATGCCCAATATCCCACGTGAATTTCAAGTGGGCCCCACCTCCATTTATGAGGAGGTGATGTGGGCCATGGATATGGATATTGGATTGGATCTCTGGATCCAAATCCAAATTCAAGTCCACATATGGGTTTGGATTGGGATCTGGATATATATGGTCCAGATCCAATCCAAACTGAACTCTGACTCCTTCGAGCTGGGTTCGAAACGGACGATTTGTGCAGGGCCTGACAGCATCAGTGCTCCGTCTGCGTTGGGTCTTCGCCAACATGGTCATCCGCCTCCGTTTCTGCCTTCCGGAGATGACTTCAAATGCTATTTTGATAAGAACAGGGTCTTGGACGTTCGAGATCCTGGGGGTGTGAATCAGATACCAGAGTTGCTGTGCCGGGCTCGACGTGTGCTCCGGTTCCAGGCTCTTCTTAGCTCTCCTGGTCCTGTCTTGATCGGGCCAAGATATTTCGGGGTTTCAAAACATGTTTTAAAAGGTTTTCAAAAGCCATATCATATGTTTTTTGAAAGATAAAGTTTAAAACATATATGCAGGAGTGTTTGGAAGGCTCCTGGGTTTCCAGACTCAAAATGGCCCTTTGGGGCTGCTTGTATAAAACCAGGTTGTTTTTGAAGAAATTCGTGGGATTTCGGGGTGTTTACAATCTCTTAGTAAAATAAAAAACCCGAAACTTACATTTGGAAACTTTGCAAAAGGTTTTTGAAAGACTTAGGATTTATAAAGTGAAATTGAACCCTCAAAAATGTGTTTTTGGAGTGGAATCAGGGAAACTTCTAGGGTTTATGGTCAGCCAAAGAGGTATAGAGGTCGACCCTTCTAAATGTCGAGCCATCATAGACATGCCTCCACCTTCTAATTTGACCCAGATTCGAAGTCTCCAAGGACGACTTCAAGCAATTCGGAGATTTATCTCCAACTTAGCCACGAGATGTGAGCCTTTCAACAAACTCCTAAGGAAAGGGGTTAGGTTTGATTGGGATAGTGATTGTCAAAACGCTTTTGAAAGACTAAAATCATATTTGACAAACCCTCCCGTTTTGAAACCTCCAAAACCAGGAAAACCCTTGTTACTTTACATTTCCATTCATGAGAATGCATTGGGAGCTTTGCTGGCTCAATATGAAAATGATAGTCTTAAAGAATATGCTATTTACTATATTTCAAAAACTCTGTTGGCATATGAAGGAAAATATCCAGCCATGGAGAAGACGTGTTTAGCTTTGGTATGGGCTTGCCAAAAGTTTAGGCACTATTTCCTAGATCATGAGATCTGTATAGTATCTAAACTAGACCCTATCAAACATCTTTTCGAAAAACCTATCTTAACAGGTAGGCTCGGTAAATGGCAGCTTCTTTTGATGGAATATGATTTAAAATTCCATCACCAAAGTTCTATCAAGGGGCAGGCCTTGGCCGACCATGTTGTTGACTTACCTTTGAAAGATACGTATTCCATACATGACAAAATGCCCGATGAAGGCATCTTTTCCCATGACTTTCAAAAACATATTTTATCAAATCATTTCAATAATAACAAAGTATGGAAAATGTATTTTGATGGGTCAAGAAATCAACATGGAGCAGGTGTGGGAATCTTGCTCATATCCCCTAAAAAGGTAGAGATCCCAATGGCTTTCCGATTAGATTTTTCATGTACCAATAATGTGGCTGAATATGAAGCACTCATACAAGGCCTAAAAGTCTTGAAAAATCTAGGGGCATCACGAGTGGAAATTTTTGGAGATTCCATGCTTGTTATAAATCAAGTTTCAAAAATTTGGCAGGTTAAGAATGAGAAGTTGACTCCCTACTTTGAATTAGCCATCCAATTGGTTAGCTCTTTCCAAGAATGCACACTCACTCACATAGGCAGGGAGGATAATAGTGTGGCAGACGCCCTGTCATCACTAGGATCTTCCATAAAAATAGACCCCTTTACGGGAGCTAGGTTTTTAGAAATCGTCCACCTGCCTAACCCATCCACACACAGTTTTGAAACCTGCCAAAATGACCAAAATAGCAATGAAAAACCCTGGTTTTATGATATTAGAAACTTTTTAGAAAATGGAAGTTTTCCTGATTTTGCTTCCCCTAAAGATAAGATTTTTATAAGGAAAGTTTCAACCCGATATGTTATCTTGGGAGGTGTCCTTTATAAGAAAAGTTTCACTGGGATTTTGTTGAGGTGTATAGGTGACAAAGAGGCTAAGGTAATCATGCATGAATTCCACGATGGGGAATGTGGAGGTCATGTCAATGCTAATATGATGGCAATGAAAATACTTAGAGCAGGGTATTTCTGGTCCACACTAAAGCAGGATTGTCACCAACATGTTAGGAAGTGTCACCAATGTTAGGTACATGGGAACGCCATCCATATCCCATCATCAGCATTGCATTCAGTCGTGAGTCCATGGCCCTTCACCATGTGGGCATTTGACATCATAGGACCCATCTCACCCGTTGCCTCAAACGGGCATAGATTCATTTTAGGAGCAACAGAATATTTTTCTAAATGGGTTGAAGCTACTTCCTTGGCTAACGTCCAAGGGCAACAGGTAGTGGCATTCATTAAGAAAAATATACTTACTAGATTTGGAATCCCAAGGGATTTGGTTTCAGATAATGGCACTCCCTTTAAGAATGAAAAAGTCGAGAAATTATGTAGAACCTATGGGATTACCCAGCATTTTTCATCACCCTACTATCCCCAAGGTAACGGTCAAGCCGAAGATACCAATAAGACCCTCATAAGCATAATAGAAAAGACCTTAGAGAAGGGCAGGGCATGGCATGAGAAATTAGATGAGGCTCTGTGGGCTTATAGGACATCCATTCGCACGCCCACAAACACTACACCATTTGAATTAGTTTATGGTACAAGTGCCATATTACCCATCCATGCCAAACTGCATTCATACCATACTGCTTTAGCATTGGACCTACCTATAGAAACTCTACAAGAAGCCAGGTTGGCCGAGCTTGACCTTATTGATGAAAAAAGACTTCTTGCCATGAATCATGCATATGCATATAGGCAAAGGATAGCTAGGCACTATGAAAAACACATGAAAGCTCGCGATTTCAAGGTAGGAGACCTAGTCCTGAAAATCATCTATCATAGAGGCCCACATCCACTAGGAAAATGGCGACCCAAATGGGATGGCCCTTATGTCATAAGAGGAGCAACTTCTAATAATGCCTATTGGTTGGTTGATGCAGAAGGAAAGAATCTGGCAGATCCCATCAATGCCCAATATTTGAAAAGGTATTACATCTAAAATCCCCCTTATTTCCATTTGAAAAAAAAAAAATGTTTCCAAAAACAAAAAGGGAGGATTGGAGAATCTCCTCTAAATTTCTAGGAAAGTATACAGAAGATGGATTACCCAATCCCAAGTTAGGAGGCTGGTGTGATATAAAAGGTAGAGTTTCAAAAACATTTCCTGGTGATGTTCCAAAGATCTTTGACTTGCCATACGAAACCTAGTTTTGAAAGAGCAGGATATTTTCAAATGACAGATGCTATTAGGAAATAGGATGTTCCTATTCAAGTCAATAATCCAAAAGGATGAGTTGTTTCCCATTCAATATCCCTGAGGAGAGGAAAAGGTCAAAAGTCGAAAAAAAAAGGGAAGGAAACAAAAACCTCCAATATAGAGGCATGTAAACACCCCGAAATCCCACGAATTTCTCAAATTCATCTGGTTTTGTAAAAGCAGCCCCAAAGGGCCATTTTGAGTTTGGAAGCCCAGGAGCCTTCCAGACAACCCTGTACATATGTTTTAAACTCTGTATTTCGAAAACATATAATATGGCTTTTAAAACCTTTGTAAAATATGTTTTAAAACCCCAAAGCAGCTTGGCCTAATCAAGACAGGACCAGCGAAGAGCTAAGAAGAGCCCGGAACCGGAGCACACGTCGAGCCCGGCACACCAACTCTTGTATCTGATTCACACCCCAGGATCTCGAACGTCCAAGACCCTGTTCTTATCAAAATATCATTTGAAGTCATCTCCGGAAGGCAGAAACGGAGGCGGACAACCATGTTGGCGAAGACTCAACGTAGACGGAGTATTGATGCTGTCAGGCCCTGCACAAATCGTTCGTTTCGAACCCAGCTCGAAGGAGTCAAAGTTCAGTTTGGATTGGATCTGGACCATATATATCCATATCCCAATCCAAACCCATGTGTGGACTTGGATTTGGATTTGGATCCAGAGATCCAATCCAATATCCATATCCATGGCCCACATCACCTTCTCATAAATGGAGGTGGGGCCCACTTGAAATTCACGTGGGATTATGGGCATGAGAGAGAGTGGGGATGGATAATATCAAGAGTGTTGTAATTAAGCTTGACTTGTGTGTCAAGTTTGGGGATAATCATGTGGGTTAGCCTAATTGAGTGGGTTTAAGCTTGTAATTAGCCAAAACCTAACCTAGGGCTGCACCAACATGAGGTGGTTAAGGTCTATGGGCCATGCAAAGGGAGCTCCTTCACCTAAACCTAACCCTAAACACCTAATCCTAGCCTTCCACCCTAATCCACCCCTAATCTGAGCCTAATCACCTAACCCACTTCCCTAATCCCGGCCTAATCCCAACCTAATCACCTAACCCACTTCCCTAATCCTTCCCTAAACCTAGGTTAATTTCCCTAAACCTAGCCTAAACCTAGCCTAATCACCTAACCTAGCTCACTAAACCTCACCCTAAAACCCAACCACCTAACCTAGCCCTAAACCCCTAAACCACCCCTAGCCCACAATCTACCCAAACCACTAGTTTCTAAAATATCTGGCCCTACCCTTTCCAGCCCACCTTATCTTCATACCACCCTACCTAAACCACCTAACCACTACCCCAAACCTAGCCCTAACCGACCTACCCATCCCTATATAAACCCCCCCCCCCTTGGGGGCGGGTTCTCCTAGTAAGGACCCCTCACCATTCCCAGCCGGGCCCTCTCTTCCCCACTTCCCAGCCCAGCCGAACCTGCCCCAGCTGCTCCACCTGCGCCGCCTGCACCACCACCATCCTTCCATCCCACCACAACTTGCACCGCCATCTCCACCACCTCCCGGCCAAGCCTCACTGCCTTCCCCAAGCCCAGCCGAGCACCACCTTCTCCCCATTCGGTAAGTACCCCCCCCCACTCTACCTAGCTCCTTCTCTACTCCCTCTCCACTCCTAGCCACCCACCATACCACCACCTTACCTACACATCAGCCCTTTGCTGCCACCATTCTCACTTAGCCGAACCTATCACAACCTAAACCACCGACCACTACCTAACTACCCTAACTACACCCGGCCAGCCATCTCTTTTCCCCTAAGACTCCCATTCACCCTTCCCTGAAACTCCCCTTAGGTCCATACTCCCTAACACTCTATACTCTCCATTCGTGACCCTACACACTCACTTGGCCCAGCCCCTTTAATCCCCCACATCAAGGCGACACCCACTTGCAGCCGGCCACCTTCAAGGCGCCTATCCCGCGCCCCACTTGCAGCCGGCCAGCACCCTTTGTCATCCACTCTCGCGGAGCTCCCGTTTGCAGCCCAAGGCGAAGGCCAAGCCCACACTCAAGCAAGGCCTCTACGGACCAGCTACTCGTAAGTGCCTAAACTCGGTCTTTAGTTGTATACTTGCTTGAGATTCAATTTGATACGGGGTTGTAATAACGGAGCATAGTCTCCCCCCGCTTGTAATAACGTGGCTTGGCACACCCACACACGTGCACTTTCTTAGTTGTGCACGATTTTGAACACACACGGACCTAATCAGCCCCTAATACATAAATAGATATATATACTTTCATTTTCGAAGGGTTTTTGCTTAAGTTGGGTGCGTTGTCTTTCAATTCAAGCACTCACACACATTGAGCTTTCGCTCTTATTTGAAAGACCCAAGTAAGGGCCGACCTATACTATTTGGGTTTCATTTCATGTCGTGTGAGTAAGTCTTTCAATTCAAGCACTCTCACACACATTGAGCTTTCGCTCTTATTTGAAAGACCCAAGTAAGGGCCGACCTATACTATTTGGGTTTCATTTCATGTCGTGTGAGTAAGTCTTTCAATTCAAGCACTCTCACACACATTGAGCCTTCGCTCTTATTCCCAAGACCTTAGTAAAGGCCTTATTGCAGTTATATTTGGGTTTCATTTATGTCGTGTGTGTAGTACTTCAATTCAAGCACTCTCACACACATTGAGCCTTCGCTCTTACTCCCAAGACCTTAGTCAAGGCCATACTACAATTTATATTTGGGTTTAATTTCATGTCGTGTGTGTAAGTCTTTCAATTCAAGCACGCACCCACATTGAGCCTTCACTCTTATTTGCAAGACCCGAGTAAGGGCTCATATACATAATCTATATACATATCTCCCTTCGGTTATTTCCCTTCGGTTATTTCCCTTCAGTATTGTCTTTACATTTCGGGTTTTCCCTTTGGAGTAGCGTGAGTTTGCATTGCATCTACGCCATACCACGAGGTAGGACACATATTGCATCGAAGCAAGCCCCGCTCGAATTCGCCCATGTAGTGGAGTGTTCATAACACACAAACTAGGTGGCCCGAAAAGGGATAAAAGAAAAGACATAGGCACGTGCAAATCCACGTGATCTAAAACATGCAATCGCATTTTAAAGACCCGAAATAGACACCACGAATCGCTTCATAGACTTTCTCTCCAAAACTCGATTTTTGTAAAGCGTATAGACTGACCCTTGCGCATCGGTGCAAGAAGGTCTGCGATGACAAGAGCTTACTTGCTCACAGTCGCCACATTTAGAAGTCAGTGTTAAAAATATCTTCGCTAGCTTAGGTAAGCTAGCTGGCACGCCCTGTTTGCATACATAGGCCTTAGACACACGAGAGGATCCGCTCCGAGCCCTGAAAAAGGCGAGAGGCGGGGATTTTTCGCGCGTCTACAATGCCTTCCTAGAAGAAAAAAAAAAAAAAGGAAAGGAAAAGCTCAAAAGAGCAGCTTCCGTTAAAATCCCATCTATTTGGAACCCCGGGACGCTTCAGAAGGGACCGCGGGTAATGCTTCCTCAAAAATCTTCATAGCTCATCCTTATGGAGAAAAGGCTCGTTAGGAAAGTCCTAGAGTAAGAATAGGACCTGCTCAATTTGGATCTCATGCTGCTCCCAAGATTAGGTCTTTGTAAAGTAAGGAGGGGAGCTTTGAAATGCTATCCAAAACTTTCCATAAAACCTCTACTGAGTAGTAAGCATCAACATCTAAATGAAGGAAAAGGTGAGAAATTGGAAGTATCATTTTCTAGAAGCTAACAGGAGTTTCCTTTTTGAAAAGATGATTTCCAAAACTCCAAGCATCAAAAAGGCAATCTTAAGGAGTCATCCCATTTGAGGCAGCTACCGTTTATAGGCATGAAATCTCATAACATTTGAAACATGCATACATAAACTGGTAGTCCATAGATCCCATAACATTTGACATGTGCATACATGTACTGGTCGTCCATAGATGCATAAAAGTCAGTTTTGTCTCAGTCCCTCAAATGAAAATCTCCTTATAGTAGTCATTTCAGGAAAAGAGATGTCAGAGAACAAAGGGGATCATATTTTCTCAAGATGTCTCTAAGGAAGAAAAGCAAATGAGTGTTGTCTTCTTTGCCATCATCCAAATAAATTTGGATGATGCCGAAGAGGAGCATCTGTAGACACCCAAAATTTTCTTTTAATTCTTACCTTTTTAGGAAAGTATCCATTTTTGGTAATTTTGGGTTTTCGAAGGAAAAAGGCACTAAACGAGTTTGTTTTGGTACCAAAATTTTATGAAAGCTTTAAAATGATGAAAGAATACTTTCCTTTTTGAAAAATTAGAAATTTTGACAAAATTGGAAAAAAATGACGATTTTGCCCCTGGCATGGAAAAGCTGGATTTCGTTTTCTTAAAAGATTTATGACAAAAAATATGTTGAAAGCTTGCCTTTTGAAAAGATACAAGCATGTATAAGACAATTTGACACCTGAAAAGGCAGGTGGGTGCCCAAAAAGGAGAGCGGGCATCAAAAAGGGAAAGTGAGCTTCCCAAAAAGAAAAGTTCATATTCACAAAGAAATCAGTTGCTCAAGGGAAAAGTTGAGGTTATCAAAGGAAAGAAAAGATGGAAGCAAGAACGATAGCTTCCGAAAAATAAGGTTTGGTATCGAACACCTTTCGTAACATGTCCATGTTATGCTTGGGTGTCAAGGTAATTAGTGTATTGATATGCATCAGTTTTGCATTGTCATATGTTACTGTTAGGTTACTTTTATGTTAAGAACAATGTTAATGTTTTTAACACTCATGAGGGAAATCTAGCGAGCATGATGGTTGGTTTTCAAAAACGTAACATGGGTTACTTAACACTTTCATAATAGGTAGGCACGTAACATGTAACATAACCACTTTCACTGCAAATGTGCAAATAACAGTGGACTGTTTGAATACTCTTATACGTTTGGTATTAGGAGATTCAGTTGGGATCATCATGTGGAACCATCAGTTCCTTAGAAGTGGTTATTTATAGCGTTTTGTTTATGTTATGTGTTCAGTTCCCTCAGGTTAAACTCCTGAGTTAGTCTTGACATAACGAAATTGTTCTCATCAGAATGAATTATGAAGTTCTGCTGTGCTGCAGATGAATCAAATTTTTGTTGTTTAAAATGCTAAGCTGTCATCAGGATCAAACTGTATAGCTGAAGTAGAAAGGGTGAAACAGTGTCAACCATCATGTGAACTGATGGAATACTTGTCTGCTGTTCGAGATGTTGATAATGGCTCCAGTATACCTGTTGATGGTAGCACTGATGGGAATTCACCAACTATTCCTGAAACTTAAATATACTGAGAATACCCTTCACAGTATGAACCGTCTTCTTCAACACTCACTCCGGCTCTACAATAGCTTAAAAGCTGGAAAAACCACTTAGCTCATTTCTAGCAAAATGCCTTACACAGGAAAAACGTCCAGTGGCACCAGAGTTTGCAATAAGCATCACCAGTAATCCTTACAGGAACACAAACCGTCTTCAAAATGTTGAAACTGATTTCCATCCCTCACAATGATTTCCCTGTTTGTGATTTTTGTTGCTAACTTGATGAATGTATGACAATCACCACAAACACGAAGGTTCTTCATTATTTGGATTGGTGTGCCATCAGGTATGCTTAACAGACCATATGTGAGTGCTAATTCCTCACTGTGGTATAAAAGTGTGTTCTCCTTCTGCTCTTCTTCCACATCATGGAGAACAAAATTTGTATCCAGCACATAACCAACTGCTTTCAATTGCTCACACAAGTCCTTTAACTTCAAGTGTATCTCTTTAGTCTGTTCGTGCCTTTCATCTCCTGTTAGGAAAGCATGCACCTTATCCTTGATCTGCATCCAGCTGTAGCCTGGTTCTTTTGTTACTCCTCTGACTTTCATCAACTTTCTTATTTCTCGTACCTCATCCTATATGCCTAAGGAGGCATAAATGTTGGATAACAAGATATAGTTCCCTGAATCATGTGGTTCATAGAGAATCCGGCTATCATCGAGTTCCAGGATACCGTGTCTCTCACAGCCATCTCGTTGAATAGCCGAGAGACATCTTCAATGTTCCTGCACTTTGCATACATTGTGATCAGACCATTTCCAACAAAGGAGTTAGAGTGGCACCCAAGCTTGATTGTGAGTGAATGTATCTGTTTACCAATTCCAAGAGCCACCAGTGTTGCCAGACGCCATTGACATTGAAGACTATACCAACCCACAAATAGAGAAGAGCTGAAGGCGGAGTTGGATATGACTGAATCGCAGTACCAATGGTGGTTTCAGGAACTCACAAGGCAGCTATTGAAACAGAAAATGTAACAGCAGGGAACTATCCAGCGGTCTCTCTTGCAGCAATCGCACATGCCACAACAGTAATCTATGTTGCAGCCAAATCACTTACCAAGTTCAGCTCCCATCGATTTCTACAAGGAACACCACAACAGTAAGGAGGACGTGTACAGCATCCACTTACCAAATAGCACGATGATTGATTTCAGCAAGTGACGGTGGTGATCGACTCAGTGAAGGCAGGTCCATCTATAGCAACGTGAAACAACCAGCTCCACCGGACTAGCTGATCTTCCCTTACTGCCAAATCCAGCACCAACTTACCATGTTGAACCACATCAAGTCTCATCCAATTCCATGCTGGTGGTTGAATTTAGCAACTAACTACAGCAAGCAGTTGCCAGAACCAGCAGCACTTCCCAAATATGATTTTTGCAGCAGAAAGTTGCCAAAAAGCTGCTTTGTCCAGCAAGGAAGTTTACCTTGCCCAATTCTTCACCCAAGAGGCATCCTTTGGCCTATAAAAGGAGCCTCAAGGATGCTGCAAAGGCATCCTCCAGTCACCACAAAGCATCAATCCGGGAAAACCAAGAAAACAGGAACATTCAGTCCAAAAATTTAGAGAAATAGAGAGAGAGAGAAAGGAAGAGAAGAAGGAGAAGAAGGAAGTCCGGCCTGGTTCCGACGTCCGACGATCGTCCGGTGAAGTGCTCCTACGTCCCCTCTCACTCACACAGGTTGGAATTCTTGTACAAATTGGTTTTAATTCCTGAGAATCTGAAAAAGCATAGATTCTAGAAATTTGTACATGAGTCAAGGCTTTGAGCCCATGTTCTTCATTTATATCGATACAAACATGCATGATTCCTTCATAAACGAAATTAAAATCCATGTTTAGATGATTTTCATGATTTATTAGGACTGATACAGGTTGAACTTTGTTCTAGAATCACGTTAGGAACCTTCTGAAATTTTCTGTAAAACTGGTTTCTGAAATTGTCTGTGCACACGTGTCTGATCACGGAATTTTTATAGACAAACGGATAAGCCAATTGCTTCAAAATTTTGCATGAATAATCTAGACATATCAGACATTCTTAGATAAAATTTTGAGGAATTGTTATGAACTTTTGCCTAGCCAATTATATCCGTGAAGATTATACAAAATCCAGATTGCGTTTTACAGAAATAGAACGTTTAGTAACAGACCTCTGTTCTTTTGCCCATATCTCTGCAATCATTGAATTAAATTGGATGAAATTTGATTCTTTGAAAACCTAACATCCGTATCTTTCTAACACAACAAATTTCATCGAAATTGGATGACTAAGCACTGAGATATTTCTGTTTTTCTGAGCTTCTGATCCACAGAAATAGGGTTGTTCTGAATTTTATAACAGTTTCTGATTCTGTATTTAATTCTCAGAAAATAAAGAACTAAATTATAAAATAAAAATATATTCTGATTCTACACATACCTGTCTCTATTTTGTAAAAGTTTTAGAATTTTTGGAGAATCAGAAATATTTTTAAAAATTCAGAGAACAAGCCTCTGAAACTGAACAGGTTCTGCAAATCTAAGAATCTAAAATTTTTCAGAAATCAAGAACTTAAACACAAATCTGAAACTTTGGAAAATCTGGTTTTTCCTTTCTCGAATTAATGGATTCAAACAAATTTCAAGCGTCTAGGCTGACCCTTGAGCACTGGTTTAAGAAGGCCTAAGTCGAAAAGATCTCACTTGTTCACAATCGTTCTAAGAAGTCAGAAAAACATAATTTGTTAGTTTTGGTAAACTAACTGGCACGCTCGCGCAACCCGACGTAGTTCGAGGGTTTGATTTCGAATCCCAAACGATTTGAAATAAAATCATGTCTACAATACCAAGTCTACCCTATACCAAACCCAAGGCCAAAGGCTGGCCGGATTGACTCTACCCTAAACCAAGTTCACTCGAGCCACTTTTGGCTCGAGTTACACAAGCAAACCTAAGGCCAAGGTTGGCCGAACCCTAGAGCAAGTCACTCCTACTCGAGCCACCTTGGCTTGAGTTTCACAAGACCAAAAACCAAAGGCCAAATGCTGGCCGAATCCTAACTCTATCCTATACCTAAACCAAGGCCAAGTATTAGCCGAATCCCCACACTAAAACCATAATCACTCGAGCCAAGGTGGCTCGAGTCATACCTTGCCCAAACCGGCCCCAAGTAGACCCAAACCCATTGTAGCTTGCAGCTCCTGGAACTCCAAGTCTCTCCAAGCTCTCAAGCTCTCCGGCTTCGCTCCCACATGCCCCGGACTCCATAAGAAGAAGGCGGATTCGCCCCTTGTACGATCCTAACTCAAAAGGTTGGAAAGTGTAAGTTGATTTTGACATATATCAAATCCCTTTCTATTTAATTCAATTCGTCATATGGGGTTGTAATAATGGAGCATCGTCTCCTCCCGGATGTAATATATGTGCAAAATACACACACATACACTCGAGCCTTTCCGCTCTTATCTACACACTTTTGCACACAAACGGGCCTCAACAGCCCATAGGATATAGCCCTATTTATATACATTCAGCTGGGTTTTAAGGTTCAAGTCGTGTGAGTTGTCCTTCATTTTATACACTCAAAGCACTCACTCACATTGAGCCTTTCCGCTCTTACGTATATATACGTATTTCCCTTTTAGCTGGGTTTTAAATTTAAGTTGCGTGAGTTGCCTTTCAATTTATACACTCAAAGCACTCACTCACATTAAGCCTTCTCGCTCTTATATATATCTATATCTCCCTTCTGCTGCGTTTTACGATTCAGTTGCGTGTGTTGCATTTCAATTTATACACAACACCCACGCACACATTGAGCCTTTTCGCTCTTAAGATATAGATATATTTAAATTTCTGCAATTTACATTCAAGTCGTGTGAGTTGCATTCACTTTGGGTTTTCCCTTCTGCCAAGTCTTTAAATTTTGGGTTTTACATTCAAAGTTGTGTGAGTTGCATTGCATACTCGCCATACTCGAGCTAGAGTGCATTCCTGCATCGAACAAACCCGAACAAAACGTGCAAACACGCCTAAGTGGTTGAAACTGAAAGACTTAGGGTCACCCAAATCAAAAACTCGCCAAGTGCATGATTTCAAAAGGATTTTCAAACACCTATTTATTCAAAAATCAATTTTTGAGTTTAACTTGTTCAAACGAAGTCTCTAAGCGTACAGACTGACCCTTGCGCATCGGTGCAAGAAGGTCTGCGACGTAAAGATCCCGCTTGCCTACAATCGCCTTTTCAAAAGTCAGATATTTTCAAAACTTACTTCGCTAGTTTGAGTAAGCTAGCTGGCACGCCCTAAAAGCGAACGTAGATTGCAAAAAGATTCGCTCCGGGCCTAAGAAACCCAGAGACGAGGATTTTCCGTGTCTATAGATTTGGCACGCCCGATGGGATCCGGGACTTAAGTAGACTTCAAACAAATAAGTTACACTCAAATTTTCGAAAAAAAAGGGTATTTTCCAAAAAATTGTGCATACTTAGAAAAGTTGCAGAAAATGGAGCGAAAACCAAAATCCTCGTCGAGTAAATCAAAAGAGGTTTCTAAAACAGCCAAAAAACGAGAAGCAATAGCTGATATACAGGCGATTTTCAAAGAAAAAATGGATGTTTTAAGCAAGGAGCTTAAAACCCATAAATCCCATAGCAGCTCTTCTCGGGCGCACAAAGATCGGGAAAAGAAAACCGATCTCAAACTCGACGAAGGATGTGAGGTAAAAGGCCAAAACCCAGAAAGGGGCGAATCCTCCACTCCCACACTTCCAAAATCCTCGTTGAGTAAATCAAAAGAGGTTTTCAAAACAGCCAAAGAACGAGAAATGCTAGCTGATATATGGGAAACTTTCAAAAAAATGGATGTTTTAAGCAAGGAGCTTAAAACCTATAAATCCCATAGCAGCTCTTCTCAGGTGCACAAAGATTGTGAAAAGAAAACCAAATTCAAAATCGATGAAGGAATTGAGGAAAAAGGCCAAAACCCAGAAAGGGGCGGGACTTCCACTCCCACAAATCCGAAATTCGAAAATTCCAAAGAAAATTCGAAAAAAGTTATTTTTGTTTCAAAAAATCAAAAAAATCTTGAAAACTTTCAAAAAGACAAAAAAATTGAAAAATCAAACTTTGCAATTTCGAAAAATTCAAGTGAAATTCCTAAGTCTAGGCGCATACACACAGTGGGACATAAAACCCACACCCCACAAAGAGACGAGAGTGAAAAACAGGTAGGTTTCGAAAAGGAACGCCTCGTGAAACCCCGGGGGCTCAAAACAGAGTTACCCTGGAAAATGGCCTGCTCTCACCATGAAAAGGTAGACAAGCCACAAAGTGGTATGCCTGAAACCCATCATTCTCAAAACTCTTTTCTTCATATAGGGTCATTAGATGCATTGGATAACCCCTCTGCACACACAAACCCATGAAATGTGCCTAAGTTAGAGAATTTTCAAGGTGCGCCAAATATCCCGCACCATCCAAAAGAATTTCAAAAGCAAAAACAAAAACAAACTCAAAAAATGGTAGACATGGAGACCCCTAATGTATGCATCGACATCTTAGGAGCTCATAACCCTGCCATAGAAAAACACACTTCTTCGAGCCTAGTCTTGTACCCTGGAACCAAGATTAGAGCTTTGAAACAAAAAAATCCATCCCTAGGGGCACCACGAGTTGAACCTAGGGAGCAAGTCAAAAAATTCGAGGGAGCAAGCTTCCCTTCCCTCGAAGAAAAATTCTTCCAAATACAGGTTGTGTGGAAGCTCAAGTCTTCCATTACCCTTGTACACGTGCGAAAATCCCCGCCTCTGGCTTCTCAGGGCCTGGAGCGAATCCTCTCGTGTGTCTAAGGCCTATTTATATAAACGGGGTGTGCCAACTAGCTTACCTAAGCTAGCGAAGATATATTTTAAGCTGACTTCTAATCGTGGCGACTGTGAGCAAGTGAGCTCTTGTTGTCGCAGACCTTCTTGCACCGATGCGCAAGGGTCAGTCTATACGCTTTAAAAATCGAGTTTTAGGGTATAGAAAGCCTACAAAGCGGTTCGAGGTGTCTAATTCGGGTCTTTTAGATATGATTGCAGATTTTTAGATCACGTGGATTTGCACGTGCCTAAGTCTTTCTTTTTATCCCTTGATGGGCCTCCTAAGTGTGTGTTATGAACACTCCACTACATGGGGCGATTTTGAGCGGGAGTACGGGGCTTGCTTTGATGCAATATGTGTCCTACCTCGTGGTATGGCGTAGATGCAATGCAAACTCATGCTACTCCAAAAGGGAAAACCCGAATGTAAAGACAATGCCGAAGGGAAATAACCGAAGGAAAATGACCGAAGGGAAATGACTTGTAATGTAAATGCCGAAGGGAGATATGTATATAGGGTATATATGTGCCCTTACATGGGTCTTTGAAAGTAAGAGCGAAGGCTCAATGTGGGTGCGTGCTTGAATTGAAAGACTTACACACACGACATGAAATGAAACCTAAATATAACTTGCAGTATGGCCTTGATTAAGGTCTTGGGAATAAGAGCGAAAGCTCAATGTGTGTGAGTGCTTGAATTGAAGTACTACGCACACAACATGAATTTAAACCCAAATAGTATAACACGACCCTTACTTGGGTCTTTCAATAAGAGCGAAGGCTCAATGTGTGTGAGTGCTTGAATTGAAAGACTTACACACACGACATGAAATGAAAACTCAAATAGTATAGCTCGGCCCTTACTTGGGTCTTTCAAATAAGAGCGAAGGCTCTATGTGTGTGAGTGCTTGAATTGAAAGACTTACACACATGACATGAAATGAAAGCCCAAATAGTATAACACGGCCCTTACTTGGGTCTTTCAAATAAGAGCAAAGGCTCAATGTGTGTGAGTGCTTGAATTGAAAGACTAACACACACGACATGAAATGAAAGCCCAAATAGTATAACACGGCCCTTACTTTTGTCTTTCAAATAAGAGCGAAGGCTCAATGTGTGTGAGTGCTTGAATTGAAAGACTTACACACACGACATGAAATGAAAGCCCAAATAGTATAACATGGCCCTTACTTGGGTCTTTCAAATAAGAGCGAAGGCTCAATGTGTGTGAGTGCTGGAATTGAAAGACTTACACACACGACATGAAATGAAAGCCCAAATAGTATAACACGGCCCTTACTTGGGTCTTTCAAATAAGAGCAAAGGCTCAATGTGTGTGAGTGCTTGAATTGAAAGACAACACACCCAACTTAAGCAAAAACCCTACGAAAATTAAAGTATATATATATATATATATATATATATATATTAGGGGCTGATTAGGCCCGTGTGTGTTCAAAATCGTGCACAACTAAGAGAGTGCACGTGTGTGGGTGTGCCAAGCCACGTTATTACAAGCGGGGGGAGACTATGCTCCGTTATTACAACCCCGTATCAAATTGAATCTTAAGCAAGTATACAACTAAGGACCGAGTTAGGCACTTACTAATAGCTGGTCCGAAGAAGCCTTGCTTGAGCGCGGGCTTGGCCTTCGCCTTGGGCTGCAAAAGGGAGCTCCGCGAAGTTGAACGGCAAGGGGAGGTGCTGGCCGGATGTCTTTGATGCGCGGAAGAGGCGCCTTGAAGATGGCCGGCTGCTAAGGATGGGCTGGCTTTGGTGTGTTGGGCTAAAATACCTAAGTAGGGTCACTAAGGGAGTATGGCACTAAGGGAAGGGAACTAGCTAGGGGAAGGATATGGCTGGCGGATGGCTGGCCGAATGAAAGGGTGATAGTCGGTTGAAGTGGCCGACTAAGGGTGCTTGGTGGCGGCAAGTGGCTGGTATTAGGTTGATATGGTGGTGGTTTAGGTGGTTGAGAGTGGAGAGGGAGTGGAGAAGAGGTGAGATGGAGTATGGGATACTAACCGGCGATGATGGGAGGCGGCGGGTGGTTGAGGAGCAGCCGGGTGTGGATAGGTTGGCTGGTTTGGCCGGATGAAGAGGATGGCGATGTGGACCTCGGCTGGAGTGGTGGTGGTGCTCGGCTGGGAGGTAGTGGCGCAGGTGGTGGCTGGCTGTGGGGGAAGTGGAGCAAGATGGGAGTCGGTTGGGCTGGAGAGTGGAGGACCCGAGATAGATCCTTGGAGCTTGAAGATGGGCCAAACCCGCCCCAAGGGGGGGGGGGGGGGGGGGGGGGTTATATAGGGTTGCAAGAGGCGGTGGGGGCTGGTTTTGGGGTAGTGGTTAGGTGGTTTAGGTAGGGTGGTGTGGTGATAAGGTGGGCTGGAAAGGGTAGGGCCAGATATTTTAAAAGGGGTTTGGGTAGGTTGTGTGCTAGGGGTGGTTTAGAGGTTTAGGGTTTAGCTAGGTGGGTTGGTTTTAGGGTGAGGTTTAGTGAGGTAGGTTAGGTGATTAGGCTAGGATTAGGCTAGGTTTAGGGAAATTAACCTAGGTTTAGGGAAGGATTAGGGAAGTGGGTTAGGTGATTAGGTTAGGATTAGGCCGGGATTAGGGAAGTGGGTTAGGTGATTAGGCTCAGATTAGGACCGGATTAGGGTAGAAGGCTAGGATTAGGTGTTTTTAGTTAGGATTAGGTGAAGGAGCTCCCTTTGCATGACCCATGGACCATAACCACATCATGTTGGTGCAGCCCTAGGTTAGGTTTTGGCTAATTACAAGCTTAAACCCACTTAATTAGTCTAACCCACATGATTAACCCCAAACTTGACACACAAGTCAAGCTTAATTACAACACACACTTGATCTTATCCTCCCCCACTCTCTCTCATGCCCATAATCCCACATGAAATTCAAGTGGGCCCCACCCCCATTTATGAGAGGGTGATGTGGGCCATGGATATGGATATTGGATTGGATTTTTGAATCCAAATCCAAATCTAAGTCCATACATGGGTTTGGATTGGGATCTGGATATATATGGTCCAGATCCAATCCAAACTGAACTCTGACTCCTTCGAGCTGTGTTCGAAATGAACGGTTTGTGCGGGGCTTGATAGTATCAGTACTCCGTCTGCATTGGGTCTTCGCCAACATGATCGTCCGCCTCTATTTTCGCCTTTCGGAGGTGACTTCAAATGATGTTTTGATGATAACAGGGTCTTGGACGTTCGAGATCCTGGGGGTGTGGATTTGATACGAGAGTTGCTGTGCCGGGCTCGACATGTGCTCCGGTTTCGGGCTCTCCTTAGCTTTCCTAGTCCTGTCTGGATGAGGCCAAGCTGCTTCGGGGTTCCAAAACATGTTTCAAAAGGTTTTCAAAACCATATCACATATTTTTGAAATATAAAGTTTAAAACATATATACAGGTTTGTCTGGAAGGCTCCTGGGTTTCCAGACTCAAAATGGCCCTTTGGGACTGCTTTTATAAAACCAGAAGGATTTGAGAAATTCGTGGGATTTCAGGGTGTTTACAGATGCCCCTCTTTGGCCTTGTCCAAATTGATTTGGATAAGGGCAAAGATGACAAACACCCCTTTTAATGTCCCCCTAGATCTAACCACGAAGAATATGGGATCGTCCCAATTTTTAGCAAAATCTCAATTTACAAACTCTAGTAGGAGGAGATATCACGCCAAAGGGATTAATACTACGGAATCTGGTCCTAAATGGGATCATGTTTATGCAAGTGCCATGCGTGGAATGCATATGCATGACATGGGTGTGGTGCCAAGAGTGGTGACCTCCCAGAGACCAGATGGGGTCGAACTCTAGAGACTTACAAGGCCTATGCTGTTCGATGTTCAATTTTTCAAAACTTATTTACAAAATTATTTACAAAAGGGACAACTGTCTTGAGTCTCGATCCTAAGGATCTCGAGCTCTTCGTGTTTGCCCTTGTTTGAATCTTAACACTCGCTTATCTAGCGGAGATTTTATAAGAAAACAAGCTTCATTTCAAATTCCTACGCCTTACTCGAAACGTCGAATTCTCAAACAAGATAAAATTCAAGTAAGTAAATCCTATTTTTACTTTAGGATCCCTCGAAACGAACCATGCTTTAGCTTGGGATAAGCTAGGGATGGGAAAGAGATACCACGGT
The DNA here is from genome assembly GCA_036023115.1 of Brasenia schreberi. NCBI lineage: Eukaryota > Viridiplantae > Streptophyta > Magnoliopsida > Nymphaeales > Cabombaceae > Brasenia > Brasenia schreberi. Next base: position 12,736,217 of record JAYKKT010000088.1, read on the forward strand.
CCCTTCTGAAGTGTCCCGTGGTTTAAGGCATAGAAGGCGGAAAATTGCTCTTTTTGAGCTTTTTGGCCTCTTTTTCCTTTTTCCATAGAGGGTCTCCCTTTGGGAGTATTTTTTCTTTAATCCCTCTTTTTCACAAGAGATTCGATTTTTCTTTGGAAATCTGGTTTCTTTCTTTTGAAAAGAGACTTTGAATGAGAAATTCCCTTTTGTTTTGGGCCTTTGTTTTCCTTTTTGGAAAGAGAAGAGAAGAGGGGAGGACTTATCCCAAGCCTACACTCGATCCATTCCAGATCAGCCTATTTAGAAATAGCACGTACCACTGGCAAGTATCTTGCTATGTTGAACTAGGCCTTTCTTTGTAAGAAGAAGGATTTTGAAATGCAACCACGATTTTGAAAACTCCACTTTTTTCACAAGTGCGAATTCTCTCACTTAGGTTCACACGAGTTTGCCTTTGCACCTTGTTCACATGTCTCAGGGCAGCTATCCCCTTTTAAATTTTCGAAAACTGGAATTTAATCCAAATCCTATACATGATACTTCTTTAAGTATTGAATATTGATAGGATCTGCTAAATTCCTACCTCCTACATCGGTCAACCAATATGAATTGTTCGTAGTGGTTGCTCGTACAACATAGGGTCCATCCCAGTTGGAGCGCCACTTGCCTAGGGGGTGTGGGCCACGATGGTGGATGGTTTTTAAGACCAGATCTCCCACTTCAAAGTGGCGAGGTCTCATGTGTTTGCTATAATGTCGGGCTATCCTTTGCCGGTATGCACGAGCATGATCCATGGCAAGGAGTCGCCTCTCATCTAGCAAATCTAGTTCGGCCATCCTAGCATGCTGAAGCGTCTCTAGGGGGAGGTCGAGTGCTATGGATGTATGAAATGAATGCAGTTGGGTATGGATGGGAAGAATGGCGTTTGTGCCATAGACCAATTCGAATGGTGTGGCATTCATGGGAGTCCGGATGGAAGTCCTATAAGCCCATAAGGCTTCATCCAGCTTCTCGTGCCACGTCCTACCCTTCTCTAAGGTTTTCTCAATAATACTAATGAGAGTCTTGTTTGTGGCTTCGGCTTGGCCGTTGCCTTGAGGGTAGTAGGGCGAGGAGAAGTGGTGAGTTATGCCATACGTGTTGCACAACTTAACCATCCGCTCATTCTTGAATGGGGTACCATTATCAGACACAAGGTCTCGTGGAACCCCAAATTGAGCCAAGATATTCCTCCGGATGAAAGCCACCACATGTTGCCCCATTACATTGGTTAGGGAAACGGCTTCCACCCACTTGGAGAAATACTCCGTGGCTGCTAAAATAAATCGATGCCCATTCGAGGCCTTTGGAAATATTGGGCCTATGATGTCAAATGCCCACATGGTAAATGGCCAGGGGCTGACCACGGAATGCAATGCAGATGAAGGGATATGAATGGCGTGCCCATGCACTTGACACGGATGACACTTCCTAACATGATCGTGACAATCCTTTTTCAGGGTGGACCAAAAATAGCCCCCTCTAAGTATTTTCATTGCCATCATGTTGGCATTAAGATGACCTCCACATTCTCCATCGTGGAACTCATGCATTACTATCCTAGCCTCCTCTAGGTCAATACACCTAAGCAGAATGCCGGTAAAACTCTTTTTGTATAAGACCCCACCCAGAATGGTGTATCGGGTCGAAATCTTACGAATGAATGCCTTATCTTTGGATGTGGCATCCTTGGTGAATCCCCCATTTTCTAAAAATTATTTTATGTCATAGAACCAGGGTTTTTCAATAGACTCTGGGTTGTTTTGGCAAATATCCAAGTCGTGTGTGGATGGATGGGGCGCATGCCATATTTCCAAAGATCTGGTCCCTGAAATGGGATCGACCTTCAAGGCTGAACCCAAGGAGGAGAGGGCATCGGCGATGCCATTGTCCTCTCTTCCTACGTGTGTGAGCTTACACGACTGGAAGGATTGGACCAATCGAGTGGCCAACTCGTGATATGGAAGTAGTTTCTCATTACGTACTTGCCAAATTTTTAAAACCTGGTTTATGACAAGGAGCGAATCTCCAAAAGACCTCAATGCACGATGCCCCTAGAGTTTTCGAAATCCTTAAGCCTTGTATGAGTGCTTCATACTCAGCTACGTTGTTGGAACATTCGAAATCTAAGCGGACTGCTATGGGAATCTCGCCCTTTTCAGGGGAGATTAGGATGATCCCAGCGCCAGCCCCTTGTTGGTTTCGTGCCCCGTCGAAGTGCATCTTCCACACTTGGTTTTCGAAAGAATTTGCCAAAATGTGGTTTTGAAAATGGTTTTGCAATATGCCTTTATCAGGCATTTCGATAAGAGTGGGATATGCGTCCTCTAAGGGGAATTCAACCACGTAATCTACTAGGGCTTGCCCCTTAATGGAGATCTGGTGATGGTATTTCAGGTCATATTCCATTAGAAGGAGTTGCCATTTGCCCAATCTACCCGTGAGAATGGGTTTTTCGAACAAGTGCTTGATTGGATCAAGCTTGGACACTATCCAGATCTCATGATCTAGGAAATAGTGTTTGAACTTCTGGCAGGCCCAGACTAGGGCCAAGCACGTCTTCTCCATGGCTTGATAATTTCGTTCATAAGCCAAGAGAGTTTTCAAAATATAGTAGATGGCATACTCCTTATGGGTGTCATCCTCGTATTGAGCCAACAGGGCTCCTAAAGCATTTACATGCACGGAGATGTATAATAAAAGCAGTTTTCCGTGTTTTGGAGGATTCAAAACGGGGGGATTAACCAAGTATGCCTTCAATCTCTCGAAGGACTTTTGGCATTCGTCATCCCATAAGAATTTCGTACCCTTCCTCAACAGTTTGTTGAAGGGTTCGCATCTAGTTGCCAGATTCGATATGAATCGGCGCACAGATTGTAATCGACCCTGGAGGCTACGGATTTGGGTGAGATTGGAGGGTGGAGCCATGTCTATGATGGCTCGACACTTAGAGGGGTCGACTTCTATTCCCCTTTGGCTCACCATAAAGCCTAGAAGCTTCCCTGATTCTACCCCGAACACACATTTTTGAGGGTTTAGCTTTACTTTGTAAAGCCTAAGCCTTTCGAAAATTTTTTGTAAACATTCGATATGGGTGCATCGGGTTTTGGATTTTGCCAAGAGATCATCTACATACACTTCTACAAGCTCATGAATTTGATCATGGAAGATCATGTTCATGGCTCGTTGGTATGTTGCGCCGGCATTTTTCAAACCAAAGGGCATGACTGTATAGCAGTACGTGCCCCATGGGGTTGTGAAGGCAGTCTTACCCTGATCTCGTGGACTTAGTTTGATTTGATTATAGCCTGAATAGCCATCCATGAATGAAAACATTTCATGATTTGCAGTACTATCGACTATCAAATCTATGTTTGGTAAAGGATAATTATCCTTTGGAGTGGCTTTATTCAGGTTTCTAAAATCGATGCATATTCGAATTTTCCCATTGGTTTTTCGAACCACAACGATATTTGACAACCAATCAAAATACGCAATGGGTTTTATAAATCCGGCTTTTAGCAGATCTTCTAAACCCTCTTTGACTTGTGTGTGTACATTCGGGTGTATTTTCCTAAGCTTCTGCTTTATGGGTTTTACACCTGCATCTAAGGGAAGACGATGCTCGACTATGCTGGGATCTATGCCCGGCATGTCTTCATACGTCCATGCAAACACATCTAAATAGGTTCGTAGAAATGCAATGAATGCTAACCTTTCAGTTTCATGCAAGCATGCGCCTATTTTGATGGTTTTGGGATTGGAATCATCCCCTAGGTTCACCTCTATGAAATGTCCTCCTACTGATTGGGAAGGTCTTTCAAAATCGAGAATTCTATGAAATTCTGGGAGCTCAGAAGTGGGATCTTCCTCAAGGGGATCCACTTCTGGGCTTTGATCATTCTCGTGGGCTATAGACCCGAGGGAACTTGATGCATGGTTTTCAAAATGACCTGGTTTTGTACTTGGATTTTCGAGTGATTTCGAAATTTTTGGTCTGGCTGTGCAGACGACGTTTCTTTCGAAATCCTTTTCTTTTGCCAAAGTCTTACCAGGAGCAACTATGTACAAAATCTTTTTGGTATTTTCCAAATTTTTGATTTTTTTTGGCTTTTGTAAAACAAGAACTTTGGGAACTATACAAAGCACTCTTTTTTCGAGTTTTTGTTTTTCCATTGTTTTTGGTTTTTCTTGTTTTTCGATTTTTTTTTATTTTAAGTTTTTCAAATGTTTTTGATATTTTTAGAAAAAGGGATCTTCCGTCATACCTACAAAGGGAAAACACTATGGGTTAGACTCGGAATAGGAGGTCTAAACCGTAGGTCTCTTCTAAGACAGGCTCCGGGGCACCCTTGACCCAAGTGGTCACAAGGGGTGGCTCCGGCGGTATTTGGGGAGTATAGCCGATCCCATATCGGCTTGGGTTGGCCCTAGGCAGGATGGGCTCTAGGAGACCCTGGTTTTGCGCCCCTAGACTCTTGTAGGGCGTGTAGCCCATGTTCAACAACATGTTCCACGACTTTTTGTTTTTTGAAAAAGTTGGATATAAGTCGTGGTCCTGGAACATGCTATCGTCCATATTAGGCTCGTATGGCCTCTTGTCCTGGGGCTTTGGAAATAGGGAACGCTTGGGTTTTCCTAAGAGGATTAAAGTCGGGAGGGGGCCTGCTTTGGGCGGCCCCTTCACACATACAACCTTCCTAGGGTTGTTCAACACGAGCCGAGGTGGCTCAACCATAATTTGCCCCAGGTTAGCCTCATGGGCCTGGGAGCTTGATAAACAAGGGGAGTTTATGATCCCCTGAAGCTGTGGGTGACTCTCACCTAGGATCACTACGACCTGGTCCCTAAAAGGGATCTTGACACACCTGTGGAAGGTGGATGGCACAGCGCACAAACTGTGTATCCAGGGTCTTCCAAGCAACAGGTTATAATGGGGGTGGATGTCCAAGACATGGAACACCCCCTTGTGTTCGATCCCTCCCGTTTCCATTGGGAGTTCGATGGATCCTAAAGGTCTAGACGCATTCCCATCGTATCCAGTGATAACGATGGGACTTGGGTTCACTGAAGTCAAGGTGACTCCGATTTTGTACGCCACATGAAGTGGAAGGATGTTGAGCCCTCCTCCACCATCGACTAGGCACCTGTCCAGAGAGTGGTTGTTTAGAACCACCTCGATATGCAGGGCCTGGTTATGGGTTTCGTAGGGTCTATCTACATCATCTTCCGAAAAAGTGATGGGCGATTCTGCTCCTAATAAAGCCACTTGGGCAGACAAGGATTTCGGACTTATGTTCGAATCAACCTTGGCCCTTTCTAGAATTTTCTCTAATACAAGTCTATGCCTAGGCGAGGTTTTTATAAGCTCTAGGATAGACATGTGAATAGGAATCTTTGAAAGGTGGTTTTCGAAATCATAAGGATTTAGGATGACTTTGTCCTTATCTGCTTTTGGCAGGCCACTAGGGATACATGCTTTTGAGGGGCCAGGCACACTGACCACCTTTTGAGCACCTTGAAGGTGCGGGGGTTGATAGATCCTCCCGACTTCCACCACGACCAGCCTAGGGTTCGCGCTAAACTTGGCTCTAAGGATGAGCTGAGGAGAACCTTGGATTTTAAAAACTGGTTTTACCGGGGTTTCCATTTTTGGTGGTCCCCGAATGACGACTTGGGTGGGCTTCTTGTATAATACAGGGATGGGCGCACAAGTAGGTCTACCAGGTTCTGTTTTTGCGCTAGTTCCTTGGAAATGGTGAGGGTACATACCTCCTTTCCTTTCCCACTGCCACTGGCGTGTTTGGGAAAGGGTTCTTTGAAGATAGCTTGAGGTGGCTCAGGTTCCGCAGTGACCTAGAGCCGGCCTTCTGCTATCAAGTTCTCAATTTTATTTAAGAGAGAGAAGCAGCGTTTGGTATCATGGCCTTTGAGCCGATGATACTTACAAAATCGGTTTAAATACCCCCCCTTGGACGTGACTCCTTCGGGGATTTCAGGGAGTTCGATCATGCCCTGGGCAAGTAAGAGGTCTAGGACCTCCGACACAGGTTGCCCCAGCGGAGTATACTCCCATTTTCTAATTTTTCAAAATTTTTAGTAGTGCCCGCCATGCCTGGATCCACCCGGACATTGGCGATTTTATGGGGCTTTGCCCCTTTGTCCGTCGTGGGCAGCCCATATGTGATGGGCTTTTCCAAACGGGTTTTTGGAATGACACTTCCTTTCCATAAGTGATCGTATGTCCCTTTTCGCAAGTTGGTTTCGAAAAGGGAGGCTTTTTTGATCAACTTATGGAAAGTTGAAATCTCATGGAGCGAGAGAAGGGTTTTTAACTCGCTTTTAAAATTATCCAGGATGAGCATTACTGCGCATCCTTCAGATATGGGCTCTCGCACTTGGCCCAAAAGTGACCTCCATCTTATAATGAAGGCATGCACGTCTTCGTTCATGCCTTGCTTTGTATCCCTTAAGGTATTCAGGGTTGGCGTGACTTCTACGTTGTGTGCAAATCTTTGCATGAAGCAGTTCGCTAACTCTTCAAAAGTAGCGAACTAGCTTAAGTCGTAGGAAGCCAGCCATTTGGCAGTTGTGCCTTTAAGGGATAGAGGGAACCAATACACCCATTTCATCGAGTCCTTTTTCTTCTTATGGGCTCGACATGAGAAAAGCTGCAAGTGAGACCTAGGGTCTCCCATGCCATCATACCGATGGAAGTTCGGTATTTCATCATCACTGTCTGTTTCGTAGTCCATAGGAAGGAAATCAGACAGGGCGTAGCTTCTTTTCTCTTTATTATACCCTTTTAGCAACTGCTGTAGGGCTTTACGATCCTTTTGTGTGAAGGACTCGTGGTATTGGTTGCCTTCCATTACGGAGGCCTCTTTTTGCTTGCGAGGTTTTTTAGATTTCTTTTTAGGCCTTTGTTCACCGTTCGATGAACATGAATCACCTACTTCAGCCTCTTGGCTGAGAGCATCGATTTTGGCCTCAAACTCCCTTCTCAAGTCCTCGATTTCATCTAGTTTTATTTTGTTTTTGAAAATCCTCCTAGAGTGAGAACTTGATGCGCATGAGCCTTGGCTCGACACTTCACTTGGATTGGATTTTGACATGCTTTTCAAGCTTTTTCAAAATATCCTAAGTACAAGTAAAGAAAAACAAGTTAAAACGACACCTTTTTAAAATTTTTGCAAGACTTCTACAAGCAAACTCGATTTTTGAAAAGGCTCAGTTCCCACCGGGCGTGCCAATCTCTGTAGACGCGCGAAAATCCCCGCCTCTTTGCCTTTTTCAGGGCTTGGAGCGGATCCTCTCGTGTGTCTAAGGCCTATGTATGCAAACAGGGCGTGCCAGCTAGCTTACCTAAGCTAGCGAAGATATTTTTAACACTGACTTCTAAACGTGGCGACTGTGAGCAAGTAAGCTCTTGTCGTCGCAGACCTTCTTGCACCGATGCACAAGGGTCAGTCTGTACGCTTTGCAAAAATCGAGTTTTTGGAGAGAAAGTCTACGAAGCGGTTCGAGGTATCTATTTCGGTCTTTAAAATGCGATTGCATGTTTTAGATCATGTGGATTTGCACGTGCCTAAGTCTTTTCTTTTATCCCTTTTCGGGCCACCTAGTTTGTGTGTTATGAACACTCCACTATGTGGGCGAATTCGAGCGGGGCTTGCTTTGATGCAATATGCGTCCTACCTCGTGGTATGGCGTAGATGTAATGCAAACTCACGCTACTCCAAAGGGAAAACCCGAAATGTAAAGACAATACTGAAGGGAAATGACTGAAGGGAAATAACCGAAGGGAAATAACCGAAGGGAGATATGTATATAGATTATGTATATGAGCCCTTACTCGGGTCTTGCAAATAAGAGCGAAGGCTCAATGTGGGTGCGTGCTTGAATTGAAAGACTTACACACACGACATGAAATTAAACCCAAATATAAATTGCAGTATGGCCTTGACTAAGGTCTTGGGAGTAAGAGCGAAGGCTCAATGTGTGTGAAAGTGCTTGAATTGAAGTACTACACACACGACATAAATGAAACCCAAATATAACTGCAATAAGGCCTTTACTAAGGTCTTGGGAGTAAGAGCGAAGGCTCAATGTGTGTGAAAGTGCTTGAATTGAAAGACTTACTCACACGACATGAAATGAAACCCAAATAGTATAGGTCGACCCTTACTTGGGTCTTTCAAATAAGAGCGAAAAATCAATGTGTGTGAGTGCTTGAATTGAAAGACTTACTCACACGACAGGAAATGAAACCCAAATAGTATAGGTCGGCCCTTACTTGGGTCTTTCAAATAAGAGCGAAAGCTCAATGTGTGTGAGTGCTTGAATTGAAAGACTTACTCACACGACAGGAAATGAAACCCAAATAGTATAGGTCGGCCCTTACTTGGTTCTTTCAAATAAGAGCGAAAGCTCAATGTGTGTGAGTGCTTGAATTGAAAGACAACGTACCCAACTTAAGCAAATCCCTTCGAAAATGAAAATATATATATATTTATGTATTAGGGGCTGATTAGGCCCGTGTGTGTTCAAAATCGTGCACGACTAAGAGAGTGCACGTGTGTGGGTGTGCCAAGCCACGTTATTACAAGCGGGGGGAGACTATGCTCCGTTATTACAACCCCGTATCAAATTGAATCTCAAGCAAGTATACAACTAAGGACCGAGTTTAGGCACTTACGAGTAGTTGGTCCGTAGAGGCCTTGCTTGAGCGTGGGCTTGGGCTTCGCCTTGGGCTGCAAACGGGAGCTCCGCGAGGATAGGTGACCAAGGGTGCTGGCCGGCTGCAAGTGGGGTGCGGGATAGGCGCCTCGAAGGTGGCCGGCTGCAAATGGGTGTCGCCTCGATGTGGGGGGTTAAAGGGGCTGGACCAAGTGAGTGTTTAGGGTCACTAGGAGAGTCGAGGGTTTAGGGAAGGTGGACCTAAAAGGGGAGTTTATGGGAAGGCCGAATGGGAGTCCTATAGGGTGGAAGAAATGGTTGGCCGGGTGCAAATGGGATGGTTAGGTAGTGGCCGGTAGTTTAGGTTGTGTTAGGTTCGGCTAAGTTAAAAGGGTGGTGACAAAGGCTGAGATGATGATAGGGTGGGTGGCTAGGAGTGGAGAGGTAGTAGAGAAGGGTTTAGGTAGAGTTAGAGAAGGCTTACTGAATGGGGAGAGGCGATGGATGAAGAGAGAAGCAGCCGGATGTGGGAGCTTGGCTGGTTCGGTTGGGTGAAGGTGGTGGCGTCCGGCTGGGTGAGGTGGTGGTGGATGGAAGAGAGAAGGTGGCGGTGCAGGTAGAGCTGGTGGAGGAGGTGCAGAGTGGTCCCGGCTGGGCTGGTGAGGGATGGTCCCGGCTGGGTGAGGTGAGGGCCTCTAGCTAGGAAAGCCCGCCCCCAAGGGGGGGGGGTTTAAATAGGGGATGGGTAGGTCGGTTAGGGCTGGGCTTGGGGTAGTGGTTAGGTGGTTTAGGTAGGGTGGTATGTAGATAAGGTGGGCTGGAAAGGGTTGGGCCAGATATTTTGAAAACTAGGGGTTTGGGTAGATTGTGGGCTAGGGGTGGTTTAGGGGTTTAGGGCTAGGTTAGGTGGTTGGGTTTTAGGGTGAGGTTTAGTAAGCTAGGTTAGGTGATTAGGCTAGGTTTAGGCTAGGATTAGGGAAATTAATCTAGGTTTAGGGAAGGATTAGGGAAATGGGTTAGGTGATTAGGTTGGGATTAGGACGGGATTAGGAAAGTGGGTTAGGTGATTAGGTTCAGATTAGGGGTGGATTAGGGGGGTAGGCTTGGATTAGGTGTTTTGGGTTAGGTTTAGGTGAAGGAGCTCCCTTTGCATGGCCCATAGACCTTGTCCACCTCATGTTGGTGCAGCCCTAGGTTAGGTCTTAGCTAATTACAAGCTTAATCCCACTCAATTAGGTTAACCCACATGATTAACCCCAAACTTGACACACAAGTCAAGCTTAATTACAACACTCTTGATATTTTTCATCCCCACTCTCTCTCATGCCCAATATCCCACGTGAATTTCAAGTGGGCCCCACCTCCATTTATGAGGAGGTGATGTGGGCCATGGATATGGATATTGGATTGGATCTCTGGATCCAAATCCAAATCCAAGTCCACATATGGGTTTGGATTGGGATCTGGATATATATGGTCCAGATCCAATCCAAACTGAACTCTGACTCCTTCGAGCTGGGTTCGAAACGGACGATTTGTGCGGGGCCTGACAGCATCAGTGCTCCGTCTGCGTTGGGTCTTCGCCAACATGGTCGTCCGCCTCCGTTTCTGCCTTCCGGAGATGACTTCAAATGCTATTTTGATAAGAACAGGGTCTTGGACGTTCGAGATCCTGGGGGTGTGAATCAGATACCAGAGTTGCTGTGCCGGGCTCGACGTGTGCTCCGGTTCCAGGCTCTTCTTAGCTCTCCTGGTCTTGTCTTGATCGGGCCAAGATATTTCGGGGTTTCAAAACATGTTTTAAAAGGTTTTCAAAAGCCATATCATATGTTTTTTGAAAGATAAAGTTTAAAACATATATACAGGAGTGTCTGGAAGGCTCTTGGGTTTCCAGACTCAAAATGGCCCTTTGGGGCTGCTTGTATAAAACCAGGTTGTTTTTGAAGAAATTCGTGGGATTTCGGGGTGTTTACAATCTCTTAGTAAAATAAAAAACCCGAAACTTACATTTGGAAACTTTGCAAAAGGTTTTTGAAAGACTTAGGATTTATAAAGTGAAATTGAACCCTCAAAAATGTGTTTTTGGAGTGGAATCAGGGAAACTTCTAGGGTTTATGGTCAGCCAAAGAGGTATAGAGGTCGACCCTTCTAAATGTCGAGCCATCATAGACATGCCTCCACCTTGTAATTTGACCCAGATTCGAAGTCTCCAAGGACGACTTCAAGCAATTCGAAGATTTATCTCCAACTTAGCCACGAGATGTGAGCCTTTCAACAAACTCCTAAGGAAAGGGGTTAGGTTTGATTGGGATAGTGATTGTCAAAACGCTTTTGAAAGACTAAAATCATATTTGACAAACCCTCCCGTTTTGAAACCTCCAAAACCAGGAAAACCCTTGTTACTTTACATTTCCATTCATGAGAATGCATTGGGAGCTTTGCTGGCTCAATATGAAAATGATAGTCTTAAAGAATATGCTATTTACTATATTTCAAAAACTCTGTTGGCATATGAAGGAAAATATCCAGCCATGGAGAAGACGTGTTTAGCTTTGGTATGGGCTTGCCAAAAGTTTAGGCACTATTTCCTAGATCATGAGATCTGGATAGTATCTAAACTAGACCCTATCAAACATCTTTTCGAAAAACCTATCTTAACAGGTAGGCTCGGTAAATGGCAGCTTCTTTTGATGGAATATGATTTAAAATTCCATCACCAAAGTTCTATCAAGGGGCAGGCCTTGGCCGACCATGTTGCTGACTTACCTTTGAAAGATACGTATTCCATACATGACAAAATGCTCGATGAAGGCATCTTTTCCCATGACTTTCAAAAACATATTTTATCAAATCATTTCAATAATAACCAAGTATGGAAAATGTATTTTGATGGGTCAAGAAATCAACATGGAGCAGGTGTGGGAATCTTGCTCATATCCCCTAAAAAGGTAGAGATCCCAATGGCTTTCCGATTAGATTTTTCATGTACCAATAATGTGGCTGAATATGAAGCACTCATACAAGGCCTAAAAGTCTTGAAAAATCTAGGGGCATCACGAGTGGAAATTTTTGGAGATTCCATGCTTGTTATAAATCAAGTTTCAAAAATTTGGCAGGTTAAGAATGAGAAGTTGACTCCCTACTTTGAATTAGCCATCCAATTGGTTAGCTCTTTCCAAGAATGCACACTCACTCACATAGGCAGGGAGGATAATAGTGTGGCAGACGCCCTGTCATCACTAGGATCTTCCATAAAAATAGACCCCTTTACGGGAGCTAGGTTTTTAGAAATCGTCCACCTGCCTAACCCATCCACACACAGTTTTGAAACCTACCAAAATGACCAAAATAGCAATGAAAAACCCTGGTTTTATGATATTAGAAACTTTTTAGAAAATGGAAGTTTTCCTGATTTTGCTTCCCCTAAAGATAAGATTTTTATAAGGAAAGTTTCAACCCGATATGTTATCTTGGGAGGTGTCCTTTATAAGAAAAGTTTCACTGGGATTTTGTTGAGGTGTATAGGTGACAAAGAGGCTAAGGTAATCATGCATGAATTCCACGATGGGGAATGTGGAGGTCATGTCAATGCTAATATGATGGCAATGAAAATACTTAGAGCAAGGTATTTCTGGTCCACACTAAAGCAGGATTGTCACCAACATGTTAGGAAGTGTCACCAATGTTAGGTACATGGGAACGCCATCCATATCCCATCATCAGCATTGCATTCAGTCGTGAGTCCATGGCCCTTCACCATGTGGGCATTTGACATCATAGGACCCATCTCACCCGTTGCCTCAAACGGGCATAGATTCATTTTAGGAGCAACAGAATATTTTTCTAAATGGGTTGAAGCTACTTCCTTGGCTAACGTCCAAGGGCAACAAGTAGTGGCATTCATTAAGAAAAATATACTTACTAGATTTGGAATCCCAAGGGATTTGGTTTCAGATAATGGCACTCCCTTTAAGAATGAAAAAGTCGAGAAATTATGTAGAACCTATGGGATTACCCAGCATTTTTCATCACCCTACTATCCCTAAGGTAACGGTCAAGCCGAAGATACCAATAAGACCCTCATAAGCATAATAGAAAAGACCTTAGAGAAGGGCAGGGCATGGCATGAGAAATTAGATGAGGCTCTGTGGGCTTATAGGACATCCATTCGCACGCCCACAAACACTACACCATTTGAATTAGTTTATGGTACAAGTGCCATATTACCCATCCATGCCAAACTGCATTCATACCGTACTGCTTTAGCATTGGACCTACCTATAGAAACTCTACAAGAAGCCAGGTTGGCCGAGCTTGACCTTATTGATGAAAAAAGACTTCTTGCCATGAATCATGCATATGCATATAGGCAAAGGATAGCTAGGCACTATGAAAAACACATGAAAGCTCGCGATTTCAAGGTAGGAGACCTAGTCCTGAAAATCATCCATCATAGAGGCCCACATCCACTAGGAAAATGGCGACCCAAATGGGATGGCCCTTATGTCATAAGAGGAGCAACTTCTAATAATGCCTATTGGTTGGTTGATGCAGAAGGAAAGAATCTGGCAGATCCCATCAATGCCCAATATTTGAAAAGGTATTACATCTAAAATCCCCCTTATTTCCATTTGAAAAAAGAAAAAAATGTTTCCAAAAACAAAAAGGGAGGATTGGAGAATCTCCTCTAAATTTCTAGGAAAGTATACAGAAGATGGATTACCCAATCCCAAGTTAGGACGCTGGTGTGATATAAAAGGTAGAGTTTCAAAAACATTTCCTGGTGATGTTCCAAAGATCTTTGACTTGCCATACGAAACCTAGTTTTGAAAGAGCAGGATATTTTCAAATGACAGGTGCTATTAGGAAATAGGATGTTCCTATTCAAGTCAATAATCCAAAAGGATGAGTTGTTTCCCATTCAATATCCCTGAGGAGAGGAAAAGGTCAAAAGTTGAAAAAAAAAAGGGAAGGAAACAAAAACCCCCAATATAGAGGCATGTAAACACCCCGAAATCCCACTGTAAACACCCCGAAATCCCACGAATTCCTTAAAACAAACCTGGTTTTGTACAAGCAGCCCCAAAGGGCCATTTTGAGTTTGGAAACCCAGGAGCCTTCCAGACAACCCTGTACATATGTTTTAAACTTTATATTTCAAAAACATATAATATGGCTTTTGAAAACCTTCTAAAACACGTTTTTGAAACCCCGAAGTGGCTTGGCCCGATCAAGACAGGACCAGGAGAGCTAAGAAGAGCCCGGAACCGGAGCACATGTCGAGCCCGGCGCAGCAACTCTTGTATCTGATTCACATCCCAGGATCTCGAACGTCCAAGACCCTGTTCTTATCAAAATAGCATTTGAAGTCATCTCCGGAAGGCAGAAACGGAGGCGGACGACTATGTTGGCGAAGACCCAACGCACACGGAGTACTGATGCTTCAGGCCCCGCACGAATCGTCCGTTTCGAACCCAGCTCGAAGGAGTCAGAGTTCAGTTTGGATTGGATCTGGACCATATATATCCAGATTCCAATCCAAACCCATATGTGGACTTGGATTTGGATTTGGATCCAGAGATCCAATCCAATATCCATATCCATGGCCCACATCACCTTCTCATAAATGGAGGTGGGGCCCACTTGAAATTCACGTGGGATATTGGACATGAGAGAGTGTGGGGTTGAAAAATATCAAGAGTGTTGTATTAAGCTTGACTTGTGTGTCAAGTTTGGGTTTAATCATGTGGGTTAGCCTAATTGAGTGGGTTTAAGCTTGTAATTAGCTAAAACCTAACCTAGGGCTGCACCAACATGGGGTGATCAAGGTCTATGGGCCATGCTAAGGGAGCTCCTTCACCTAAACCTAGCCCAAAATGCCTAAACCTAGCCTAAACCCCTAATCTGAACCTAATCACCTAACCCACTTCCCTAATCCCGTCCTAATCCCAACCAAATCACCTAACCCACTTCCCTAATCCTTCCCTAAACCTAGATTAATTTCCCTAATCCTAGCCTAAACCTAGCCTAATCACCTAACCTAGCTCACTAAACCTCACCCTAAAGCCCAACCACCTAACCTAGCCCTAAACCCCTAAACCACCCCTAGCCCACGATTTACCCAAACCCCTAGTTTTAAAATATCTGGCCCAACCCCTTCCAGCCCACTGTAGACGCGCGAAAATCCCCGCCTCTTTGCCCCTTTCGCGGCTTGGAGTGGATCTTAGCGTGCGTCTAAGGCCTAGATATACAAACAGGGCGTGCCAGCTAGCTTACTTAAGCTAGCGAAGATATATTAACACTGACTTCTAAACGTGGCGACTGTGAGCAAGTGAGCTCTTGTCGTCGCAGACCTTCTTGCACCGATGCGCAAGGGTCAGTCTGTACGCTTTTGCAAAAATCGAGTTTTAGGGAGAAAGTCTACGAAACGATTCGAGGTGTCTATTTCGGGTCTTTAAGATGCGATTGCATGTTTTAGATCACGTGGATTTGCACGTGCCTAAGTCTTTTTCTTTTATCCCTTTTTGGGTCGCCTAGTTTGTGTGTTATGAACACTCCACTACATGGGCGAATTCGAGCGGGGGTTGCTTCGATGCAATATGCGTCCTACCTCGTGGTATGGCGTAGATGCAATGCAAACTCACGCTACTCCAAAGGGAAAACCCGAAATGTAAAGACAATGCTGAAGGGAAATAACAGAAGGGAAATAACCGAAGGGAAATAACCGAAGGGAAATAACCGAAGGGAGATACGTATATATCTTATGTATATGAGCCCTTACTCGGGTCTTGCAAATAAGAGCGAAGGCTCAATGTGGGTGCGTGCTTGAATTGAAAGACTTACACACACGACATGAAATTAAACCCAAATATAAATTGCAGTATGGCCTTGACTAAGGTCTTGGGAGTAAGAGCGAAGGCTCAATGTGTGTGAGAGTGCTTGAATTGAAGTACTACACACACGACATAAATGAAACCCAAATATAACTGCAATAAGGCCTTTACTAAGGTCTTGGGAGTAAGAGCGAAGGCTCAATGTGTGTGAAAGTGCTTGAATTGAAAGACTTACTCACACGACAAGAAATGAAACCCAAATAGTATAGGTCGGCCCTTACTTGGGTCTTTCAAATAAGAGCGAAAGCTCAATGTGTGTGAGAGTGTCTAAATTGAAAGACTTACTCACACGACATGAAATGAAACCCAAATAGTATAGGTCGGCCCTTACTTGGGTCTTTCAAATAAGAGCGAAAGCTCAATGTGTGTGAGAGTGTTTAAATTGAAAGACAACGCACCCAACTTAAACAAAACCCTTCGGAAATGAAATATATACGTATACTTATATATTAGGGGCTGATTAGGCCCGTGTGTGTGCAAAATTGTGCACGACTAAGAGAGTGCACGTGTGTGGTTGTGCCAAGCCACGTTATTACAAGCGGGGGGAGACTATGCTCCGTTATTACAACCCCGTATCAAATTGAATTTCAAGCAAGTGTATGATTAAAGACCGAGTTTAGAAACTTACAAGTAGCTGGTCCGTAGAGGTCTTGCTTGAGCGTGGCCTTGGCTTTGGGCTGCAAACGGGAGCTCCGCGAAGGTATGTGCTCAAGGGTGCTGGTCGGCTGCAAATGGGGCGCGGGATGGACGCCTCGAAGGGGACCGGTGGCAAGTAGGCGGCGCCTCCAAGTAGGGAGTTTAGAGTGGCTGACTAAGTGGGTCTTAGGGTCACTAGGGAAGTTAGGGACTTAGGGAAACTGGACCTAAAAGGTGAGCTAGTGGGAAGGCCAAAGAGGACACCTAGGGGGGGGGGTTGGCCGAATGGGAGGTGGTGGCTAAGTAGTGGCCAGCCACTTGGGTTGTCCTAGGTTCGGCTAGGCTTAGGTGGTGGCGGCAAAGGTGCTGAGCTAAAGGGGAGATGGGTGGCTAAGAGTGGAGAGGTGATAGAGAGTGGCTTTGAGGGAGTTAGGGGGACTTACCGAATGGGGAGGAGTGGCGGATGGAGTGGGAGAGTGGCGGGCAGGTAGCTGTCGGCTGGTGGAGTTGGGGGAAGATGGTGGTGTCCGGCTGGGGGGCAGTGGTGGTGGACGGAAGAGGGAAGGTGGCGGAGCAGGTGGCGGCTGGTGGAGGAGCTGGAGCTGCTGGGAAGACGGATGAGAGATGGGAGAAGGAGAGGGCCCGGCTGGGTGGTGGAGTGGTTCCCACTTGGAAAACCCGCCCACAATGAGGGGGGTTTAAATAGGGGATGGGTAGGTCGGTTAGGGCTGGGTTGTGGGCCCACCTTATCTACATACCACCCTACCTAAACCACCTAACCACTACCCACAGCCCAGCCCTAACCGACCTACCCATCCCCTATTTAAACCCCCCTCCTTGTGGGCGGGTTTTCCAAGTGGGAACCACCCTCTCACCCAGCCGGGCCCTCTCCTTCTCCCTTCTCTCACCCAGCCGGGACCACTCCCCACCTCTGCCTGCTCCACCAGCCGCCACCTGCTCCGCCACCTTCCCTCTTCCATCCACTACCACCACCCCTCAGCCGGACGCCATCACCTCCAACCAACCAAACCAGCCGACAGCCACCTGCCCGCCACCTTCCCACTTCATCTGCCACCTCTCCCCATTCGGTAAGTACCCCAAACTCCCTCAAAGCCCCTCTCTACCACCTCTCCATTCTTAGCCACCCATCCTACCTTCATCTCAGCCCTTTTGCCGCCACCACCTAAACCTAGCCGAACCTAGTATAACCCAAGTTGCTGGCCACTACCTAGCCATCATCTCCCATTCGGCCAACTCCCCTAGGTGTCCTATTCGGCCTTCCCACTAGCTCACCTTTTGGGTCCAGTTTCCCTAAGTACCCAACTCCCCTAGTGATCCTAATACCCACTTATTCAGCCATTTTAAACCCCCCCTACTTGGAGGCGCCATCTACCTGCCACCGGTCCCCTTCGAGGCGTCTATCCCGCGCCCCACTTGCAGCCGGCCAGCACCCTTGATCACCTACCTTCGCGGAGCTCCCACTTGCAGCCCAAGGCCAAGCCCACGCTCAAGCAAGACCTCTACGGACCAGCTACTCGTAAGTGTCTAAACTCGGTCCTTAGTTGTATACTTGCTTGAGATTCAATTTGATACGGGGTTGTAATAACGGAGCGTAGTCTCCCCCCGCATGTAATAACGTGGCTTGGCACAACCACACACGTGCACCCTCTTAGTCGTGCACGATTTTTAACACACGGGCCTAATCAGCCCCTAATATATAAGTGGATATATATACTTTCATTTTCGAAGGGTTTTGTTTAAGTTGGGTGCGTTGTCTTTCAATTCACACACTCACACACATTGAGCTTTCGCTCTTAGTTGAAAGACCCAAGTAAGGGCCGACCTATACTATTTGGGTTTCATTTCTTGTCGTGTGAGTAAGTCTTTCAATTCAAGCACACTCACACACATTGAGCTTTCGCTCTTAGTTGAAAGACCCAAGTAAGGGCCGACCTATACTATTTGGGTTTAATTTCATGTCGTGTGAGTAAGTCTTTCAATTCAAGCACTTTCACACACATTGAGCCTTCGCTCTTACTCCCAAGACCTTAGTAAAGGCCTTATTGCAGTTATATTTGGGTTTCATTCATGTCGTGTGTGTAGTACTTCAATTCAAGCACTCTCACACACATTGAGCCTTCGCTCTTACTCCCAAGACCTTAGTCAAGGCCATACTGCAATTTATATTTGGGTTTAATTTTATGTCGTGTGTGTAAGTCTTTCAATTCAAGCACGCACCCACATTGAGCCTTCGCTCTTATTTGCAAGACCCGAGTAAGGGCTCATATACATAAGGTATATACATATCTCCCTTCGGTTATTTCCCTTCGGTTATTTCCCTTCGGTTATTTCCTTTCGGTTATTTCCCTTCTGTTATTTCCCTTCAGTATTGTCTTTACATTTCGGGTTTTCCCTTTGGAGTAGCGTGAGTTTGCATTGCATCTACGCCATACCACGAGGTAGGACGCATATTGCATCAAAGCAAGCCCCGCTCGAATTCGCCCATGTAGTGGAGTGTTCATAACACACAAACTAGGTGGCCCGAAAAGGGATAAAAGAAAAGACTTAGGCACGTACAAATCCACGTGATCTAAAATATGCAATCGCATCTTAAAGACCCGAAATAGACACCTTGAACCACTTCGTGGACTTTCTCCCCAAAACTCGATTTTTGCAAAAGCGTACAGACTGACCCTTGCGCATCGGTGCAAGAAGGTCTGCGACGACAAGAGCTTACTTGCTCACAGTCGCCACGTTTAGAAGTCAGTGTTAAATATATCTTCGCTAGCTTAAGTAAGCTAGTTGGCACGCCCTATTTGTATACATAGGCCTTAGACACACGATAAGATCCACTCCGAGCCTCGAAAGAGGCGAAGAGGCGGGGATTTTTCGCGCGTCTACAGAGATTGGCACGCCCGGTGGGACGTGAGCCTTTTCAGAAATCGAGTTTACTTGTAGACATCTTGTGAAAATTTTGTAAAAAGGTGTCGTTTTAACTTGTTTTCTTTGCTTGTACTTAGGAAATTTTGAAAAAGCTTGAAAAGCATGTCAAAATCCAATCCAAGTGAAGTGTCGAGCCAAGGCTCATGCGCATCAAGTTCTCACTCTAGGAGGATTTTCAAAAACAAAATAAAACTAGATGAAATCGAGGACTTAAGAAGGGAGTTTGAGGCCAAAATCGATGCTCTCAGCCAAGAGGCTGAAGTAGGCGACTCATGTTCATCGAACGGTGAACAAAGGCCTAAAAAGAAATTTGAAAAACCTCGCAAGCAAAAAGAGGCCTCCGTAATGGAAGGCAACCAATACCATGAGTCCTTCACACAAAAGGACCGTAAAGCCCTACAGCAGCTGCTGAAAGGGCAGAATAAAGAGAAAAGAAGCTACGCCCTGTCTGATTTCCTTCCTATGGATTACGAAACAAACAGTGACGATGAAATACCGAACTTCCATCGGTATGATGGCATGGGAGACCCTAGGTCTCACTTGCAGCTTTTCTCACGTCGAGCCCATAAGAAGAAAAAGGACTCGATGAAATGGGTGTATTGGTTCCCTCTACCCCTTAAAGGCATAGCTGCCAAATGGCTGGCTTCCTACGACTTAAGCCAGTTCGCTACTTTTGAAGAGTTAGCGAACTGCTTCATGCAAAGGTTTGCACACAACGTGGAAGTCACGCCAACCCTGAATACCTTAAGGGATACAAAGCAAGGCATGAACGAAGACGTACATGCCTTCATTATAAGGTGGAGGTCGCTTTTAGGCCAAGTGCGAGAGCCTATATCCGAAGGATGCGCAGTAATGCTCAGCCTGGATAATTTCAAAAGCGAGTTAAAAACCCTTCTCTCGCTCCATGAGATTTCAACTTTCCATAAGTTGATCAAAAAGGCCTCCCTTTTCGAAACCAACTTGCGAAAAGGGACATACGACCACTTATGGAAAGGAAGTGCCGTTCCAAAAACCCGTTTGGAAAAGCCCATCGCATATGGGCTGCCCACGACGGACAAAGGGGCAAAGCCCCACAAAATCGCCAATGTCCGGGTGGATCCAGGCATGGCAGGCACTTCTAAAAATTTTGAAAAAATAGAAAATAAGAGAGAACGCAATTTTTCAAAACTAATTGAAAAACGGGAGTACACTCCGCTGGGGCAACCTGTGTCGGAGGTCCTAGACCTCTTACTTGCCCAGGGCATGATCGAACTCCCTGAAATCCCCGAAGGAGTCACGTCCAAAGGGGGGTATTTAAACCGATTTTGCAAGTATCATCGGCTCAAAGGCCATGATACCAAACGGTGCTTCTCTCTTCTAAATAAAATTGAGAACTTGATAGCGGAGGGCCGGCTCTAGGTCACTGCGGAACCTGAGCCACCTCAAGCTATCTTCAAGGAACCCTTTCCCAAACACGCCAGTGGCAGTGGGAAAGGAAAGGAGGTATGTACCCTCACCATTTCCAAGGAACTAGCGCAAAAGCCCGAACCTGGTTGACCTGCTTGTGCGCCCATCCTTGTATTATACAAGAGGCCCGCCCAAGTCGTCATTCGGGGACCACCAAAAGTGGAAACCCCGGCAAAGCCAGTTTTTAAAATCCAAGGTTCTCCTCAGCTCATCCTTAGAGCCAAGTCTAGCGCAAACCCTAGGCTGGTCGTGGGGGAAGTCACTAGATCCGGGAGGATCTACCAACCCCCGCACCTTCAAGGTGCTCAAAGGTGGTCAGTGTGCCTGGCCCCTCAAAAGCATGTATCCCTAGTGGTCTGCCAAAAGCAGATAAGGACAAAATCGTCCTAAATCCTTATGATTTCGAAAACCACCTTTCAAAGATTCCTATTCACATGTCTATTCTAGAGCTTATCAAAACCTCGCCTAGGCATAGACTTGTCTTAGAGAAAATTCTAGAAAGGGCCAAGGTTGATTCGAACATAAGTCCGGAATCCTTGTCTGCCCAAGTGGCTTTATTAGGAGCAAAATCGCCCATCACCTTTTCGGAAGATGATGTAGATAGACCCTACGAAACCCATAACCAGGCCCTGCATATCGAGGTGGTTCTAAACAACCACTCTCTGGACAGGTGCCTAGTCGATGGTGGAGGAGGGCTCAACATCCTTCCACTTCACGTGGCGTACAAAATCGGAGTCACCTTGACTTCAGTAAACCCAAGCCCCATCGTTATCACTGGATATGATGGGAATGCGTCTAGACCTTTAGGATCCATCGAACTCCCAATGGAAACGGGAGGGATCGAACACACGGGGGTGTTCCATGTCTTGGACATCCACCCCCATTATAACCTGTTGCTGGGAAGACCCTAGATACACAGTTTGTGCGCTGTGCCATCCACCTTCCACAGGTGTGTCAAGATCCCTTTTAGGGACCAGGTCGTAGTGATCCTAGGTGAGAGTCACCCACAGCTTCAGGGGATCATAAACTCCTCTTGTTTATCGAGCTCCCAGGCCCATGAGGCTAACCTGGGGCAAATTATGGTTGAGCCACCTCGGCTCGTATTGAACAACCCTAGGAAGGTTGTATGTGTGAAGGGGCCGCCCAAAGCAGGCCCCCTCCCGACTCTAATCCTCCTAGGAAAACCCAAACGTTCCCTATTTCCAAAACCCCTGGACAAAAGGCCATACGAGCCTAATATGGACGATAGCATATTCCAGGACCATGACTTATATCCCATCTTTTCAAAAAACAAAAGGTCGTGGAACATGTTATTGAACATGGGCTACACGCCCTACAAAAGTCTAGGGGCACAAAACCAGGGTCTCCTAGAGCCCATCCTTCCTAGGGCCAACCCAAGCCGATATGGGATCGGCTATACTCCCCGAATACCGCCGGAGCCACCCCCTGTGACCACTTGGGTCAAGGGTGCCCCGGAGCCTGCCTTAGAAGAGACCTACGATTTAGACCTCCTATTCCGAGCCTAACCCGTAGTGTTTTCCCTTTGTAGGTATGACGGAAGATCCCTTTTTCTAAAAATACCAAAAACATTTGAAAACTTAAAATCAAAAAAATCGAAAAACAAGAAAAACCAAAAACAATGGAAAAACAAAAACTCGAAAAAAGTGTGCTTTGTATAGTTCCCAAAGTTCTTGTTTTACAAAAACCCAAAAAAATCAAAAATTTGGAAAATACCAAAAAGATTTTGTACATAGCTGCTCCTGGTAGGCCTTTGGCAAAAGAAAAGGATTTCGAAAGAAGTGTCGTCTGCATAGCCAGACCAAAAATTTCGAAGTCACTTGAAAATCCAAGTACAAAACCAGGTTATTTTGAAAACCACGCATCAAGTTCCCTCGGGTCTATATCCCACGAGAATGATCAAAGCCCAGAAGTGGATCCCCTTGAGGAAGATCCCACTTCTGAGCTCCCAGAATTTCATAGGATTCTCGATTTTGAAAGACCTTCCCAATCAGTAGGAGGAGATTTCATAGAGGTGAACCTAGGGGATGATTTCATTCCCAAAACCATCAAAATAGGCGCATGCTTGCATGAAACTGAAAAGTTAGCATTCATTGCATTTCTACGAACCTATTTAGATGTGTTTGCATGGACGTATGAAGACATGCTGGGCATAGATCCCAGCATAGTCGAGCATCGTCTTCCCTTAGATGCAGGTGTAAAACCCATAAAGCAGAAGCTTAGGAAAATACACCCGAATGTACACACGCAAGTCAAAGAGGGTTTAGAAGATTTGCTAAAAGCCGGATTTATAAAACCCATTGCGTATTCTGATTGGTTGTCAAATATCGTTGTAGTTCGAAAAACCAATGGGAAAATTCGAATATGCATCGATTTCAGAAACCTGAATAAAGCTACTCCAAAGGATAATTATCCTTTACCAAACATAGATTTGATAGTCGATAGTACTGCAAATCATGAAATGTTTTCATTCATGGATGGTTATTCAGGCTATAATCAAATCAAACTAAGCCCACAAGATCAGGGTAAGACCGCCTTCACAACCCCATGGGGCACGTACTGCTATACAGTTGTAAACACCCCAAATCTTCTATTTTTCAAAAACTCTCGAAACACCAAAAAGCTCATTTGAGCCAAAACGACGACCTGTTTTGAAATGTGAAAACAGGTACAGAAGGCAAAAGAAGACCCTAGGCCCGAAGAGGATTCAAGCCCAGAGCTTCAGAAGCCACTCCCTGATAAAAAAACAAAAGAAAGCAGAGCCCATTTGATGAAAAGCTCAACGGAGTCCAGAACGGCGAAACGGAGTCCGAACGACAAAGTTGGGGAAAACCCAGCACCAGACGGAGCGCTGATGAAGCCAGTGCCCGCACAGATCGTTCGCCTCGAGAAGCCAAGAAGGACTGTCCGAAGAAATTTTGATTTGGATCTGGACCATATATATCCAGATCCAAATCCATGTAATGAATAGTGTTTGGATTTGGGCCAATCCAAATAGTGTTTGGGTCGATCCAAATAGTGTTTGGATTTGGATTGGATCCAAATAGTGTTTGGATTGGATCGGATCTGGATCAAAATATCCAGATCCGTATCCATAAAAATATTGGGTTTGGATCGGATACAGATCTCAAAATATCCGAGATCCAATATCCAGATCCAAATAGTGTTTGGATTTGGGTATGGATCCAAACCCCAAACCCAAACCCAAATCCAAGACCCACCTCAAATCTCTATAAATAGAGGTGAGGGGGTCCATGTAAAGGGTTCATGCAAATATTTGGGAGGAGAGAGAGGGAGTGATAGACCTAGCCATGTGGGCTCATTGGGTGAGGTGGGTTCAAGCCATGTGGGCTAAGTGGGTCTAGACCAAGTGGCTGCAACCAAGGTGGGCTGGACCAAGTGGCTGCAACCGTGGAGACGTGGGCTCAAGCCAAGAAGGATCGGCTCCAAGAGGTAAACCTAACCCCAACCTAGCCTAGGTTCGAACCTACCTAACCCTAACTGAACCTAACCCTAACTGAACCAACCTAACCCTAACTGAACCCTAACTGAACCAACCTAACCCTAACTGAACCCTAACTAGACCTAACCTAACCCCAACCGCCTCAAACCATCCCTAACAAACCCCAACAACTTCACCCCGGCCGGCCGTGAGCAACCAGCGCCTGCCGCGCGCCCTGAGTCCTGCCGCGCGCCCCTGTTGCCTGCCGCGCCACGCGCCACAGCGCTCCCTGCTGCCTGCCGCGCGCCCCCTCGCCTGCCTGCACGCCCCGCGCCGCAGCGCGTCCTGCGCCACAGCGCGCCCCGCGTCACCGCAGCCGTCCCGCGCGCCAGACGCCTCCCTGCGCCCCAGCGCGCCTAGCGCCAGGCGCCCGTCTGCTGCGCCAGGCGCCAGACGCCTCCCTGCCGCCCTGTCCACCTTCCTGCCGCCCTGTCCACCTTCCTGCCGACCCAACCTGCACCCTGGCCGTGACCTGCACCCTAGCACAGACCCTAGGACAGACCCTACACAGCCCCCATCTTGGCCGAACCTTAGTTCCCCTAAGACCCTAATCGTGCCCCATAGAACCTCCCTCAAAGCCCCCTAGGATAACCCCCTCTTGGCTGCCCAAGGTGAACCGTGAGCCCACGTGCAAGCAAGTTGAACATGGACCAGCTATTTGTAAGTGTCTAAACTTGGTCTATTACATTAACTTGCTTTATATTCAATTAAATTTTGATACGGGGTTGTAGTAAAGGAGCTTCGTCTCCCCCCGATTGTAATAACGTGGTTTGACACACCCACACACACGCGCACTTGAGCCTTTCCGCTCTTAGTCGTACACTTTTTGCACACACACGGGCCTAACAAGCCCTTAATATATAGTTATATTTATATATTTTAAGTCAAGGGGTTTTTAATTAAGTCGTGTGTGTTGTCTTTCCATTTTCCACACGCACACACATTGAGCCTTCGCTCTTACTCCCAAGACCTTAGTAAAGGCCTTATTGCAGTTATATTTGGGTTTCATTTATGTCGTGTGCGTAGTACTTCAATTCTACACTCACACACATTGAGCTTTCGCTCTTACTCCCAAGACCTTAGTCAAGGCATACTGCAATTTATATTTGGGTTTTATTTCATGTCGTGTGTGTAAGTCTTTCAATTCAAGCACGCACACACATTGAGCCTTCGCTCTTATTTACAAGACCCAAGTAAGGGCCCCTACATATACTCTATATAAAGTATTTCTTTCGGCTACGTCTTTAAGATTCGGGTTTTAAGGTTCAAGTCGTGTGCGTTGTCTTTCAATATATACACGACACACACTTACACAATTGAGCCTTTCCGCTCTTAAGATATAGCCATATTTCCCCTTCCGCTATTTACTTTACAAGTCATTTCCCTTCGGCTATTTACTTTACAAGTCATTTCCCTTCGGCAATTTCCCTTCGGCATTGTCTTTTAAATTCGGGTTTTCCCTTTGGAGTAGCGTGAGTTTGCATTGCATCTACGCCATACCACGAGGTAGGACGCATATTGCATCGAAGCAAGCCCCGTACTCCCGCTCAAATTCGCCCCATGTAGTGGAGTGTTCATAACACACACCTAGGTGGCCCATAAAGGGATAAAAAGAAAGACTTAGGCACGTGCAAATCCACGTGATCTAAAATCTGAGAATCGAACAAACCCGAATCAAATCGTGCAAGACTTAGGCTATTTCGATGCACGCCCATCGTGCCTAAGTAGATTAAAATTTGAAAGACTTAGGGTCGTCCAACCCTTACAAAGTCAAAATCGCTCAAATGCATGGTTTTCAAATGGTTTTAAAACACTTCTTCATTCAAAATATATTTTGAGTTAAACTTGTTTCAAAACGAAGTCTCTAAGCGTACAGACTGACCCTTGCGCATCGGTGCAAGAAGGTCTGCGACGTAAAAATCCCGCTTGCCTACAATCGCCTTTCAAAAGTCAGATTGTTTTCAAAACATACTTTGCTAGTTAAAGTAAACTAGCTGGCACGCCCATAAAGCGAAGTAGATTGCGAAAAGGTTCACTTCAGGCCTAAGAACCCGTAAGTGAAAATTTTCGGTGTCTACAGATTTGGCACGCCCGGTGGGACCCGGGACTTAAGCAGACTTCAAACAAACGAGTTATACTCAAATTTTCGAAAAAAAGAGTGTTTTTCAAAAATCGTGCATACTTAGGAAAATTGCATGAAAATGGATAGAAAGCTACAAAAATCTTCGTTGAGTAAACTAAAAGAGGTTTTCAAATCAGATAAAGCCCAAAGAGAGCTCGATGAGATTGAAAAAATATTTCAAAAGATGGATGCTTTAAGCAAGGAGCTTAAAGCCCATCGAACACATAGCAGCTCTTCGAGGGCACATACAGATCGTGAATTGAAAACCGATCTCAAACTCAACGAAGGATTGGAGATTAGAGACAAATCCCGGCAAAGGGATAAGTCGTCCACTCCTACAACTTCAAGCTTTTCAAAATCCATAGAAAAACCAAAAAAAGATTGTTCTATTTCAAAAAACCAAAAAAATCTTGAAAATTTGGAAAAAGACCAAAAAATTGAAAAACAAAATTTTGGAATTTCGAAAACTTCAAGTAAAAGTCCTAATTCTAGGCACACACATACAGTGGGACATGAAGTCCACACCCTACAAAGGAACGAGAGTGAAAAACAGGAAGGTTTCGAAAGGAAACGCCTCGTTAAACCCCGGGGGCTCAAAACAGAGTTACCCGGAAAATCGGCTTGCTCTCACCCTGAAAAGGTAGACAAGCCACAAAGAGGTATGCCTGAAACCCATCCTTCTCAAGACTCTCTTCTTCATGTAGGGTCATCAGATGCATTGGATAACCCCTTTGCACACACAAACCCACAAACTGTGCCAAAACTTGAGGATTTTCAAGGTGCGCCAACTGTCGCGCACCATTCAAAGGAATTTCAAAAACAAAAAGAAGTTCCGAAAATGGTAGACATGGAGACCCCTAATGCATGCATCGACATCTTAGGAGCTCATAACCCTACCATAGAAAAACCCACTTCTTCGAGCCTAGTCCTGTGCCCTGGAGCCAAGGCTATGGCTTTGAAACAAAAAAATCAATCCCTAGGGGCACCACGAGTTGAACCTAGGGACCAAGTCAAAAACTTCAAGGGACCTTGCATGGCTCCCCTTGAAGTAAATTTTTCCCAAAATAGGGTATGGAACCATAAGTTTTCCATAACCCTGCTATGTCCAAAACTCCTCAAGGAACCAAGCTTGGCTTTCCTTGAGGGCAAAGTCTCCCAAACCAGGTTTGTATGAAAGCCCAAGTCTTCCATCACCCCGGAATCCAAACTCCCGATATCCAAAAGGGTATATGTCCCCAACATAGACGATTCCATGTTCCAAGACCATGATTTATACCAAAACTTTTCGAAAAGCAAAAAGTCTTGGAACATGATTCTGAATATGGGATATAAACCCTACGCGGGCCTGGGAACCCGAAACCAAGGTAGGCTTGAGCCTGTCCTACCTAAGACCAATAGGGAACGATATGGACTGGGCTACAGCCCACCCATACCACCAGAGCCGCCACCTAAGACCATCTGGGTCAAGGGTGCCTTGTAGAACCTCTAAAACCGAAACCCATGTCTTAGACCTATCTGATTAGAGTCTGATTCATGAATGTTTTCTTTGAAGGTTCAATGGAAGATCCCTACTTTTGAAAAAGACAAAAAAAAAAAAAGTTGAAAACTCTCAAAATCTCAAAAACATTTGGAAAAATGAAAATTACAAAAAGAAATTTATTTCCAAAAGCCTTTGGCCATGTACAAAGCCCATTTTCGAAAAATTGTAAAAATGCTTTCGAAAATTTTATATACTCCCTGAAACCAAGTGTGCAAAAAGCTGGTCCTATCTACCCTTTTGCCTAGAGCTTTTTCAAAAATGAAAAGCTCGAGAATCACCAAAGCAAGGAGGAATAAACACCTCCAAGCTTCCTGAACTTCGCAAAAATCCTTAACTTATGGAAAATTGGGGATTTTTAGAAATAAGTTAACCCATAGTGTGTGCATAAGCATCATGCATTACACTTTGAAATCATTCATATGCATCGAGTCTAGACATCATTCTAGAAATCGAATTCAGGGTTTTGCAAAATCAAAGGGGCAATAAGAGTCGACCCCCTAAGTATCGAGCCTTCATAGGCATGTCTCCATACAAATCAAAAAAACACCTTCAAGGCAAATTTTAAAAAAGGAAATGAGAATCTTGAAAAAGGGTTACACATTTCACAAAAACCTTTCATGGCTTTGAAAAGAAAGATTTTCTTCAACCTCTGGTTTATATAAAAACCTTGATTGTGTTAGGATAAAGAACATGAATCTCACGATGAAATATGGAGACCATGTCAAAACTAAAACCTGATGGCCATGACGATCACTTAGGGCTGGTTATGTTTCCCATCCTTGAGCAAAAAGTATCATGATCATGTTAGGAAAACCATGGAAGTGCATGGACATGAACATACCATTGTCCATCCAAAATCCCTTTGAAAAACCATGGCCCTTCACCATATGGCCATGCGAAATTCCCATCAAGCTAGGGGCATTTTTAAACACAGCCCCTAGACACTTTCCATGGATAAGTGAACGCATCTCCTTCATGATTTGTGAGATACATTTCATGTGTTCATGGTTGCATAAAAACATGTATTTCCATTTTAAAATCACATGGAGTGCATAGCATGCATCATATCACCCCGAAGAAAGCCCAAAATTATGGGAAACTCGAGTAGGAATGTCCCCATGTCTTCGAAAGGGCAACAAAAGTTAGAAATTTGTTGATATTGTGGGTAGAAATTAGCAAAACCCCGAAAATGCCCGAATATTCAAAAGGGTTTATGTTGAATTCTTTTTCAAAAGGATTTTTGAAAAAAATCGAACTCCTTTGAAACTTCTTGAAAGAAGGATCGAAGTAGATTGTATAAACCCGAATGGAGGAATCTATACTTTTCGAAAAGTAGAGTCTTCCAAAAATGAATTGGCTATATTTCAAAGAACCCTGGCTTACAAGATTAAGCCTTGTTCAAAATATCAAAATATTTTCGAATAGCAGATGCTATTAAGAAATAGGACGATCTCGTTTGAATCGAGTAACCAAAGGGATAAGCCCTCCCCCATCCTACTTTCTCTCCGAAAAGGAAAATTGGCTATTTTCAAAAGAAAGAGAAAAAAATCGAGAATACAAAAACTCCTCCGGAAGTGGTCTTCCCTTCATAAACAGGGAATACAAAAACTCCTCCGAAAGAGGTCTTCTCGTTCAAAAGAAAAAGGAGATATAAAAACACTCCTCCCAAAGAGGTCTTCCCTTCATAAACAGGGAATACAAAAACTCCTCCAAAGAGCTGCTCTCCTTTAAAGAAAAGAGGGATTAATGAAAAAATACTCCCAAAGGGAGACCCTCTATGAAAAAGAAACAAAAAGCCAAAGCTCCAAAGAGCGATTTTCCGATTCTTTGCCTAAAACCACGGGACGCTTCAGAAGGGACCGTGGTATCTCTTTCCCATATCCCTACGGCTTATCCCCGAGGAAAAAGATTCAAATTTGCGAAAATCCTAAAGTACGAATAAAATCGGCTTATTTGGATTTCATTTTGTTTGAGAACTCGACTCGGTTTTGTAGGAAATGGAACTTTGAAATGTTTTCCAAGTTTTCCTACCCAAAAACCTCTATTGAGTAGCAGGTATTGAAACCCGAATGAAGGGAAGTATGAAAAATGGAAGTCCTTTTCGATACAAGTTAAAAGGAGTTCCTTTTCAAAAAGAAATTTTCGAAAAACCCACGAATGTCAAAAAGACATGGGTAAAAACCTGCTCGGAGCAACCAGCCTCAAAAGGCTCTCTTCGGGCTCAAAAACCAAAAATAAAATTTTTCTCATGCATGCATTCAAAGAGTCATTCGTGCATGATCATACATATAGGGAAATAGCTAGGAAAAGCCCCTTTTGCTAAAAATCCCCACCTGTGGAAAAAGAAAACAGGGTTTTTGCGAAATAAATGGTGTATTCTCGAGAAAATTTGAGAGAACGGGGTGTTTCTTCTTTGCCATTATCCAAATACATTTGGATAATGCCAAAGAGGGGCATCTGTAAACACCCCAAATCTTCTATTTTTCAAAAACTCTCGAAACACCAAAAAGCTCATTTGAGCCAAAACGACGACCTGTTTTGAAATGTGAAAACAGGTACAGAAGGCAAAAGAAGACCCTAGGCCCGAAGAGGATTCAAGCCCAGAGCTTCAGAAGCCACTCCCTGATAAAAAAACAAAAGAAAGCAGAGCCCATTTGATGAAAAGCTCAACGGAGTCCAGAACGGCGAAACGGAGTCCGAACGACAAAGTTGGGGAAAACCCAGCACCAGACGGAGCGCTGATGAAGCCAGTGCCCGCACAGATCGTTCGCCTCGAGAAGCCAAGAAGGACTGTCCGAAGAAATTTTGATTTGGATCTGGACCATATATATCCAGATCCAAATCCATGTAATGAATAGTGTTTGGATTTGGGCCAATCCAAATAGTGTTTGGGTCGATCCAAATAGTGTTTGGATTTGGATTGGATCCAAATAGTGTTTGGATTGGATCGGATCTTGATCAAAATATCCAGATCCGTATCCATAAAAATATTGGGTTTGGATCGGATACAGATCTCAAAATATCCGAGATCCAATATCCAGATCCAAATAGTGTTTGGATTTGGGTATGGATCCAAACCCCAAACCCAAACCCAAATCCAAGACCCACCTCAAATCTCTATAAATAGAGGTGAGGGGGTCCATGTAAAGGGTTCATGCAAATATTTGGGAGGAGAGAGAGGGAGTGATAGACCTAGCCATGTGGGCTCATTGGGTGAGGTGGGTTCAAGCCATGTGGGCTAAGTGGGTCTAGACCAAGTGGCTGCAACCAAGGTGGGCTGGACCAAGTGGCTGCAACCGTGGAGACGTGGGCTCAAGCCAAGAAGGACCGGCTCCAAGAGGTAAACCTAACCCCAACCTAGCCTAGGTTCGAACCTACCTAACCCTAACTGAACCTAACCCTAACTGAACCAACCTAACCCTAACTGAACCCTAACTGAACCAACCTAACCCTAACTGAACCCTAACTAGACCTAACCTAACCCCAACCGCCTCAAACCATCCCTAACAAACCCCAACAACTTCACCCCGGCCGGCCGTGAGCAACCAGCGCCTGCCGCGCGCCCTGAGTCCTGCCGCGCGCCCCTGTTGCCTGCCGCGCCACGCGCCACAGCGCTCCACGCGCCACAACGCTCCCTGCTGCCTGCCGCGCGCCCCCTCGCCTGCCTGCACGCCCCGCGCCGCAGCGCGTCCTGCGCCACAGCGCGCCCCGCGTCACCGCAGCCGTCCCGCGCGCCAGACGCCTCCCTGCGCCCCAGCGCGCCTAGCGCCAGGCGCCCGTCTGCTGCGCCAGGCGCCAGACGCCTCCCTGCCGCCCTGTCCACCTTCCTGCCGCCCTGTCCACCTTCCTGCCGACCCAACCTGCACCCTGGCCGTGACCTGCACCCTAGCACAGACCCTAGGACAGACCCTACACAGCCCCCATCTTGGCCGAACCTTAGTTCCCCTAAGACCCTAATCGTGCCCCATAGAACCTCCCTCAAAGCCCCCTAGGATAACCCCCTCTTGGCTGCCCAAGGTGAACCGTGAGCCCACGTGCAAGCAAGTTGAACATGGACCAGCTATTTGTAAGTGTCTAAACTTGGTCTATTACATTAACTTGCTTTATATTCAATTAAATTTTGATACGGGGTTGTAGTAAAGGAGCTTCGTCTCCCCCCGATTGTAATAACGTGGTTTGACACACCCACACACACGCGCACTTGAGCCTTTCCGCTCTTAGTCGTACACTTTTTGCACACACACGGGCCTAACAAGCCCTTAATATATAGTTATATTTATATATTTTAAGTCAAGGGGGTTTTTAATTAAGTCGTGTGTGTTGTCTTCCATTTTCCACACGCACACACATTGAGCCTTCGCTCTTACTCCCAAGACCTTAGTAAAGGCCTTATTGCAGTTATATTTGGGTTTCATTTATGTCGTGTGCGTAGTACTTCAATTCTACACTCACACACATTGAGCTTTCGCTCTTACTCCCAAGACCTTAGTCAAGGCATACTGCAATTTATATTTGGGTTTTATTTCATGTCGTGTGTGTAAGTCTTTCAATTCAAGCACGCACACACATTGAGCCTTCGCTCTTATTTACAAGACCCAAGTAAGAGCCCCTACATATACTCTATATAAAGTATTTCTTTCGGCTACGTCTTTAAGATTCGGGTTTTAAGGTTCAAGTCGTGTGCGTTGTCTTTCAATATATACACGACACACACTTACACAATTGAGCCTTTCCGCTCTTAAGATATAGCCATATTTCCCCTTCCGCTATTTACTTTACAAGTCATTTCCCTTCGGCTATTTACTTTACAAGTCATTTCCCTTCGGCAATTTCCCTTCGGCATTGTCTTTTAAATTCGGGTTTTCCCTTTGGAGTAGCGTGAGTTTGCATTGCATCTACGCCATACCATGAGGTAGGACGCATATTGCATCGAAGCAAGCCCCGTACTCCCGCTCAAATTCGCCCCATGTAGTGGAGTGTTCATAACACACACCTAGGTGGCCCATAAAGGGATAAAAAGAAAGACTTAGGCACGTGCAAATCCACGTGATCTAAAATCTGAGAATCGAACAAACCCGAATCAAATCGTGCAAGACTTAGGCTATTTCGATGCACGCCCATCGTGCCTAAGTAGATTAAAATTTGAAAGACTTAGGGTCGTCCAACCCTTACAAAGTCAAAATCGCCCAAATGCATGGTTTTCAAATGGTTTTAAAACACTTCTTCATTCAAAATATATTTTGAGTTAAACTTGTTTCAAAACGAAGTCTCTAAGCGTACAGACTGACCCTTGCGCATCGGTGCAAGAAGGTCTGCGACGTAAAAATCCCGCTTGCCTACAATCGCCTTTCAAAAGTCAGATTGTTTTCAAAACATACTTTGCTAGTTAAAGTAAACTAGCTGGCACGCCCATAAAGCGAAGTAGATTGCGAAAAGGTTCACTTCAGGCCTAAGAACCCGTAAGTGAAAATTTTCGGTGTCTACAGTGCATGCGCCTAAGTCTTTTCTTTTATCCCTTTTTGGGTCACCTAGTTTGTGTGTTATGAACACTCCAAGCCACGAAAGAGGCGAAGGGGCGGGGATTTTCGCGCGTCTACAACAGTCATGCCCTTTGGTTTGAAAAATGCCGGCGCAACATACCAACGAGCCATAAACACGATCTTCCATGATCAAATTCACGAGCTTGTAGAAGTGTATGTAGATGATCTCTTGGCAAAATCCAAAACCCGATGCACCCATATCGAATGTTTACAAAAGATTTTCGAAAGGCTTAGGCTTTACAAAGTAAAGCTAAACCCTCAAAAATGTGTGTTCGGGGTAGAATCAGGGAAGCTTCTAGGCTTTATGGTGAGCCAAAGGGGAATAGAAGTTGACCCCTCTAAGTGTCGAGCCATTATAGACATGGCTCCACCCTCCAATCTCACCCAAGTCCGTAGCCTTCAGGGTCGATTACAATCTGTGCGCCGATTCATATCGAATCTGGCAACTAGATGCGAACCCTTCAACAAACTGTTGAGGAAGGGTACAAAATTCTTATGGGATGACGAATGCCAAAAGTCCTTCGAGAGACTGAAGGCATACTTGGTTAATCCCCCCGTTTTGAATCCTCCAAAACAAGGAAAACCGCTTTTATTATACATCTCCGTGCATGTAAACGCTTTAGGAGCCCTGTTGGCTCAATACGAGGATGACACCCACAAGGAGTATGCCATCTACTATATTTCGAAAACTCTCTTGGCTTATGAACGAAATTATCAAGCCATGGAGAAGACGTGCTTGGCCCTAGTCTGGGCCTGCCAGAAATTCAGACACTATTTCCTAGATCATGAGATCTGGATAGTGTCCAAGCTTGATCCAATCAAGCACTTGTTCGAAAAACCCATTCTCACGGGTAGATTGGGCAAATGGCAACTCCTTCAAATGGAGTATGATTTGAAATACCATCACCAGATCTCCATTAAGGGGCAAGCCCTAGCAGATTACGTGGCTGACTTCCCCTTGGAGGATGCATATCCCACTCTTGTCGAAATGCCTGATGAAGGCATATTGCAAAACCACTTTCGAAACCACATTTTGGCAAATTCTTTCGAAAACCAAGTGTGGAAGATGCACTTCGACGGGGCACGAAACCAACGAGGGGCTGGTGTCGGGATCATCCTAATCTCCCCTGAAAAGGGCGAGATTCCCATAGCAGTCCGCTTAGATTTCGAATGTTCCAACAACGTAACTGAGTATGAAGCACTCATACAAGGCTTGAGGATTTCGAAAACTCTAGGGGCATCATGCATCGAGGTCTTTGGAGATTCGCTCCTTGTCATAAACCAGGTTTTAAAAATTTGGCAAGTACGTAATGAGAAACTACTTCCATATCACGAGTTGGCCACTCGATTGGTCCAATCCTTCCAGTCGTGTAAGCTCACACACGTAGGAAGAGAGGACAATGGCATCGCCGATGCCCTCTCCTCCTTGGGTTCAGCCCTGAAGGTCGATCCCATTTCAGGGACCAGATCTTTGGAAATATGGCATGCGCCCCATCCATCCACACACGACTTGGATATTTGCCAAAACAACCCAGAGTCTGTTGAAAAACCCTGGTTCTATGACATAAAACAATTTTTAGAAAATGGGGATTCACCGAGGATGCCACATCCAAAGATAAGGCATTCATTCGTAAGATTTCGACCCGATACACCATTCTGGGTGGGGTCCTATACAAAAAGAGTTTTACCGGCATTCTGCTTAGATGTATCGACCTAGAGGAGGCTAGGATAGTGATGCACGAGTTCCACGATGGAGAATGTGGAGGTCATGTTAATGCCAACATGATGGCAATGAAAATACTTAGAGGGGGTTATTTTTGGTCCACCCTGAAAAAGGATTGTCACGATCATGTTAGGAAGTGTCATCCATGTCAAGTACATGGGCACGCCATTCATATCCCTTCATCTACATTGCATTCCGTGGTCAGCCCCTGGCCATTTACCATGTGGGCGTTTGACATAGTAGGCCCAATATTTCCAAAGGCCTCGAATGGGCATCGTTTCATTTTAGCAGCCACGGAGTATTTCTCCAAGTGGGTGGAAGCCATTTCCCTAACGAATGTAATGGGGCAACATGTGGTGGCTTTCATCCGGAGGAATATCTTGGCTCGATTTGGGGTTCCACGAGACCTTGTGTCTGATAATGGTACCCCATTCAAGAATGAGCGGATGGTCAAGTTGTGCAACACGTATGGCATAACTCACCACTTCTCCTCGCCCTACTACCCTCAAGGCAACGGCCAAGCCGAAGCCACAAACAAGACTCTCATTGGTATCATTGAGAAAACCTTAGAGAAGGGTAGGATGTGGCACGAGAAGCTGGATGAAGCCTTATGGGCTTATAGGACTTCCATCCGGACCCCCACGAATGCCACACCATTCGAATTGGTCTATGGCACAAACGCCATTCTTCCCATTCATACCCAACTGCATTCATTCCATACATCCATTGCACTCGACCTCCCCCTAGAGACGCTTCAGCATGCTAGGATGGCCGAGCTAGATTTGCTAGATGAGAGGCGACTCCTTGCCATGGATCATGCTCGTGCATACCGGCAAAGGATAGCCTGACATTATAGCAAACACATGAGACCTCGCCACTTTGAAGTGGGAGATCTGGTCTTGAAAACCATCCACCATCGTGGCCCACACCCCCTAGGCAAGTGGCGCCCCAACTGGGATGGACCCTATGTTGTACGAGCAACCACTACGAACAATTCGTATTGGTTGATCGATGTAGAAGGTAGGAATTTAGCAGATCCTATCAATATTCAATACTTAAAGAAGTATCATGTGTAGGATCTGGATTAAATTCCAGTTTTCGAAAATTTTAAAGGGATAGCTGCCCTGAGACGTGTGAATAAGGTGCAAAGGCAAACTCGTGTGAACCCAAGTGAGAGAATTCGCACTTGTGAAAGAGTGGAGTTTTCAAAATCGTGGTTACATTTCAAAATCCTTCTTCTTACAAAGAAAGGCCTAGTTCAACATAGCAAGATACTTGCAAGTAGTACGTGCTATTTCTAAATAGGCTGATCTGGAATGGATCGAGTGTCGGCTTGGGATAAGTCCTCCCCTCTTCTCTCCTATTTCCAAAAGGAAAACAAAGGCCCAAATCAAAAGGGAATTTCCCATTTAAAGTCTCTTTCCAAAAGAAAGAAACCAGACTTCAAAAAGAAAAATCGATTCTCTTATGAAAAAGAGGGATTAAAGAAAAAATACTCCCAAAGGGAGACCCTCTATGAAAAAAAGGAAAAAGAGGCCAAAAAGCTCAAAAAGAGCAGTTTTCCGCCTTCTATGCCTTAAACCACGGGACGCTTCAGAAGGGACCGTGGTATCTCTTTCCCATCCCTGGCTTATCCCAAGCTGAAGCATGGTTCATTTCAAGGAATCCTAAAGTAAAAATAGGATTTACTTACTTGAATTTCATCTTGTTTGAGAATTCGACGTTTCGAGTAAGGCTTAGGAATTTGAAATGAAGCTTGTTTTCTTATAAAACCTCCGCTAGATAAACGAGTGTTAAGACTCAAACAAGGGCAAGCACGAAGAGCTCGAGATCCTTAGGATCGAGGCTCAAGACAGTTGTCCCTTTTGTAAATAGCTTTTGTAAATAAGTTTTGAAAAACGAACATCGAACAGCATAGGATTTGCTCACTTGGAGCAATAGGCCTTGTAAGTCTCTAGAGTTCGACCACATCTGGTCTCTGGGAGGTCGCCACTCTTGGCACCACACCCATGTCATTTGCATTCCACGCATGAACATGATCCCATTTAGGACCAGATTCCATGTGAAACCCTTTGGCGTGATATCTCCTCCTACCAGAGTTTGTAAATTGAGATTTTTGCTAAAAATGGGACGATCCCATATTCTTCGTGGCTAGATCTAGGGAGACATTAAAAGGGGTGTTTGTCATCTTTGCCCTTATCCAAATCAATTTGGACAAGGCCAAAGAGGGGCATCTGTAAACACCCCGAAATCCCACGAATTCCTTAAAACAAACCTGGTTTTGTACAAGCAGCCCCAAAGGGCCATTTTGAGTTTGGAAACCCAGGAGCCTTCCAGACAACCCTGTACATATGTTTTAAACTTTATATTTCAAAAACATATAATATGGCTTTTGAAAACCTTCTAAAACACGTTTTTGAAACCCCGAAGTGGCTTGGCCCGATCAAGACAAGACTAGGAGAGCTAAGAAGAGCCCAGAACCGGAGCACATGTCGAGCCCGGCGCAGCAACTCTTGTATCTGATTCACATCCCAGGATCTCGAACGTCCAAGACCCTGTTCTTATCAAAATAGCATTTGAAGTCATCTCCGGAAGGCAGAAACGGAGGCGGACGACTATGTTGGCGAAGACCCAACGCAGACGGAGTACTGATACTGTCAGGCCCCGCACGAATCGTCCGTTTCGAACCCAGCTCGAAGGAGTCAGAGTTCAGTTTGGATTGGATCTGGACCATATATATCCAGATTCCAATCCAAACCCATATGTGGACTTGGATTTGGATTTGGATCCAGAGATCCAATCCAATATCCATATCCATGACCCACATCACCTTCTCATAAATGGAGGTGGGGCCCACTTGAAATTCATGTGGGATATTGGACATGAGAGAGAGTGGGGTTGAAAAATATCAAGAGTGTTGTATTAAGCTTGACTTGTGTGTCAAGTTTGGGTTTAATCATGTGGGTTAGCCTAATTGAGTGGGTTTAAGCTTGTAATTAGCTAAAACCTAACCTAGGGCTGCACCAACATGGGGTGATCAAGGTCTATGGGCCATGCTAAGGGAGCTCCTTCACCTAAACCTAGCCCAAAATGCCTAAACCTAGCCTAAACCCCTAATCCACCCCTAATCTGAACCTAATCACCTAACCCACTTCCCTAATCCCGTCCTAATCCCAACCTAATCACCTAACCCACTTCCCTAAACCTAGATTAATTTCCCTAATCCTAGCCTAAACCTAGCCTAATCACCTAACCTAGCTCACTAAACCTCACCCTAAAGCCCAACCACCTAACCTAGCCCTAAACCCCTAAACCACCCCTAGCCCACGATTTACCCAAACCCCTAGTTTTAAAATATCTGGTCCAACCCCTTCCAGCCCACCTTATCTACATACCACCCTACCTAAACCACCTAACCACTACCCACAGCCCAGCCCTAACCGACCTACCCATCCCCTATTTAAACCCCCCTCCTTGTGGGCGGGTTTTCCAAGTGGGAACCACCCTCTCACCCAGCCGGGCCCTCTCCTTCTCCCTTCTCTCACCCAGCCGGGACCACTCCCCACCTCTGCCTGCTCCACCTGCTCCTCCACCATTCAGCCATTTTAAACCCCCCCTACTTGGAGGCGCCATCTACCTGCCACCGGTCCCCTTCGAGGCGTCTATCCCGCGCCCCACTTGCAGCCGGCCAGCACCCTTGATCACCTACCTTCGCGGAGCTCCCACTTGCAGCCCAAGGCCAAGCCCACGCTCAAGCAAGACCTCTACGGACCAGCTACTCGTAAGTGTCTAAACTCGGTCCTTAGTTGTATACTTGCTTGAGATTCAATTTGATACGGGGTTGTAATAACGGAGCGTAGTCTCCCCCCGCTTGTAATAACGTGGCTTGGCACAACCACACACGTGCACCCTCTTAGTCGTGCACGATTTTTAACACACACGGGCCTAATCAGCCCCTAATATATAAGTGGATATATATACTTTCATTTTCGAAGGGTTTTGTTTAAGTTGGGTGCGTTGTCTTTCAATTCACACACTCACACACATTGAGCTTTCGCTCTTGTTGAAAGACCCAAGTAAGGGCCGACCTATACTATTTGGGTTTCATTTCTTGTCGTGTGAGTAAGTCTTTCAATTCAAGCACACTCACACACATTGAGCTTTCGCTCTTAGTTGAAAGACCCAAGTAAGGGCCGACCTATACTATTTGGGTTTAATTTCATGTCGTGTGAGTAAGTCTTTCAATTCAAGCACTTTCACAAACATTGAGCCTTCGCTCTTACTCCCAAGACCTTAGTAAAGGCCTTATTGCAGTTATATTTGGGTTTCATTCATGTCGTGTGTGTAGTACTTCAATTCAAGCACTCTCACACACATTGAGCCTTCGCTCTTACTCCCAAGACCTTAGTCAAGGCCATACTGCAATTTATATTTGGGTTTAATTTTATGTCGTGTGTGTAAGTCTTTCAATTCAAGCACGCACCCACATTGAGCCTTCGCTCTTATTTGCAAGACCCGAGTAAGGGCTCATATACATAAGGTATATACATATCTCCCTTCGGTTATTTCCCTTCGGTTATTTCCTTTTGGTTATTTCCCTTCTGTTATTTCCCTTCAGTATTGTCTTTACATTTCGGGTTTTCCCTTTGGAGTAGCGTGAGTTTGCATTGCATCTACGCCATACCACGAGGTAGGACGCATATTGCATCGAAGAAAGCCCCGCTCGAATTCGCCCATGTAGTGGAGTGTTCATAACACACAAACTAGGTGGCCCGAAAAGGGATAAAAGAAAAGACTTAGGCACGTACAAATCCACGTGATCTAAAATATGCAATCGCATCTTAAAGACCCGAAATAGACACCTTGAACCGCTTCGTGGACTTTCTCCCCAAAACTCGATTTTTGCAAAAGCGTACAGACTGACCCTTGCGCATCGGTGCAAGAAGGTCTGCGACGACAAGAGCTTACTTGCTCACAGTCGCCACGTTTAGAAGTCAGTGTTAAATATATCTTCGCTAGCTTAAGTAAGCTAGCTGGCACGCCCTATTTGTATACATAGGCCTTAGACACACGATAAGATCCACTCCAAGCCCCGAAAGAGGCGAAGAGGCGGGGATTTTTCGCGCGTCTACACCCACGAATTTCTCAAATTCATCTGGTTTTGTAAAAGCAGCCCCAAAGGGCCATTTTGAGTCTGGAAACCCAGGAGCCTTCCAGACAACCCTGTACATATGTTTTAAACTCTGTATTTCGAAAACATATAATATGGCTTTTAAAACCTTTGTAAAATATGTTTTAAAACCCCAAAGCAGCTTGGCCTAATCAAGACAGGACCAACGAAGAGCTAAGAAGAGCCCGGAACCGGAGCACACGTCGAGCCCGGCACAACAACTCTTGTATCTGATTCACACCCCCAGGATCTCGAACGTCCAAGACCCTGTTCTTATCAAAATATCATTTGAAGTCATCTCCGGAAGGCAGAAACGGAGGCGGACGACCATGTTGGCGAAGACCCAACGTAGACGGAGTATTGATGTTGTCAGGCCCCGCATAAATTGTTCGTTTCGAACCCAGCTCGAAGGAGTCAAAGTTCAGTTTGGATTGGATCTGGACCATATATATCCAGATCCCAATCCAAACCCATGTGTGGACTTGGATTTGGATTTGGATCCAGAGATCCAATCCAATATCCATATCCATGGCCCACATCACCTTCTCATAAATGGAGGTGGGGCCCACTTGAAATTCACGTGGGATTATGGGCATGAGAGAGAGTGGGGATGGATAATATCAAGAGTGTTGTAATTAAGCTTGACTTGTGTGTCAAGTTTGGGGTTAATCATGTGGGTTAGCCTAATTGAGTGGGTTTAAGCTTGTAATTAGCCAAAACCTAACCTAGGGCTGCACCAACATGAGGTGGTTAAGGTCTATGGGCCATGCAAAGGGAGCTCCTTCACCTAAACCTAACCCTAAACACCTAATCCTAGCCTTCCACCCTAATCCACCCCTAATCTGAGCCTAATCACCTAACCCACTTCCCTAATCCCGGCCTAATCCCAACCTAATCACCTAATCCACTTCCCTAATCCTTCCCTAAACCTAGGTTAATTTCCCTAAACCTAGCCTAAACATAGCCTAATCACCTAACCTAGCTCACTAAACCTCACCCTAAAACCCAACCACCTAACCTAGCCCTAAACCCCTAAACCACCCCTAGCCCACAATCTACCCAAACCACTAGTTTCTAAAATATCTGGCACTACCCTTTCCAGCCCACCTTATCTTCTTACCACCCTACCTAAACCACCTAACCACTACCCCAAACCCAGCCCTAACCGACCTACCCATCCCTATATAAACCCCCCCCCCCTTGGGGGCGGGTTCTCCCAGTAAGGACCCCTCACCATTCCCAGCCGGGCCCTCTCTTCCCCACTTCCCAGCCCAGCCGAACCTGCCCTAGCTGCTCCACCTGCGCCGCCTGCACCACCACCATCCTTCCATCCCACCACAACTTGCACCGCCATCTCCACCACCTCCCGGCCAAGCCTCACTGCCTTCCCCAAGCCCAGCCGAGCAACACCTTCTCCCCATTCGGTAAGTACCCCCCCCCCCCCCACTCTACCTAGCTCCTTCTCTACTCCCTCTCCACTCCTAGCCACCCACCATACCACCACCTTACCTACACATCAACCCTTTGCTGCCACCATTCTCACTTAGCCAAACCTATCACAACCTAAACCACCGACCACTACCTAACTACCCTAACTACACCCGGCCAGCCATCTCTTTTCCCCTAAGACTCCCATTCGGCCTTCCCTTAAACTCCCCTTAGGTCCATACTCCCTAACACTCTATACTCTCCATTCGTGACCCTACACACTCACTTGGCCCAGCCCCTTTAATCCCCCACATCAAGGCGACACCCACTTGCAGCCGACCACCTTCAAGGCGCCTATCCCGCGCCCCACTTGCAGCCGGCCAGCACCCTTTGTCATCCACCCTCGCGGAGCTCCCGTTTGCAGCCTAAGGCGAAGGCTAAGCCCACACTCAAGCAAGGCCTCTACGAACCAGCTACTCGTAAGTGCCTAAACTCGGTCTTTAGTTGTATACTTGCTTGAGATTCAATTTGATACGGGGTTGTAATAACGGAGCATAGTCTCCCCCCGCTTGTAATAACGTGGCTTGGCACACCCACACACGTGCACTTTCTTAGTTGTGCACGATTTTGAACACACACGGGCCTAATCAGCCCCTAATACATAAATAGATATATATACTTTCATTTTCGAAGGGTTTTTGCTTAAGTTGGGTGCGTTGTCTTTCAATTCAAGCACTCACACACATTGAGCTTTCGCTCTTATTTGAAAGACCCAAGTAAGGGCCGACCTATACTATTTGGGTTTCATTTCATGTCGTGTGAGTAAGTCTTTCAATTCAAGCACTCTCACACACATTGAGCTTTCGCTCTTATTTGAAAGACCCAAGTAAGGGCTGACCTATACTATTTGGGTTTCATTTCATGTCGTGTGAGTAAGTCTTTCAATTCAAGCACTCTCACACACATTGAGCCTTCGCTCTTATTCCCAAGACCTTAGTAAAGGCCTTATTGCAGTTATATTTGGGTTTCATTTATGTCGTGTGTGTAGTACTTCAATTCAAGCACTCTCACACACATTGAGCCTTCGCTCTTACTCCCAAGACCTTAGTCAAGGCCATACTACAATTTATATTTGGGTTTAATTTCATGTCGTGTGTGTAAGTCTTTCAATTCAAGCACGCACCCACATTGAGCCTTCGCTCTTATTTGCAAGACCCGAGTAAGGGCTCATATACATAATCTATATACATATCTCCCTTCGGTTATTTCCCTTCGGTTATTTCCCTTCAGTATTGTCTTTACATTTCGGGTTTTCCCTTTGGAGTAGCGTGAGTTTGCATTGCATCTACGCCATACCACGAGGTAGGACACATATTGCATCGAAGCAAGCCCCGCTCGAATTCGCCCATGTAGTGGAGTGTTCATAACACACAAACTAGGTGGCCCGAAAAGGGATAAAAGAAAAGACTTAGGCACGTGCAAATCCACGTGATCTAAAACATGCAATCGCATTTTAAAGACCCGAAATAGACACCTCGAACCGCTTCGTAGACTTTCTCTCCAAAACTCGATTTTTGTAAAGCGTACAGACTGACCCTTGCGCATCAGTGCAAGAAGGTCTGCGATGACAAGAGCTTACTGGCTCACAGTCGCCACGTTTAGAAGTCAGTGTTAAAAATATCTTCGCTAGCTTAGGTAAGCTAGCTGGCACGCCCTGTTTGCATACATAGGCCTTAGACACACGAGAGGATTCGCTCTGAGCCCTGAAAAAGGCGAGAGGCGGGGATTTTTCGCGCGTCTACAAGGCCTTCCTAGAAGAAAAAAAAAAAAGGAAAGGAAAAGCTCAAAAGAGCAGCTTCCGTTAAAATCCCATCTATTTGGAACCCCGGGACGCTTGAGAAGGGACTGCGGGTAATGCTTCCTCAAAAATCTTCATAGCTCATCCTTATGGAGAAAAGGCTCGTTAGGAAAGTCGTAGAGTAAGAATAGGACCTGCTTAATTTGGATCTCATGCTGCTCCCAAGATTAGGTCTTTGTAAAGTAAGGAGGGGAGCTTTGAAATGCTATCCAAAACTTTCCATAAAACCTCTACTGAGTAGTAAGCATCAACATCTAAATGAAGGAAAAGGTGAGAAATTGGAAGTATCATTTTCTAGAAGCTAACAGGAGTTTCCTTTTTGAAAAGATGATTTCCAAAACTCCAAGCATCAAAAAGGCAATCTTAAGGAGTCATCCCATTTCAGGCAGCTACCGTTTATAGGCATGAAATCTCATAACATTTGAAACATGCATACATAAACTGGTAGTCCATAGATCCCATAACATTTGACATGTGCATACATGTACTGGTCGTCCATAGATGCATAAAAGTCAGTTTTGTCTCAGTCCCTCAAATGAAAATCTCCTTATAGTAGTCATTTCAGGAAAAGAGATGTCAGAGAACAAAGGGGATCATATTTTCTCAAGATGTCTCTAAGGAAGAAAAGCAAATGAGTGTTGTCTTCTTTGCCATCATCTAAATAAATTTGGATGATGCCGAAGAGGGGAATCTGTAGACACCCAAAATTTTCTTTTAATTCTTACCTTTTTAGGAAAGTATCCATTTTTGGTAATTTTGGGTTTTCGAAGGAAAAAGGCACTAAACGAGTTTGTTTTGGTACCAAAATTTTATGAAAGCTTTACAATGATGAAAGAATACTTTCCTTTCTAAAAAATTCGAATTTTGACAAAATTGGAAAAAAATGACGATTTTGCCCCTGGCATGGAAAAGCTGGATTTCGTTTTCTTAAAAGATTTATGACAAAAAATATGTTGAAAGCTTGCCTTTTGAAAAGATACAAGCATGTATAAGACAATTTGACACCTGAAAAGGCAGGTGGGTGCCCAAAAAGGAGAGCGGGCATC
Organism: Brasenia schreberi; assembly: GCA_036023115.1. Taxonomy (NCBI): domain Eukaryota; kingdom Viridiplantae; phylum Streptophyta; class Magnoliopsida; order Nymphaeales; family Cabombaceae; genus Brasenia; species Brasenia schreberi. The sequence goes on from JAYKKT010000088.1 coordinate 12,780,800, forward strand.
AAAAAGGGAAAGTGAGCTTCCCAAAAAGAAAAGTTCATATTCACAAAGAAATCAGTTGCTCGAGGGAAAAGTTGAGGTTATCAAAGGAAAGAAAAGATGGAAGCAAGAACGATAGCTTCCGAAAAATAAGGTTTGGTATCGAACACCTTTCGTAACATGTCCATGTTATGCTTGGGTGTCAAGGTAATTAGTGTATTGATATGCATCAGTTTTGCATTGTCATATGTTACTGTTAGGTTACTTTTATGTTAAGAACAATGTTAATGTTTTTAACACTCATGAGGGAAATCTAGCGAGCATGATGGTTGGTTTTCAAAAACGTAACATGGGTTACTTAACACTTTCATAATAGGTAGGCACGTAACATGTAACATAACCACTTTCACTGCAAATGTGCAAATAACAGTGGACTGTTTGAATACTCTTATACGTTTGGTATTAGGAGATTCAGTTGGGATCATCATGTGGAACCATCAGTTCCTTAGAAGTGGTTATTTATAGCGTTTTGTTTATGTTATGTGTTCAGTTCCCTCAGGTTAAACTCCTGAGTTAGTCTTGACATAACGAAATTGTTCTCATCAGAATGAATTGCGAAGTTCTGCTGTGCTGCAGATGAATCAAATTTTTGTTGTTTAAAATGCTAAGTTGTCATCAGGATCAAACTGTATAGCTGAAGTAGAAAGGGTGAAACAGTGTCAACCATCATGTGAACTGATGGAATACTTGTCTGCTGTTCGAGATGTTGATAATGGCTCCAGTATACCTGTTGATGGTAGCACTGATGGGAATTCACCAACTATTGTTCCTGAAACTTAAATATACTGAGAATACCCTTCACAGTATGAACCGTCTTCTTCAACACTCACTCCGGCTCTACAATAGCTTAAAAGCTGGAAAAACCACTTAGCTCATTTCTAGCAAAATGCCTTACACAGGAAAAACGTCCAGTGGCACCAGAGTTTGCAATAAGCATCACCAGTAATCCTTACAGGAACACAAACCGTCTTCAAAATGTTGAAACTGATTTCCATCCCTCACAATGATTTCCCTGTTTGTGATTTTTGTTGCTAACTTGATGAATGTATGACAATCACCACAAACACGAAGGTTCTTCATTATTTGGATTGGTGTGCCATCAGGTATGCTTAACAGACCATATGTGAGTGCTAATTCCTCACTGTGGTATAAAAGTGTGTTCTCCTTCTGCTCTTCTTCCACATCATGGAGAACAAAATTTGTATCCAGCACATAACCAACTGCTTTCAATTGCTCACACAAGTCCTTTAACTTCAAGTGTATCTCTTTAGTCTGTTCGTGCCTTTCATCTCCTGTTAGGAAAGCATGCACCTTATCCTTGATCTGCATCCAGCTGTAGCCTGGTTCTTTTGTTACTCCTCTGACTTTCATCAACTTTCTTATTTCTCGTACCTCATCCTATATGCCTAAGGAGGCATAAATGTTGGATAACAAGATATAGTTCCCTGAATCATGTGGTTCATAGAGAATCCGGCTATCATCGAGTTCCAGGATACCGTGTCTCTCACAGCCATCTCGTTGAATAGCCGAGAGACACCTTCAATGTTCCTGCACTTTGCATACATTGTGATCAGACCATTTCCAACAAAGGAGTTAGAGTGGCACCCAAGCTTGATTGTGAGTGAATGTATCTGTTTACCAATTCCAAGAGCCACCAGTGTTGCCAGACGCCATTGACATTGAAGACTATACCAACCCACAAATAGAGAAGAGCTGAAGGCGGAGTTGGATATGACTGAATCGCAGTACCAACGGTGGTTTCAGGAACTCACAAGGCAGCTATTGAAACAGAAAATGTAACAGCAGGGAACTATCCAGCGGTCTCTCTTGCAGCAATCGCACATGCCACAGCAGCAATCTATGTTGCAGCCAAATCACTTACCAAGTTCAGCTCCCATCGATTTCTACAAGGAACACCACAATAGTAAGGAGGACGTGTACAACATCCACTTACCAAATAGCACGATGATTGATTTCAGCAAGTGACGGTGGTGATCGACTCAGTGAAGGCAGGTCCATCTATAGCAACGTGAAACAACCAGCTCCACCGGACTAGCTGATCTTCTCTTATTGCCAAATCCAGCACCAACTTACCATGTTGAACCACATCAAGTCTCATCCAATTCCATGCTGGTGGTTGAATTTAGCAACTAACTACAGCAAGCAGTTGCCAGAACCAGCAACACTTCCCAAATATGATTTTTGCAGCAGAAAGTTGCCAAAAAGCTGCTTTGTCCAGCAAGGAAGTTACCTTGCCCAATTCTTCACCCAAGAGGCATCCTTTGGCCTATAAAAGGAGCCTCAAGGATGCTGCAAAGGCATCCTCCAGTCACCACAAAGCATCAATCCGAGAAAACCAAGAAAACAGGAACATTCAGTCCGAAAATTTAGAGAAATAGAGAGAGAGAGAAAGGAAGAGAAGAAGGAGAAGAAGGAAGTCCGGCCTGGTTCCGACGTCCGACGATCGTTCGGCGAAGTGCTCCTACGTCCCCTCTCACTCACACAGGTTGGAATTCTTGCACAAATTGGTTTTAATTCCTGAGAATCTGAAAAAGCATAGATTCTAGAAATTTGTACATGAATCAAGGCTTTGAGCCCATGTTCTTCATTTATATCGATACAAACATGCATGATTCCTTCATAAACGAAATTAAAATCCATGTTTAGATGATTTTCATGATTTATTAGGACTGATACAGGTTGAACTTTGTTCTAGAATCACGTTAGGAACCTTCTGAAATTTTCTGTAAAACTGGTTTCTGAAACTGTCTGTGCACACGTGTCTGATCACGGAATTTTTGTAGACAAACGGATAATCCAATTGCTTCGAAATTTTGCATGAATAATCTAGACATATCAGACATTCTTAGATAAAATTTTGAGGAATTGTTATGAACTTTTGCCTAGCCAATTATATCCGTGAAGATTATACAAAATCCAGATTGCGTTTTACAGAAATAGAACGTTTAGTAACAGACCTCTGTTCTTTTGCCCATATCTCTGCAATCATTGAATTAAATTGGATGAAATTTGATTCTTTGAAAACCTAACATCCGTATCTTTCTAACACAACAAATTTCATCGAAATTGGATGACTAAGCACTAAGATATTTCTGTTTTTCTGAGCTTCTGATCCACAGAAACAGGGCTGTTCTGAATTTTATAACAGTTTCTGATTCTGTATTTAATTCTCAGAAAATAAAGAACTAAATTATAAAATAAAAATATATTCTGATTCTACACATACCTGTCTCTATTTTGTAAAAGTTTTAGAATTTTTGGAGAATCAGAAATATTTTTAAAAATTCAGAGAACAAGCCTCTGAAACTGTTTTGAAACATACCTGTCTCTATCTTTCAAAAAACATATGATATAGCTTTTGAAAACCCTTTTAAAACATGTTTTGAAACCCCAAAGTGGCTTGGCCCGATCAAGACAGGACCAGGAGAGCCAAGAAGAGCCCGGCGCAGCAACTCTTGTATCTGATTCACACCCCAGGATCTCGAACGTCCAAGACCCTGTTCTTATCAAAATAGCATTTGAAGTCATCTCCGGAAGGCAGAAACGGAGGCGGACGACTATGTTGGCGAAGACCCAACGCAGACGGAGTACTGATGCTGTCAGGCCCCGCACGAATCGTCCATTTCGAACCCAGCTCGAAGGAGTCAGAGTTCAGTTTGGATTGGATCTGGACCATATATATCCAGATTCCAATCCAAACCCATATGTGGACTTGGATTTGGATTTGGATCCAGAGATCCAATCCAATATCCATATCCATGGCCCACATCACCTTCTCATAAATGGAGGTGGGGCCCACTTGAGATTCACGTGGGATATTGGGCATGAGAGAGAGTGGGGGTGAAAAATATCAAGAGTGTTGTATTAAGCTTGACTTGTGTGTCAAGTTTGGGTTAATCATGTGGGTTAGCCTAATTGAGTGGGTTTAAGCTTGTAATTAGCTAAAACCTAACCTAGGGCTGCACCAACATGGGGTGATCAAGGTCTATGGGCCATGCTAAGGGAGCTCCTTCACCTAAACCTAGCCGAAAATGCCTAAACCTAGCCTAAACCCCTAATCCACCCCTAATCTGAACCTAATCACCTAACCCACTTCCCTAATCCCGGCCTAATCCCAACCTAATCACCTAACCCACTCCCCTAATCCTTCCCTAAACCTAGATTAATTTCCCTAATCCTAGCCTAAACCTAGCCTAAACCACCTAACCTAGCTCACTAAACCTCACCCTAAAACCCAACCACCTAACCTAGCCCTAAACCCCTAAACCACCCTTAGCCCACGATTTTCCCAAACCCCTAATTTTAAAATATCTGGCCCAACCCCATCCAGCCCACCTTATCTACATACTACCCTACCTAAACCACCTAACCACTACCCACAACCCAGCCCTAACCGACCTACCCATCCCCTATTTAAACCCCCCTCATTGTGGGCGGGTTTTAAGAAGTGGGAACCACTCTTCCATCCAGCCGGGCCCTCTCCTTCTCCCATCTTCCATCCAGCCGTGACCACTCCCCAGCAGCTCCACCTGCTCCACCAGCCGCCACCTGCTCCGCCACCTTCCCTCTTCCGTCCACCACCACTGCCACCCAGCCGGACGCCACCATCTTCCCCCAACTCCACCAGCCGACAGCCACCTGCCCGCCATTCTTCCACTCCATCCGCCACTTCTCCCCATTCGGTAAGTACCCTAAACTCCCTCAAAACCCCTCTCTACCACCTCTCCACTCTTAGCCACCCATCTTCCCTTCAGCTCAGCCCCTTTGCCGCCACCACCTAAGCCTAGCCGAACCTAGGATAACCCAAGTGGCTGGCCACTACTTAGCCACCATCTCCCATTCGGCCAACCCCCCTAGGTGTCCTCTTGGGCCTTCCCACTAGCTCACCTTTTAGGTCCAGTTTGCCTAAGTACCTAACTTCCCTAGTGACCCTAAGACCCACTTATGCAGCCACTCTAAACTCCCTACTTGGAGGCGCCACCTACTTGCCACCAGCCCCCTTCGAGGCGTCTATCCCGCGCCCCATTTGCAGCCGGCCAGCACCCTTGATCACATACCTTCGCGGAGCTCCCGTTTGCAGCCCAAAGCCAAGGCCACGCTCAAGCAAGACCTCCACGGACCAGCTACTCGTAAGTGTCTAAACTCGGTCTTTAGTCATACACTTGCTTGAAATTCAATTTGATACGGGGTTGTAATAACGGAGCCTAGTCTCCCCCCGCTTGTAATAACGTGGCTTGGCACAACCACACACGTGCACTCTCTTAGTCGTGCACAATTTTGAACACACACGGGCCTAATCAGCCCCTAATATATAAGTGTACATATATATTTCATTTCCGAAGGGTTTTATTTAAGTTGGGTGCGTTGTCTTTCAATTCAAGCACTCTCACACACATTGAGCTTTCGCTCTTATTTGAAAGACCCAAGTAAGGGCCGACCTATACTATTTGGGTTTCATTTCATGTCGTGTGAGTAAGTCTTTCAATTCAAACACTCTCACACACATTGAGCTTTCGCTCTTATTTGAAAGACCCAAGTAAGGGCCGACCTATACTATTTGGGTTTCATTTCATGTCGTGTGAGTAAGTCTTTCAATTCAAGCACTTTCACACACATTGAGCCTTCGCTCTTACTCCCAAGACCTTAGTAAAGGCCTTATTGCAGTTATATTTGGGTTTCATTTATGTCGTGTGTGTAGTACTTCAATTCAAGCACTCTCACACACATTGAGCCTTCGCTCTTACTCCCAAGACCTTAGTCAAGGCCATACTGCACTTTATATTTGGGTTTAATTTCTTGTCGTGTGTGTAAGTCTTTCAATTCAAGCACGCACCCACATTGAGCCTTCGCTCTTATTTGCAAGACCCGAGTAAGGGCTCATATACATAAGATATATACATATCTCCCTTCGGTTATTTCCCTTCGGTTATTTCCCTTCGGTTATTTCCCTTCTGTTATTTCCTTTCAGTATTGTCTTTACATTTCGGGTTTTCCCTTTGGAGTAGCGTGAGTTTGCATTGCATCTACGCCATACCACGAGGTAGGACGCATATTGCATCGAAGCAAGCCCCGCTCGAATTCGCCCATGTAGTGGAGTGTTCATAACACACAAACTAGGCGACCCAAAAGGGGATAAAAGAAAAGACTTAGGCACGTGCAAATCCACGTGATCTAAAACATGCAATCGCATCTTAAAGACCCGAAATAAGACACCTCGAACCGTTTCGTAGACTTTCTCCCCAAAAACTCGATTTTTGCAAAAGCATACAGACTGACCCTTGCGCATCGGTGCAAGAAGGTCTGCGACGACAAGAGCTCACTTGCTCACAGTCGCCACGTTTAGAAGTCAATATTAAATATATCTTCGCTAGCTTAAGTAAGCTAGCTGGCACGCCCTGTTTGTATACATAGGCCTTAGACGCACGATAAGATCCACTCCAAGCCACGAAAGAGGCGAAGAGGCGGGGATTTTCGCGCGTCTACAGAGATTGGCACGCCCGGTGGGACGTGAGCCTTTTCAAAAATCGAGTTTACTTGTAGAAGTCTTGCGAAAATTTTATAAAGGTGTCGTTTTAACTTGTTTTCTTTGCTTTTACTTAAGAAATTTTGAAAAAGCTTGAAAAGCATGTCAAAATCCAATCCAAGTGAAGTGTCGAGCCAAGGCTCATGCGCATCAAGTTCTCACTCTAGGAGGATTTTCAAAAACAAAATAAAACTAGATGAAATCGAGGATTTGAGAAGGGAATTTGAGGCCAAAATCGATGCTCTCAGCCAAGAGGCTGAAGTAGGCGATTCATGTTCATCAAACGGTGAACAAAGGCCTAAAAAGAAAATTGAAAAACCTCGCAAGCAAAAAGAGGCCTCCGTAATGGAAGGCAACCAATACCACGAGTCCTTCACACAAAAGGACCGTAAAGCCCTACAGCAACTGCTGAAAGGACAAAATAAAGAGAAAAGAAGCTACGCCCTGTCTGATTTCCTTCCTATGGATTACGAAACAGACAGTGACGATGAAATACCGAACTTCCATCGGTATGATGGCATGGGAGACCCTAGGTCTCACTTGCAGCTTTTCTCACGTCGAGCCCATAAGAAGAAAAAGGACTCGATGAAATGGGTGTATTGGTTCCCCCTATCCCTTAAAGGCACAGCTGCCAAATGGCTGGCTTCCTACGACTTAAACCAGTTCGCTACTTTTGAAGAATTAGCGAACTGCTTCATGCAAAGATTTGCACACAACGTGGAAGTCACGCCAACCCTAAATACCTTAAGGGATACAAAGCAAGGCATGAACGAAGACGTGCATGCCTTCATTATAAGGTGGAGGTCTCTTTTGGGCCAAGTGCGAGAGCCTATATCCGAAGGATGCGCAGTAATGCTCATCCTGGATAATTTCAAAAGCGAGTTAAAAACCCTTCTCTCGCTCCATGAGATTTCAACTTTCCATAAGTTGATCAAAAAGGCCTCCCTTTTCGAAACCAACTTGCGAAAAGGGACATACGACCACTTATGGAAAGGAAGTGCCGTTCCCAAAACACGCGTGGAAAAGCCCATCGCATATGGGCTGCCCACAACGGACAAAGGGGCAAAGCCCCATAAAATCGCCAATGTCCGGGTGGATCCAGGCATGGCGGGCACTTCTAAAAATTTTGAAAAAATAGAAAATAAGAGAGAACGCAATTTTTCAAAACCAATTGAAAAACGGGAGTACACTCCGCTGGGGCAACCTGTGTCGGAGGTCCTAGACCTCTTACTTGCCCAGGGCATGATCGAACTCCCTGAAATCCCCGAAGGAGTCACGTCCAAAGGGGGGTATTTAAACCGATTTTGCAAGTATCATCGGCTCAAAGGCCATGATACCAAATGGTGCTTCTCTCTTCTAAATAAAATTGAGAACTTGATAGCGGAGGGCCGGCTCCAGGTCACTGCGGAACCTGAGCCACCTCAAGCTATCTTCAAGGAACCCTTTCCCAAACACGCCAGTGGCAGTGGGAAAGGAAAGGAGGTATGTACCCTCACCATTTCCAAGGAACTAGCGCGAAAGCCCGAACCTGGTCGACCTGCTTGTGCGCCCATCCTTGTATTATACAAGAGGCCCGCCCAAGTCGTCATTCGGGGACCATCAAAAGTGGAAACCCCGGCAAAGCCAGTTTTGAAAATCCAAGGTTCTCCTCAGCTCATCCTTAGAGCCAAGTTTAGCGCGAACCCTAGGCTGGTCGTGGGGGAAGTCACTAGATCCGGGAGGATCTACCAACCCCCGCACCTTCAAGGTGCTCAAAAGGTGGTCAGTGTGCCTGGCCCCTCAAAAGCATGTATCCCTAGTGGTCTGCCAAAAGCAGATAAGGACAAAATCATCCTAAATCCTTATGATTTCGAAAACCACCTTTCAAAGATTCCTATTCACATGTCTATTCTAGAGCTTATCAAAACCTCGCCTAGGCATAGACTTGTCTTAGAGAAAATTCTAGAAAGGGCCAAGGTTGATTCGAACATAAGTCCGAAATCCTTGTCTGCCCAAGTGGCTCTGTTAGGAGCAAAATCGCCCATCACCTTTTCGGAAGATGATGTAGATAGACCCTACGAAACCCATAACCAGGCCCTGCATATCGAGGTGGTTCTAAACAACCACTCTCTGGACAGGTGCCTAGTCGATGGTGGAGGAGGGCTCAACATCCTTCCACTTCACGTGGCGTACAAAATCGGAGTCACCTTGACTTCAGTGAACCCAAGCCCCATCGTTATCACTGGATACGATGGGAATGCGTCTAGGCCTTTAGGATCCATCGAACTCCCAATGGAAACGGGAGGGATCGAACACACAGGGGTGTTCCATGTCTTGGACATCCACCCCCATTATAACCTGTTGCTGGGAAGACCCTGGATACACAGTTTGTGCGCTGTGCCATCCACCTTCCACAAGTGTGTCAAGATCCCTTTTAAGGACCAAGTCGTAGTGATCCTAGGTGAGAGTCACCCACAGCTTCAGGGGATCATAAACTCCCCTTGTTTATCGAGCTCCCAGGCCCATGAGGCTAACCTGGGGCAAATTATGGTTGAGCCACCTCGGCTCGTGTTGAACAACCCTAGGAAGGTTGTATGTGTGAAGGGGCCGCCAAAAGCAGGCCCCCTCCCGACTCTAATCCTCCTAGGAAAGCCCAAGCGTTCCCTATTTCCAAAACCCCTGGACGAAAGGCCATACGAGCCTAATATGGACGATAGCATGTTCCAGGACCACGACTTGTATCCCATCTTTTCAAAAAACAAAAGGTCGTGGAACATGTTATTGAACATGGGCTACATGCCCTACAAGAGTCTAGGGGCACAAAACCAGGGTCTCCTAGAGCCCATCCTTCCTAGGGCCAACCCAAGCCGATATGGGATCGGCTATACTCCCCGAATACCGCCGGAGCCACCCCCTGTGACCACCTGGGTCAAGGGTGCCCCGGAGCCTGTCTTAGAAGAGACCTATGGTTTAGACCTCCTATTCCGAGTCTAACCCATAGTGTTTTCCCTTTGTAGGTATGACGGAAGATCCCTTTTTCTAAAAATACCAAAAACATTTGAAAACTTAAAATCAAAAAAATCGAAAAACAAGAAAAACCAAAACAATGGAAAAGCAAAAACTCGAAAAAAGTGTGCTTTGTATAGTTCCCAAAGTTCTTGTTTTACAAAAACCCAAAAAAATCGAAAATTTGGAAAATACCAAAAAGATTTTGTACATAGCCGCTCCTGGTAGGACTTTGGCGAAAGAAAAGGATTTCGAAAGAAACGTCATCTGCATAGCCAGACCAAAAATTTCGAAATCGCTTGAAAATCCAAGTACAAAACCAGGTTATTTTGAAAATCACGCATCAAGTTCCCTCGGGTCTAAAGTCCACGAGAATGATCAAAGCCCAGAAGTGGATCCCCTTGAGGAAGATCCCACATCTGAGCTCCCAGAGTTTCATAGAATTCTCGATTTTGAAAGACCTTCCCAATCAGTAGGAGGAGATTTCGTAGAGGTGAACCTAGGGGATGATTCCAATCCCAAAACCATCAAGATAGGCGCATGCTTGCATGAAACTGAAAAGTTAGCATTCATTGCATTTCTACGAACCTATTTAGATGTGTTTGCATGGACGTATGAAGACATGCCGGGCATAGATCCCAGCATAGTCGAGCATCGTCTTCCCTTAGATGTAGGTGTAAAACCAATAAAGCAGAAGCTTAAGAAAATACACCCGAATGTACACACGCAAGTCAAAGAGGGTTTAGAAGATCTACTAAAAGCCGGATTTATAAAACCCATTGCGTATTCTGATTGGTTGTCAAATATCGTTGTGGTTCGAAAAACCAATGGGAAAATTCGAATATGCATCGATTTCAGAAACCTGAATAAAGCCACTCCAAAGGATAATTATCCTTTACCAAACATAGATTTGATAGTCGATAGTACTGCAAATCATGAAATGTTTTCATTCATGGATGGTTATTCAGGCTATAATCAAATCAAACTAAGCCCACGAGATCAGGGTAAGACCGCCTTCACAACCCCATGGGGCACGTACTGCTATACAGTCATGCCCTTTGGTTTGAAAAATGCCGGCGCAACATACCAACGAGCCATGAACACGATCTTCCATGATCAAATTCACGAGCTTGTAGAAGTGTATGTAGATGATCTCTTGGCAAAATCCAAAACCCGATGCACCCATATCGAATGTTTACAAAAAATTTTCGAAAGGCTTAGGCTTTACAAAGTAAAGCTAAACCCTCAAAAATGTGTGTTCGGGGTAGAATCAGGGAAGCTTCTAGGCTTTATGGTGAGCCAAAGGGGAATAGAAGTCGACCCCTCTAAGTGTCGAGCCATCATAGACATGGCTCCACCCTCCAATCTCACCCAAGTCCGTAGCCTTCAAGGTCGATTACAATCTGTGCGCCGATTCATATCGAATCTGGCAACTAGATGCGAACCCTTCAACAAACTGTTGAGGAAGGGCACGAAATTCTTATGGAATGACGAATGCCAAAAGTCCTTCGAGAGACTGAAGGCATACTTGGTTAATCCCCCCGTTTTGAATCCTCCAAAGCAAGGAAAACCGCTTTTATTATACGTCTCCGTGCATGTAAACGCTTTAGGAGCCCTGTTGGCTCAATACGAGGATGACACCCATAAGGAGTATGCCATCTACTATATTTCGAAAACTCTCTTGGCTTATGAACGAAATTATCAAGCCATGGAGAAGACGTGCTTGGCCCTAGTCTGGGCCTGCCAGAAATTCAGACACTACTTCCTAGATCATGAGATCTGGATAGTGTCCAAGCTTGATCCAATCAAGCACTTATTCGAAAAACCCATTCTCACGGGTAGATTGGGCAAATGGCAACTCCTTCTAATGGAGTATGATCTGAAATACCATCACCAGATCTCCGTTAAGGGGCAAGCCCTAGCAGATTACGTGGCTGATTTCCCCTTGGAGGACGCATATCCCACTCTTGTCGAAATGCCTGATGAAGGCATATTGCAAAACCATTTTCAAAACCACATTTTGGCAAATTCTTTCGAAAACCAAGTGTGGAAGATGCACTTCGACGGGGCACGAAACCAACGAGGGGCTGGTGCCGGGATCATCCTAATATCCCTTGAAAAGGGCGAGATTCCCATAGCAGTCCGCTTAGATTTCGAATGTTCCAACAACGTAGCTGAGTATGAAGCACTCATACAAGGCTTGAGGATTTCGAAAACTCTAGGGGCATCATGCATCGAGGTCTTTGGAGATTCGCTCCTTGTCATAAACCAGGTTTTAAAAATTTGGCAAGTACGTAATGAGAAACTACTTCCATATTACGAGTTGGCCACTCGATTGGTCCAATCCTTCCAGTCGTGTAAGCTCACACACGTGGGAAGAGAGGACAATGGCATCGCCGATGCCCTCTCTTCCTTGGGTTCAGCCCTGAAGGTCGATCCCATTTCAGGGACCAGATCTTTGGAAATATGGCATGCGCCCCATCCATCCACACACGACTTGGATATTTGCCAAAACAACCCAGAGTCTATTGAAAAACCCTGGTTCTATGACATAAAACAATTTTTAGAAAATGGGGATTCACCGAGGATGCCACATCCAAAGATAGGGCATTCATTCGTAAGATTTCGACCCGATACACCATTCTGGGTGGGGTCTTATACAAAAAGAGTTTTACCGGCATTCTGCTTAGATGTATCGACCTAGAGGAGGCTAGGATAGTGATGCACGAGTTCCACGACGGAGAATGTGGAGGTCATGTTAATGCCAACATGATGGCGATGAAAATACTTAGAGGGGGTTATTTTTGGTCCACCCTGAAAAAGGATTGTCACGATCATGTTAGAAAGTGTCATCCATGTCAAGTGCATGGGCACGCCATTCATATCCCTTCATCTGCATTGCATTCCGTGGTCAGCCCCTGGCCATTTACCATGTGGGCGTTTGACATTGTAGGCCCCATATTTCCAAAGGCCTCGAATGGGCATCGTTTTATTTTAGCAGCCACGGAGTATTTCTCCAAGTGGGTGGAAGCCATTTCCCTAACAAATGTAATGGGGCAACATGTGGTGGCTTTCATCCGGAGGAATATCTTGGCTCGATTTGGGGTTCCACGAGACCTTGTGTCTGATAATGGTACCCCATTCAAGAACGAGCGGATGGTTAAGTTGTGCAACACGTATGGCATAACTCACCACTTCTCCTCGCCCTACTACCCTCAAGGCAACGGCCAAGCCGAAGCCACAAACAAGACTCTCATTGGTATCATTGAGAAGACCTTAGAGAAGGGTAGGAGGTGGCATGAGAAGCTGGATGAAGCCTTATGGGCTTATAGGACTTCCATCCGGACTCCCACGAATGCCACACCATTCGAATTGGTCTATGGCACAAACGCCATTCTTCCCATTCATACCCAACTGCATTCATTCCATACATCCATTGCACTCGACCTCCCCCTAGAGACACTTCAGCATGCTAGGATGGCCGAACTAGATTTGCTAGATGAAAGGCGACTCCTTGCCATGGATCATGCTCGTGCATACCGGCAAAGGATAGCCCGACATTATAGCAAACACATGAGACCTCGCCACTTTGAAGTGGGGGATCTGGTCTTGAAAACCATCCATCATCGTGGCCCACACCCCCTAGGCAAGTGGCGCCCCAATTGGGATGGACCCTATGTTGTACGAGCAACCACTACGAACAATTCGTATTGGTTGATCGATGTAGAAGGTAGGAATTTAGCAGATCCTATCAATATTCAATACTTAAAGAAGTATCATGTATAGGATCTGGATTAAATTCCAGTTTTCGAAAATTTTATAGGGATAGCTGCCCTGAGACGTGTGAATAAGGTGCAAAGGCAAACTCGTGTGACCCTAAGTGAGAGAATTCGCACTTGTGAAATAGTGAAGTTTTCAAAATCGTGGTTGCATTTCAAAATCCTTCTTCTTACAAAGAAAGGCCTAGTTCAACATAGCAAGATACTTGCAAGTAGTACGTGCTATTTCTAAATAGGCTGATCTGGAATGGATCGAGCGTAGGTTTGGGATAAGTCCTCCCCTCTTCTCTTCTGTTTCCAAAAGGAAAACAAAGGCCCAAATCAAAAAGAAATTTCCCATTTAGAGTCTCTTTCCAAAAGAAAGAAACCAGACTTGAAAAAGAAAAATCGATTCTCTTATAAAAAAGAGGGATAAAGAAAAAATACTCCCAAAGGGAGACCCTCTATGGAAAAAAGGAAAAAGAGGCCAAAAAGCTCAAAAAGAGCAGTTTTCCGCCTTCTATGCCTTAAACCACGGGACACTTCAGAAGGGACCGTGGTATCTCTTTCCCATCCCTGGCTTATCCCAAGCCAAAGCATGGTTCATTTCGAGGAATCCTAAAGTAAAAATAGGATTTACTTACTTGAATTTCATCTTGTTTGAGAATTCGACGTTTCGAGTAAGACGTAGGAATTTGAAATGAAGCTTGTTTTCTTATAAAACCTCCGCTAGATAAGCGAGCGTTAAGACTCAAACAAGGGCAAGCACGAAGAGCTCGAGATCCTTAGGATCGAGGCTCAAGACAGTTGTCCCTTTTGTAAATAGCTTTTGTAAATAAGTTTTAAAAACCGAACATCGAACAGCATAGGGTTTTTGCTCACTTGGAGCAGTAGGCCTTGTAAGTCTCTAGAGTTCGACCACACCTGGTCTCTGGGAGGTCGCCACTTTTGGCACCACACCCATGTCATCTGCATTCCACGCATGGTACTTGCATGAACATGATCCCATTTAGGACCAGATTTCATAAGTGAACCCTTTGGCGTGATTTCTCCTCCTACCAGAGTTTGTAAAATTGAGGTTTTTGCTAAAATGGGACGATCCCATATTCTTCGTGGCTAGATCTAGGGAGACATTAAAAGGGGTGTTTGTTATCTTTGCCCTTATCCAAATCGATTTGGACAAGGCCAAAGAGGGGCATCTGTAAACACCCCGAAATCCCACGAATTTCTTAAACAAATCTGGTTTTATACAAGCAGCCCCAAAGGGCCATTTTGAGTTTGGAAACCCAGGAGCCTTCCAAACAACCCTGTATATAGGTTTAAAACTCTATCTTTCAAAAAACATATGATATAGCTTTTGAAAACCCTTTTAAAACATGTTTTGAAACCCCAAAGTGGCTTGGCCCGATCAAGACAGGACCAGGAGAGCCAAGAAGAGCCCGGCGCAGCAACTCTTGTATCTGATTCACACCCCAGGATCTCGAACGTCCAAGACCCTGTTCTTATCAAAATAGCATTTGAAGTCATCTCCGGAAGGCAGAAACGGAGGCGGACGACTATGTTGGCGAAGACCCAACGCAGACGGAGTACTGATGCTGTCAGGCCCCGCACGAATCGTCCGTTTCGAACCCAGCTCGAAGGAGTCAGAGTTCAGTTTGGATTGGATCTGGACCATATATATCCAGATTCCAATCCAAACCCATATGTGGACTTGGATTTGGATTTGGATCCAGAGATCCAATCCAATATCCATATCCATGGCCCACATCACCTTCTCATAAATGGAGGTGGGGCCCACTTGAGATTCACGTGGGATATTGGGCATGAGAGAGAGTGGGGGTGAAAAATATCAAGAGTGTTGTATTAAGCTTGACTTGTGTGTCAAGTTTGGGTTAATCATGTGGGTTAGCCTAATTGAGTGGGTTTAAGCTTGTAATTAGCTAAAACCTAACCTAGGGCTGCACCAACATGGGGTGATCAAGGTCTATGGGCCATGCTAAGGGAGCTCCTTCACCTAAACCTAGCCGAAAATGCCTAAACCTAGCCTAAACCCCTAATCCACCCCTAATCTGAACCTAATCACCTAACCTACTTCCCTAATCCCGGCCTAATCCCAACCTAATCACCTAACCCACTCCCCTAATCCTTCCCTAAACCTAGATTAATTTCCCTAATCCTAGCCTAAACCTAGCCTAAACCACCTAACCTAGCTCACTAAACCTCACCCTAAAACCCAACCACCTAACCTAGCCCTAAACCCCTAAACCACCCTTAGCCCACGATTTTCCCAAACCCCTAGTTTTAAAATATCTGGCCCAACCCCATCCAGCCCACCTTATCTACATACTACCCTACCTAAACCACCTAACCACTACCCACAACCCAGCCCTAACCGACCTACCCATCCCCTATTTAAACCCCCCTCATTGTGGGCGGGTTTTGAGAAGTGGGAACCACTCTTCCATCCAGCCGGGCCCTCTCCTTCTCCCATCTTCCATCCAGCCGTGACCACTCCCCAGCAGCTCCACCTGCTCCACCAGCCGCCACCTGCTCCGCCACCTTCCCTCTTCCGTCCACCACCACTGCCAGCCAGCCGGACGCCACCATCTTCCCCCAACTCCACCAGCCGACAGCCACCTGCCCGCCATTCTTCCACTCCATCCGCCACTTCTCCCCATTCGGTAAGTACCCTAAACTCCCTCAAAACCCCTCTCTACCACCTCTCCACTCTTAGCCACCCATCTTCCCTTCAGCTCAGCCCCTTTGCCGCCACCACCTAAGCCTAGCCGAACCTAGGATAACCCAAGTGGCTGGCCACTACTTAGCCACCATCTCCCATTCGGCCAACCCCCCTAGGTGTCCTCTTGGGCCTTCCCACTAGCTCACCTTTTAGGTCCAGTTTGCCTAAGTACCTAACTTCCCTAGTGACCCTAAGACCCACTTATGCAGCCACTCTAAACTCCCTACTTGGAGGCGCCACCTACTTGCCACCGGCCCCCTTCGAGGCGTCTATCCCGCGCCCCATTTGCAGCCGGCCAGCACCCTTGATCACATACCTTCGCGGAGCTCCCGTTTGCAGCCCAAAGCCAAGGCCACGCTCAAGCAAGACCTCCACGGACCAGCTACTCGTAAGTGTCTAAACTCGGTCTTTAGTCATACACTTGCTTGAAATTCAATTTGATACGGGGTTGTAATAACGGAGCCTAGTCTCCCCCCGCTTGTAATAACGTGGCTTGGCACAACCACACACGTGCACTCTCTTAGTCGTGCACAATTTTGAACACACACGGGCCTAATCAGCCCCTAATATATAAGTGTACATATATATTTCATTTCCGAAGGGTTTTATTTAAGTTGGGTGCGTTGTCTTTCAATTCAAGCACTCTCACACACATTGAGCTTTCGCTCTTATTTGAAAGACCCAAGTAAGGGCCGACCTATACTATTTGGGTTTCATTTCATGTCGTGTGAGTAAGTCTTTCAATTCAAACACTCTCACACACATTGAGCTTTCGCTCTTATTTGAAAGACCCAAGTAAGGGCCGACCTATACTATTTGGGTTTCATTTCATGTCGTGTGAGTAAGTCTTTCAATTCAAGCACTTTCACACACATTGAGCCTTCGCTCTTACTCCCAAGACCTTAGTAAAGGCCTTATTGCAGTTATATTTGGGTTTCATTTATGTCGTGTGTGTAGTACTTCAATTCAAGCACTCTCACACACATTGAGCCTTCGCTCTTACTCCCAAGACCTTAGTCAAGGCCATACTGCACTTTATATTTGGGTTTAATTTCTTGTCGTGTGTGTAAGTCTTTCAATTCAAGCACGCACCCACATTGAGCCTTCGCTCTTATTTGCAAGACCCGAGTAAGGGCTCATATACATAAGATATATACATATCTCCCTTCGGTTATTTCCCTTCGGTTATTTCCCTTCGGTTATTTCCCTTCGGTTATTTCCCTTCTGTTATTTCCTTTCAGTATTGTCTTTACATTTCGGGTTTTCCCTTTGGAGTAGCGTGAGTTTGCATTGCATCTACGCCATACCACGAGGTAGGACGCATATTGCATCGAAGCAAGCCCCGCTCGAATTCGCCCATGTAGTGGAGTGTTCATAACACACAAACTAGGCGACCCAAAAAGGGATAAAAGAAAAGACTTAGGCACGTGCAAATCCACGTGATCTAAAACATGCAATCGCATCTTAAAGACCCGAAATAAGACACCTCGAACCGTTTCGTAGACTTTCTCCCCAAAAACTCGATTTTTGCAAAAGCATACAGACTGACCCTTGCGCATCGGTGCAAGAAGGTCTGCGACGACAAGAGCTCACTTGCTCACAGTCGCCACGTTTAGAAGTCAGTATTAAATATATCTTCGCTAGCTTAAGTAAGCTAGCTGGCACGCCCTGTTTGTATACATAGGCCTTAGACGCACGATAAGATCCACTCCAAGCCACGAAAGAGGCGAAGAGGCGGGGATTTTCGCGCGTCTACAGAGATTGGCACGCCCGGTGGGACGTGAGCCTTTTCAAAAATCGAGTTTACTTGTAGAAGTCTTGCGAAAATTTTATAAAGGTGTCGTTTTAACTTGTTTTCTTTGCTTTTACTTAAGAAATTTTGAAAAAGCTTGAAAAGCATGTCAAAATCCAATCCAAGTGAAGTGTCGAGCCAAGGCTCATGCGCATCAAGTTCTCACTCTAGGAGGATTTTCAAAAACAAAATAAAACTAGATGAAATCGAGGATTTGAGAAGGGAATTTGAGGCCAAAATCGATGCTCTCAGCCAAGAGGCTGAAGTAGGCGATTCATGTTCATCAAACGGTGAACAAAGGCCTAAAAAGAAAATTGAAAAACCTCGCAAGCAAAAAGAGGCCTCCGTAATGGAAGGCAACCAATACCACGAGTCCTTCACACAAAAGGACCGTAAAGCCCTACAGCAACTGCTGAAAGGACAAAATAAAGAGAAAAGAAGCTACGCCCTGTCTGATTTCCTTCCTATGGATTACGAAACAGACAGTGACGATGAAATACCGAACTTCCATCGGTATGATGGCATGGGAGACCCTAGGTCTCACTTGCAGCTTTTCTCACGTCGAGCCCATAAGAAGAAAAAGGACTCGATGAAATGGGTGTATTGGTTCCCCCTATCCCTTAAAGGCACAGCTGCCAAATGGCTGGCTTCCTACGACTTAAGCCAGTTCGCTACTTTTGAAGAATTAGCGAACTGCTTCATGCAAAGATTTGCACACAACGTGGAAGTCACGCCAACCCTAAATACCTTAAGGGATACAAAGCAAGGCATGAACGAAGACGTGCATGCCTTCATTATAAGGTGGAGGTCTCTTTTGGGCCAAGTGCGAGAGCCTATATCCGAAGGATGCACAGTAATGCTCATCCTGGATAATTTCAAAAGCGAGTTAAAAACCCTTCTCTCGCTCCATGAGATTTCAACTTTCCATAAGTTGATCAAAAAGGCCTCCCTTTTCGAAACCAACTTGCGAAAAGGGACATACGACCACTTATGGAAAGGAAGTGCCGTTCCCAAAACACGCGTGGAAAAGCCCATCGCATATGGGCTGCCCACAACGGACAAAGGGGCAAAGCCCCATAAAATCGCCAATGTCCGGGTGGATCCAGGCATGGCGGGCACTTCTAAAAATTTTGAAAAAATAGAAAATAAGAGAGAACGCAATTTTTCAAAACCAATTGAAAAACGGGAGTACACTCCGCTGGGGCAACCTGTGTCGGAGGTCCTAGACCTCTTACTTGCCCAGGGCATGATCGAACTCCCTGAAATCCCCGAAGGAGTCACGTCCAAAGGGGGGTATTTAAACCGATTTTGCAAGTATCATCGGCTCAAAGGCCATGATACCAAATGGTGCTTCTCTCTTCTAAATAAAATTGAGAACTTGATAGCGGAGGGCCGGCTCCAGGTCACTGCGGAACCTGAGCCACCTCAAGCTATCTTCAAGGAACCCTTTCCCAAACACGCCAGTGGCAGTGGGAAAGGAAAGGAGGTATGTACCCTCACCATTTCCAAGGAACTAGCGCGAAAGCCCGAACCTGGTCGACCTGCTTGTGCGCCCATCCTTGTATTATACAAGAGGCCCGCCCAAGTCGTCATTCGGGGACCATCAAAAGTGGAAACCCCGGCAAAGCCAGTTTTGAAAATCCAAGGTTCTCCTCAGCTCATCCTTAGAGCCAAGTTTAGCGCGAACCCTAGGCTGGTCGTGGGGGAAGTCACAGAGATCCGGGAGGATCTACCAACCCCCGCACCTTCAAGGTGCTCAAAAGGTGGTCAGTGTGCCTGGCCCCTCAAAAGCATGTATCCCTAGTGGTCTGCCAAAAGCAGATAAGGACAAAATCATCCTAAATCCTTATGATTTCGAAAACCACCTTTCAAAGATTCCTATTCACATGTCTATTCTAGAGCTTATCAAAACCTCGCCTAGGCATAGACTTGTCTTAGAGAAAATTCTAGAAAGGGCCAAGGTTGATTCGAACATAAGTCCGAAATCCTTGTCTGCCCAAGTGGCTCTGTTAGGAGCAAAATCGCCCATCACCTTTTCGGAAGATGATGTAGATAGACCCTACGAAACCCATAACCAGGCCCTGCATATCGAGGTGGTTCTAAACAACCACTCTCTGGACAGGTGCCTAGTCGATGGTGGAGGAGGGCTCAACATCCTTCCACTTCACGTGGCGTACAAAATCGGAGTCACCTTGACTTCAGTGAACCCAAGCCCCATCGTTATCACTGGATACGATGGGAATGCGTCTAGGCCTTTAGGATCCATCGAACTCCCAATGGAAACGGGAGGGATCGAACACACAGGGGTGTTCCATGTCTTGGACATCCACCCCCATTATAACCTGTTGCTGGGAAGACCCTGGATACACAGTTTGTGCGCTGTGCCATCCACCTTCCACAAGTGTGTCAAGATCCCTTTTAAGGACCAAGTCGTAGTGATCCTAGGTGAGAGTCACCCACAGCTTCAGGGGATCATAAACTCCCCTTGTTTATCGAGCTCCCAGGCCCATGAGGCTAACCTGGGGCAAATTATGGTTGAGCCACCTCGGCTCGTGTTGAACAACCCTAGGAAGGTTGTATGTGTGAAGGGGCCGCCAAAGCAGGCCCCCTCCCGACTCTAATCCTCCTAGGAAAGCCCAAGCGTTCCCTATTTCCAAAACCCCTGGACGAAAGGCCATACGAGCCTAATATGGACGATAGCATGTTCCAGGACCACGACTTGTATCCCATCTTTTCAAAAAACAAAAGGTCGTGGAACATGTTATTGAACATGGGCTACATGCCCTACAAGAGTCTAGGGGCACAAAACCAGGGTCTCCTAGAGCCCATCCTTCCTAGGGCCAACCCAAGCCGATATGGGATCGGCTATACTCCCCGAATACCGCCGGAGCCACCCCCTGTGACCACCTGGGTCAAGGGTGCCCCGGAGCCTGTCTTAGAAGAGACCTATGGTTTAGACCTCCTATTCCGAGTCTAACCCATAGTGTTTTCCCTTTGTAGGTATGACGGAAGATCCCTTTTTCTAAAAATACCAAAAACATTTGAAAACTTAAAATCAAAAAAATCGAAAAACAAGAAAAACCAAAACAATGGAAAAGCAAAAACTCGAAAAAAGTGTGCTTTGTATAGTTCCCAAAGTTCTTGTTTTACAAAAACCCAAAAAAATCGAAAATTTGGAAAATACCAAAAAGATTTTGTACATAGCCGCTCCTGGTAGGACTTTGGCGAAAGAAAAGGATTTCGAAAGAAACGTCATCTGCATAGCCAGACCAAAAATTTCGAAATCGCTTGAAAATCCAAGTACAAAACCAGGTTATTTTGAAAATCACGCATCAAGTTCCCTCGGGTCTAAAGTCCACGAGAATGATCAAAGCCCAGAAGTGGATCCCCTTGAGGAAGATCCCACTTCTGAGCTCCCAGAGTTTCATAGAATTCTCGATTTTGAAAGACCTTCCCAATCAGTAGGAGGAGATTTCGTAGAGGTGAACCTAGGGGATGATTCCAATCCCAAAACCATCAAGATAGGCGCATGCTTGCATGAAACTGAAAAGTTAGCATTCATTGCATTTCTACGAACCTATTTAGATGTGTTTGCATGGACGTATGAAGACATGCCGGGCATAGATCCCAGCATAGTCGAGCATCGTCTTCCCTTAGATGTAGGTGTAAAACCAATAAAGCAGAAGCTTAAGAAAATACACCCGAATGTACACACGCAAGTCAAAGAGGGTTTAGAAGATCTACTAAAAGCCGGATTTATAAAACCCATTGCGTATTCTGATTGGTTGTCAAATATCGTTGTGGTTCGAAAAACCAATGGGAAAATTCGAATATGCATCGATTTCAGAAACCTGAATAAAGCCACTCCAAAGGATAATTATCCTTTACCAAACATAGATTTGATAGTCGATAGTACTGCAAATCATGAAATGTTTTCATTCATGGATGGTTATTCAGGCTATAATCAAATCAAACTAAGCCCACGAGATCAGGGTAAGACCGCCTTCACAACCCCATGGGGCACGTACTGCTATACAGTCATGCCCTTTGGTTTGAAAAATGCCGGCGCAACATACCAACGAGCCATGAACACGATCTTCCATGATCAAATTCACGAGCTTGTAGAAGTGTATGTAGATGATCTCTTGGCAAAATCCAAAACCCGATGCACCCATATCGAATGTTTACAAAAAATTTTCGAAAGGCTTAGGCTTTACAAAGTAAAGCTAAACCCTCAAAAATGTGTGTTCGGGGTAGAATCAGGGAAGCTTCTAGGCTTTATGGTGAGCCAAAGGGGAATAGAAGTCGACCCCTCTAAGTGTCGAGCCATCATAGACATGGCTCCACCCTCCAATCTCACCCAAGTCCGTAGCCTTCAAGGTCGATTACAATCTGTGCGCCGATTCATATCGAATCTGGCAACTAGATGCGAACCCTTCAACAAACTGTTGAGGAAGGGCACGAAATTCTTATGGAATGACGAATGCCAAAAGTCCTTCGAGAGACTGAAGGCATACTTGGTTAATCCCCCCGTTTTGAATCCTCCAAAGCAAGGAAAACCGCTTTTATTATACGTCTCCGTGCATGTAAACGCTTTAGGAGCCCTGTTGGCTCAATACGAGGATGACACCCATAAGGAGTATGCCATCTACTATATTTCGAAAACTCTCTTGGCTTATGAACGAAATTATCAAGCCATGGAGAAGACGTGCTTGGCCCTAGTCTGGGCCTGCCAGAAATTCAGACACTACTTCCTAGATCATGAGATCTGGATAGTGTCCAAGCTTGATCCAATCAAGCACTTATTCGAAAAACCCATTCTCACGGGTAGATTGGGCAAATGGCAACTCCTTCTAATGGAGTATGATCTGAAATACCATCACCAGATCTCCGTTAAGGGGCAAGCCCTAGCAGATTACGTGGCTGATTTCCCCTTGGAGGACGCATATCCCACTCTTGTCGAAATGCCTGATGAAGGCATATTGCAAAACCATTTTCAAAACCACATTTTGGCAAATTCTTTCGAAAACCAAGTGTGGAAGATGCACTTCGACGGGGCACGAAACCAACGAGGGGCTGGTGCCGGGATCATCCTAATATCCCTTGAAAAGGGCGAGATTCCCATAGCAGTCCGCTTAGATTTCGAATGTTCCAACAACGTAGCTGAGTATGAAGCACTCATACAAGGCTTGAGGATTTCGAAAACTCTAGGGGCATCATGCATCGAGGTCTTTGGAGATTCGCTCCTTGTCATAAACCAGGTTTTAAAAATTTGGCAAGTACGTAATGAGAAACTACTTCCATATTACGAGTTGGCCACTCGATTGGTCCAATCCTTCCAGTCGTGTAAGCTCACACACGTGGGAAGAGAGGACAATGGCATCGCCGATGCCCTCTCTTCCTTGGGTTCAGCCCTGAAGGTCGATCCCATTTCAGGGACCAGATCTTTGGAAATATGGCATGCGCCCCATCCATCCACACACGACTTGGATATTTGCCAAAACAACCCAGAGTCTATTGAAAAACCCTGGTTCTATGACATAAAACAATTTTTAGAAAATGGGGGATTCACCGAGGATGCCACATCCAAAGATAGGGCATTCATTCGTAAGATTTCGACCCGATACACCATTCTGGGTGGGGTCTTATACAAAAAGAGTTTTACCGGCATTCTGCTTAGATGTATCGACCTAGAGGAGGCTAGGATAGTGATGCACGAGTTCCACGACGGAGAATGTGGAGGTCATGTTAATGCCAACATGATGGCGATGAAAATACTTAGAGGGGGTTATTTTTGGTCCACCCTGAAAAAGGATTGTCACGATCATGTTAGAAAGTGTCATCCATGTCAAGTGCATGGGCACGCCATTCATATCCCTTCATCTGCATTGCATTCCGTGGTCAGCCCCTGGCCATTTACCATGTGGGCGTTTGACATTGTAGGCCCCATATTTCCAAAGGCCTCGAATGGGCATCGTTTTATTTTAGCAGCCACGGAGTATTTCTCCAAGTGGGTGGAAGCCATTTCCCTAACAAATGTAATGGGGCAACATGTGGTGGCTTTCATCCGGAGGAATATCTTGGCTCGATTTGGGGTTCCACGAGACCTTGTGTCTGATAATGGTACCCCATTCAAGAACGAGCGGATGGTTAAGTTGTGCAACACGTATGGCATAACTCACCACTTCTCCTCGCCCTACTACCCTCAAGGCAACGGCCAAGCCGAAGCCACAAACAAGACTCTCATTGGTATCATTGAGAAGACCTTAGAGAAGGGTAGGAGGTGGCATGAGAAGCTGGATGAAGCCTTATGGGCTTATAGGACTTCCATCCGGACTCCCACGAATGCCACACCATTCGAATTGGTCTATGGCACAAACGCCATTCTTCCCATTCATACCCAACTGCATTCATTCCATACATCCATTGCACTCGACCTCCCCCTAGAGACACTTCAGCATGCTAGGATGGCCGAACTAGATTTGCTAGATGAAAGGCGACTCCTTGCCATGGATCATGCTCGTGCATACCGGCAAAGGATAGCCCGACATTATAGCAAACACATGAGACCTCGCCACTTTGAAGTGGGGGATCTGGTCTTGAAAACCATCCATCATCGTGGCCCACACCCCCTAGGCAAGTGGCGCCCCAATTGGGATGGACCCTATGTTGTACGAGCAACCACTACGAACAATTCGTATTGGTTGATCGATGTAGAAGGTAGGAATTTAGCAGATCCTATCAATATTCAATACTTAAAGAAGTATCATGTATAGGATCTGGATTAAATTCCAGTTTTCGAAAATTTTATAGGGATAGCTGCCCTGAGACGTGTGAATAAGGTGCAAAGGCAAACTCGTGTGACCCTAAGTGAGAGAATTCGCACTTGTGAAATAGTGAAGTTTTCAAAATCGTGGTTGCATTTCAAAATCCTTCTTCTTACAAAGAAAGGCCTAGTTCAACATAGCAAGATACTTGCAAGTAGTACGTGCTATTTCTAAATAGGCTGATCTGGAATGGATCGAGCGTAGGTTTGGGATAAGTCCTCCCCTCTTCTCTTCTGTTTCCAAAAGGAAAACAAAGGCCCAAATCAAAAAGAAATTTCCCATTTAGAGTCTCTTTCCAAAAGAAAGAAACCAGACTTGAAAAAGAAAAATCGATTCTCTTATAAAAAAGAGGGATTAAAGAAAAAATACTCCCAAAGGGAGACCCTCTATGGAAAAAAGGAAAAAGAGGCCAAAAAGCTCAAAAAGAGCAGTTTTCCGCCTTCTATGCCTTAAACCACGGGACACTTCAGAAGGGATCGTGGTATCTCTTTCCCATCCCTGGCTTATCCCAAGCCAAAGCATGGTTCATTTCGAGGAATCCTAAAGTAAAAATAGGATTTACTTACTTGAATTTCATCTTGTTTGAGAATTCGACGTTTCGAGTAAGACGTAGGAATTTGAAATGAAGCTTGTTTTCTTATAAAACCTCCGCTAGATAAGCGAGCGTTAAGACTCAAACAAGGGCAAGCACGAAGAGCTCGAGATCCTTAGGATCGAGGCTCAAGACAGTTGTCCCTTTTGTAAATAGCTTTTGTAAATAAGTTTTAAAAACCGAACATCGAACAGCATAGGGTTTTTGCTCACTTGGAGCAGTAGGCCTTGTAAGTCTCTAGAGTTCGACCACACCTGGTCTCTGGGAGGTCGCCACTTTTGGCACCACACCCATGTCATCTGCATTCCACGCATGGTACTTGCATGAACATGATCCCATTTAGGACCAGATTTCATAAGTGAACCCTTTGGCGTGATTTCTCCTCCTACCAGAGTTTGTAAAATTGAGGTTTTTGCTAAAATGGGACGATCCCATATTCTTCGTGGCTAGATCTAGGGAGACATTAAAAGGGGTGTTTGTTATCTTTGCCCTTATCCAAATCGATTTGGACAAGGCCAAAGAGGGGCATCTGTAAACACCCCGAAATCCCACGAATTTCTTAAACAAATCTGGTTTTATACAAGCAGCCCCAAAGGGCCATTTTGAGTTTGGAAACCCAGGAGCCTTCCAAACAACCCTGTATATAGGTTTAAAACTCTATCTTTCAAAAAACATATGATATAGCTTTTGAAAACCCTTTTAAAACATGTTTTGAAACCCCAAAGTGGCTTGGCCCGATCAAGACAGGACCAGGAGAGCCAAGAAGAGCCCGGCGCAGCAACTCTTGTATCTGATTCACACCCCAGGATCTCGAACGTCCAAGACCCTGTTCTTATCAAAATAGCATTTGAAGTCATCTCCGGAAGGCAGAAACGGAGGCGGACGACTATGTTGGCGAAGACCCAACGCAGACGGAGTACTGATGCTGTCAGGCCCCGCACGAATCGTCCGTTTCGAACCCAGCTCGAAGGAGTCAGAGTTCAGTTTGGATTGGATCTGGACCATATATATCCAGATTCCAATCCAAACCCATATGTGGACTTGGATTTGGATTTGGATCCAGAGATCCAATCCAATATCCATATCCATGGCCCACATCACCTTCTCATAAATGGAGGTGGGGCCCACTTGAGATTCACGTGGGATATTGGGCATGAGAGAGAGTGGGGGTGAAAAATATCAAGAGTGTTGTATTAAGCTTGACTTGTGTGTCAAGTTTGGGTTAATCATGTGGGTTAGCCTAATTGAGTGGGTTTAAGCTTGTAATTAGCTAAAACCTAACCTAGGGCTGCACCAACATGGGGTGATCAAGGTCTATGGGCCATGCTAAGGGAGCTCCTTCACCTAAACCTAGCCGAAAATGCCTAAACCTAGCCTAAACCCCTAATCCACCCCTAATCTGAACCTAATCACCTAACCCACTTCCCTAATCCCGGCCTAATCCCAACCTAATCACCTAACCCACTCCCCTAATCCTTCCCTAAACCTAGATTAATTTCCCTAATCCTAGCCTAAACCTAGCCTAAACCACCTAACCTAGCTCACTAAACCTCACCCTAAAACCCAACCACCTAACCTAGCCCTAAACCCCTAAACCACCCTTAGCCCACGATTTTCCCAAACCCCTAGTTTTAAAATATCTGGCCCAACCCCATCCAGCCCACCTTATCTACATACTACCCTACCTAAACCACCTAACCACTACCCACAACCCAGCCCTAACCGACCTACCCATCCCCTATTTAAACCCCCCTCATTGTGGGCGGGTTTTAAGAAGTGGGAACCACTCTTCCATCCAGCCGGGCCCTCTCCTTCTCCCATCTTCCATCCAGCCGTGACCACTCCCCAGCAGCTCCACCTGCTCCACCAGCCGCCACCTGCTCCGCCACCTTCCCTCTTCCGTCCACCACCACTGCCACCCAGCCGGACGCCACCATCTTCCCCCAACTCCACCAGCCGACAGCCACCTGCCCGCCATTCTTCCACTCCATCCGCCACTTCTCCCCATTCGGTAAGTACCCTAAACTCCTTCAAAACCCCTCTCTACCACCTCTCCACTCTTAGCCACCCATCTTCCCTTCAGCTCAGCCCCTTTGCCGCCACCACCTAAGCCTAGCCGAACCTAGGATAACCCAAGTGGCTGGCCACTACTTAGCCACCATCTCCCATTCGGCCAACCCCCCTAGGTGTCCTCTTGGGCCTTCCCACTAGCTCACCTTTTAGGTCCAGTTTGCCTAAGTACCTAACTTCCCTAGTGACCCTAAGACCCACTTATGCAGCCACTCTAAACTCCCTACTTGGAGGCGCCACCTACTTGCCACCGGCCCCCTTCGAGGCGTCTATCCCGCGCCCCATTTGCAGCCGGCCAGCACCCTTGATCACATACCTTCGCGGAGCTCCCGTTTGCAGCCCAAAGCCAAGGCCACGCTCAAGCAAGACCTCTACGGACCAGCTACTCGTAAGTGTCTAAACTCGGTCTTTAGTCATACACTTGCTTGAAATTCAATTTGATACGGGGTTGTAATAACGGAGCCTAGTCTCCCCCCGCTTGTAATAACGTGGCTTGGCACAACCACACACGTGCACTCTCTTAGTCGTGCACAATTTTGAACACACACGGGCCTAATCAGCCCCTAATATATAAGTGTACATATATATTTCATTTCCGAAGGGTTTTATTTAAGTTGGGTGCGTTGTCTTTCAATTCAAGCACTCTCACACACATTGAGCTTTCGCTCTTATTTGAAAGACCCAAGTAAGGGCCGACCTATACTATTTGGGTTTCATTTCATGTCGTGTGAGTAAGTCTTTCAATTCAAACACTCTCACACACATTGAGCTTTCGCTCTTATTTGAAAGACCCAAGTAAGGGCCGACCTATACTATTTGGGTTTCATTTCATGTCGTGTGAGTAAGTCTTTCAATTCAAGCACTTTCACACACATTGAGCCTTCGCTCTTACTCCCAAGACCTTAGTAAAGGCCTTATTGCAGTTATATTTGGGTTTCATTTATGTCGTGTGTGTAGTACTTCAATTCAAGCACTCTCACACACATTGAGCCTTCGCTCTTACTCCCAAGACCTTAGTCAAGGCCATACTGCACTTTATATTTGGGTTTAATTTCTTGTCGTGTGTGTAAGTCTTTCAATTCATGCACGCACCCACATTGAGCCTTCGCTCTTATTTGCAAGACTCGAGTAAGGGCTCATATACATAAGATATATACATATCTCCCTTCGGTTATTTCCCTTCGGTTATTTCCCTTCGGTTATTTCCCTTCGGTTATTTCCTTTCAGTATTGTCTTTACATTTCGGGTTTTCCCTTTGGAGTAGCGTGAGTTTGCATTGCATCTACGCCATACCACGAGGTAGGACGCATATTGCATCGAAGCAAGCCCCGCTCGAATTCGCCCATGTAGTGGAGTGTTCATAACACACAAACTAGGCGACCCAAAAAGGGATAAAAGAAAAGACTTAGGCACGTGCAAATCCACGTGATCTAAAACATGCAATCGCATCTTAAAGACCCGAAATAAGACACCTCGAACCGTTTCGTAGACTTTCTCTCCAAAAACTCGATTTTTGCAAAAGCGTACAGACTGACCCTTGCGCATCGGTGCAAGAAGGTCTGCGACGACAAGAGCTCACTTGCTCACAGTCGCCACGTTTAGAAGTCAGTATTAAATATATCTTCGCTAGCTTAAGTAAGCTAGCTGGCACGCCCTGTTTGTATACATAGGCCTTAGACGCACGATAAGATCCACTCCAAGCCACGAAAGAGGCGAAGAGGCGGGGATTTTCGCGCGTCTACAGAAAGCATGCACCTTATCCTTGATCTGCATCCAGCTGTAGCCTGGTTCTTTTGTTACTCCTCTGACTTTCATCAACTTTCTTATTTCTCGTACCTCATCCTATATGCCTAAGGAGGCATAAATGTTGGATAACAAGATATAGTTCCCAGAATCATGTGGTTCATAGAGAATCCGGCTATCATCGAGTTCCAGGATACCGTGTCTCTCACAGCCATCTCATTGAATAGCCGAGAGACATCTTCAATGTTCCTGCACTTTGCATACATTGTGATCAGACCATTTCCAACAAAGGAGTTAGAGTGGCACCCAAGCTTGATTGTGAGTGAATGTATCTGTTTACCAATTCCAAGAGCCACCAGTGTTGCCAGACGCCATTGACATTGAAGACTATACCAACCCACAAATAGAGAAGAGCTGAAGGCGGAGTTGGATATGACTGAATCGCAGTACCAACGGTGGTTTCAGGAACTCACAAGGCAGCTATTGAAATAGAAAATGTAACAGCAGGGAACTATCCAGCGGTCTCTCTTGCAGCAATCGCACATGCCACAGCAGCAATCTATGTTGCAGCCAAATCACTTACCAAGTTCAGCTCCCATCGATTTCTACAAGGAACACCACAATAGTAAGGAGGACGTGTACAGCATCCACTTACCAAATAGCACGATGATTGATTTCAGCAAGTGACGGTGGTGATCGACTCAGTGAAGGCAGGTCCATCTATAGCAACGTGAAACAACCAGCTCCACCGGACTAGCTGATCTTCTCTTACTGCCAAATCCAGCACCAACTTACCATGTTGAACCACATCAAGTCTCATCCAATTCCATGCTGGTGGTTGAATTTAGTAACTAACTACAGCAAGCAGTTGCCAGAACCAGCAGCACTTCCCAAATATGATTTTTGCAGCAGAAAGTTGCCAAAAAGCTGCTTTGTCCAGCAAGGAAGTTACCTTGCCCAATTCTTCACCCAAGAGGCATCCTTTGGCCTATAAAAGGAGCCTCAAGGATGCTGCAAAGGCATCCTCCAGTCACCACAAAGCATCAATCCGGGAAAACCAAGAAAACAGGAACATTCAGTCCGAAAATTTAGAGAAATAGAGAGAGAGAGAAAGGAAGAGAAGAAGGAGAAGAAGGAAGTCCGGCCTGGTTCCGACATCTGACGATCGTCCAGCGAAGTGCTCCTACGTCCCCTCTCACTCACACAGGTTGGAATTCTTGCACAAATTGGTTTTAATTCCTGAGAATCTGAAAAAGCATAGATTCTAGAAATTTGTACATGAATCAAGGCTTTGAGCCCATGTTCTTCATTTATATCGATACAAACATGCATGATTCCTTCATAAACGAAATTAAAATCCATGTTTAGATGATTTTCATGATTTATTAGGACTGATACAGGTTGAACTTTGTTCTAGAATCACGTTAGGAACCTTCTGAAATTTTCTGTAAAACTGGTTTCTGAAACTGTCTGTGCACACGTGTCTGATCACGGAATTTTTGTAGACAAACGGATAATCCAATTG
Organism: Brasenia schreberi; assembly: GCA_036023115.1. NCBI lineage: Eukaryota > Viridiplantae > Streptophyta > Magnoliopsida > Nymphaeales > Cabombaceae > Brasenia > Brasenia schreberi. Next base: position 12,811,412 of record JAYKKT010000088.1, read on the forward strand.
CTTCGAAATTTTGCATGAATAATCTAGACATATCAGACATTCTTAGATAAAATTTTGAGGAATTGTTATGAACTTTTGCCTAGCCAATTATATCCGTGAAGATTATACAAAATCCAGATTGCGTTTTACAGAAATAGAACGTTTAATAACAGACCTCTGTTCTTTTGCCCATATCTCTGCAATCATTGAATTAAATTGGATGAAATTTGATTCTTTGAAAACCTAACATCCGTATCTTTCTAACACAACAAATTTCATCGAAATTGGATGACTAAGCACTAAGATATTTCTGTTTTTCTGAGCTTCTGATCCACAGAAACAGGGCTGTTCTGAATTTTATAACAGTTTCTGATTCTGTATTTAATTCTCAGAAAATAAAGAACTAAATTATAAAATAAAAATATATTCTGATTCTACACATACCTGTCTCTATTTTGTAAAAGTTTTAGAATTTTTGGAGAATCAGAAATATTTTTAAAAATTCAGAGAACAAGCCTCTGAAACTGTTTTGAAACATACCTGTCTCTATCTTTCAAAAAACATATGATATAGCTTTTGAAAACCCTTTTAAAACATGTTTTGAAACCCCAAAGTGGCTTGGCCCGATCAAGACAGGACCAGGAGAGCCAAGAAGAGCCCAGCGCAGCAACTCTTGTATCTGATTCACACCCCAGGATCTCGAACGTCCAAGACCCTGTTCTTATCAAAATAGCATTTGAAGTCATCTCCGGAAGGCAGAAACGGAGGCGGACGACTATGTTGGCGAAGACCCAACGCAGACGGAGTACTGATGCTGTCAGGCCCCGCACGAATCGTCCGTTTCGAACCCAGCTCGAAGGAGTCAGAGTTCAGTTTGGATTGGATCTGGACCATATATATCCAGATTCCAATCCAAACCCATATGTGGACTTGGATTTGGATTTGGATCCAGAGATCCAATCCAATATCCATATCCATGGCCCACATCACCTTCTCATAAATGGAGGTGGGGCCCACTTGAGATTCACGTGGGATATTGGGCATGAGAGAGAGTGGGGGTGAAAAATATCAAGAGTGTTGTATTAAGCTTGACTTGTGTGTCAAGTTTGGGTTAATCATGTGGGTTAGCCTAATTGAGTGGGTTTAAGCTTGTAATTAGCTAAAACCTAACCTAGGGCTGCACCAACATGGGGTGATCAAGGTCTATGGGCCATGCTAAGGGAGCTCCTTCACCTAAACCTAGCCGAAAATGCCTAAACCTAGCCTAAACCCCTAATCCACCCCTAATCTGAACCTAATCACCTATTTGAGTTTTTCTGAGCTTCTGATCCACAGAAACAGGGTTGTTTTGAATTTTATAACAGTTTCTGATTCTGTATTTAATTCTCAGAAAATAAAGAACTAAATTATAAAATAAAAATATATTCTGATTCTACACATACTCTCTATTTTGTAAGAGTTTTAGAATTTTTGGAGAATCAGAAATATTTTTAAAAATTCAGAGAACAAGCCTCTGAAATTGAACAGGTTCTGCAAATCTAAGAATCTAAAATTTTTCAGAAATCAAGAACTTAAACACAAATCTGAAACTTTGGAAAATCTGGTTTTTCCTTTCTCGAATTAATGGATTCAAACAAATTTCAAGCGTCTAGGCTGACCCTTGAGCACTGGTTTAAGAAGGCCTAAGTCGAAAAGATCTCACTTGTTCACAATCGTTCTAAGAAGTCAGAAAAACATAATTTGTTAGTTTTGGTAAACTAACTGGCACGCTCGCGCAACCCGACGTAGTTCGAGGGTTTGATTTCGAATCCCAAACGATTTGAAATAAAATCATGTCTACAATACCAAGTCTACCCTATACCAAACCCAAGGCCAAAGGCTGGCCGGATTGACTCTACCCTAAACCAAGTTCACTCGAGCCACTTTTGGCTCGAGTTACACAAGCAAACCTATGGCCAAGGTTGGCCGAACCCTAGAGCAAGTCACTCCTACTCGAGCCACCTTGGCTTGAGTTTCACAAGACCAAAAACCAAAGGCCAAATGCTGGTCGAATCCTAACTCTATCCTATACCTAAACCAAGGCCAAGTATTGGCCGAATCCCCACACTAAAACCATAATCACTCGAGCCAAGGTGGCTCGAGTCATACCTTGCCCAAACCGGCCCCAAGTAGACCCAAACCCATTGTAGCTTGCAGCTCCTGGAACTCCAAGTCTCTCCAAGCTCTCAAGCTCTCCAGCTTCGCTCCCACATGCCCCGGACTCCATAAGAAGAAGGCGGATTCGCCCCTTGTACGATCCTAACTCAAAAGGCTGGAAAGTGTAAGTTGATTTTGATATATATCAAATCCCTTTCTATTTAATTCAATTCGTCATATGGGGTTGTAATAATGGAGCATCGTCTCCCCCCGGATGTAATATATGTGCAAAATACACACACATACACTCGAGCCTTTCCGCTCTTATCTGCACACTTTTGCACACAAACGGGCCTCAACAGCCCATAGGATATAGCCCTATTTATATACATTCAGCTGGGTTTTAAGGTTCAAGTCGTGTGAGTTGTCCTTCATTTTATACACTCAAAGCACTCACTCACATTGAGCCTTTCCGCTCTTACGTATATATACGTATTTCCCTTTTAGCTGGGTTTTAAATTTAAGTTGCGTGAGTTGCCTTTCAATTTATACACTCAAAGCACTCACTCACATTAAGCCTTCTCGCTCTTATATATATCTATATCTCCCTTCTGCTGCGTTTTACGATTCAGTTGCGTGTGTTGCATTTCAATTTATACACAACACCCACGCACACATTGAGCCTTTTCGCTCTTAAGATATAGATATATTTAAATTTCTGCAATTTACATTCAAGTCGTGTGAGTTGCATTCACTTTGGGTTTTCCCTTCTGCCAAGTCTTTAAATTTTGGGTTTTACATTCAAAGTTGTGTGAGTTGCATTGCATACTCGCCATACTCGAGCTAGAGTGCATTCCTGCATCGAACAAACCCGAACAAAACGTGCAAACACGCCTAAGTGGTTGAAACTGAAAGACTTAGGGTCACCCAAATCAAAAACTCGCCAAGTGCATGATTTCAAAAGGATTTTCAAACACCTATTTATTCAAAAATCAATTTTTGAGTTTAACTTGTTCAAACGAAGTCTCTAAGCATACAGACTGACCCTTGCGCATCGGTGCAAGAAGGTCTGCGACGTAAAGATCCCGCTTGCCTACAATCGCCTTTTCAAAAGTCAGATATTTTCAAAACTTACTTCGCCAGTTTGAGTAAGCTAGCTGGCACGCCCTAAAAGCGAACGTAGATTGCAAAAAGATTCGCTCCGGGCCTAAGAAACCCAGAGACGAGGATTTTCCGTGTCTATAGATTTGGCACGCCCGGTGGGATCCGGGACTTAAGTAGACTTCAAACAAATAAGTTACACTCAAATTTTCGAAAAAAAAGGGTATTTTCCAAAAAATCGTGCATACTTAGAAAAGTTGCAGAAAATGGAGCGAAAACCAAAATCCTCGTCGAGTAAATCAAAAGAGGTTTCTAAAACAACCAAAAAACGAGAAGCAATAGCTGATATACAGGCGATTTTCAAAGAAAAAATGGATGTTTTAAGCAAGGAGCTTAAAACCCATAAATCCCATAGCAGCTCTTCTCGGGCGCACAAAGATCGGGAAAAGAAAACCGATCTCAAACTCGACGAAGGATGTGAGGTAAAAGGCCAAAATCCAGAAAGGGGCGAATCCTCCACTCCCACACTTCCAAAATCCTCGTTGAGTAAATCAAAAGAGGTTTTCAAAACAGCCAAAGAACGAGAAATGCTAGCTGATATATGGGAAACTTTCAAAAAAATGGATGTTTTAAGCAAGGAGCTTAAAACCTATAAATCCCATAGCAGTTCTTCTCGGGTGCACAAAGATTGTGAAAAGAAAACCAAATTCAAAATCGATGAAGGAATTGAGGAAAAAGGCCAAAACCCAGAAAGGGGCGGGACTTCCACTCCTACAAATCCGAAATTCGAAAATTCCAAAGAAAATTCGAAAAAAGTTATTTTTGTTTCAAAAAATCAAAAAAATCTTGAAAACTTTCAAAAAGACAAAAAAATTGAAAAATCAAACTTTGCAATTTCGAAAAATTCAAGTGAAATTCCTAAGTCTAGGCGCATACACACAGTGGGACATAAAACCCACACCCCACAAAGAGACGAGAGTGAAAAACAGGTAGGTTTCGAAAAGGAACGCCTTGTGAAACCCCGGGGGCTCAAAACAGAGTTACCCTAGAAAATGGCCTGCTCTCACCATGAAAAGGTAGACAAGCCACAAAGAGGTATGCCTGAAACCCATCCTTCTCAAAACTCTTTTCTTCATATAGGGTCATCAGATGCATTGGATAACCCCTCTGCACACACAAACCCATGAAATGTGCCTAAGTTAGAGAATTTTCAAGGTGCGCCAAATATCCCGCACCATCCAAAAGAATTTCAAAAGCAAAAACAAAAACAAACTCAAAAAATGGTAGACATGGAGACCCCTAATGCATGCATCGACATCTTAGGAGCTCATAACCCTGCCATAGAAAAACACACTTCTTCGAGCCTAGTCTTGTACCCTGGAACCAAGATTAGAGCTTTGAAAAAAAAAAATCCATCCCTAGGGGCACCACGAGTTGAACCTAGGGAGCAAGTCAAAAAATTCGAGGGAGCAAGCTTCCCTTCCCTCGAAGAAAAATTCTTCCAAATACAGGTTGTGTGGAAGCTCAAGTCTTCCATTACCCTTGTACATGTGCGAAAATCCCCGCCTCTGGCTTCTCAGGGCCTGGAGCGGATCCTCTCGTGTGTCTAAGGCCTATTTATATAAACGAGGCGTGCCAGCTAGCTTACCTAAGCTAGCGAAGATATATTTTAGGCTGACTTCTAATCGTGGCGACTGTGAGCAAGTGAGCTCTTGTCGTCGCAGACCTTCTTGCACCGATGCGCAAGGGTCAGTCTATACGCTTTAAAAATGGAGTTTTAGGGTATAGAAAGCCTACAAAGCGGTTCGAGGTGTCTAATTCGGGTCTTTTAGATATGATTGCAGATTTTTAGATCACGTGGATTTGCACGTGCCTAAGTCTTTCTTTTTATCCCTTGATGGGCCTCCTAAGTGTGTGTTTTGAACACTCCACTACATGGGGCGATTTTGAGCGGGAGTACGGGGCTTGCTTTGATGCAATATGCGTCCTACCTCGTGGTATGGCGTAGATGCAATGCAAACTCACGCTACTCCAAAGGGAAAACCCGAATGTAAAGACAATGCCGAAGGGAAATAACCGAAGGAAAATGACCGAAGGGAAATGACTTGTAATGTAAATGCCGAAGGGAGATATGTATATAGGGTATATACGTGCCCTTACATGGGACTTTGAAAGTAAGAGCGAAGGCTCAATGTGGGTGCGTGCTTGAATTGAAAGACTTACACACACGACATGAAATGAAACCCAAATATAACTTGCAGTATGGCCTTGATTAAGGTCTTGGGAATAAGAGCGAAAGCTCAATGTGTGTGAGTGCTTGAATTGAAGTACTACGCACACAACATTGTAAACACCCCAAATCTTCTATTTTTCAAAAACTCTCAAAACACCAAAAAGCTCGTTTGAGCCAAAACGACGACCTGTTTTGAAATGTGAAAACAGGTACAGAAGGCAAAAGAAGACCCTAGGCCCGAAGAGGATTCAAGCCCAGAGCTTCAGAATCCACTCCCTGATAAAAAAACAAAAGAAAGTAGAGCCCATTTGATGAAAAGCTCAACGGAGTCCAGAACGGCGAGACGGAGTCCGGACGACAAAGTTGGGGAAAACCCAGCACCAGACGGAGCGCTGATGAAGCCAGTGCCCGCACAGATCGTTCGCCTCGAGAAGCCAAGGACTGTCCGAAGAAATTTTGATTTGGATCTGGACCATATATATCCAGATCCAAATCCATGTAATGAATAGTGTTTGGATTTGGGCCAATCCAAATAGTGTTTGGGTCAATCCAAATAGTGTTTGGATTTGGATTGGATCCAAATAGTGTTTGGATTGGATCGGATCTGGATCAAAATATCCAGATCTGTATCCATAAAAATATTGGGTTTGGATCGGATACAAATCTCAAAATATCCGAGATCCAATATCCAGATCCAAATAGTGTTTGGATTTGGGTATGGATCCAAACCCCAAACCCAAACCCAAATCCAAGACCCACCTCAAATCTCTATAAATAGAGGTGAGGGGGTCCATGTAAAGGGTTCATGCAAATATTTGGGAGGAGAGAGAGGGAGTGATAGACCTAGCCATGTGGGCTCATTGGGTGAGGTGGGTTCAAGCCATGTGGGCTAAGTGGGTCTAGACCTAGGGGCTGCAACAAAGGTGGGCTGGACCAAGAGGCTGCAACCATGGAGACGTGGGCTCAAGCCAAGAAGTACCGGCTCCAAGAGGTAAGCCTAACCTAACCTAGCCATTCTCTCTACACCCCTCTAAACCTAACCCCAACCTAGCCTAGGTTCGAACCTACCTAACCCCAACTGAACCTAACCCTAACTAAACCTAGCCCTAACCCAACCTAGGTTCGACCAAACCTAACCCTAGACTTGAACCAACCTAAACCTAACCGGACCGCGCCTGCTGTGCGCGCCCTGACGCTATCCCGCGCCCTGACGCCATCCCGCGCCCTGACGCCATCCCGTGCCCCAGCGCCCAGCGCCAGACGCCCGCCAGCGCTCAGCGCCCAGCGCCAGGCGCCCGATTGCTGCGCCCGACGCCTTCTGGCCGACTTGACCACCTTCCTGCCGACCTAACCTGCACCCTGGCCGTGACCTGTACCCTAGGACAGACCCTAGGACAGACCCTACACAGCCCCCATCTTGGCCGAACCTTAGTTCCCCTAAGACCCTAATCGTGCCCCATAGAACCTCCCTCAAAGCCACCTAGGATAACCCCCTCTTGGCTGCCCAAGGTGAACCGTGAGCCCACGTGCAAGCAAGTTGAACATGGACCAGCTATTTGTAAGTGTCTAAACTTGGTCTATTACATTAACTTGCTTTATATTCAATTAAATTTTGATACGAGGTTGTAGTAAAGGAGCTTCGTCTCCCCCCGATTGTAATAACGTGGTTTGACACACCCACACACACGCGCACTTGAGCCTTTCCGCTCTTAGTCGTACACTTTTTGCACACACACGGGCCTAACAAGCCCTTAATATATAGTTATATTTATATATTTTAAGTCAAGGGGGTTTTTAATTAAGTCGTGTGTGTTGTCTTTCCATTTTCCACACGCACACACATTGAGCCTTCGCTCTTACTCCCAAGACCTTAGTAAATGCCTTATTGCAGTTATATTTGGGTTTCATTTATGTCGTGTGCGTAGTACTTCAATTCTACACTCACACACATTGAGCTTTCGCTCTTACTCCCAAGACCTTAGTCAAGGCATACTGCAATTTATATTTGGGTTTCATTTCATGTCGTGTGTGTAAGTCTTTCAATTCAAGCACGCACACACATTGAGCCTTCGCTCTTATTTACAAGACCCAAGTAAGGGCCCCTACATATACTCTATATAAAGTATTTCTTTCGGCTACGTCTTTAAGATTCGGGTTTTAAGGTTCAAGTCGTGTGCGTTGTCTTTCAATATATACACGACACACACTTACACAATTGAGCCTTTCCGCTCTTAAGATACAGCCATATTTCCCCTTCCGCTATTTACTTTACAAGTCATTTCCCTTCGGTTATTTCCCTTCGGCAATTTCCCTTCGGTATTGTCTTTTAAATTCGGGTTTTCCCTTTGGAGTAGCGTGAGTTTGCAATGCATCTACGCCATACCACGAGGTAGGACGCATATTGCATCAAAGCAAGCCCCGTACTCCCGCTCAAATTCGCCCCATGTAGTGGAGTGTTCATAACACACACCTAGGTGGCCCATAAAGGGATAAAAAGAAAGACTTAGGCACGTGCAAATCCACGTGATCTAAAATCTGAAAATCGTACAAACCCGAATCAAATCATGCAAGACTTAGGCTATGCACGCCCATCGTGCCTAAGTAGATTAAAATTTGAAAGACTTAGGGTCGTCCAAACCTTACAAAGTCAAAATCGCCCAAATGCATGGTTTTCAAAAGGTTTTAAAACACTTCTTCATTCAAGATATATTTTGAGTTAAACTTGTTTCAAAACGAAGTCTCTAAGCATACAGACTGACCCTTGCGCATCGGTGCAAGAAGGTCTGCGACGTAAAAATCCCGCTTGCCTACAATCGCCTTTCAAAAGTCAGATTATTTTCAAAACATACTTTGCTAGTTAAAGTAAACTAGCTGGCACGCCCATAAAGCGAAGTAGATTGCGAAAAGGTTCACTTCAGGCCTAAGAACCCATAAGTGAAAATTTTCGGTGTCTACAAACATGAATTTAAACCCAAATAGTATAACACGACCCTTACTTGGGTCTTTCAATAAGAGCGAAGGCTCAATGTGTGTGAGTGCTTGAATTGAAAGACTTACACACACGACATGAAATGAAAACTCAAATAGTATAGCTCGGCCCTTACTTGGGTCTTTCAAATAAGAGCGAAGGCTCTATGTGTGTGAGTGCTTGAATTGAAAGACTTACACACATGACATGAAATGAAAGCCCAAATAGTATAACACGGCCCTTACTTGGGTCTTTCAAATAAGAGCAAAGGCTCAATGTGTGTGAGTGCTTGAATTGAAAGACTAACACACACGACATGAAATGAAAGCCCAAATAGTATAACACGGCCCTTACTTTTGTCTTTCAAATAAGAGTGAAGGCTCAATGTGTGTGAGTGCTTGAATTGAAAGACTTACACACACGACATGAAATGAAAGCCCAAATAGTATAACACGGCCCTTACTTGGGTCTTTCAAATAAGAGCGAAGGCTCAATGTGTGTGAGTGCTGGAATTGAAAGACTTACACACACGACATGAAATGAAAGCCCAAATAGTATAACACGGCCCTTACTTGGGTCTTTCAAATAAGAGCGAAGGCTCAATGTGTGTGAGTGCTTGAATTGAAAGACAACACACCCAACTTAAGCAAAAACCCTACGAAAATTAAAGTATATATATATATATATATATATATATTAGGGGCTGATTAGGCCCGTGTGTGTTCAAAATCGTGCACAACTAAGAGAGTGCACGTGTGTGGGTGTGCCAAGCCACGTTATTACAAGCGGGGGCAGACTATGCTCCGTTATTACAACCCCGTATGAAATTGAATCTTAAGCAAGTATACAACTAAGGACCGAGTTAGGCACTTACTAATAGCTGGTCCGAAGAAGCCTTGCTTGAGCGCGGGCTTGGCCTTCGCCTTGGGATGCAAAAGGGAGCTCCGCGAAGTTGAACGGCAAGGGGAGGTGCTGGCCGGATGTCTTTGATGCGCGGAAGAGGCGCCTTGAAGATGGCCGGCTGCTAAGGATGGGCTGGCTTTGGTGTGTTGGGCTAAAATACCTAAGTAGGGTCACTAAGGGAGTATGGCACTAAGGGAAGGGAACTAGCTAGGGGAAGGATATGGCTGGCCGAATGAAAGGGTGATAGTCGGTTGAAGTGGCCGACTAAGGGTGCTTGGTGGCGGCAAGTGGCTGGTATTAGGTTGATATGGTTGTGGTTTAGGTGGTTGAGAGTGGAGAGGGAGTGGAGAAGAGGTGAGATGGAGTATGGGATACTAACCGGCGATGATGGGAGGCGGCAGGTGGTTGAGGAGCAGCCGGGTGTGGATAGGTTGGCTGGTTTGGCCGGATGAAGAGGATGGCGATGTGGACCTCGGCTGGAGTGGTGGTGGTGCTCGGCTGGGAGGTAGTGGCGCAGGTGGTGGCTGGCTGTGGGGGAAGTGGAGCAAGATGGGAGTCGGCTGGGCTGGAGAGTGGAGGACCCGAGATAGATCCTTGGAGCTTGAAGATGGGCCAAACCCGCCCCAAGGGGGGGGGGGGGGGGGTTATATAGGGTTGCAAGAGGCGGTGGGGGCTGGTTTTGGGGTAGTGGTTAGGTGGTTTAGGTAGGGTGGTGTGGTGATAAGGTGGGCTGGAAAGGGTAGGGCCAGATATTTTAAAAGGGGTTTGGGTAGGTTGTGTGCTAGGGGTGGTTTAGAGGTTTAGGGTTTAGCTAGGTGGGTTGGTTTTAGGGTGAGGTTTAGTGAGGTAGGTTAGGTGATTAGGCTAGGATTAGGCTAGGTTTAGGGAAATTAACCTAGGTTTAGGGAAGGATTAGGGAAGTGGGTTAGGTGATTAGGTTAGTGTAGACGCGCGAAAATCCCCGCCTCTTTGCCTCTTCCGGGGCTTGGAGTGGATCTTCTCGTGTGTCTAAGGCCTATGTATACAAATAGGGCGTGCCAGCTAGCTTACTTAAGCTAGCGAAGATATATTTAACATTGACTTCTAAACGTGGTGACTGTGAGCAAGTAAGCTCTTGTCGTCGCAGACCTTCTTGCACCGATGCGCAAGGGTCAGTCTGTACGCTTTTGCAAAAATCGAGTTTTGGAGAGAAAGTCCACGAAGCGGTTCGAGGTGTCTATTTATTTCGGGTCTTTAAGATGCGATTGCATATTTTAGATCACGTGGATTTGCCCCTGCCTAAGTCTTTTCTTTTATCCCTTTTCGGGCCGCCTAGTTTGTGTGTTATGAACACTCCACTACATGGGCGAATTCGAGCGGGGCTTGTTTCGATGCAATATGCATCCTACCTCGTGGTATGGCGTAGATGCAATGCAAACTCACGCTACTCCAAAGGGAAAACCCGAAATGTAAAGACAATACTGAAGGGAAATAACCGAAGGGAAATAACCGAAGGGAGATATGTATATATCTTATGTATATGAGCCCTTACTCGGGTCTTGCAAATAAGAGCGAAGGCTCAATGTGGGTGCGTGCTTGAATTGAAAGACCTACACACACGACATGAAATTAAACCCAAATATAAATTGCAGTATGGCCTTGACTAAGGTCTTGGGAGTAAGAGCGAAGGCTGAATGTGTGTGAAAGTGCTTGAATTGAAAGACTTACTCACACGACATGAAATGAAACCCAAATATAACTGCAATAAGGCCTTTACTAAGGTCTTGGGAGTAAGAGCGAAGGCTCAATGTGTGTGAAAGTGCTTGAATTGAAAGACTTACTCACACGACATGAAATGAAACCCAAATAGTATAGGTCGGCCCTTACTTGGGTCTTTCAAATAAGAGCGAAAGCTCAATGTGTGTGAGAGTGCTTGAATTGAAAGACTTACTCACACGACAAGAAATAAAACCCAAATAGTATAGGTCGGCCCTTACTTGGGTCTTTCAAATAAGAGCGAAAGCTCAATGTGTGTGAGAGTGCTTGAATTGAAAGACAACACACCCAACTTAAACAAAAGCCCTTCGAAAATGAAAGTATATGTACACTTATATATTAGGGGTTGATTAGGCCCGTGTGTGTTCAAGATTGTGCACGACTAAGAGAGTGCACGTGTGTGGTTGTGCCAAGCCACGTTATTACAAGCGGGGGGAGACTACGCTCCGTTATTACAACCCCGTATCAAATTGAATCTCAAGCAAGTGTACGACTAAAGACCGAGTTTAGACACTTACGAGTAGCTAGTCCGTAGAGGTCTTGCTTGAGCATGGGCTTGGCCTTGGGCTGCAAACGGGAGCTCTGCGAAGGTAGGTGATCAAGGGTGCTGGCCGGCTGCAAGTGGGAGCTCCGCGAAGGTAGGTGATCAAGGGTGCTGGCCGGCTGCAAGTGGGGCGCGGGATAGGCGCCTCGAAGGTGACCGGTGGCAAGTAGATGGCGGCTCCAAGTAGGGGTTTTTAAGGGGCTGAATGAGTGGGTTCTTAGGGTCACTAAGGGAGTTGAGAGTATAGGGAAACTGGACCTAAAAGGTGAGCTGGTGGGAAGGCCGAATGGGACACCTAGGGGAAAACCGAATGGGAAAGGATGGTTAGGTAGTGGCCGGCAGCTTGGGCTATGCTAGGTTCGGCTAGATGAAAGTGGTGGTGGCAAAAGGGCTGAGATGAAGGTAGGATGGGTGGCTAAGAGTGGAGAGGTGGTAGAGAGGGGCTTTGAGGGAGTTTGGGGTACTTACCGAATGGGAAGAGGTGGCGGATGAAATGGGAAGCAGGCGGGCAGGTGACTGCTGGCTGGTTCGGTTGGGTGGAGGTGGTGGCGTCCGGCTGAGGGATGGTGGTGGTGGATGGAAGAGGGAAGGTGGTGGTGCAGGTGGTGGCTGGTGGAGCAGGTGGAGCAGCTGGGTAGTGGAGCAGGCGGGCGGATTGGAGAGTGGAGTCGGCTGGGCTATGGTGAGGGCTCCCATACTTGGAAAACCCGCCCACAAGGAGGGGGGTTTAAATAGGGGATGGGTAGGTCGGTTAGGGCTGGGCTGAGGGTAGTGGTTAGGTGGTTTAGGTAGGGTGGTATGTAGATAAGGTGGGCTGGAAGGGGTTGGGCCAGATATTTAAAACTAGGGGTTTGCGTAAATCGTGGGCTAAGGGTGGTTTAGCGGTTTAGGGCTAGGTTAGGTGGTTGGGTTTTAGGGTGAGGTTTAGTGAGCTAGGTTAGGTGATTAGGCTAGGTTTAGGCTAGGATTAGGGGAATTAATCTAGGTTTAGGGAAGGATTAGGGAAGTGGGTTAGGTGATTAGGTTGGGATTAGGATGGGATTAGGGAAGTGGGTTAGGTGATTAGGTTCAGATTAGGGGTGGATTAGGGGTTTAGGCTAGGTTTAGGCATTTTAGGCTAGGTTTAGGTGAAGGAGCTCCCTTAGCATGGCCCATAGACCTTGATCACCCCATGTTGGTGCAGCCCTAGGTTAGGTTTTAGCTAATTACAAGCTTAAACCCACTCAATTAGGCTAACCCACATGATTAACCCAAACTTGACACACAAGTCAAGCTTAATACAACACTCTTGATATTTTTCACCCCCACTCTCTCTCATGCCCAATATCCCACGTGAATTTCAAGTGGGCCCCACCTCCATTTATGAGAAGGTGATGTGGGCCATGGATATGGATATTGGATTGGATCTCTGGATCTAAATCCAAATCCAAGTCCACATATGGGTTTGGATTGGAGTCTGGATATATATGGTCCAGATCCAATCCAAACTGAACTCTGACTCCTTCGAGCTGGGTTCGAAACGGACGATTCGTGCGGGGCCTGACAGCATCAGTACTCCGTCTGCGTTGGGTCTTCGCCAACATGGTCGTCCGCCTCCGTTTTTGCCTTCCGGAGATGACTTCAAATGATATTTTGGTAAGAACAGGGTCTTGGACGTTCGAGATCCTGGGGTGTGAATCAGATAGAAGAGTTGCTGCGCCGGGCTCGACAGGTGCTCCGGTTCCGGGCTCTTCTTGGCTCTCCTGGTCCTATCTTGATCGGGCCAAGCCACTTCGGGGTTTCAAAACATGTTTTAAAAGGGTTTTCAAAAGCCATATTATATGTTTTTGAAATATAAAGTTTAAAACATACATACAGGGTTGTCTGGAAGGCTCCTGGGTTTCCAGACTCAAAATGGCCCTTTGGGGCTGCTTGTATAAAACCAGATGGATTTTGAGAAATTCGTGGGATTTCGGGGTGTTTACAGTTAGGATTAGGCCGGGATTAGGGAAGTGGGTTAGGTGATTAGGCTCAGATTAGGACCGGATTAGGGTAGAAGGCTAGGATTAGGTGTTTTTAGTTAGGATTAGGTGAAGGAGCTCCCTTTGCATGACCCATGGACCATAACCACATCATGTTGGTGCATTCCTAGGTTAGGTTTTGGCTAATTACAAGCTTAAACCCACTTAATTAGTCTAACCCACATGATTAACCCCAAACTTGACACACAAGTCAAGCTTAATTACAACACACACTTGATCTTATCCTCCCCCACTCTCTCTCATGCCCATAATCCCACGTGAAATTCAAGTGGGCCCCACCCCCATTTATGAGAGGGTGATGTGGGCCATGGATATGGATATTGGATTGGATTTTTGAATCCAAATCCAAATCTAAGTCCATACATGGGTTTGGATTGGGATCTGGATATATATGGTCCAGATCCAATCCAAACTGAACTCTGACTCCTTCGAGCTGTGTTCGAAATGAACGGTTTGTGCGGGGCTTGATAGTATCAGTACTCCGTCTGCATTGGGTCTTCGCCAACATGATCGTCCGCCTCTATTTTCGCCTTCCGGAGATGACTTCAAATGATGTTTTGATGATAACAGGGTCTTGGACGTTAGAGATCCTGGGGGTGTGGATTTGATACGAGAGTTGCTGTGCCGGGCTTTACATGTGCTCCAGTTCTGGGCTCTCCTTAGCTTTCCTGGTCCTGTTTGGATGAGGCCAAGCTGCTTCGGGGTTCCAAAACATGTTTCAAAAGGTTTTCCAAACCATATCACATATTTTTGAAATATAAAGTTTAAAACATATATACAGGTTTGTCTGGAAGGCTCCTGGGTTTCCAGACTCAAAATGGCCCTTTGGGACTGCTTTTACAAAACCAGAAGGATTTGAGAAATTCGTGGGATTTCAGGGTGTTTACAGATGCCCCTCTTTGGCCTTGTCCAAATTGATTTGGATAAGGGCAAAGATGACAAACACCCCTTTTAATGTCCCCCTAGATCTAACCACGAAGAATATGGGATCGTCCCAATTTTTAGCAAAATCTCAATTTACAAACTCTAGTAGGAGGAGATATCACGCCAAAGGGATTAATACTACGGAATCTTGTCCTAAATGGGATCATGTTTATGCAAGTGCCATGCGTGGAATGCATATGCATGACATGGGTGTGGTGCCAAGAGTGGTGACCTCCCAGAGACCAGATGGGGTCGAACTCTAGAGACTTACAAGGCCTATGTTGTTCGATGTTCAATTTTTCAAAACTTATTTACAAACTTATTTACAAAAGGGACAACTGTCTTGAGTCTCGATCCTAAGGATCTCGAGCTCTTCGTGTTTGCCCTGTTTGAGTCTTAACACTCGCTTATCTAGCGGAGGTTTTATAAGAAAACAAAGCATATTTCAAATTCCTACGCCTTACTCGAAACGTCGGATTCTACGCCTTACTCGAAACGTCGGATTCTCAAACAAGACGAAATTCAAGTAAGTAATTCCTATTTTTACTTTAGGATTTCTCTAAATGAACCATGCTTTAGCTTGGGATAAGCCAGGGATGGGAAAGAGATACCACGGTCCCTTCTGAAGCATCCCGTGGTTTAAGGCATAGAAGGCGGAAAACTGCTCTCTTTTTTGAGCTTTTTGGCCTCTTTTTCCTTTTTTCATAGAGGGTCTCCCTTTGGGAGTATTTTTTCTTTAATCCCTCTTTTTCACAAGAGAATCGATTTTTCTTTTGAATTCTGGTTTCTTTCTTTTGGAAAGATACTTTGAATGGGAAATTCCCTTTGTTTGGGCTTTTGTTTTCCTTTTGGAAGGAGAAGAGAAGAGGGGAGGACTTATCCCAAGCCTACACTCGATCCATTCCAGATCAGCCTATTTTGAAATAGCACGTACTACTTGAAAGTATCTTGCTATGTTGAACTAGGCCTTTCTTTGTAAGAAGAAGGATTTTGAAATGTAACCACGATTTTGAAGACTCCACTCTTTTACAAGTATGAATTCTCTCACTCGGGGTCAAACGAGTTTGCCTTTGCACCTTATTCTCATGTCTCAGGGCAGCTATCCTTAAAATTTTCGAAAATTGGAATTTAATCCAAATCCTACACATGATACTTCTTTAATTATTGAATGTTGATAGGATCTGCTAAATTCCTACCTTCTACATCGATCAACCAATACGAATTGTTCTTGGTGGTTGCTCGTACAACATAGGGTCCATCCCACTTGGGGCGCCACTTTCTGAGTGGATGTGGGCCATGATAGTGGATGATTTTCAAAACTAGATCCCCCACTTCAAAGTGGCGAGGTCTCATGTGTTTGCCATACTGTCGGGCTATCCTTTGCCGGTATGCACGAGCATGATCCATGGCAAGGAGTTGCCTCTCATCTAGCAAATCTAGTTCGGCGTCTCTAGGGGGAGGTCGAGTGCAATGGATGTATGAAATGAATGCAGTTGGGTATGAATGGGAAGAATGGCGTTTGTGCCATAGACTAATTCGAATGGTGTGGCATTTGTGGGAGTCCGGATGGAAGTCCTATAAGTCCATAAGGCTTCATCCAGCTTCTCGTGCCACGTCCTACCCTTCTCTAAGGTTTTCTCAATTATAGTAATGAGAGTCTTGTTCGTGGCTTCGGCTTGGCCGTTGCCTTGAGGGTAGTAGGGCGAAGAGAAGTGGTGAGTTATGCCATACGTGTTGCACAACTTAACCATCCGCTCGTTCTTGAATGGGGTACCATTATCAGACACAAGGTCTCGTGGAACCCCAAATCGAGCCAAGATATTCCTCCGAATGAAAGCCACCACATGTTGCCCCAGCACGTTGGTTAGGGATATGGCTTCTACCCACTTGGAGAAATACTCCGTGGCTGCTAAAATAAACCGATGCCCATTCGAGGCTTTTGGAAATATTGGGCCTACAATGTCAAACGCCCACATGGTAAATGGCCAGGGGCTGACCATGGAATGCAATGCAGATGAAGGGATATGAATGGCGTGCCCATGCACTTGACATGGATGACACTTCCTAACATGATCGTGGCAATCCTTTTTCAGGGTGGACCAAAAATAGCCCCCTCTAAGTATTTTCATTGCCATCATGTTGGCATTAACATGACCTCCACATTCTCCATCGTGGAATTCATGCATCACTACCCTAGCCTCCTCTAGGTCGATACACCTAAGCAGAATGTCGGTAAAACTTTTTTTTGTATAAAACCCCACCCATAATGGTGTATCGGGTCAAAATCTTACGAATGAATGCCTTATCTTTGGATGTAGCATCCTCAGTGAATCCCCCATTTTCTAAAATTTATTTTATATCATAAAACCAAGGTTTTTCAATAGAGTCTGGGTTATTTTGGCAAATATCCAAGTCGTGTGTGGATGGGTTGGGCGCATGCCATATTTCTAAAGATCGGATTCCTGAAATGGGATCGACCTTTAGGGCTGAACCCAAGGAGGAGAGGGCATCGGCGATGCCATTGTCCTCTCTTCCTACGTGGATGAGTTTACACGATTGGAAAGACTGAACCAATCGAGTGGCCAACTCGTGATAAGGAAGTAGTTTTTCATTACGTACTTGCCAAATTTTCAAAACCTGGTTTATGACTAGGAGCGAATCTCCAAAGACCTCGATGCATGATGCCCCTAGAGTTTTCGAAATTCTTAAGCCTTATATGAGTGCTTCATACTCAGCTACGTTGTTGGAACATTCAAAATCTAAGCGGACTGCTATGGGAATCTCGCCCTTTTCAGGGGAGATTAGGACGACCCCAGCACCAGCCCCTCGTTGGTTTCGTGCCCCATCGAAGTGCATCTTCCACACTTGGTTTTCGAAAGATTTTGCCAAAATGTGGTTTTGAAAGTGGTTTTGTAATATGCCTTCATCAAGCATTTCAACAAGTGTGGGATATGCGTCCTCTAAGGGGAACTCAGCCACGTAATCTGCTAGGGCTTGCCCCTTAATGGAGATCTGGTGATTGTATTTCATATCATACTCCATTAGAAGGAGTTGCCATTTGCCCAATCTACTTGTGAGAATGGGTTTTTCGAACAAGTGCTTGATTGGATCAAGCTTGGACACTATCCAGATCTCATGATCCAGGAAATAGTGTTTGAATTTCTGGCAAGCCCAGACTAGGGCCAAGCACGTCTTCTCCATGGCTTGATAATTTCGTTCATCAGCCAAGAGAGTTTTCGAAATGTAGTAGATGGCATACTCCTTATGGGTGTCATCCTCGTATTGAGCCAACAGGGCTCCTAAAGCATTTGCATGCACGGAGATGTAAACTAAAAGTGGTTTTCCTTGCTTTGGAGGGTTCAAAACGGGGGGATTAACCAAGTATGCCTTTAGTCTCTCGAAGGACTTCTGGCATTCGTCATCCCATAAGAATTTCGTGCCCTTCCTCAACAGTTTGTTGAAGGGTTCGCATCTAGTTGCCAGATTCGATATGAATCGGCGAACGGATTGTAAACGACCCTGGAGGCTACGGATTTGGGTGAGATTGGAGGGTGGAGCCATGTCTATGATGGCTCGACACTTAGAGGGGTCGACTTCTATACCCCTTTGGCTCACCATAAAGCCCAGAAGCTTCCCTGATTCTACCCCGAATACACATTTTTGAGGGTTTAGCTTTACTTTGTAAAGCCTAAGCCTTTCGAAAATCTTTTTCAAACATTCGATGTGAGTGCATTGGGTTTTGGATTTTGCCAAGAGATCATCTACATACACTTCTACGAGCTCATGAATCTGATCATGGAAGATCGTGGTCATGGCTCGTTGGTATGTTGCGCCGGCATTTTTCAAACCAAAGGGCATGACTGTATAGCAGTATGTGCCCCATGGGGTTGTGAAGGCGGTCTTACCCTGATCTCGTGGACTTAGTTTGATTTGATTATAGCCTGAATAGCCATCCATAAACGAAAACATTTCATGATTTGCAGTACTATCGACTGTCAAATCTATGTTTGGTAAAGGATAATTATCCTTTGGAGTGGCTTTATTCAGGTTTCTGAAATCGATGCATATTCAAATTTTCCCATTGGTTTTTCGAACTACAACGATATTTGACAACCAATCAGAATACGCAATGGGTTTTATAAATCCGGCTTTTAGCAGATCTTCTAAACCCTCTTTCACTTGCGTGTGTACATTCGGGTGTTTTTTCCTAAGCTTCTGCTTTATGGGTTTTACACCTACATCTAAGGGAAGACGATGCTCGACAATGCTGGGGTCTATGCCCGGCATGTCTTCATACGTCCATGCAAACACATATAAATAGGTTCATAGAAATGCAATGAATGCTAACCTTTCAGTTTCATGCAAGCATGCACCTATTTTGATGGGTTTGGGATTGGAATCATCTCCTAGGTTCACCTCTATGAAATCTCCTCCTACTAATTGGGAAGGTCTTTCAAAATCGAGAATTTTATGAAATTCTGGGAGCTCAGAAGTGGGATCTTCCTCTAGGGGATCCACTTCTGGGCTTTGATCATTCTCGTGGGCTATAGACCCGAGGGAAGTTTATGCGTGGTTTTCAAAAAGACCTGGTTTTGTACTTGGATTTTCAAGTGATTTCGAAATTTTTGGTCTGGTTATGCAGACGACGTTTCTTTCGAAATCCTTTTCTTTTGCCAAAGTCCTACCAGGAGCAGCTATATACAAAATCTTTTTGGTATTTTCCAAATTTTTGATTTTTTTGGGTTTTTGTAAAACAAGAATGTAAACACCCCGAAATCCCACGAATTCCTTAAAACAAACTTGGTTTTGTAAAAGCAGCCCCAAAGGGCCATTTTTGAGTTTGGAAACCCAGGAGCCTTCCAGACAACCTTGTATATATGTTTTAAACTTTATCTTTCAAAAACATATGATATGGCTTTTGAAAACTTTTTAAAACATGTTTTGAAACCTCGAAGTGGCTTGGCCCGATCAAGACAGGACCAGGAGAGCCAAGAAGAGCCCGGAACCGGAGCACCTGTCGAGCCCGGCACAGCAACTCTTGTATCTGATTCACACCCCAGGATCTCGAACGTCCAAGACCCTGTTCTTACCAAAATATCATTTGAAGTCATCTCCGGAAGGCAGAAACGGAGGCGGACGACCATGTTGGCGAAGACCCAACGCAGACGGAGTACTGATGCTGTCAGGCCCCGCACGAATCGTCCGTTTCGAACCCAGCTCGAAGGAGTCAGAGTTCAGTTTGGATTGGATCTGGACCATATATATCCAGATTCCAATCCAAACCCATGTGTGGACTTGGATTTGGATTTGGATCCAGAGATCCAATCCAATATCCATATCCATGGCCCACATCACCTTCTCATAAATGGAGGTGGGGCCCACTTGAAATTCACGTGGGATATTGGGCATGAGAGAGAGTGGGGGTAAAAAATATCAAGAGTGTTGTATTAAGCTTGACTTGTGTGTCAAGTTTGGGTTTAATCATGTGGGTTAGCCTAATTGAGTGGGTTTAAGCTTGTAATTAGCTAAAACCTAACCTAGGGCTGCACCAACATGGGGTGATCAAGGTCTATGGGCCCTGCTAAGGGAGCTCCTTCACCTAAACCTAACCCAAAATGCCTAATCCTAGCCTAAACCCCTAATCTGAACCTAATCACCTAACCCACTTCCCTAATCCCGTCCTAATCCCAACCTAATCACCTAACCCACTTCCCTAATCCTTCCCTAAACCTAGATTAATTTCCCTAATCCTAGCCTAAACCTAGCCTAATCACCTAACCTAGCTCACTAAACCTCACCCTAAAACCCAACCACCTAACCTAGCCCTAAACCCCTAAACCACCCTTAGCCCACAATCTACCCAAACCCCTAGTTTTAAAATATCTGGCCCAACCCTTTCCAGCCCACCTTATCTACATACCACCCTACCTAAACCACCTAACCACTACCCTCAGCCCAGCCCTAACCGACCTACCCATCCCCTATTTAAACCCCCCCCCTTGGGGGCGGGTTTTTCAAGTGGGAACCACCATCTCACCCAGCCGGGCCCTCTCCATCTCCCATATCTCACCCAGTCGGGACCACTCTCCATCACCTTCGCCTGCTCCACCTGCTCCATCAGCTCCACCTGCACCGCCACCTTCCCTCTTCCATCCACCACCACCTCACCCAGCCGGACGCCACCACCTTCATCCAGCCGAACCAGCCGAACTCCCATCAACACCCGGCTTCTCTCTTCATCCACTCGCCACTTCTCCCCATCCGGTAAGCCTTCTTTAACCCTACCTAAACCCTTCTCTACTACCTCTCCACTCCCAGCCACCCACCACACCATCACCTTACTCACCCAACAGCCCCTCACCGCTACCACTCCCACTCGGCCAAACCTTAGCCGCCTCAACCGTTTGCTTCCTACCTAACTCACATCAACTATACCCGGCCACCCTATTAGATTTCCTAAGACTTGCCTGTGGCACTACCTTAAACCCACTATTCCCACTATTACCTAGTCCCATCCCCTAACTGGCCACCTTCCCATACTCCAGCCTTAGTCACCCTAGCAGCCCGCCACCACCATTTTAACTTAGCCGAACCTAGCACAACCCAAACTACCGGCCACTACCTTCCCCTAGGTGTCCCATTCGGCCTTCCCATAAATTCTCCTTTAGGTCCAGCTTTCCCAAAACTCTCAACTCCCCTAGTGACCCTAAGAACCCACTTATTCAGCCCCTTTAAATCCCCACCTTGAGGCGACACCTACCTGCCACCGGCCACCTTCGAGGCACCTATCCCGCGCCCCACTTGCAGCCAGCCAGCACCTTTGATCACCTATCTTCGCGGAGCTCCCGTTTGCAGCCCAAGGCCAAGTCCATGCTCAAGCAAGACCTCTACGGACCAGCTACTCGTAAGAGTCTAAACCCGGTCTTTAGTTGTATACTTGCTTGAGATTCAATTTGATATGGGGTTGTAATAACGGAGCATACTCTCCCCCCGCTTGTAATAACGTGGCTTGGCACAACCACACACGTGCACTCTCTTAGTCGTGCACGATTTTGAACACACACGGGCCTAATCAGCCCCTAATATATAAGTGTACATATACTTTCATTTTCGAAGGGTTTTGTTTAAGTTGGGTGTGTTGTCTTTCAATTCAAGCACTCACACACATTGAGCTTTCGCTCTTAGTTGAAAGACCCAAGTAAGGGCCGACCTATACTATTTGGGTTTCATTTCATGTCGTGTGAGTAAGTCTTTCAATTCAAGCACTCTCACACACATTGAGCTTTCGCTCTTATTTGAAAGACCCAAGTAAGGGCCGACCTATACTATTTGGGTTTCATTTCATGTCGTGTGAGTAAGTCTTTCAATTCAAGCACTTTCACACACATTGAGCCTTCGCTCTTACTCCCAAGACCTTAGTAAAGGCCTTATTGCAGTTATATTTGGGTTTCATTTATGTCGTGTGTGTAGTACTTCAATTCAAGCACTCTCACACACATTGAGCCTTCGCTCTTACTCCCAAGACCTTAGTCAAGGCCATACTGCAATTTATATTTGGGTTTAATTTCATGTCGTGTGTGTAAGTCTTTCAATTCAAGCACACACCCACATTGAGCCTTCGCTCTTATTTGCAAGACCCGAGTAAGGGCTCATATACATAAGCTATATACATATCTCCCTTCGGTTATTTCCCTTCGTTCATTTCCCTTCGGTTATTTCCCTTCGGTTATTTCCCTTCTGTTATTTCCCCTTCAGTATTGTCTTTACATTTCGGGTTTTCCCTTTGGAGTAGCGTGAGTTTGCATTGCATCTACGCCATACCACGAGGTAGGACGCATATTGCATCAAAGTAAGCCCCGCTCGAATTCGCCCATGTAGTGGAGTGTTCATAACACACAAACTAGGTGGCCCGAAAAGGGATAAAAGAAAAAGACTTAGGCACGTGCAAATCCACGTGATCTAAAATATGCAATCGCATCCTAAAGACCCGAAATAGACACCTCGAACCGCTTCGTAGACTTTCTCTCCAAAACTCGATTTTTGAAAAGCGTACAGACTGACCCTTGCGCATCGGTGCAAGAAGGTCTGCGACGACAAGAGCTTACTTGCTCACAGTCGCCACGTTTAGAAGTCAGTGTTAAAAAATATCTTCGCTAACTTAAGTAAGCTAGCTGGCACGCCCTATTTGTATACATAGGCCTTAGACACACAAGAAGATCCACTCCAAGCCCCCGAAAGAGGCGAAGAGGCGGGGATTTTCGCGCGTCTACAAAGAACTCTAGGAACTATACAAAGCACTCTATTTTCGAGTTTTTGTTTTTCCATTGTTTTTTGATTTTTTTGATTTTAAGCTTTTCAAATGTTTTTGTATTTTTATAAAAGGGATCTTTCGTCGTACCTACAAAGGGAAAACACTACGGGTTAGACTCGGAATAGGAGATCTAAATCGTAGGTCTCTTCTAAGACAGGTTCTAGGGCACCCTTGACCCAGGTGGTCACAGGGGGTGGCTCCGGCGGTATTCGGGGAGTATAGTCGATCCCATATCGGCTTGGATTGGCCCTAGGAAGGATGGGCTCTAAGAGACCCTGGTTCTGCGCCCCTAGACTTTTGTAGGGCATGTAGCCCATATTCAATAACATGTTCCACGACTTTCTATTTTTTGAAAAGGCGTGGTACAAGTCGTGGTCCTGGAACATGCTGTCGTCCATATTGTGCTCATATGGCCTTTTGTCTAGGGGCTTTGGAAATAGGGAACGCTTGGGTTTTCCTAGAAGGGTTAGAATCGGGAGGGGGCCTGCTTTGGGCGGCCCCTTCACACATACAACCTTCCTAGGGTTGTTCAACACGAGTCGGGGTGGCTCAACCATAATTTGCCCCAGGTTAGCCTCATGGGCCTCGGAGCTCGATAAACAAGGGGAGTTTATGATCCCCTGAAGCTGTGGGTGACTCTCACCTAGGATCACTACGACCTGGTCCCTAAAAGGGATCTTGACACACCTGTGGAAGGTGGATGGCACAGCACACAAGCTGTGTATCCAGGGTCTTCCCAGCAACAGGTTATAATGGGGGTGGATGTCCAAGACATGGAACACCCCCGTGTGTTCGATCCCTCCCATTTCCATTGGGAGTTCGATGGATCCTGACGGCCTAGACGCATTCCCATCGTATCCAGTGATAACGATGGGGCTTGGGTTCACTGAAGTCAAGGTGACTCCGATTTTATATGTCACATGAAGTGGAAGGATGTTGAGCCCTCCTCCACCATCGACTGGGCACCTGTCCAGAGAGTGGTTATTCAGAACCACCTCGATATGCAGGGCCTGGTTGTGGGATTCGTAGGGTCTATCTACATCATCTTCTGAGAAAGTGATGGGCGATTTTGCTCCTAATAAAGCCACTTGGGCAGACAAGGCCTCCGGACTTATGTTCGAATCAACCTTGGCCCTTTCTAGAATTTTCTCTAATACAAGTCTATGCCTAGGCGAGGTTTGTATAAGCTCTAAGATAGACATGTGAATAGGAATCTTTGAAAGGTGGTTTTCGAAGTCATAAGGATTTAGGATGACTTTGTCCTTATCTGCTTTTGGCAGAACACTAGGGATACATTCTTTTGAGGGGCCAGGCACACTGACAACCTTTTGAGCACCTTGAAGGTGCGGGGGTTGATAGATCCTCCCGGATCTAGTCACTTCCCCCACGACCAGGCTAGGGTTCACGCTAAATTTGGCTCTAAGGATGAGCTGAGGAGAACCTTGGATTTTCAAAACAGGTCTTATCGGGGATTCCACTTTTGGTGGTCCCCGAATGACGACTTGGGCGGGTTTCTTGTACAGCACAAGAGTGGGCGCACAAGCGGGTCGACAAGACTCTGGTTTTTGCACTAGTTCCTTAGAAATGGTGAGGGTACATACCTCCTTTCCTTTCCCACTACCGCTGGCGTGTTTGGGAAAGGGTTCTTTAAAGATAGCTTGAGGTGGCTCAGGTTCCACAGTGACTTGGAGCCAACCTTCTGCTATCAAGTTCTCAATTTTATTTAAAAGGGAGAAACAGCGTTTGGTATCATGGCCTTTGAGCCGATGATATTTACAAAATCGGTTTAAATACCCCCCTTTAGAAGTGACTCCTTCGGGGATTTCGGGAAGTTCTATCATGCCTTGGGCAAGTAGGAGGTCTAGGACCTCCGACACAGGTTGCCCCAACGGAGTGTACTCCCGTTTTTCAACCGGTTTTTGAAAGGTTCACTCCCTTTTGTTTTCTAATTTTTCAAAATTTTTGGAAGTTCCTACCACGCCTGGATCCACCCGGACATTGGCGATTTTATGGGGCTTTGCCCCTTTGTCCATCGTGGGTAGCCCGTATGTGATGGGCTTTTCCAAACGGGTTTTGGAAACGGCACTTCCTTTCCATAAGTGATTGTATGTCCCTTTTCTCAAGTTGGTTTCGAAAAGGGAGGCCTTTTTGATCAACTTATGCAAAGTTGAGATCTCATGGAGCGAGAGAAGGGCTTTTAACTCGCTTTTAAAGTTATCCAGGATGAGCATGACTGCGCATCCTTCGAATATGGGCTCTCGCACTTGGCCCAAAAGTGACCTCCATCTTATAATGAAGGCATGTACATCTTCGTTCATGCCTTGCTTTGTATCCCTTAAGGTATTTAGGGTTGGCGTGACTTCTACGTTGTGTGCAAATCTTTGCATTAAGCAGTTCGCTAACTCTTCAAAAGTAGCGAACTGGCTTAAGTCGTAGGAAGCCAACCATTTGGCAGTTGTGCCTTTAAGGGATAAAGGGAACCAATACACCCATTTCATCGAGTCCTTTTTCTTCTTATGGGCTCGACGCGAGAAAAGTTGCAAGTGAGACCTAGGGTCTCCCATGCCATCATACTGATGGAAGTTCGGTATTTCATCGTCACTGTCTGTTTCGTAATCCATAGGAAGGAAATCAGACAGGGCGTAGCTTCTTTTCTCTTTATTCTGCCCTTTCGGCAACTGCTATAGGGCTTTACGGTCCTTTTGTGTGAAGGACTCGTGGTATTGGTTGCCTTCCATTACGGAGGCCTCTTTGTGCTTGCGAGGTTTTTCAGATTTTTTCTTTGGCCTTTTTCACCGTTTGATGAACACGAATCACCTACTTCAGCCTCTTGGCTGAGAGCATCGATTTTGGCCTCAAACTCCCTTCTTAGGTCCTCGATCCCATCTAGTTTTATTTTGTTTTTGAAAATCCTCTTAGAGTGAGAACTGGATGCGCATGAGCCTTGGCTCGACACTTCACTTGGATTGGATTTTGACATGCTTTTCAAGCTTTTTCAAAATGTCCTAAGTACAAGCAAAGAAAACAAGTTAAAAGCGACACCTTTTTAACAAATTTTTCGCAAGCTTCTTAAAAACTCGATTTTTGAAAGGCTCACGTCCCACCGGGCGTGCCAATCCCTGTAGACGCACGAAAATCCCCGCCTCTGGCTTCTCAGGGCCTGGAGCGGATCCTCTCGTGTGTCTAAGGCCTATTTATATAAACGGGGTGTGCCAGCTAGCTTACCTAAGCTAGCGAAGGTATATTTTAATCTGACTTCTAATCGTGGCGACTGTGAGCAAGTGAGCTCTTGTCGTCGCAGACCTTCTTGCACCGATTCGCAAGGGTCAGTCTATACGCTTTAAAAATCGAGTTTTAGGGTATAGAAAGCCTACAAAGCGGTTCCAGGTGTCTAATTCGGGTCTTTTAGATATGATTGCAGATTTTTAGATCACGTGGATTTGCACGTGCCTAAGTCTTTCTTTTTATCCCTTGATGGGCCTCCTAAGTGTGTGTTATGAACACTCCACTACATGGGGCGATTTTGAGCGGGAGTACGGGGCTTGCTTTGATGCAATATGCGTCCTACCTCGTCGTATGGCATAGATGCAATGCAAACTCATGCTACTCCAAAGGGAAAACCCGAATGTAAAGACAATGCCAAAGGGAAATAACCGATGGGAAATAACCGAAGGGAAATGACCGAAGGGAAATGACTTGTAATGTAAATGCCAAAGAGAGATATGTATATAGGGTATATACGTGCCCTTACTTGGGTCTTTGAAAGTAAGAGCGAAGGCTCAATGTGGGTGCGTGCTTGAATTGAAAGACTCACACACACGACATGAAATGAAACCCAAATATAACTTGCAGTATAGCCTTGATTAAGGTCTTGGGAATAACAGCGAAGGCTCAATGTGTGTGAGTGCTTGAATTGAAGTACTACGCACACAACATGAATTTAAACCCAAATAGTATAACACAGCCCTCACTTGGGTCTTTCAATAAGAGCGAAGGCTCAATGTCTGTGAGTGCTTGAATTGAAAGACTTACACACACGACATGAAATGAAAACCCAAATAGTATAGCTCGGCCCTTACTTGGGTCTTTCAAATAAGAGCGAAGGCTCAATGTGTGTGAGTGCTTGAATTGAAGTACTACGCACACAACATGAATTTAAACCCAAATAGTATAACACGACCCTTACTTGGGTCTTTCAATAAGAGCGAAGGCTCAATGTCTGTGAGTGCTTGAATTGAAAGACTTACACACACGACATGAAATGAAAACCCAAATAGTATAGCTCGGCCCTTACTTGGGTCTTTCAAATAAGAGCGAAGGCTCAATGTGTGTGAGTGCTTGAATTGAAAGACTTACACACACGACATGAAATGAAAGCCCAAATAGTATAACACGGCCCTTACTTGGGTCTTTCAAATAAGAGCGAAGGCTCAATGTGTGTGAGTGCTTGAATTGAAAGACTTACACACACGACATGAAATGAAAGCCCAAATAGTATAACACGGCCCTTACTTGGGTCTTTCAAATAAGAGCGAAGGCTCAATGTGTGTGAGTGCTTGAATTGAAAGACTTACACACATGACATGAAATGAAAGCCCAAATAGTATAACACGGCCCTTACTTGGGTCTTTCAAATAAGAGCGAAGGCTCAATGTGTGTGAGTGCTTGAATTGAAAGACTAACACACACGACATGAAATGAAAGCCCAAATAGTATAACACGGCCCTTACTTGGGTCTTTCAAATAAGAGCGAAGGCTCAATGTGTGTGAGTGCTTGAATTGAAAGACAACACACCCAACTTAAGCAAAAACCCTACGAAAATTAAAGTATATATATATATATTAGGGGCTGATTAGGCCCGTGTGTGTTCAAAATCGTGCACAACTAAGAGAGTGCACGTGTGTGGGTGTGCCAAGCCACGTTATTACAAGCGGGGGGAGACTATGCTCCGTTATTACAACCCCGTATCGAATTGAATCTTAAGCAAGTATACAACTAAGGACCGAGTTAGGCACTTACTAATAGCTGGTCCGAAGAAGCCTTGCTTGAGCGCGGGCTTGGCCTTCGCCTTGGGCTGCAAAAGGGAGCTCCGCGAAGTTGAACGACAAGGGGAGGTGCTGGCTGGATGTCTTTGATGCACGAAAGAGGTGCCTTGAAGATGGTCGGCTGCTAAGGATGGGCTGGCTTTGGTGTGTTGGGCTAAAATACCTAAGTAGGGTCACTAAGGGAGTATGGCACTTGTAAACACCCCAAAAACCCAAATACTTTTCAAAACCAAATGCCTGGTTCGAAAACCAGTTCAAAAGCTAAGTTTGGAATTTTCAAAAAAAACTCAGGAACTCAAAACATTTCAAAATTTTGTTTTCCAACCCTGTTTGAAACATGAAAAATCTTGAAAATGGACGAAAGTCCTATTTTTATGAAAGACCAGACGAACAAATGAAGCCTGGCTCAAAACAGTCGCAAAAGATTCAAAAAGTTCAAAGGTCAAGCCCAGCCCGATGAAAAGTGAATTTTGAGGACGAAAAAGAAGCCCAGGCCACAAACGCGTTTCAAGCCTGAAGCATCAAAGGCCAAGCCAAAAGCATCTATGAAATCATGAAAAATCCAAGTCAAAAGCAAGAAGAAACAGTCGAAACAGAGTCTAGAAAGACGAAAAGAAGCTCGGACGATGAAAATGGGAAAAACCTAGCGTAAGACGGAATCTTGATGAACTCAGGACCCGCACGAAGCATCTGACTTGAAACACCAGAAAGGACTGAAGAAGAGAAAAATTTGGATCAAATTTGGATCCAAAAATCCAGATCCAGATCCAAGATCCATTTCCAAACGAAACTTGGATTGGATTGGATCCGGATTTTAGAAACCAACAAAGGATCCATATCCACACAAGGGGCCTATAAAAGGACGTGAGTGGGCTGGCTTTGAAGAGGACGAATTTCCAGCATTTCACATTGGTAGTTTGGGGGGGAAGAGAGAGAGAGAGAGAGAGGAAGGTCAACAAAAGGGGCTGGCCTTCCCCTCTTGTTTTGTAAAATCATGGGTTGATCTTGTGGGCTGCACTCAAGTGTAAGTTGAAGCATTTCACGCCTTGTATGTTGCTGGAAATGAAGAGAAACCTGGCGGCATTGGATGGGCTTTCTTCAATGGAGATTGGCTGCATTGGAAACGAGATCAAATGGGCTGATAGGTTGTCAAGGTAAGCCCCTCAAATCCTGCCCAAAGCCCCCTCTTTTCGTACCTCTCACAACCACCTAAACTCTAAAACATAAAATGTCAAAAAGTCCAGCCAAGATGCTGGCCGAACTTCACTAAAGGAACGATCCTAGTTCTACCTAAGACTACTCTAATCTAGAACCATACCCAGCTCGGCCATTGAATGGCCAAGCTCACCTTAGATCCCTCCCAGCCAAACCATCTAGCACTAAACCACCTAAACTATTTCCTAAACCAAAACTACTCCTAGAGACCTAGCGAAAACCGAGTGTCTAAAACACTCGGTTCCTTCCTTTGGATGAACCCATTTTCACCCATCTAGTTCGGCCCATGCTAGCTGAGTTCATCTTAGGTTTTTCCCTAAACTAAATCCATTACCTAAGTTAGATCCTAACCAAAAGAACTAACCTAAACCTACCCAGCTCGGCCACCCTTTGGCCGAGCCACTCCCTTAGGATCTCACGTGAGATCAAACACCCAACACCAGCCCAAGCTCGGCCACCCTTTGGCCAAGCATTGCCCTAGAGCTTACCTTAGGATTTCCCTAAGATCACTCACTATCCCTAAACCAATCTCGACCCATTGTGAGACGAGTATCCCTTCGCATCTCGCCCGAACCACTTCCTTAGACATCCCCTAACACGACCATTAGCTGGTCGGTTTTTTTTCCTTAGAACCTTGAGCTAACCTTCGACCAAAACAAACCACCTAGACCTAACTTAGATCCATTAGTTTTCACCCTAGATCTATCATATCTAGGCCCAAAACCCATAGTGCATTAGCTTGTCAATCTAGCCCAGGTCACGATCTAGGATCAACCTTCTACGCAGCTGGTCGTCTCGCAGAGGAAAGTCCATCCAACGGCTATATCCAAGGTCAGGTTTCGTTGAAAAAGGAAGCCCAAGCAAACGACGAGTAAGTGCTTGAATCTGGTTCTTTACGTTGTTTCAAATTCAATTCAATTTGATACGGGGTTGTAATAATGGAGCGTAGTCTCCCCCCGGGATGTAATATTATGGTTTGAAACACGAATCACACACGTACACTCGAGCCCTTCCCCTCTTAACTGTACACATTTCACACACCTTTGCTTTGGAGTTGCGTGCGTGTGTTCTATTTCAAGTTCTCACACGTGCACCCAAGTTCACATAAGCACTTGCTCCACACTCACACGCACATTTTGGGCCTCGACAGTCCATAAGATATAGCCATATTTATATACTTTCAGTTGCGTGGGTTTTATATTCAAAGTCGTGTGCATTTCAATTCCAGCTCTCACACGTGCACCCAAGTTCACATGAGTGCTTGCTCCACACTTACAAGCACATTTTGGGCCTTGTCAGCCCATAAGATATAGTTGTATCTATATACTTTCAGCTGGGTTTTAAGGTTCCGCTGTGTGAGTTGTCTTTTAATTTATACACAACACACACTCGCACAATTGAGCCTTTCCGCTCTTAAGATGTAGCTATATTTCCCTTGTGCAATTTCCCTTCTACAATTTCCCTTTTGCAAATTCCCTTCTGCAATTTCCATTTTGTCCTGTCTTTAAATTTCGGGTTTTCCCTTTAAGTTGTGTGAGTTGCATCGCATACATGCCACACTTGAGATAGGAAGCATATTTGCATCGAACAATCTTAAGGCAAATCGTGTAAAAATCTGCCAAAATCGAGCACTTGATGCACACAAACACAAGCCTGAATTGGCTAAAAATCCAAGAAAATAGGAACGTGTAGATCCCTTGTATAAAATTTGCAATTTTGACAAAACCAATTGATAAAAACACTTTTACGTTTTCAAAAGAGTCGTGTTTGTTCAAAAATCGAAATTTTCTGAAAAGCGTACAGACTGACCCTTGAGCGCCGGTTCAAGAAGGTCTGCGATGAAAAGATCCCACTTATCCACAAGTCACCCCAAAAGTCAGATATTTTTCAAAACTTACTTCGCTAGTTTGAGAAAGCTAGCTAGCACGCCCTTTTTAAAAGCGACGTAAACACGAAAAAAATTCGCTTCAGGCCTAAGAACCCGGAGTCGAGGATTTTCCGTGTCTACAGATTTGGCACGCCTGGTGGGACGTGGGTCTTAAAGAAAATCGATACAAACAAACAGGTCTCTTGAAAAAAAAAAAAAAAAAAATTCCAAGAAAAAGTGTTTTAACTCTTTGTCTTTTTGCATTTTCATAGTTTGGATTTTAAAGCATCGGAGTCATGTCGAGATCAGACTCCAATGAAGTGTCTAGCCGTGCCTCATGCACCTCAAGTTCTCGATCTAAAAAAATTTTGAAAACTCAAAATCAAAGAGATGAAATAGAGGAATTGAGAAAAGATTTTGAGGCCAAGATCGCTGCTCTTAGCCAAGATGCTGAGGCAGCTGATTCATGTTCGTTAAATGGCGAACAAAAGGCCCGAAAAAGATTTGAGAAAACTCGCAAAAACAAGGAGACTTCCCCAATAGGAGGCGACCAATACCACGATTCCTTCACTCATAAGGATCGTAAAGCCCTACAGCAGCTGCTAAAAGGGCAAAATAAAGAGAAAAAGACGTACGCCCTATCTGATTTTCTTCCGTTAGATTATGAAATAGACAGCGACGACGAAATACCGAATTTCCATTGGTATGATGGCATGGGAGACCCTAGGTCTCACCTGCAACTTTTCTCTCGTCGAGCCCACAAGAAAAAGAAGGACTCGATGAAATGGGTGTATTGGTTTCCTTTATCCCTCAAAGGTACAGCTTCGAAATGGCTAGCTTCCTACGATCTGAGCCAGTTCGCAACTTTTGAAGAGTTAGCGAACTGTTTCATGCAAAGATTTTCACACAACGTAGAAGTTACGCCTACCTTCAATACTTTGAGGGATACAAAGCAAGGTATGAAAGAGGATGTACATACATTTATCGTTCGATAGAGGTCCCTCCTTGGGCAGGTGCGAGAGCCCATATCCGAAGGATGCGCAGTAATGCTCATCCTGGATAATTTTACAACTGAATTGAAAACCCTTCTCTCCCTACACGAAATCTCTACTTTCCACAAACTGATTAAAAAGGCATCTCTTTTTGAAACAAACTTGAAAAAAGGGATTTACGACCATCTGTGGAAAGGAAGTATAATTTCAAAAACTCGATTAGAAAAACCCGGCAATTTCGGGTTACCCGCCATGGACAAAGGGGCAAAACCCCACAAAATCCCCAATGTCCGGGTAGATCCAAGGTTGGCGGGCACTTCAAAGAATTTTGATAATTTCGAAAATAGAAAAGACAAAAAAATACAAAAATCCTTTGAAAAACAGGAGTACACTCCTCTAGGGCAACCTGTGACGAAGGTCCTAGACCTCCTACTCACCCAAGGAATGATCGAACTCCCCGAAATCCCCGAGGGAATCACTTCCAAATGGAGGTTTTTAAACAGATTCTGCAAGTATCATCGGCTCAAAGGCCATGATACGAAGCAATGTTTTTCCCTCCTAAACAAAATTGAGAACTTGATAGCAGAGGGCCGGCTCCAGGTCACTGAGGAACCAGAGCCTGCCCAAGCTATTTTCAAAAAACCCTTCCCTAATCATGCAAGTACCAGTGGGAAGGGTAAAGAGGTATGTGCTCTCATGATTTCGAAGAGTTTAGCGCATACATATAAGTCTGGCTTTTCTACTTGTGCATCTACCCTCATCCTTCATTGGAAATCCGCCCAAGTAGTGATTCGGGAACCACCAAGAGTTTCGTCCCCAGTTAAACCAGTTTTAAAAATCCGAGGTGCTCCAAAATATTCGATTAGAGCCATGGTAGGTACGAATCCTAGGTTGATCGTGGGAGAGGTGACAAGATCCGGAAGGATCTATCAGCCCCCACATTTGCAAAATGCTAAAAAGGTGGTCAGTGTACCTAGCCCCTCAAAAGCATGTATTCCTGGAGTTCTGCCCAAAACGGACAAAGGAAAAATTGTTTTGAACTTGTATGATTTTAAAAACCATCTTTCGAAGATTCCCATTAACATGTCCATCCTAGAGCTAATACAAACCTCGCCTAGGCATAGACTTGTGTTAGAAAAAATCCTAGAAAGAGCAAAAGTTAGTTCAAATAGTACCCCAGAGTCCTTGTCCAACCAAGTGGCATCCATAGGTGCAAAAATGCCTATCGTGTTTTCGGAAGAGGATCTCGAAAGACCTTACGAATCCCATAATCAGGCCCTACACATCGAGGTGGTATTGAATCACCACTCTCTGGATAGGTGTCTAGTTGACGGAGGAGGAGGGCTCAATATCCTTTCGCTTCACATAGCATATCAAATCGGAGTCACCTTGACTTCCATGAATCCAAGCCCCATCGTAATCACTGGATACGATGGAAATGCGTCCAAACCCTTAGGATCCATTGAACTCCCCATGGAAATGGGAGGGATAGCTCACATGGGGGTATTCCATGTTTTGGACATCCACCCCCACTACAACCTATTGCTGGGAAGGCCTTGGATACACAGCCTACATGCTGTGCCGTCCACCTTCCATAGGTGCGTAAAAATCCCTTTCGAAAATCAAGTCGTTGTGATCCTAAGTGAGAGC
The DNA here is from genome assembly GCA_036023115.1 of Brasenia schreberi. NCBI lineage: Eukaryota > Viridiplantae > Streptophyta > Magnoliopsida > Nymphaeales > Cabombaceae > Brasenia > Brasenia schreberi. Next base: position 12,845,057 of record JAYKKT010000088.1, read on the forward strand.
CATCCACAACTGCAGGGGATTCAGAGCTCCCCATGTCTGTCAAGTTCCCAGACCTACAAGGTCGACCCGGGGCAAACCATAGTCGAGCTACCAAAGCTCACCCTTCAGATGCCTAGGAAGGTTGTATATATTCAGGGGCCGCCCAAGGCTGGCCCACTCAAGACGTTAACCATCCCAGGAAAATCCAAACATCAGTTGTTTTCAAAACCCCTGGACCGAAAACCTTATGTGCATAACATGGACGATAGCAAGTTCCAGGACCACAAATTATATGAAAACTTTTCCAAAAACAAAAAATCCTGGAACATGTTATTGAACATGGGGTATATGCCTTACAAAAGTCTAGGGACACAAAACCAGGGTCTCATAGAACCCATCTTGCCTAAGGTCAACCAAAACCGACATGGGATCGGCTATACTCCCAGAATACCACCAGAACCACCCCCTGTGACCACCTGGGTCAAGGGTGCCCTGGAGCCTACCCAAGCAGAAACCTATGATTTAGATCTCTTGTTCGGAGTCTAACTAGTGGCGTTTTTCCTTTGTAGGTATGATGGAAGATCCCTCAATCAAAAATCCAAAAACATTTGAAAAACTCGAAATTCAAAAAATTGAAAAATCCCAAAAACCAAAAACATTTGAAAAAGATCAAAAACTCGAAAAAAGAGTTGTTTGTATAGTTCCTAAAGTTCTTTCCTTACAAAAATCCAAAAAAATCGAAAATTCGCAAAATACCAAAAACAAAATCCTGTATTTAGCTGCTCCTGATAAAGGTTTTGAAAGAGAAAAGAATTTCAAAAAGAAAGTCCTCTTCATAAGAGGACCAAAATCTTCAAAACCTGCGGAAAATCCAAAACAAAAACCAAGCGTTTGCGAAAATTGTGCGTCAAGTCCAAATTCCCTAGGATTTAGAAGTCTTGAGAATGATCAAGGCCCAGAATTGGATTCCCTCGAGGAAGATCCTACTTCTGAGCTCCCTGAATTTCATAAAATTCTCGATTTTGAAAAACCTTCGAAATCAGTAGGAGGGGATTTTATAGAGATAAACTTAGGGAATGATTTAAAGCCAAAAATCATTAAGGTAGGCACATGTTTGCATGAGCACGAAAAAGCATCATTCATTGCTTTTTTGAAAACCTACGTTGATGTGTTTGCATGGACATATGAAGACATGCCGGGTATAGACCCGAATGTTGTAGAGCATCATCTTCCCTTAGATTCAGATGCAAAACCCGTAAAACAAAAGCTTAGGAAGATACATCCGAATGTGCATTCACAAGTCAAAGAGGGTTTAGAAGATATGCTAAAAGCCGGATTTATAAAACCCATTGCGTATTCTGATTGGTTATCCAATATAGTTGTTGTTCGAAAAACCAGTGGAAAAATTCGAATATGCATCGATTTCAGAAACCTGAATAAAGCCACCCCAAAAGATTATTTCCCTTTACCAAACATTGATTTGATAGTCAATAGTACTGCAAATCATGAAATGTTTTCATTCATGGATGGCTATTCAGGATATAACCAAATCAAACTAAGCCCACGAGATCAGGCTAAAACCGCCTTTACAACCCCATGGGGCACGTACTGTTATACAGTCATGCCCTTTGGTTTGAAAAATGCTGGCGCCACGTACCAAAGAGCTATGACCTCGATCTTTCACGATCAAATTCATGAGCTCGTAGAGGTATATGTAGATGATCTCCTGGCTAAGTCAAAAACTCGATGCACTCATCTCGAATGCTTGCAAAAGATTTTCGAAAGGCTTAGACTTTACAACATAAAGCTAAACCCTCAAAAGTGCGTATTCGGTGTAGAATCCGGTAAGCCTTTAGGATTTATGGTAAGCCAAAGGGGCATAGAAGTCGACCCCTCTAAGTGTAGAGCCATCATAGACATGACTCCACCCTCCAATCTCACGCAGATTCGTAGCCTCCAGGGTCGATTACAATCCATTCGTAGGTTTATTTCAAACCTGGCAACTAGATGCGAACCCTTCAACAAGTTGCTGAGGAAGGGTACGAAATTTTTATGGGATGACGAGTGCCAAAAATCATTTGAAAGGTTAAAAGTGTACTTAGTTAATCCCCCTGTTTTAAACCCTCCAAAACCAGGAAAACCTCTTCTACTTTACATTTCTGTGCATGCGAATGCCTTGGGAGCTCTGTTAGCTCAATACGAGGATGACACTCACAAGGAATGTGCCATATACTATCTTTCGAAAACTCTCCTGGCTTACGAAAGGAATTATCAGGCCATGGAGAAGACGTGCTTGGCCCTAGTTTGGGCCTGCCAGAAATTTCGATACTATTTCCTAGATCATGAGATCTGGATAGTGTCCAAGCTTGACCCAATCAAGCACTTATTCGAAAAACCCATTCTCACGGGTAGATTGGGCAAATGGCAATGTAAACACCCCGAAATCCCACGAATTTCTTAAACAAACCTGGTTTTGTACAAGCAGCCCCAAAGGGCCATTTTTTAGTCTGGAAACCCAAGAGCCTTCCAAACAACCCTGTATATATGTTTTAAACTTCATATTTCAAAAATATATAATATGGCTTTTGAAAACCTTTTAAAACACGTTTTTGAAACCCCAAAGCAGCTTGGCCTAATCAAGACAGAACCAGCGAAGTCAAAGAGAGCCCGAAACCGGAGCACATGTCGAGCCCGGCACAACAACTCTTGTATCACATCCATACCCCCAGGATCTCAAACGTCCAAGACCCTGTTATTATCGAAATGTCATTTGAAGTAATCTCCTGAAGGCAGAAACGGAGGTGGACGATCATGTTGGCGAAGACCCAACGCAGACGGAGTGCTGATGCTGTCAAATCCCGCACAAATCGTCCGTTTCGAACACAGCTCGAAGGAGTCAGAGTTCAGTTTGGGTCGGATTTGGACCATATATATCCAGATCCCAATCCAAACCCATATGTGGACTTGGATTTGGATTTGGATCCAGAGATCCAATCCAATATCCATATCCATGGCCCACATCACCTTCTCATAAATGGAGGTGGGGCCCACTTGAAATTCACGTGGGATCATGGGCATGAGAGAGAGTGGGGGTGGATAAGATCAAGAGTGTTGTAATTAAGCTTGACTTGTGTGTCAAGTTTGGGGTTAATCATGTGGGTTAGCATAATTGAGTGGGTTTAAGCTTGTAATTAGCCAAAACCTAACCTAGGGTTGTACCAACATGAGGTGGTTAAGGTCTATGGGCCATGCAAAGGGAGCTCCTTCACCTAAACCTAACCCAAAACACCTAATCCTAGCCTTCCACCCTAATCCACCCCTAATATGAGCCTAATCACCTAACCCACTTCCCTAATCCCGGCCTAATCCCAACCTAATCACCTAACCCACTTTCCTAATCCTTCCCTAAACCTAGGTTAATTTCCCTAAACCTAGCCTAATCCTAGCCTAATCACCTAACCTAGCTCACTAAACCTCACCCTAGACCCCTAGACCACCCCTAGCCCACAATCTACCCAAACCACTAGTATTTAAAATATCTGGCCCTACCCTTTCCAGCCCACCTTATCTTCATACCACCCTACCTAAACCACCTAACTACTACCCCAAACCTAGCCCTAACCGACCTACCCATCCCTATATAAACCCCCCCCCCCTTGGGGGCGGGTTTTCCTAGCTAGAACCCCTCACCCATCCCAGCCGAATCCTCTCCTTCCCCCAAGTCCTAGCCGAATCCTCCACTTCCCCATCTGCTCCACCTGCTCCGCCTGCACCACCACCTACTCTCCATCCCGCCACCACTTACACCGCCATCTCCACCACCTCCCGGCCGACATCACTACCTGTCCAACTCCCTTCCAGCCGAGCACCACCTTCTCTTCACTCGGTAAGTACCCCACACTCTACCTAGCTCCTTCTCCACTCCCTCTCCACTCCCAGCCACCCACCATACCACCACCTTACCTTAATATCAGCCACTCACCACCACCACTCCCACTCGGCCAAGCCTTAGCCACCCTAGCTACTCGCCACTACCTAACTACCCTAGCTACACCCGGCCACCCTATTCGACTTCCTAAGACCTGCCCATAGCACTCCCTTACACCCACTACCCCCACTACCACCTAGCCCCGTCACCTAGCTAGCTTCCTTCCCATACTCCACCCATAGCTATCCTAGCAGCCCGCCACCACCACATTCCCCTAGTCGGCCACTCCAACCGACTATCCCTTCCATTCGGCCAGCCATCTCTTTTCCCCTAGGTGCCCCATTAGATCTTCCCTTAGGCTCCCCTCAGGGCCATACTCCCTAGCACTATATCCTCTCCTAGTGACCTAGCCCAGCCCCTTTTATCCCCCACATCAAGGCGATACCCTTGCTTGCAGCCGGCCATCTCCAAGGCGCCTCTCCCGTGCCCCATTTGCAGCCGGCCAGCACCCCTTTGTCGCTCACCCTCGCGGAGCTCCCGTTTGCAGCCCAAGGCAGAGGCCAAGCCCACGCTCAAGCAAGGCCTCTACGGACCAGCTACTAGTAAGTGCCTAACTCGGTCTTTAGTTGTATACTTGCTTGAGATTCAATTCGATACGGGGTTGTAATAACGGAGCATAGTCTCCCCCCGCTTGTAATAACGTGGCTTGGCACACCCACACACGTGCACTCTCTTAGTTGTGCACGATTTTGAACACACACGGGCCTAATCAGCCCCTAATACATAAGTATATACATATACTTTCATTTTTGTAGGGTTTTTGCTTAAGTTGGGTGCGTTGTCTTTCAATTCAAGCACTCACACACATTGAGCTTTCGCTCTTATTTGAAAGACCCAAGTAAGGGCCGACCTATACTATTTGGGTTTTATTTCATGTCGTGTGTGTAAGTCTTTCAATTCAAGCACTCTCACACACATTGAGCTTTTGCTCTTATTTGAAAGACCCAAGTAAGGGCCGACCTATACTATTTGGGTTTTATTTCATGTCATGTGTGTAAGTCTTTCAATTCAAGCACTCTCACACACATTGAGCTTTCGCTCTTATTTGAAAGACCCAAGTAAGGGCCAACCTATACTATTTGGGTTTCATTTCATGTCCTGTGTGTAAGTCTTTCAATTCAAGCACTCTCACACACATTGAGCTTTCGCTCTTACTCCCAAGACCTTAGTAAAGGCCTTATTGCAGTTATATTTGGGTTTCATTTATGTCGTGTGCGTAGTACTTCAATTCAAGCACTCACACACATTGAGCTTTCGCTCTTATTCCCAAGACCTTAGTTAAGGCCATACTGCAATTTATATTTGGGTTTAATTTCATGTCGTGTGTGTAAGTCTTTTCAATTCAAGCACGCACCCACATTGAGCCTTCGCTCTTATTTGCAAGACCCGAGTAAGGGCTCATATACATACTCTATATACATATCTCCCTTCGGCATTTATATTTCAAGTCATTTCCCTTCGGTTATTTCCCTTCGACCCACTCCTTCCATACATGATTTGGAAATTTGCCAAAATAACACGGATCTGGATGAAAAACCTTGGTTTTATGACATAAAGCATTTTTTAGAAAACGAGGGATTCGCTGAAGACGCCACATCTAAAGATAAGGCATTCGTCCGAAAAATTTCTACCCGATACACGATTTTAGGCGGGGTTCTGTATAAAAAAAGTTTTACTGACATCTTACTAAGATGTATCGACCTAGAGGAGGCTAGGACTGTTATGCACGAATTCCACGATGGAGAATGTGGAGGTCATGTCAATGCCAACATGATGGCAATGAAAATACTTAGAGCAAGTTATTTTTGGTCCACCCTGAGGAAAGATTGCCACGATCATGTTAGGAAATGTCATCCATGTCAGGTGCATGGTCATGCCATCCATATCCCCTCATCATCACTGCATTCCATAGTCAGCCCCTGGCCATTCACCATGTGGGCGTTTGATATCGTAGGACCAATTTCTCCAAAGGCATCGAATGGACACAGGTTCATTTTAGCAGCCACTGAGTATTTTTCCAAATGGGTCGAAGCCACCTCCCTGACCAATGTCCAGGGGCAACATGTGGTAGCTTTTATTAGGAAAAACATCTTGGCTCAATTTGGAGTTCCAAGAGATCTCGTGTCCAATAATGGCACCCCATTCAAAAATGAGCGGATGGTCAATCTGTGCAACAAGTATGGCATAAATCATCACTTCTCGTCGCCTTATTCCCCTCAAGGCAACGGCCAAGCCGAAGCCACCAACAAGACTCTCATCAGCATTGTTGAGAAAACATTAGAAAAGGGTAGAACATGGCACGAGAAGCTGGATGAAGCCTTATGGGCTTATAGGACTTCCATCCGCACTCCCACAAATGCCACGCCCTTTGAGTTGGTCTACGGCACCAATGCCGTTCTCCCCATTCATACACGTCTGCATTCATTTCACACATCCATTGCACTCGACCTCCCCATAGAGACACTTTAGCATGCTAGGATGGCCGAATTAGATCTGTTAGATAAAAGGCGACTCCTTGCTTTGGATCATGCTCACACATACCGGCAAAGGATCGCCCGACATTATGAGAAGCATATGAAACCTCGCCATTTCAAAGAGGGAGATCTCGTTTTAAAAATCATCCACCATCGTGGCCCACATCCACTCGGAAAGTGGCGGCCCAAGTGGGATGGCCCTTACGTTGTATGTGGAACCACCACGAACAATTCTTATTGGTTAACTGATGTCGAGGGTAGAAATTTAGCAGATCCCATAAATATTCAGTATTTGAAAAAGTATCACGTATAGGGTCTGAGTTAAATTCCCATTCTGCAAAAAAATATTTTTGGGAAAATCTATTTTGAAACTTCGAAATCAAGGACTCAAGGTGAGTTGTGTAAACCTGGATGAGAGAATCGACATTTTGTGAAAAAGGTAGAGCTTTTCAAATATGTGGTTACATTTCAAAATCCTTCTTTTTACAAAGAAAGGCCTAGTTCAATATAGCAAGATATTTACAAGTAGTACGTGCTATTTCTAAATAGGCTGATTTGGAATGGATCGAGTATGACCTTGGGATAAGTCTTCCCCTCTTCTCTTCTCCTTCCAAAAGGAAAACTTGGCCAAAATAAAGGGAAATTCCCGCCAAAATCTCTTTCCAAAGAAAGAAACCTGAATCAAAAGAAAAAATTGATTCTTCCATGGAAAAGAGGGATTAAAGAAAAAATACTCCCAAAGGGAGACCCTCTATGAAAAAAGAAGAAAAAGGCCAAAAAGCTCAAAAGAGCAGTTTTTCGCCTTCTCTGCCTCAAACCACAGGACACTTCAGAAGAGACCGTAGTACTTCTTTCCCATCCCTACGACTTATCCCAAGCGAAACATGGTTCATTTCAGGGAATCCTAAAGTAAAAATAGGATTTACTTAACTTGAATTTCATCTTGTTTGAGAATTCGACGTTTTAAGTAAGGAGTAGGAATTTTAAAAATGTAGCTTGTTTTCTCGTAAAACCTCTGCTAGTTTAGCAAGTGTCGAGGCTCAAGTAAAGGCAAACACGCTGAAGGTCCTTAGGATCAATGGTTCAAAAAGGTTTTTTCCTTCTAAAAAAGAATTTTCCAAAAACTCGAACATCGAGCATACGTAAGGCCCGCTCACTTGGAGCAGCAGGTCTTCATAAAAGTCTCAAAAGTTCGACCATATGATTTGGTCTCTAGGAGGTTGCCCTTTCTAACACCTCATCCATATCATGCACCTTTGCATATCCACGCATGAACATTTCATATATGATCTCCACTTAGGGCTAGATCCATAGAAAGTCCCCTTTTGGCAAAAAATCCCCTCCTATCGGGTTTTAAAAGAAAGGTACTTTTTCTCAAAATTTGGGACGATCCCATATTCTCAAGATCAAATCCGGGAGAAAACAAACAGGGGTGTTATCTTCTTCGCCATTATCCAAATCAATTTGGATAATGCCAAAGAGGGGCATCTGTAAACACCCCAAAAACCCAAATACTTTTCAAAACCAAATGCCTGGTTCGAAAACCAGTTCAAAAGCTAAGTTTGGAATTTTCGAAAAAAACTCAGGAACTCAAAACATTTCAAAATTCTGTTTTCCAACCCTGTTTGAAACATGAAAAATCTTGAAAATGGACGAAAGTCCTATTTTTATGAAAGACCAGACGAACAGATGAAGCCTGGCTCAAAACAGTTGCAAAAGATTCAAAAAGTTCAAATGTCAAGCCCAGCCCGATGAAAAGTGAATTTCGAGGACGAAAAAGAAGCCCAGGCCACAAACGCATTTCAAGCCTGAAGCATCAAAGGCCAAGCCAAAAGCATCTCTGAAATCATGAAAAATCCAAGTCAAAAGCAAGAAGAAACAATCGAAACAGAGTCCAGAAAGACGAAAAGAAGCTCGGACGATGAAAATGGGAAAAACCTAGCGTAAGACGGAATCTTGATGAACTCAGGACCCGCACGAAGCATCTGGCTTGAAACGCCAGAAAGGACTGAAGAAGAGAAAATTTTGGATCAAATCTGGATCCAAAAATCCAGATCCAAGATCCATATCCAAACAAAACTTGGATTGGATTGGATCCGGATTTTAGAAACCAACAAAGGATCCATATCCACACAAGGGCCCTATAAAAGGACGTGAGTGGGCTGGCTTTGAAGAGGATGAATTTCCGGCATTTCACGTTGGTAGTTTGGGGGGGGAAGAGAGAGAGAGAGAGAGAGAGAGAGAGAGAGAGAGAGAGGAAGGTCAACAAAAGGGGCTGGCCTTCCCCACTTGTTTTGTAAAATCATGGGTTGATCTTGTGGGCTGCACTCAAGTGTAAGTTGAAGCATTTCACGCCTTGTATATTGCTGGAAATGAAGAGAAACCCGACGGCATTGGATGGGCTTTCTTCAATGGAGATTGGCTGCGTTGGAAATGAGATCAAAAGGGCTGATAGGTTGTCAAGGTAAGCCCCTCAAATCCTGCCCAAAGCCCCCTCATTTCGTACCTCTCAAAACCACCTAAACTATAAAACATAAAACGTCAAAAAGTCCAGCCAAGATCCTGGCCGAACTTCACTAAAGGAACGATCCTAGTTCTACCTAAGACTACTCTAATCTAGAACCATACCCATTTCGGCCATTGGCTGGCCAAGCTCACCTTAGATCCCTCCCAGCCAAACCATCTAGCACTAAACCACCTAAACTATTTCCTAAACCAAAACTACTCCTAGAGACTTGTAGACGCACGAAAATCCCCGCCTCTCGCCTTTTTCAGGGCTCAGAGCGGATCCTCTCGTGTGTCTAAGGCCTATGTATGCAAATAGGGCGTGCCAGCTAGCTTACCTAAGCTAGCGAAGATATTTTTAACACTGACTTCTAAACGCGGCGACTGTGAGCAAGTAAGCTCTTGTCGTCGCAGACCTTCTTGCATCGGTGCGCAAGTGTCAGTCTGTACGCTTTACAAAAATCGAGTTTTGGAGAGAAAGTCTACGAAGCGGTTCGAGGTGTCTATTTCGGGTCTTTAAAATGCAATTGCATGTTTTAGATCACGTGGATTTGCACGTGCCTAAGTCTTTTCTTTTATCCCTTTTCGGGCCACCTAGTTTGTGTGTTATGAACACTCCACTACATGGGCGAATTCGAGTGGGGCTTGCTTCGATGCAATATGCGTCCTACCTCGTGGTATGGCGTAGATGCAATGCAAACTCACGCTTCTCCAAAGGGAAAACCCGAAATGTAAAGACAATACTGAGGGGAAATAACCGAAGGGAAATAACCGAAGGGAGATATGTATATAGAATATGTATATGAGCCCTTACTCGGGTCTTGCAAATAAGAGCGAAGGCTCAATGTGGGTGCGTGCTTGAATTGAAAGACTTACACACACGACATGAAATTAAACCCAAATATAAATTGCGGTATGGCCTTGACTAAGGTCTTGGGAGTAAGAGCGAAGGCTCAATGTGTGTGAGTGCTTGAATTGAAGTACTACACACACGACATAAATGAAACCCAAATATAACTGCAATAAGGCCTTTACTAAGGTCTTGGGAATAAGAGCGAAGGCTCAATGTGTGTGAGAGTGCTTGAATTGAAAGACTTACACACACGACATAAAATGAAACCCAAATAGTATAGGTCGGCCCTTACTTGGGTCTTTCAAATAAGAGCGAAAGCTCAATGTGTGTGAGAGTGCTTGAATTGAAAGACTTACTCACACGACATGAAATGAAACCCAAATAGTATAGGTCGGCCCTTACTTGGGTCTTTCAAATAAGAGCGAAAGCTCAATGTGTGTGAGTGCTTGAATGGAAAGACAACGCACCCAACTTAAGCAAAAACCCTTCGAAAATGAAAGTATATATATATATATACTTATGTATTATGGGCTGATTAGGCCCGTGTGTGTTCAAAATCGTGCACAATTAAGAGAGTGCACGTGTGTGGGTGTGCCAAGCCACGTTATTACAAGCGGGGGGAGACTATGCTCCGTTATTACAACCCCGTATCAAATTGAATCTCAAGCAAGTATACGACTAAAGACCGAGTTTAGGCACTTACGAGTAGCTGGTCCGTAGAGGCCTTGCTTGAGCGTGGGCTTGGCCTTCGCCTTGGGCTGCAAACGGGAGCTCCGCGAGGGTGGATGACAAAGGGTGCTGGCCGGCTGCAACTGGGGCGCGGGATAGGCGCCTCGAAGGTGGCCGGCTGCAAGTGGGTGTCGCCTTGATGTGGGGGATTAAAGGGGCTGGGCCAAGTGAGTGTGTAGGGTCACTAGGAGAGTCTAGAGTATTGGGGAGTATGGACCTAAAGGGAGTTTAAGGGAAGGCCGAATGGGAGTCTTATAGGGTGGCCGGATGTAGATAGGATGGTTAGGTAGTGGCCGGTAGTTTAGGTTGTGATAGGTTCGGCTGAGTGAGAATGGTGGCAGCAAAGGGATGATGTGTAGGTAAGATGGTGGTATGGTGGGTGGCTAGGAGTGGAGAGGGAGTAGAGAAGGAGCTAGGTAGAGTGGGGGGTACTTACCGAATGGGGAGAGGCGGTGGATGGAAGAGAGAAGCCGGGTGGTTGGGAAGTAGTGCAAGTGGTGGCGTCTGGCTGGGAGATGGTGGTGGGATGGAGAGCAGGTGGCGGTGCAGGTGGAGCAGGTGGGAGATGGTGGGACTCGGCTGGACTTGGGGAAGGAGGGGACCCGGCTGGGATGGGTGGAGCCACTAGATAGGAAAACCCGCCCCCAAGGGGGGGGGTTTATATAGGGATGGGTAGGTCGGTTAGGGCTGGGTTTGGGGTAGTGGTTAGGTGGTTTAGGTAGGGTGGTATGAAGATAAGGTGGGCTGGAAAGGGTAGGGCCAGATATTTTAAAAACTAGTGGTTTGGGTAGATTGTGGGCTAGGGGTGGTTTAGGGGTTTAGGGCTAGGTTAGGTGGTTGGGTTTTAGGGTGAGGTTTAGTGAGCTAGGTTAGGTGATTAGGCTAGGTTTAGGCTAGGTTTAGGGAGATTAACCTAGGTTTAGGGAAGGATTAGGGAAGTGGGTTAGGTGATTAGGTTGGGATTAGGCCGGGATTAGGGGAGTGGGTTAGGTGATTAGGCACAGATTAGGGTTGGATTAGGGTGGTAGGCTAGGATTAGGCGTTTTGGGTTAGGTTTAGGTGAAGGAGCTCCCTTAGCATGGCCCATAGACCTTAACCACCTCATGTTGGTGCAGCCTTAGGTTAGGTTTTGGCTAATTACAAGCTTAAACCCACTCAATTAGGCTAACCCACATGATTAACCCCAAACTTGACACACAAGTCAAGCTTAATTACAACACTCTTGATATTATCCATCCCCACTCTCTCTCATGCCCATAATCCCACGTGAATTTCAAGTGGGCCCCACCTCCATTTATGAGAAGGTGATGTGGGCCATGGATATGGATATTGGATTGGATCTCTGGATCCAAATCCAAATCCAAGTCCACACATGGGTTTGGATTGGGATCTGGATGTATATGGTCCAGATCCAATCCAAACTGAACTCTGACTCCTTCGAGCTGGGTTCGAAACGGACGATTTGTGCGGGGCCTGACAGCATCAGTACTCCGTCTGCGTTGGGTCTTGTAGACGCGCGAAAATCCCCGCCTCTTCGCCTCTTTCGTGGCTTGGAGTGGATCTTATCGTGCGTCTAAGGCCTATGTATATAAACAGGGCGTGCCAGCTAGCTTACTTAAGCTAGCGAAGATATATTAACACTGACTTCTAAACGTGGCGACTGTGAGCAAGTGAGCTCTTGTCGTCGCAGACCTTCTTGCACCGATGCGCAAGGGTCAGTCTGTACGCTTTTGCAAAAATCGAGTTTTGGGGAGAAAGTCTACGAAACGGTTCGAGGTGTCTATTTCGGGTTTTTAAGATGCGATTGCATGTTTTAGATCACGTGGATTTGCACGTGCCTAAGTCTTTTCTTTTATCCCTTTTTGGGTCGCCTAGTTTGTGTGTTATGAACACTCCACTACATGGGCGAATTCGAGCGGGGGTTGCTTCGATGCAATATGCGTCCTACCTCGTGGTATGGCGTAGATGTAATGCAAACTCACGCTACTCCAAAGGGAAAACCCGAAATGTAAAGACAATGCTGAAGGGAAATAACAGAAGGGAAATAACCGAAGGGAAATAACCGAAGGGAAATAACCGTAGGGAGATACGTATATATCTTATGTATATGAGCCCTTACTCGGGTCTTGCAAATAAGAGCGAAGGCTCAATGTGGGTGCGTGTTTTGAATTGAAAGACTTACACACACGACATGAAATTAAACCCAAATATAAATTGCAGTATGCCTTGACTAAGGTCTTGGGAGTAAGAGCGAAGGCTCAATGTGTGTGAGAGTGCTTGAATTGAAGTACTACACACACGACATAAATGAAACCCAAATATAACTGCAATAAGGCCTTTACTAAGGTCTTGGGAGTAAGAGCGAAGGCTCAATGTGTGTGAAAGTGCTCGAATTGAAAGACTTACTCACACGACAAGAAATAAAACCCAAATAGTATAGGTCGGCCCTTACTTGGGTCTTTCAAATAAGAGCGAAAGCTCAATGTGTGTGAGAGTGTTTAAATTGAAAGACTTACTCACACGACATGAAATGAAACCCAAATAGTATAGGTCGGCCCTTACTTGGGTCTTTCAAATAAGAGCGAAAGCTCAATGTGTGTGAGAGTGATTGAATTGAAAGACAACGCACCCAACTTAAACAAAACCCTTCGGAAGTGAAATATATACGTATACTTATATATATTAGGGGCTGATTAGGCCCGTGTGTGTTCAAAATTGTGCACGACTAAGAGAGTGCACGTGTGTGGTTGTGCCAAGCCACGTTATTACAAGCGGGGGGAGACTATGCTCCGTTATTACAACCCCGTATCAAATTGAATTTCAAGCAAGCGTATGACTAAAGACCGAGTTTAGACACTTACGAGGAGCTGGTCCGTAGAGGTCTTGCTTGAGCGTAGGCTTGGCCTTGGGCTGCAAGTGGGAGCTCCGCGAAGGTAGGTGGTCAAGGGTGCTGGCCGGCTGCAAGTGGGGCGCGGGATAGACGCCTCGAAGGGGGCCGGTGGCAAGTAGGCGGCGCCTCCAAGTAGGGAGTTTAGAGTGGCTGACTAAGTGGGTCTTAGGGTCACTAGGGAAGTTAGGTACTTAGGGAAACTGGACCTAAAAGGTGAGCTAGTGGGAAGGCCAAAGAAGACACCTAGGGGGGGTTGGCCGAATGGGAGATGGTGGCTAAGTAGTGGCCAGCCACTTGGGTTATCCTAGGTTCGGCTAGGCTTAGGTGGTGGCGGCAAAGAGGTTGAGCTGAGGGGAAGATGGGTGGCTAAGAGTGGAGAGGTGGTAGAGAGTGGCTTTGAGGGAGTTAGGGGGACTTACCGAATGGGGAGGAGTGGCGGATGGATGAAGAGGGAAGCTGAGTGCAATGGGAGTTCGGCTGAGTGAGGTGGTGGTGTCCGGCTGGGGGGGCAGTGATGGTGGACGGAAGAGGGAAGGTGGCGGCTGGTGGAGCAGGTGGCGGCTGGTGGAACAGGTGGCGGCTGGTGGAACAGGTCACGGCTGGATGGAAGATGGGAGAAGGAGAGGGCCCGGCTGGGAGTGGAGAGTGGTTCCCACTTGGAAAACCCGCCCACAATGAGGGGGGTTTAAATAGGGGATGGGTAGGTCGGTTAGGGCTGGGTTGTGGGTAGTGGTTAGGTGGTTTAGGTAGGGTAGTATGTAGATAAGGTGGGCTGGATGGGGTTGGGCCAGATATTTTAAAACTAGGGGTTTGGGAAAATCGTGGGCTAAGGGTGGTTTAGGGGTTTAGGGCTAGGTTAGGTGGTTGGGTTTTAGGGTGAGGTTTAGTGAGCTAGGTTAGGTGGTTTAGGCTAGGTTTAGGCTAGGATTAGGGAAATTAATCTAGGTTTAGGGAAGGATTAGGGAAGTGGGTTAGGTGATTAGGTTGGGATTAGGCCGGGATTAGGGAAGTGGGTTAGGTGATTAGGTTCAGATTAGGGGTGGATTAGGGGTTTAGGCTAAGTTTAGGCATTTTGGGTTAGGTTTAGGTGAAGGAGCTCCCTTAGCATGGCCCATAGACCTTGATCACCCCATGTTGGTGCAGCCCTAGGTTAGGTTTTAGCTAATTACAAGCTTAAACCCACTCAATTAAGCTAACCCACAAGATTAAACCCAAACTTGACACACAAGTCAAGCTTAATACAACACTCTTGATATTTTTCACCCCCCCTCTCTCTCATGCCCAATATCCCACATGAATTTCAAGTGGGCCCCACCTCCATTTATGAGAAGGTGATGTGGGCCATGGATATGGATATTGGATTGGATCTCTGGATCCAAATCCGAATCCAAGTCCACATATGGGTTTGGATTGGAGTCTGGATATATATGGTCCAGATCCAATCCAAACTGAACTCTGACTCCTTCGAGCTGGGTTCGAAACGGACGATTTGTGCGGGGCCTGACAGCATCAGTACTCCGTCTGCGTTGGGTCTTCGCCAACATAGTCGTCCGCCTCCGTTTCTGCCTTCCGGAGATGACTTCAAATGCTATTTTGATAAGAACAGGGTCTTGGACGTTCGAGATCCTGGGGTGTGAATCAGATACAAGAGTTGCTGCGCCGGGCTCGACAGGTGCTCCGGTTCCGGGCTCTTCTTGGCTCTCCTGGTCCTGTCTTGATCGGGCCAAGCCACTTCGGGGTTTCAAAACATGTTTTAAAAGGGTTTTCAAAAGCTATATCATATGCTTTTTGAAAGATAAAGTTTGAAACATATATATACAGGGTTGTTTGGAAGGCTCCTGGGTTTCCAAACTCAAAATGGCCCTTTGGGGCTGCTTGTATAAAACCAGATGGATTTTGAGAAATTCGTGGGATTTCGGGGTGTTTACAGGTCTTCGCCAACATGGTCGTCCGCCTCTGTTTCTGCCTTCCGGAGATGACTTCAAATGACATTTTGATAAGAACAGGGTCTTGGACGTTCGAGATTCTAGGGGTATGGATGTGATACAAGAGTTGTTGCGTCGGGCTCGACATGTGCTCTGGTTTCAAGCTCTTCTTAGCTCTCCTGGTCCTGTCTTGATCGGGCCAAGCCGCTTCGAGGTTTCAAAAACGTGTTTTAAAAGGTTTTCAAAAGTTATATTACATATTTTTGAAATATGAAGTTTAAAACGTATATATAGGGTTGTCTGGAAGGCTCCTGGGTTTCCAGACTCAAAATGGCCCTTTGGGGCTGCTTTTACAAAACCAGGTTTGTTTAAGAAATTCGTGGGATTTCGGGATGTTTACAAGACCTAGCCAAAACAGAGTGTCTAAAACACTCAGTTCCTTCCTTTGGACGAACCCATTTTCACCCATCTAGTTCGGCCCATGCTAGCTGAGTTCATCTTAGGTTTTTCCCTAAACTAAATCCATTACCTAAGTTAGATCCTAACCAAAAGAACTAACCTAAACCTACCCAGCTCGGCCACCCTTTGGCCGAGCCACTCCCTTAGGATCTCACGTGAGATCAAACACCCAACACCAGCTCAAGCTCAGCCACCCTTTGGCCAAGCAATGCCCTAGAGCTTACCTTAGGATTTCCCCTAAGATCACTAACTATCCCTAAACCAATCTCGACCCATTGTGAGACGAGTATCCCTTCGCATCTCGCCCGAACCACTTCCTTAGACATCCCCTAACTCGACCATTAGCTGGTCGGTTTTTTTTCCTTAGAACCTTGAGCTAACCTTCGACCAAAACAAACCACCAAGACCTAACTTAGATCCGTTAGTTTTCACCCTAGATCTATCATATCTAAGCCCAAAACCCATAGTGCATTAGCTTGTCAATCTAGCCCAGGTCACGATCTAGGATCAACCTTCTACGCAGCTGGTCGTCTCACAGAGGAAAGTCCATCCAACGGCTATATCTAAGGTTAGGTTTCGTTGAAAAAGGAAGCCCAAGCAAACGACGAGTAAGTGCTCAAATCTGGTTCTTTATGTTGTTTCAAGTTCAATTCAATTTGATACGGGGTTGTAATAATGGAGCGTAGTCTCCCCCCGGGATGTAATATTATGGTTTGAAACACGAATCACACACGTACACTCGAGCCTTTCCGCTCTTAACTGTACACATTTCACACACCTTTGCTTTGGAGTTGCGTGCGTGTGTTCTATTTCAAGTTCTCACACGTGCACCCAAGTTCACATGAGCGCTTGCTCCACACTCACACGCACATTTTGGGCCTCGACAGTCCATAGGATATAGCCATATTTATATACTTTCAGTTGCGTGGGTTTTATATTCAAAGTCGTGTGCATTTCAATTCCAGCTCTCACACGTGCACCCAAGTTCACATGAGCGCTTGCTCCACACTTACAAGCACATTTTGGGCCTTGTCAGCCCATAAGATATAGCTGTATCTATATACTTTCTGCTGGGTTTTAAGGTTCCGCTGTGTGAGTTGTCTTTTAATTTATACACAACACACACTCGCACAATTGAGCCTTTCCGCTCTTAAGATATAGCTATATTTCCCTTCTGCAATTTCCCTTTTGCAAATTCCCTTCTGCAATTTCCATTTTGTCCTGTCTTTAAATTTCGGGTTTTCCCTTTAAGTTGTGTGAGTTGCATCGCATACATGCCATACTGGAGATAGGAAGCATATTTGCATCGAACAATCTTAAGGCAAATCATGTAAAAATCTGCCAAAATCGAGCACTTGATGCACACAAACACAAGCCTGAATTGGCTAAAAATCCAAGAAAATAGGAACGTGTAGATCCCTTGTATAAAATTTGCAATTTTGACAAAACCAATTGATAAAAACACTTTTACGTTTTCAAAAGAGTCGTGTTTGTTCAAAAATCGAAATTTTCTAAAAAGCGTACAGACTGACCCTTGAGCGCCGGTTCAAAAAGGTCTGCGACGAAAAGATCCCACTTATCCACAAGTCACCCCAAAAGTCAGATATTTTTCAAAACTTACTTCGCTAGTTTGAGAAAGCTAGCTGGCACGCCCTTTTTAAAAGCGACATAAACACACAAAAAATTCGCTTCAGGCCTAAGAACCCGGAGTCGAGGATTTTCCGTGTCTACAGCACTAAGGGAAGGGAACTAGCTAGGGGAAGGATATGGCTGGCGGATGGCTGGCCGAATGAAAGGGTGACAGTCGGTTGGAGTGGCCGACTAAGGGTGCTTGGTGGCGGCAAGTGGCTGGTATTAGGTTGATATGGTGGTGGTTTAGGTGGTTGAGAGTGGAGAGGGAGTGGAGAAGAGGTGAGATGGAGTATGGGATACTAACCAGCGATGATGTGAGGCAACGGGTGGTTGAGGAGCAACCGGGTGTGGATAGGTTGGCTGGTTCGGTCGGATGAAGAGGATGGCGATGTGGACCTCGGCTGGAGTGGTGGTGGTGCTCGGCTGGGAGGTAGTGGCGCAGGTGGTGGCTGGCTGTAGGGGAAGTGGAGCAAGATGGGAGTCGGCTGGGCTGGAGAGTGGAGGACCCGAGATAGATCCTTGGAGCTTGAAGATGGGCCAAAACCCGCCCCAAGGGGGGGGGGGGGGGGTTATATAGAGCTGCAAGAGGCGGTGGGGGCTGGTTTTGGGGTAGTGGTTAGGTGGTTTAGGTAGGGTGGTGTGGTGATAAGGTGGGCTAGAAAGGGTAGGGCCAGATATTTTAAATACAAGGGGTTTGGGTAGGTTGTGTGCTAGGGGTGGTTTAGAGGTTTAGGGTTTAGCTAGGTGGGTTGGTTTTAGGGTGAGGTTTAGTGAGGTAGGTTAGGTGATTAGGCTAGGATTAGGCTAGGTTTAGGGAAATTAACCTAGGTTTAGGGAAGGATTAGGGAAGTGGGTTAGGTGATTAGGTTAGGATTAGGCCGGGATTAGGGAAGTGGGTTAGGTGATTAGGCTCAGATTAGGACCGGATTAGGGTAGAAGGCTAGGATTAGGTGTTTTTAGTTAGGATTAGGTGAAGGAGCTCCCTTTGCATGACCCATGGACCTTAACCACATCATGTTGGTGCAACCCTAGGTTAGGTTTTGGCTAATTACAAGCTTAAACCCACTTAATTAGGCTAACCCACATGATACCCCAAACTTGACACACAAGTCAAGCTTAATTACAACACACACTTGATCTTATCCTCCCCCACTCTCTCTCATGCCCATAATCCCACGTGAAATTCAAGTGGGCCCCACCCCCATTTATGAGAGGCTGATGTGGGCCATGGATATGGATATTGGATTGGATTTTTGAATCCAAATCCAAATCTAAGTCCATATATGGGTTTGGATTGGGATCTGGATATATATGGTCCAGATCCAATCCAAACTGAACTCTGACTCCTTCGAGTTGTGTTCGAAACGAACGGTTTGTGTGGGGCCTGACAGCATCAGTACTCCGTCTGCGTTGGGTCTTCGCCAACATGATCGTCCGCCTCTATTTTCGCCTTCCGGAGATGACTTCAAATGATGTTTTGATGATAACAGGGTCTTGGACGTTCGAGATCCTGGGGGTGTGGATTTGATACGAGAGTTGTTGTGCTGGGCTCGACATGTGCTCCGGTTCCGGGCTCTCCTTAGCTTTCTTGGTCCTGTCTGGATGAGGCCAAGCTGCTTCGGGGTTCCAAAACATGTTTTAAAAGGTTTTCAAAACCATATCACATATTTTTGAAATATAAAGTTTAAAACATATATACAGGTTTGTCTGGAAGGCTCCTGGGTTTCCAGACTCAAAATGGCCCTTTGGGGCTGCTTTTACAAAACCAGAAGGATTTGAGAAATTCGTGGGATTTCGGGGTGTTTACAACCCTGCAATATCCAAGGTTCCTCAAGGAACCAAGCATGGCTTTCCTTGAGGACAAAATCTCCCAATTCGGGGTTGTATGGAAGCACAAGTCTTCCATCACCCCAAAATATCCAAAGTCTCTCGAGGGACCAAGTACAGTTTCCCTTGAAGACAAAATCACCCCGAAATATCCAAAACTTCTCAAAAGACCAAGCACGGTTTACTTTGAGAAACAAACCTCCCAAACTAGGGTTGCATGGAAACCCAAGTCTTCCATCGGCCCAGAATCCAAACTCCCAATATCCAAAAGGGTATATATCCCCGACATGGACGATTCCGTGTACCAAGGTCATAATTTATACAAAAACTTTTCAAAAAACAAGAAGTCTTGGAACATGATTCTGAATATGGGATATAAACCCTACCAGGGCCTGGGAACCCAAAACCAAGATAGGCTCGAACCTGTCCTACCTCAGGCCAATCGACAAAAGTATGGACTGGGATACAGCCCACCCATACCCCCAGAGCCACCACCTAAGACCATCCGGGTCAAGGGTGCCCTGTAAAACCTCTAAAACCCAAAACCCATGTCTTAGACCTATTGATTAGAGTCTGATTCATGAATGTTTTCTTTGTAGGTTCATGGGAAGATCCCTCCTTTTTGAAAAAAGCCAAAAAAAATCAAATATTTGCCAAAAACCAAAAAAAATTGAAAACCCAAAACAAAATCTCAAAAACATTTGGAAAAATAAAAATTCCCAAAAAGAAATTTGTTTTAAAGCCTTTGGCCATGTACAAAGTCCATTTTTGAAAATTTGAAAAAATGCTTTTATAACTCCTGTCTAGAGCTTTTTCAAAATGAAAAGCTCGAGAATCACCAAAGCCAGGAGGAATAAAAACCTCCGAACTTCCTGAAATTTGCAAGATCCTTGACTTATGCAAAGATTGGGGATTTTTATAAATAAGCCTGACCCATAGTATGTGCATAAGCATCATGCATCACATCTTGAAATCATACATGTGCATTGAGTCTAGATATCATCTTAGAACTCGAATTCTGGGTTTTTTGTGAAACCAAAGGGGCAATGAAAGTCGACCCCCTAAGTATCAAGCCTTCATAGGCAGGTCTCCATACGAATCAAATCCAACACCTTCAAGGCAAATTTCAAAAGAAATAAAAATCTCGAAAAAGAGTTAGCATTTCACAAAAGCCTTTTCAAAATTCTTTTGATAAAAACCTTCCATACATTGCAAGTCATGCATTGTCTGCTTTACTTGATCAAATGAAGATGTTGTTCATACTAAATGTGCCATACATTTTCAAAAACTCTTTTGGCGTGTGAAAGGAATCACTAAGCCAAAAGAAAAATCGTGCTTGTTGTAGGCCCTTGTTGTAGGCCCTAAAAATTCGAGACGTCATCTCCCATGGAAAGGGGAATGATTCATTAAAGCACTCATTTGAAAAACCTATCTCAAACAGGTAGGCAAAATGGCAGCCCCTCTCAACAGAGTATGAGTTTCAAAACTCAAAACTCAATTAAGGGACAAGCCCTGTATCGTGTGGCTGAAGTGCCTCTGTGAGACACATTCCCCATGCTTGATCAAATGCCCCATGAAGACACGAATCTTCAAAATGAATTCCAAAACCTTGCTTGACCAAAATCAAGTGTAGGAAACATATTTCAATCAAAAGGGCTGGTATAAAACAATCTTCATACACAAAGGGAGGATTTCCCAAAACTACTTTCTCAAAAAGGATCAAGATTTCGAAACATTTAAACCTACATATGACTTTAAAAAGAAAGATTTTCAACTTCTGGTTAAAATCTTGATTGTGTTAGGATAAGAACATGAATCTCATGATGAAATATGGAGACCATGTCAAAATCAAAAGCCCGATGGCCATGATGATCACTTAGGGTTGGTTGTGTTTTCCATCCTTGAGCAAAAAGTAGCATGATCATGTTAGGAAAATCGTGGAAATGCATGGACATGAACATACCATCGTCCATCCAAAAAAGTCTTTTGAAAAACCATGGCCCTTCACCATGTGGCCATGCGAAATTTCCCTCAAGCTAGGGGCATTTTTAAATATAGCCCCTAGACACCTTCCATGAAGAAACGAATTTCATAGAATGCATCTCCTTCTTGACTTGTGAGATACATTTCATATGTTCACTCTTGCATAAAATCGTGTATTTCCATTTTGAATCACATGGAGTGCATAGCATGCATCATATCCATATCATATCACCCCAAAGAAAGCCCAAGAGGTTGGCAAACCTGAGTAGGAATGTCCCCATGTCTTCAAAAAGGCAAGAAAAATTCGAAAAATCTGTTGATGTTGTGGGTAGAAATTAGCAAAACCTGAAAAATGCCCGAATATTCATAAGAGTTTATGTTAAATTCCTTTTTCGAAAAGATTTTGAAAAATCGAACTCCTTTGAAACTTCTAGAAAGAAGGATCGAAGTTGATTATATAACCCTAAATGGAGGAATTTATACTTTTCGAAAGGTAGAGTCTTCCAAAAACAAATTGGCGATATTTCAAAGAACCCTGGCTTACAAGATTAAGCCTTGTTCAAAATATCAAAATATTTTCAAATAGTAGATGCTATAAAGAAATAGGACGATCTCGTTTGAATCGAGTAACCAAAGGGATAAGCCTTCCCCCATTCTACTTTCTCTCCAAAAAGGAAAATTGGCTGTGTTCAAAAGAAAGGAAAAAAAAATCGAGAATACAAAACTCCTCCGAAAGTGGTCTTTCCTTCATAAACAGGGAATACAAAAACTCCTCCGAAAGAGGTCTTCGCGTTTCAAAAGAAAAAGGAGATATAAAAACACTCCTCCCAAAGAGGTCCTCCCTTCATAAACAGGAAATACAAAAACTCCTCCAAAGAGCTGCTCTCCTTTAAAGAAAAGAGGGATTAATGAAAAAATACTCCCAAAGGGAGACTCTCTATGAAAAAAAGAAATAAAAAGCCAAAGCTCAAAGAGCGATTTTCCGACTCTTTGCCTAAAACCACGGGACGCTTCAGAAGGGACTGTGGTATCTCTTTCCCATATCCCTACGGCTTATCCCCGAGGAAAAAGATTCAAATTTGCAAAAATCCTAAAGTATGAATAAAATCGGCTTATTTGGATTTCATTTTGTTTGAGAACTTGACTCTGTTTTGTAGGAAATGGAACTTTGAAATGTTTTCCAAGTTTTCCTACCCAAAAACCTCTACTGAGTAGCAGGTATTGAAACCCGAATGAAGGGAAGTATGAAAAACGGAAGTCCTTTTCGATACAAGCAAAAAGGAGTTCGTTTTCAAAAAGAAGATTTTCAAAAAAACCCACGAATGTCAAAAAGACAAGGGTAGAACCTGCTTGGAGCAGACAGCCTCAAAAGGCTCTCTTGAAAGCTCAAAAACCCGAAAATGTCTAGAAGACATGGGTAAAACCTGCTCGGAGCAGCCTGCCTCAAAAGGCACTCTTCGGGCTCAAAAAAAAAAACCCAAAAACAAAACTTTTTTTCATGCATGCATCCAAAAATCGTCCATGCATGATCATACATAGGGAAACCTAGGAAAAGTCCCCCTTTTGCTAAAAATCCTCACTTGTGGTAAAAGAAAACAGGGTTTTTGCGAAATAAAAATGGTGTATTCTCGAGAAAATTTGAGAGGAAAACCAAAATGGTGTGTTATCTTCTTAAAGAGGGGCATTTGTAAACACCCCGAATTTTCCAAAAATCAAAAACTCTCAAAAACACAAAAAGCTCGTTTGAGCCAAAATGATAACCTGTTTTAAAATGTGAAAATAGGTACAAAAGGCAAAAGAAAAGCCCAGGCAAGAAGAAGATTCAAGCCCAGAGTCTCAAAAGCCACCCCCTGTTCAAAAACGAAAGAAAAAAGAGCCTGTTCGGAGAAAAGCCCGACAGAAGGGTAAAAATGTAATTTGGGTCAAAGAAAAAGCACGAAGCAGCTCCAAAATGCAGAAAGAAGCCCAATACCTGAGGAAGTCGATAGAAGTCTGAGACACGTCCCGTCAGAATGAAGAACGGAATCCGTGCGGCAATCTGAGTTCGATATCAACAAGAACCGGCCAAAAAACCAAAACGGCGGACTGAAACGAACGTCGAAAAAGTCCTGAAAAGCAGAACACCGGTTGGAAGAAACACTTGGGGAAGACCCAGGCCAGAGTTGGGCATCCGATGAATCAAAGCCCGCTCGAAACCGATGGTGAAAAGCACCAGAAAGGACTAGAAAACCAAGGAGTAGAAGAAAAGTCTGGATTGGGTCTGGACCCAAAAATATCCAGATCCATATCCAAATTGTGTTTGGATTGGATCTGGATCTCAAAAATCCAAGATCCGAGATCTGAGATCCAAACCCAAATAAATATTTGGACTGGATCTGGATCTCAAAATATCCAAGATCCGCGATCCAGATCCACATAGAGTTTGGATTGGATCCGGATAGC
Organism: Brasenia schreberi; assembly: GCA_036023115.1. Lineage (NCBI taxonomy): Eukaryota > Viridiplantae > Streptophyta > Magnoliopsida > Nymphaeales > Cabombaceae > Brasenia > Brasenia schreberi. The sequence goes on from JAYKKT010000088.1 coordinate 12,868,743, forward strand.
CAGACCCAAATCCAAGACCCAAGATCCAAGTCCCACTTAAAACCTCTATAAATAGAGGTGCTGGGCTTGAAAAAAGGGAGGTGAGGCTCAAAGGGGAGAGGCTTTCACGTGAAAGCTTGGTGGGTGGAGAGAGAAAGAGAGAGAGAGGGAAGCAAGTCAAGAATAGTGGCTTGACTTTCCCCTTTTCAAGTTTTTTTTTTTTTTACGTGAAACCTTGTTGGCCAAGGGACTTGAGGAAGCTGCACCAACCAAAGAACGTCCCCTACCTTGGCTGGGAGCATGGCGTGGTGGAGCTTGGCGGCTTGAGCGGCGGCTTGGAGCGGAGTTGCAACCAAGGTAGGTCCCCTAAGCCCTAACCTAACCCCTCTTTCGTAACCTCTCTAGAGCACCCATCCTAGCCAAACTTGCCCCTAAAACCACCACCAAACCAGCCAAGTGCTGGCCGTTTTTCACCAAGTCTCCTACCTAAGACCACCACCTAAACACCACCCTAAACAACCTCCCTAAACCACCTAAAGTTCGGCCAAGTGCTGGCTGAACTTCCCTTTGAAACTACCTAGCTCGAGCCACCTTGGCTCAAGCCTTTTTCCTCCCCCATCTACCTTTTAAACCAGCCCCTAACCCAGGCCGTGGTCCCTTACCAAAGACCCAAGACAACCCCTAAGCTAACCTTGACCCTCGCCTAGAACCCAGCCCAAACTCTATCCTAAAACCCCCCCTACTCGAGCCACCTTGGCTCGAGTCATGCCTAATACCAAGTCTACCCTATACCAAACCCAAGGCCAAAGGCTGGCCGGATTGACTCTACCCTAAACCAAGTTCACTCGAGCCACTTTTGGCTCGAGTTACACAAGCAAACCTAAGGCCAAGGTTGGCCGAACCCTAGAGCAAGTCACTCCTACTCGAGCCACCTTGGCTCGAGTTTCACAAGACCAAAAACCTAAGGCCAAATGCTGGCCGAATCCTAACTCTATACTATACCTAAACCAAGGCCAAGTATTGGCCGAATCCCCACACTAAAACCATAATCACTCGAGCCAAGGTGGCTCGAGTCATACCTTGCCCAAACCAGCCCCAAGTAGACCCAAACCCATTGTAGCTTGCAGCTCCTAGAACTCCAAGTCTCTCCAAGCTCTCAAGCTCTCCGGCTTCGCTCCTACATGCCCCGGACTCCATAAGAAGAAGGTGGATTCGCCCCTTGTATGATCCTAACTCAAAAGGCTGGAAAGTGTAAGTTGATTTTGATATATATCAAATCCCTTTCTATTCAATTCAATTCGTCATATGGGGTTGTAATAATAGAGCATCGTCTCCCCTCGGATGTAATATATGTGCAAAATACACACACATACACTCGAGCCTTTCCGCTCTTATCTGCACACTTTTGCACACAAACGGGCCTCAACAACCCATAGGATATAGCCCTATTTATATACATTCAGCTGGGTTTTAAGGTTCAAGTCGTGTGAGTTGTCTTTCATTTTATAAACTCAAAGCACTCACTCACATTGAGCCTTTCCGCTCTTACGTATATATACGTATTTCCCTTTTAGCTGGGTTTTAAATTTAAGTTGCATGAGTTGCCTTTCAATTTATACACTCAAAGCACTCACTCACATTGAGCCTTCTCGCTCTTATATATATCTATATCTCCCTTCTGCTGCATTTTACGGTTCAGTTGCGTGTGTTGCATTTCAATTTATACACAACACCCACGCACACATTGAGCCTTTTCGCTCTTAAGATATAGATATATTTAAATTTTTGCAATTTACATTCAAGTCGTGTGAGTTGCATTCAATTTGGGTTTTCCCTTCTGCTAAGTCTTTAAATTTTGGGTTTTACATTCAAAGTTGTGTGAGTTGCATTGCATACTCACCATACTCGAGCTAGAGTGCATTCCTGCATCGAACAAACCCGAACAAAACGTGCAAACACGCCTAAGTGGTTGAAACTGAAAGACTTAGGGTCACCCAAATCAAAAACTCGCCAAGTGCATGATTTCAAAAGGATTTTCAAACACCTATTTATTCAAAAATCGATTTTTGAGTTTAACTTGTTCAAACGAAGTCTCTAAGCATACAGACTGACTGTTGCGCGTCGGCGCAAGAAGGTCTGCGACGTAAAGATCCCGCTTGCCTACAATCGCCTTTTCAAAAGTCAGATATTTTCAAAACTTACTTCACTAGTTTGAGTAAGCTAGCTGGCATGCCCTAAAAGCGAATGTAGATTGCAAAAAGATTCGCTCCAGGCCTAAGAAACCCGGAGACGAGGATTTTCCGTGTCTACAGGTTCTATATAAGAAAAGTTTTACCAGCATCCTACTTAGGTGTATCGATCTAGAGGAGGCTAAGATAGTGATGCATGAGTTCCACGATGGAGAATGTGGAGGTCATGTTAATGCCAACATGATGGCAATGAAAATACTTAGAGCGGGCTACTTTTGGTCCACCCTGAAAAAGGATTGTCACGATCATGTTAGGAATTGTCATCCATGTCAAGTGCATGGGCACGCCATTCATATCCCCTCATCTGCTTTGCATTCCGTGGTCAGCCCCTGGCCATTCACCATGTGGGCGTTTGACATCGTAGGCCCTATATTTCCAAAAGCCTCGAATGGGCATCGATTCATTTTAGCAGCCACTGAGTATTTCTCCAAATGGGTGGAAGCCATTTCCCTGACCAACGTACTGGGGCAACATGTGGTGGCTTTCATTAGGAGGAATATCTTGGCTCGATTTGGGGTTCCACGAGACCTTGTGTCTGATAATGGCACCCCATTCAAGAACGAGCCAATGGTTAAGTTGTGCAACACGTATGGCATAACTCACCACTTCTCTTCGCCCTACTACCCTCAAGGCAACGGCCAAGCCGAAGCCACAAACAAGACTCACATTAGCATAATTGAGAAGACTTTAGAGAAGGGTAGGATATGGCACGAGAAACTGGATGAAGCCTTATGGGCTTATAGGACTTCCATCCGGACTCCCACGAATGCCACACCATTCGAATTGGTCTATGGCACAAACGCCATTCTTCCCATTCATACTCAATTGCATTCATTCCATACATCCATAGCACTCAACCTCCCCCTAGAGACGCTTCAGCATGCTAGGATGGCCGAACTAGATTTGCTAGATGAGAGGTGACTCCTTGCCATGGATCATGCTCATGCATACCTGCAAAGGATAGCCCGACACTATGGCAAACACATGAGACCTTGCCACTTTGAAGTGGGAGATCTGGTTTTGAAAATCGTCCACTATCGTGGCCCACATCTCCTTGGAAAGTGGTGCCCCAAGTGGGATGGACCCTATGTTGTATGTGCGACCACCACGAACAACTCGTATTGGTTGATCGATGTAGAAGGTAGGAATTTAGCAGATCCTATCAATATTCAATACTTAAAGAAATATTATGTATAGGATTTGGGTTAAATTCCAATTTTCAAAAACCTTTAGGGATAGCTGCCCTGAGACCTAAAAATAAGGTGCAAAGGCAAAATCGTGTGACCCTGAGTAAGAGAATTCGCACTTGTGAAAGAGTGGAGTTTTCCAAAATCGAGTTTACATTTCACAATCCTTCTTCTTACAAAGAAATGCCTAGTTCAACATAGCAAGATACTTGCAAGTAGTACTGTAGACGTGATTTTATTTCAAATCGTGGGATCCGAAATCAAACCCTCGAACTACGTCAGGTTGCGCGAGCGTGCCAGTTAGTTTATCAAAACTAACAAATTCTGATTTTCTGACTTCTAAGAACGATTGCGGACAAGTGAGATCTTTTCGACTTAGGCCTTCTTGAACCGGCGCTCAAGGGTCAGCTTGAAATTTGTTTGAATCCGTTAATTTGAGAAAGGAAAAACCAGATTTTTCAATAGTTTCAGATTTGTGTTTAATTTCTTGATTTCTAAAAATTTTCAGATTCTGAAAGTTGCAGAATCTGTTCAGTTCCAAAGACATGTTCTTCAAATTTTTAAAAATGCTTCTGATTCTCCAAAAATTCTAAAATTTTTACAGAATAGAGACACGTGTGTGTAAAATCAGAATATATTTTTATTTTATACTTTTGTTCTTTAGTTTCTGAGAATTAAATACAGAATCAGAAACTATTATAAAATTCGGAACAGCCCTGTTTCTGTGAATCAGAAGCTCAGAAAAACAGCAATATCTCAGCACTCAGTCATCCAATTTCGATAAAATTTATTGTGTTAGAAAGATACGGATGTTAGGTTTCCGAAGAATCAAATTTCATCCAATTTCATTCAGTGGTTGAAGAGATATGGGCAAAAGAACAGAGGTCTGTTACTGAACGTTCTGTTTCTGTAAAACGCAATCTGGATTTTGTATAAACTTCATGGATCTAATTGGCCAGGCAACAGTTCATAAAAATTCCTCAAAATTTTATCTAAGAACGTCTGATATGTCTAGATTATTCATGCAAAATTTAGAAGCAATTGGCTTATCCGTTTGGCTATAAAAATTCCGTGATCAGATGCGTGTGCACGGACAGTTTCAGAAACCAAGTTTGCAGAAAATTTCAGAAAGTTCCTAACGTGATTCTAAAACGAAATTCAACCTGTATCAACCCTAATGATGCATGGAAATCATCTAAACATGGATTTTAATTCCGTTCATGAAGGAATCATGCATGTTTGTATCGATATAAATGAAGAACATGGGCTCAAGGCCTTGATTCACGTACAAATTTCCAGAATCTGTACTTTTTCAGATTCTCATGAATTAAAACCAATTTGTGCAAGAATTCCAACCTGTGTGAGTGAGAGGGGACGTAGGAGCACTTCGCCGGACGATCGTCGGACGTCGGAACCAGGCCGGACTTCCTTCTTCTCCTTCTTCTCTTCCTTTCTCTCTCTCTCTCTCTATTTCTCTGAATTTTCGGACTGAACCTCTTGATGCTCGTTGGTTGATCGTCGCTGGTTGATCCCTGATCCGTTGATGGAAGAGTCCTTTTATAGGCTCATGGATGCCTGTTGGTTGGGATTTGGGTGAGTTCGATTTTGATAAACTCAATCTCTTGGCTGATCTCCTCTGATCTGATTTGATAAGCATAATCCTCTGTATTTGATTCCATCTGGTTTGCTGAACGTTATCTGAATTATTTGAACGTTGTTTGTAATGTGAGTTGTTATTTCCTTGGTTTTATCTTTAACGTAATCTTCTGCTCCTTTTTCAATCTATCACAGATAAGGATGAGAAATTCTGCAGCTAGCACGTTCTGTTGAAGGTTGTTGACCAGATTCAGCTGGAAGTCGTTGAAGTCTGTTGAAGATCAGTTCACGAGAATGATCATCACAATGGGTCATCTTTTCCAACCGAACTCCTTTCTCAAATGATGATCAATTCTGAAAATTTGGTCTTCGTGTAAGTATTTCATCAAGGATTCTGTGAGTGCCGCAGAAGATTCAGAGTCACGTCCAATGTTTCTTTTGTGTTACTGCAATAGTGAATAGCTTGTTCCTAACTGCTAATATTTGCAGCCTTCATGCCAGTTCTTTTTATCATCACGTGCTGGAGTTTTGCTGGAATCATTTCAAGGCAATCCCCACCAACACACTTCTTCCTGGTTCTTACCAGCTCATGATCCTTGAACTCTGTCAAATGGGAATTTAGTGTGACTTGACTGCTAACTAGAAACTTCTCCCGGCATTTTGCATACAGCATGTTAAGAGGCAATCCTTCGTCATCTGGATGACCCAGTTGATGCTCTGCAAGGATCCTGAAAACACCTTGAGCATTCGGTGTCAGACTCTGAAGGACTATTGTAGTTGTCCTCGAATTCTGAGTGGCGCCACCACTCGCAAGAATCATGGGCATGAAGGTACTTTCAACTTTGTAAGGAGCAAATGTTGGGACATGGTACCAGCACCAATTGAACTGGGTGCTAACCATCTTCTTGTCCCACAAAAGAAGACTATTAACATGGTCGACAGATGCTATGACACGAACTTGAGAGCAGCCAGCCAAACGAGCAAGATACTGTTGTGATTCACCATCTCGTAACCCAGGCCCATCTATATTGTGAATTACTGCACAAACAATGCAATCATTCTCTTTTGATTGAGACCCATCCAAGAAATGCAAAAGCTCCTCCATGGATTGTGAGCTAAATGTCTGAGTTACTTTAGACTTGTTCCTTGAGGAAATTCTTGCTTTGCTTTTCATGTCATCCCACAGAATCTCAGCCATGGATACTACAGCATGTTTGATATTGATATATTGAAGGTAGCCATTGATGACAACAACTCCATAATTATCTAACATTGTTGAAGCAAAGTCTTCAAGCAAGGCCTTTTTCGAACCAAAACCATGCATTAGAAGCCCAAACCCGCACCTGAGCTCAAAACTCCATCTCGAATACAAACTTCTATAGCTTTTCAACAAAGATGCTGTCTCCTTCTCGTGCTTAGTCACCAAACTGGATGCTGCATCTCTCAGCTCCTTTTCGTCGAGGGGTTCGATGTCGAAAAGCTTCTTGCGGAGTTTTCTGGATTTGGGTGATCCCAATTCCTTGGAAAGGAAGTAGTTGCGAGAGAATCCAAACTCCTCCTCTTCCCCTTCCCCGTCTTCTGCCTCCATTGCACCACAACAATTTCAACAGTCTAGCTCAACACAGAATAAGCAGAAAAGTATTAACAAATAGCCACTTCTAAGGAAACATGATGAGTCTCAATTGAATCTTTTACATGTATAAGAGTACTCAAGTAGTCTTCCGTTATCTGTATATGCCATGAACGTGGCTATGCAAATCCATATTACATACTTACCTATTATGAATGTATTCAAATAGGCCTATGTTACGTTTTTGAAAATCAACTTTCATGCTCATTCAATCCTTTCCACGAGTGTTGGGATATTAAAATTGCTCTTATCATAACATATCAATAGCATACCAGTAACAAATGACAATGCAAATTGATGTATATCAATACTAATTACCTCAATACCCAAACATAACGTAGACACGTTACGAGAGGCGTTCGATACCAAACCTTTATTTTTGGAGGCTTTTGTTCTTGCTTCCACCTTTCCTTTCTTTTGATAATACCGACCTTACCCTCTAGAAATTGATTTCTTTCCAAATGTGAGCTTTTCTTTCTAGGAAGCTCACTTTCCCTTTTTGATGCTCGTTTTCCCTTTTTGGGCGTCCACCTTCTTTTTTAGGTGTCAACTTGTCTTTTCAATGCCTTTTTCTTTTGAAGAGGCAAGCTTTCAACATACTTTTCGTAATAAATCTTTTAAGGAAACAAAATCCTGTTTTTCCAGTACTAAGGGCAAAATCGTCATTTTTCCAAATTTTGTCAAAACTCAAAACTTTCAGAACGGAAAGCATTCTTTCATCATTTTAAAGCTTCCATAAAATTTTGGTACCAAAACAAACTCGTTTAGTGCCTTTTTCCTTCAAAAACCCCAAAATTTGCCAAAACGGCCACTTTCTTAAAAAGGTAAGAATTTTAAAAGAAAATTTTGGGTGTCTACAGATGCCCCTCTTTGGCGTTATCCCAAATTTATTTAGATAATGTCAAAGAAGAAAACACCCATTTGCTTTTCTTCCTTAGAGACATCTTGAGAAAATGTGATCCCCTTTTGTTCCATGACATCTCTTTTCTTGGAATGACTATTATAAGGAGATTTTCTTTTGAGAGACTGAGACAAAACTGACTTTCATGCCTCTATGGACGACCAGTACATGTATGCCTGTGTCAAAAAGTTATGGGATCTATGAACTACTAGCTTATGTATGCATGTTCCAAATGTTATGGGATCCATGGACTACCAGTTTATGTATGCATGTTCCAAATGTTATGGGATTTCATGCCTATAAATGGTAGCTGCTTCAAATGGGATGACTCCTTAAGATTGCCTTTTTGATGCTTGGAGTTTTGGAAATCATCTTTTCAAAAAGGAAACTCCTGTTAGCTTCTAGAAAATGATACCTCCAATTTCTCACCTTTTCCTTCATTTAGATGTTGATGCTTACTACTCGGTAGAGGTTTTATGGAAAATTTTGGATAGCATTTCAAAGTTCCCCTCCTTACTTTACAAAGACCTATTCTTGGGAACAGCATGAGATCCAAATTAAGCAGGTCCTATTCTTACTCTAGGACTTTCCTAACGAGCCTTTTCTCCATTAGGATGAGCTGTGGGGATTTTTGAGGAAGCATTACCCGCGGTCCCTTCTGAAGCGTCCCGGGGTTCCAAATAGATGGGATTTTAAAGGAAGTTGCTCTTTTGAGCTTTTCCTTTCCTTTTTTTTTTTTTTTTCTTCTAGGAAGGCCTCTATATTGGAGGTTTTTGTTTCCTTCCCTTTTTTTTCTTTTTTTTTTTTTCTAGGAAGGCCTCTATATTGGAGGTTTTTGTTTCCTTCCCTTTTTTTTTTTTTTTTTTTTGACTTTTGACTTTTGACTCTCCTGAGGGATATTGAATGGGAAACAACTCATCCTTTTGGATTATTGACTCGAATAGGAACATCCTATTTCCTAATAGCACCTGTCATTTGAAAATATCCTGCTCTTTCAAAACTAGGCTTCGTATGGCAAGTCAAAGATCTTTGGAACATCACCAGGGATTTTTTTTTCTTTTTTTGAAGCTCTACCTTTTATGTCACACCAGCCTCCTAATTTGGGATTGGGTGATCCATCTTCTGTATACTTTCCTAGAAATTTAGAGGAGATTCTCCAATCCTCCCTTTTTGTTTTTGGAAACATTTTCTTTCAAATGGAAATAAGGGGGATTTTAGATGTAATACCTTTTCAAATACTGGGCATTTATGGGATCTGCCAGATTCTTTCCTTCCACATCAACCAACCAATAGGAATTATTAGAAGTTGCCCCTCTTATGACATAAGGGCCATCCCATTTGGGTCGCCATTTTCCTAGTGGATGTGGGCCTCTATGATGGATGATTTTCAGAACTAGGTCCCCTACCTTGAAATCGCGAGCTTTCATGTGTTTTTCATAGTGCCTAGCTATCCTTTGCCTATATGCATATGCATGATTCATGGCAAGAAGTCTTTTTTCATCAATAAGGTCAAGCTCGGCCATCCTGGCTTCTTGTAGAGTTTCTATAGGTAGGTCCAATGCTAAAGCAGTATGGTATGAATGCAGTTTGGCATGGATGGGTAATATGGCACTTGTACCATAAACTAATTCAAATGGTGTAGTGTTTGTGGGTGTGCGAATGGATGTCCTATAAGCCCACAGAGCCTCATCTAATTTCTCATGCCATGCCCTACCCTTTTCTAAAGTCTTTTCTATTATGCTTATGAGGGTCTTATTGGTAGCTTCGGCTTGACCGTTACCTTGGGGATAGTAGGGTGATGAAAAATGCTGGGTAATCCCATAGGTTCTACATAATTTCTCGACTTTTTCATTCTTAAAGGGAGTGCCATTATCTGAAACCAAATCCCTTGGGATTCCAAATCTAGTAAGTATATTTTTCTTAATGAATGCCACTACATGTTGCCCTTGGACGTTAGCCAAGGAAGTAGCTTCAACCCATTTAGAAAAATATTCTGTTGCTCCTAAAATGAATCTATGCCCATTTGAGGCGACGGGTGAAATGGGTCCTATAATGTCAAATGCCCACATGGTGAAGGGCCATGGACTCACGACTGAATGCAATGCTGATGATGGAATATGGATGGCGTTCCCATGTACCTGACATTGGTGACACTTCCTAACATGTTGGTGACAATCCTGCTTTAGTGTGGACCAAAAATACCCTCCTCTAAGTATTTTCATTGCCATCATATTAGCATTGACATGACCTCCACATTCCCCATCGTGGAATTCATGCATGATTACCTTAGCCTCTTCGTCATCTATACACCTCAACAAAATCCCAGTGAAGCTTTTCTTATAAAGGACACCTCCCAAGATAACATATCGGGTTGAAACTTTCCTTATAAAAATCTTATCTTTAGGGGAAGCAAAATCAGGAAAACTTCCATTTTCTAAAAAGTTTCTAATATCATAAAACCAGGGTTTTTCATTGCTATTTTGGTCATTTTGGCAGGTTTCAAAACTGTGTGTGGATGGATTAGGCAGGTGGACGATTTCTAAAAACCTAGCTCCCGTAAAGGGGTCTATTTTTATGGAAGATCCTAGTGATGATAGGGCGTCTGCCACACTATTATCCTCCCTACCTATGTGAGTGAGTGTGCATTCTTGGAAAGAGCTAACCAATTGGATAGATAATTCAAAGTAGGGAGTCAACTTCTCATTCTTAACTTGCCAAATTTTTGAAACTTGATTTATAACAAGCATGGAATCTCCAAAAATTTCCACTCGCGATGCCCCTAGATTTTTCAAAACTTTTAGGCCTTGTATGAGTGCTTCATATTCAGCCACATTATTGATACATGGGAAATCTAATCGAAAAGCCATTGGGATTTCAACCTTTTCAGGGGATATGAGCAAGATTCCCACACCTGCTCCATGTTGATTTCTTGACCCATCAAAATACATTTTCCATACTTGGTTATTATTGAAATGATTTGATAAAACATGTTTTTGAAAGTCGTGGGAAAAGATGCCTTCATCGGGCATTTTATCATGTATGGAATACGTATCTTTCAAAGGTAAGTCAACAACATGGTCGGCCAAGGCCTGCCCCTTGATAGAACTTTGGTGATGAAATTTTAAATCATATTCCATCAAAAGAAGTTGCCATTTACCGAGCCTACCTGTTAAGATAGGTTTTTCGAAAAGATGTTTGATAGGGTCTAGTTTAGATACTATCCAGATCTCATGATCTAGGAAATAGTGCCTAAACTTTTGGCAAGCCCATACCAAAGCTAAACACGTCTTCTCCATGGCTGGATATTTTCTTTCATATGCCAACAGAGTTTTTGAAATATAGTAAATAGCATATTCTTTAAGACTATCATTTTCATATTGAGCCAGCAAAGCTCCCAATGCATTCTCATGAATGGAAATGTAAAGTAACAAGGGTTTTCCTGGTTTTGGAGGTTTCAAAACGGGAGGGTTTGTCAAATATGATTTTAGTCTTTCAAAAGCATTTTGACAATCACTATCCCAATCAAACTTAACCCCTTTCCTTAGGAGTTTGTTGAAAGGCTCACATCTCGTGGCTAAGTTGGAGATAAATCTCCGAATTGCTTGAAGTCGTCCTTGGAGACTTCGAATTTGGGTCAAATTAGAAGGTGGAGGCATGTCTATGATGGCTCGACATTTAGAAGGGTCGACCTCTATACCTCTTTGGCTGACCATAAATCCTAGAAGTTTCCCTGATTCCACTCCAAAAACACATTTTTGAGGGTTCAATTTCACTTTATAAATCCTAAGTCTTTCAAAAACCTTTTGCAAAGTTTCCAAATGTAAATTTCGGGTTTTTGATTTTACTAAGAGATCATCTACGTATACTTCCAAAAGCTCATGAATTTGATCATGGAAAATCGTGGTCATGGCTCTTTGGTATGTGGCCCCTGCATTTTTCAAACCAAAAGGCATAACAGTATAGCAATACGTACCCCAAGGAGTAGTGAAAGCCGTTTTGGCTTGGTCTTTTGGTGCTAGTTTAATTTGATTGTAACCCGAATAGCCATCCATAAAAGAAAACATTTCATGATTTGCAGTGCTATCTACTATCAAATCTATGTTTGGAAGTGGAAAGTTATCTTTCGGAGTGGCTTTATTCAAATTTCGAAAATCTATGCAAATACGAATTTTTCCATTGCTTTTTCTAACTATAACAATATTTGAAAGCCAATCAGAATATGCAATGGGTTTTATAAATCCAGCTTTTAAAAGATCTTCTAACCCTTCTTTTACTTGGGAGTGGATATCAGGATGAATTTTCCTAAGTTTTTGTTTTACGGGTTTGACTTGGGGGTCTAATGGCAACTGATGCTCTACCACACGAGGATTTAAACCAGGCATATCCTCATAAGTCCATGCAAATACGTCTATATAGTCTTTTAAGAATGCAATGAAGGATGTTTTCTCATGCTCATGCAAACAAAGACCTATCTTGACTTTCTTTGGATTTGACTCACTCCCTAAGTTGACTTCCACAAAATCTCCCCCTATGGCACTAGAAGGTTTATCCAAGTCTAGGACTTTATGGAATTCAGGCAAGCTAGAGGTGAGATCATCCTCATGAATGAGGGGATCCTCCTTTTCGCCTTGATCATTTTCAAGCATCTTTGTCTCTAGGAAAATATCAAAAGAAGACATTTTTGAATCTAAACTTTTCTGTTTTTGGGAAATAAACATTTTTTTTGAGTTTTCATAATTTTCTATTTTTTTGGATTTTTGAAAACAAACAGAAGGGGAAACCAGCATTTTTTTGGATTTTTGATAATTTTCATCATAAATAACAAAAGGGGAAACAACTAAATCTTTGGAAATCAAATATTTTTTTGGGTTTTTGGGTTTTTCTAGATTTTTTTGGTTTTTGGAAATATATACTTTTTTTGTATTTTTCCCAAAAGAGGGATCTTCCATCAAACCTGCAAAGAAAACACTATGAATTAGACTCCAAATAAGATGTCTAAACCATAGGTCTCGGTTTTAGCGGGTTCTAAGGCACCCTTAACCCAATTGGTTTTGGGTGGTGGCTCGGGTGGTATGGATAGGCTATACCCTAAACCATGGCGTCCTATATTTGGCATGGGTGTAATAGGCTCTAGTTTTCCTTGGCCTTGAACCCCTAATCCTTGGTAAGGAGTATATCCCATATTTAGCAACATCTTCCAAGGTTTTTTGAATTTTGAAAATATTTGATGTAGAGGATGATTTTGGAAAGATGAATCATCTATGGCAGGTTTACTTATCCTAATGGTTCTTTTGGGAAGATGGAGGGATTTGGAAAGTTTTGACTCGCCTAAAATACGAACTACTCTTGTTTTGGAAGGTTTAGCTATTTCAGGGAAGTTTATTTTGGCAGTTTCCCGATTGGTCTTTACTTCCTGGTTTGGCTCCCCTGATATACAAGGAAAGGTTTGTATTCCATTCAATTGGGGATGGTCTTCTCCAAAAACAACCACTACCCGATTTTTCCATGGGATTTTGAGGCACCTGTGGAAGGTGGATGGGACGGCTCTAAGAGAGTGTATCCATGGTCTTCCTAATAATAGGTTGTAATGGGGATTTATATCCAAGACATGGAATAATCCCTCGTGAGGTATTTGTCCGACTTTCATGGGTAACTTTATGGAGCCTAAGGGGTTGGATGGGTTCCCATCATATCCTGTAATGGTTATGGGACTCAGTTCAAGCATAGAGGTAGAGATTCCTATTTGGAAAGCCACATGGAGGGGAAGGATATTAAGGCCTCCTCCACCATCGACTAGGCATTTACTAATAGGGTAGCCGTTTAACATAACTTCTATATGGAGTGCTTGGTTATGGATCACATCATACTTTCCCAAATCATTCTCTGTGAATACAATGGAAGTTTTTGCAAAGACGGGAGAAACCAAGGTAGATAGGGATTCAGGGGATATCGTAGTGTCGACTCTAGTCTTCTCTAAAATCTCCTCTAGGATTCGTCTATGCTTGGGAGAAATTTTTATCAGTTCCAAGATAGACATGTTTATGGGGAGTTTAGAAAGATGCATTTCTAGGTCATAGGGGTTTATTACCACACCCTTTTTATCGACACCCTGGGATGGGTTTGGTATGCATGCTTGTGGGGGGCCTGGTAGAACGACCACTCCCTTGCTTGTTTGTTTTGCTAAGTGTGGGGGTTGGTAGATCCTCCCGGATCTAGTCACTTCCTCTACACTATCCCTAGGGCTCGTTCCTATTTTGGCTCTAACTTGGTGTCTCGGGACACCTCGAATCACTACCAAGGCTCTAGCCGGGGGCGGGTTTCTAAGTGCTCCTCGGATCACTATTGCTTGGGCATTTTTTATTTCGAGAAAGTGTGGTGTGTGAGGTGTGGGATGCACGATATGCACTGCATGATTAGAGTGTGATAGGGAGCATACCTCTTTTTCCTTCCCACTCGTACTGGCGTGGTTAGGGAAGGGTTCTTTAAAAATGGCCTGGGGTGACTCTGGCTCTTCAGACACGTGCAGCTTACCTTGCTTGATCAAATCCTCTATCCTATTCTTCAGGGTGTAGCAGTGTTGGGTATCATGGCCCTTGAGCCTATGATATTTACAAAACTTGTTTAAAAACTTTCCTTGGGGTGGTGCCCCTTCGGGAATCTCTGGGAGTGTTGTGAGACCTTGTGCCAATAGGATGTCTAGGACCTCCGTGAGTGGTTGTCCTAGGTTAGTGTACTCCCTTCTTTCAAATCTCTTTTTATTTTTTTGGTTCTTTTCGAAATCTTTTTGCCCTGAAGGTTTTGAGGGTCCTGCTAAACCTTGCTCTACTCGAACATTAGCCACTTTTGGTACTTTTATCCCTCCCTCTGGTGCATGTGGCCCATATGCCCCAGGTTTTTCAAATTTTTTTGGAAAACTTTTTCCTTTCCATAAATCTTCATAAGTTCCCTTTTTCAAATTGGTCTCGAAAAGGGAAGCTTTCTTGATCAATTTTTGGAAAGTAGAAATCTCATGTAAGGAAAGGAGGACTTTCAAATCAGTTTTGAAATTGTCTAGGATGAGCATCACTGCGCACCCTTCGGAGATAGGTTTTTTGACTTGCCCCAAGATTGATCTCCATCTAACGATAAACGCGTGGGCGTCTTCGTTAGGGCCTTGTTTGGTGTCCCTCAATATATTTAAAGTGGGGGTAACTTCAACATTGTGCGAAAATCTTTGCATAAAACAGTTGGCTAATTCTTCAAAATCGGCAAACTGGCTTAAGTTATAAGAGGCCAACCATTTTGCAGCACTCCCTTTTAAAGAATGAGGGAACCAATAGACCCACTTAGAGGAGTCTTTTTTCTTTTTATAGGCACTTCGGGAGAAAAGTTGGAGATGAGACCTAGGGTCTCCGTTTCCATCATAACGGTGGAAGCTGGGTATCTCATCATCACTATCGGTTTGGTAATCGAAAGGTAGGAAATCTGATAAGGAATAGGATTTTTTCTCATGTTTTTAGTTTTTCAAAAGTTGATGTAGAGCCTTTCGATCTTTCATGGTGAAGGATTCGGGCTCAAGTTCTTCTTCGATTTTGGAAACGACCCTAGGCTTCCTACAGTGGTTTGATTTCCTATTCGTTTTGGTTTTCCTATCATGGGAAGAGCAGGATTCGACTGCTTCAGCTTCTTGGCTTAAAGCGTCGATTTCTTCTCTTAGTACCTTTATTCCCTCCCTTAGGGCAATGAACCTGTCTCCTTTTGAAAAGCTTTTTGAAATTTTGTTCGAGCAGCGGCTGGTAGAGCGAGAGACCCGGTTGGATACCTCACAAGATCCTTCTGAGCTCGACATGATCAACCTGTTTAAGCCAACTTATCACAAACCTGAAAATTGAATTAGTATAATGGATTTGAACAAAATTTCAAAGTCTCAAGTCCCACCGGGCGTGCCAAATCTGTAGACGTGATTTTATTTCAAATCGTAGGATCCGAAATCAAGCCCTCGAACTACGTCAGGTTGCGCGAGCGTGCCAGTTAGTTTATCAAAACTAACAAATTCTGATTTTCTGACTTCTAAGAACGATTGCGGACAAGTGAGATCTTTTCAACTTAGGCCTTCTTGAACCGGCGCTCAAGGGTCAGCCTAGACGCTTGAAATTTGTTTGAATCTGTTAATTCGAGAAAGGAAAAACCAGATTTTTCAATAGTTTCAGATTTGTGTTTAAGTGCTTGATTTTTGAAAATTTTCAGATTCTGAAAGTTGCAGAATCTGTTCAGTTCCAAAGACCTGTTCTTCGAATTTTTAAAAATACTTTTGATTCTCCAAAAATTCTAAAATTTTTACAGAATAGAGACACGTGTGTGTAGAATCAGAATATATTTTTATTTTATACTTTTGTTCTTTATTTTCTGAGAATTAAATACAGAATCAGAAACTATTATAAAATTCGGAACAGCCCTGTTTCTGTAAATCAGAAGCTCAGAAAAACAGCAATATCTCAGCACTCAGTCATCCAATTTCAATAAAATTTGTTGTGTTAGAAAGATACGGATGTTAGGTTTCCGAAGAATTAAATTTCATCCAATTTCATTCAGTGGTTGAAGAGATATGGGTAAAAGAACAGAGGTCTGTTAAAAGAACCGAAGTGCCTATAAAAAGAAAAAAGACTCCTCTAAGTGGGTCTATTGGTTCCCTCATTCTCTAAAAGGAAGTGCTGCAAAATGGTTGGCCTCTTATGAATTAAGCCAGTTTACTGATTTTGAAGAATTAGCCAACTGTTTTATGCAAAGATTTTCTCACAATGTTGAAGTTACTCCCACTTTAAATACATTGAGGGACACCAAACAAGGCCCTAACGAAGACGCCCACGCGTTCATCGTTAGATGGAGATCAATCCTGGGGCAAGTCAAAGAACCTATCTCCGAAGGGTGTGCAGTGATTCTCATCCTAGACAATTTCAAAACTGATTTGAAAATCCTCCTTTCCTTACATGAGATTTCTACTTTCCAAAAATTGATCAAGAAAGCTTCCCTCTTCGAGACTAATTTGAAAAAGGGAACTTATGAAGATTTATGGAAAAGAAAAAGTTTTCCAAAAAAGTTTGAAAAACCTGGGGCATATGGGCCACATGCACCAGAGGGAGGAATAAAAGTACCAAAAGTGGCTAATGTTCGAGTAGAGCAAGGTTTAGCAAGACCCTCAAAACCTTCAGGGCAAAAAGATTTCGAAAAGAACCAAAAAAATAAAAAGAGATTTGAAAGGAGGGAGTACACTAACCTAGGACAACCACTCACAGAGGTCCTAGACATCCTATTGGCACAAGGTCTCACAACACTCCTAGAGATTCCCGAAGGGGCACCACCCCAAGGAAAATTTTTAAACAAGTTCTGTAAATATCATAGGCTCAAGGGCCATGATATCCAACACTGCTATGCCCTGAAGAATAGGATAGAGGATTTGATCGAGCAAGGTAAGCTGCACGTGTCTGAAGAGCCGGAGTCACCCCAGGCCATTTTTAAAGAACCCTTCCCTAACCACGCCAGTATGAGTGGGAAGGAAAAAGAGGTATGCTCCCTATCACACTCTAATCATGCAGTGCATATCGTGCATCCCACACCTCACACACCACACTTTCCCGAAATAAAAAATGCCCAAGCAATAGTGATCCGAGGAGCGCTTAGAAACCCGCCCCCGGCTAGAGCCTTGGTAGTGATTCGAGGTGTCCCGAGACACCAAGTTAGAGCCAAAATAGGAACGAGCCCTAGGGATAGTGTAGAGGAAGTGACTAGATCCGGGAGGATCTATCAACCCCCACACTTAGCAAAACAAACAAGCAAGGGAGTGGTCGTTCTACCAAGCCCCCCACAAGCATGCATACCAAACTCATCCCAGGGTGTTGATAAAAAGGGTGTGGTAATAAACCCCTATGACCTAGAAATGCATCTTTCTAAACTACCCATAAACATGTCTATCTTGGAATTGATAAAAATTTCTCCCAAGCATAGACGAGTCCTAGAGGAGATTTTAGAGAAGACTAGAGTCGACACTACCATATCCCCTGAATTCCTATCTACCTTGGTTTCTCCCGTCTTTACAAAAACTTCCATTGTATTCACAGAGAATGATTTGGGAAAGTATGATGTGATCCATAACCAAGCACTACATATAGAAGTTGTGTTAAACGGCTACCCTATTAGTAAATGCCTAGTCGATGGAGGAGGAGGCCTTAATATCCTCCCTCTCCATGTGGCTTTCCAAATAGGAATCTCTACCTCTATGCTTGAACCGAGTCCCATAACCATTACAGGATATGATGGGAACCCATCCAACCCCTTAGGCTCCATAAAATTACCCATGAAAGTCGGACAAATACCTCACGAGGGATTGTTCCATGTCTTGGATATAAATCCCCATTACAACCTATTATTGGGAAGACCATGGATACACTCTCTTAGAGCCGTCCCATCCACCTTCCACAGATGTCTCAAAATCCCATGGAAAAATCGGGTAGTGGTTGTTTTTGGAGAAGACCATCCCCAATTAAATGGAATACAAACCTTTCCTTGTATATCAGGAGAGCCAAATCAGGAAGTAAAGACCAATCGGGAAACTACCAAAATAAGCCTCCCTGAAATAGCCAAACCTTCCAAAATGAGAGTAGCCCGTATTTTAGGCAAGTCAAAACCTTCCAAATCCCTCCATCTTCCCAAAAGAACCATTAGGATAAGTAAACCTGCCATAGATGATTCATCTTTCCAAAATCATCCTCTACATCAAAAATTTTCAAAATTCAAAAAACCTTGGAAGATGTTGCTAAATATGGGATATACTCCTTACCAAGGATTGGGGGTTCAAGGCCAAGGAAAACTAGAGCCTATTATACCTATGCCAAATATAGGACGCCATGGTTTAGGATATAGACTATCCATACCACCCGAGCCACCACCCGAAACCAATTGGGTTAAGGGTGCCTTAGAACCCACTAAAACCGAGACCTATGGTTTAGACATCTTATTTGGAGTCTAATTCATAGCGTTTTCTTTGCAGGTTTGATGGAAGATCCCTCTTTTGAGAAAAATCCAAAAAAAGTATATATTTCCAAAAACCAAAAAAATCTAGAAAAACCCAAAAACCCAAAAAAATGTTTGATTTCCAAAGATTTAGTTGTTTCCCCTTTTGTTATTTAGGGTGAAAATTATCAAAAATCCAAAAAAATGCTGGTTTCCCCTTCTGTTTGTTTTCAAAAATCCAAAAAAATAGAAAAATTTAAAAAAACTCCAAAAATATTATTTTTCAAAAATTGGATTTAGAAATGCTTTCTTTTCTTATCTGTGATACTTCCCTAGAAAACAAGAACTTGAGAGTGATTAAAGCAAGGAGGAAAGTCCCCTCATCCATGAGGATGGTCAAGCCTCCAAACTTTCTATATTCCATAAAATCATTGATTTGGAAAAGCTTCAAAGTGTGTAAGAATTTTCTAGAAATGCATTAGAGAGTTAACCTACCTAGAATACATCCAAGGATCATATCATGCATCACCAAGACTAAGGTTGTGCATATCTTTCATGCATCACATTGAAAAACAATCATGTCATATAGAGATCGGCCATGATATGTGAGTTCTCATGCTATTCACTCCAAACTAGGGGCATGGAGATGTTATTCCTTAAATACATTTCATAGAAATTGAGTGTATTCATCATATCATAAAGCATGCATTATCATTGTATTATAGGAATACATCTTGCATAACATAATGCATCCACAAGAAGCCCGCACTCCATTTGAAGATGGCGGCCCACAAGGATGGTCCCTATGTTGCAAAGGGGCATCATCAATATTGGTAAGTTGATGTTAAGGAAGGAAAATTAGTAGATTCTATAAATGCCCAATACTATGTGTGGGGTCTACTTTAAATTTCATTTGAAAATATTTTAAAAATAGAACTCTTTTGAATTTCTGGAAAGAAGGATCAAAGATGGATTATGTGACTCTAAATTAGGGAATTGATACTTTATGAAAAGTGGAGTTTCCAAAAATTATTTGGTAACATGTCAAAAATCTTTTACTTACCAAATGAGGCCTAATTCAAAATAGCAAGGTGCTTTCAAATGGTAGGTGCTATTAGGAAATAGGACAATCTTGGTTGGATTGATTATCTAAAGGGATGAGTTGTATTCCCCATTTCGCTTCTCTCCAAAAAAAGGAAAATTGGCAATATTCAAAAGAAAAAGAAAAAGAAAAAGAGAATACAAAAACTCCTCGAAAAAGAAGTCTTCCCCGAATAGACCGAGGGAATACAAAAACTTCTTAAAAAGGAGTCTTCTCTTTGAAAGAAAAAGAAAAAGGGAATGCAAAAACTCCTCCAAGAAGAAGTCTTCCCCGAATAGACAAAGGGAATACAAAAACTTCTTCAAAAGAGGTCTTCTCTTGAAAAAGGAAAAAAAAAAAAGAAAGAAAAAGGAAAAGCCAAAGCTCAAAAGAGCAATTTTCCGTCTCTTTGCCTTAAACCCCGGGACACTTCAGAAGGGACCGCGGGTAATTCTTTCCCAAATCCCCATAGCTCATCCCGATGGAGAAAAGTTCACCTTGAAAGTCCTAGAGTAGGAATAGGACCTATTTCATTTGAATTCATGTTGTTTGAGAATTAGAATTCGTTAGGTAAGAAAGGGAGCTTTGAAATGTTATTCAAAAACTTTCCATAAAACCTCTACTTATTAGTGGGTATTAAAACCCGAGTGAAGGGAAGTGTAAGAAATTGTAAGTCCTTTTTGATAGAAACCAAAAAGGAGTTCTCTTTTTGAAAAATGAATTTTGAAAATCTTAAACATCAAAAGAAATAGGGACCCTTGCTTGGGGCAACTGGCCATCATAGGCTTCTTCTCAAGTTCTCAAATCAAAGGTATGGGTCTCTAAACATCCATTTTATTCATTCACACACACGAATGCATTCATAAAGTGGTCATTCATGCATGATTGCCCTAGGAATAGGAGCTCTTACCAAATCCCCTTTTGCTAAGAATCCAAGGAAATGGATGTTATGGAATAAAGAATGATTCCATACTCTCAAGGCAAATCTGGGAAGAAAAGCAAATGGATGTTTTCTTCTTTGTCATTATCCAAATAAATTTGGGATAATGCCAAAGAGGGGCATCTGTAAACACCCAAAATTTTCTTTTAAAATTCTTACCTTTTTGGGAAAGTAGCTATTTTTGGTAATTTTGGGTTTTCAAAGGAAAAAGGCACTAAACGAGTTATTTCGATACCAAACTTTTATGGAAGCTTTAAAATGATGAAAGAATACTTTCCTTTCTGAAAATTTCGAATTTTGACAAAATTGGAAAAAATGACGATTTTGCCCCTGGCATGGAAAAGCTGGATTTTGTTTTCTTAAAAGATTTATGACAAAAAAATATGTTGAAAGCTTGCCTTTTGAAAAGATATAGGCATTTATAAAACAATTTGACACCTATAAAGGCAAGTGGGTGCCCAAAAAGGAGAGCGGGCATTAAAAAGGGAAAGTGAGCTTCCCAAAAAGAAAAGTTCATATTCGGAAAGAAATCAGTTGCCCAAGGGAAAAGTTGATGTTATCAAAGGAAAGGAAAGATGGAAACAAGAACAATAGCTTCCGAAAAGAAAGGTTTGCTATCGAATGCATTTCGTAACATGTCCATGATATGTTTGATTGTCAAGGTAATTAGTGTATCGATATGCATCAGTTTGGCATTGTCATCTGTTACTTTTATGTTAAGAACAATGTTAAAGTTTTAACACTCATGAGGGAAATCTAGTGAGCATGATGGTTGGTTTTCAAAAAACGTAACATGGGCTTACTTGAAGGCTTTTGTAGTAAAGCATGTAATATGGCTTTGCATAACTACTTTCACAGCAAATGTGCAGTTATGTTCTCAAAGTGCAAGCAGACTGAACGAGTGACTCTTGGATGGAGCCACCTTTTGCAATGTTGCATAGGCACAATAGTCATCAGGCTTGCTGAGTTTGTGAATCATGGCCTTTTTAAACGGACATGGATATTACGGCAGCAGATAGCTAAACCAGCTGATAGTTGTAGTTCTTCCAATGGTGTATCATTCCCTGATAAAATTATTTCCCCCCTTTATGAAGTTACGGTACAGCTAATGGGAGCACGATCATGTTCAGCAGACAACAACATTGATGTTTAATAAGAATGACTTTCCTCCAACTTAGCTGGTATGATATTAGAGGTTATTAAAGAATTTTATGTGAGGAATGTTATGGACGATGTTCATCAAGTGCAACTGCGATGGCGTCTCTGAAGAAGCATATTGAATCCCTCAACTGATGCTATTACACAGGGTGCTGCATTGGGACAGTTAGCTACTAAAAAACTAACTCAAGTTACATCTCGATTCCCATCAAACAATTTGATTGGAAAAGGAGGTAGCAGTCAAAGGTCGTTTTCAGATCGTAAAAAGTTAGCTGTGAAAATACTGAAGTTCGTTGGTGATGATTGGAAAAAATTCTTATTTGAGATTGAAATCGTGACTACCTTGGAACTTAGTTTCTTCAGTTTTTTAGTTTCACAGAAAGTAAACATCTCTTTGTTTACAACTTTGTATGTAAGGGAAGTCTGGAAAGAAACCTTCATGGTTCAACAGATAAAAGTATACTTGGTTGTTCAGAAAATCTAAAGACGTGAGATCAATCAGCTGAAGCGTGCCCGTGGCTAGTGTTCCTCGGATATGAGAGGCCAGTCTGATCTTAAGGAAGCACTTGGCCGCAAAGAAGAGACTGAAGGAAATCTGATGTTAGAGCAGGAGTTCAGCTCTCTCAGAGAGGAGGTCTCACAAGCTGATGCTCACATCAAATCCATTGAAAAGGGATTGTCAGATTGGTACCGAGAAATTTATTTTTTTTTTTCACGATCTCAGGTAGCTTCTGCAAATAATGTGTGTCAGGAAGTATATCTAAATCTAAAAGATCTCAAGCAACAAGAGTATGAGAAGAACAAACCTTTTTTTTATTAGAACAGAAGGGATATTTAGATGGCTTATGAGCTGGCAAAGGAACCAGATGCAACTGAGTGAATATGCCATGGGAAGATCACGCACGAATGGAGATGGCAAAAGCTTTAGTGCTGCGTCTCAATCTATCATGCAAGCAGAAACACCATCAGGTACACAAATGGCTGCGCCAAAGAAATCATGCCATCACAAGGACAAAAACTACCTCAGCGTTGCCTACCAGACATCCTGATTTCAAGTTAAATCCAAAGCACGTCCAGGTCGAAGGTGGAACTTGTCGTTTACAAGGACACGCTTCCCCGGCTCATCCCCTACACAGTCCACATTCAGAATGTTTAGCACCACCAACCATACCTGCAATTCCATGTAACTTGATGCCTGTCCTTCCACGATTGAATATCTTGTGCCTAAGCTATCGCGACAAGGATGAGCTGATAAAGCAAATTCTGAATTCTGGCCTAATTCAGCAACAAGGAAAGATCGAGCCAATAAATCTTGGCAAGAAAAAAAGAAACCTCCCAAAGCCAGCAGCTCACCGACGGATTTGGAAGACACAAATCACTACCCACTTACCAAAATACAGCGATCCGTTTCAGCAAGAAACGGTGGCGATTGACTTGGTGAAGACTGGTCCATCTACAGCAGCAGGAAACAGCTCCAACTTACCTCATCCGGTTCCATGTTGATAAATTCAGCAACCGTCTACAGCAAGCAATTGCCAGAACCAGCGATACTTTCCAAAACCTCTTTTTTGCAGCAATTACATGCCAAAAACGAATTTGATCAGCAAGGCAACTTGCCTTGCCCAATGCTACACCCAAGGGGCACCTTTTGGCCTATAAAAGGAGCCTGAAGGAGGCTGCAAAGGGGGGGACCAAGACACAGGAACATTCAGTCCGAAAATTCAGAGAAATAGAGAGAGAGAGAGGGAAAGGAAGAGAAGAAGGAGAAGAAGGAAGTCCGGCCTAGTTCCGACGTTCGACGATCGTCCGGCGAAGTGCTCCTACGTCCCCTCTCACTCACACAGGTTGGAATTCTTGCACAAATTGGTTTTAATCCATGAGAACCTAAAAAAGCACAGATTCTGGAAATTTGTACATGAATCAAGGCTTTGAGCCCATGTTCTTCATTTATATCGATACAAACATACATAATTCCTTCATGAACGAAACAAAAATCCATGTTTGTATGATTTCCATGCTTTATTAGGACTGATACAGGTTGAACTTTGTTCTAGAATCATCTTAGGAACCTTCTGAAATTTTCTGTAAAACCGGTTTCTGAAACTGTCTGTGCACATGCGTCTGATCACGAAATTTTTATTGACAAACGGATAAGCCAATTGCTTCGAAATTTTGCATGAATAATCTAGACATATCAGACGTTCTTAGATAAAATTTTGAGGAATTGTTATGAAATTTTGACTAGCCAATTATATCCGTGAAGTTTATACAAAATCCAGATTGCGTTTTACAGAAACAGAATGTTCAGTAACAGACCTCTGTTCTTTCTCCCATATCTCTGCAACCACTGAGTGAAATTGGATGAAATTTGATTCTTTGAAAACCTAACATCCGTGTCTTTCTAACACAACAAATTTCATCGAAATTGGATGACCGAGCACTGAGATATTGCTGTTTTTCTGAGCTTCTGATCTACAGAAACAGGGTTGTTCTGAATGTTATAACAGTTTCTGATTCTGTATTTAATTCTCAGAAAATAAGAACTAAATTATAAAATAAAAATATATTCTGATTCTACACATACGTGTCTCTATTCTGTAAAAGTTTTAGAATTTTTGGAGAATCAAAAATATTTTTAAAAATTCAGAGAACAGGCCTCTGAAACTGAACAGGTTCTGCAAATCTAAGAATCTGAAATTTTTCAGAAATCAAGAACTTAAACACAAATCTGAACTTTGGAAAATCTGGTTTTTTCTTTTTCGAATTAACGAATTCAAACAAATTTCAAGCGTCTAGGCTGACCCTTGAGCGCCGGTTCAAGAAGGCCTAAGTCGAAAAGATCTCACTTGTCCACAATCGTTCTAAGAAGTCAGAAAAACATAATTTGTTAGTTTTGGTAAACTAACTGGCACGCTCGCGCAACCCGATGTAGTTCGAGGGTTTGATTTCGAATCCCAAACGATTTGAAATAAAATCACGTCTACATTTGTATCGATATAAATGAAGAACATGGGCTCAAGGCCTTGATTCACGTACAAATTTCCAGAATCTGTGCTTTTTCAGATTCTCATGAATTAAAACCAATTTGTGCAAGAATTCCAACCTGTGTGAGTGAGAGGGGACGTAGGAGCACTTCGCCGGACGATCGTCGGACGTCGGAACCAGGCCGAACTTCCTTCTTCTCTTCCTTTCTCTCTCTCTCTCTCTCTCTCTATTTCTCTGAATTTTCGGACTGAACCTCTTGATGCTCGTTGGTTGATCGTCGCTGGTTGATCCCTGATCCGTTGATGGAAGAGTCCTTTTATAGGCTCATGGATGCCTGTTGGTTGGGATTTGGGTGAGTTCGATTTTGATAAACTCAATCTCTTGGCTGATCTCCTCTGATCTGATTTGATAAGCATAATCCTCTGTATTTGATTCCATCTGGTTTGCTGAACGTTATCTGAATTATTTGAACGTTGTTTGTAATGTGAGTTGTTATTTCCTTGGTTTTATCTTTAACGTAATCTTCTGCTCCTTTTCAATCTATCACAGATAAGGATGAGAAATTCTGCAGCTAGCACGTTCTGTTGAAGGTTGTTGACCAGATTCAGCTGGAAGTCGTTGAAGTCTGTTGAAGATCAGTTCACAAGAATGATCATCACAATGGGTCATCTTTTCCAACCGAACTCCTTTCTCAAATGATGATCAATTCTGAAAATTTGGTCTTCGTGTAAGTATTTCATCAAGGATTTTGTGAGTGCCGCAGAAGATCCAGAGTCACGTCCAATGTTTCTTTTGTGTTACTGCAATAGTGAATAGCTTGTTCCTAACTGCTAATATTTGCAGCCTTCATGCCAGTTCTTTTTATCATCACGTGCTGGAGTTTTGCTGGAATCATTTCAAGGCAATCCCCACCAACACACTTCTTCCTGGTTCTTACCAGCTCATGATCCTTGAACTCTGTCAAATGGGAATTTAGTGTGACTTGACTGCTAACTAGAAACTTCTCCCGGCATTTTGCATACAGCATGTTAAGAGGCAATCCTTCGTCATTTGGATGACCCAGTTGATGCTCTGCAAGGATCCTGAAAACACCTTGAGCATTCGGTGTCAGACTCTGAAGGACTATTGTAGCTGTCCTCGAATTCTGAGTGGCGCCACCACTCGCAAGAATCATGGGCATGAAGGTACTTTCAACTTTGTAAGGAGCAAATGTTGGGACATGGTACCAGCACCAATTGAACTGGGTGCTAACCATCTTCTTGTCCCACAAAAGAAGACTATTAACATGGTCGACAGATGCTATGACACGAACTTGAGAGCATCCAGCCAAACGAGCAAGATACTGTTGTGATTCACCATCCCGTAACCCAGGCCCATCTATATTGTGAATTACTGCACAAACAATGCAATCATTCTCTTTTGATTGAGACCCATCCAAGAAATGCAAAAGCTCCTCCATGGATTGTGAGCTAAATGTCTGAGTTACTTTAGACTTGTTCCTTGAGGAAATTCTTGCTTTGCTTTTCATGTCATCCCACAGAATCTCAGCCATGGATACTACAGCATGTTTGATATTGATAGATTGAAGGTAGCCATTGATGACAACAACTCCATAATTATCTAACATTGTTGAAGCAAAGTCTTCAAGCAAGGCCTTTTTCGAACCAAAACCATGCATTAGAAGCCCAAACCCGCACCTGAGCTCAAAACTCCATCTCGAATACAAACTTCTATAGCTTTTCAACAAAGATGCTGTCTCCTTCTCGTGCTTAGTCACCAAACTGGATGCTGCATCTCTCAGCTCCTTTTCGTCGAGGGGTTCGATGTCGGAAAGCTTCTTGCAGAGTTTTCTGGATTTGGGTGATCCCAATTCCTTGGAAAGGAAGTAGTTGCGAGATAATCCAAACTCCTCCTCTTCCCCTTCCCCGTCTTCTGCCTCCATTGCACCACAACAATTTCAACAGTCTAGCTCAACACAGAATAAGCAGAAAAGTATTAACAAATAGCCACTTCTAAGGAAACATGATGAGTCTCAATTGAATCTTTTACATGTATAAGAGTACTCAAGTAGTCTTCCGTTATCTGTATATGCCATGAACGTGGCTATGCAAATCCATATTACATACTTACCTATTATGAATGTATTCAAATAGGCCTATGTTACGTTTTTGAAAATCAACTTTCATGCTCATTCAATCCTTTCCACGAGTGTTGGGATATTAAAATTGCTCTTATCATAACATATCAATAGCATACCAGTAACAAATGACAATGCAAATTGATGTATATCAATACTAATTACCTCAATACCCAAACATAACGTAGACACGTTACGAGAGGCATTCGATACCAAACCTTTATTTTTGGAGGCTTTTGTTCTTGCTTCCACCTTTCCTTTCTTTTGATAATACCGACCTTACCCTCTAGAAATTGATTTCTTTCCAAATGTGAGCTTTTCTTTCTAGGAAGCTCACTTTCCCTTTTTGATGCCCGTTTTCCCTTTTTGGGCGTCCACCTTCTTTTTTAGGTGTCAACTTGTCTTTTCAATGCCTTTTTCTTTTGAAGAGGCAAGCTTTCAACATACTTTTCGTAATAAATCTTTTAAGGAAACGAAATCCTGTTTTTCCAGTACTAAGGGCAAAATCATCATTTTCCCAAATTTTGTCAAAACTCAAAACTTTCAGAACGAAAGCATTCTTTCATCATTTTAAAGCTTCCATAAAATTTTGGTACCAAAACAAACTCGTTTAGTGCCTTTTTCCTTCAAAAACCCCAAAATTTGCCAAAACGGCCACTTTCCTAAAAAGGTAAGAATTTTAAAAGAAAATTTTGGGTGTCTACAAGTACGTGCTATTTCTAAATAGGCTGATCTGGAATGGATCGAGTGTGACCTTGGGATAAGTCCTCCCTCTTCTCTTCTCCTTCCAAAAGGAAAACATGGCCCAAATAAAGGGAATTTTCCCATCCAAAGTCTCTTTCCAAAAGAAAGAAACCAGAATCCAAAAGAAAAATCGATTCTCTTGTGAAAAAAAGAGGGATTAAAGAAAAAATACTCTCAAAGGGAGACCCTCTATGAAAAAAAAGAAAAAAAGAGGCCAAAAGCTCAAAAAGAGCGGTTTTCCGCCTTCTATGCCTTAAACCACGAGACGCTTTAGAAGGGACCGTGGTATCTCTTTCCCATCCCTGGCTTATCCCAAGCTAAAGCATGGTTCATTTCGAGTAATCCTAAAGTAGAAATAGGATTTACTTACTTGAATTTCATTTTGTTTGAGAATTCAACGTTTCGAGTAAGATGTAGGAATTTGAAATGCAGCTTGTTTTCTTATAAAACCTCCGCTAGATAAGCGAGTATCAAAACTCAAGCAAAGGCAAACATGAAGAGCTCGAGATCCTTAGGATCGAGACTCAAGATAGTTGTCCCTTTTGTAAATAGTTTTTGTAAATAGCTTTTGTAAATAGATTTTGAAAAATTGAACATCGAACAGCATAGGATCTGCTCACTTGGAGCAGCAGGCCTTGTAAGTCTCAAGAGTTCGACCATATCTGGTCTCTGGGAGGTCGCCACTCTTGGCACCCCACCCATGTCATGCATCTGCATTTCCACGCATGGCACTTAACATGATCCCATTTTAGGACCAGAAACCATTTGTATTATCCCTTTGGCGTGATATCTCCTCCTACCAAGGTTTTAAAAGTGAGATTTTGCTAAAGATTGGGACGATCCCATATTTTCGTGGATAGATCTAGGGAGACATTGAAAGGGGTGTTTGTCGTCTTTGCCATTATCCAAATCGATTTGGACAATGCCAAAGAGGGGCATCTGTAAACACCCCGAAATCCCACGAACTTCTCAAATAAACCTGGTTTTGTAAAAGCAGCCCCAAAGGGCTATTTTGAGTCTGGAAACCCAGGAGCCTTCTAGACAAACCCTGTACATATGTTTAAACTGTATATGCTTTAAAATATGTATAATGTGCTTTTAAAACCTTTTAAAAATACATTTTGAAACCCCACGAAGCGGCTTAGCCTGATGAAAGCATGACCAAAAAAGCTAAAGAGAGCCCGGAACTAGAGCACATGTCAAGCCCGGCGCAGCAACTCTCGTGTTAGATCCACCCCCAAGATCTCGAACATCCAAGTCCCTATTATCAGCAAAAATCCTTTGAAATCATCTCCAGAAGGTGAAAACAGAAGCAGACGACCATGTTGGCGAAGACCCAATGCAAGACGGAGTACTGATGCTGTTAGACCCCGCACAAACCATTCGTTTCGAACATACCCTGAAGGAGTCAGAATTCAGTTTGGATTGGATTTGGACCATATATATCCAGATCCCAATCCAAATGTATGTGTGGATTTGGATTTGGATCCAAAGATCCAATCCAATATCCACATCCATGGCCCACATCACCTTCTCATAAATGGAGGTGGGGCCCACTTGAAATTCACGTGGGATTATGGGCATGAGAGAGAATGGGGAGGATTAAGCATGAGGGGAATGTATTAAGCTTGACTTGTGTGTAAAGTTTGGGGTTAATCATGTGGGTTAGCCTAATTAGTGTGGGTTTAAGCTTGTATGAGCCTACACCTAACCTAGGACTGCACCAACACGAGGCAATGATGTCCATGGGCTATGCAAAGGGAGCCTCCTAACCCAATCCTAAGCCAAAACCCCTAATCCTAGCCATTTACCCTAATCTCGACCTAATCTTAGCCTAATCACCTAACCCACTTCCCTAATCCCGGCCTAATCCCGACCTAATCACCTAACCCACCTCCCTAATCCTTCTCTAAACCTAGCCTAATTCCCTTAATCCTAACCTAATCCTAGCCTAAACACCTAACCCACCTCACTAAACCTCACCCCAAAACCAACCCACCTAACTAAGCCCTAAACTACTAAAACACCCCACCTAAACCCTAGCCCACCGTATCCCTAAACCACCTAAACTAAAAATCTGGTCCCCCCTAAATATCTAGCCCACCTTATCACTAAACCCCCACCACCTAACCACCAAACTACCCTTTCAAAACCAGCCCCAACTGACCTTTTCAAATCTTATAAACCCCCCCCCCTAGTGGGTGGGTTTTTCATCTTTTTTCCCAGCACTTGGGGCCAGTCGAGCCCTCTCTCACCTTGCTCTCTTCTCTCACCTGCTCCACTAGTACCTCCCGGCCTGCACCACTCCACGCCACCACTACCTCCCGACCTGCACCAACCCACTCCACCATCAACTGCCCGGCCAGCTCCGCTCCTTCCACTCGGCTGCCCTCCTTGGACATCAACCTCCCTCTCTTATCCGGTTAGTACCCTATCCTAACTCCACCCTATCTTCACTCCCCCTCCACTCTCAGCCACCCCATAGCACCCTACCTTAGCCTAGTCTCCACTCCATTCAGCCGGCCACCACCTAACTAACCGCCACCCTTCAACCATACCCAACCGCACCACCCGTTGCCCTACCTTCCCATTCGTGACACCCCCTAGCTACCCCAGCCACCTTACCTTGTTCCCTAGGACCTGTCCTTCTTTCCCTTACACCAACCCTTAGTTAACACCCTAGCTAGCTCCCCCTCGCCACTCCTAACACCCCTAGCTACCCCAACCGGCCACCACTTAAACCGCCACCAGTCGGCCAGCCACAACCGACTGTACCCAATCACCCGCGGCCTTACACCCTCTTCCTTAGACATCCCCCTTAGTCACCCCTTAGCTCCACCTTCCATAGAACCTGCCCTACACCTTATTGACACTCCCTAACTACTTCAACACTAAGACACCACGGCAGCACCCTCCTAGCAGCCGGCAAGCCCCAAGGCGCCACACCCACGCTCCCTTGTCACCCAGCCAGTCACACCCTTGTCGTGCCATTCTGAGGAGCTCCCTCTTGCAGCCCAAGGCGATGCCCAAGCCCAAGCTCAAGCAAGTCACCTCCGAACCAGCTATACGTAAGTGCCTAACTCGGTCCTTATTTGTAGACTTGCTTAAGTTAAATTAAATTTGATACGGGGTTGTAATAATGGAGCATTGTCTCCCCCCGCTTGTAATAACGTGGCTTGGCACACCCACACACATGTGCACTTGAGCCTACCTCGCTCTTAGTCGTGCACGATTTTGAACACACACGGGCCTAATCAACCCTTAAGATATAAATTTATTTATATAATTTAAGTTGCGTGGGGTTTTGCTTAAGTTGTGTGTGTTGTCTTTCAATTCTCGCACTCACACACATTGAGCTTTCGCTCTTATTTGCAAGACCCAAGTAAGGGCCATGATATATTTCCCTTGGGTTTAATTTTAAGTCGTGTGTGTTGCCTTTCAATTCTCGCACTCACACACATTGAGCTTTCGCTCTTACTCCCAAGACCTTAGTTAAGGCCATATTGCAATTTATATTTGGGTTTAATTTCATGTCGTGTGCGTAGTACTTCAATTCCCGCACTCACACACATTGAGCTTTCGCTCTTACTCCCAAGACCTTAGTTAAGGCCATATTGCAATTTATATTTGGGTTTCATTTAAGTCATGTGAGTTGTCTTTCAATATACACACAACACCCACGCAACACGTTGGCGACCTTCGGGCCCATATATATTATAAGTATTTCCCTTTCGGCTATGTCTTTAAGATTTGGGTTTTAAGGTTCAGTAGTGTGCGTAGTCTTTACATATATACACGGCACACACTTGCACTATTGAGCCTTTCCTCTCTTAAGATATAGCCATATTTCCCTTTTGCAACTTTCCCTTCTGCAATTTACCTTCGGCAATTTACATTACAAGTCATTTCCCTTCAGCATTGTCTTTCAATTTTGGGTTTTCCCTTTGGAGTTGCGTGAGTTTGCATTGCATATATGCCATACCACGAGTTAGGACGCATATTGCATCAAAGCAAACCCCATACTCCCGTTCAAAAGTCGCCCCACTTAGGTTACGTGTTCATAACACACACCTAGTTAGGCCCGAAAAGGGATAAAAAGGAAGACATAGGCACGTGCAAATCCACGTGAAATAAAATCTGAAAATCATACAAAAACAACCCGAGTCAAACACCTCAAAGCATTTTCGTAGGTTCTCATACTTCAAAAACTCGATTTTTAAGCGTACAGACTGACCCTTGCGCGTCGGTGCAAGAAGGTCTGTGACGAAAAGAGCTTGCTTGCTCACAGTCACCACGTTAGGAGTTAGATTTAAAAATTTCTCTTCGCTAGCTTAAGTAAGCTAGTTGGCATGCCCTTTTGCTTAATTAGAACTTAGATACACGAAAAGGTTCGCTTCAGGCCTAAGAACCAGGAGCGGAAACTTTCTGCGTCTACAATACACCGAATGCATCGAATCACACTCATGCACCCACATACCCACTCCATGATTCCCAAAATGAGGATTTTCAAGGTGTGCCAAATGTCCCGCACCAAATGGAATTTCAAAATCAAAAACCAAATAAAGATCAAAATGTAGTAGATGTAGACACGGAAAATTCCCACTTATGGTTCTTAGGCCTGAAGTGAACCTTTTCGTGTGTCTAAGTCATTTTTATAACAAAAGGGCGTGCCAGCTAGCTTACTCAAGCTAGCGAAGTAAGTTTTGAAATCTGACTCTATCGGGGCGACTGTGAGCAAGTGAGCTCTTTTCGTCGCAGACCTTCTTGCACCGATGCGCAAGGGTCAGTTTGTACGCTTGGCAAAGTCTTAAATCAAACCTCTTTGAAAAAATACCCGAAGTGTTTGGGTTTTGTTTGTACGATTACAAGTTTTATTTCACGTGGGATTCGCACATGCCTATGTCTTTCTTTTTAAGTTTTTTAGGGCCAACTAGGTGTGTGCACAAGTGACCTAAGTTGGGCGATTTTTGCACGGGAGTGTGGGGCTTTCTTTGATGCAATATGCGTCCTAACTCGTGGTATGGCGAATATGCAATGCAAACTCACACAACTCCAAAGGGAAAACCCGAATTGAAAGACAATGCAGAAGGGAAATGACTTAATGTAAATTGCAAAAGGGAAATTGCAAAAGGGAAATATGGCTATATCTTAAGAGCGGAAAGGCTCAATTGTGCAAGTGTGTGTCGTGTATATATGGAAAGACTATGCACACAGCTGAACCTTAAAACCCAAATCTTAAAGACATAGCCGAAGGGAAATACTTATAATATATATGGGCCCGAAGGTTGCCAACGTGTGCGTGGGTGTTGTGTGTATATGTAAAGACAACTCACACGACTTGCAATGTAAACCCAAATATAATTGCAATATGGCCCTTATTAGGGTCTTGGGAATAAGAGCAAAAGCTCAATGTGTGTGAGTGTAGAATTGAAATGCTACGCACACAACTTGAATTAAAACACCCAAACGAAATTGCAATATGGCCCTTACTAGGGTCTTGGGAGTAAGAGCGAAAGCTCAATGTGTGTGAGTGTGGAAATTGAAAGACCACGCACACAACTTGAATTAAAACACCCAAATGAAATTGTAATATGGCCCTTACTAGGGTCTTGGGAATAAGAGCGAAAGCTCAATGTGTGTGAGTGTGGAAATTGAAAGACAACACCCACGACTTAAGTTAAAACCCACGCAGCTTAATATATATAAGTATAACTATATCTTATGGGCTGGTTAGGCCTGTGTGTGTGCCAAAATTGTGTGCAGCTAAGAGCAAAATGGCTCAAGTGCACGTGTGTTGGTGTGCCAAACCACATTATTACAAGCGGGGGGAGACAACGCTCCATTATTACAACCCCGTATCAAATTTAATTAAATGTAAGCAAGTTCATATCAAGGACCGAGTTAGGCACTTACGTGTAGCTGGTCCGTGCTCAACTTGCTTGGCTTTGGCCTAGTGAGTCTTCTTCGACAGCCGAAGGGGAGCTCCTTGGATGTAGGTTGGCGGTAGGTAGGGTGCTAGCCGAATAGAGCCTTGATGCTGGCCTGGTGATGGGCGCGGCAAGTAGGGATGTTGGTTGGGTTGTGGCAGGTTAGGGTGTTGGCTAGGTGGTGGCAGGTTAAGGGTGAAGGTTTAGCTAGGGGCTGGGGTAGTTGGTGCTAAGGGAAAGTAGTAAGGTAGGGTGCAGTTGGGCCGGGTGTAAGGGAGAAGGTTGGGCGAAGAGGTGGCAGGTGGTGGAGTGTGCAACCGGGAAAGAAGGGGAGATGAGAGGCGAGATGGGGTACTAACCGTGGTGTTGGGGGATGAGGTGGTGGAAGAAGGTTGCAACCGAAGGTGGAAGGTGCTGGCAGGTGGTTGAAGCGAAGAGGTGGAAGTGGTGCAGCTGGGGGGGGGAGTGAGAGGGGATGTGAGTGGAAATGAGAGCTGGAGAGAGAGAGAAAAAAAAACCCGCCAAAGAGGGGTTTTTATAGGCCCAAGAGCTGGGTCGGTGGGGAGTGGTATGGGGTAGATATTTATAATAAGGTGGGCTTGTGGGGTGGTTTGGGGTAGGTCAGTGTAGACACGAAAAATCCTCGTCTTCGGGTTCTTAGGCCTGAAGCGAATCTTTTCATGCTTACGTCGCTTAAAAAGGGCGTGCCAGCTAGCTTTCTCAAACTAGCGAAGTAATTTTTGAAAAATATCTGACTTTTGGGGCGACTGTGGACAAGTGGGTTCTTTTCGTCGCAGACTTTCTTGCACCGGTGCGCAAGGGTCAGTCTGTACGCTTTAGGAAAACTCGATTTTACACAAACACGACTCTTTTGAAAACTTTGAAAGTGTTTTATCGATTGGTTTTGTCAAATTTGCAACTTTTATAAATGGGATCTACGCGCTCCTATGTCTCTCGGGTTTTAGCCAATTTTGGCGTGTAGTCGTGTGCATCCAGTGCTCGATTTAAGGCAAGTTCTACACATTTTGATCAATCTGGTTCGATGCAAGTATGCTCCCTATCTCGAGTGTGGCGGATATGCAATGCAAACTCACATAACTTGAAGGGAAAACCCAGAAATTAAAGACATAGCAGAAGGGAAATAGTAGAAAGGGAAATATGGCTATATCTTAGATGCAGAAGGGAAAATATATATAGCTATATTTTAAGAGCGAGAAGGCTCAATGTGAGTGAGTGCTTTGAGTGTATAAATTGAAAGGGCAACTCACACGACTTGAACCTTAAAAACCCAACTGAAAGGGGAAATACGTATATATATGTAAGAGCGGAAAGGCTCAATGTGAGTGAGTGCTTTGAGTGTATAAAATGAATGACAACTCACACGACTTGAACCTTAAAACCCAGCTGAATGTATATAAATAGAGCTATATCCTATCGGCTGTTGAGGCCCGTTTTGTGTGCAAAAAGGTGTGCAGATAAGAGCGGAAAGGCTCGAGTGTACGTGTGTGATTCGTGTTTCAAACCATAATATTACATCTCGGGGGGAGACTACGCTCCATTATTACAACCCCGTATCAAATTTAATTGAATTTGAAACAACGTAAAGAACCAGGTTCGAGCACTTACACGTCGTTTGCTTGGACTTCCTTTATCAGTGAAATCTGACCTTGGATATAGCCGTTGGATGGACCTTTCTCTGCGAAACGACCAGCTGCATGGAAGGTTGATCCTAGATCGTGACCTGGGCTAGGTTGACACACTAAGGTGCTATGGGTTCTGGACTTAGACACGACAGATCTAGGGTGAGAACTAATGGATCTAGGTCGGGTCTAGGCGGGTTGTTTTGGTTAAAAGCTATACCAAGGTCCTAAGGGAAAAACCCAACCAACTAATGGTCGAGTTAGGTGGTGTCTACGGGATTATTTTAGGTGAGACACTATGGAATGCTCGGCCAACTAATGGCCGAGCTTGGCTGGGTATTAGTGAATGGTCTTAGGGGAGATCCTAAGGTGAGCTCTAGGGTAATGCTCGGCCAAGGGGTGGCCGAGCTGGGCAGGTTTTTGGAGAAGGATTAGGTAGGATCTAAGGTTGAATCCTAGGGAAAGAGCTCGACCAGGTGGTGGCCGAGTTTTGGCTGATGTTAGGTGGTTGATCTCGGGTGAGATCCTAAGGGAGTGGCTCGGCCAAAAGGGTGGCCGAGCTAGGTAGGTTTAGAGTGGGTTTTTAATTAGGATCTAACTTAGGTAGTGGTTTAAGGTTAGGGATAGACCTAAGATGAGCCCGGCCAATATGGGCCGAGCTAAGTGGGTGAGGATGGGTTCGATAAGAGGAGGGAACCGAGTGTTTTAGACACTCGGTTTGGCCAGGTTTTTGGGAGTAGTTTTGAGTTAGGAAATAGATTAGGTTGTGGTTTTGATGTTAGGATTTTCTTTAGGACAGATCTAAGGTGAGCTCGGCCAGCCAATGGCCGAGCTGGGTATGGTCCTAGGTTAGGATGGTCTTAGGTAGAACTAGGTCAGCTCCTTTAGTGAAGTTCGGCCGGCTCCTTGGCTGGACTTTGCTGTGGCTTATCGTTAGTGGTCTAGGTGGTTTAGAGAGGTGAGAAAAGAAATGGTTTTGGGCAGGAACTAGGGGACTTACCTTGACAACGTTTCAGCCATTTAATCCTTGGTTCCCACGTAGCCAATCCTCACCAAGCAAGGGCCATCCAATGCTGCCAGATTTCCTTTCTTTTCAGCCATGTACAAGCCGTGAACTACAAACTCCAGCCCACCCACAACTTCAACCCACAATCTCACCAAAACAAGAGGGGAAGGCCAGCCCCTTTTGTTGACCTTCCTCTCTCTCTCTCTCTCTCTCTTTTCCCCAAGTGGAGAGGCGTGAAATGCTGAAAAAAAATCTGAACCCATGAGCCAGCCCTCTCACGTCCTTTTATAGGCCTCTTATTTGGATATGGATCCTTTGTTGGGTTTTGAAATCCGGATCCAATTCAAGCCTTGTTTGGATATGGATCTTGGATATGGATCTGGATACTGGGATCCAGATTCAATCCAAAATTTTCTCTTCTTCAGTCCTTCCTGGCGTTTCGAGCCGGGCGCTTCGTGCGGGTCCTGAGTTCATCAAGATTCCGTCTTATGCTGGGTTTTTCCCAATTTCGTCGTCCAAGCTTCTTTTCGTCTTTTTGGACTCTGTTTCAACTGTTTCTTTTGTTTTTTGACTTGGATTGCTCGTGATTTCAGATGTGCTTTCGGCTTGGCCTTCGATGCTTCAGTCTTGAAGTACACTCGTGGCCTGGGCTCCTTTTTCGTCTTTGAAATTCACTTTTCATCGAGCTGGGCTTGACCTTTGAACTTTTTTTGAATATTTTGTAACTATCTTGAGCCAGGCTTCATCTGTTCGTATGGTCTTTTGTAAAAATAGGACTTCCGTCCACTTTCAAGATTTTTTTTTTATGTTTCGAACAGGTTTGGAAAATAGAGTTTTGAAGGGTTTGAGTTCCTGAGTTTTTGAAATCTCCAAACTTGGCTTTTTGAGCTGATTTTCGAACCAAGCATTTGGTTTTGGAAAATATTTGGATTTTGGGGCGTTTACAATCGGTTAGGGTGGGTTGTATGGTGGTTTAGGGTAGGTCGGTTAGGGGGGCTGGGAATTAGTGGTTAAGGGTCTAATTAGGTGCATTAAGGTGGGATTAGGTTTAGTTTAGTTAGGGTCTAGGTGGTCTAGTTAGGTGAGGTGAGCTAGGTGAGGTCGGCTAGGTGAGGTTGGGGTGGTTTTGGGTGAGGACGGCTAGGATTGGGTCAGGTTTAGGGGGGAGTGGCTAGGTGAGGTGGGTTAGCTTAGGGCTAGGTTTTAGGAACATCCCCTTGGCATCGATCCATGGACCTAGTTGCAACCATGTTCATGTTGGTGCAACCCCAGGTTAGGTGTAGGTGCATACAAGCTTAAACCCACACCCTAGGCTAAACCCACCCTTGACCAAAAGTCAAGCCTACGAACTTTCTCACTCATACTTTATCACCCCTTCTCTCTCTACCCAAGCTTTTCACGTGAAATATCTGTGGGCCCCACCTCCATTTATGAGAAGGTGATGTGGGCTATGGATGTGGATATTGGATTTGGATCTTTGGATCTAAATCCAAATCCAAATGCAAATCCTGATGCATGTTGGGTTTGGATCTGGATATATATGGTCCAGATCCAGCCCAAATCTGATTTT
Source organism: Brasenia schreberi (assembly GCA_036023115.1). Lineage (NCBI taxonomy): Eukaryota > Viridiplantae > Streptophyta > Magnoliopsida > Nymphaeales > Cabombaceae > Brasenia > Brasenia schreberi. Next base: position 12,906,459 of record JAYKKT010000088.1, read on the forward strand.
CTGATTCCTTCATGGCGTTTCGAAACAGACGGTTTGTGCGGGGCCTGACTGCATCAGTACTCCATCTTGCGTTAGGTCTTCGCCAACATTGTCGTCCGCTCTTCTTCTCACCTTCCGGAGATCATTTCGAGTAAATTATTGATATCAGGGGCTTGGATGTCCGAGAATCTGGGGATGATTCTGATACAAGAGTTGATGTGCCGGGCTTGAAATATGCTCCGGGTCTGGGCTCTCCTTCGCTTCTTCGGTCCTACTTTCATCAGGTCAAGCTGCTTTTTGGGGTTTCAAAATACTTTTTTAAGGTTTTAAAACTATATGTATATGTTTTTAAAACATATATGGTTTCAACATATGTACAGGGTTATCTGGAAGGCTCCTGGGTCTTCAGACTCAAAATAACCCTTTGGGGTTGCTTTTGCAAAACCAGGCATATTTGAGAAAATCATGGGATTTTGGGGTGTTTACAGTAGACATGGTTACTAAGGCATGCATCAACATTCTAGGAACACCTAACTCTACCATGCAGACTTCCTCAAGCCTAGTCTCATGCCATGAACCCAAGCCTACGACCCTAAACCCAAATAATCCATCCCTAGGGGCACCTCAGGTTACACCTAGGGAGCATGTCAAAACCATTCCTCACTTAGAACCTAAGCCATCTCAACCAAGGGTTGTGTGGAAAACCAAGTCTTCCACAACCCATATAGCCCAACTCGTACCCAAAATAAAATGTGTATATATTCATGATATGGACGATTCCATATTCCAAGGTCATGCACTTTATAAAACATTTTCAAAAATTAAAAAGCCTTGGAATATGATCTTAAACATGGGATATACACTGTACCAAGGTCTAGGAGCCAAGAGTCAAGGTAGGCTAGAACCCGTCTTACCTAAATCAAACCCGAGTCGATATGGATTGGGCTACAACCCATCCATACCCCCTGAGCCACCACCTAAGACCACTTGGGTCAAGGGTGCCCTTAGAACCTCCTAAAACAGAGACCCATGGCTTAGACCCTTTCTTTGAGTCTAATTCATGGAAGTTTTCTTTGTAGGTTCAATGGAAGATCCCTACTTTTCAAAATACAAAAAAAATTAGACATTCCCCAAAAACTAAAAAAATTGAAAAACCTTCAAAAACCAAAAATATTTGAAAATCTGAAAATTCGAAAAAGAAAATTTGTTTCATTCATTTCCCCATTCTTTATTTGGAAAAAACTTCAAAAAGAAAGTCTCTTATATTGATCTTTGAAATTAAGTTTCAAAAAAGACAAAAAAATTGAAAAATTTCAAAAACTCAAAAAACAATGGCCACATACAAAGCCAATTTCAAAATACTTTCCAAGATTGTATATACTCCCAAACCAAAAATCGTCCAAGCTGGTCATGTATACCCCTTCCTTGTCTAAACACTTTCCTAAAATTTTAATGTTTGAGAATCATCAAAGCAAGGAGGAAGATCACGCCTTCAAGCTTCCCAAAATTCGTAGAATTCTTGACTTGGAAAAATTGGGAATTTGAGGGTGAGTCTAACCCATAGTATGTGCATGCTTGCATGAGCATCATACATTGCATTTTGAAATTTTATATTTGTACCGGGTTTAGACATTAAGTGTAGGAAAGGGTTTGTGTTAAGTGTAGACATAAATTTATTTCAAATCATTTGGGATTCGAAATCAAACCCTCAAACTACGTCAGGTTGCGCGAGCGTGCTAGTTAGTTTGCTAAAACTAACAAATTCTAATTTTCTAACTTCTAAGGACGATCGTGGACAAGTGAGATCTTTTCAACCTAGGCCTTCTTGAACCGTCGCTCAAGGGTCAGCCTAGACGCTTGAAAATTGTTTGAATCCGTTAAATTCGAAAAAAGAAAAACCCGATTTTTCAAAGTTTCAGATTTGTGTCTAAGTTCTTGATTTCTGAAAAATTGCAGATTTTGAAAATTGCAGAATCTGTTCAATTTCAGAGACCTGTTCTTAGAATTTTTACAAATACTTCTTATTCTTCAAAAATTCTAAAATTTTTACAGAGGTAAAAAACACGTGTGTAGAATCATAATATATTTTTATTTTATGATTTTATTCTGTAATTTCGGAGAATTAAATATAGAACCAGAGACTGTTATGAAAATCAGAACAGTTTTGTTTCTATGAGTTAGAGGCTCAGAAAAACAACCATATCTCCGCACTTAGACATCCAAATTGAACAAAATTTGTTTTGTTAGAAATATAGGGATGTTAGATTTCTAGAGAATCAAAGTTCATTAAATTCCACTCAGTGGTTGTAGAGATATAAATGAAAGAACAAGGGTATGTTTCTAAACGTTTTGTTTTTGTAAAACGCAATCTTTATAAAACTTCACGGATCTAATTAACTAAGCAAACGATCATAAAAATTCCTAAACATTTTACCTAATGATGTCTGATATATCTAGATCATATGTGCAAAATTTTGCATCAATTGGCCGTTTGTTCAGAATAATTATGTGATCAGACGTGTGTGCACAGACAGTTTCAGAAATCAATTTTGCAGAAATTTTCATAACGTTCCTAACATGGTTTTGGAACGATGTTCAACCTGTATCAGTCCTAATAAAGCATGAAAATCATTCAAACATAGATTTTTGTTTCATTCATGAAGGAATTATGCATGTTTGCATTGATATAGATCACGAACATAGGCTTGTAGGCTCGATTCTTATACAAGTCTGCAAAATCTGTGGTTTTTCAGATTTGCATGAATCAAGACTACTTTATGAAAAAATTCCAACCTGTATGACCGAGATGGAACGTGGAGGAGCTTCTTCGGGCGATCTCTAGACGTCGGAACCAGGCCGACCTCCTTTCTTCCTCTTCTTCTCCTCCTTTCTCTCTCTCTTTCTCTCTATTTCTCTGTATTTTCGGACTGAATGTTGTTGTGAGCTGGTTGATTCTCGGATTGATGTTCTGCTGTGGCTGGAGGATGGATTTTCGGACTGATTCTCAGCTTGGGCTGATTGATCCTCGGATGGATGTTCTGTGGTGGCTGGAGGATGGATTTTCGGATTGATTCTTAGCTTGGGCTGGTTGATCCTCGGATGGATGTTCTGTGGTGGCTGGATGATGGATTTTCGTACTGATTCTTGGCTTGGGCTGGTTGATTGCTTCGCAGCCTCATTGAGGCTCCTTTTATAGGCCCAAAGATGCCTCTTGGGTGTAGCATTGGGCAAGGGAAATTGCCTTGCTGAGCAAACTCGTTTTTGGCAGGTGATTGCTGTAAAAACAAATTTTGGAAGGTTGCTACTGTGCAAACCTTCCAAAATTCGGTTTGCTTGCTGTTAAAGGTGAGTGGAGGTTCTCTTCTTGCCAAGATTGCTTGGCTTGGTCTGATCCCTCTTAGCTTCTGAATTAGGCCAGAGAATCGAATAAGGCTTGGTGTGATTTGACATGGTAAGTTGGCAGTTGTACATAGCAAGTGGACCTTCCATCGATCAACTGCTGTGGGGATTGAAATCGGCAACTGTGCTGCCCTGGCAAAAGCTTGCTGTTATTCACGTTGAATGGTAAGTGGGTGCTGTTGGTGGTAACTGTACAGGGCAGAAGGAGTTTGCTTGGCTCGTTTTTGTCCAGAGGTTGGCTTTGGCACTTACCAAAGAAAGATCAGCTGTCATCGACTGAAGTTAGTTCTAGATGAAAGAGGTAAGTTGACGCTGTTGAATTTGGAATCAGGATCTGTTCATCGGCAAGGTGAGCTGCTGTTGTTGTCCTCCTTCCAGATCAGGCCAAGCGTCATTTAACTCTCAGTAAAATTGAGAAGGTCTTGCTGAATTCCTAGGCGGACATTTCCTGGCCATGGATGAGTTCACCAAGAAGCAGGAACGCTTGCTCTTTGCCCTGCCTTTGACTTGTGTCGAAGTGCCGTGTGGGAAGCCATCTTCAATCCCTCTGTGTCTTGACGATGAAAGGGAGGAGCTGATCAGCATTGAATATGAGGCCAGGGTGGTCTATTGTGAGATCTGCGGATCCACTTATCATAGAAGCGGAGTGTGAGCTTTATGGTATCAAAGAGTCCATTGTATCCAACTCCGATCAATGTGGATAAAGGCTTGGTTGTTGCTGTACCACTACTATACTCTTTAACTGTTAATATGGAAGAAGGTCGAGGCTCGATGGAGCTCTGGCATTAAGAATGCATATGGCCAACTCAGAATTGCTTTGTTTCGATTCAGGTACTGCAATATTCAATCTAGTTTGCTGTTTTCCTTGCCTTGATCGACTCTGCGTTCATTTGCAGGAAGAACAGCTTGCTGGATTCAACCAAGGCTGTTGAAGCATTTGAAGTTGTTGAACGTCATCTGCATCTTATCTTACCCACATTGGGCGATCCTGATCTTCAGCCTTCATCCTTCTGTTGATGCTGTTATCTGTAATCTGTATGCAGAGCATTTGACGCCAACTTGGATTGTTGCTTTCGAACCTCAGATGATGGAAGTGGAACTCTCCCAGAATGACTTTTCTCTTCATGCTTAGCTGCAGCATCCTTGTTATGGGGGTCACCACTCTCACCCCGGAGTTTCTTTTCCTTCTCATTGATCGACTGCTCCCAATCCTGGTGGTCTTGGCTTCAGCAGAAACATTAGATAGAGATTTGTTCCCTGGGCTCATCCTCCGAAAGAATGATATTAGGGGAATACAAGCCCAAGCACGACTAGATCTTGAAGGGTAAACTGTCGGGACACAAGCTGATATAACTTCATCGACCAAATCAGTACACATTATGTTAGCAACTTTTGCAGCAACATTAGCAATTTCATTTTCAACAGACAAATTAATCAGCCTGTTCACTACACCTTCCACGTTTTCCTGAGCATTCTGAACTTCCACCTACATACTTGCTGTAACAGTGGTTATGTTACATGTTACATGCTCATCTATTATGCAAAGTATCCGAATAGGCCTATGTTACGTTTTTGAAAATCAACTTTCATGCTCACTAGATTTCCCCCATGAGTGTTAAAAACATTAACATTGTTCTTAACATAAAAGTAATATAACATTAACGGATGACAATGCAAAACTAATGTATATCAATACACTAATTACCTCGACAACCAAACATAACGTGGACATGTTACAAAAGGCATTCGATACCAAACCTTTCTTTTTGGAAGCTATCGTTTTTTCTTCCATCTTTCCTTTCCTTTGGCGATACCAACTTTCCCCTCTGGAAATTGATTTCTTTCCGAATATGAGATTTTCTTTCTGGGAAGCTCACTTTCCCTTTTAAACGTTGGCTTTCCTTTCTCGAGTGTCAGCTTTCCTTTATGGATGCCGACCTTCCTTTTTAAGGACCTGAGACTAAAAATGACAGGTTAACTTGCCAAACAACGTTGAAATTGGCTGGTTTCAAACATTTAAAAAAAAACATTTATATTTGAAAACATCAAATTTAATGAAATTCTCAAATATTGCTTTGAAAAAACACTAGGTTTTATTCCCAGTTTTTGTTTGCAAAGGTGACCTACTTTTGCTCCGTGAGTCAGTCTATAACCACCTTGACCATTTAACCCTTCTTATGGGTGTGGGGTATCGAATCACTTTAACCACTTCAACGGGTGTAAGGTGTCATACCACTTTAACCCTGGGTATTAGGTCTTGGAATGAGACCCTTCTCAATCGGGCAAATTTCTGAGGTCTGGTTTAAATTTTACTTGTCTTTAAATATCAGGGGTTTTGAAATTTCATAAATTTATAATTTGCAAACATTTTTGGGTTTGATTCCCAATGTTACTTTTTTCATTTGTTTATAAAAGCAATTATTTGAAATCATGCTTTCTTTGAAGGCAATTGCTTAAAAGGGTAAAATTCTGTCAATTTAGTCTTGAGGGCAAAATCGTCATTTTCATAAAATTTTGTCCAAATTCTAATTTTTCTGAAAGAAAAGCAACATTCCATCATTTTTAGGCTTCCATAAAATTTTGATGTCAAAACAAGCTCATTTAGTGCCTTTTTCATTCGCAAACCCAAAATTACCAAAAATAGCTACTTTCCTGAAAAGGTAAAAGTTTTAAAAGAAAATTTTGGGTGTTTACATTAAGCCAAAGGGGCATGGGAGTCGACCCCTAAGTATCGAGCCATCATAGGCATGTCTCCACCCTCCATATGAATCAAATCTGAAACCTCCAAGGTTGATTCCAAGCTAGCAAGATGCAAACCTCTAAATGCGACCTTTTGAAAAAGGGTTAAAATTCGAACGATGAGTTTCAAAAACTTTTGAAAAATTTATGGTAAATCTTCCAATTTTAAAACTTCCAAAGCATGCTTTACTTTACAATTCATGTGAATGCATTGGGTGCTTCACTTGATCAATATGAAGATGATATCCATAGAAAGTATGCCATTTACTACACTTTCGAAAACTCTATTGGCATAGAAAAATTATCAAGCCATAGAGAAATCATGCTTGGCCTTGGTATAGGCTTTCAAAGTTGAGACATTATTTCCCATGTCATGAAAAAGGAATAATGTTGATTCATTCAAGCACTTATTTGAAAAACCTATCTTAACGGATAGGCAAGATAAATGACAGCTCTTCTTAATGGAGTATGAGTTCATCATCAAAACTCCATTAAGGGACAAGCTCTAGAACATGTGGCTGAATTGCCTCTTCGAGACACATATCCCATACTTGATCAAATGCCTGATGAAGGCATACTTTGCAAATGAATTTCAAAACCATGCTTTGACAAATTGCTTTAAAGAAAATCAAGCATGGAAAATGTATTCCAATGAGACAAAGGATCAAGGGGCAGGTATCAAAATCATCTTTATATCTCCCGAGAAAAGAAAAATCCCAAGTGCCATTCGACTAGATTTTGCATGATTAAATGATGTTGCCAAGTATGAAGCACTCATACAAGGCCTAAAAATTTTGAAAAATCTAGGAACTCATGCATTGAAGTCTTTGGAGATGTGTGTTATAAACCAAGCTTTCGAAAATTGGCAAGACAAAAATGAAGATTCATGTCACATCAAGAATTGGCCATTAGAGTGGTCGGCTCTTTCAAGATACGCACAATCGGCACTCACGATTTGCAATGCTTGCCAAAATAACCAAAATTGTATTAAAAAGCCTTGGTTTCGAGACATTGAAAATTTTTAGAAAGGGAGGATTTCCCGAATTCGCTTCTTTAAAAGATCAAGTTTTGATTGGAATTTTTTTTAACCCTACATATGAATTTGAAAAAGAAAAATTTTCAGCATCTTGTTGATATAAAAACCTTAGTAAGGTTAGGTTAAATACATGAATTCCACGATGGAAAAATGTGGAGACCATGTCAATTCAAATATGATGGCCATGAAGATCGCTTAGGGCTGGTTATGTTTGTCCTTAAGCAAAAATTTGTCATGATCATATTAGAAATGTCATAAAAGTCAAGTGCATGAATCATTCATATCCTATCGTCCATCTTGTATGCCATAGAAAGCCCATGCAGCCGTGTAATATCATTCATCTCCACCAAGCTAGGGGCATTGAAAATGCATCCCCTAGAGACATTCATGAAGACTCAATTTCATAAAACATGTATCTCCATCATTATTATATGGAATACATTTCACATTGTCATCATTTCTTAAAGCATGTATTGCATTTTTACATGTCATACATCACATGCATACCATTCACCCAAAGAGGCCCAAAAAGGTGGCAGCCCAAGTAAGAATGTCCCCATGTCGTAAAGGGTAACAAAAATCGATAATACATGTTGATTGATTAATATTGTGGGTAGAAATTTAGTAGACCCTGAAAATGCCCAATACTTGAAAGGGTCTATATAAATTCTTTCGAAAAAAAATTTAAAAAAATGGATCTCCTTTGAAACTCCCTGAAAGAAGGATCAAGATTGATCATATGACCCAAAATGAAGGAATCGGTGCTTTACGAAAAGTAGAGTTTTCAAAAACAAATCGGTGACATTTCAAAAATCCTTGGCTTACAAAATGAAGCCTTGTTCAAAATAGCAAAATATTTTCAAATGATAGATGCTATTAAGGAATGGGATGATCTCGGTTGAATCGAGTAACCAAAGGGATAAGTTTTCCTCCCATTTTACTTTCCTCTCCAAAAAGGAAAATTGGCAATATTCAAAAAAAAAAAAGAAGACAAAGAGAATACAAAAACTCCTCAAAAAAGAAGTCTTTCCCGAAAAGAAAAAGGGAATACAAAAACCTCTTCAAAAGGAGTCTTTTCTTTGAAAGAAAAAAAAGAAAAGGAAAAGAGAATGCAAAAACTCCTCCGAGAAGAAGTCTTCCCCGAATAGATAGAGGGAATACAAAAACTTCTTCAAAAGAGGTCTTCTCTTGAAAAACAAGAAAAAGAAAAAAGAAAAAGGAAAGCCAAAGCTCAAAAGAGCAATTTTCCGTCTCTTTGCTTTAAACCACGGGATGCTTCAGAAGGGACCATGGTAACTCTTTCCTACATCCCCGCAGCTTATCCCAATGAAAAAAGGTTCAACTATGAAAATCCTAGAGTAGGAATAGAATCTACTTATTTGGATTTCATTTTGTTTGAGAATTAGACTTTGTTATGTGGGAAATGAAACTTTGAAATGTTTTTCAAAATTTCCTACCAAAAACCTCTACCAAGTAGTAGGTATTGAAACCCGAATGAAGGGAAGTATGAAAAATTGAAAGTCCTTTTGATGGAAGATAAAAGGAGTTCTTTTTGAAAAAGAATTTAAAAAAAAAAAACCCAAAATATCAAAAAAGACATGGAATAAACCTGTTGGGGCAGTTGGCCTTTAAAGGCTCTCTTCAAGCTCAAAAACCCCAAAATTGACTCTCCCAAAAGCTCACATCACTCATGCATGCATTCAAAAGTCATTCATGCATGATCATGCCTAGGAAAATTACCCTACATAGGAAAGTCTCTTTTGGCTAGAAATCTCTCTCTTGTGATCCAAGAAAAAAAGGAGTTTACGAAACGAAAGAGGATTTATATTCTCAAGAAAATTTGGGAAGTAAATCCATAAAGGGTGTTTCTTCTTTGCCATTATCTAAATCAATTTGGATTAATGCTAAGGAGGGGCATTTGTAAACACCCAAAAATTTTCAAATATTTTCAAAAACTCCTGAATTTCAAAAAACCAGTTTAAAACCTTTGTGAACCTTTAAATTCAAAAACACCCCAAATTTTAAAAGTTTAAACATTTGGGAAATACTTTAAAGGTTTTAAATTCGAGTTAAAATAGTATAAACATGAAAATTTCCACTCCCTGTTTATGGAACCTAAAGTGAACCTTTTCGTGCCTACACTTTTGTGAGCGTGCTAGCTAGCTTACTCAAACTAGCTAAGGTTTTTGAAATATTTCTGACTTTTTAGCGATTGTGGAAAGCGGGATCTTTTCGCTTAAACCTTCTTGAACCGACGCTCAAGGGTCAGTTTAAGCACTTAGGCACTTCAATTTTAAACAAGTTTGTACTTCAAACTAACTTGAATGACAAGTGTTTTTTGGAAGAATACGATTCGTGCATTTTGGCCAATTTTATTACGAAGATTGGATGACCCTAAGTCTTTGTGAGTTTTATCTATTTAGGCCTGATGTGTGTGTGAATGTGTGGCCTAATTTCAGCGTGGTTTGAGCGAGGATTCGAGCAATTTTTGGAAGCGAGCGAATGTAGGGATGCTGAAATCCTTTTTGGGTTTTTCGAGAGCGATGATGCGAACTCACCCAAATTGAAATTGCAACTCACTCGACTTTAAGTAAACCCACACAAATTGAAGTGCGACTCTACTTTCACAAAGTAAACTCACACAAATTAAAGTGCAACTCTACTTTCTCAAAGTAAACTCACACAAATTAAAATGCGACTCTACTTTCACAAAGTAAACTCACACGTCTTGAAATATATATAGGTTTTATCCTAAGAGCGAAAAGGCTCAATGTGTGTGAGTGTAAAGAGCGGAAAGGCTCGAGTGCTCGTGGGTGTTCTCGTGTGGAATTTAAATTGCAACTCACACAACTTGAAAGTAAATCCACCCGAATGTAATTGCAACTCACACAACTTGAAAGTAAATCCACCCGAATGTAATTGCAGCTCACACCACTTGAAAGTAAATCCACCCGAAAGTAAGTGCAACTCACACTACTTTCACGAATTAAATTCACCCAAAGTGAAATATATATATTTAGCTTAAGAGCGAGAAGGCTTGAGTGTGTGTGAGTGCGATCGTGTGCAATTTAAGAGCGAAAAGGCTCAAGTGCACATGTGTGTGGTTGTGTTTCATCCAAGAATATTACAACTCGGGGGGAGACTTCGCTCCATTACTACAACCCCGTTACAAATTGAATTGAATTGAAACAAGTGATTAAAAACCGAAACTGTACTTACAAGTTTTCGTTCAGTTTAGTCTCTTGTTTCCGTTTGTGGGGTTCGCTCGAGTCTTCCTTCGTCCCAACCATGAGGTAAGTCCCTTGGTTTGGTTCCAAGGTGATCTAGCTTGAGTACCAGTCAACCTAGGTGCAACCAGTTTGGATTGGGTGCAGCTGGCCAAGGATGCAAGTCGGCCTTGGTGATGTGCAACCAAGAGGTGCAGCTCGGTTGGGAGTGGTGTAGGGCAACCAATGGTTCAACCAAGGTGGCGGTTCAACACTTGGTAGGTTTTGACTAGGTCGGCCAACAAGTTCAGCCCAAGCTAGGTCAGTTCGGTTTTAGCAAGGTAGTTTAGGTTGGTTTAGGTCATGTGCAAGGTGAGGTAATGGTGTAGTTCAGCCAAGGTTCAGTCGGTCTTAGTTGGGCTTGGTTGGAAGGCAGCTCAAAGCAACTCACATGGTTCAACACTTGGTTTTGTGGCAGGTCGAAGGGTCAAGGTATTAGGTGCGGTTCAAGGCAAAGAAGTTCAGCCCTGAGGTGGGTGAAGAAGGCAGCCAGTCGGTGCAAATGGGGCAGGTTCCTGTGGGCTAGGGTTTGGTTTTGGTGAAGGGCTAGATTGCAGCCAAGGTCGTGGGGTTCAAGTGGTCGGCAAGTGGTTCTTGGGATGGCTTGGTGGGTTCAATTTGGGGTTGTCGAGCCATAGGTCAAGGGAGGGCTAGGTTAGGTTATGGCTGGGTTAGGTTTAGGCGAAGGTCAAGGGGTCAAAGGCTTACCTCTTGCAGCCGATCCACCTTAGTCCACCATAGTTGCAGCCCACATCCAAGTCAACTCCTTTCTTGTTGCAGCCCACCCCTTGGTCAAGGCAACATGGTTCAAACCCACCTCACCCTAGGTCAAGCCAACATGGCTAAGGCCCACTATTGTTGACTTTTCACACACTCTCTCTCTTACTTTACAACCTCCCCCAAGCTCCAAATGAAATTCACGTGAGATTTCTTCCCCCCCCCTTGGCCCTATTTATAGGCCAAGGGGTGCGTCTTGGATTTGGGTTTGGATCCAAGGATCTAACCCAATCCAAATTCAAATTGATCTAGATCTGGATATTTTTGTCCAGATGCAATCCAAAATTTCTTTCTTCCGTCCTTCTTTGGTGTTTGAAACGGGCGATTTTGAACGGGCCCCGGTTCCGTCGGTGACCCGATTTTAGGTTGGGTTTTTCCCAGTCCCTTTCACTAGCCAATTTCGGTTTCAGGATTGCTTGTCATCTGATTTTTGATCTGTGATTTGTCTTAGGCTTATTTTGGATGAAGTCAATCTTTGGATTTTCCCATGGACTTCAGATTTCCGTTTTGACAGGCCTGGTGCTTGATCTCTGACGGCTTCATCAAGGGTTTGGCTTCTGTTTTCATTTTAGAGCTGAACTTGATTTTGACCCGAATTTCGGTTTTTGACCTCCTGTTTGGCTCTTCTCCGAATGGGCTTGAACTTTTCTTCTTTCTCTTGTTTTGACCTCAAGTTGGCTTTTGAAGTTCGGGAGTTTAAAAAGATAGAATTTTTGGGGTGTTTACAAATAGCCTCGGAGTTTCGAAGCATACAAAGACCCCAGATTCAGGTTCAGATCAAGACTGGATCAAACAGATCAAGTCCAAATTCAATGATGTTTCAAGAATGAATTCAAGTTGAAGGCAAGAAACAAATGAAGTAAGGGTCAAAACAAACACACTCAACTTGGAATAATGAAATTCAAGTCCCAACCATGATCCAGTTCAAGGCATGATCGATGAAGCTCGGTTGAATTTACTTGAACCTAGTGGCAAAGTGGTTTAAACCAAGTTATAAGGTAACACCAAGGTGAGCTAGGACCAGCCACACCAGGCCAAGTACCTTGTATCGAGCTCAAATCATAAAATCAAGACAAGGAGAGATGAGGAGCTGGTCAACATGGTCAAGCCCTGATGCATCCAACCAAGCCCATGGTCGATTGAAGCAAGGACCAAGGTTAAAGCCTACTTCACCAAAGACAGGTCGGGCCATTCAAAGAGACAATTCCTAAATGCAAATACTAAGTATGACGAATTGAAGAAGCCCAGGTTCATCCAAAGAAGATTGATCAAGCCCTAATTCAGCTAGCCATTTGAAAAGGGACACAAAAATATTCAATTCAAGGCAATGACCATGAGCATCGAGTAGAGCAAGCATTGGCCGGTCACTTGGAGTTCGTTTGCGCCTAGGCCAAGGCTAAGTTCACATGTAAACCAGCCCACATAGGCTAGTCAAAGTCAAGGCAAAAGGGGACCACCTAGGGCTGGGTTGGAGTGGATCAAACCCATCAACAATCAGTTCCAACCCATCCCATAGAACTCCATGGAAGCCAGCCCCCCTTGGCCTATAAAAAGGGGCCAAGGGGGGGCGTGAATCCCATCCACAAGAGAGTGAGAGAGAGGCTGCCACAAACGGGGTGTGTGCTAGCTTAGGGGAAGGCCATTCTAGCCAAGGTAGGTCGTGCACTTCATGTGGGGTTGTAGACGCGCGAAAATCCCCGCCTCTTGCCTTTTCAGGGCTTGGAGCGGATCCTCTCGTATGTCTAAGGCCTATGTATGCAAACAGGGCGTGCCAGCTAGCTTACCTAAGCTAGCGAAGATATTTTTAACACTGACTTCTAAACGTGGCGACTGTGAGCAAGTAAGCTCTTGTCGTCGCAGACCTTCTTGCACCGATGTGCAAGGGTCAGTCTGTACGCTTTGCAAAAATCGAGTTTTGGAGAGAAAGTCTACGAAGCGGTTCGAGGTGTCTATTTCGGGTCTTTAAAATGCGATTGCATGTTTTAGATCACGTGGATTTGCACGTGCCTAAGTCTTTTCTTTTATCCCTTTTCGGGCCACCTAGTTTGTGTGTTATGAACACTCCACTACATGGGCGAATTCGAGCGGGGCTTGCTTCGATGCAATATGCGTCCTACCTCGTGGTATGGCGTAGATGCAATGCAAACTCACGCTACTCCAAAGGGAAAACCCGAAATGTAAAGACAATACTGAAGGGAAATAACCGAAGAGAAATAACCGAAGGGAAATAACCGAAGGGAAATATGTATATAGATTATGTATATGAGCCCTTACTCGGGTCTTGCAAATAAGAGCGAAGGCTCAATGTGGGTGCGTGCTTGAATTGAAAAGACTTACACACATGACATGAAATTAAACCCAAATATAAATTGCAGTATGGCCTTGACTAAGGTCTTGGGAGTAAGAGCGAAGGCTCAATGTGTGTGAGAGTGCTTGAATTGAAGTACTACACACACGACATAAATGAAACCCAAATATAACTGCAATAAGGCCTTTACTAAGGTCTTGGGAATAAGAGTGAAAGCTCAATGTGTGTGAGAGTGCTTGAATTGAAAGACTTACTCACACGACATGAAATGAAACCCAAATAGTATAGGTCGGCCCTTACTTGGGTCTTTCAAATAAGAGCGAAAGCTCAATGTGTGTGAAAGTGCTTGAATTGAAAGACTTACTCACACGACATGAAATGAAACCCAAATAGTATAGGTCGGCCCTTACTTGGGTCTTTCAAATAAGAGCGAAAGCTCAATGTGTGTGAGTGCTTGAATTGAAAGACAACGCACCCAACTTAAGCAAAAACCCTTCAAAAATGAAAGTATATATATCTACTTATGTATTAGGGGCTGATTTGGCCCGTGTGTGTTCAAAATCATGCACAACTAAGAGAGTGCACGTGTGTGGGTGTGCCAAGCCACGTTATTACAAGCGGGGGGAGACTACGCTCCGTTATTACAACCCCGTATCAAATTGAATCTCAAGCAAGTATACAACTAAAGACCGAGTTTAGGCACTTACGAGTAGCTGGTCCGTAGAGGCCTTGCTTGAGTGTGGGGTTGGCCTTCGCCTTGGGCTGCAAACGGGAGCTCCACGAGAGTGAATGACAAAGGGTGCTGGCCGGGTGCAAGTGGGGCGCGGGATGGGCGCCTCGAAGGTGGCCGGCTGCAAGTGGGTGTCGCCTTGATGTAGGGGGATTAAAGGGGCTGGGCCAAGTGAGTGTGTAGGGTCACTAGGAGAGTCTAGAGTGTTAGGGAGTATGGACCTAAAGGGAGTTTAAGGGAAGGTCAAATGGGACAGCTAGGGGGAAAAGAGATGGCTGGCCGGGTGTAGTTAGGGTAGTTAGGTAGTGGCCGGTGGTTTAGGTTGTGATAGGTTCGGCTGAGTGAGAATGGTGGCAGCAAAGGGCTGACGTGTAGGTAAGGTGGTGGTATGGTGGGTGGCTAGGAGTGGAGAGGGAGTAGAGAAGGAGCTAGGTAGAGTGGGGGGTACTTACCGAATGGGGAGAAGGTGGTGCTCGGCTGGAAGGAAGATGGGCAGTTTGTGAAGCTCGGTCGGGAGGTGGTGGAGATGGCGGTGCAAGTGGTGGTGGGATGGAGGGATGGTGGTGGTGCAGGCGGTGCAAGTGGTGCAGGTGGAGCCGGTGGAGCAGCTGGAGAAGTGGAGGAAAGAGAGGGCCCGGCTGGGATTCGTGAGGGGTTCTAGCTTGGAAAACCCGCCCCCAAGGGGGGGGGTTTATATAGGGATGGGTAGGTCGGTTAGGGCTGGGTTTGGGGTAGTGTTTAGGTGGTTTAGGTAGGGTGGTATGAAGATAAGGTGGGCTGGAAAGGGTTGGGCCAGATATTTTAAAAACTAGTGGTTTGGGTAGATTGTGGGCTAGGGGTGGTTTAGGGGTTTAGGGCTAGGTTAGGTGGTTGGGTTCTAGGGTGAGGTTATGTGAGCTAGGTTAGGTGATTAGGCTAGGTTTAGGGAAATTAACCTAGGTTTAGGGAAGGATTAGGGAAGTGGGTTAGGTGATTAGGTTGGGATTAGGCCGGGATTAGGGAAGTGGGTTAGGTGATTAGGCTCAGATTAGGGGTGGATTAGGGTGGTAGGCTAGGATTAGGTGTTTAGGGTTAGGTTTAGGTGGAGGAGCTCCCTTTGCATGGCCCATAGACCTTAACCACCTCATGTTGGTGCAGCCCTAGGTTAGGTTTTGGCTAATTACAAGCTTAAACCCACTCAATTAGGCTAACCCACATGATTAACCCCAAACTTGACACACAAGTCAAGCTTAATTACAACACTCTTGATATTATCCATCCCCACTCTCTCTCATGCCCATAATCCCACGTGAATTTCAAGTGGGCCCCACCTCCATTTATGAGAAGGTGATGTGGGCCATGGATATGGATATTGGATTGGATCTCTGGATCCAAATCCAAATCCAAGTCCACACATGGGTTTGGATTGGGATCTGGATATATATGGTCCAGATCCAATCCAAACTGAACTCTGACTCCTTCGAGCTGGGTTCGAAACGGACGATTTGTGCGGGGCCTGACAGCATCAGTACTCCGTCTGCGTTGGGTCTTCGCCAACATGGTCGTCCGCCTCCATTTCTGCCTTCCGGAGATGACTTCAAATGATATTTTGATAAGAATAGGGTCTTGGACGTTCGAGATCCTGGGGGTGTGAATCAGATACAAGAGTTGCTGTGCCGGGCTCGACGTGTGCTCCGGTTCCGGGCTCTTCTTAGCTCTCCTGGTCCTGTCTGGATTAGGCCAAGCTACTTCGGGGTTTCAAAAACGTGTTTTAACAGGTTTTTAAAACCTATATTACATATTTTTGAAGTATGAAGTTTAAAACATATATACAGGGTTATCTGGAAGGCTCCTGGGTTTCCAGACTCAAAATGGCCCTTTGGGGCTGCTTGTACAAAACCAGGTTGTTTTGAAGAAATTCGTGGGATTTCGGGGTGTTTACAGGGGTGAAGAAAAGGTGAGTGCTAGATAGGTGAGATAGAAGAAGGAAGATTGGTGGCCGGATTCACTCTTGAATTCCGGCCATCCTTACAAAATCGTGTAAGTGTCCATTCCTTTCAATTTAAATTCGATTTCCCTTCTTTCAATTCATCAAATGGGGTTGTATTAATGGAGTTTCATCTCCCCCCAAGTTGTAGTAATTTAGAGTTGCTGCAAATTTCATTTGATGGATGAAACACCAATAACACACATGTAGACGCCGCGAAAATCCCCGCCTCTTCGCCTTTTCAGGGCTTGCAGAGGATCCTCTCGTGTGTATAAGGCCTATTTATATAAACAGGGTGTGCCAGCTAGCTTACCTAAGCTAGCGAAGATATACTTTAAACTAACTTTTAATCGTGGCGACTGTAAGCAAGTGAGCTCTTGTCGTCGCAGACCTTCTTCCACTGATGCGCAAGGGTCAGTCTGTATGCTTTAAAAATCGAGTTTTAGGGTATGAAAAGCCTACGAAGTGCTTTGGGATGTCTAATTCGGGTCTTTTAGATATGATTGCAGATTTTAGATCACGTGGATTTGCACATGCCTAAGTCTTTCTTTTTATCCCTTCATGGGCCTCCTAAGTGTGTGTTATGAACACTCCACTACATGGGGCGATTTTGAGCGGGCGTACGGGGCTTGGTTTGATGCAATATGCGTCCTACCTCGTGGTATGGTGCAGATGCAATGCAAACTCATGCTACTCCAAAGGGAAAACCCAAATGTAAAGACAATGCCGAAGGGAAATGACTTGTAATGTAAATGCCGAAGGGAGATATGTATATAGGGTATATACGTGCCCTTACTTGGGTCTTTGAAAGTAAGAGCGAAGGCTCAATGTGGGTGCGTGCTTGAATTGAAAGACTTACACACACGACATGAAATGAAAACCCAAATAGTATAGCTCGGCCCTTACTTGGGTCTTTCAAATAAGAGCGAAGGCTCAATGTGTGTGAGTGCTTGAATTGAAAGACAACACACCCAACTTAAGCAAAACCCTACGAAAATTAAAGTATATATATATATATATATATATATATATATATATATATATATATATATTAGGGGCTGATTAGGCCCGTGTGTGTTCAAAATCGTGCACAACTAAGAGAGTGCACGTGTGTGGGTGTGCCAAGCCACGTTATTACAAGCGGGGGGAGACTATGCTCCGTTATTACAACCCCGTATCGAATTGAATCTTAAGCAAGTACACAACTAAGGACCGAGTTAGGCACTTACTAATAGCTGGTCCGAAGATGCCTTGCTTGAGCGTGGGCTTGGCCTTCGCCTTGGGCTGCAAAAGGGAGCTCCGCGAAGTTGAACGGCAAGGGGAGGTGCTGGCTGGATGTCTTTGGTGCACGGAAGAGGCGCCTTGAAGATGGCCGACGACTAAGGATGGGCTGGTTTTGTATGTAGGGCTAAGATGACTACGTAGGGTCACTAAGGAAGATTGAGTTTAGAGAGTATGGTGCAAAGGGGGCCTAAGGGAATGTATAATGGAGCACCTAGGGGAAAAGAAATGGCTGGCCGAATGGAGGGGCAGTCGGTTGGAGTGGCCGACTAGGAGCTTGGTGGTAGCGGGCTGCTAGGGTGGCTAGGAGTGGTGGAAGGGAAGGGAGCCAGCTAGGAGATGGGGTAAGGTAGTGGTGGATGTAGTGGGGTGATATGGGCAGGTCTTAGGGAGTTGGATGGGGTGGCCAGTTGTAGCTAGGGTGGTTAGGTAGTGGCGGGTAGCTAGGATAGTTAGGGCCTGGCCGAGTGGGAATGGTGGCGGCAAGTGGCTGGCTGTAGGGTAAGGTGGTGTTATGGTGGGTGGCTGAGAGTGGAGAGGGAGTGGAGAAGGGGGTAAGATGGAGTATGGGATACTAACCGATGGTGATGGGAGGCGGCCAGATATTTTAAATACAAGGGGTTTGGGTAGGTTGTGTGCTAGGGGTGGTTTAGAGGTTTAGGGTTTAGCTAGGTGGGTTGGTTTTAGGGTGAGGTTTAGTGAGGTAGGTTAGGTGATTAGACTAGGATTAGGCTAAGTTTAGGGAAATTAACCTAGGTTTAGGGAAGGATTAGGGAAGTGGGTTAGGTGATTAGGTTGGGATTAGGCCGGGATTAGGGAAGTGGGTTAGGTGATTAGGCTCAGATTAGGACAGGATTAGGGTAGAAGGCTAGGGTTAGGTGTTTTTGGTTAGGTTTAGGTGAAGGAACTCCCTTTGCATGACCCATGGACCCTAATCACATCATGTTGGTGTAGCCCTAGGTTAGGTTTTGGCTAATTACAAGCTTAAACCCGCTTAATTAGGCTAACCCACATGATTAACCCCAAACTTGACACACAAGTCAAGCTTAATTACAACACACACTTGATCTTATCCACCCCCACTCTCTCTCATGCCCATAATCCCACGTGAAATTCAAGTGGGCCCCACCTCCATTTATGAGAAGGTGATGTGGGCCATGGATATGGATATTGGATTGGATTTTCGAATCCAAATCCAAATCCAAATCTAAGTCCATACATGGGTTTGGATTGGGATCTGGATATATATGGTCCAGATCCGATCCAAACTCAACTCTGACTCCTTCGAGCTGTGTTCAAAACAAATGGTTTGTGCGGGGCCTGACAGCATCAGTGCTCCGTCTGCGTTGGGTCTTCGCCAACATGATCATCCGCCTCTATTTTCGCCTTCTGGAGATGACTTCAAACAATGTTTTGATGATAACAGGGTCTTGGACGTTCGAGATCCTGGGGGTGTGGATTTGATACGAGAGTTGTTGTGCCGGGCTCAACATGTGCTCCGGTTCTGGGCTCTCCTTAGCTTTCCAGGTTCTGTTTGGATTAGGCCAAGCTGCTTCGGGGTTTCAAAACGTGTTTTAAAAGGTTTTCAAAAACCATATCACATATTTTTGAAATATAAAGTTCAAAACATATATACAGGGTTGCCTGGAAGGCTCCTGGGTTTCTAGACTCAAAATGGCCCTTTGGGGCTACTTTTACAAAACCAGGTTGATTTGAGAAATTCGTGGGATTTCGGGGTGTTTACAACACACTTGCATGCTAATTGTTTGATTATGCTCCTACCCCAATATATGCTATAAACCCTCTATACTTCTAATCCCTTCTATGCTTAAGCTATAAAATACTTTCAATTTCTTTACATTTCAGCAATTTAAATTTGGAGTAGAGTTGTTGCAATTTGCTTTGGTGTGAGTTTTGTATTTGCACGTATTCTCTACAAAAAACTGAAACCCGTTTTCTACATCTGTATCTCTGATTGCCATATTTTTAATTTCTTACTCCGTGATCCAAATGTGCTGAAATTTTAGGAGCATTATTGTCACACACAAAGGTCTTAGAAATTAAATTTTCAAGAATTTTAGGATCATGCAACCCCATAATAAAAGTGTTCAAAGATGAAATCAAAATCTAAACACTTTCTGCACAATCGGATTTCTTGAAATAGAGGTTGGGTAAAAATCCCATATCTCTATGCACAAGGGTCCAAATCACTTACGTTTTGATGCATTGGAAAGCTAACATTAATAGATTTCCATCAACATCAAAATCATCAAAATCGGAACTCAGTTCACCGAGATATAGGCTCATTCTTGAGCTTCTATATTTCTATGATAGAGCAGTTATAGGTTTGTGAGTCAGTCCTCTTTCTAGATTTAATTTAGATTCAATACATTTCCAAATTCAGATCTGTAAAAAGTCACAGGTTCTCTACACTACCAGATTTGTCTGGTAAAATTTTGAGAATTTTTGGAGACCTGTAACTTACCTAGATCAACTGTAGAATCATGCTCTAAAAATAGAAAACTCTGTTTTCAGGACGTATTCATTTCAAAACATTGAATCAAAAGTGCACAAAACCAAAATTCTTTCAAAAGAACCAGTTATTCACGTGATTTGGAGTTCATCTTGGTTTTAAACTTGAGGTTTCTAAGCACTAAAACCAACCCTTGAGCATCAGTTCAAGAAGGTTTTAGTGAAAAGAGTCTGCTTGCCTCCAATTGCCTAAGAAGTCAAAATTTTCAAAATCTTTGCTAGTTTTACAAACTAGCTGGCACGCTCATGCAAGCGTAGATAGAAAAGTTTCCCTTTAAGTTTTCCATAAACTTTGGAGTGAAAATTTTCATGTCTATACTCCTCTATGCTTAAGTTACTAAATATATTCCAATTCATTTTCCTTCAGCATTTAATTTCGGAATGTTGTGTTGTTGCACTTTGATTAGCGTAAGTTTTGCATCACGTATGTTCTAAAACCTGAAAACTGATTTTCATCATCTTTGCATATATTGATTGTTTGATTTTTCATTTCCAAACCTCTACTCCAATCCTTTCGAAAGTTTTCACACTATTCCTACACACACAAGCTCACTCCTAATAAAATTTTCAAGAATTTTAGGGTCATTCAAACTCGTAATTAAAACGGTGTAAGATCAAAAAAAGTTTTGCAAACTGTCTTTCCATTCGATTTTCCTGTAATAGTGCTTGGGTATTCATCCAACAAATCTGTCTATAGGCATCCAAAATCAGTGATTTTTAGTTCATTGGAAAGCTGACATCCATACTTTTCAACATGACCAAATTCAATAAATTTGGAACTCTGAATCTAAGATATAGTCTCATCTTTGAGCCTCTGTATTTTTGTGACAGAATAGTTCTAGGTGTTTGAGCAAAGACACTTGTTTGAATTAATTCTGTAATATAATAACCTCGAATGCAAATATGAAAAATGTCTTAGACTCTTCACATCTTAGGATTATCCTATAAATCTTTAGTGATTTTTGAAGGTGTTTAAGGCATTCAAAGAGATTCGGGAAACAAGTTCCGAAAACAGAGTTTTCTCTTTTTCAGAACTTGTATATTTTGAACTTGAAAACTAAGTGCACTTGTTTGTCATTTTTCAACACCTTGTTTTTACGTGAATTTGGAATATCACCTATCTATTTGAAATCCCTAAGCACTTAGGCTATTCCTTGAGGCTCGGTTCAAGAAGTCTTAAAGCGAAAAGAGGCCGCTTATCTATAATCGCCCCATCGGATTTAACTTTTGCTAGTTTTTAGAAAGTAGATGGCTTGCTCACGCACTAAGTAGAATTGAAAGTTTTTCTTCAAATCTCTACATAGGTTTGGAGTGAAAATTTCACATCTACAGTTTGTAAGTGTAGGAAGTTCTCTGAACTAATAAGATTAGAGTGTGCTTTGTTTGCTTGTGGAAGGTATTCGAGTAAGAGAAATAAGGGATTCGAGTAAGAGAAATAATGATTTTGACTTTAATCTAATATTTTTTGTGCAACTTGAGAAGAGAATAAATTCCTTAATCTTTAGGGAATTTATTCTCCTAAAGGTTGTAGAAGCTGACTTGGCAGTTGAGTCTTTTTGTCATGTTTGATTTTATATATTTGATTTTAAATTTTTTTGTTGTATTCTCAAAAGTTGAGAATCCAAATCAAGTTAAATTTAACCAAATGTACCCCATGTTTATTTAGAGTTTGGTGCTCTCCATAAAGTTCCTTATCAATTGTTAAGATATTCTTGTTTCAAAGCATGCTTTTTCTTGTGTGTGTGAGTGAGTACTCTCTAAGAGTCCAACAACCACTTTTAGGAACTCAAGGCAGGAGGTCAAGTTAGGTTGTTGTCGAACTTGGACTCCCAGGAGGATGTTGTCTTTCCCAATGATCCAAAGGAAGTAATTAAGATAGATGATGATTTGAAGCAATTTTTTAGAGGAATTGATTTACTGAGAGACATGGTCAATATAGAGAAAAAATAATAGAAGAATGGATGAAATTGACAACTAACATAGTTATAGACGTGAAATTTTCACTCCAAGCCTATGTAGAGACTTGAAATAAGAATTTTAGTTCCACTTCGTGCACGAGCGTGCTAGCTAGTTTCCTAAAACTAGCAAAGTGTATGAAAATCCGACTTAATTGGCGATTGTGGCTAAGCAAACTCTTTTCGCTTTAAGCTTTCTTGAACATGATGCTCAAGGGTCAGCTTAAGCGCTTAGGGATTTTGAAGACATAGGTGATGTTTTCCAATTCAAGTGAAAAGCAAAGGTGTTAAGAATGAAAACATATGCACTTGATTCAAGCTTCAAAATGAACAAGTTTTGAAAAACAGAAAGTTATGTTTTCAAGACTTGTTTTCCAAATCTTTTTCAATGCCTTTCAGACCTCCTAAAATCATCAAAATTTTATAAGATGAAGCCTGAGATGCGGAGAGTCTGTAGCATCCTTCATATTGTGATTCGGAGTTGTATTGTTGCAAAATTAAATTTGAGAAGTACCTTTGCTCAAGCACTCAGAACTGTTCTATCACAGAAATATAGAGACTCAAAGATGAGCCTTTATCTCAGTGCTCATAGTTCCAAATTTAATGAATTTGATCTTGATGGAAAGCTATAGATGTTAGATTTCCAATGAATCAAAATTCATCGATTTTGGATACCTGCAAACAGAGTTATACAATAAAAACCCAAGCTCTATTGCAGAAAAATTGGTTGGACAGATAGTTTACAAATATTCTTCCGGTTTTGCCTAATTTTAATTATGATGCTGCATAACCCTAAAATTCTTGAAAATTTTATTAAAAGTGGGACTGTGTGTGTAGAATAGGTGTGCAAAGTTTCGTAATAATTGGAATAGATGTTCAAGAATTAAAAAGCAAGCAATCTACATATGCAGAGATGATGAAATCTAGTTTTCAGGTTTTTAGAATCATACGTGATGCAAGCTCACGCGAATTGAAAAGCAACAACACGACATCACAAATTTAAATTGTTGAAGGGAAATGAATGAAAATATACTTAATAGCTTAAGCATAGAGGAGATTAGAGAATATAGAGTATTTATAGAATATAGTGAGGTAGAATCAAGAAATCGAACACATAGAGTGCATAACCAAAGAAAGTGAAATTTCAGTAACATCTACTTCTATTACACCATGAGGGGAGACAAAGCTCCATTAATACAACCCCTTTTAAATTAAATTTGAATAAGAGATGTAAAAGAAATAAAATGGAGCAACACTTACTGGACTTACACAAAGAAACGTCCTCCAAAGTAGTGGCCGCCCACCCCTTTTCTTCACCCCTTTCCCTTTTCTTGATCACTCACCTCTCACAAACCAAGACCTACCTTCTACACTCCCCTTTCCCTCTCTAGGGTATTCCCTAGCAGCTCTCACACCTCACAAAACCCTTAAAGTGCTGACCTATCTCTCTCTCCTCCAAGATAAATCTCACACCCCCTTTGACCTGAATTTATAGGCTAAGGGGGGGCTCTTCTAGGCCCTTCCTTGGGGTGGGTGACCCAAGGGCCCAAACTCAGCCGCAAGGTTCATCAAATCATGTGGCCTTGGTGATCATTTGTGGTCAAATATGGTCAAATGTGGACCAAATATGGTCAAAGGTCAAGACTAGCCGATTGGACTTGAAGGCACTCGACTAGACTTGATCTTCATGCCTTGGTCAATTTCTTGTGTAGCTTGTCTTGACCTTGTTCAATTTTGATTTTATATATGGGTTGGATAAGACTTTGATAAACCTTTGGAATCAGCCCCAAATGTCCATCTATTTCATCTTGTAAAATCCGAACAACCTTGGTCTACCTACGACCCTTGATTCAAGCAAATTATGGATTTGAATTTGACTTGATAAGATAAACACTTGAGTTGTCTTTGTGAGGGCTTATTTGATTTGATTTTGATGAAGATATGATTTTGACATGGTCCACTCCTTTGATTTTGGGCTTATCCTTTGTGAGCTCAATCTTGGCTTGAAGTGGGCCCCACCTGTTTACCTGATTCATGCATATCCTCCAGGCTTTATCCTTTGAACTTTAATTTAAAACCTTTAATTTGAAACCTTTAAAAGAGATTTAAAAACTTCATTTTAAAGCAAATGTTTTAAATCATTTGAGCTTTCAAAATTTGGGACTGTTAGAATTTTTTTTTAGGGTGTTTACAGATGCCCCTCTTTGGCATTAATCCAAATTTATTTGGATAATGGCAAAGAATAAAACACCCTTTTTTATTTACTTTCCAAATTATCTTGAGAATATAAATCATCCTTCATTTCATAAAACCTGTTCCTTGGATAATGGAGGAGGGGATTTTAGCCAAAGGGGACTTAACCCATACTAGGTACTAGTCCTAAACATGATCATGCATGGCTGACTTTGGATGCATGCATTGTGTGTGATGCACATGGAGTGTGAGGGTTCATTGATGAGATGGATGAGCTTGAGGAGAAGCCTATGAAGGTCGGCTGCCCCAAGTAAGATGATCCCATGTCATTTTGATATTTTGAGTTTTCAAAATTCATTTTCAAAAGGGAACTCCTTTTAGCTTCAATCAAAAGGACTTCTAATTTTTCATATTTTCCCTCATTTGGGTTTCAATACCTACTACTTGGTAGAGGTTTTGTAGGAAATTTTGGAAAACATTCAAAATTCTATTTCCCACACAACAAAGTCTAATTCTCAAACAAAATGATACCCAAATAAGTAGATTTTATTCTTACTTTAGGATTTTCATGGATAAACCTTTTTCCATTGGGATAAGTTGTAGGGATTTGGGAAAGAGTTACCACGGTCCCTTCTGAAGCGTCCCGTGGTTTAAGGCAAAGAGATAGAAAATTGCTCTTTTTTTGAGCTTTGGCTTTTCCTTTTCTATCTTTTTTTTCAATCAAAGAAAGACCTCTTTCGGAAGAATTTTTGTATTCCCTCCCTCTTTCTATCAGAAGGGAAGATTTCTTTTTGGAGGATTTTTTGTATTCTCTTTTCTTTCTTTCTTTTTTCTTTCAAAGAGAAGACCTCTTTCGGAGGAATTTTTGTATTCCCTCTTTCTATTCGAAGGAAAGACCTCTTTTTGGAGGAGTTTTTGTATTCTTTTTTTCTTTTGAATTTTGTCAATTTTCCTTTTGGAGAGAGAAGTAAAATGGGGGGAAAGCTTATCTCTTTGGCTACTCGATTCAACCAAGATCATCTCATTTCTTAATAGCATCTACCATTTGAAAATATTTTGCTATTCTGAACAAGGCTTCATTTTGTAAGCCAAGGATTTTTGAAATATTATCAACTGATTTTGAAAACTCTGCTTTTCATAAAGCATCATTTTCCTCATTCAGGGCCATACAATCAATCTTGATCCTTCTTTGAAGAAGTTCAAAGGAGATCCATTTTAAAATCTTTTCAAAAGAATTTAACATAGACCCTATACGTAATAATAATTTTTTCAAGTATTGGGTATTTATAGGGTCTACTAAATTTCTACCCTCAACATCAAGTAATCAATATGCATTATTGATTTTTTTGTTGCTCCTTTTATGACATGGGGACATTCCTACTTGAGTTGCCACCTTTTTGGGTCTCTTTGGGTGAATGATGTGTATGTGATGCATGACATGTAAAAATGTATTCCACGTGATATGATGGAGATACATGCTTTATGAGATAATGAATATATTCATCCTCCATGAAAATATTTTTAGGGAATACATTCTAAATGCCCTAGGTTGGTGGAGATGAGTCCTATGATGTTAAATGACCATATGGTGAAGGGCCATGGGTTTACAATAGAATGCAAAGTAGATGATGGGATATAAATGTCATGTCCATGCACTTGACATTTATGACAACATGATCATGACAAATCTTGCTAAGAGTGGACCAAAAACAACCGGCCCTAAGTATCTTCATGGCCATCATATTTGCATTGACATGGCCTCCACATTCTCCATCGTGTTACTCATGCATTATGGTCCTAGCCTCATCAAGGTCTACATACCTCAACAATATGGTGGTAAAACTCTTTTTATAAAGAATCCCTCCCAAAATCATATATCGGGTTGAAATTTTTTCAAATAAAAGCTTTATCTTTAGGAGAAGCAAATTTGGGAAATCCTCAATTTTCTAAAACGTTTTTAATGTCTTGAAACCAAGGTTTTTCAATTGAATTTTGATCATTTTGGCAAATCTCCAAATCGTGGGTGGATGGAGTGGGTGAGTGCCAAATTTCTAAGGATCGGGTTCCCATGGTGGGGTCGACCCTTAAAGATGAGCTTAGGGATGAGAGGGCATCTGCTATGGTGTTGTCCTCTCTACCTATGTTGGTGAGTGTGCAAGATTTGAAGAAATCAATCAATCTAGTGGCCAATTCGTGGTATGGCATGAGTTTCTCATTTTTGACTTGCCAAATTTTTGAAACTTGGTTTATAACAAGCATAGAATCTCCAAAGACTTCAATACACGATGCCCCTAGATTTTTCAAAATTTTTAGGCCTTGTATGAGTGCTTCATACTTGGCCACATTATTTGAGCATGCAAAATCTAGTCGAATGGCAATTGAGATTTCCCCTTTCTTAGAAGATATGAGGATGATTCCTACACCTACCCCTTGTTGATTCTTTGCCCCATCAAAGTACATTTTCCATACTTGAACTTCGTTAAAACAATTTGCTAAAACATGGTTTTGAAATTCAATTGCAAATATGCCTTCATCAAGCATTTCATTAAGTATAGGATATGTATCTTCAAGAGGCAATTCGGCCACATGATCAGCTAGGGCTTGTCCCTTAATGGAGATGTGATTATGAAACTTTAAATTATACTCTATTAAGAGGAGCTGCCATTTACCTAGCCTATCCATTAGGATAGGTTTTTCAAACAAGTGCTTGATCAATTTCATGATCTAGGAAATAATGTCTAAACTTTTGGCAAGCCCATACCAAGGCCAAGCACGTTTTCTCTATGGCTTGATAATTTCTTTCACATGCCAATATAGTTTTTGAAATATAGTAAATTGCATACTCCTTAAGACTATCATCCTCATATTGAGCAAGCAAAGCACCCAATGCATTCTTATGAATGAAAATATAAAGCAATAAAGGTTTTCCTTGCTTTGGAAGTTTTAAAATCGGAGGATTTACCAAATAAGTTTTCAATCTTTCAAAAGCTTTTTGGCAATCATTATCCCATTTGAATTTCACCCCTTTTCTCAAAAGCCTATTAGAAGGTCCGTATCTTGTTGCTAGAGTGGAGATAAATCTCCTAATAGCTTGGAGTCGACCTTGGAGGCTTCGAATTTGGGTCAAATTGGAGGGTGGAGGCATGTCTACGATGACTCGACACTTAGAGGGGTCGACTTCAATGCCCCTTTGGCTTACCATGAACCCTTTCCTAAGCTTTCGCTTAATGAGTTTCACATTGGGTTCTAAGGGTAGATAATATTCTACAATTCTAGGGTCTAAACCCGGTATGTCTTTATAGGTCCATACAAATATAGGATTTCAAAATGCAATAAATGATGCTCATGCAAACATGCACCTATTTTTACATACTTTATGTTAGACTCACTCCCTAAAAATTTGGAAAGCTCGGAGGCTTGATCTTCCTCATGGATGAGGGGATCTTCCTCCTTGCTTTGATCATTCTCCAGCACTTTAATTTCTGGGGAAGTGCTAGGCGAGAGAAGGGAGTTATGCATGATGGACTTAGCCGATTTTGGTTTTGGAATATATACAATATTCGAAGAACTCGAAAATGGGATTTGTACATGGCCAATATTTTTTTGGTAATTTCAAAATTTCTAATTTTTTTTTTATCTTTTTCAAAAACTAGAAGGATCAATATGAAAGACTTTCTTTTTGAGGCTTTTTCCAAATAAAGAATAGGAGAATGAATATAAACAATTTTGTTTTTGGAATTTTCAGATTTTCCACATATTTTTGGATTTTGGAAGTTTTCTAATTTTTTTTATTTTTTCCAAATATATAATTTTTTGGATTTTTATTCTAAGAAGGGATATTCCATCAAACCTACAAAGAAAACACCATGAATTAGACTTTAAACAAGAGGTCTAAGCAAGAGGTTTCTGTTTTAGTGGGTTCTAGGGCACCCTTGACCCAAGTGGTCTTAGGTGGTGGCTCAGGGGGTATGGATGGGATATAGCCCAATCCATATCGACTTGGGTTAGGACTAGGTAGGATGGGCTCTAACCTACCTTGGTTATGGGCTCCTAGACCTCAGTAAGGTGTGTATCTGTAGACGCAGAAAATCTCCGCCTCCCGGTTCTTAGGCCTAGAGCGAATCTTTTCGTGTATCTAAGTCCTATTTAAATAAACAGGGCATGCCAGCTAGCTTACTTAAGCTAGCGAAGATATATTTTAACCTGACTTCTAACGTAGCGACTATGAGCAAGCAAGCTCTTGTCGTCGTAGACCTTCTTGCACCGATGCGCAAGGGTCAGTCTGTACACTTTTAAAAATCGAGTTTTTGGATATAAGGTCTTACAAAAGCGGTTCGAGGTGTTTGATTTGGGACTTGTTTGTATGATTTTCAGATTTTAGATCATGTGGATTTGCACGTGCCTAAGTCTTGCCTTTTATCCCTTTAGGGGCCACCTAGGTGTGTGTTATGAACACTCCACTAAGATGTGGCGATTTTGAGCGGGAGTATGGGGTTTGCTTTGATGCAATATGCGTCCTAACTCATGGTATGGCATATATGCAATGCAAACTCATGCTACTCCAAAGGGAAAACCCGAATGTAAAGACAATACCGAAGGGAAATGACTTAAGGAAAATGACTTGTAATGGAAATTGCCGAAGGGAAATGACTTGTAATGTAAATGCCGAAGGGAAATACGTATATAATGTATATATGGGCCCTTACTTGGGTCCTGCAAATAAGAGCGGAGGCTCAATGTGGGTGCGTGCTTGAATTGAAGTACTACACACACGACATGAAATAAAACACAAATATAACTTGCAATATGGCCTTAACTAAGATCTTGGGAATAAGAGCGAAAGCTCAATGTGTGTGAGTGCTTGAATTGAAGTACTACGCACACAACATGAAATTACAGTATGGCCTTAACTAAGGTCTTGGGAATAAGAGCGAAAGCTCAATGTGTGTGAGTGCTTGAATTGAAGTACTACGCACTGTAAACACCCCAAAATCCCACGAATTTCTCAAATTCATCTGGTTTTGTAAAAGCAGCCCCAAAGGGCCATTTTGAGTCTGGAAACCCAAGAGCCTTCCAGACAACCCTGTACATATGTTTTAAACTCTGTATTTCGAAAACATATAATATGGCTTTTAAAACCTTTGTAAAATATGTTTTAAAACCCCAAAGCAGCTTGGCCTAATCAAGACAGGACCAGCGAAGAGCTAAGAAGAGCCCGGAACCGGAGCACACGTCGAGCCCGGCACAGCAACTCTTGTATCTGATTCACACCCCCAAGATCTCGAACGTCCAAGACCCTGTTCTTATCAAAATATCATTTGAAGTCATCTCCGGAAGGCAAAAACGGAGGCGGACGACCATGTTGGCGAAGACCCAACGCAGACAGAGTACTGATGATGTCAGGCCCCGCACAAATCGTCCGTTTCGAACCCAGCTCGAAGGAGTCAGAGTTCAGTTTGGATTGGATCTGGACCATATATATCCAGATCCCAATCCAAACCCATGTGTGGACTTGGATTTGGATTTGGATCCAGAGATCCAATCCAATATCCATATCCATGGCCCACATCACCTTCTCATAAATGGAGGTGGGGCCCACTTGAAATTCACGTGGGATTATGGGCATGAGAGAGAGAGTGGGGATGGATAATATCAAGAGTGTTGTAATTAAGCTTGACTTGTGTGTCAAGTTTGGGGATAATCATGTGGGTTAGCCTAATTGAGTGGGTTTAAGCTTGTAATTAGCCAAAACCTAACCTAGGGCTGCACCAACATGAGGTGGTTAAGGTCTATGGGCCATGCAAAGGGAGCTCCTTCACCTAAACCTAACCCTAAACACCTAATCCTAGCCTTCCACCCTAATCCACCCCTAATCTGAGCCTAATCACCTAACCCACTTCCCTAATCCCGGCCTAATCCCAACCTAATCACCTAACCCACTTCCCTAATCCTTCCCTAAACCTAGGTTAATTTCCCTAAACCTAGCCTAAACCTAGCCTAATCACCTAACCTAGCTCACTAAACCTCACCCTAAAACCCAACAACCTAACCTAGCCCTAAACCCCTAAACCACCCTTAGCCCACAATCTACCCAAACCACTAGTTTCTAAAATATCTGGCCCTACCCTTTCCAGCCCACCTTATCTTCATACCACGCTACCTAAACCACCTAACCACTACCCCAAACCCAGCCCTAACCGACCTACCCATCCCTATATAAACCCCCCCCCCTTGGGGGCGGGTTCTCCTAGCTAAGGACCCCTCACCAATCCCAACCGGGCCCTCTCTTTCCCCCACTTCCCAGCCCAGCCGAACCTGCCCCAACTGCTCCACCTGCGCCGCCTGCACCACCACCATCCTTCCATCCCACCACAGCTTGCACCGCCATCTCCACCACCTCCCGGCCAAGCCTCACTGCCTTCCCCAAGCCCAGCCAAGCACCACCTTCTCCCCATTCGGTAAGTACCCCCCCACTCTACCTAGCTCCTTCTCTACTCCCTCTCCACTCCTAGCCACCCACCATACCACCACCTTACCTACACATCAGCCCTTTGCTGCCACCATTCTCACGTAGCCGAATCTATCACAACCTAAACCACCGGCCACTACCTAACTACCCTAACTACACCCGGCCAGCCATCTCTTTTCCCCTAAGACTCCCATTCGGCCTTCCCTTAAACTCCCCTTAGGTCCATATTCCCTAACACTCTATACTCTCCATTCGTGACCCTACACACTCACTTGGCCCAACCCCTTTAATTCCCCACATCAAGGCAACACCCACTTGCAGCCGGCCACCTTCAAGGCGCCTATCCCGCGCCCCACTTGCAGCCGGCCAGCACCCTTTGTCATCCACCCTCGCGGAGCTCCCGTTTGCAGCCCAAGGTGAAGGCCAAGCCCACACTCAAGCAAGGCCTCTACGGACCAGCTACTCGTAAGTGCCTAAACTCGGTCTTTAGTTGTATACTTGCTTGAGATTCAATTTGATACGGGGTTGTAATAACGGAGCATAGTCTCCCCCCGCTTGTAATAACGTGGCTTGGCACACCCACACACGTGCACTTTCTTAGTTGTGCACGATTTTGAACACACACGGGCCTAATCAGCCCCTAATACATAAGTATATATATATATATATACTTTCATTTTCGAAGGGTTTTTGCTTAAGTTGGGTGCGTTGTCTTTCAATTCAAGCACTCACACACATTGAGCTTTCGCTCTTATTTGAAAGACCCAAGTAAGGGCCGACCTATACTATTTGGGTTTCATTTCATGTCGTGTGAGTAAGTCTTTCAATTCAAGCACTCTCACACACATTGAGCTTTCGCTCTTATTTGAAAGACCCAAGTAAGGGCCGACCTATACTATTTGGGTTTCATTTCATGTCGTGTGAGTAAGTCTTTCAATTCAAGCACTCTCACACACATTGAGCCTTCGCTCTTATTCCCAAGACCTTAGTAAAGGCCTTATTGCAATTATATTTGGGTTTCATTTATGTCGTGTGTGTAGTACTTCAATTCAAGCACTCTCACACACATTGAGCCTTCGCTCTTACTCCCAAGACCTTAGTCAAGGCCATACTGCAATTTATATTTGGGTTTAATTTCATGTCGTGTGTGTAAGTCTTTCAATTCAAGCACGCACCCACATTGAGCCTTCGCTCTTATTTGCAAGACCCGAGTAAGGGCTCATATACATAATCTATATACATATCTCCCTTCGGTTATTTCCCTTTAGTATTGTCTTTACATTTCGGGTTTTCCCTTTGGAGTAGCGTGAGTTTGCATTGCATCTACGCCATACCACGAGGTAGGACGCATATTGCATCAAAGCAAGCCCCGCTCGAATTCGCTCATGTAGTGGAGTGTTCATAACACACAAACTAGGTGGCCCGAAAAGGGATAAAAGAAAAGACTTAGGCACGTGCAAATCCACGTGATCTAAAACATGCAATAGCATTTTAAAGACCCGAAATAGACACCTCGAACCGCTTCGTAGACTTTCTCTCCAAAACTCGATTTTTGTAAAGCGTACAGACTGACCCTTGCGCATCGGTGCAAGAAGGTCTGCGACGACAAGAGCTTACTTGCTCACAGTCGCCACGTTTAGAAGTCAGTGTTAAAAATATCTTCGCTAGCTTAGGTAAGCTAGCTGGCACGCCCTGTTTGCATACATAGGCCTTAGACACACGAGAGGATCCGCTCCGAGCCCTGAAAAAGGCGAGAGGCGGGGATTTTTCGCGCGTCTACATGCACACAACATGAAATTAAACCCAAATATAAATTGCAGTATGGCCTTAACTAAGGTCTTAGGAATAAGAGCGAAAGCTCAATGTGTGTGAGTGCTTGAATTGAAGTACTATGCACACAACATGAAGTTAAACCCAAGGATAGTATAACACGGCCCTTACTTGGGTCTTACAAATAAGAGCGAAGGCTCAATGTGTGTGCGTGCTAGAATTGAAAGAACACACCCAACTTAAGCAAAACCCTACGTAATTTAAAGTATATACATAAATTTATATCTTAGGGGCTGATTAGGCCCGTGTGTGTTCAAAATCGTGCACGACTAAGAGCGAGGTAGGCTCAAGTGCACGTGTGTGTGGGTGTGCCAAGCCACGTTATTACAAGCGGGGGGAGACAATGCTCCGTTATTACAACCCCGTATCAAATTTAATTTAAGCAAGTCTACAACTAAGGACCGAGTTAGGCACGCACTTATAGCTGGTCCGAAGGTTACATGCTTGAGCGTAGGCTTGGCTTCGCCTTGGGCTACAAGAGGGAGCTCCGCGGAGTTGAACGGCAAGGGGAGATGCTGGCCGGGTGGCTTGGGTGAGCGGGAAGGACGCCTTGAAGGTGGCCGGCTGCTAGGAAGGTGCTGCCTTGATGCTTTGGGCTAAGGTGGCTAAGGAAGGTCACTAAAGGATGGGTTGGTATTAAGGAAGGTAGTGCTAAAGGGGAGCCTAAGGGAGTGCCTAAGGGAAATGTATGGCTGGCCGAATGGATTTGGTACAGTCGGTTGAAGTGGCCGACTAAGGGGAGCTTGGTGGTGGCCGACTGCTAGGGTGGCTAGGGATGTTGTGGATGGGAAGGGAGCTAGCTAGGGTGTGGTGTAAGGTAGAGCTAAGGGCTGGTGAAAAGGGGTATGGGCAGGTCTTAGGGAGCCAAGTAGAGTGGCCGGGTGTTACTAGGGGAAGTGGTTCAAGGCGGGGGGTGGAAATGGTTGAGGTCTGGCCGAATGGGTGAGGATGACGGATAGGTGGTGTTGGGGTGATGTGGTGGTGGTGTAGGTGGTTGAGAGTGGAGGGGGAGTGAAGAAGAGGTGGAGCTAAGGGTAGGGTACTAACCGAAAGGGGAAGAAGCTGGTGGATGGAAGAGGGGCAGCCGGGTGCTTTGGGTGGATGGGATTCAGCCGGGAGATGAAGGTGGCGTGAGGTGGAGCAAGGTGGAAGCAGTGGTGGTGGAGGTGGAGCTTGGCTGGGAGGCAGTGGCGCAGGTGGAGCAAGGTGGAAGGCTCGGCTGGAAGGGGATTGTTCAAGGTCGGCTGGGCCAAGGTGGACCGGAGTGAATGAAAAACCCGCCCCTTAGGGGGGGGTTTATATAGGGTTGGAGATGGCGGTTGGGGCTGGTTTTGAGGAGGTGGTAAGGTGGTTTAGGTAGTGGTGGTGTGGTGATAAGGTGGGCTGGTTTTGGGGAGGGGCCAGATATTTTAATACAAGGGGTTTTAGGTAGATGGTGTGCTAGGTTTAGGTGGGGTGGTTTAGGGGTTTAGGGTTTAGCTAGGTGGGTTGGTTTTGGGGTGAGGTTTAGTGAGGTGGGTTAGGTGATTAGGCTAGGATTAGGTTAGATTTAGGGAAATTAAGCTAGGTTTAGGGAAGGATTAGGGAAGTGGGTTAGGTGATTAGGTTGGGATTAGGCCGGGATTAGGAAAGTGGGTTAGGTGATTAGGCTAGGTTTAGGCCAGGATTAGGGTAAAAGGCTAGGATTAGGGGTTTTTGATTAGGATTGGGTTAGGGAGCTCCCTTTGCATAACCCATAGACCTTGTTGCATCATGTTGGTGCAGCCCTAGGCTAGGTTTTGGCTAATACAAGCTTAAACCCATGCTAATTAGGCTAACCCACATGATTAACCCCAAACTTGACACACAAGTCAAGCTTAATTACAATCACTCCCTAATCTTATCCTCCCCCACTCTCTCTCGTGCCCATAATCCCACGTGAATTTCAAGTGGGCCCCACCTCCATTTATGAGAAGGTGATGTGGGCCATGGATGTGGATATTGGATTGGATCTCTGGATCCAAATCCAAATCCAAATTCACACATGGGTTTGGATTGGGATCTGGATATATATGGTCCAGATCCAATCCAAACTGAATTCTGACTCCTTCAGGCTGTGTTCGAAACGAACGGTTTGTGCGGGGTCTGACAGCATCAGTACTCCGTCTACGTTTGGTCTTCACCAATATGATCGTCCGCTTCTGTTTTCACCTTCCGGAGATGATTTCAAGTGATGTTTAATGATAACAGGGTCTTGGACGTTCGAGATCCTGGGGGTGGATTCAATACAAGAGTTGTTGTGCCGGGCTCGACTTTTGCTCCGGTTCCGGGCTCTCTTTAGCTCTTTATTACACATATTTAAAACATATAAAGTTCAAAACATATGTACAGGGTTGTTTGGAAGGCTCCTGGGTTTCCAGACTAAAAATAGCCCTTTGGGGCTGCTTTTATAAAACCGGGTTGGTTTGAGGAATTCGTGGGATTTTGGGGTGTTTACAGTATCCCATGTTGAACATCATATTCCAAGGCATCTTGAGTTTGGAAAAGTTTTTATAAAGCTGGGAGGTGTGGATGTATACCCGACTTATTTTGGGTAGGAGCTGGGAGGTGTGGATGGTGGAAGACTTAGGCTTCCACGTGACCCTAGGAGTGAGTGGCTTAGGAGGTTTTGGCTTAGGCTCTCCCAAGAGGTTGACTGTTGGCATGGTCCCTAGGTGCAACCCAATGTGCTCCTAGGGGTGGACGATTTGGGTTTATTTGAGTGCAAAGGGAAAATATGTTTGATCCCTTGCAATTTATGAGGGTATGGATTCCTATAGACACAAAAATTTTCACTTCAAAGCTTATGTAGAAACTTGAAGCGAAACTTTCTTATCTACTTGATTGCGTGAGCGTGCTAGCTAGTTTACAAAACTAGCAAAAAAACATGACTTCTTAGGTGATTGTGGGCAAGCGAACTCTTTTCTCTTTAGACCTTGAACCGATTTTCAAGGGTCGGTCTAAATGCTTAGGAACTTTAATTTTAAAACAAATATGAACTCCAATCCCCGAATTGATCTGAACACCTTACAGACCTCCAAAAATCACCAAAATTTTATCAGACAAATCCTATGGTGTTAAGGATCTGTATCACTTTAAAGATCTAAAATCGGAGTTGTTTTTAAGCAAAATTAAATGAGTGAATCTACCTTGCTCAGGTGGCTAGAACTGTCATGTCACAGAAATATAGAGATTCAAAGATGAGTCTATATATCAGTGATCTGAGTTCAAAATTTGATGATTTTAATATTATTGGAAAGATATAGATGTCATCTTTCCAATGAATCAAAAATAAATTGATTTGGACTCCTATATACAGAGTTATGGGATAAAAACCCAGACTCTATTGCAGGGAAACTGATTGTGAAGACAGTGAACAGGTTTCTATTCGGTCTTACCCAATTTTATTTACATGGTTGGACAACTCTAAAATTCTTGAAAATTTTATTTAATGTGGGCCTGTGTATGTAGGACAAGTGAGAAAAATTTCAGGCAAATAAGAGCAAGCATTAGGAAATTAAAATTACAGCAAACAACAGATGCAGAAATGCTGGAAATTTAGTTTCAGGTTTTAGGAAAATACATGATGCAAACTCACCCGAATTTAAATTACGACAAATCTATATTTCCAAATTAAATTGCTGAATTTTAATGAAGGAAAATTATCTTTATAAGCATAAGAATAGAGGGGGTAGAGAATATAGAGTGATTATAGATTATATTATGGTAGAAGCACATAAGCAAACACATAGAGTGCATGTGTACAATAGTGAAAATTCAGCAAATGTAATGGAAAGCATTAAATCTAATCACTATTACAACATGGGGGGAGGTTGCGCTCCATTAATACAACCCCAATTTAATTGAATTAGAGGAAAGAAGAGAGATTTGGAATTGAATTGAGAATGTACTTACACGATGTAGTAAAATAGGCTGGGGATTCAAGAGTGAATCCGGCCAATCAATCTTCTTCTCCTTCCTCAAACTCCCTTGGCACTCACCTAGCTACCCTTTCTTCGCCCAATGCATGAAGCTCACGACCCTCTTGCTGGGAATTCTTCCCCCTAGACTAGTCTCTCACCCAAGATAGAAGCCTCACCAAATTCTCAAGGTTGCAAGATGGGGAAACCCGCCCCCCCCTTGGCCCCTTTTATAGGCCAAGGGGGTTGGTTTCTAGCCCCTTCCATGGGGCGGGCTGGACCAGCTCTTGTGCCTCATTTGGTCCACTTGATCCAATGCAAGTGGTCCCTCCTTTTGTGACTTGGACCATCCCCATGTGGGCTGGTCTAGGGTGCCACCAATTTGAGCTTGGGTGCAGCCAATTAGGTCCTTGGTGCAACCGACTCTAGCACACCTTGACATTCCTTACAATTTGATACAACACACATTGTTGGGGTTGGGTTAGGATCCTTCAATTCAATAAATTCTGCCATACTTGATATTTAAATTTGACTCTTTGAATGGTCCGGCTTCACCTTGATTTTGATTCCATATGGCACTTGTAGCTCGACTTCTTCTTGATGGTATTTCACGGCTTCATCATGGTCTCGAGTTCAATTCTAGTTCAATCCTTCTTTTGAATTGGACGAGCTCGATTTTTCCTTTTGACTTCATATTGATCTTGACAAAATTTGAATTTGATCAGGCTTTGATAGACTCGATCTTCCACCTGATCTTAGCTTGATCCCTTGTTTGAATTTGAGTTTGAACTTGATCTTCTTTTGGGCCTTGATCTAGGTTCCAATTTGAATTGAATCTGTTTGCTTATTGTAAACACCCCAAATTTCCATAATCTTCAAAAACATACTTGGTTTTGAAATCTCCTTTTCAAGACCAGATTTTGAGTTTTCGAAAGCCCAGGAGTTATAAAAACTCCAGATTTTGTATAAAACCCCATTTTGATATAAAATATATTATATTTGGGCCAAGTCCCAATTTTGTAAAGAGTTGAGTCCAATAGGTACAACCTGATCAAAAGTAGCCATAGAAAGGAGTGAAAAAGCCCAAAAAGCTTACTAGCCTAATAAAAGCGGATCAAAAAGGCAAAGGAGAGCCCGGACCCGAAGCATACTTCAAGCCCGGCATATCAACTCTCATGTCTAAAGCATCCCCAGATTCTCAAACATCCAAGCCCCTAATATCAAGAATTTGTTCAAAACGATCTCCGGAAGGTGAGAAGAAGAGCAGACGACAATGTTGGCGAAGACCCAACGCAAGACGGAGTACTGATGTTGTCAGGCCCCGCACAAACCGTCCATTTCGAAACACCATGAAGGAATCAGAAAATCAGATTTGGGTCGGATCTAGACCATATATATCCAGATCCAAACCCAACATGCATTTGGATTTGGATCCAAAGATCCAAATCCATGGCCCACATCACCTTCTCATAAATGGAGGTGGGGCCCATAGATATTTCACGTGAAAAGCTTAGGTAGAGAGAGAAACTGGGTGATAAAGTATGAGTGAGAAAGTTGGTAGGCTTGACTTTTGGTCAAGGGTGGGTTAATCTTGTGGGTTTAGCCTAGAGTGTGGGTTTGAGCTTGTAGGCACCTACACCTAACCTGGGGCTGCACCAACTTGGATATGGCTGCAACTGGGTCCAGGGACCGGAGCCAAGGGGAGGTTCCTAAAATCTAACCTTGAGCTAGCCCACCTCACCTAGCTAGACCAACTAGACCCTAACCAACTAGACCTTAACCAACTAGCCCTAAACCAACCACAGTTGACCTAACTAAGTCCCTAACCAAACCAAACCCAGCCCACCTAAACCAACTACCCCAAAACCACTAACCTAGCCCACAACATTCCCTAAAACCTAAACTAGTTGCAGCCCCCAACCTAAAATATCTGGCCACTTTTACTCCCAGCCATTCATCCCCCCCAACCAACCTACCATCTCACCCATTTGGCCAGCCGCTCACATGTGGCCCCCACCTAAAAATCCCAGCACCCCTTTCATATACCCCAAGCCGACCTCTCACTCTCCTATCCGAGATTCCATATTCGTCAGCCCCTTGAGAAGGGATTCGGCCAGCACTCCAGCCAGCCTCTTCCATTGGCATCCCCGGCCAGCTCCCCTCCATTGCTTCCCCTAGGTAAGTCCCACCTCTCACTCTCCCCTCCTTCTCCTCCATCTCATCCCCTAGATTGACTCCACCAGCACCTCCACCTTCTCTCGCCACCCCACAACACCTGCCACTCCATCACTCGGCTTCCCCAACACCAACACCTGCCCACCTACCACCAGCACCTCCACTTTCCCTCGCCATCCCACAGCACCTGCCACTCCATCACCCGACTGCCCCAACATCAACACCCATCCACCTGCCCTTCCATCACCGGGCTGCACCACCACCATCATCACTCTCCCATCTCCCCCAGTCGAACACAACCTGCCACCACTTGCCGCCTCTTCTTCACCCATTCGGCCATTTCCAACACCTAACCTACCTTCCCTTAGCTCCCACTTCCCAGCCCAGCCAGCACCCCTAGCCTGCCGCACCTAGTCACTCCATCACCCGTCCAGCATCAACATCCCACACGGCTAGCACCCCTACCTGCCGCCAACATACTACCTAAGGAGCTCCTCTTGGCAGCCCAAGGCAACTCACGAGGCCAAATTCCAGCAAGTTGAAGATGGACTGGTGACATGTAAGTGCTTAACTTGGTCTATTATATGAACTTGCTTATGTTTAATTGAATTTGATACAGGATTGTAATAATGGAGTGTTGTCTCCCCCCGATTGTAATAATGTGGTTTGACACACCCACACACACGTGCACTTGAGCCTTTCCGCTCTTAGTTGCACACCTTTTGACACACACACGGGCCTAAACAACCCCTAAGATATAGTTATATATATATATATATATCTTCAGCTGCGTGGGTTTTCATTTAAGTTGTGTGTATTGTCTTTCAATTCTACACTCACACACATTGAGCTTTCGCTCTTACTCCCAAGACCCTAATAAGGGCCATATTGCAATTTCGTTTGGGTGTTTTAATTTAAGTTGTGTGCGTAGCATTTCAATTCTACACTCACACATATTGAGCTTTCGCTCTTATTCTCAAGACCTTAGTAAAGGCCATATTGCAATTATATTTGGGTTTACATTACAAGTCGTGTGAGTTGTCTTTACATATACACACAACACCCACGCACACGTTGGCGACCTTCGGGCCTATATATATTATAAGTATTTCCCTTCGGCTATGTCTTTAAGATTTGGGTTTTAAGGTTCAGCTGTGTGCGTAGTCTTTCCATATATACATGACACACACTTGCACAATTGAGCCTTTCCGCTCTTAAGATATAGCCATATTTCCCTTTTGCAATTTACATTAAGTCATTTCCCTTAAGCATTGTCTTTCAATTTTGGGTTTTCCCTTAGAGTTGTGTGAGTTGCATTGCATACTCGCCATACTCGAGCTAGAGTGCATACCTGCATCAAAGCAAATCTCGAATCAATCGTGCAAACACGCCAAGACTTAGGCTATTTCGATGCACACACATCGTGCCTAAGTAGATTAAATTGAAAGACTTAGGGTCACCCAACCCTTGTAAAATCAAAATCGCCCAAGTGCATGGTTTTTAAAAGGTTTTAAAATACTTCTTCATTCAAAAATATATTTTGAGTTAAACTTGTTTCAAAACGAAGTCTCTAAGCGTACAGATTAACCCTTGCGCATCAGTGTAAGAAGGTATGCGACGTAAAGATCCCGCTTGCCTACAATCGCCTTCAAAAAGTCAGATTATTTTAAAACATACTTTGCTAGTTAAAGTAAACTAGCTGGCACGCCCATAAAGCGAAGTAGATTGCGAAAAGGTTCACTTCAGGCCTAAAAACCAAAAGTGGGAATTTTCCGTGTCTACACTTTTGAATTGAACTTACAACTTTGAAAACTTCCGAAAATCTTAAAAGCTGGGCTTTTGGAAAATCACAAGGGTTTTGGAATTATCTTTTGGGAAATTTTGGAAAATATTTTTATTTCGGGTGTTTACAGATGCCCCACTTTGGCATTAATCTAAATGTATTTGGATAATGTCAAAGAAGAAAACACCGTTTATTCTTTTCTTCTTGAACTTTTTCTCGAGAATATGGATCACCATAATTTTCTTAAAATCCTTTCCTTTATGCTAGGTAAGAGGGTATTCGAGCCAAAGGGGACTTGGCTTATGATGTATTCTAGTCCTAAGTATGATCACACACTAAATGACCTCGAATGCATGCATGGGCATGGGCATGAGTGGTATGAGTGGGTGAAATGAGTGATGTGTATGGAGTGTAACACTCTAGAGACTTAGGCATACAATGCATGAACTTGGGGGGAGGCTCATGAAGGTCGGCTGCCCCAAGTGTGATGATCTTATGTTGTTTGATGTTTTGAGCTTTTCAATATTCATTTTCAAAAGGGGAGTCCTTTTAGCTTCAATCACAAGGATTTCCAGCTTTTCGTATTTCCCCTTATTCGGATCTTAATACCTACTACTTAGTAAAGGTTTTATAATAAATCTTGGAAAACATTTCAAAATTCTATTTCTTACACAACAAAGTCTAATTCTCAAACAAAATGAGATTCAAATAAGTAGATCCTATTCCTACTCTAGGATTTTCCTAGATAAATCTTTTTCCATTGGGATAAGTTGTAGGGGGACGGGAAAGAATTACCACGGTCCCTTCTGAAGCGTCCCGTGGTTTAAGGCATAGAGATGGAATTTTAAGCTTTTGGCATTTTTCTTTTCTTTCATGGAGGGCCTCCCATTTTTTTTTGGAGGATTTTTCTTTTTATTTTCCCTCTTTTCTTTTTCAATCAAAGACATAACTTCCTTTTTCATTTTTCCTCTTTCTATTCGAAGGAAAACTTTCGGAGGAATTTTTGTATCCTCTTTTCTACTTTTTGCCAAATTTTCCCTTTTTTTTTTGGAAGAGAAGTGAAATGGGGAGAAACTTATCCCAATGGTTTACTCGATTTATCTAAGATCATCCTATTTCATAATAGCATTTATTACTTGAAAATATTTTGCTATATTGAACAAGGCTCTATTTTGTAAGCCAAAGATTTTTGAAATGTAACCAATTGATTTTGAAAACTCTACTTTTCATAAAGCATCAATCCCCTTATTTAGGGTCATAGGATCAACCTTGATCCTTCTTTTAAGAAGTTCAAAGGAGACCCATTTTAAAATCTTTTCGAAAGGACTTAGTATAGACCCTATACATAGTATTTTTTCAAATATTGAGCATTTATAGGGTCTACTAAATTTCTACCCTCAACATCGATTAACCAATATGCATTGTTGGTAGTGGTTCCACGTACAACATAAGGACCATCCCACTTGGGCCGCCACTTTCCAAGGGGGTGGGGGCCTCGGTGATGAATGGTTTTTAGCATAAGGTCTCCCACTTTGAAGTGTCAAGCCTTCATGTGTTTGTCATAATGTCGGGTCATCATTTGCCTATATGCATATGCATGATCCATAGCAAGGAACCTTTTTTCATCTAATAAGTCAAGTTCAATCATTCTAGCATGTTGTAGAGTCTCTAACGAAAGATTTAGTGCAAGTGATGTATAGAATGAATGCAACTTTGTATGAATGGGGAGTATGGCATTCATACCATAGACCAACTCAAATGGGGTGGCATTGGTAGGTGTTCGGATGGAAGTTTTATAAGCTCATAAGGCTTCATCGAGCTTCTCATGCCATGTCCTACTCTTTTCTATGGTTTTCTCAATGATGCTTATGAGGGTCTTGTTTGTGACTTCAACTTGGCCGTTGCCTTGAGGGTAATAGGGCGATGAGAAGTGTTGAGTCATGCCATAGGTATTACACAACTTTTCCATCTTTTTGTTTTTGAATAGAGTGCCATTATCGGATACTAGGTCTTTAGGAACTTCAAAACGTGCCAAAATATTTTTCTTAATGAATGCCACTACATGTTGGCCTTGGACATTGGCCAAGAATGTAGCTTCAACCCATTTAGAAAAATATTTGGTTGCTGCTAGGATGAACCTATGTCCATTGGATGTAATGGGGATATGGATCCTATGATGTCAAATGCCCACATGGCAAAGGAACAAGGGCTTATGATGGAATGCAAAGTGGACAATGGGATATGTATGACATGCCCATGCACTTGACATTGATGACATTTTCTAACATGATCATGGCAATCTTGTTTCAGGGTGTACCAAAAATAACCAGCCCTAAGTATCTTCATGGCCATCATATTGGCATTAACATGTCCTCCACACTCTCCATTGTGGAACTCATGCATTATGGTCCTAGCCTCCTCAAGGTCTACACATCTCAACAAGATGCTTGTCAAAACTCTTTTTATAAAGCACCCCTCCCAAAATTACATATTGAGTTGAAATTTTTCGAATAAAAGCTTGATCTCTAGGAGAAACAAATTTGGGAAATCCTCCATTTTCTAAAAAGTTTTTAATGTCATAAAACCTAGGCTTTTCACTTGAATTTTGGTCATTTTGGCAAATCTCCAAATCGAGGGTGGATGGAGTGGATGAGTGTCATATCTCTAAAGATCGGGTTCCCAAGGTGGGATCGACCCTTAGGGCTGATCCTAAGGATGAGAGGGCATCGGCTATGGTGTTGTCTTCTCGACCTACATGAGTGAGTGTACATGATTTGAAGGAATCGACAATTTTAGTGGCCAATTCATGGTATGGAATGAGTTTTTCATTTTTGACTTGCCAAATTTTCAAAACTTGGTTTACAACAAGTAAAGAATCTCCAAAGACTTCGATGCATGATGCCCTTATATTTTTCAAAACTTTTAGGCCTTGTATGAGTGACTCATATTCGGCCACATTATTGGAACATTCAAAATCTAGGCGAATGGCAATGGAGATCTCTCCCTTTTCAGGAGATATGAGGATGACTCCAACTCCTACCTCTTGTTGGTTTCTTGCCCCATCAAAGTATATCTTCCACACTTGACTTTCATTAAAACAACTTTCTAAGACATGGTTTTGAAATTAGTTTGAAAATATGCCCTCATCGGGCATTTCATCAAGTATGAGATATGTCTCTTCAAGGAGGAGTTCGGCCACCTGATCGGCTAGGGCTTGTTCCTTAATGGAGGTTTGACGGTGAAATTTCAAATCATACTCCATTAAGAGGAGTTGCCATTTACCAAGCCTACCCGCTATGATAGGATTTTCGAATAAGTGCTTGAATGGATCAAGCTTAGACACTATTCATATTTCATGATCTAAGAAGTAGTGCCTAAACTTTTGGCAAGCCCATACTAATGCCAAGCACGTTTTCTCCATGGCTTGATAATTTCTTTCATATGCTAATAGTATTTTCGAAATGTAGTAGATAACATACTCTTTATGGCCATCATCCTCATATTGAGCTAATAAAGCACCCAAT
Source organism: Brasenia schreberi (assembly GCA_036023115.1). Taxonomy (NCBI): domain Eukaryota; kingdom Viridiplantae; phylum Streptophyta; class Magnoliopsida; order Nymphaeales; family Cabombaceae; genus Brasenia; species Brasenia schreberi. The sequence continues at coordinate 12,950,339 of JAYKKT010000088.1, forward strand.
GCATTCGTATGTATGGAAATGTAAAGTAATAAAGGTTTTCCTTGCTTTGGAGGTTTTAAAATCGGAGGGTTTACCAAATAAATTTTCAATCTTTCGAAAGCTTTTTGACAATCATTGTCCCATTCAAATTTCACCCCTTTTCTCAAAAGCTTGTTGAAAGGTTCGCATCTTATTGCTAGGTTTAAAATGAACCTCCTAATTGCTTGGAGTCGACCTTGGAGGCTTCGGATTTGGGTCAAATTGGAGGGCGGAGGGATGGCTCAACACTTAGAGGAGTCGACTTCAATGCCCCTTTGGCTTACCATAAAGCCTAAAAGCTTACCCGATTCCACTCCAAAAACACATTTTTGAGGGTTTAGTTTCACTTTGTAAAGCCTAAGTCTTTCAAAAACCTTTTGCAAAGATTCAATGTGTGTGCATCCAGTTTTTTATTTCACCAAAAGATCATCCACATATACCTCCAAGAGCTCATAGATTTGATCATGGAAAATGGTAGTCATGGCTCTTTGTTAAGTGGCACCGGCATTTTTCAAACGAAATGGTATAACCGTGTAACAGTATGTGCCCCAAGGTGTAGTAAAAGCAGTTTTAGCCTGATCTTTTGGTGATTGTAACCCCAATAGCCATCCATGAAAGAAAACATTTCATGATTCGCAGTGCTATCCACTATCAAATCAATGTTTGGCAAAGGAAAATTATCTTTTGGAGTGGCTTTGTTCAAAATTTTAAAATCAATGCAAATCCGAATTTTCCCATTGGATTTTCGAACCACAACTATATTTGAAAGCCATTCAGAATACGCAATGGGTTTTATAAATCTGGCTTTTAAAAGATCCTCTAAACCCTCTTTTACTTAAGAGTGGACATCGGGATGGATTTTCCTAAGCTTTTGCTTTATGAGTTTAGCATTGGGTTGTAGGGGAAGACGATGTTCTACAATTTTTGGGTCTAGACCCGGCATGTCTTCGTAGGTCCATGCAAATACATCCATGTTGGATTTCAGAAATGCAATGAATGATGCTTTTTCATGCTCATGCAAACATGCACATATCTTAACATGCTTGGAATTAGACTCACTCCCTAGGTTAATCTCTATAAAATCCCCTCCTACGGAATTCGAAGGTTTTTCCAAGTCAAGGATTTTATGAAACTCAAGAAGCTCGGAGGCTTGATTCTCCTCATGGATGAGGGGATCTTCCACCTTGCTTTGATAATTCTCAAGAATTCTAGTTTCTGTGGAAATGTTAGGCAAATCATGGGGTTCATAAGCACACAATTTTGGTTTTGGGATATTTATAAATTTTGAAGAACTTGGGCTTTTTACAAAGACAATATTTTTGGGTTTTTCAGATTTTTCAATTTTTTTGGCTTTTTCGAAATGGACATTAGGAGATGAGATATACAAGACCTTGTTTTTGGTATTTTCAGATTTTTCAATTTTTTTGGTTTTTTGCAAATGAAGGGAAGGAATATAAACCACTGTCTTTTTGGGATTTTCGAAATTTTGATTTTTTTGGCTTTTTGTAAACAAATGGTAGGAGAAGGTTAGGGTGACTCCGACTTGGAAGGCCACGTGTAACGAAAGGATGTTTAGACCTCCTCCTCCATCGACAAAGCACTTGTCTAGAGTGTGGTGATTCAATACCACCTCTATATGCAAGGTTTGGTTATGGGTTCTATACGATCTTTCCAATTCCTCCTCCGAAAAAATGATGGGGGCCTTAGCACAAATAGGTGAGACTAGGAAGGGTAGGGACTCAGGGGTTATGGTCGAGTTAACCTTGGCTCTTTCTAAGATTTTTTTTAAGACTTGTTTATGCCTAGGAGAAGTTTGAATCAGTTCTAGGATAGACATGTTTATGAGGATCTTTGAAAGATGTGTTTCAAAATCATAGGGGGTTAACACGTTTTTTCCCTTGCCCATGATATAAATAGAGGTGAGGGGGTCCATGTAAAGGGTTGATGCAAATGCTTGGGAGGAGAGAGAGGGAGTGATAGATCTAGCCATGTGGGCTCATTGGGTAAGGTGGGTTCAAGCCATGTGGGCTAAGTGGGTCTGGACCAAGTGGCTGCAACCAAGATTGGACATGGGCTGGACCGACTCCAAGAGGTAAGCCTAACCTAACCTAGCCATTCTCTCTATACCCCTCTAAACCTAACCCCCAACCTAGCCTAGGTTCGAACCTACCTAACCCCAACTGAACCTATCCCTAACTGAACCTATCCCTAACTGAACCAACCTAACCCTAACTGAACCCTAACTAGACCTAACCTAACCCCAACTGCCTCAAAAATATCCCCCAAACCGTGAACCGAATCCCCGGCCGCGCCAACCGCTACCCGCTTCCCCCCGCGCGCCCTGTGTCCTGTCCGCGCGCCCTGCGCGTCACCTGAACCCCTAGCGCGTCGTCCCGCGCCACTCTGCGGCACCCCCTCCTAGCGCCAGACGCCCGGCATGCCTAGCGCCGCTGTAGCCTTCCTGCGCGCAACGACTGCTGCGCCAGGCACTCGACCAGCTCCCTGCCGACCTGACCTACACCCTGGCCGTGACCTGCACCCTAGGACAGACCCTACACAGCCCCCGTCTTGGCCGAACCTTAGTTCCCCTAAGACCCTAACCGTGCCCCATAGAACCTCCCTCAAAGCCACTTAGGATAACCCCTCTTGGCTGCCCAAGGTGAACCGCGAGCCCAAGTGCAAACAAGTTGAACATGGACCAACTATTTGTAAGTGTCTAAACTTGGTCTATTACATTAACTTGCTTTATATTCAATTAAATTTTGATACGGGGTTGTAGTAAAGGAGCTTTGTCTCCCCCTGATTGTAATAGCGTGATTTGACACACCCACACACACGTGCACTTGAGCCTTTCCGCTCTTAGTTGCACACTTTTTGGTATACACACGGGCCTTGACAACCCCTAAGATATAGTTCTATTTATATATATTCAGTTGTGTGGGTTTATATTCAAGTTGTGTAGGTTGTCTTTCAATTCCACACTCACACACATTGAGCTTTCGCTCTTACTCCCAAGACCCTAGTAAGGGCCGTATTGCAATTTCCCTTGGGTGTTTTCATTCAAGTTGTGTGCGTTGTCTTTTAATTCCACACTCACACACATTGAGCTTTCGCTCTTATTCCCAAGACCTTAGTCAAGGCCATATTGCAATTATATTTGGGTTTACATTACAAGTCGTGTGAGTTGTCTTTACATACACACAACACCCACGCACACGTTGGCGACCTTCGGGCCCATATATATTATAAGTATTTCCCTTCGGCTATGTCTTTAAGATTTGGGTTTTAAGGTTCAGCTGTGTGCGTAGTCTTTCCATATATACACGACACACACTTGCACAATTGAGCCTTTTCGCTCTTAAGATATAGCCATATTTCCCTTTTGCAATTTACATTACGCAATTTCCCTTAAGCATTGTCTTTCAATTTCAGGTTTTCCCTTGGAGTTGTGTGAGTTGCATTGCATACTCGCCATACTCGAGCTAGAGTGCATACCTGCATCAAAGAAAATCCTGAATCAATCGTGCAAACACGCCAAGACTTAGGCTATTTCGATGCATGCACATCGTGCCTAAGTAGATTAAAATTGAAAGACTTAGGGTCGTCCAACCCTTGTAAAATCAAAATCGCCCAAGTGCATGGTTTTCAAAAGGTTTTAAAAAGTTCTTCATTCAAAATATATTTTGAGTTAAACTTGTTTCAAAACGAAGTCTCTAAGCGTACAGATTGACCCTTGCGCATCGGTGTAAGAAGGTATGCGACGTAAAGATCCCGCTTGCCTACAATCGCCTTCAAAAAGTCAGATTATTTCAAAACATATCTTGCTAGTTAAAGTAAACTAGTTGGCATGCCCATAAAGCGAAGTAGATTGCGAAAAGGTTCACTTCAGGCCTAAGAACCCGTAAGTGAAAATTTTCGGTGTCTACAACGTTCCTATGTCTTTGGGTTTTAGCCAATTTAGGCGTGTAGTTGTGTGCATTAAGTGCTCGATTTTGGCAAGTTCTACACGATTTTGCTCAAGATGGTTTGATGCAAGTATGCTCCCTATCTCGAGTGTGGTGTATATGGAATGCAACTCACACAACTTGAAAGGAAAACCCGAAATTTAAAGACATAGCAGACGGGAAATTGCAGAAGGGAAAATATGGCTATATCTTAGGTGCGGAAAGAAAATATATAGCTATATCTTAAGAGCGGAAAGGCTCAATGTGAGTGAGTGCTTTGAGTGTATGAATTGAAAGGCAACTCACGCAACTTGAATTTAAAACCCAACTGAAAGGGAAATTTTATATATATATATATATATATACGTAAGAGCGGAAAGGCTCAATGTGAGTGAGTGCTTGGAGTGTGTAAAATGAAAGACAACTCACGCAACTTTAATGTAAACCCACACAACTGAATTTATATAAATAGAGCTATATCTTAGGGGCTGTCAAGGCCCGTTTGTGTGCAAAAGTGTGTAGCTAAGAGCGGAAAGGCTCCAGTGCACGTGTGTGTTCGTGTATCAAGCACATATATTACATCCGGGGGAAGACCAGATTCAAACACTTAAAAGTGGTCCATTTGGGATTCTCTTGTTACTTGGATCCGACCTTGGGTGCAACTGCTGGATGGGCCTCTTGCTGCATCTTGTTTGGCTGGGTTTTGGTATTGATCCTAGTTTAAATCTAGGTTAGGTTGATAGGTGGGGGTGTTAGGGATGTGGTAGGACACGGCCTGCACTAGCAGGCTATGGATGTTTCTAAGGTGGCGAGGTAGGGTGCTGCTAGGCAGCACCTTGTCCAGGCTTTGGAAAATGTAAGGCCCGGCCTGCACTATCAGGCCGTGTGGGATCTAGGGGAACTCGTGGGGTAAAGCAAAGGTTCTAGGCGAGTTTTAAGGAAAAAGAAAAAGGTCTAAGGCAATACTCGGCCAAATGGTGGCCAAGTTGGGTGGGATTTCGTGGATGATTTTGGATAGGTTTTAAAGCTAAGCTCTAAGGGAATGCTCGGCCAAATGGTGGCTGAGTTGGGTGGGATTTAGTGGATGCCTTAGGTTTGGTTCAAGCCAATGCTCGGCCAGCTAGTGGCCGAGCTAGGTGAGTGTGGGTGGCTAAGGGAACCGAGTGCATTAGGCACTCGGTTTGGTTAGGCTTTTTTTAGGCTGGATGGTAAGGATCTAAGGGAAGGTTTAAGGCCAAGGCTTAGGGTGATTAGTGGGATAGATCTAGGGAAAGCTCGGCCAGATAGTGGCCGAGCTTGGGTGGTTTTGTGTGGGAACACTCTTGGGTAGATTAGGATGGGTTTAAGCAAGGCTCGGCCAGCACTTTGGCCGAGCTTGGGTGGGTTCTAGGGGCTATGTTTTGGGTAGTTTAGAGGATTAGGGAAAGGAGGGCTTAGGATAGTGTTTAGAGACTAACCTTAGTGGGGAACCAACCTAGGTCCAATGTCTTCTACGCAACCAATCTCTTGCAAGCATGAAGTCCATCCAAGCTGTTGGATCTCCCTTTGGTGCAGCTTCTCATGCGTGAAAAGCCTTGGCCCACAATGCTTCACGCCCACAATAAAAAATCCAAGTCAAGCCACCATTCTTGACTTGCTTTTTTTCTCTCTCTCTCTCTCTCTCTCCACCCACCAAAATTTCACGTGAAAAAAAAGATCACCCCCCCCTCATGTCCTTTTATAGGTGTAGACGCAGAAAATTCCCGCTCCTGGTTCTTAGGCCTGAAGCGAACCTTTTCGTGTGCCTAAGTCCTATTTAAACAAACAGGGCGTGCCAGCTAGCTTACTTAAGCTAGCGAAGATATATTTTAAACCTGACTCCTAATGTGGTGACTGTGAGCAAGCAAGCTCTTGTCGTCGCAGACCTTCTTGCACCGATGCGCAAGGGTCAGTCTGTATGCTTTTAAAATCGAGTTGAGTGTAAGAACCTACGAAAGCGGTTTGAGGTGTTTGATTCGGGTGATTTTGTATGACTTTTCAGATTTTATTTCACAAGGATTTGCACGTGCCTAAGTCTTTCTTTTTATCCCTTTTTGGGCCAACTAGGTGTGTGTTATGAACACTCCACTAAAATGTGGCGACTCTGAGCGGGAGTATGGGGTTTGCTTTGATGCAATATGCGTCCTAACTCGTAGTATGACATATATGCAATGCAAACTCACGCAACTCCAAAGGGAAAACCCGAATTTAAAAGACAATGCCGAAGGGAAATGACTTGTAATGGAAATTGCCGAAGGGAAATGACCTGTAAACGTAAATTGCCGAAGGGAAATTGCAAAAGGGAAATATGGCTATATCTTAAGAGCGGAAAGGCTCAATAGTGCAAGTGTGTGCCGTGTATATATGTAAAGACTACGCACACTGCTGAACCTTAAAACCCAAATCTTAAAGACATAGCTGAAAGGGAAATACATATATAATATATATGGGCCCATACTTGGGTCTTGCAAATACGAGCGAAGGCTCAATGTGGGTGCGTGTGAAAATGTAAAGACAACACACACGACTTCAAATGAAACCCAAGTATAAATTGCAATATGGCCTTAACTAAGGTCTTGGGAGTAAGAGCGAAAGCTCAATGTGTGTGAGTGCTAGAATTGAAGTACTACGCACACAACATGAAATTAAACCCAAATATAAATTGCAATATGGCCTTAACTAAGGTCTTGGGAGTAAGAGCGAAAGCTCAATGTGTGTGAGTGCTAGAATTGAAGTACTACGCACACAACATGAAATTAAACCCAAATATAAATTGAAATATGGCCTTAACTAAGGTCTTGGGAGTAAGAGCGAAAGTTCAATGTGTGTGAGTGTATAATTGAAATACTACACACACGACATGAAATTAAACCCAAGGATAGTATAACATGGCCCTTACTTGGGTCTTGCAAATAAGAGCGAAAGCTCAATGTGTGTGAGCGCGAGAATTTAAAGACAACACACAGAACTCAAAGCAAAACCCTACGCTACTTAAAGTATATAAATAAAATTATATCTTAAGGGTTGATTAGGCCCGTGTGTGTTCAAAATCGTGCACAACTAAGAGCGAGGTAGGCTCAAGTGCACGTGTGTGTGGGTGTGTCAAGCCACGTTATTACAAGCGGGGGGAGATAATGCTCCGTTATTACAACCCCGTATCAAATTTAAATTAACTTAAGCAAGTCTACAAATGAGGAACGAGTTAGGCACTTACTTATAGTTTGTCCGGAGGTGACTTGCTTGAGCTTGGGCTTGGCTTCGCCTTGGGCTGCAAGAGGGAGCTCCTCGGAATGGCACGGCAAGGATGTGTGGCCGGGTGACAAAGGGGCGCGGATGTGGGGCCTTGGAGCTTACCGGCTGCTAGGGGGGTGCTGCCGTGATGCTTTGGGCTGAAGTGGTTAAGGAAGGTCACTAAGGGGTAGGGTTGGTGCTAGGTGTAGACGCGGTGAAAATCCCTGCCTCTTCGCCTTTTCGGGGCTTGGAGCAGATCCTCTCATGCGTCTAAGGCCTATTTATATAAATAGGGCGTGCCAGCTAGCTTACCTAAGCTAGCGAAGATATATTCAAACTGACTTCTAATCGTGGCGACTGTGAGCAAGTGAGCTCTTGTCGTCGCAGACCTTCTTGCACCGATGCTCAAGGGTCAGTCTGTACGCATTGAAAAATTGAGTTTTTGGGATAGAAAGCCTACGAAGCGGTTCGAGGTGTCTAATTCGGGTCTTTTAGATGCGATTGCAGATTTTAGATCACGTGGATTTACACGTGCCTAAGTCTTTCCTTTTATCCCTTTATGGGCCACCTAGTTTGTGTGTTATGAACACTCCACTACATGGGCGAATTTTGAGCGGGAATACGGGGCTTGCTTTGATGCAATATGCGTCCTACCTCGTGGTATGGCGTAGATGCAATGCAAACTCATGCTACTCCAAAGGGAAAACCCGAAATGTAAAGACAATGCCGAAGGGAAATAACCGAAGGGAAATGACTTGTAATGTAGGCGTGCCAGCTAGCTTACCTAAGCTAGCGAAGATATATTTAACACTGACTTCTAATCGTGGCGACTGTGAGCAAGTGAGCTCTTGTCGTCGCAGACCTTCTTGCACCGATGCGCAAGGGTCAGTCTGTACGCTTTGCAAAAATCGAGTTTTGGGAGAGAAAGTCTACGCAGCGGTTCGAGGTGTCTAATTCGGGTCTTTTAGATGCGATTGCATGTTTTAGATCACGTGGATTTGCACATGCCTAAGTCTTTCCTTTTATCCCTTTTCGGGCCACCTAGTTTGCGTGTTATGAACACTCCACTACATGGGCGAATTCGAGCGGGGCTTGCTTTGATGCAATATGCGTCCTACCTCGTGGTATGGCGTAGATGCAATGCAAACTCACGCTACTCCAAAGGGAAAACCCGAATGTAAAGACAATACTGAAGGGAAATAACAGAAGGAAAATGACTTGTAAAGTGTAGACATGATTTTATTTCAAATCGTTTGGGATTCGAAATCAAACCCTCGAACTACATCGGGTTGCGCGAGCGTGCCAGTTAGTTTACCAAAACTAACAAATTATGTTTTTCTGACTTCTTAGAACGATTGTGGACAAGTGAGATCTTTTCGACTTAGGCCTTCTTGAACCGGCGCTCAAGGGTCAGCCTAGACGCTTGAAATTTGTTTGAATCCGTTAATTCGAAAAAGAAAAAACCAGATTTTCCAAAGTTCAGATTTGTGTTTAAGTTCTTGATTTCTGAAAAATTTCAGATTCTTAGATTTGCAGAACCTGTTCAGTTTCAGAGGCCTGTTCTCTGAATTTTTAAAAATATTTCTGATTCTCCAAAAATTCTAAAACTTTTACAGAATAGAGACACGTATGTGTAGAATCATAATATATTTTTATTTTATAATTTAGTTCTTTATTTTCTGAGAATTAAATACAGAATCAGAAACTGTTATAACATTCAGAACAGCCCTGTTTCTGTATATAGAGTATGTATATGGGCCCTTACTTGGGTCTTGCAAATAAGAGCGAAGGCTCAATGTGGGTGCGTGCTTGAATTGAAAGACTTACACACACGACATGAAATTAAACCCAAATATAACTTGCAGTATGGTCTTGACTAAGGTCTTAGGAATAAGAGCGAAAGCTCAATGTGTGTGAGTGCTTGAATTGAAGTACTACGCACACAACATGAAATTAAACCCAAATAGTATAACACGGCCCATACTTGGGTCTTTCAAATAAGAGCGAAGGCTCAATGTGTGTGAGTGCTTGAATTGAAAGACTTACACACACGACAAGAAATGAAAACACAAATAGTATAGGTCGGCCCTTACTTGGGTCTTTCAAATAAGAGCAAAGGCTCAATGTGTGTGAGTGCTTGAATTGAAAGACTTACACACACGACATGAAATGAGAACCCAAATAGTATAGGTCGGCCCTTACTTGGGTCTTTCAAATAAGAGTGAAGGCTCAATGTGTGTGAGTGCTTGAATTGAAAGACAACACACCCAACTTAAGCAAAACCCTACAAAAATTAAAGTATATGTATATGTTTATGTATTAGGGGCTGATTAGGCCCGTGTGTGTTCAAAATCGTGCACAACTAAGAGAGTGCACGTGTGTGGGTGTGCCAAGCCACGTTATTACAAGCGGGGGGAGACTATGCTCCGTTATTACAACCCCGTATCGAATTGAATCTTAAGCAAGTATACAACTAAGGACCGAGTTAGGCACTTACTAATAGCTGGTCCGAAGAAGCCTTGCTTGAGCGTGGGCTTGGCCTTCGCCTTGGGCTGCAAGAGGGAGCTTCGCGGAGTTTGAACGGCAAAGGGGTGTTGGCCGGGTGCCTTGGGCGCGCGGGAAGGGCGCCTTGACGTGTGGGATTAAAGGGGCTAGGTAAGGTCACTAGGGAGAGTGTAGTGTTGGGGGAGTATGGCACTAAGGAGAAGCTTAAGGGAAGGTCTAATGGAGCACCTAAGGTTGGCGGGTTGCTGGCCGACTGAAGAGGTGACAGTCGGTTGGAGTGGCCGACTAGGGCAGTTTGGTGGTGGCGGGCTGCTAGGGTGGCTAGGAGTGGTGTAAGGGAAGGGAACTAGCTAGGAGATGGGGTCAGGTGGTAGTGGGTGTAGTGGGTGTAGTGGGGTGATATGGGCAGGTCTTAGGGAGTCGAATAGGGTGGCCGAATGGAGCTAAGGTGTCTAGGTGGTGGCGGGTAGTTAGGGTGGTCTTAGGTTGATATGGTAGTGGGTTAGGTGGCTGAGAGTGGAGAGGGAGTGGAGAAGGAGTAAGGTGGAGGATAGGGTACTAACCGTGATTGATGAGGGGCGGTGGATGGAAGAAAGGAGCCGGGTGGTTGGGATGCGCAGGATGGGATTCGGCCGGTGTGATGGTGGTGGTGGTGCTCGGCTGGAGTGGTGGTGTTGGTGGTGCTCGGCTGGGAGGTAGTGGCGCAGGTGGGGAGTCGGCTGAGCTGGAAAGTGGAGGACTCGGCTGGTGGAAGGTGGGGCTTCAAGATGGGAAAACCCGCCCCAAAAGGGGGGGGGGTTTATATAGGGCTGGGCTAGGTTGGTTAGGGCTGGTTTTGGGATAGTGGTTAGGTGGTTTTGGTAGGGTGGTGTGGTGATAAGGTGGGCTGGAAAGGGTAGGGCCAGATATTTTAAATACAAGTGGTTTGGGTAGGTTGTGTGCTAGGGGTGGTTTAGAGGTTTTGGGTTTAGCTAGGTGGGTTGGTTCTAGGGTGAGGTTTAGTGAGGTAGGTTAGGTGATTAGGCTAGGATTAGGCTAGGTTTAGGGAAATTAACCTAAGTTTAGGGAAGGATTAGGGAAGTGGGTTAGGTGATTAGGTTGGGATTAGGCCGGGATTAGGGAAGTGGGTTAGGTGATTAGGCTCAGATTAGGACCGGATTAGGGTAGAAGGCTAGGATTAGGTGTTTTTGGTTAGGTTTAGGTGAAGGAGCTCCCTTTGCATGGCCCATAGACCTTAACCACATCATGTTGGTGTAGCCCTAGGTTAGGTTTTGGCTAATTACAAGCTTAAACCCACTTAATTAGGCTAACCCACATGATTAACCCCAAACTTGACACACAAGTCAAGCTTAATTACAACACACATTTGATCTTATCCACCCCCACTCTCTCTCATGCCCATAATCCCATGTGAAATTCAAGTGGGCCCCACCTCCATTTATGAGAAGGTGATGTGGGCCATGGATATGGATATTGGATTGGATTTTTGAATCCAAATCCAAATTTAAGTCCATACATGGGTTTGGATTGGGATCTGGATATATATGGTCCAGATCCGATCCAAACTAAATTTTGACTCCTTCGGGATGTGTTCGAAACGAACGGTTTGTGCGGGGTCTGATAGTATCAGCACTCCGTCTGTGTTGGGTCTTCGCCAACATGATCGTCTGCCTCTATTTTCGCCTTCCAGAGATGACTTCAAAGGATGTTTTGATGATAACAGTGTCTTGGACGTTCGAGATCCTGGGGGTGTGGATTTGATAGGAGAGTTGCTGTGCCGGGCTTGACATGTGCTCCGGTTCCAAGCTCTCCTTTGCTTTTCTGGTCCTGTCTAGATCAGGCCAAGCTTGCTTTGTGGGGTTTCAAAAACGTGTTTTAAAAGGTTTTCAAAAGCCATATCATGTATTTTTGAAATATAAAGTTTAAAACATATATACAGGGGTTGTCTGGAAGGCTCCTAGGTTTCCAGACTCAAAATGGCCCTTTGGGGCTGCTTTTACAAAACCAGATGGATTTGAGAAATTCGTGGGATTTTGGGGTGTTTACAAATGCCCCTCTTTGGCCTTGTCCAAATCGATTTGGATAAGGGCAAAGATGACAAACACCCCTTTCAATGTCTCCCTAGATCTAGCCACGAAGAATATGGGATCGTCCCAATTTTTAGCAAAATCTCAATTTAAAAACTCTGGTAGGAGGAGGTATCACGCCAAAGGGTTAATACAAACGGTTTCTGGTCCTAAATTGGATCATGTTTATGCAAGTATCATGCATGGAATGCAGATGTGTGACATGGTGTGGTGCCAAGAGTGGCGACCTCCCAGAGACCAGATGTGGTCAAACTCTAGAGACTTACAAGGCCTGTTGCTCCAAGTGAGCGAATCCTATGCTGTTCGATGTTCGATTTTCAAAACTTATTTACAAAATTTATTTACAAAAGGGACAACTGTCTTGAGTCTCAATCCTAAGGATCTCGAGCTCTTCATGCTTGCCCTTGTTTGAGTCTTAACACTCGCTTATCTAGCGGAGGTTTTATAAGAAAACAAGTTGTATCAAATTCCTACGCCTTACTCGAAACGTCGAATTCTCAAACAAGATGAAATTCAAGTAAGTAAATCCTATTTTTACTTTAGGATTCCTCGAAATGAACCATGCTTTAGCTTGGGATAAGTCAGGGATGGGAAAGAGATACCACGGTCCCTTCTGAAGTGTCCCGTGATTTAAGGCATAGAAGGTGAAAAACTGCTCTTTTTGAGCTTTTTGGCCTCTTTTTCTTTTTTTTCATAGAGGGTCTCTCTTTGGGAGTATTTTTTCTTTCATCCCTCTTTTTCACAAGAAAATCGATTTTTCTTTTGAATTCTGGTTTCTTTCTTTTGGAAAGAGACTTTGAATGGGAAATTCCCTTTGTTTGGGCTTTTGTTTTCCTTTTGGAAGGAGAAGAGAAGATGGGAGGACTTATCCCAAGCCTACACTCGATCTATTCCAGATCAGCCTATTTAGAAATAGCACGTACTACTTGCAAGTATCTTGCTATATTGAACTAGGCCTTTTTTTGTAAGAAGAAGGATTTTGAAATGTAACCACGATTTTGAAGACTCCGTTCTTTCACAAGTGCGAATTCTCTCACTCAAGGTCACACGACTTTGCCTTTGCACCTTATTTTCATGTCTCAGGGCAGCTATCCCTAAAATTTTCGAAAAATTGGAATTTAATCCAAATCCTACACATGATACTTCTTTAAGTATTGAATATTGATAGGATCTGCTAAATTCCTACCTTCTACATCGATCAACCAATACGAATTATTCGTAGCAGTTGCTCGTACAACATAGGGTCCATCCCAGTTGGGGCGCCACTTTCGCAGGGGGTGTGGGCCACGATGATGGATGGTTTTTAAGACCAGATCCCCCACTTCAAAGTGGTAAGGTCTCATGTGTTTGCTATAATGTCGGGCTATCCTTTGCCGGTATGCACGAGCATGATCCATGGCAAGGAGTCGCCTCTCATCTAGCAAATCTAGTTCGGCCATCCTAGCATGCTGAAGCATCTCTAGGGGGAGGTCGAGTGCAATGGATGCATGGAATGAATGTAGTTGGGTATGAATGGGAAGAATGGCATTTGTGCCATAGACCAATTCGAATGGTGTGGCATTCGTGGGAGTCCGGATGGAAGTCCTATAAGCCCATAAGGCTTCATCCAGCTTCTCGTGCCACGTCCTACCCTTGTCTAAAGTTTTCTCAATTATGCTAATGAGAGTCTTGTTTGTGGCTTCGGCTTGGCCGTTGCCTTGAGGGTAGTAGGGCGAAGAGAAGTGGTGAGTTATGCCATACATGTTGCACAACTTAACCATCCGCTCGTTCTTGAATGGGGTGCCATTATCGAACACAAGGTCTCGTGGAACCCCGAATCGAGCCAAGATATTCCTCCGGATGAAAGCCACCACATGTTGCCCCATCACATTGGTTAGGGAAATGGCTTCCACCCACTTGGAGAAATACTCCGTGGCTGCTAAAATAAATCGATGCCCATTCGAGGCCTTTGGAAATATGGGGCCTACTATGTCAAACGCGTACATGGTAAATGGCCAGGGGCTGACCACGGAATGCAATGCAGATGATGGGATATGAATGGCGTGCCCATGCACTTGACATGGATGACACTTCCTAACATGATCGTGGCAATCCTTCTTCAGGGTGGACCAAAAATAGCCCCCTCTAAGTATTTTCATTGCCATCATGTTGGCATTAACATGACCTCCACATTCTCCATCGTGGAACTCGTGCATCACTATCCTAGCCTCCTCTAGGTCGATACACCTAAGTAGAATGCTGGTAAAACTCCTTTTGTATAAAACCCCACCCAGAATGGTGTATCAAGTCGAAATCTTACGAATGAATGCCTTATCTTTGGATGTGGCATCCTCGGCGAATCCCCCATTTTCCAAAAACTGTTTGATGTCATAAAACTAGGGTTTTTCAATAGACTCTGTGTTATTTTGGCAAATATCCAAGTCGTGTGTGGATGGGCGGGGCACATGCCATATTTCCAAAGATCTTGTCCCTGAAATGGGATCGACCTTCAGGGCTGAACCCAAGGAGGAGAGGGCATCGACGATGCCATTGTCCTCTCTTCCTACGTGTGTGAGTTTACACGATTGGAAGGACTGGACCAATCGAGTGGCCAACTCGTGATATGGAAGTAGTTTCTCATTACGCACTTACCAAAATTTTAAAACCTGGTTTATAACAAGGAGCGAATCTCCAAAGACCTCGATGCATGATGCCCCTAGAGTTTTCGAAATCCTTAAGCCTAGTATGAGTGCTTCATACTCAGCTATGTTGTTGGAACATTCGAAATCTAAGCGGACGGCTATGGGAATCTCACCCTTTTCAGGGGAGATTAGGATGACCCCAGCGCCAACCCCTCGTTGGTTTCGTGCCCCATCGAAGTGCATCTTCCACACTTGGTTTTTGAAAGAATTTGCCAAAATGTGGTTTTGAAAATGGTTTTGTAATATGCCTTCATCAGGCATTTCAACAAGAGTGGGATATGCGTCCTCTAAGGGGAACTCAACCACGTAATCTGCTAGGGCTTGCCCCTTAATGGAGATCTGGTGATGGTATTTCAGAACATACTCCATTAGAAGGAGTTGCCATTTGCCCAATCTACCCATGAGAATGGGTTTTTCGAACAAGTGCTTGATTGGATCAAGCTTGGACACTATCCAGATCTCATGATCTAGGAATTAATGTCTGAATTTCTAGCAGGCCCAGACTAGGGCCAAGCACGTCTTCTCCATGGCTTGATAATTTCGTTCATAAGCCAAGAGAGTTTTCGAAATGTAGTAGATGGCATACTCCTTATGGGTGTCATCCTCGTATTGAGCCAACAGGGCTCCTAAAGCATTCGTATGCACGGAGATGTATAGTAAAAGCGATTTTCCTTGCTTTGGAGGGTTCAAAACGGGGGGGATTAACCAAGTATGCCTTCAGTCTCTTGAAGGACTTCTGGCATTCGTCATCCCATAAGAATTTCGTGCCCTTCCTCAACAGTTTGTTGAAGGGTTCACATCTAGTTGCTAGATTCGATATGAATTGGCGAACGGATTGTAAACGTCCTTGGAGGCTACGGATTTGGGTGAGATCGGAGGGTGGAGTCATGTCTATGATGGCTCGACACTTAGAGGGGTCGACTTCTATACCCCTTTGGCTCACCATAAAGCCCAGAAGCTTCCCTGATTCTACCCTGAATACACATTTTTGAGGGTTTAGCTTTACTTTGTAAAGCCTAAGCCTTTCGAAAATCTTTTGTAAACATTCGATATGGGTGCATCGGGTTTTGGATTTCACCAAGAGATCATCTACATACACTTCTACGAGCTCATGAATCTGATCATGGAAGATCGTGGTCATGGCTCGTTGGTATGTTGCGCCGGCATTTTTCAAACCAAAGGGCATGACTGTATAGCAGTACGTGCCCCATGGGGTGGTGAAGGCGGTCTTACCCTGATCTCATGGACTTAGTTTGATTTGATTATAGCCTGAATAGCCATCCATAAATGAAAACATTTCATGATTTGCAGTACTATCGACTATCAAATCTATGTTTGGTAAAGGATAATTATCCTTTGGAGTGGCTTTATTCAGGTTTCTGAAATTGATGCATATTCGAATTTTCCCATTGGTTTTTCGAACTACAACGATGTTTGACAATCAATCAGAATACGCAATGGGTTTTATAAATCTGGCTTTTAGCAGATCTTCTAAACCCTCTTTGACTTGCGTGTGTACATTCGGGTGTATTTTCCTGAGCTTCTGCTTTATGGGTTTTACACCTGTATCTAAGGGAAGACGATGCTCGACAATGCTGGGGTCTATGCCCGACATGTCTTCATACGTCCATGCAAACACATCTAAATAGGTTTGTAGAAATGCAATGAATGCTAACCTTTCAGTTTCATGCAAGCATGCACCTATTTTGATGGTTTTGGGATTGAAATCATCCCCTAGGTTCACCTCTATGAAATCTCCTCCTACTAATTGGGAAGGTCTTTCAAAATCGAGAATTTTGTGAAATTTTGGAAGCTTAGAAGTGGGATCTTCCTCTAGGGGATCCACTTCTGGGTTTTGATCATTCTCGTGGGCTTTAGACCCGAGGGAATTTGATGCGTGGTTTTCAAAAAGACCTGGTTTTGTACTTGGATTTTCAAGTGATTTCGAAATTTTTGGTCTGGCTATGTAGACAACGTTTCCTTCAAAATTCTTTTCTTTTGCCAAAGTCCTACCAGGAGCAGCTATATACAAAATCTTTTTGGTATTTTCCAAATTTTCGATTTTTTTGGGTTTTTGTAAAACAAGAACCTTGGGAACTATACAAAGCACTCTATTTTCGAGTTTTTGTTTTTCCATTGTTTTTGGTTTTTCTTGTTTTTCGATTTTTTTGATTTTAAGCTTTTCAAATGTTTTTGTATTTTTAGAAAAAGGGATCTTCCGTCATACCTACAAAGGGAAAACACTACGGGTTAGACTCGGAATAGGAGATCTAAATCGTAGGTCTCTTCTAAGACAGGTTCCGGGGCACCCTTGACCCAGGTGGTCACAGGGGGTGACTTCGGCGGTATTCGGGGAGTATAGCCGATCCCATATCTGCTTGGATTGGCCCTAGGAAGAATGGGCTCTAGGAGACCCTGATTCTGTGCCCCTAGACTCTTGTAGGGCGTGTAGCCCATGTTCAACAACATGTTCCATGACTTTTTGTTTTTTGAAAAGGTTTGATACAAGTCGTGGTCCTGGAAAATGCTGTAGTCCATATTGTGCTCATATGGCCTCTTGTCCAGGGGCTTTGGAAATAGGAAACGCTTGGGTCGTCCTAGAAGGGTTAAGATCGGGAGGGGGCCTGCTTTGGGTGGCCCCTTTACATATACAACCTTCCTAGGGCTGTTTAACACGAGCCGAGGTGGCTCAATCACAATTTGCCCCAGGTTAGCCTCATGGGCCTCGGAGCTTGATAAACAAGGGGAGTTTATGATCCCCTGAAGCTGTGGGTGACTCTGACCTAGGATCACTACGACCTGGTCCCTAAAAGGGATCTTGACACACCTGTGGAAGGTGGATGGCACAGTGCACAAATTGTGTATCCAGGGCCTTCCCAACAACAGGTTATAATGGGGGTGGGTGTCCAAGACATGGAACACCCCCGTGTGTTCGATCCCTCCCGTTTCGATTGGGAGTTCGATGGATCCTAAAGGTCTAGACGCATTCCCATCGTATCCAGTGATAACGATGAGGCTTGGGTTCATTGAAGTCAAGGTGACTCTGATTTTACATGCCACGTGAAGTGGAAGGATGTTGAGCCCTCCTCCACCATCGACTAGGCACCTGTCCAGAGAGTGGTTGTTTAGAACCACCTCGATATGCAGGGCCTGGTTATGGGATTCGTAGGGCCTATCTACATCATCTTCCAAGAAAGTGATGGGCGATTTTGCTCCTAATAAAGCCACTTGGGCAGACAAGGATTCCGGACTTATGTTCGAATCAACCTTGGCCCTTTCTAGAATTTTCTCTAATACAAGTGTATGCTTAGGCGAGGTTTGTATAAGCTCTAAGATAGACATATGAATAGGAATCTTTGAAAGGTGGTTTTCGAAGTCATAAGGATTTAGGATGACTTTGTCCTTATCTGCTTTTGGCAGAACACTAGGGATACATGCTTTTGAGGGGCCAGGCACACTGACCACCTTTTGAGCACCTTGAACGTGCGGGGGTTGATAGATCCTCCCGGATCTAGTGACTTCCCCCACGACCAGCCTAGGGTTTGCGTTAAACTTGGCTCTAAGGATGAGCTGAGGAGAACCTTGGATTTTTAAAACTGGTTTTGCTAGGGATTCAACTTTTGGTGGTCCCCGAATGACGACTTGGGCGGGCTTCTTGTATAATACAAGAGTGGGCACACAAGTGGGTCGACCAGGCTCTGGTTTTTGTGCTAGTTCCTTAGAAATGGTGAGGGTACATACCTCCTTTCCTTTCCCACTGCCACTAGCATGTTTGGGAAAGGGTTCTTTGAAGATAGCTTGAGGTGGCTCAGGTTACGCAGTGACCTGGAGCCGGCCTTCTGCTATCAAGTTCTCAATTTTATTTAAGAGGGAGAAGCAGCATTTAGTATCATGGCCTTTGAGCCGATGATACTTACAAAATCGGTTTAAATACCCCCCATTGGAAGTGACTCCTTCGGGGATTTCAGGGAATTCTATCATGCCCTGTGCAAGTAGGAGGTCTAGGACCTCCGACACAGGTTGCCCCAGTGGAGTGTACTCCCATTTTTCAACCGGTTTTTGAAAGTTTCGCTCCCTCTTATTTTCTAACTTTTCAAAATTTTTGGAAGTGCCCGCCACTCCTGGATCCACCCGGACATTGGCGATTTTATGGGGCTTTGCCCCTTTGTCCATCGTGGGTAGCCCGTAAGTGATGGGCTTTTCCAAGCGGGTTTTTGGAACGGCACTTCCTTTCTATAAGTGATCGTATGTCCCTTTTCGCAAGTTGGTTTCGAAAAGGGAGGCCTTTTTGATCAACTTATGGAAAGTTGAGATCTCATGGAGCGAGAGAAGGGTTTTTAACTCGCTTTTAAAGTTATCCAGGATGAGCATGACTGCGCATCCTTCGGATATGGGCTCTCACACTTGGCCCAAAAGTGACCTCCATCTTATAATGAAGGCATGTACGTCTTCGTTCATGCCTTGCTTTGTATCTCTTAAGGTATTCAGAGTCGGCGTGACTTCTACGTTATGTGCAAATCTTTGCATGAAGCAGTTCGCTAACTCTTCAAAAGTAGTGAACTGGCTTAAGTCGTAGGAAGCCAGCCATTTGGCAGTTGTGCCTTTAAGGGATAAAGGGAACCAATACACCCATTTCATCGAGTCCTTTTTCTTCTTATGGGCTCGACGCGAGAAAAGCTGCAAGTGAGACCTAGGGTCTCCCATGCCATCATTCCGATGGAAGTTTGGTATTTCATCGTCACTGTCTGTTTCGTAATCTATAGGAAGGAAATCAGACAGGAAGTAGCTTCTTTTCTCTTTATTCTGCCCTTTCAGCAACTGCTGTAGGGCTTTAAGGTCCTTTTGTGTGAAGGACTCGTGGTATTGGTTGCCTTCCATTACGGAGGCCTCTTTGTACTTGCGAGGTTTTTCAGATTTTTTCTTAGGCCTTTGTTCACCGTTTGATGAACACGAATCGCCTACTTCAGCCTCTTGGCTGAGAGCATCGATTTTGGCCTCAAACTCCCTTCTCAGGTCCTCGATCTCATCTAGTTTTATTTTGTTTTGAAAATCCTCCTAGAGTGAGAACTTGATGCGCATGAGCCTTGGCTCGACACTTCACTTGGATTGGATTTTGACATGCTTTTCAAGCTTTTTCAAAATTTCCTAAGTACAAGCAAAGAAAACAAGTTAAAATGACACCTTTTTAACAAAATTTTCGCAAACTCCTAACTTAAAACTCGATTTTTGAAAGGCTCACGTCCCACCGGGCGTGCCAATCTCTGTAGACGCGGCGAAAATCCCCGCCTCTTCGCCTTTTCGGGGCTTGGAGCGGATCCTCTCGTGCGTTTAAGGCCTATTTATATAAACAGGGCATGCCAGCTAGCTTACCTGAGCTAGCGAAGATATATTTAAACTGACTTCTAATCGTGGCGACTGTGAGCAAGTGAGCTCTTGTCGTCGCAGACCTTCTTGCACCGACGCGCAAGGGTCAGTCTGTACGCTTTGAAAAATCGAGTTTTTTGGATAGAAAGCCTACGAAGCGGTTTGAGGTGTCTAATTCGGGTCTTTTAGATGCGATTGCAGATTTTAGATCACGTGGATTTGCACGTGCCTAAGTCTTTCCTTTTATCCCTTTATGGGCCACCTAGTTTGTGTGTTATGAACACTCCACTACATGGGCGAATTTTGAGCGGGAATACGGGGCTTGCTTTGATGCAATATGCGTCCTACCTCGTGGTATGGCGTAGATGCAATGCAAACTCACGCTACTCCAAAGGGAAAACCCGAAATGTAAAGACAATGCCGAAGGGAAATAACCGAAGGGAAATGAGTTGTAATGTAAATGCCGAAGGGAGATATGTATATAGAGTATGTATATGGGCCCTTACTTGGGTCTTGCAAATAAGAGCGAAGGCTCAATGTGGGTGCGTGCTTGAATTGAAAGACTTACACACACGACATGAAATTAAACCCAAATATAACTTGCAGTATGGCCTTGACTAAGGTCTTGGGAATAAGAGCGAAAGCTCAATGTGTGTGAGTGCTTGAATTGAAGTACTACGCACACAACATGAAATTAAACCCAAATAGTATAACACGGCCCTCACTTGGGTCTTTCAAATAAGAGCGAAGGCTCAATGTGTGTGAGTGCTTGAACACACACGACATGAAATGAAAACCCAAATAGTATAGGTCGGCCCTTACTTGGGTCTTTCAAATAAGAGCGATGGCTCAATGTGTGTGAGTGCTTGAATTGAAAGACTTACACACACGACATGAAATGAAAACCCAAATAGTATAGGTCAGCCCTTACTTGGGTCTTTCAAATAAGAGCGAAGGCTCAATGTGTGTGAGTGCTTGAATTGAAAGACTTACACACATGACATGAAATGAAAACCCAAATAGTATAGGTCGGCCCTTACTTGGGTCTTTCAAATAAGAGTGAAGGCTCAATGTGTGTGAGTGCTTGAATTGAAAGACAACACACCCAACTTAAGCAAAACCCTACAAAAATTAAAGTATATGTATATGTTTATGTATTAGGGGCTGATTAGGCCCGTGTGTGTTCAAAATCGTGCACAACTAAGAGAGTGCACGTGTGTGGGTGTGCCAAGCCACGTTATTACAAGCGGGGGGAGACTATGCTCCGTTATTACAACCCCGTATCGAATTGAATCTTAAGCAAGTATACAACTAAGGACCGAGTTAGGCACTTACTAATAGCTGGTCCGAAGAAGCCTTGCTTTAGCGTGGGCTTGGCCTTCGCCTTGGGCTGCAAGAGGGAGCTTCGCGGAGTTTGAACGGCAAAGGGGTGCTGGCCGGGCGCCTTGGGCGCGCGAGAAGGGTGCCTTGACGTGTGGGATTAAAGGGGCTAGGTAAGGTCACTAGGGAGAGTGTAGTGTTGGGGGAGTATGGCACTAAGGAGAAGCTTAAGGGAAGGTCTAATGGAGCACCTAAGGTTGGCGGGTTGCTGGCCGAGTGAAGAGGTGACAATCGGTTGGAGTGGCCGACTTGGGGAGTTTGGTGGTGGCAGGCTGTTAGGGTGGCTAGGAGTGGTGTAAGGGAAGGGAACTAGCTAGGAGATGGGGTCAGGTGGTAGTGGGTGTAGTGGGGTGATATGGGCAGGTCTTAGGGAGTCGGATAGGGTGGCTGAATGGAGCTAAGGTGTCTAGGTGGTGGCGGGTAGTTAGGGTGGTCTTAGGTTGATATGGTAGTGGGTTAGGTGGCTGAGAGTGGAGAGGGAGTGGAGAAGGAGTAAGGTGGAGGATAGGGTACTAACCGTGATTGAAGAGGGGCGGTGGATGGAAGAAAGGAGCCGGGTGGTTGGGATGCGCAGGATGGGATTCGGCCGGTGTGATGGTGGTGGTGGTGGTGGTGGTGCTCGGCTGGAGTGGTGGTGTTGGTGGTGCTCGGCTGGGAGGTAGTGGCGGAGGTGGGGAGTCGGCTGAGCTGGAAAGTGGAGGACCCGGCTGGTGGAAGGTGGGGCTTCAAGATGGGAAAGCCCGCCCCAAAAGGGGGGGGGTTTATATAGGGCTGGGCTAGGTCGGTTAGGGCTGGTTTTGTGATAGTGGTTAGGTGGTTTTGGTAGGGTGGTGTGGTGATAAGGTGGGCTGGAAAGGGTAGGGCCAGATATTTTAAATACAAGTGGTTTGGGTAGGTTGTGTGCTAGGGGTGGTTTAGAGGTTTAGGGTTTAGCTAGGTGGGTTGGTTCTAGGGTGAGATTTAGTGAGGTAGGTTAGGTGATTAGGCTAGGATTAGGCTAGGTTTAGGGAAATTAACCTAGGATTAGGGAAGTGGGTTAGGTGATTAGGTTGGGATTAGGCCGGGATTAGGGAAGTGGGTTAGGTGATTAGGCTCAGATTAGGACCGGATTAGGGTAGAAGGCTAGGATTAGGTGTTTTTGGTTAGGTTTAGGTGAAGGAGCTCCCTTTGCATGGCCCATAGACCTTAACCACATCATGTTGGTGCAGCCCTAGGTTAGGTTTTGGCTAATTACAAGCTTAAACCCACTTAATTAGGCTAACCCACATGATTAACCCCAAACTTGACACACAAGTCAAGCTTAATTACAACACACATTTGATCTTATCTACCCCCACTCTCTCTCATGCCCATAATCCCACGTGAAATTCAAGTGGGCCCCACCTCCATTTATGAGAAGGTGATGTGGGCCATGGATATGGATATTGGATTGGATTTTTGAATCCAAATCCAAATCTAAGTCCATACATGGGTTTGGATTGGGATCTGGATATATATGGTCCAGATCCGATCCAAACTGAATTCTGACTCCTTCGGGCTGTGTTCGAAACGAACAGTTTGTGCGGGGTCTGACAGCATCAGTACTCTGTCTGCGTTGGGTCTTCGCCAACATGATCGTCCGCCTCTGTTTTTGCCTTCCGGAGATGACTTCAAAGGATGTTTTGATGATAACAGGGTCTTGGACGTTCGAGATCCTGGGGGTGTGGATTTGATAGGAGAGTTGTTGTGCCGGGCTCGACATGTGCTCTGGTTCCAGGCTCTCCTTTGCTTTTCTAGTCCTGTCTGGATCAGGCCAAGCTTGCTTTGTGGGGTTTCAAAAACGTGTTTTAATAGGTTTTCAAAAGCCATATCATGTATTTTTGAAATATAAAGTTTAAAACATATATATAGGGGTTGTCTGGAAGGCTCCTAGGTTTCTAGACTCAAAATGGCCCTTTGGGGCTGCTTTTACAAAACCAGATGGATTTGAGAAATTCGTGGGATTTCGGGGTGTTTACACTAGGGAAGGTGGCGCTAAGGGGTGATTAAAGAGGGATGTCTAAGGAGAAAGGAGTAAGGCCGCGGATGACTTGGGTGTAGTCGGTTGTGACTGGCTAACTAGGGGCAGTTTTAGTGGTGGTCGGCTGGGGTAGCTAGGGGATGTCACGGATGGGAAGGGAGCTAGCTAGGGTACTATGGAAGGTGGAGTTAATGGGTGACTAAGAGTGGAGGGGGCAGGTCCTAGGGAGCAAGGTAGGGTGGTGTATGGTTGTCACTAAGGGGAAGGTAGAGGTTCGGGTGGTTGGATGGGGGTTAGACCTTATTGCATCATGTTGGTGCAGCCCTAAGTAAGGTTTTGACTAATACAAGCTTAAACCCACACGATTAACCCCAAACTTGACAAACAAGTCAAGCTTAATTACAATTCCCCTCATGCCTTTCCTCCCCATTTTCTATCATGCCCATAATCCCACGTGAATTTCAAGTGGGCCCCACCTCCATTTATGAGAAGGTGATGTGGGCCATGGATGTGGATATTGGATTGGATCTCTAGATCCAAATCCAAATCCAAATCCACAAATAGGTTTGGATTGGGATCTGGATATATATGGTCTAGATCCAATCCAAACTGAATTCTGATTCCTTCAGGCTGTGTTCGAAACGAACGGTTTGTGCGGGGTCTGACAGCATCAGTACTCCGTCTGCGTTAGGTCTTCGCCAACTTGGTAGTCCGCTTCTGTTTTCACCTTTCGGAGATGACTTCAAAGGATTTTTTATGATAACAGGGTATTGGACATTCGACATCCTGGGGGTGGATTCAACACGAGAGTTGCTGTGCCGAGCTCGACATGTGCTCTGGTTCCGGGCTCTCTTTAGCTCTTCTGGTCCTACTTTCCTCAGGCCAGGCCGCTTCGTGGGGTTTCAAAACGCATTTAAAAGGTTTTAAAAAGTATTATACATATTTTAAAGCAGATACAATTTAAACATATGTACAGGGTTGCCTAGAAGGCTCCCGGGTTTTCAGACTTAAAATAGTCCTTTGGGGCTGCTTTTACAAAACCGGGTTTTATTTGAGAAGTTCGTGGGATTTCAGGGTGTTTATAGATGCCCCTCTTTGGCATTGTCCAAATCGATTTGGATAATGGCAAAGATGACAAACACCCCTTTTAATGTCTCCCTAGATCTAACCACGAAAATATGGGATCATCCCAATCTTTAGCAAAATCTCAGTTTTAAAACTCTGGTAGGAGGAGATATCACGCCAAAGGGATATAAAACGGTTTCTGGTCCTAAAATGGGATCAAGTTTATCCAAGTGCCATGCGTGGAATGCAGATGCGTGACATGGGTGTGGTGCCAAGAGTGGCGACCTCCCAGAGACCAGATATGGTTGAACTTTCGAGACTTACAAGGCCTACTGCTCCGAGTGAGCAAATCCTATGCTGTTTGATGTTCGATTTTTCAAAATCTATTTACAAAAGCTATTTAGAAAAGGGACAACTATCTTGAGTCTCAATCCTAAGGACCTCGAGCTCTTCGTGTTTGCCTTTGCTTGAGTCTTGACACTTGCTTATTTAGTGGAGGTTTTATAAGAAAATAAGGCATATTTCAAATTCCTACGCCTTACTCGAAATGTCGAATTCTCAAACAAAATGAAATTCAAGTAAGTAGATCCTATTTTTACTTTAGGATTCCTCGAAATGAACCATGTTTTAGCTTGGGATAAGCCCGGGATGGGAAAGAGATACCACGGTCCCTTCTGAAGCGTCCCGTGGTTTAAGGCATAGAAGGCGGAAAACTGCTCTTTTTGAGCTTTTGGCCTATTTTTCCCTTTTTTTTATAGAGGGTCTCCCTTTGGGAGTATTTTTTCTTTAATCCCTCTTTTTCACAAGAGAATCGATTTTTCTTTTTGAATTCTGGTTTCTTTCTTTTGGAAAGAGACTTTGAATGGGAAATTCCCTTTATTTTGGCCACGTTTTCCTTTTGGAAGGAGAAGAGAAGAGGGGAGGACTTATCCCAAGCTCACACTCGATCCATTCCAGATCAGCCTATTTAGAAATAGCACGTACTACTTGCAAGTATCTTGCTATATTGAACTAGGCCTTTCTTTGTAAGAAGAAGGATTTTGAAATGTAACCATGATTTTGAAGACTCCACTCTTTCACAAGTGCGAATTCTCTCACTCAGGGTCACACGACTTTGCCTTTGCACCTTATTTTTAGGTCTCAGGGTAGCTATCCCTAAAATTTTCGAAAAATTGGAATTTAATCCAAATCCTACACATGATACTTCTTTAAGTATTGAATATTGATAGGATCTGCTAAATTCCTACCTTCTACATCGATCAACCAATACGAATTATTCGTAGCAGTTGCTCGTACAACATAGGGTCCATCCCAGTTGGGGCGCCACTTTCGCAGGGGGTGTGGGCCACGATGATGGATGGTTTTTAAGACCAGATCCCCCACTTCAAAGTGGTAAGGTCTCATGTGTTTGCTATAATGTCGGGCTATCCTTTGCCGGTATGCACGAGCATGATCCATGGCAAGGAGTCGCCTCTCATCTAGCAAATCTAGTTCGGCCATCCTAGCATGCTGAAGCATCTCTAGGGGGAGGTCGAGTGCAATGGATGCATGGAATGAATGTAGTTGGGTATGAATGGGAAGAATGGCATTTGTGCCATAGACCAATTCGAATGGTGTGGCATTCGTGGGAGTCCGGATGGAAGTCCTATAAGCCCATAAGGCTTCATCCAGCTTCTCGTGCCACGTCCTACCCTTGTCTAAAGTTTTCTCAATTATGCTAATGAGAGTCTTGTTTGTGGCTTCGGCTTGGCCGTTGCCTTGAGGGTAGTAGGGCGAAGAGAAGTGGTGAGTTATGCCATACGTGTTGCACAACTTAACCATCCTCTCGTTCTTGAATGGGGTGCCATTATCAGACACAAGGTCTCGTGGAACCCCAAATCGAGCCAAGATATTCCTCCTAATGAAAGCCACCACATGTTGCCCCAGCACGTTGGTCAGGGAAATTTCTTCCACCCACTTGGAGAAATACTCAATGGCTGCTAAAATGAATCGATGCCCATTCGAGGCTTTTGGAAATATAGGACCTACGATGTCAAATGCCCACATGGTGAATGGCCAGGGGCTGACCACGGAATGCAATGTAGAAGATAGGATATGAATGGCGTGCCCATGCACTTGACATGGATGACACTTCCTAACATGATCATGACAATCCTTTTTTAGGGTGGACCAAAAATAGCCCCCTCTAAGTATTTTCATTGCCATCATGTTGCCATTAACATGACCTCCATATTCTCCATCGTGGAATTCATGCATCACTATCCTAGCCTCCTCTAGATCGATACACCTAAGTAGGATGCCGGTAAAACTTTTCTTGTATAGAACCCCACCCATAATGGTGTATCGGGTTGAAATCTTATGAATGAATGCCTTATCTTTGGATGTGGCATCCTCGGCGAATCCCCCGTTTTCTAGAAAGTGCTTGATATCGTAAAACCAGGGTTTTTCAATAGTGTTTGGGTTATTTTGGCAAATATCCAAATCGTGTGTGGATGGGTTGGGCGCGTGCCTTATTTCTAAGGATTCAGTTCCCGAAATGGGATCGACCTTTAGGGCTGAACCCAAGGAGGAGAGGTCATCGGCGATGTCATTATCCTCTCTTCCTACGTGTGTGAGTTTACACGATTGGAATGACTTAACCAATCGAGTGGCCAACTCGTGATATGGAAGTAGTTTTTCATTACGTACTTGCCAAATTTTCAAAACTTGGTTTATAACAGGGAGCAAATCTCCAAAGACCTCGATGCATGATGCCCCTAGAGTTTTCGAAATCCTTAAGCCTTGTATGAGTGCTTCATACTCAGCTATGTTGTTGGAACATTCGAAATCTAGGAGGATTGCTATGGGAATCTCGCCCTTTTCAGGGGAGATGAGGATGACCCAAGCACCAGCCCCTCGTTGGTTTCGTACCCCATCGAAGTGCATCTTCCACACTTGGTTTTTGAAAGAGTTTGCCAAAATGTGGTTTTGAAAATGGTTTTGCAATATGCCTTCATCAGGCATTTCATCAAATGTGGGATATGCATCCTCGAAGGGGAACTCAGCCACGTAGTCAGCTAAGGCTTGCCCCTTAATGGAGATCTGGTGATGGTATTTCAGGTCATGCTCCATTAGAAGGAGTTGCCATTTGCCCAATCGACCCGTGAGAATGGGTTTTTCGAACACGTGCTTGATTGGATCAAGCTTGGACACTATCCAGATCTCATGATCTAGAAAATAGTGTCTGAATTTCTGACAGTCCCAGACTAGGGACAAGCACATCTTCTCCATGGCTTGATAATTTCGTTCATAAAAGAGAGTTTTCGAAATATAGTAGATGGCATACTCCTTGTGGGTGTCATCCTCGTATTGAGCCAATAGGGCTCCCAAAGCATTCGCATGCAGTGAAATGTAAAGTAAAAGCGGTTTTCCTTGCTTTGGAGGATTCAAAACGGGGGGATTAACCAGGTATGCCTTTAGTCTCTCGAAGGACCTTTGGCAGTCGTCATCCCATAAGAATTTCGTGCCCTTCCTCAACAGCTTGTTGAAGGGTTCGCATCTAGTCGCCAGATTTGATATAAATCGGCGAACGGATTGTAATCGACCCTGGAGGCTACGAATTTGGGTGAGATTGGAGGGTGGGGCCATGTCTATGATGGCTCGACACTTAGAGGGGTCGACTTCTATACCCCTTTGGCTTACCATAAAGCCTAGAAGCTTCCCAGATTCTACCCCGAATACACATTTTTTAGGGTTTAGCTTTACTTTGTAAAGCCTAAGCCTTTCAAAAATCTTTTGCAAACATTCGATGTGAGTGCATCGGGTTTTGGATTTTGCCAAGAGATCATCTACATACACTTCTACGAGCTCATGAATTTGATCATGGAAGATCATGGTCATGGCTCTCTGGTATGTCGCGCCGGCATTTTTTCAAACCAAAGGGCATGACTGTATAGCAGTACGTGCCCCATGGGGTTGTGAAGGCGGTCTTACCCTGATCTCATGGATTTAGTTTGATTTGATTATAGCCTGAATAGCCATCCATAAACGAAAACATTTCGTGATTTGCAGTACTATCGACTATCAAATCTATGTTTGGTAAAGGATAATTATCCTTTGAAGTGGCTTTATTCAGGTTTCTGAAATCGATGCATATTCAAATTTTCCCATTGGTTTTTCGAACTACAATGATGTTTGACAACCAATCAGAATACGCAATGGGTTTTGTAAATCCGGCTTTTAACAAATCTTCTAAACCCTCTTTGACTTGCGTGTGTACATTCGGGTGTATTTTCCTAAGCTTCTTCTTTATGGGTTTTACATCCGCATCTAAGGGAAGACGATGTTTGACAATGCTGGGGTCTATGCCGGGCATGTCTTCATACGTCCATGCAAACACATCTAAATAAGTTTGTAAAAATGCAATGAATGCTGATCTTTCATGTTCATGCAAACATGTGCCTATTTTGATGGTTTTGGGATTGGAATCACTCCCTAGGTTCACCTCTATGAAATCTCCTCCTACTGAATTGGAAGGTCTTTCAAAATCGAGAATTTTATGAAATTCTGGGAGCTTAGAAGTGGGATCTTCCTCAAGGGGATCCACTTCTGGGCTTCGATCATTCTCGTGGGTTATAGACCCGAGGGAATTTGATGCGTGGGTTTTCAAAAGACCTAGTTTTGTACTTGGATTTTCAATTGATTTCGAAATCTTTGGTCTGGCTATGTGTAAACACCCCGAAATCCCACGAATTCCTCAAAACAACCTGGTTTTGTAAAAGCAGCCGCAAAGGGCCATTTTGAGTATGGAAACCCAAGAGCCTTCCAGGCAACCCTGTACATATGTTTTAAACTTTATATATTTCAAAAATGTATAATATGGCTTTAAAAACCTTTTAAAACACGTTTTTGAAACCCCAAAGCAGCTTGGCCTAAGCAAGACAGGACCGAAAAAGCCAAAGAGAGCCCGGAACCGGAGCACAAGTCGAGCCCGGTACAACAACTCTCGTATTGAATCCACCCCCAGGATCTCGAACATCCAAGACCCTGTTATCAACAAAACGTCACTTGAAGTCATCTCCGGAAGGCGAAAACAAAAGCGGACGATCATGTTGGCGAAGACCCAACGCAGACGGAGTACTGATGCTGTCAGACCCCGGACAAACCGTTCATTTCGAACACAGCCTGAAGGAGTCAGAATTCAGTTTGGATTGGATCTGGACCATATATATCCAGATCCCAATCCAAACCCATGTGTGGACTTGGATTGGGATTTGGATCCAGAGATCCAATCCAATATCCACATCCATGGCCCAGATCACCTTCTCATAAATGGAGGTGGGGCCCACTTGAATTTCACGTGGGATTATGGGCATGAGAGAGAGTGGGAGAGGATAAGATTGGAGTGTGTTGTAATTAAGCTTGACTTGTGTGTCAAGTTTGGGGTTAATCATGTGGGTTAGCCTAATTAAAGTGGGTTTAAGATTGTAATTAGCCAAAACCTAACCTAGGGTTGCACCAACATGATGTGATTAGGGTCTATGGGTCATGCAAAGGGAGCTCCTTAATCCAATCCTAACCAAAAACACCTAATCCTAGCCTTTTACCCTAATCCTAGCCTAATCACCTAACCCACTTCCCTAATCCTAGCCTAACCCACCTCACTAAACCTCACCCCAAAACCAACCCACCTAGCTAAACCCTAAACCCCTAAACCACCCCACCTAAACCTAGCACACCATCTACCCAAAACCCCTTGTATCAAAATATCTGGCCCCTCCCCAAAACCAGCCCACCTTATCACCACACCACCCCTACCTAAACCACCTAACCACCCTCCTAATACCAGCCCCAACCGCCCTTCAAAAAAATATAAACCCCCCCCCCCCCTAGTGGGCGGGTTTTCAAGGTTTTTTGGACCTTGGCCTTCCAGCCCAGCCGACTCCAACCACTTCCAGCCGACTCCAACCTTGCTCCACTTGCCCCACAGCCAACCACCACCTTGCTCCAACTGCTCCACCACATCCCAGCCGGCCAACCATCCGTCGCCACCCTTTCCATCCGGCCGAACCACCCACCTCAACTGCCCGGCTGCTCCTCTTCCATTCGCCGCCTCCCATCACCACCGGTTAGTATCTTCACTTCACTCCACCTTTTCTTCACTCCCCCTCCACTCGCAGCCACCTACACCACCTCCACATCACCCTAACACCAGCCACCCTCCATCCTACCCATTCGGCCAGACCATAGCAACTACAACCACCCACCATTACCTAGCCACCCTTGCAACAACTGGCCACTCTACCTAGCTCCCTAGGACCTGTCCCTTACACTTCCCACCAGCCCCTAACTCCACCTTATCCCATACTCTAGCTAGCTTCCTTCCCATCTACGACAACCCTAGCTACCTTAGCAACCACCACCACCGAGTCTCCCTTAGTCGGCCACTCCAACCGACTGTCACATATCCATTCGGCCAGCCACCCGCCAGCCATATACCTCCCTTAGGCACTCCCTTAGACACTCCCTTAGGCTCCCATTTAGTGTCACATTTCCTAACACTACACCCTCCCTTAGTGACCCTACTTAGTCACTTTATCCCAACACACAAAGCCAACCCATTCCTAGCAGCCGACCATCTTCAAGGCGCCCCTCCCGCGCACCATTTCCATCCGGCCAGCAACCCCCCTTGCCGTTCAACTCCGCGGAGCTCCCTCTTGCAGCCCAAGGCGAAGGCCAAGCCCATGCTCAAGCAAGGCATCTTTGGACCAGCTATAAGTAAGTGCCTAACTTGGTCCTTAGTTGTATACTTGCTTAAATTAAATTCGATACGGGGTTGTAATAACGGAACATAGTCTCCCCCCGCTTGTAATAACGTGGCTTGGCACACCCACACACACGTGCACTCTCTTAGTCATGCACGATTTTGAACACACACGGGCCTAATCAGCCCCTAAGATATAAATATATATATAATTTAACTTACGTAGGGTTTTTGCTTGAGTTGAGTGTGTTGTCTTTCCATTCAAGCACGCACACACATTGAGCCTTTGCTCTTATTTGTAAGACCCAAGTAAGGGCCGTGTTATACTATTTGGGTTTAATTTCATTTTGTGTGCGTAGTACTTCAATTCAAGCACACACACATTGAGCTTTCGCTCTTATTCCCAAGACCTTAGTTAAGGCCATACTGCAATTTATATTTGGGTTTTATTTCATGTCGTGTGTGTAGTCTTTCAATTCAAGCACTCACACACATTGAGCTTTCGCTCTTATTCCCAAGACCTTAGTTAAGGCCATACTGCAATTTATATTTGGGTTTTATTTCATGTCGTGTGTGTAGTCTTTCAATTCAAGCACTCACACACATTGAGCCTTCGCTCTTATTTGTAAGACCCAAGTAAGGGCCGTGCTATACTATTTGGGTTTAATTTCATGTTGTGCGCGTAGTACTTCAATTCAAGCACTCACACACATTGAGCTTTCGCTCTTATTCCCAAGAACTTAATCAAGGCCCTATTGCAAGTTATATGTGGGTTTCATTTCATGTCGTGTGTGTAGTCTTTCAATTCAAGCACGCACCCACATTGAGCCTTCGCTCTTATTTGCAAGACCCGAGTAAGGGCCGGTATATACCTTATATACATATCTCCCTTCGGCATTTACATTACAAGTCATTTCCCTTCGGTTATTTCCCTTCGGCATTGTCTTTACATTCGGGTTTTCCCTTTGGAGTAGCGTGAGTTTATATTGCATCTACGCCATACCACGAGGTAGGACGCATATTGCATCAAAGCAAACCCCGTACTCCCGCTCAAATTCGCCCCATGTAGTGGAGTGTTCATAACACACACATAGGTGGCCCATAAAGGGATAAAAAGAAAGACTTAGGCACGTGCAAATCCACGTGATCTAAAACCTGCAATTGCACTAAAAAGACCCGAATCAAACACCTCGAACCGCTTTCATACGTTTTTTCTACCCTAAAACTCAATTTTTAAAGCGTACAGACTGACCCTTGCGCATCGGTGCAAGAAGGTCTGCGACGACAAGAGCTCACTTGCTCACAGTCGCCACGTTAGAAGTCAGGTTAAAATATATCTTCGCTAGCTTAGGTAAGCTAGCTGGCACGCCCTGTTTATACAAATAGGACTTAGACACACGAGAGGATCCGCTCCAGGCCCTAAGAAGCTAGGGAGGCGGGGATTTTCCTGTGTCTACACTATGAAGACGGCGTTCCTTTCGAAATCTTTTTTCAAAGTCCTACCAGGAGCAGCTATGTACAAATCTTTTTGGTATTTTGTAGATTTTCAATTTTTTTGGGTTTTTGTAAAACAAGAACCTTAGGAACTATACAAACCACTCTATTTTTGGGTTTTTGATTTTTCATTGTTTTTGGTTTTTCCTCTTTTTCGATTTTTTTGATTTTAAGTTTTCCAAATGTTTTTGTATTTTTATGAAAGGGATCTTCCTTCATACCTACAAAGGGAAAACACTACGGGTTAGACTCAGAATAGGAGGTCTAAATCGTAGGTCTCTTCTAGGGTAGGTTCCAAGGCACCCTTGACCCAGGTGGTCACAGGGGGTGGCTCTAGCAGTATTTTGGGAGTATAGTCGATCCCGTATCGGCTTGGGTTGGCCCTAGGAAGGATGGGCTCTAGGAGACCCTGGTTTTGTGCTCCTAGACTTTTATAGGGCGTGTAGCCCATATTCAACAGCATGTTCCATGATTTTTTGTTTTTTGAAAATTTAGAGTATAAATCATGGTCCTAGAACTTGCTGTCGTCCATATCATGCTCGTATGGCTTTTTGTCCAGGGGTTTTGGAAATAAGGGAAGTTTGGGTCTTCCTAGAAGGGTTAGGATCGGGAGGAGGCCTGCTTTGGGCGGCTCCTTCACATACACAACCTTCCTAGGGTTGTTTAACACGAGCCTTGGTGGCTCGACCATGGTCTGCCCCAAGTTAGCCTCATGGGCCTAGGAGCTCGACAAACAAGTGGAGTTTATGATCCCCTGAAGCTAAGGGTGATTCTCACCTAGGATCACCACGACTTGGTCCCTGAAAGGGATCTTGACACACCTGTGGAAGGTGGATGGCACAGCGTACAAGCTGTATATCCAGGGCCTTCCCAACAACAGGTTATAATGGGGGTGGATGTCCAAGACATGGAACACCCCCGTGTGTGTGATCCCTCCCGTTTCCATCGGGAGTTCGATCGATCCTAAAGGCCTAGACGCATTCCCATCGTATCCAGTGATAACGATGGGGCTTGGTTTTACAAAAGTCAAGGTGACTCCGATTTGATACGCCACATGAAGTGGAAGGATGTTGAGACCTCCTCCCCCATCGACTAGGCACCTGTCTAGAGAGTGGTTATTCAGAACCACCTTGATATGCAGGGCCTGGTTGTGGGACTCGTTGGGTCTATCTACATCATCTTCCGAGAAAGTGATGGGCGATTTGGCTCCTATTAATGCCACTTGGTCAGATAGGGAATTCGGACTTATGTTCGAACTAACCTTGGCTCTTTCTAGAATTTTCTCTAGCACGAGTCTATGCCTGGGTGAAGTTTGTATAAGCTCTAGGATAGACATGTGGATAGGAATCTCTGAAAGATGGTTTTCGAAATCATAAGGGTTTAGGATGACTTTCCCATTGTCTGCTTTTGGTAGAACTCTAGGAATACATGCTTTTGAGGGGCCAGGTACACTGACCACCTTTTTAGCACTTTATAGGTGCGGGGGTTGATAGATCCTCTCGGATCTAGTCACTTCCCCATGACTAGCCTAGGGTTCGCACTAGAATTGGCTCTAATTATGAGTTGAGGAGCACCTTGAAGTTTTAAAACTGGTTTAGCCTGGGATTCAGCTCTTGGTGATCCCCGAATGATGACTTGGGCGGGCTTCTTGTAGAGTACAAGAGTGGACGCACAAGTGGGTCGACCAGACTCAGATGTTTGCGCTAGTTCTTTTGAAAAGGTGAGGGTACATACCTCCTTTCCTTTCCCAATGCTACTGGCATGCTTGGGAAAGGGTTCTTTGAAGATAGCTTGAGTTGACTTAGGTTCCGCAGTGACCTGGAGCCGTCCCTCCGCTATCAAGTTCTTGATTTTGTTTAAAAGGGAGAAACAATGCTTTGTATCATGGCCTTTGAGCCGATGATACTTACAAAAACGATTTAAATATCCCCCTTTGGAAGTGACTCCTTCGGGGATTTCGGGAAGTTCAATCATGCCTTGGGCCAGTAGGAGGTCTAAGACCTCCGACACAGGTTGCCCCAGCGGTATTTACTCCCGTTTTTCAATTGGTTTTTGAAAATTTCTCTCCCTTTTGTTTTCTAGTTTTTCAAAATTTTTGGAAGTGCCCGCCAAACCTAGATCCATTCAGACATTGGCGATTTTATGGGGCTTTGCCCCTTTGTCCATCGTGGGTAGCCCATAAGTGATGGGCTTTTCCAAGCGGGTTATGGAAACGGCACTTCCTTTCCACAAGTGATCGTATATCCCCTTTTTCAAGTTTGTTTCGAAAAGGGATACTTTTTTTATCAACTTATGGAAAGTTGAGATCTCATGGAGCGAGAGAAGGGTCTTTAGCTCGCTTTTAAAATTATCCAGGATGAGCATGACTGCGCATCCTTTGGATATTGGCTCTCGTACTTGGCCCAAAAGGGACCTCCATCAAATAATGAAGGCATGTACGTCTTCGTTCATACCTTGCTTCGTATCGCTTAAAGTGTTTAAAGTCAACGTGACTTCTACGTTATGTGCAAATCTTTGCATGAAGCAGTTCGCTAACTCTTCAAAAGTAGCGAACTGGCTTAAATCGTAGGAAGCCAGCCATTTGGCAGCTGTGCCTTTAAGGGATAAAGGGAACCAATACACCCATTTCATCAAGTCCTTTTTCTTCTTATGGGCTCGACGCGAGAAAAGTTGCAAGTGAGACCTAGGGTCTCCCATGCCATCATACCGATGGAAGTTCGGTATTTCATCGTCACTGTCTGTTTCGTAATCCATAAGAAAGAAATCAGACAGGGTGTAACTCCTTTTCTCTTTATTTTGCCCTTTCAGCAGTTGTTGTAGGGCTTTACGGTCCTTTTGTGTGAAGGACTCGTGGTATTGGTTGCCTTCCATTACGGAGGCCTCTTTGTGCTTGCGAGGTTTTTTAGTTTTTCTCTTGGCCCTTTGTTCACCATTCGATGAACAGGAATCGCCTACTTCAGCCTCCTGGCTGAGAGCATCGATTTTGGCCTCCAATTCCCTTCTCAAGTCCTCTATCTCATCTAGTTTGATCTTATTTTTCAAAATCCTCCTAGAGTGAGAACTTGATGCGCATGAGCCTTGGCTTGATACTTTACTTTGGTTGGATTTTGACATGCTTTCAAGCTTTTTCAAAATTCCTAAGTACAAGTAAAGAAAAGAATTAAAACAACACCTTTTTGAAAAATTTTCGCAAGGTTCCTAGAGTGACTCAATTTTAAAAGGCTCACGTCCCACCGGGCATGCCAAATAACTGTAGATGCAGAAAATTCCCGCTCCTAGTTCTTAGGCCTAAAGCGAACCTTTTCGTGTGCCTAAGTCTTATTTAAACAAACAGGGCGTGCCAACTAGCTTACTTAAGCTAGCGAAGATATATTTTAAACCTGACTCATAACGTGGCGACTGTGAGCAAGCAAACTCTTGTTGTCGCAGACCTTCTTGCACCGATGCGAAAGGGTCAGTCTGTACGCTTTTAAAATCGAGTTGAGTGTAAGAACCTACGAAAGCGGTTTGAGGTGTTTGATTCGGGTTGTTTTGTATGACTTTTCAGATTTTATTTCACATGGATTTGCACATGCCTAAGTCTTTCTTTTTATCCCTTTTTGGGCCAACTAGGTGTGTGTTATGAACACTCCACTAAAATGTGGCGACTTTGAGCGGGAGTATGGGGTTTGCTTTGATCCAATATGCATCCTAACCCGTAGTATGGCGTATATGCAATGCAAACTCACGCAACTCCAAAGGGAAAACCCAAATTTAAAAGACAATGCCGAAGGGAAATGACTTGTAATGGAAATTGCCGAAGGGAAATGACTTGTAAACATAAATTGCCGAAGGGAAATTGCAAAAGGGAAATATGGCTATATCTTAAGAGCGGAAAGGCTCAATAGTGCAAGTGTGTGCCATGTATATATGTAAAAACTACGCACACTGCTAAACCTTAAAACCCAAATCTTAAAGACATAGCCGAAAGGGAAATACGTATATAATATATATGGGCCGTTACTTCGGTCTTGCAAATAAGAGCAAAGGCTCAATGTGGGTGCGTGTGAAAATGTAAAGACAACACACATGACTTCAAATAAAACCCAAGTATAAATTGCAATATGGCCTTAACTAAGGTCTTGGGAGTAAGAGTGAAAGCTCAATGTGTGTGAGTGCTAGAATTGAAGTACTACGCACACAACATCCCAAATATAAATTGCAATATGGCCTTAACTAAGGTCTTGGGAGTAAGAGCGAAAGCTCAATGTGTGTGAGTGCTAGAATTGAAGTACTACACACACAACATGAAATTAAACCCAAATATAAATTGCAATATGGCCTTAACTAAGGTCTTGGGAGTAAGAGCGAAAGCTCAATGTGTGTGAGTGTATAATTGAAATACTACACACACGACATGAAATTAAACCCAAGGATAGTATAACACGGCCCTTACTTGGGTCTTGCAAATAAGAGCGAAAGCTCAATGTGTGTGAGTGGGAGAATTTAAAGACAACACACACAACTCAAAGCAAAACCCTATGCTACTTAAAGTATATAAATAAAATTATATCTTAAGGGCTGATTAGGCCCGTGTGTGTTCAAAATCGTGCACAACTAAGAGCGAGGTAGGCTCAAGTGCATGTGTGTGTGGGTGTGCCAAGCCACGTTATTACAAGTGGGGGGACACAATGCTCTATTATTACAACCCCATATCAAATTTAATTTAACTTAAGCAAGTCTACAAATGAGGACCGAGTTAGGCACTTACTTATAGCTGGTCCGGAGGTGACTTGCTTGAGCTTGGGCTTGGCTTCGCCTTGGGCTGCAAGAGGGAGCTCCTCAGAATGGCACGGCAAGGATGTGTGGCCAGGTGACAAAGGGGCACGGATGTGGGGCCTTGGAGCTTGCCGGCTGCTAGGGGGGTGCTGCCATGATGCTTTGGGCTGAAGTGGTTAAGGAAGTTCACTAAGGGGTAGGGTTGGTGCTAGGGAAGGTGGCGCTAAGGGGTGATTAAAGAGCATTGTCCTAGTGGAGGGGGCAGGTCCTAGGGAGCAAGGTAGGGTGGTGTATGGTTGTCACTAAGGGGAAGGTAGAGGATCGGGTGGTGGATGGGGGTTAGGTCTGGTCGAATGGGTAAGGGTGGCGGGAAGGCTATGTTGGCGAGGTGTTGTGGTGATATGGGTGGTTGAGAGTGGAGGGGGAGTGAAGAGGAGTTGGAGTTGGGTTGAAGTACTAACCGGATGGGTGAAGGAGGTCGGTGTGTGGAAGAAGGGCAGCCGGATGATGAAGGTAGGGAGTTGGCCGGGCGACTGTGGTGGCGACATGGAATGGAGCAGGCCGGATGGAAGTGGTGGCGCGAGGTGGAGCTAGTCGAGGGTTGTGGTGGTGCAGGTGGAAGAAGGGAGCAAGTTGAGAGGGCTCGGCTGGCCCAAGGGCTGGATGGGAGAAGATGAAAAACCAGCCCAGTAGGGGGGGTTTATATAGATTTTCAAAGGGCAGTTGGGGCTGGTTTCTAGAGGGTGGTAAGGTGGTTTAGGTGGTGGTGGTGTGGTGATAAGGTGGGCTAGTTTTGAGGAGGGGCCAGATATTTTGCTTTAAGGGGTTTTAGGGATATGGTGTGCTAGGTTTAGGTGCTGTGGTTTAGGGGTTTAGGGCTTAGCTAGGTAGGTTGGTTTTGGGGTGAGGTTTAGTGAGGTGGGTTAGGTGATTAGGCTAGGATTAGGTTAGGATTAAGGGAATTAGGCTAGGTTTAGGGAAGGATTAGGGAAGTGGGTTAGGTGATTAGGTTGGGATTAGGCCAGGATTAGGGAAGTGGGTTAGGTGATTAGGCTAGGACTAGGCCGGGATTAGGGTAAAAGGCTAGGATTAGGGGTTTTGGCTTAGGATTGGGTTAGGGAGCTCCCTTTGCATAACCCATAGACCTTATTGCATCATGTTGGTGTAGCCCTAGGTTAGGTTTTGGCTAATACAAGCTTAAACCCACACTAATTAGGCTAACCCACATGATTAACCCCAATCTTGACACACAAGTCAAACTTAATTACAATTTCCCTCATCCTTATCCTCCCCATTCTCTCTCATGCCCATAATCCCACGTGAATTTCAAGTGGGCCCCACCTCCATTTATGAGAAGGTGATGTGGGCCATGGATGTGGATATTGGATTGGATCTTTGGATCCAAATCCAAATCCAAATCCACACATAGGTTTGGATTGGGATCTGGATATATATGGTCCAAATCCAATCCAAACTGAATTCTGACTCCTTTAGGTTGTGTTCGAAACGAACGGTTTGTGCGGGGTCTGACAGCATCAGTACTCCGTCTGCGTTGGGTCTTCGCCAACATGGTCGTTCGCTTCTATTTTCACCTTCCGGAGATGACTTCAAAGGATTTTTTATGATAACAGGGTCTTGGACGTTCGAGATCCTTGGGGTGGATTCAACATGAGAGTTGTTGTGCCGGGCTCGACATGTGCTTCGGTTCCGGGCTCTCTTTAGCTCTTCTGGTCCTGCTTTCCTCAGGCTAGGCCGCTTCGTGGGGTTTCAAAACGCATTTAAAAGGTTTTAAAAAGTATTATACATATTTTAAAGCAGATACAGTTTAAACATATGTACAGGGTTGCCTGGAAGGCTCCCGGGTTTCCAGACTCAAAATAGCCCTTTGGGGCTGCTTTTACAAAACCAGGTTTTATTTGAGAAGTTCGTGGGATTTCGGGGTGTTTACAATAGGCAAGGGGATTGGATATGGATCCTGGATTGGTTCTGAAATCCGGATCCAATCCAAATCTTATTTGGATCTGGATCTTGGATCTAGATCCAGATGTTTGGATCCAGATTCGATCCAAATTTTTCTCTTCGTCAGTCCTTCTTGGCGTTTCGAGTCGGATGATTTGTGCAGGCCCTGACTTCATCAACGCTCCGTCTTATGCTGGGTTTTTCTCAATTTTGTCGTCCGAGCTCCTTTTCACTTTTTTGGACTCTATTTCAACTGATTTTCATTGTTTCAGATTTGGATTGCTTGTGATTTCAGGGGTGTTTTTGGCTTGGTCTTCGATGCTTTGGGCTTGAAGTCCGCTTGTGGTCTGGGTTCCTCTTTTGTCTTTGAAATTTGCTTTTCATCAAGCTAGGCTGACTTTCGAGCTTTTGAACCTCTTTTGAAGCTGCTTTAGGCCAGGCTTCACCTATTCGTCTAGGCTTTTGCAAAAACGGGACTTTCGTCCGTCTTTGAGAAATTCATGTTTTAACCGGGATTGAGAAATAGAGGTGTGAAGTATTTTGAGCTCCTCAGATTTCGAAAATTCCATACTTGGCTTTTTGAGCTAGATTTCGAACCAGGTGTTGGTTTTTGCAAAACCTTTGGATTTCGGGGTGTTTACAGTGGCATTTTCAGCAAATCTCCCATTTTCTAAAAAGCACTTTACGTCGTAAAACCAAGGTTTTTCATCAGAATCTGGGTTGTTTTGGCAAATTTCAAAATCATGTGTGGATGGAGTGGGTGCATGCCATATTTCCAAGGATCGGGTTCCCAAAGTGGGATCGACCCTTAGGGCTGAACCCAAGGATGAGAGGGTGTCGGCAATGTCATTATCCTCTCTTCCCACATGTGTGAGTGTGCACGATTGAAAGGATTCGACTAATCGAGTGGCCAACTCGTGATATGGAAGAAGCTTTTCGTTTCTAACTTGCCAAATTTTTAAAACTTGGTTTTATGACGAGTAATGAATCTCCAAAGACCTCAATGCATGCTGCCCCTAGAGTTTTCAAAACTTTTAAGCCTCGTATGAGTGCTTCATACTCGGCCATGTTGTTGGAACACTCAAAATCTAGGCGAATCGCTATGGGTATTTCGCCCTTTTCAAGGGATACGAGGATGACCCTGGCACCAACCCCTCGTTGGTTTCGTGCCCCATCGAAGTGCATTTTCCACACTTGGTTTTCAAAAGAGTTTGCCAAAATGTGGTTTTGAAATTGGTTTTGTAATATGCCTTCATCAGGCATTTCATCGAGTGTAGGATATGCATCCTCTAAGGGGAACTTAGCCACGTAGTCTGCTAGGGCTTGCCCCTTAACGGAGATTTGGTGATGGTATTTTAAGTCATACTCCATTAGAAGGAGTTTCCATTTGCCCAATCTACCGGTGAGAATGGGCTTTTCAAACAAGTGCTTGATTGGATCAAGCTTGGACACTAACCAGATCTCATGATCTAGGAAATAGTGTCGAAATTTCTGGCAGGCCCAAACTAGGACCAAGCACGTCTTCTCCATGGCTTGATAATTCCTCTCATAAGCCAGGAGAGTTTTCGAAACATAATATATGGCATACTCCTTGTGGGTATCATCCTCGTATTGTGCTAACAAGGCACCCAAAGCATTCGCATGCACAGAAATGTAAAGCAGAAGAGGTTTTCCTTGCTTTGGAAGATTTAAAACAGGGGGATTAACTAAGTGTAGACACGGAAAATCCTCGACTCCGGGTTCTTAGGCCTGGAGCGAATCTTTTCGCAATCTACGTTCGCTTTTAGGGCATGCCAGCTAGCTTACTCAAACTAGCGAAGTAGTTTTTGAAATATCTGACTTTTGAAAGGTGATTGTGGACAAGCGGGATCTTTTCGTCGCAAACCTTCTTGAACCGACGCTCAAGGGTCAGTTTGTACGCTTAGAGACTTTGTTTGAAACAAGTTTAAACTCAAATTCAATTTTTGAATGAACAGGTGTTTGAAAACTTCAGAAAGCATGCATTTGGCGAGTTTTTGCTTTTACTGGGTTTGGGCGACCCTAAGTCTTTGAAATTTATCTGCCTTAGGCGTGGAGTGTGTGCATCAAGTGCCTATGATGGGCGTTTTGCACGATTTATTCGGGTTTGTTCGATGCAGGTATGCAACCTAGCTCGAGTATGGCGAGTATGCAATGCAACTCACACAACTTGAATGTAAAACCCAAAATTTAAAGACTTAACAGAAGGGAAAACCCAAATTGAATGCAACTCACACGACTTGAATGTAAATTGCAAAAATTCAAATATCTCTATATCTTAAGAGCGGAAAGGCTCAATGTGTGCATGGGTGTTGTGTATAAATTGAAATGCAACACACACAACTGAACCGTAAAATGCAGCAGAAGGGAGATATAGATATATGTAAGAGCGGAAAGGCTCAATTGTGGTGCGTGTGTATGTGTGTAAATTCAAAGACAACACACACGACTGAATTTAAAACCCAGAATTGAAATGCGTACACAACTGAACCGAGAAAACTTACGCAGCAGAAAGTATATAGATATGGCTATATCTTAGTGGCTTCTGAGGCCAAAATGTGCGTGAAGTGTTTGAGCAAACGCTCGGGTGTTTCTTGGGTGCGAGTGTGTAATTGAAAAACAAACTCACACGACTTAATGTAACAACCCAGCTTAATTGAAATACGTATGTATAATAAGAGCGAAAAGGCTCAATTGTGTACGTGGTGCTTGTGTATGAGATAAGAGCGAAAAGGCTCGAGTGTACGTGTGTGTCTCGTGTGTCCAGCACTGTTATTACATCCGGGGGGAGACGATGCTCCGTTATTACAACCCCGTATCAAATTGAATTGAATACGTAAAACAACTTGATATATATCAAAATAAACTCATATTTTCCAGATTCTTGAGTTATGCTCGTACAAGGGGCGAGTCCATCATCATTACATGGAGTCCGGGGCACGTGGGAGCAAAGCCGGAGAGCTTGAGGGCTTGGGGAGACTTGGAGTTCCGAGAGCTGCAAATTATACCGGGTTTAGGGCCGCTTGGGGCTGGTTTGGGTAAGGGATGACTCGAGCCACCTTGGCTCGAGTGATAGGCTTTTTGGCTTAGGATTTGGCCAGCATTTGGCCTTAGGTTTAGTGAGGTTTAGACTTAGGATTAGGCCAGCACTTGGCCTTGGTTTAGGTTGTGTTTAAGCTTAGGATTAGGCCAGCACTTGGCCTTGGTTTAGGTCATGTTTTGGACCTGGTATTAGGCATGACTCGAGCTGAGGTGGCTCGAGTGATAGGATATGGTTTAGGTCTTGTGAAACTCGAGCCAAAGTGGCTCGAGTGGTAGTTGTTTGCTCTAGGGTTCGGCCAACATTTGGCCTCGGTTTAGATCTTGTGAAACTCGAGCCAAGGTGGCTCGAGTAAGAGTGGTATTAAGGTGTAGTTGGTCCTAGTCTAGGTGCTGAAGATGGGACACGGTTAAGCTAGGGATGATATATGGCCAGGTTTAGGTAGGGTTCACTAGGTTTGCCAAGGTGAGCTTAGGGGCTGGTTCACGGCCAGCCCTTAGCCTAAGGTTTTGGGCTGGGATGGCCTGCCTTTAGGGCAGGCCTTAGTTGATTGTAGGTGGGACACAGCCTGCTCTAGTAGGCCGTGGGTCTTAGGTAGGTGGGCTGGCTAAGGCCGGCCAGGTTTTTGGCAAGAAAAACAAGGAAGCCCGGCCATCTTTGGCCGGGCTATTTTAGGTAGTTGGAGGGGGAAAACCAGCCATGGGCTGGGCTGGTTTTTAGGTAGTTGGCCTGCCTTTAGGGCAGGCCACCTTGGGTAGGAAAGGGGGACACGGCCTGCTGGTGCAGGCCGTGGGTTTTTGGGGAAAAAGGACTCGAGCCAAGGTGGCTCGAGTTAGGTTGAAGTTCGGCCAAGGCTGGCCGAACTTGGTTGGGTTGAAGGGGGGAGTTCGGCCAGGTGGTGGCCGAACTAGGTTTAGGTCTTGGAGCAGCCTAGCTAGGTGGTTGTCTAGGGTAGATGTTTTGGAAAAATCGGCCAGTACTTGGCTGTTTAGGTAGTGTTTTTAGGGGCGGTTCTTGGTGGTTGATGGGTGGTCTAGAGAGGTTAGGGAAGAGGTGGGTTAGATTAGGTTTTTAAGGCTTACCTAGGGTGCAGCTCCGCTCCAGCCACCACTCACGCTGCCAAGCTCCACCATGCAACGTTCCCAGCTTTGAAGAAAAGGCTTCTACCATTGGTGCAGCCCTTGGCCAATCCCCATCTCAAACAAAAAACATTTTGGGCGTATGAGCCACTTTCTCCCTCATCCCCCCCTTTATTTCATGTGAAGTGGGTTTCCTGGAGACTTCACGTGAATGATTTCCAGCCCACTCACCTCTATTTATAGAGGTTTTAAGTGGGTCTTGGATCTTGGGTCCTGGATTTGGGTCTGGCTATCCGGATCCAA
The DNA here is from genome assembly GCA_036023115.1 of Brasenia schreberi. Taxonomy (NCBI): domain Eukaryota; kingdom Viridiplantae; phylum Streptophyta; class Magnoliopsida; order Nymphaeales; family Cabombaceae; genus Brasenia; species Brasenia schreberi. Next base: position 12,994,024 of record JAYKKT010000088.1, read on the forward strand.
TCCAAACCCTGTTTGGATCTAGATCATGGATCTTGGATATTTTTGAGATCCAGATCCAGTCCAAATATTTATTTGGGTTTGGATCTCGGATCTCGGATCTTGGATTTTGAGATCCAGATCCAATCCAAACACAATTTGGATATGGATCTGGATATTTTGGGTCCAGATCCAGTTCGAACTTTTTCTTCTGCTCCATGGTTTTTTGGTCCTTTTTGGTGCTTTTCACCGTCGGTTTCGAGCGGACTTCGATTCATCGGACGCCCAACTCTGGCTTCGGTCTTCCCCAAGTCTTTGTTCCAACCGGTGTTCTGCTTTTCAGGACTTTTTCAGCGTTTGTTTCGGTCCGCCGTTTTGGTTTTTGGCCGGTTCCTGTTGATATCGAACTCAGATTGCCGCACGGATTCCGTTCTTCATTCTGACAAGACGTGTCTCGGACTTCTGTCGACTTCCTCAAGTACTGGGCTTCTTTCTGCATTTTGGAGCTGCTTTGTGCTTTTTCTTTGACCCAAATTACATTTTTACCCTTCTATCAGGCTTTTCTCCAAACGAGCTCTTTTTTCTTTTGTTTTTGAACAGGGGGTGGCTTCTGAAATTCTGGGCTCGAATCCTCTTCTTGCCTGGGCTTTTCTTTTGCCTTTTGTACCTGTTTTCACATTTTAAAACAGGTTGTCGTTTTGGCTCAAACGAGCTTTTTTGTATTTTTGAGAGTTTTTGATTTTTGGAAAATTCGGGGTGTTTACACTAAGTATGCTTTTAATCTTTCAAAAGACCTTTGGCATTCGTCATCCCACAAAAATTTTGTCCCTTTTCTCAACAGTTTGTTGAAGGGTTCGCATCTAGTCGCCAGGTTTGAGATAAACCTGCGAATGGATTGGAGTCGACCTTGGAGGCTACGAATTTGCGTGAGATTGGAGGGTGGAGCCATGTCTATGATGGCTCAACAGTTAGAGGGGTCGACTTCTATGCCCCTTTGGCTCACCATAAATCCTAAAAGCTTTCCAGATTCTACTCCGAATATTCACTTCTGAGGGTTTAGCTTTACTTTATAAAGTCTAAGCCTTTCGAAAATCTTTTGTAAGCATTCGATATGAGTGCATCGAGTTTTTGATTTAGCCAAGAGATCATCCACATATACCTCTACGAGCTCATGAATCTGATCATGAAAGATTATGGTCATAGCTCTTTGGTACGTGGTACCGGCATTTTTCAAACCAAAGAGCATGACTGTATAGCAGTACGTGGCCCATGGGGTTGTGAAAGCGCTCTTAGCCTGATCTCGTGGGGTTAATTTGATTTGATTATACCCTGAATAGCCATCCATGAATGAAAACATCTCATGATTTGCAGTACTATCGACTATAAAATCAATGTTTGGTAAAGGAAAGTTATCCTTTGGAGTGGCTTTGTTCAGGTTTCTGAAATCGATGCATATTCAAATCTTCCCACTGGTTTCTTGAACAACAACTATATTGGATAACCAATCAGAATACGCAATGGGTTTTATAAATCCGGCTTTTAACAGATCTTCTAAGGCCTCTTTGACTTGTGAGTGTACGTTCGGATGTATTTTCCTAAGCTTTTGTTTTATGGGTTTTGCATCCGAATCTAAGGGAAGACGATGCTCTACAACTTGTGGGTCTATACCTGGCATGTCTTCATATGTCCATGCAAACACATCTAAGTAGGTTTTCAAAAATGCAATGAATGATGATCTTTCATGCTCATGCAAACATGCGCCTACCTTAATGAGTTTGGACTTTGAGTCATTCCCTAAGTTTATCTCTATGAAATCTCCTCCTACTGAATTCGAGGGTTTTTCAAAATCGAGAATTTTATGAAATTCTGGGAGCTCAGAAGTGGGATCCTCCTCAAGGGGATCCACCTCTGGGCTTCGATCATTCTCGAGATCTACAGATCTTAGGGAATTTGATGCATGGATTTTGAAAATACCTGGTTTTTGACTTGGGGTTTCTATGGGTTTCAAAATTTTTGGTCTTGTTATGAAGACAACATTTCTTTCGAAATCCTTGGCTTTTTCCAAGTTTTTACCAGGAGCAGCTATACACAGGGTTTTGTTTTTGATATTTTCTAAATTTTCGATTTTTTTTGGGTTTTTTGTAAAACCAGAACTTTAGGATCTATACAAACCACTCTTTTTTCGAGTTTTTCATTTTCAAGTATTTTTGGCTTTTGCAATTTTTTGAAATATTTTTGGATTTCGAGTTTTTCCAATTTTTTTGTGTTTTTGGGTGAGGGATCTTCCATCACACCTACAAAGGAAAATGTAACGAGTTAGACTTTAAACAAGAGGTCTAAATCGTAGGTTTCTACTTGGGTAGGCTCTAGGGCACCCTTGACCCAGGTGGTCACAGGGTGTGGCTCTGGTGGTATTCTGGGAGTATAACCGATCCCATATCGGCTTGGGTTGGCCTTGGGCAATATGGACTCTATGAGACCCTGATTTTGTGCCCCTAGACTCTTTTATGGCATATAGCCCATATTTAACAGCATGTTCCATGACTTTTTGTTTTTAGAAAAATTTTCATACTGGTCGTGGTCGTGGAACTTGTTGTCGTCTATGTTATGCACATAAGGTTTTTTGTCCAGGGGTTTTGGAAATGGGCGACTTTTGGCTTTTCCTGGGATGGTCAGGGTTTTGAGGGGGCTCGCCTTGGGCAGCCCTTTGACATATACGACCTTCCTAGGGAGTTTAAGGGTGGGCTTTGGTGGCTCGACCAAGGTCTGCCCTACATTGGCCTCGTGGTCCCGAAAACTCGACAAGCAGGGGGAATTCATGATTCCCTGAAGCTGTGGGTGACTCTCTCCTAGAATCACTACGATTTGGTCCCCAAAAGGGATTTTGACACATGGAAGGTGGATGGCACAGCACACAGGCTGCGTATTCAGGGCCTTCCCAACAATAGGTTATAGTGGGGGTGGATGTCCAAGACATGGAACACTCCCATGTGATGGGGAGTTCGATGTACCCTAGAGGTCTTGACGCATTCCCATCATATCCAGTGATTATGATGGGACTTGGGCTTACGGATGTTAAGGTGACTCCGACTTGGTATGCTACGTGAAGTGGAAGGATGTTGAGCCCTCCTCCCCCATCGACTAGGCACCTATCCAGAGAGTGGTGATTCAAAACCACCTCGATATGTAGGGCCTGGTTGTGGGACTCATAGGGTTTTTCTATATCCTCCTCTGAGAATATGATAGGTGTTTTCGCTCCTATGGATGCCACTTGGTTGAACAAGGATTCAGGGGTTATGTTTGAGCTAATCTTGGCTCTTTCTAGAATTTTCTCTAACACGACTATGCCTAGGCGAAGTTTGTATTAGCTCTAGGATGGACATGTTAATGAGAATCTTTGAAAGATAATTTTCGAAATCATACAAGGTTAAAACGACTTTTCCTGTATCCGCTTTTGGTGAAACTCTAGGAATACATGCTTTTGAAGGGCCAGGCACACTGACCACTATTTTAGCATTTTGCAGATGTGGGGGTTGATAGATCCTTCCGGACCTAGTCACCTCCCCCACGATCAACCTAGGGTTCGCACCTAACATGGCTCTAGTTGAGTGTTTTGGAGCACCTTGAATTTTCAAAACTGGTTTAATTGGAGATGGAACTCTTGGTGGTCCCCGGATGACTACTTGGGCGGATTTCTTATGAAGTATGAGAGTAGATGCAGAAGTAGACAAACCAGACTCATATGCATGCGCTAGACTCTTTGAAATTGCGAGAGCACATACCTCTTTGCCCTTCCCACTAGTACTTGCGTGCTTGGGGAAGGGTTCTTTGAAGATAGCTTGGGTAGGCTCTGGTTCCTCAATGACCTAGAGCCAACCTTCTACTATCAAGTTCTCAATTTTATTAAGCAGGGAGAAACACTGCTTTGTATCATGGCCTTTGAGCCGATGATACTTGCAGAATCTGTTTAAAAATCTCCCTTTGGAAGTGACTCCCTCAGGAATTTCGAGGAGTTCGATCATTCCTTGGGCAAGTAGGAGGTCTAGGACCTCCGACACAGGTTGCCCCAGTGGAGTATACTCTCGTCTTTCAAAGGGTTTTTGGAAAATTTTCTCCCTTTTATTTTCCATTTTCTCGAGATTCCTAGAAGTGCTCGCCAGGCTTGGATCCATCCAAACATTGACGACTTTGTGGGGTTTTGCCCCTTTATCCATGGTGGGTAGCCCATAAGTGTTGGGCTTCTCTAAGCGAGTTTTCGAAACTACGTTCCCTTTCCACAAATGATCATAAATCCATTTTTTCAAATTCGTTTCGAAAAGAGATGCTTTTTTTATCAACTTGTGGAAAGTTGAGATCTCGTGTAGGGAAAGAAGGGTTTTTAATTCATTTCGAAAATTATCCAGGATGAGCATGACTGTGCATCCTTCGGATATAGGTTCTCGCACTTGTCCAAGGAGAGACTTCCATCGAACGATAAATGTATGCACATCCTCGTTCATGCCCTGCTTCGCATCCGTCAATGTGTTTAAAGTGGGCGTGACCTCTACGTTATGCCAGAATCTCTGTATAAAGCAGTTCGCTAACTTTTTAAAAGTAGCGAATTGGCTAAGGTCGTAGGAAGTCAGCCATTTGGAAGCTGTGCCTTTGTGGGATAAAGGGAATCAATACATCCATTTCATTGAGTTCTTTTTTTTCTTATGGGCTCGACGAGAGAAAAGTTGCAAGTGAGACCTAGGGTCTCCCGTGCCATCATACCGATGAAAATTCGGTATTTCATCGTCACTGTTCGTTTCATAATATAAAGGCAGAAAATCGGATAGGGCGTAGTTCCTTTTCTCTTTGTTTTGCCCTTTCAGCAGCTGTTGTAGGGCCTTACGATCCTTGTGGGTGAAGGTGTCGTGGTATTGGTTGCCTTCCATTGCGGAGGTCTCCTTGTTTTTGCGAGTTTTTTCAACTCTCTTCTTGGCCTTTGGTTCGCCATGTGATGAACACGAATTAGCTACTTCAGCCTCTTGGCTAAGAGTAGTGATTTTGGCCTCGAAGTCCCTTCTTAACTCCTCAATCTCTTCTCTTTGATCTCAGGTTTTCAAAAACTTCCTAGAATGAGAACTTGATGTACATGAGCCGTGGCTAGACACTTCCTGGGAGCCTGGACTCGACATGCTTCAATGCTTTCAAAATCCTAAGTATGAAATGCAACAAATAGAGAGTTAAAACACTTTTTGAAATTTTTTCATGAAGTTTGTTTGTATGGATCAATTTTTTTACAAGACCCACGTCCCACCGGGTGTGCCAAATATGTAGACACGCAGAAATTTCTGACCCCGGGCTTCTTAGGGCCTAGAGCGAACCTTTTCGTATTTCTAAGTCGCTAAAAGGGCGTGCCAGCTAGCTTACTCAAGCTAGCGAAGTAAGTTTTGAAAATATCTGACTTGTTTGGGCGACTATAAGCAAGTGGGTTCTTTTCGTCATAGACCTTCTTGCACCGATGCGCAAGGGTCAGTCTGTATGCTTTTAAAAAGTTGATCTTGAGCAAACATAACCTTTTTGCAAAGTGTTTGATCGGTTTTGCTTGTCTTGTTGCAAATTTTACAAATGTAGGATTTGCACGTTTCCTATGTCTCGGGCTTTTAGCCAATTTAGGCATGGGATGTGTGCATCAAGTGCCTAAGTATGGGCAATTTTTGCATGGGTGTATGGGGTTTGCTTTGATGCAAGTATGCACCCTAACTCGTGGTATGGCGAATATGCAATGCAAACTCAATCAACTGAATGAGAAAACCCAGAATTGAAAGACAATGCTTAAGGGAAATTGAGTAAGGGAAATTGCAAAAGGGAAATATAGCTATATCTTAAGAGTGGAAAGGCTCAATTGTATAAGTGTATGCCGTGTATAAATTGAAATGCAACTCACACAACTGAACCTTAAAACCCGAAATTTAAAGACATAGCGGAAGGGAAATACAACTATATATATATGGGCCTGAAGGTCGCCAACATGCTCATGTTGTGTTGGTGTGTAATGGAAAGACAAACACACGCAACTGAACCGGGAAAACGCAGCGGAAAGTATAGAAATAAGACTATATCTTAGCGGCTGCCAAGGCCAAAATGGTGCGTGAGGTGCACGAGCAAGCACTCAGGTGTTCTTTGTGTGTGAGCGTGTAAATGAAAGACAAACTCACACGACTTAATGTAACAACCCAGCTGAATTGAAATACTTATATAGAATAAGAGCGAAGGCTCAATGCACACATGTGTGAGTGTTTAAATTTAAAGACAACTCACGCAGCTCTTACTAGAGTCTTAGGAGTAAGAGCGAAGGCTCAATGGTGCACGTGGGTGCTTATGTACGAGTAAGAACTAAGGCTCAAGTGCTCGTGTGTGCTTCGTGTAGCAAACTAAGTTATTACAATCGGGGGGAGACAAGGCTCCGTTAATACAACCCTGTATTCGAATTGAATCAAAGCATAGAAAGGAGATATGAAATACCGAATTAAAACACTTACATGATTCGGATGTTTGTCCACTCCAATCTTCACGAGTTTGCTTGGCTTCACACCCACTCCACGGCGGTAGGTAGGTGGGGCGATGCGGAACTAGGAGAGATTCGGTTGGGAGTGTTTGGCGTGGGATGGGGTATGGAGTTGGGGTGTTAGGTAGTTGGGGTAAGGTCACAGTAGGGTTCGACTGGGGTGTGGTGGTGGGGTAAGGTGACGGCTGGGGTTGGGTAGTTGGGGTAAGGTCACGGATGGGGTAGGTGGAAGGGTGCGAGAAGGGGTGTCTAGCTAGGATGGTTCGGTTAGGACAGGGGGTAGGTCGGTTAGGCTAGGTAGTGGTGGTGGTGGATAGTGGCTGGTCGAATGGAGGGGAAGTGTTGGGTGACTAGGGGAACTGGGTGGAAGGGAGGTGGCAGGTGACGGTGGCTAGAAAGGTCGGGAAGGTCGGCCCGCAGGCTGGCCGATTAGGGCGACGGGCACTAGGCGCCTGTCGCAGGCGCTAAGGTAGAGAGGGAGCGTGCAGGGCGCACGTAGGGGGCGGCGCGCTTGTCGAGCGCGTGCAGGGTGAGCATGGGGTGCGGGTGAGTGTAGGATGGCCGGGGGTTTAAGTGGGAGTTGGTTAGGGTTAGGGTGAGTCGGTTGGGGTTAGGTTGGGTTTTAATTAGGATTAGGTGAGGTCGGTTAGGTGGTTTAGAGGGATTAGGAAGAATGGTTTAGGGGGGATTAGGGGCTTACCTTTTAACGACGGTTTAAGGTGTGCTTGAGCTCCGATTAGCCACCTTAAGCCTCTTGTCCAAGCAAATCAGCCCTTCAATTAGGGTGGGGCAACCCTTAATTAATCCTACACTAACCATAATTAATAAAACCCTAAGCAAAGAAAGCACTAACCACTCACCTTGGACCTTCTCTCTCCTCCCTTGGATTTCACGTGAACCCCTTACAATGGACCCCCTCACCTCTATTTATAGGCATTTGAGGTGGATCTTGGATTTGGGTTTGGGTTTGGGATTTGGATCTAGACCCAAATCCAAACACTATTTGGATCTGGATCGTGGATCTCAGATATTTTGAGATTCGTATCCGATCCAAATCCAACATTTTTATGGATATGGATCTAGATATTTTGGTCCAAATTCGATCCAATCCAAACACTATTTGGATCGACCCAAATACTATTTGGATTGGCCCAAATCCAAACACTATTCACTATATGGATTTGGATCTGGATATTTATGGTCCAGATCCAAATCCAAATTTCTCTAGATAATCCTTCTTGGCTTCTCAAGGCGAACTATCTGTGCGGGCCCTAGTTTCATCAGTGACCCATCTGGTGTTGGGTTTCCCCAATCTGTGTTGTCCGGACTCCTTTTCGCCTTTTCGGACTCCATTTTTGCTCATTTTTGGTCTTCCTGGTTCAGATTCAGGATGCTTGAGTGAGAATGGTCGATCTGGCTTTCTGGTGCTCCGGGCTTGCCATCTGCTTTGTGCTTGGGCCTTCCTTTCGCCTTTCGAACCTTGCTTTTATCAGGCCAGGTTGCTCTTTTGGGCTTCAAAACAGACTTCTGAAGCTGCCTTTGGTGTTGGCGTTCGTGACCGGCTTGTTGGGCTATTTCTGGATCATGTGTCGTCTTCGCATGCTCCACCTGTCCAGCCACTTCCACTCGGTCCAGCCCATGTCCAAGCCTTGGTTCACGTCTTGGTGCAGCTAGGTTCAAGTTGGTGCAGCCCACTTCAAGTTGGTGCAGCCCACTAGGTCAAGCCTTGGTTAACATGGCTCAAGCCCACTTCACTCATGAGCCCACATGGTTAAGTCCCTCTCTCACTCTCTCTCCTCCCAAGCATTTGCATGAACCCCTTTGAAATGGACCCCCTCACCTCTATTTATAGGCAAGGGTTGTGGATCTTGGGTCTGGATATGGGTTCGAAATCTGGATCCAAATCCAAATCTAAACACTATTTGGATCTGGATCTCGGATATTTTGATCCAGATCCAATCCAAACACTATTTGGGTCCAATCCAAATCCAAACACTATTTGGATCGATCCAAATCCAAACACTATTTGGATATCGATCTGGATGTTTGTGTCCAGATCCAATCCAACTTCTTCTGTTCCTTTGTTTCAGTCCTTTCTGGTGCTTTTCATCGTTGGTTTTGGGCGGGCTTCGGTTCATCGACGACCCATCTTCAGCTCCCCAAGTCTTCTTCCAACTGATGTTCTGCTTTTCAAGACTTTTTCAACATCTGTTTTGATCCACCGTTTTGGTTTCTAGCCGGTTCCTGGTGCTATCGATCTTAGATTACCGCACGGATTTTGTTCTTCATTCTGACGGGAGGTGTCTCGGACTTCTGTCGATTGCATAAGGTTTTTGGCCTCTTTATGCATTTTGGAGCTGCTTTTGTGCTTTTTGACCCAAATTATGCTTTTGTCCTTTTGTCGGGCTTTTCTCCGAACGGGCTCTGCTTTCTCTTATTTTTTATCTTGGGGATGGCTTTTGAAGTTTTAGGCTTGAATTCTTCTTCTTGCCTGGGCTCTCCTTTTGCCTTTTGAACCTGCTTTGGCATTTTAAAACAGGATTGTTGTTTTGGCTTTGAAAGAGCTTTTTATGTTTTTGAGAGTTTTGAAATTTACAAAATTTGGGGTGTTTACAGGAAGTTTTTATCAAAATATTTTTTTGAAGGGCTTTTTGTGAAATGTTAACCCTTTTTCGAGATTCTCATTTTTTGAAATCCACCTTGAAGGTTTCGGATTTGATTTATATGGAGACATGCCTATGATGGCTCGATACTTAGGGGGTTGACTCTCATTGCCCCTTTGGTTTTACATAAACCCTAAATTCGAGTTCTAAGATGATGTCTAGACCCGATGTTCATGCAAATGCATGATTTTCAAAATGCAATGCATGATGCTTATGCACACACTATGGGTTAGACTCACTTCTAAAAATCCTCAAATTTTCTATAAGTCAAGGATTTTACGAATTTCAGGAAGCTTGGAGGTGATTATTCCTCCTTGCTTTGATGATTCTCGAGCTTTTCAGTTTTGAGGAAGCTCTAGGCAAAAGGGTATACACGACCAGTATTTGGACACTTTTGGGTTTTTGGGAGTATATACAATTTTTGAAAGTATTTTGAAAATTTCGAGAATGGGCTTTGTACATGGCTATTGTTTTTGAAAATTTTGAAATTTCTTTATTTTTTTGTCTTTTTCGAAATACAAATTCAAGGATTTGTATAAAGGCTTTCTTTTGAAAAGGTTTTTGAAATAAATTTCTTTTCGAATTTTCAATTTTTCAAATGTTTTTGAGATTTTGGAGGTTTTCAATTTTTTTGGTTTTTGGTAATATCTAATTTTTTTGGATTTTTGAAAAGGTAGGGATCTTCCATCGAACCTACAAAGAAAACTTCATGAATCAAACTCTAATCAATAGGTCTAAGACATGGGTTTCGGTTTTAGAGGTTCTACAGGGCACCCTTGACCTAGGTGGTCTTAGGTGGTGGCTCAGGAGGTATGGGTTGTAGCCTAATCCATATCGATTCCTGTTGCCTTTAGGTAGGACATGTTCCAACCCACCTTGATCTTTGGCTCTTAGGCCCATGTAGGGTTTATATCCCATGTTTAGAATCATGTTCCAAGATTTTTTGTTTTTCGAAAAGTTTTGATATAATTCATGGTCTTGGAACATGGAATCATCTATGTTATGGGTATATACCCATTTGGTTTTGGATAGTGGGAGTTTGGATTTTGGGATGGTGGAAGGCTTCGGTTTCCACACGACCTTGGGTTGAGAGCTATGGTTTTCAAGGGAAGACGTGTTTGGTCCCTTGAGAGCTTTTGGATGTTTTGGGGTGATGGAAGACTTGGGCTTCCATACAACCCTAGTTTGGGAGAGTTTTTCTTCAAAGGAAGCCCAACTTGGTCCTTTGAAGTATTTTGGATGTTTCAAGCTGATGAAAGACTTGAGCTTCCACACGACCCTGGTTTGGGAGACATTTTCTTCAAGGGAAGCCAAGCTTGCTCCCTTGAAGTTTTTGACCTGCTCCCTAGGTGCAACTTGTGGTGCTCCTAGGGATGGATTTTTTTATTTCAAAGCCATAGTCTTGGGTTCAGAGTACAAGACTAGGCTTGAAGAAGTGGGTTCTTTGATGGTAGAGTTATGAGCTCTTAGGATGTCGATGCATGCCTTAGGGGTCTCCATGTCTACCATTTTTTGAACTTTTTTGTTTTGAAATTCTTTTTGGTGGTGCGGGACATTTGGCGCACCTTGAAAATCCTCTATTTCTAGCACATGTTGTGGGTTTGTGTGTGCATGGATGTGATCCAATACATCTGATGACCCTATTTCGAGAAGAGAGTTTTGAGGAGGATAGGTTTTAGGCATACCTCTTTTTGGCTTGTCTACCTTTTCAAGGTGATAATAGGCCATTTTCTAGGGTGACTTTGTTTCGAGCTCCCGTGGCTTCCTGAGGCGTTCCTTTTCGAACCCTACCTGTTTGTGACTCTCGTCTTTTTGTGGGGTGCAGATTTTGTTTCTCATTGTGTGTGTTTAGGGATTTTGTTTTCAGTTTTTGGAATTTCAAAGTTTGATTTTTCAATTTTTTTGTCCTTTTGGAAATTTTCAAGATTTTTTTGGTTTTTTGAGATAGACAAATCTTTTTTTGATTTTTCTATGGATTTTGAAGAGCTTGGAGATTTGGGAGTGGATGACTTGTCCCTTTTTCAGGTTTTGTCTTTAACCTCCAATCCTTCATCGAATTTAAGATCAGTTTTTCTTTCATGATATTTATGTGCCCGAGATGAGCTGCTATGTGATTTAGATGCTTTAAGTTCAAGACTTATAGCATCTATCCTTTTTAAAATTTTCTGCATAGTAGCTAACTCTTCAACTGGAAAAAGCTGCTTTAATTTACTTAACGAGGATTTTCCTAGATTTCCATCCATTTTTCTTGCAAATTTTTGAATGCACGAATTTTTGGAAACACTTTTTGGAAAATTTTTGAAGAGTTTTGCTTGTTTTATCGAAGTTTTAAGACCCGGGTCCCACCGGGCGTGCCAAATTGTAAACAACGAAAATTCTCACTTCCGGTTTTGAAGCCGAAAATGAACCTTTTCGCGTCTACGTCGTTTCTATGGGCGTGCCAGCTAGCTTGCTTAAACTAGCGAAGTTTTTGAAAATATCTGACTTTTGGGCAATTGTGAGAAAGCGGGATCTTTTCGCTTTAAACATTCTTGAACCGATGCTCAAGGGTCTGTTTAAGCGCTTATAGACTTTGATAAAAATAATTTTAACTCTGAAAATATAAGTGTTTGAAATATGGATTCGATTCGTGCCTACGTTGCAAATTTTATGTACGGGAGCTGTACAATTCCAAGTCTTTGAGTTTTAGCTATTTAGGCCGGATATGTGTGTGCACAAGTGGCCTAATTTCAACGTGTTTGAGCATAGATTCGGGGTTTCTTTTGAAAACGCACGAATGCAAGGATGCGCAAATATTTTTCGGGTTGAGATGATGATGTGAGCTAGGATCGAATTAAAAGCAACTCACACAACTTAATGTAAATACCCAAACTTTGAAAGTGCAACTCACGCAGCTTAAGGGAAATACCCGAAATTTAAAGCAACTCACACGACTTTAATGTAAATTGCAAAATTGAAATATACTTATATCCTAAGAGCGGAAAGGCTCAATTGTGAGTGAGTGCTTTTGGTGTGTAAATGGAAAGACAACTCACACAACTTGAATTGAACTTGCCAAAATTGAAATATCAGTATATAGTAAGAGCGGAAAGGCTCAATTGTGAGTGAGTTCTCTTGGTGTGTAAATGTAAAGACAACTCACACAACTTGAATTAAACCCACCCAGAATGTAAGTTTTTACACGACTTTAATGTAAAACTCACGTAGCAGGAAAGTATATAAATATGCTATATCTTATGAGCAACAAAGGCCCAAAATGTGCATGAGAGTGTAGAGCAAATGCTAGAGTACTTTTGTGTGCGAGTGTGAAATTTAAATGACAAACTCACACAACATGAATGTAACAACCCGAATTGAATTGCAACTCACACCGCTTTCACTAAAGTAAATACCCAAAGGAAAATATATACTTTAGCTTAAGAGCGGAAAGGAAAAGCACCAATATTACATCTAAGAGCAATATGGCTCAAGTCTACATGTGTGCCTTGTGTATCAAGCACCAATATTACATTTCGGGGAGAGACTACACTCCATTATTACAACCCCATATCAAATTGAATTTACTTTGAATAGGAAAAGCAACTTGATATATATTTTGAAAGACTTACACTTTTCCTAAGTTGAAGTCGGGATTTTGCTAGGTCATATCCACCTTCTTTGTGCTGAGCCCGGGTTCAACTTGTAAAAGTCCACCTTGAGGTAGTTCAGCCCCTTTTGCCATGGTCAAGTTGTTGCAGCCGAGGTAGGTTCTTATGGTGCAGTCGGCTCAAGTCTTGGAGTTCATCCAAGTTCAAGATGGGTGAAAGGTTTCAACCAAGGAGAGCTAAGTCAAGTCGGTTAGGAGTGGGGTGACGTGAGATTGGAGCTTGGGTTCATTTGAGCCAAGTGGTTTGGGGCTTTAGGGTGGTGTGCGTTCAGCCAAGGTGGGCTGGGGTTGAGTCACGGCTGAAGGGTGCGGTTAGTTGGATGTGGACAGGGATGCGATGTGGGGCTGGTGTGGCTAGGGGAAGGCGACAAGGGATAGGCAAACAGGGAAGGTGAAGGGGGGGTGAGATGGTTCAGCCGAGTGTGAGTAGCTGGGGGATGGTAGTGGTAGGTAGGGCTGATGGTGGCCGGGAGATGGTAAGGGTAGGTGAAGGGCAGGTATGGCTGGGATCGGGATGTTAGGGTGCTGGCCGGGTGTTGGCACTGCACAAGGTGCAGGCCGGGTGGCAGGTGGGGTTGTTTTAGGGAGTCGGTTGGGATATGGCAGGGTCAAGTGGGGAGCTAGGTGGTGGGTTAGGTGGTGAAGGTTAGGTCGGCTAGGTGGAAATGGGTTAGGTGGAGATGGGCTAGGTTAGGGTTAGGTTTAGGCACCTACCTCTTGGAGTCGGTCCACCCATTTGCAGCTTAAAATCCACGCCATTTGCATGTTGGTCTAGCCCTTTGGTTAGGTCTAGGTCCATACATGGCTTGAACCCATACCCTTGATCAAGCCCACATGGCTAGCCCACTTGAAAATATCAAGCCCACCATTCTTCTCTCTCCTACTTTATGGCTTCTCCCAAGCTCCCACTTTGCAATTCACATGAGTTTATGGCCCACCCTCACCTCTATTTATAGGCAAATGAGGTGGGTCTTGGGTATGGATCTTGGATTTGGATTTTGAGATTCAAATCCGATCCAAACACTATTTGGGTCTGGATCTGGATATTTGGGTCCAGATCCAATCTAAATTTTCATTTCTTCAGTCCTTCTTGGCGTTTCGAGACGGACAGTTTCTGCGGGCCTGTAGACGCGCGAAAATCCCCGCCTCTGGCTTCTCAAGGCCTTTAGCGGATCCTCTCGTGTGTCTAAGGCCTATTTATATAAACAGGGCGTGCCAGCTAGCTTACCTAAGCTAGTGAAGATATATTTTAAGCTGATTTCTAATCGTGGTGACTGTGAGCAAGTGAGCTCTTGTCGTCGCAGACCTTCTTGCACTAATGCGCAAGGGTCAGTCTGTACGCTTTGAAAAATCGAGTTTTAGGGTATAGAAAGCCTACGAAGTGATTCGAGGTGTTTAATTCGGGTCTCTTAGATACGATTGCAGATTTTAGATCACGTGGATTTGCACGTGCCCAAGTCTTTCTTTTTATCCCTTGATGGGCCTCCTAAGTGTGTGTTATGAACACTCCACTACATGGGGCGAATTTGAGTGGGAGTACGGGGCTTGCTTCGATGCAAATATGCGTCCTACCTCGTGGTATGGCATAGATGCAATGCAAACTCACGCTACTCCAAAGGGAAAACCCAAATGTAAAGACAATGCCGAAGGGAAATAACCGAAGGGAAATGACTTGTAATGTAAATGCCGAAGGGAGATATGTATATAGGGTATATACATGCCCTTACTTGGGTCTTGCAAATAAGAGCGAAGGCTCAATGTGGGTGCGTGCTTGAATTGAAAGACTTACGCACACGACATGAAATGAAACCCAAATATAACTTGCAGTATGGCCTTGATTAAGGTCTTGGGAATAAGAGCGAAAGCTCAATGTGTGTGAGTGCTTGAATTGAAGTACTACGCACACAACATGAAATTAAACCCAAATAGTATAACACGGCCCTTACTTGGGTCTTTCAAATAAGAGCGAAGGCTCAATGTGTGTGAGTGCTTGAATTGAAAGACTTACACACACGACATGAAATGAAAACCCAAATAGTATAGCTCGGCCCTTACTTGGGTCTTTCAAATAAGAGCGAAGGCTCAATGTGTGTGAGTGCTTGAATTGAAAGACTTACACACACAACATGAAATGAAAACCCAAATAGTATAGCTCGGCCCTTACTTGGGTCTTTCAAATAAGAGCGAAGGCTCAATGTGTGTGAGTGCTTGAATTGAAAGACAACACACCCAACTTAAGCAAAACCCTACGAAAACTAAAGTACATATATATATTTATGTATTAGGGGCTGATTAGGCCTGTGTGTGTTCAAAATCGTGCACAACTAAAAGAGTGCACGTGTGTGGGTGTGCCAAGCCACGTTATTACAAGCGGGGGGAGACTATGCTATGTTATTACAACCCCGTATCGAATTGAATTTTAAGCAAGTATACAACTAAGGACCGAGTTAGGCACTTACTAATAGCTGATCCGAAGATGCCTTGCTTCAGCGTGGGCTTGGCCTTCGCCTTGGGCTGCAAGAGGGAGCTCCGCGGAGTTGAACAGCAAGGGGCTGCTGGCCGGGTGCCTTGGGCGCGCGGAAGGACGCCTTGAAGGTGGTCGGCTGCTAGGAAGGGGCTGCCTTGAAGGTGGCCGGCTACTAAGGATGGCTGGGAGTGGTGGAAGGGAAGGGAACTAGCTAGGAGATGGGGTAAGGTAGTGGTGGATGTGGGGAGGTAATATGGGCAGGTCTTAGGGAGTTGGATGGGGTGGCCAGGTGTAGCTAGGGTGTTTAGGTAGTGGCGGGTAGTTAGGGTGATTATGGCCTGGCCGAGTGGGAGTGGTGGTGGCAAGTGGCTGGCATTAGGGTAAGGTGGTGGTATGGTGGGTGGTTGAGAGTGGAGAGGGAGTGGAGAAGGAGTAAGGTGGAGTGTGGAGTACTAACCGAGTGAAGCGGCAGTGGTGGATGGAAGGGGAGCAGTCGGGTGGTTGGGATGCACAGGATGGGGTTCGGCCGGACGGAATGGTGGCGATGTGGACCTTGGCTGGAGTGGTGGTGCTCGGCTGGGAGGTAGTGGCGCAGGTGGTGGCTGGCTGTGGGGCAGGTGGAAGAGAATGGGGGACCCGAGATAGGATGATTGGAGTTGGGAAAACCCGCCCCTTAGGGGGGGGGGGGTTTATAGGGCTGCAAGAGGCGCTTGGGGCTGGTATTAGGGTAGTGGTTAGGTGGTCTAGGGGTGGTGGTATGGTGGTAAGGTGGGCTGGAAAGGGTAGGGTCAGATATTTTAAATACAAGGGGTTTGGGTAGGTTGTGTGCTAGGGGTGGTTTAGAGGTTTAGGGTTTAGCTAGGTGGGTTGGTTTTAGGGTGAGGTTTAGTGAGGTAGGTTAGGTGATTAGGCTAGGATTAGGTTAGGTTTAGGGAAATTAACCTAGGTTTAGGGAAGGATTAGGGAAGTGGGTTAGGTGATTAGGCTCAAATTAGGACCGAATTAGGGTAGAAGGCTAGGATTAGGTGTTTTTAGTGAGGATTAGGTGAAGGAGCTCCCTTTGCATGACCCATGGACCTTAACCATATCATGTTGGTGCAGCCCTAGGTTAGGTTTTGGCTAATTACAAGCTTAAACCCACATGATTAACCCCAAATTTGACACTAAAGTCAAGCTTAATTACAACACACACTTGATCTTATCCTCCCCCACTCTCTCTCATGCCCATAATCCCACGTGAAATTCAAGTGGGCCCCACCTCCATTTATGAGAAGGTGATGTGGGCCATGGATATGGATATTAGATTGGATCTCTGGATCCAAATCCAAATCCAAGTCCATACATGGGTTTGGATTGGGATCTGGATATATATGGTCCAGATCCGATCCAAACTGAACTCTGACTCCTTTGAGCTGTGTTCGAAACGAACGGTTTGTGCGGGGTCTGATAGCATCAGTACTCCGTCTGCGTTGGGTCTTCGCCAACATGATCGTCCGCCTCTGTTTTCGCCTTCCGAAGATGACTTCAAATGATGTTTTGATGATAACAAGGTCTTGGACGTTCGAGATCCTAGGGGTGGATTTGATACGAGAGTTGCTGTGCCGGGCTCGACATGTACTCCGGTTTCGGGCTCTCTTTGGCTTTCATGGTCCTGTCTGGATGAGGCTAAGCTGCTTCGGGGTTTCAAAACATATTTTAAAAAGGTTTTTAAAAGACATATTGTATATAAAGTTCAAAACATATGTACAGGGTTGTTTGGAAGGCTCCTGGGTTTCCAGACTCAAAATGGCCCTTTGGGGCTGCTTTTTACAAAACCAGGTGGATTTGTGAAATTCGTGGGATTTCGGGGTGTTTATAGGGCCCTAGCTTCATCAGTGCTCCGTCTTAAGTTGGGTCTTCCCCAACTTTTTCGTCCGATCTCCTTCTTACCTTTTGGACTTCATTTTGTCTGAATCTTGGGATTCCGAGCTTGGTCTTGGATTTTTGAGGTCTTGTTGATGCCTTGACTTTTACATTTCATACCCCAGGGTTGAAGTTTGCTTCTGGCCTGCGCTTTGGTTTTTGGTCCCGAATTACAACTTTGACCCTCTATCGGGCTTTTCTCCAAACGGGCTTCAACTTTTCTTTTCTTTCTTGCTTTGGCCTTGAGATGGCTTTTTAAGTTCAGGAGTTTCAAAATATGGCATTTTTGGGGTGTTTACAGGAGTATATATGATTTTTGAAAGTATTTTGAAACTTTCGAGAATGGGATTTGTACATGGCCATTCTTTTTTGAAATTTTTGAAATTTCTTCGTTTTTTTGTCTTTTTCAAAATACAAATTTGAGGATTTGTATTACAGGCTTTCTTTTGACAAAGTTTTTGAAATAAATTTCTTTTTGGAATTTTCAGATTTTTCAAGTGTTTTTGAGATTTTTGAGGGTTTTCAATTTTTTTGGTTTTTGGCAATATCTAAGTTTTTTGGATTTTTGAAAATTTAGGGATCTTCCGTTGAACCTACAAAGAAAACTTCATGAATCAGACTCTAATAAATAGATCTAAGCCATGGGTTTCGGCTTTAGGAGGTTCTACAGGGCACCCTTAACCCAGATGGTCTTAGGAGGTGGCTCAAGAGGTATGGGTGGGCTGTAGCCCAATCCATATCGATTGCCTTTGGCTTTAGGTAGGATAGGTTCTCGCCCACCTTGGTTTCTGGCTCTAAGCCCATGTAGGGTTTATATCCCATGTTTAGAATTATGTTCCAAGACCTTTTGTTTTTTGATAAGTTTTGATACAGTTCATGGTCTTGGAACATGGAATCATCTATGTCAGGGCTATATACCTGTTTTGTTTTGGATATTGTGAGTTTGGATTTTGGGGTGCCGAAAGACTTGGGCTTCCACATAACTCGGGTTCGGGAGATATATTTTTCAAGGGAAGCCATGCTTGGTCCCTCGAGAGATTTTGGATGTTTCGGGGTGATGGAAGACTTGAGCTTCCACATGACCCCGGTTTGGGAGACATTTTCTTCAAGGGAAGCCAAGCTTGCTCCCTTGAAGTTTTTGACCTGCTCCCTAGGTGCAACTCGTGGTGCCCCTAGGGATGGATTTTTTTGTTTCAAAGCCCTAGTCTTGGGTTCAGAGTACAAGTCTAGGCTTGAAGGAGTGGGTTCTTTGATGATAGGGTTATGAGCTCCTAGGATGTCGATGCAT